>OX465599.1:103642500-104892500 GCA_950022295.1 Bromus sterilis
CTTTTGAGCCCTTCCTTTCTTTGCAACATAGTTGGCATTGCGGTGCCTTCATAATTCTGTCAATTGCCCAGCTGTGATTTGTTTACCTCGCTAGCACTTTTATCGTCTTTTGGGAGAGAGACATCACTAGTGAAAATCACGGGACCCCGGTCCATCTTCACATCACTGTTTACATCCTTAGTTTACTTTCAGTCTTTACTTTCAGTTGCCACTATTATTATCTCTTGCATTGATCCTTTGTAAACAGCAAGGCCGGAGGAATTGACAACTCCTTTGTACTCGTTGGGAGCAAAGTTATTTGTTTCTGTGTGCAGGTCATGTCAACTCCCTAGTCAGAAGCTAGCGCAGTTGGCACCTTCTTGTATTTCTGCGAGTCCTACTGGAGACAAACCTTGGTATCTTCACCGAGGGAAATTTGTTGCTACGCTACATTTCACCTTCCACTTGGGGTAACCAACGAGGAGTGAGAGAACTATTCTCACCGTATCAAGCTAACTTCTGGCGCCGTTGCCGGGGACTCTAGTCTACAAGATAGGGGAGTTGCACACTATCTTTTATCTTTGCTTTTTAGTCTTGTTAGTTTACCTTTCAGTTTTTTACTTTTGTGTCCCTTATCAAAAATACCAAAAATACCTGCTGCTACTATGGGTTCCAATGAAAACACCAAGTTGTGTGACTTCACTAGTCACAACAACAGTGACTTTATCTGCACTCCTATTGCTCCACCTGCCACTTCAGCACCTTCTTATGAAATTAAACATGCTCTTCTTAATCTTATTATGAAAGATCAATTCTCAGGTGCTGGAGAGGACGCTGCCTTGCACTTAAACAATTTTATCGAGCTCCGTGATATGCAAAAGTACAAGGAAGTGGATGAAGACATCGTCAAGCTGAAGCTTTTTCATTTATCTTTGAGAGGAAGAGCCAAGGAGTGGCTGCAATCCTTACCCAAGAACAGTATCGATTCTTGGAGTAAATGCAAAGATGCTTCTATAGGGGAGTACTACCCCCTGCTAAAATTATTCAATTGAGGAGTAACATTATGAATTTCAGGCAATTGGATAATGAACACGTTGCCCAGGCATGGGAACGTATGAAGACGCTTGTCAAGAACTGCCCCACACATGGACTGACTACTTGGATGGTTATCCAGACTTTTTATGCAAGCTTGAACTTTACCTCGCGGAACCTGTTAGGTTCGGCCGCGGGAGGAACTTTTATGTCAACCACACTTGGTGCTGCCACAAAGCTACTTGATGAGATGATGCTGAACTACTCTCAGTGGCACACCGAAAGATCTCCTACTGGTAAGAAGGTAAATTTTGTCGAGGAGATCTCCTCTCTAAATGAAAAGGTTGACCTTATCATGTCTCTACTTACCAAGCAAGCTCCTATTGATCCTCAGGATGTTCCTTTAAATTCTTTGGTTGCTCAAGAGAAAGTAGATGTGAACTTTGTCTCTAGAAACAACTTCAACAATAATGCTTATAGGAGTAATTTTGGTAGCAACAATCCTAGGCCTTTCCCATCCAACAACTATGGGAATGGTAATAGCAACTCCTACAGACAGAATTATAGGGAACGAGACTTACCCAGCTATGAGAAACTTATAGAAATAGAAAAAGGCACCAAAAGCTATATGCACACACAGTTTGAACAAAACAAGGCCTTTTCTAGACAGTTAGATGAGCACTCCTCTATCCTGCAAAACATTAGCAAACAACTTGAGAGCCTGAATAGTGACATTTCCAGCCTCCAAACTAGACTCACTGCCATTGAGACCTATGTTTCAAACATGTCTCACACCCAATCTACCTTGATAAACCAGATGGCAGCCAAACCAGAAGTCATTCCCAAGGAAGAAGAGAGAATTAAGAGCCTTCCTACCTACCGCACAGTAGCCACTATCCAAGTAGTTGAGGATGTCCAAACTGTTAGCACCCATCACACCCCTAGTCCCACTGACCTATCAATGGTGATGCTACCACCTCAACCATAGATTAAGAAACCTCTATGAACATAGAGGCTTTCAAACAAGTGAGCCTAAATGATATCACTACCTCCTTGATAGATAGTAGTGACCTAGACTTTGACAACTGCACTTTACCTGAAGTTATTGGTTTCCTACACAAGATGTCTAGAGACCCCCACACTAGCACACTTAATCTTGCCTTCACGGAGCATATCACTAATGCTCTAATCAAAGTTAGGTAGGAGAAGCTTAGACTAGAAGCCTCCAAAACTAGGAAGCTAGAAGATGGTTGGGATCCTATGATAAAAATCAAATTGAATAACTTCTCTTGTTATGCTCTTTGTGATGTTGGAGCAAGTACCCCTGTTATGCCCAAAAGAATGTATGATATGCTTGAATTGAAACCTTTTGATCCCTATTCTTTTGGTGTTCGTCTTGTTGATTCTTCCGTAAAGAAGCCTTTGGGGAAGATCGATGATGTTCTTATCATTGTCAATGACAATTATGTTCCCGTTGATTTCACTATTATGGACATTGAGTGTGAGCCCTCTTGTCCAATTATTTTGGGACGTCGTTTTCTTCGCACAGTTGGTGCTGTTATTCACATAAAAGAGGGGAATATAAAATTCCAATTACCTCTCAAGAAAGGGATGGAACATTTACCTAGGAAAAAGATTAAGTTACCTTTTGAGTCCGTCACACGGGCTAGTTATTCTCTTGAAAAGACTTGATCTTCTGGTTTAAGCCTAGCTAATGGCTCTAATGAAGCGCTTTCGGGAGGCAGTCCGCAACGAATTTAGGTTTTTATTTTTGCTTTTCTTCTGTTCTTAGTGGTCTTGATGATTGTTACTACTGTAGAAACATCATTGTATCTTTATTTTTCAAGCTTTGTGCCTTTTATAGCCTCATACGACAAGGAAAGTGAAACTTGTGACATGCTGTCCAGAAAACAGATTTTGTCCTCGTGACTAGAAAAATCACACAAAAATCCCAGTTCATCTTTTTGAGCTGAAGTTTTTACACAGCGTGCTCTATACAATTACGAAACATTAGTATGTTCTGAGTTTTTTGATTTGAGTTGCAGAAGTACCCCTAAAAATTCGTTTCTACCTGCTGGTCTATTTTTCACAGATTCTGTCTTGTTTTGCCTTTCCTTCGTTTTGCAAACCTTAAGCTTGCTTTTTATTTGCAAAAACCTTTTGGCAATATTGAGAAACAGTAGCTCTTCAAGGTTATCTTTATTTCCAGTAGAGAAAATATTATGTTATTATGGGTACTAACCTCGCTAATTAGATTATGATGAGTTATGTATGAAGAGAGTTTTCAAGTGCGCAATGGAAGATGAAGAAAGAAGATCTTGGAGTGTCAAACGCTCAAGCTTGGGGATGCCCATGTGCACCCCCAATAAAATATATTCAAGAAGACTCAAGCGTCTAAGCTTGGGGATGCCCCCGTGCATCCCCTTCTTCATCAACAATTATCAGTTCGTCCCTCATTGCACTATATTTTTTCATGCGTTGTGTGCTATGCTTGGAGCGTCTCGCTCTTTACTTTCTAGGTTTTTTTTTCTTTCTTTGCTGTAGTAACAAGTTAGACCCCAGCTTACTCTAGACTCAACTTCGACCAAGTAGTGGTGGGGTGGCTTCCTACAGGCAGTCTGCTCTGATACCAACTTGTGACGCCCCCAAAAATCAGACCGTGTACAGTATTCATACACACAGGGTACACGACTGAGATTAGGGTGCCACGGTGATAATATCACAGCACAACACTAAACACAAAAGGATAAACAAATATATTACAATAGGGGGGGTCACGCGGACCCGAATACATAAGTCATACAAGCCATAATATCTGAGTACAGACATAGTTAGTCAAGTTTTGCCTTAAGAAGGCTAGCACAAATCACATCAGAGATACAGATCGAAAAGGCGAGGCCTCCTGCCTGGGATCCACCGAACTACTCCTGGTCAACGGGGAACTCGACGTCGTAGTAGGCGCCTCCGGGGTACTCCTGCTCCTGGGCTTCAACGTCGGCTGCAGCGGCCGATCAGGCAAAACAGTAAAGGAAATAAAGCAGGTGAGTATCTAGTATACCCGCGAGTCTTACGTCCGCTACTAAGCATTATGCATTGTATCAACGGAAAGATGAGGCTGTATATAGTGGACTGAAAGACAGAAATCCAGAGCAAGAGTAAGAAGCTAGGCCTAACGAAGACTAGCATCTTCCGACGATGTCTTGCAGCATGAGGTAAGAATCAGCCAACAGTTATATAAAGCATAAAGTAACAATGCAGCAGAAGTTGCTGCAGCATTGTATAATAATAAGTTGTAATAATTAACAATGCCTCCGAGTTCACCTCCTCGACATCCCCGCGAGGAAGAAAACCCGGAACCATACAGTTTAATAATAATAGTTTCTAGTGGTAAGATCCAGCTTCAGCATAAAGCGTCCTGTTACCGTGGACACGGCTATTCGAATAGATTAATCTTCCCTGCAGGGGTGCACTTGTGTTACGCTACACGCACGGATCTCCAGGGTGGCGGGAACCTTGTTAGGGAACGCTCCACCGAGGCTATCCGACACTTCATAGCCCATCTTTCAAACTCAACAGAGAGGCCATCCGCCGGTCTAAATCCTAAGTACGCCGGGCCTTGGACCCCAACCCGAACGTACTCCTGCATGGTGCGTGACTGGCCGCTGAAGTTAAAGCAAATCCAAATAAGACACCACCGCGCGAGCAAATAAGACAACACCACTTCCCGGCGCAGGCCGCGGTACTGCTGACGTCTGAAGAGTCCTCGGACGACACTACGAAGCAGAGGAGCCCATAACTCGTAATTCCCACGGGTAGGTAGTGCGTACATGGCATATAGCCAACTCAAGACATTCACTGAACCATTTAGCATTTTAATTATCCTGCGTGACAACCGTTATCGTTGCCTCGACTTAACTGACCCGCGGACAACGACAGCAGCCAGGACCACCAGTACATCGGTGCCTGCCCTGTCGTCCCACCAAGTCACTGCGGTTACCAACAAGGTGAACCGTCTCATTACCTTGTCTCGCGTGTGCTCCTGGAGGAGCTCGACTTCCGTGGTTTGGTAAATCTCGCGGCCAACGATCAGGGGCCAAGCACACCGGTACCCTGGTCGTACCCTCCCTGTCGTCCCGTCGCAATACCTCTCGCGGGCACCGTTGGGTCGCCCGACTTCTCACCTGAAGGACAATCGCTGTTCAGGACCCTATGGAGGTAAGACAAAGTCAGCCTCGAGTGGAGTACAAGGATTACTCCTTGATAGCTCACACTTGAGGTGACTAGGCATAACCCAAATAGGGGCCTTAGACGGTGTCTGCATTGTACCGTACCTGTGCAGTTATAATATTTGTATCCGCGTTCACTCCCCTGAATGATCACGACCCTCTATCGAATCCTAGCTAACATTGCGCAGGGCTCACTGCTGAATAATGCATAATAATAATAATAGGCAGCATAGGATAAAGGAGGCACATCAAGGGGCGACAATGACAGGTTATGCAATTGAATAGGTAAGCAAACGTAGCAGCAGCAGTAACAATGCCTAGTGCAAGAAATGTACGAAAAGATAGGCGATATCTGGGGAAGAGAATGGCTCTGCTTGCCTGCAAGCTCGAGGTAGTAGTAGGGTCGTCGACGAATTAGTCGTATTCAGCAGCGGTGTAGTCGACGGCAGCAGCGGGGTCTACCGGAGATTAAGGGGGGAAGAAACAGTAAATACACAGCAAGCATATACAAACAGATGCATGACATGACAGATGAAATGTTAACGGTATTCTAACGCAGTGCAATGCACATTGCTCGGAACGGAAATTCATCTGAGGATGAACTACAGGCTCCGGATGATTACCGGACAGGGTGACCGGAGGGGGAAAGATCAAGCTGGAGGTGTCGTGGTTATCGGAACAACATAAGGGGGTGTATCCATGCTAGTTGATCAATTCTGAGAAACATTCGTGTTCGGAATAAATTCATCCGGGCACTCTAACAGTACCGGACAATTTATCGGACTGCCGGTCCGGAGGGGGACGGTTCGATGTTCGTTGTGTTAGAGGGGTGTGATAGACATACGAATAGCGTATTCGTATTCGTTATATTTTTCTGATCAATTTTCATGTTTAAAGTTTTTGAATCCGAGTTACGGTTTAAAAATTATTGAATTTCAAAGTTTTAAATCATTTAAATGATTTTCTGAATTTCTTTATTATTTATTCAACATTATCCAGAACATTATCCAAAACAGTGCCTGACATGTGGGACCCACATGTCAGCCTCTGTTTATTTATAAAACATTTTAATAAATCAAAATAGCCTCTGGGCCCACATGTAAGTCACTGGAATTTCCAATTTTAATTTGATTTAACTACTGACATATGGGGCCCAGGTGTCATACACTGCTTATTAACAAAAATCAAATTACTCATTAGGCTGACAAGGGGGCCCATGTGTCATAATAACAGTAGTCTAATTAAGCAACTTTAATTAATTAAAAAGGCTAGGGCCCAGGTGTCAGCGGGGTTAGGGTGGGGGTTAGCCGTGGCAGTTAACAGCCACGTCGGCTGCGTCCTCCCCGGTGAGACAGGGGCGCCGGCGGCGGCGTGTGCCCAGTACAGGCGATGGGAGGGGGCGTGAGGGGGCCCGACCGAACGAGGGGAAGGCCGCGCGGCGATCTGTGGTGGTGGCGGGTGACAAGGACGACCGGAGCGAGTTCTCACACAACAATGGCGGAGGCGGCGTTCGGCTCCAACGACAGACAACCAACCGCGGCAAAATCGAGCGAGCAACGTGTCCAAATCGAACGCACGTTCAAGTGGGAACACGTCGGTGCGGTTGGTGCGGACGATATGGCACAGGGAGCACGGTGTTCACGGCCATGGCGGCGGCCGGAACTCGGCGTGGTGGAGACGGCGAACCAGTGCGCGAAAACGGGAGAGGGGAGAGGGGAATGAAAGTGAAGCTCACCAAGAGTGCGCGAAAGGGGGCAGTGGGCTCGAGGAGGTCCTGGGGGCGTCGAATTCGTCGGCGGCGAGGTCGTGACCGTCGTGGAAGGGGATGGACGATTCGCGGCGGAGGCGCGTCCAGGCGTCGATTGCGAGCGCGAGGCGACGAAGTTGAGCACGGCCGACCTCCAGGACACACCCGCCTGGACTGCGGTGGCCGATGGCCACGAGCACGCCGGCAGCGCGACCACAACCGCGCTCGGATTTGGGGGAAAACGGAGCAGAGGACGAGCGAGGGGGAAATGTAGTGATGGAGCTCGATCCACAATTCACGGGGGTCCTCCTTATCGTCTCCGGGCCTGCTAGGGGACAGGGGAGCAGGTGAGGAGGGCGGGGCCGGCTTGACAGCGGCGGCCACGGCGGCGGCATGGCGCTAGTGCGGGAGGAGGAAGGAGAGAGAGGAGTGGGCCGGGGTGGGCCATTTCCCAGAGGCGGGAAAGGGCTTCGCCCACGGGTTAGGTTAGCTAGGTTGTTTTATGTTTTTATTTTTCCTTTTTGTTTTCTGTATTTTGTATTTGTTTCACTAACTAGGTATTTTTGTAAAATATGTTAGGTGCCTCGAAATTAGAATAACAGGATATAGAAGTGCCACAAAAGTTTTTGCAGCAAAAGAAAATCATTAGATATTTATTTTAAATATTAAATTCCCAAAGTAAGGGTTTTAACCTACTGTTTGAATTGTTTGGAATTTTGTGTAACTCAATAAATACCCAAACCCATTTGGATTTGGTCCACTGAATATTTGTGATTTTATAAAAGTAGTTTCACAATTTTTGGAGAAAGTTTATTTTGCACTTGGTTTTATTATTTAATAATCCACCAAAGGCATTTTGAACTAGATTGATTTGAATTCAATTCAAAGGGTATTTAATTTGAGCTTGGAATTGTTTGGATTCAAGTTGACCAAGGTCCATGATCACATGACTTTCAACAATATCAAAAGAGAAGTTGAATTTGAACTGAACCAAGTTGATCAAACAAAAGTTTTGAACGGTAGTGATGAACAGTAATGGTGATTACTGTTCACTGACAGTGAGAGTGTTACAACCTGTCTCTTTGTGAACCTCCTGATTAGATTGAGAGTTATCGATAATAAGTGCATGAGTTCTTCGGACTAATGTGAGTATTCGAAAGTTGACACTTCCACCCACCTATACTTTTTTTAGCCTCTTCGGTACCGTGCATTGCCCTTTCTCACCTTGAGAGTTGGCGCATACTTCGCCGGTGCATCCAAACCCTTGGCACGATACGCTCTGTCATCATAAGCCTCCTTATATCTTTCCTCAAAACAGCCACCATACCTACCTACAAGGCATTTCCATAGCCTTTCCGAGATACATTTCCATGCAACATCCACCTTCTCATGACTTGATCTTCATGTCATACATGCTACTTGCTTGATCGATGAGCCGCATGCTAGTTGGGCCTTGCCCTAATCATTGCTACATGATGCGCTAGTATCATTTCATATCTTGCTATTCTGGCAGAGGCATACATTTGCATCATGATAGTTATATCTTCTTTATGTGAGTACCTTTGTAAAGTGTGAATGATCTCCTATATTCTTGTAAAATATAGAGTGTTGCCCCTAAAGTGAGGACAAAATCAAAAGATCCCAAAGAGGACAAATGAGAGTTAAATAGAAAGAGCCATTGAGGCCACCAAAAAATACAAAAAATAGAAAAAAAGAGAAAAAGAAAAATAAAAAGAGAGAAGGGGGCACACTACTATTCCTTTTGAGAGATCCACACTAGTACCTCATCCTCTATCCTTGTACTCCATAGAGATCATCATCATGCATATAGCTATGTGGGGACCTTCACACTATAGAACTTGTCTTGAATATTCCAATGATGAGCCTCCTCAAACGAGCTCTAGGTCTTCTTGAGCAAGCAAGTTAGATGAACCCCCACTAGTTTCCTTGTTGAGCTTTTATCTCACATGTGCATCCGTTGCATGGCAATCCCTACTCCTCACATCATATCTATCATATGGCCTTCTCTCGCCTATAATTGTCCTCATTGATGTGAGCCTTTCACATATTTTTTTCTTCCTCCTCCACCTTCTTTCTGTTTCGCCTTTTAGGTGTCAACTTTCTTGCTCACGCTCACCCATTGCATGAGTGCTCAAAATCTCGAAGGGGAGTGGATCAGTTTGACTTGTACCTGGCTAGTGGTCTGGGGACGAGTCAAGATAAGAATCCAAAGGAGACTAAGTGTGAAACTTTAGTAGATAGTTGTTCTCAACAACCTTTTTTCTCTCTTTTTCCTAGTCACATGCCTGCACGCAAACACCATCTGGAGACATTCGAGTCACGGACAGCGAGAGCTCTTGCACCTTTTGTTCTTTTATTGCTTGTGTCAATGCTAATTTAGACTCTTGCTTGTTAAGACTTGAATTGAATTGCATGCTTTGATTGCTTTACTTAAAAGTCCTTATATGGTTGTGTGGCATGTCACCACAGAAATTATGCTTGTTATCATTTACCTACTCGAGGACGAGCAGGAATTAAGCTTGGGGATGCTGATACGTCCCAAACGTATCTATAATTTCTGCTTGCTCCATGCATGTTTTGTGTGACTTTGCCATGTTTTGCTTGAACTTTCATACACTTTTGAGAATATTTGGACTAATCTATTAACCCAGTGCACCCAGCTGCCAGTTGCTGTTTTCTGCTGTTTTTGTATCTCAGATTTTCCGGCCATTAAAAGTGCTCCAAAAAATCCGGAAAAATCAGATAAAAAATCAGCGACCTGGAAGCTTCCGGAATCACCAAGGCAGCGGAGGGGGGCCACCACAGGGACTCCAGAAGGGTCCCTGGCGCGGACCCACCCTAGGACGCACCAGGGGGCCTCCTGGCTACCCTGTGGGTCCCCTCGACACCCCCTCCGCCTATATTTAGCCCTCGGGGTGGAAACCCCTAATATCGTTATCTTTTCCGCGAACTCGCCTCTGTACCGCCGCCGCCGCCGTTTCAAGATCGGGGTTGCCTGGAAAAGTTTCCCCGGCACCCTGCCGGGAGGAGGAACCTGCTCCGGCAGACCATCCATAGACGCCTCTCGGATGTACCGTGAGTAGTCCCCCTTGGACCATGGGTCCGTGACCAGTAGCTATGTGATGTACTTCTTTCCTCTTTGTGCTTCCACTTTCGAGACCTCGTGAGCTGCCTCACATGATCGAGGCACTTTTATAATTTCTGTTGTTGCTATGCTGAGTTTCCTGGGATCTGATGGATTATGAGACTATGTTCAGATTGTGATGAGTAATATATTTGGTTCTTCTCTTTTATATTTTGTTCTTGAGTAAATTCTTGCATGTTCTCCGTTGCAGTATTTTACTTTGGCCAAGTAGTTTGTTGCAACTCCAAGAGGGAGCGTTATGCTTGATTGTGGTTTCAGCCCCTTGATGTCTAGCTTGAGTGACAGAAACATGAGACTAGGGGATGTGCTGTTGCCACTAGGGATAAAACAACGGTGCTTGTATCCGCGGGTGCAATGATTGTTTACTTTACGCAAAGTTATTTTAATGCAGTTGTCTGTTGCTTTGAGTTTACGCTTTGGGTGGGATTCGCAACTTAATACCAGCGAGATGTTCTGGATAGATATCTCAAGGTGGATGATTCGTAGTAGATGCAGTTGGATTTCGGTCTACTTACCTTGGCGTACTTCCCATTGCTTTTGAGCCCTTCCTTTCTTTGCAACATAGTTATCATTGCGGTGCCTTCATAATTATGTCAATTTCCCAGCTGTGATTTGTTTACCTCGCTAGCACTTTTATCGTCTTTTGGGAGATAGACATCACTGTTTACATCCTTAGTTTACTTTCATTCTTTACTTTCAGTTGCCACTATTATTATCTCTTGCATTGATCCTTTGTAAACAGCAAGGCCGGAGGAATTGACAACTCCTCTGTACTCGTTGGGAGCAAAGTTATTTGTTTCTGTGTGCAGGTCTTGTCAACTCCCTAGTCAGAAGCTAGCGCAGTTGGCACCTTCTTGTATTTCTGCGAGTCCTACTGGAGAAAAACCTTGGTATCTTCACCGAGGGAAATTTGCTGCTACGCTACATCTCACCTTCCACTTGGGGTAACCAACGAGGAGTGAGATAACTATCCTCACAGTATCAGCAATCGAGGTTGCTATTTAATTTTAGTACTAACTTGCAATAGTTTTGAGGTATTGATGTGAGTAATGTTTGAAATTTTGGTGTCAAGAGCTCTAGCCTATTAGTGATAGGTGTCGTATTTTGGGCAATTCGTGTTTATTTTCAAAACCTACAAAAGTAGTTGAGAACTCTAGCTACTAGATGGATAGCTAATCTTTGGAGGGATCAAATATTAGAGTACACTCACGTACCATGAGTCGAGGATGTGCAAGGATAACCAAACCCCCATACACTCCTCCTCGGGGTACTTTTCTCTTTCTGAACCTCCTTATTAGATTGAGAGTTACTGATAATAAGTGCATGAGTTCTTCGTACTAATGTAAGTACTGAAAGTTGACACTTCCACCTCCTCATATTTGCTAGCCTCTCATGTGCCGTGCATTGCCTTCTTCTCATTCCGAGAGTTAGCGTCCACCTTCGCCGGTACAAACCCTTGGCATGATACGCTCTGTCATCATAAACCTCCTTATATCTTTCCTCAAAACAGCCACCATACCTACCTATCAAGGCATTTCCATAGCCTTTCCGAGATATATTTCCATGCAACATCCACCTCTTCATGACTTGATCATCATGTCATAGATGTTCCTGCTACACTGGCAGCGGCATACATTGCATACATCATGATAGCTAAATCTTCTTTATGATTTGAGTACCTTGTAAAGTGTGAAAGATCTTCTATACCCTCTTGTAAATTAGAGGTTGCCCTTAAGTGAGGAAAGATCCCAAAGTGAACAAAATAAAAGATCCCGAAGAGGACAAACGAGAGTTAAATGGAAAGAGCCATTGAGGCCACCAAAAAATACAAAAAAAGAGAAAAAAGAGATACAGAAAATAAAACGGGAGAAAGGGGCAACACTACTATCCTTTTGAAAGATCCACACTAGTAATCCCTCTTATCCTTGTACTCCATAGAGATGATCATGCATATAGCTATGTGGGGATCTTCACACTATAGAACTTGGCTTGCATATTCCAAGGATGAGCCTCCTCAAAAGATCTCTAGGTCTTCATGAGCGAGCAAGTTAGATGCACCCCCACTAGTTCCATTGGAGAGCTTTTTAGTTCATATGTGCATCTGTTGCATTGCAATCCCTACTCCTCACATCATATCTATCATTTGGCCTTCTCGCCTATGATTTTCCTCATTGATGTGTGCCTTTCTCACCCTTTTTGTCTTCCTCCTCCACCATATTATCTCTTTGTCATCCTAAGTGTCAACTCTCGTGCTGACGCTCATCCATTGCATGAGTGCTCAAAATATCGAAAAGGAGTGGATCAAATTGACTTGTACCTGGCTAGTGGTCTGGGGACGAGTCAAGATAAGATTCCAAAGAAGATCAAGTGTGAAACTTTAGTAGATCGAGTTCTCAACAAAAATACTTTTTTCTCGTATTCCCTATCCCCTTTCTTGCACGCAAACACCATTTGGAGACATTCGAGTCACAGACAGCAAGAGCTCTTGCACCTAATGTTCTTTTGTTACTTGTTTCAATTCTAATATAGAATCTTGCATGTTATGACTTGAATTGAATCCCTTACCTTGATTGCTTTACTTTTCAAAGTTCTTATATGGCTGCTAGCATGTCATCACAGAAATTATGTTTATTATCATTTACCTACTGAAGGACAAGCAGGAATTAAGCTTGGGGATGTTGATACGTCCCAAACGTATCGATAATTTCTGCTCGTTCCATGCATGTTTTGTGTGATATTGCTATGATCTAGATACACTTTCATACACTTTTGATCATATTTGGACTAACCTACTAACTCAGTGCACCCCAGTTCCACTCCCTGTTTTCTGATGTTTTCTATTTCAGTTTTTCCCCATATGAAGGAAGCTTCCAGAGCCCCAAAGGAGGGCCAGGGGGCCACCACCAGGTGCCCAGGCAGCCACCTGGCGCAGCCAGGGGCCTGGCCGCGCCAGGGGGGCGCCTGGACCCCTGGTGGGCCCCCTGGCTGCCCCCCTTCGCCTATTTAATCTCCGTCACGGGAAAATTCCGAAGACAGAACCCTATTTTGCAAACTCTCCTCTGTTCCGCCGCCGCCGCCGCACTTCCAAGATCGGAGTACCGTCAAGACCCTTCCCGGCACCCTGTCGGAGGGCGAATTGACCTACGGGAGCTTCTCCTCCACCATGGACGCTTCCCGGATGTGCCGTGAGTAGTCTACCTTGGACCATGGGTCCGTGATCAGTAGCTATGTGATGTTCTCCTTCCTTCTTGGTTCTTCATGGTTTAGACCTCGTGAGCTGCCCTACATGATCGAGGCACATATGTAATTCTTCAGCTGTTGCTATGCTGAGTTTGATGGGATCTGGTGGATTATGGGATTATGCTCAGATTGTGATAGACTAATATATTTGGTTTTTATCTCTTATATTTTGTTCCTAAGTAATTCTTGCTTGTTCTCCATTGTGTTTATTGCTTTGGCCAAGTAGTAGGTACTGACTCCAAGAGGGAACGTTATGCTCGATTTTGGGTACATGCCCCCTGATGACACGCTTGAGTGACAAAAACATGAGTCTAGGGGATGTGTTGTGGCCACAAGGGGGAAAACAACGATGCTTGTAACCGCGGTTGCAAGGATTGTTTACTTTACGCAAAGTTCTTTTTAATGCAGTTGTTTGTTGCTTTGGGTTTACACTTTGGGTGGGGCTCGCAACTTAATACCAGCGAGATGTTCTGGATAGATATCTCAAGGTGGATGATTATTAGTAGATGCAGATGGATTTCGGTGTACTTATTTTGGTGTACTGCCCATGCCTATGAGCCTCTTCCTTTCTTTTGTAGCATAGTTAGCATTGTGGTGCGTTTATAATCCTGTCAATTGCCCTTCTGTAATTTATTTACCTCGCATAGCAGTTTTATCGTCTTTTGGGAGAGAGACATCACTAGTGAAACATCTTGGGACCCCAGTCCATATTCTCATCACTGTAACAAGCTTATTTCATTTTCAGTATTTACTTTTAATTGCTATCATTATCATTATCCTGTGTTTTTTATCCTTTGTAAACAACAAGACCGGAGAGATTGACAACCTCTCTGAACTTCGTTGGGAACAAAGTTAATTGTGTTGTTTGCATGTCCGCGTCAGGTGCGCCGCTGACACCTACTTATCATCGCCGGAGTCCTACAGGAGACAAACCCTATCCTCTACATAAGGGAAATTTGCTGCTATCATACATCTCACCTTCCACTTCGGGTAACCAACAAAGGGCGAGAAGTAATTATCCTCTCTCGGTATCACCTATTAACTCAATGCACCCGAGTGCCAGTTTCTATTTTTAATGCAGTAGGTTTATGGGATTATGGGATTATGTTCAGATTGTGATAGACTAATATATTTGGTTTTTATCTCTTATATTTTGCTCCTAAGTAATTCTTGCTTGTTCTTCGTTGTGTTTATTGCTTTGGCCAAGTAGTAGGTACTGACTACAAGAGGGAACGTTATGCTCGATTTTGGGTACATGCCCCCTGATGACACGCTTGAGTGACAGAAACATGAGTTTAGGGGATGTGTTGTTGCCACAAGGGGGAAAACAACGGTGCTTGTAACCGCAGTTGCAAGGATTGTTTACTTTACGCAAAGTGCTTTTTAATGCAGTTGTCTGTTGCTTTGGGTTTACACTTTGGGTGGGGCTCGCAACTTAATACCAGTGAGATGTTCTGGATAGATATCTCAAGGTGGCTGATTAGTAGTAGATGCAGTTGGATTTCGGTCTACTTATTTTGGCGTACTACCCATTCTTTTGAGCCTCTTCCTTTCTTTTATAGCATAGTTAGCATTGCGGTGCGTTTATAATCCTGTCAATTGCCCTTCTATAATTTGTTTACCTCGCATAGCAGTTTTATCATCTTTTGGGAGAGAGACATCACTAGTGAACATCATGGGACCCCGGTCCATATTCTTATCATTGTTTACACGCTCATTTACTTTTATGCTTTTACTTTCAGTTGCTATCATTATCATTATCCCTTGTGTTTTGATCCTTTGTAAACAACAAGACCGGAGAGATTGACAAACTCTCTGAACTTTGTTGGGTGCAAAGTTATTTGTGTCTGTGTGCAGGTCCACGTCGGTTGCACCGCGGACACCTACTTATCATCTCCAGAGTCCTACTGGTGGATACTCTCAACCTTGGTGTCTTCATCAAGGGAAACTTGCCGCTACGCTGCATCTCACCTTTCACTTGGGGTAACCGACGAAGGGCGAGAAGCAATTATCATCTCTCGCATATCACCAAGGCAAAGGTATCTTCTTCTAAGAATTCCTACGATACTTATGATGGATCTGCTTATGAAAGTCACTCTAGTATAAGTTATGTCAAACTTGCTAAAATTACTTCTATCCAACAAGATGAACTAGATTCTCTAAGTGAAACTATTCAAAAATCTGAGATTTTGTTAATCGATGAGATTGAGAAAGGTCAAACTTTGACGAATGAGCATGCTGCTCTGAAGGAAAAGTATGATGAACTTTCCTCTCGGCATGCTCTTCTCTCAGTGGACTACGAGAAGCTAACCTACGAATTACTTCAAAGGAAAATGGCTCTCGAGAAACTGAGAGAGGCTCATGAAGAATTTAAGAATGTCAATCTCACTCTCATTGCTCAACAGGGCTCAGAAACTAAAAATGAATCTACTTCACCTTGCTTAACTTGTTTGGAAAGAAATAAAACTGAGTCTATTTCTAAGCAATCGAAAGGAAAGGAAACTATTGTTATTGATGATACTAATCCGTCGGTCGAGGAAAATTCTGCTGTTACCGAGGAACTCCTTAGGTTGAAAGATTTATTTGATAAAGGCATGTTCAAAAGTGTTTAGGGACACCAGTACATATGTGATATCCTAAAAAAGGCTCTTCTTCATAGGAATCCTCGAAAGGAAGGTGTTGGTTTCGAGAGGAACTTGTAACAGCCCATGAGCAACAATTGAAATCTTCATGAGATTGTACTTTGTCTGATGACTTTGTAAATTGGCATGGTGCTAGCGATTATAATTTCATGTGATGATTTAATTTCCCAAAGGGTTTTGGGCCCATTTGATTTGAATTTGAATTCAAACAGAAGGGCTCAAGAGAGGTGTTTGATGAATTGTTCCATTTGCAATTGTGCTCCCTTAAACATCAAACTTGGCATAGCCTTTTCTTTTCCATTGCCAAGGGTTTTACACACCTCACATCATTTTTTCCATCACCCAAAATGGGGGTTGTGGTTCAAAGTGATTTTGAATTTCAAAATGACTCCACATTTAGTTGTTGCAAAAATGCCCAAATCAATTTTGGAAATTGAGGAATATTGAAGGGATTATTTTGCACATTTTTGTGAAATTAAATTCCTTGTAATATTTTCTGGAAAAAAACTCCCAAGCCATTTTTGTTTTTATCTAAATGGAAAAGGGCACAGCATGGGGTTTCCCCTCCTTTTTCTTTTCTTTTCTGGCCGCAGCCCAGCCCACCTGGGCCTGTTCCCTCTTAGGCTCTAGGACAGCTCTGAACGGGTAAGTTGGGGGGCGCCGAGTCGTTGATCTTTGATCCAAGGGCCCTCCTCCTTCTTCTTTACACGATGGACAGAGGTCCCCTCCCCCCTCCTCTCTCACGCCGGTGCCACGGCGACCGGTGGAGCCCTCCGGCCAGTGAGAAGGCTAGGACCCTATAAGAAGGAGGCCGGAGTTCCTGTGGGAACCTAGGGTTCCTCCTCACCAGTTTCCCCCTCGGTTCGCCGCCGCCGCTCTCGGAATTCAGGGTTCTGCCCCGTCGTGTCCCATAGGTGACCGGAGCAATTCCCCACCGTCGAGCCTCTCCGTCGGCCGTGTTTCGTGGTCGCCTTCCCGCGTGTGTTCCTGACCCATTCCCGTCGTCAGGTCGCAAGTAGAAGCAGTGTTGCGAGCCCACGACGAGAGCACCCGCAGTGTCGCCTTTCTACCTCGCCGTCGACCCGTTGCTCCGTCGTCTTCTCCAAGGCGTCGAGATCGTCCCCAAGCTCCCCTAGGTGAGCACATGGTGATCCCCTGTTCCCTCGTAGGCGTGCGTTAGTTTGTCATCGTGGTTCCGTTTCTGTCCTCCGTGTTCACGGGTCCCCACCAAGTCGGTGATCACCGTGACCAGGGCGTCGTCGAGGAGTGTGCGGACGTGCTCTGGGCACCTCCAGGTCGCGCGTATGGCCTCAAAGGACTAGCCTTTGGGTGCCTCCGGTGTAGTGGCTCTGTATCGGGTTCAGATCCGCAGCCGTGGGGTGTTTCCGGCGAGGCTGGGGTCTGTTCCCATGTGCTCCGGTGAGAGTTCGAAGTCTAGGGGCGAAGCTGGATGTACCAGGAGGGCGTAGCGACTCGCGGTGACGCCGGAGGAGCCCTGTAGCCAATCCTAGGTTCGCCGGAGTTAGCCTCCATACGCGGGCTCTTAAGATGTTCTTCAGGAGAAGTTCATCGCTGCTTTTATCCCGATCAGTTTCCGGCGAGGCAAGGAGGAGATGGAGAGCGTGGCCTGTGTGCACTTGCAGTGGAAGGTGCCACCTTGCGCCTCCCCTAGCTGGCTTGCTCCGAGAAGGTCTGTTGGTGGCGCTAGGTTCGGCGGAAGTAGCCGCTCTGGTGTCTGTCGGTGTCGGGTTTCGTCAGGCTTTTGAAGTTCAGAGACGGGAGGGAGATGGTTCTTCAGAGCTAGGCCGCGCTTTCTGTTCGAGCAGCTGCAGTAGCGCAGTGGCATGAGCCTGGAGAGGAGAGGAGCTGCTCGTGGGTTCGAGTCCCCGCTGGGGCACCTTGCCCCTTTTTCTTTTGTTTTCCAGCAGGTGTTTTGGGCTTGGCCCAAGTGGCTTCTTCCACCTAGTGGGCTGCCAGTGCTGGGCCGTAGGGAGAGAGAGGAGGAGATGGGCTTTGCGCCCGAGAGTAGCCCAAGTGGCATAGATCTCTCCTTTTCTTTTCTTTTTTTCCATTTCTTTTCTGTTTAAATTCCAAAATTTATTTGAATTCAAATTCAAATCTGTTTTTGGACTTTTGAACTTCTCTGCCCCAAACATAGCTTCCCATATATGAATTTGGGGTAGTTTCTCCCACTGAAGCTCATGGTGAGGTCCATTTTGCAATTTGAGCCTTAAAAATATTGAGGTATTGTCAAGTTGCATTAAGGCCCTCTAGCTCTTTTGAATTTGCAAACTGTGTTTTTCAAATTCAACTTGGGTCTTGCCATCGTGACTCTTTTGCCTCCATGAACCAGCCCTAGCATATTGTCATATGCAAGTGGTTGGGATCCTGTTCTTCTGTTGAACCTTTCCGGTGTCATTTTCACCGACACTTCTCCGTCTCCGGAATCGATAGATTTATTTCATGCCATGTTGCCATGTTGTTAAATTGTTGTTTGTTTCATGCCATGTCATGTTGCCATGTTGTTTATACCAAAATTAAGGCTATGACCAAAGCCATAAAAATATAAATAATTCCATATGGAGTTTTTGACGTGTCTTCAACACCTCCCTCTAAATTTGACTAGATAGGGTCACTCCATGTCTATTAAACTTGATCATCTCATCCATGTTTGAGCATTGTTGGTCTCGATGTATACTTGTGTGCTTTCCTTGCCGGTACCTTACGTTAGCACCTGAGACTACCGAGGAGACTTTCGTGGAGATTTCCGACACCGAGCCCGAGAACCCTACTACTTCTGCTCCGTCGACCGATTACCCAGGCAAGGGGAAGATCTATACCATTACTTTATAACTTTCTGCATACTTGCTTAGCTGTAGTCTAGAACGTTGTTTTGATCCTATCCACTTTGCTTATGCCACAAATCAAACCCGAACATCCATGATCTCCACATCCCAGCAAAACATTGTATTGCTAAGTTACCGCTGCTCAGCCATTGCTTAGTATGAGTTGGAACAACTTGCTGCTTTACCCTATGCTATGGTTGGGATATCATCTTAAATAAAGAAGTTGGTTGATATTTATTAAATTGATGTTAATTATATTCGACGAAAGATGGAAGGCTGGGCTGTTCCCGCCTGGTGATTTGTTCCATTTGAGTCACCTAGGATCCGAGCTCCGGGTATTGGTTCTTTGTTTGAGCGTGCCTAATCGTGTGTGGGGTTCTATGGGCCCCCCTTGTCTTACCTACCTAGCTTCGTATGGTTCTAGTGGTGGCCCGAGCTGATTTACTATTTGCAACCGTGTGTGTGCTTGGTTGGTACCCCATCAGTTTTCAAAACAAACCGGGCCAGCGGGGACATGGTTCCCTTGTTGGTCCACCTGATCAGCTAGGACCCGGCCTCATGTGAGAATTACCGGCAATCCGACCTGTTTCATACGGTAGAGTCCGATCCGAGAGCGTGGCATGTTTTCGGGTTGGGTGTCGACTCCTCGGGGGCCACCCGAAATTGTGCGTTGTTAGTTAGAGGGACTCTGGCGTTCCGGAGTTTCGGGCATTCACCCAGCCAAGTGGAAACCGGGCGTACATGCGAAGCCTATGATGGGAAGTTGGTACACCCCTGCAGGGTTAAATCTTTTCGAAAAGCCGTGTCCACGTTTATGGACGACTTAGAGTCAACGTCTTGTTCATAGAAAAACATCAAATTGGATCATAACTAAAACTTGCCTACCGTGTGTGTGTCTTGGCTGCCTTTCTTCGTCCAGGGGGACCGAGAGAGGAACAAGGTTGTGTTATGTTTGCCGTAAATAGGTGCATAGCAGACCTATGACACGATGTCACGTACATTCTTGGACCTTACCTATACTCTAATAAAATGATAGCCACCATATATGCTAGTGCGGCTGCAACCTTTTCCACTATACTGTCTTACCGTAGGAAGTTAGTTATAACTGTAATGATATAATCTCACCCCTTGTTTCCTTTCTGCTTTTACTGTTTTGCCTGATCGGCCGCTGCAGTTGATTACTACCTCGACCCGAGCACTAGACGTTACTTCGTGGAGGTGCCACCGGAGGAGGACGATGAGGAGGATTTCGCCCAGTAGATCCTATAGTTGGGTTCCGATGTTCCGTGGGTGAACTTGTTTATGTGCATCCCTCTCTAGGGCCATTTGGATTTTGACCGTACTCGGTCGTGTTTGTCTTTCGCTTGCTGCATGATGTACTGTTGGGTCTTTGACCCCTGAAGTGATGTAATAAATACCAGCGGCGATGTATGCCCTGGACTCTATATTTATATCTTAGTTTAAATTTCATTGTTCTTATATCTGTTGTCGAGAACCCGACAGCGACACAAGTGCGAGTGTCGTGCGTCGGTGGCCTTTTATGCGCTACTAACTAGAGTCGGACGCGAAAGCGACTAACTTGAGTTAGCACCGCATCGGGGGCCTTACAGAACTCAACCCTGATGGCACCTACTAGGAGCCCGAGCAGTATCCTAAATCTGTCTGGGTTCTAGTGAAAGAAAATCCTATTGACATTGTTAACCTTTCTGGTTTCAAATTCAAAATTGATAAGGCTATTGTTGATGAATCACTTGATTCTGACTACAAGCTTATCAAAGATCAGGAAGGGAAGGTTTCTGCTGAATTCGTTGGAACTCCATCAAAGAATGGTTTCTATAAGCGACAGATTTGAATTCGCAAATCTCTCGTAACAAAACTTCCCCTAACCATTCTATGCAGGGAAAATCAACGTTACCACCGAGACACTACTATTCTCTCGAAGGTATAAATGAACACCTGGTGCCTGCATCAAATCTTCCCCAGAAGTAATACTATCGAGTAGATAGAAATGTTTATCGTCATCGTAATAATAATGACAAAATTGCCTTTACCTACCAGTACACTAACCCCTCACCGAGGAATTATGTTTATGGTGTGCTTGATGGTCCCCTCGCCAATATGATCATGTTCGCTTTAATACCGCTCCTTCATCTAGCACTTCCATGCCTTCTCAGTCACCTGCTCGTTTGTGGGTGGTTAAGAAGAACTAATTCTTCTACAAGGATATGTCTCCGGTGGATCCGAGTGGGTCATGGACAGTGGTTGTACTATCATATGACCGGAGACAAAGAGTTGTTCACCGAAGACAAACTCACTGAATCTTCTCAGGGATATATTACTTTCGGTGACAACAACAAAGGAAAAGTACTTGGTTTGGGTAAGGTTGCTATATCGAAGGATAAGCATATTGACAAAGTTATGCTTGTTCAATCCCTCGGATATAATCTTATGTCTATATCGAAACTTTGTGATATGTGTATGCTTGTACTATTTTCTGCTTCTCGTTATGTTGTGTTTTCATAGGATGATTATGCCTTCGTTTTCGAAGGATAACGCAAGGGTGATCTTTACATTGTTGATTTCTCTTCGGGGCATGTTGTATCCACATGTTTAATGGCTAAAGCCACATCTGGTTGGTTATGGCATAGAAGACATGGTCATGCAGGAATGAAAAATCTTCAAACTCTTATCTCGAAGAAAAATATCGTTGGTATTGATAATGTGAAATTCGAAAAAGATCGTCTATGCAGTGCCTGTGAAGCTGGAAAGACTGCTAAGAAACATCATTCAGCAAAGACTATCATGACTACTAGTCGTCCTCTTGAATTACTTCATATGGATTTATTCGGTCCTCAAAATTATGCTAGTCTTGGAGGTAACAAGTATGGCCTAGTCATTGTTGATGATTTCTCTCGATATACCTCGGTTTTCTTTCTAGATGACAAGAAGTTGTCGAAATCTTCAAAACATTTGCTAAGAGAGGTCATACCGAGTATGAATTATCTCTCAAGCATATCAGAAGTGATAATGGTACTGAATTCAAAAATACTCATATCGAAGAATTTCTCGATGAATATGGCTTTACTCATGAATTCTCGGTTGCTTATACACCGCAACAAAATGGTGTGATCGAGAGAAAGACCCGAACCCTTATTGAAATGGCCAGAACAATGCTTTCTTAATACAAGACTCCAATCAGGTTCTGGGCCGAAGCAATTAACTCTGCATGACATATCATCAACAAGGTTTATCTGCACAAATTTCTGGAGAAAAATTCTCATGAGCTTATCACTGGTAAAAAGCCAAATGTATCATATCTCAGGGTTTTTGGTGCTCCATGTTATATCAGAGATATGAATCATAGCTCCAAGTTTTCCCTAAAGGCACACGAAGGTTTTCTCCTAGGTTATGGTTCGAACTCTCACACTTACACATTGTACCACTCCCATCTTGGCAAATTTGTAGAATCCGTGAATGTTAGATTTTATGAAACTAACGGCTCTCAAAAGGAGCAATTACCTCTTAACCTAGATGAACCACCTTTGGATGAAGTGATCAGGTCCATGGCTGTTGGAGATATTCGTCCTGTCGAAGGAAATGCTCATCAAGCCAACAGGGATGATGATGATCCAATTTTCCCACACATAGCCCGGGGCGTTGGAGATCAACATCCTGAAGACAATGATGAACAGGATGAAGGAGAACACATGAATGAAGAGAATGCTCAACCCGAAGGACAAGCTGAACCCGAAGGAAATGATCCCGAAGGACAAGCTGATCCCGAAGAAGAACCGGATCCACAAGCTAACGAAGGATTATTATCTCGAGTTTGAAGAAGATTGGACGTCCACTCAATGCTCGAAGAGATTCGTCAACCAGGTCGTCCCACCACTCGCTCTCGTACCCGTTTAGCTAACTTCAATGGAAATTTCTCGTTTGTATCTATGCCAGAATCGTCGAAATTTGATGAAGCCATGAAGGACTCAAACTGGATGACTACCATGCTCGAAGACCTGATCCCAAGAAGCATAACATCATTGGTACTAAGTGGATTTTTTGCAACAAGCAAGATGAAGATGGTATTGTGGTAAGGAATAAATCTCGACTGGTTGCACAAGGTTACACCCAAATCTAAGGTATTGATTTCGGTGAGACTTACGCTCCAGTTGCTCGACTTGAATCCATTCGTGGCATGCTTGCTTTTGCAAATTACAATGGTATATTGCTATATCAAATGGATGTCAAAAGTGCATTTCTTAACGGATAAATCGAGGAAGAAGTGTATGTTATGCAGCCACCAGGTTTTGAAGACCCTAAGAATCCGGATATGGTATATAGGTTGCAGAAGGACCTCTATGGGTTAAAGCAAGCACCTCGTGCTTGGTATGAAACACTCAAGGATTTTCTTCTGAAGAAGGGCTTCAAACCAGGAACAACTGACCCGACTCTTTTTACTTGTTGATGTGCGAGATGATGATAATGGTTTCTCGCCCTTCGTTGGTTACCCCAAGTGGAAGGTGAGATGTAGGATAGCAGCAAATTTCCCCTATGTAGAGGATAGGGTTTGTCTCTCGTAAGACTCCGGTAATGATAAGTAGGTTTCAACGACGCAACTGACATGGACCTGCACACAACACAAATAACTTTGCTCCAAATGAAGTTCAGAGAGGTTGTCAATCTCTCCGGTCTTGTTGTTTACAAAGGATCAAACGCAAGGGATAATGATAATTGTGATAGCAACTAGAAAGTAAAAGCAGGAAAATAAAAAGCATGTAAACAGTGATGAGAATATGGACCGGGGTCCCGTGATGTTCACTAGTGATGTCTCTCTCCCAAAAGACGATAAAACTGCTATGCGAGTTAAACAAATTACAGATGGGCAATTGCCAGGATTAAAAATGGACTGCAATGCTAACTATGCTACAAAGAAAGGAAGAGGCTCAAAAGCATGGGTGGTACGCCAAAATATGTAGACCGAAATCCAACTGCATCTACTACTAATCATCCACCTTGAGATATCTATCCAGAACATCTCGCTGGTATTAAGTTGCGAGCCCCACCCAAAGTGTAAACCCAAAGCAACGAACAACTGCATTAAAAAGCACTTTGCGTAAAGTAAACAATCCTTGCAACCGCGGTTACAAGCACCGTTGTTTCCCCCCTTGTGGCAACATCACATCCCCTAGACTCATGTTTCTGTCACTCAAGCGTGTCATCGGGGAGCATGAACCCACAACCGAGCATAACGTTCCCTCTTGGAGTTACTACCTACTACTTGGCCAAAGCAATAAACAGCAACGGAGAAAATGCAAGAATTACTTAGGAATAAAAATATAAAATATAAGAACCAAATATATTACTCAATCACAATCTGAACATAATCTCATACTCCATCAGATCCTGGCAAACTCAGCATAGCAACAGCAGAAAATTACATATGTGCCTCGATCATCTAGGGCAGCTCACGAGGTCTAAACCATGAAGAACAAAGATGGGAGGAGAACATCACATAGCTACTGATCACGGACCCATGGTCCAAGGGAAACTACTCACGGCACATCCGGGAACCGTCCATGGTGGAGGGAAGCTCCCGGAGGTCAATCCTCCCTCCGGCAGGGTGCCGGGAAGAGGTTTGCTGGCGCTCCCGATCTTGGAAGCGCGGCGGCAGAAGAACAGGGGCGAGATCGCGAAAAAGGGTTATGTCTTCAGAATTTTCACGTGGGGAATAAATAGGCGAAGGGGGGCAGCCAGGGGGGCCTCCAGGGGTCCAAGCGTCCCCCCTGGCGCGGCCAGACCCTAGGCCGCGCCAGGTGGTCGCCTGGGTCCCTGGTGGTGGCCCTATGGCCCCACTTTGGTGATTCTGGAAGCTTCCGTTGCGCTGGGTTTTTTATCCGATTTTTCCCGAATTTTTGGAGCATTTTTAATATGGAGGAAACCTGGAATAGAAAAATAATAGAAAAGAAGAACTCGCACTGTGGTGCACTGACTTAATAAGTTAGTCCAAATATGATCGAAGTTGTATGAAAGTGTATCTAGATCATAGCAATATCACACAAAACAAGCATGGAGCAAGCAGAAATTATAGATACGTTTGGGACGTATCACACGTGCATACAAAAATGATCTTTTTGTGTGTCAAATTTACATCAATGATATTATCTTTGGTTGTACTAGCCCTGATACCAGCGAAGAATTTTCACGAATGATGTCGAAGAAATACGAAATGTCAATGATGGGTGAATTGAAATTCTTTCTCAGACTTCAAATCTGTCAACAGAAGAATGGGACTTTCATCTCTCAAGAGAAGTATCTCAGAGATTGACTGAAGAAGTTTGATCTTGTCAATTGCAAAACTATCAAGACTCCAATGCCTACGAATGTACACCTAGATGCAGATGACAAGGGCAAACCTTTTGACTAGAAGAAATATCCCTCGATTGTTGGTTCACTTCTTTACCTTTGTGCATCTAGACCTGACATTATGCTATCAGTTTGAATGTGTGCTCGTTTTCAGGAAAATCCGAAAGAATTACATCATATTGCTGTAAAGCGAATTCTTCGATATCTGGCCCATACGCCTACCTTGGGACTTTGGTATCTCAAAAAGGCTATGGAAATGCCTTGTAGGTAGGTATGGTGGCTGTTTTAAGGAAAGATATAAGGAGGCTTATGATGACAGAGCGTATCGTGCCAAGGGTTTGGATGCACCGGCGAAGTATGCGCCAACTCTCGAGGTGAGAAAGGGCAATGCACGGTACCGAAGACGCAAGAAAAAATATAGGTGGGTGGAAGTGTCAACTTTCGAATACTCACATTAGTCCGAAGAAATCATGCACTTATTATCGGTAACTCTCAATCTAATCAGGAGGTTCACAAAGAGACGGGTACCCCAAGGAGGAGTGTATGGGGGTTTGGTTATCCTTGCGCATCCTCGACTCATGGTACGTGAGTGTACTCTAATATTCGAACCCTCCAGAGGTTAGTGATCCATCTAGTAGCTAGAGTTCTCAACAGGGGTTTTCGGTTTTCGAAAAACACACGGATTGCCCAAAATACGACATCTATCACTAATAGGCAAGAGCTCTTGACACCATAAGTTCAAACATTACTCTAGTCAATACCTCAAAACTATTGCAAGTTACTACTACAAAGAGAACAACAACTTTAACTACCTACTTTCAGTCAAGACACATAACTCAGTGCAACAGGAAAACTCTCTAACAAGATAAAACATGCAACCTATAGAAAGTGCAACCTAAGACAAAAAGAAAAGCTCTAGAAAAACTAAAGCACTACAGCTATACAGAACAACAGCTAAGAAAAGAAAAAGAACATCTCATAGCTAAAAGAATAAGCATGCAAATCCTATGAGGAGTTCTAGTTCAAGAGGAGCGTGAATCTCTCCCACACAAAAGAGTAAGTTGGGGTCTAACTTGTTACTACAGCAAACAAAGCAAAAGAAAACTAAAAACAAAACCTAAGAGCGAGACGCTCCAAGAATAGCACATAATGCAGGAAGTGATAAAAATATAGTGCAACGAGAGACGAACTGATAATTGTTGATGAACAAGGGGATGCACGGGGGCATCCCCAAGCTTAGACGCTTGAGTCTCCTTGAATATTTATTGGGGGTGCACATGGGCATCCCCAAGCTTGAGCGTTTGACGCTCCTGAATCTTCTTTCATCATCCTCCATCGCGCACTTGAAAACTCCCTTCATACATAACTCATTGTAGGCTGATCAGAGAGGTTAGTACCCTAATAAAATAATTTTCCTCTACTAAAAATAAATATTTCCAGGAAGAGCTACTGTTTCCCAAGATTGCCAAAAGGTTTTTGCAAAGAAAAAGCAAGCTTAAGGTTTGCAAAAGGGAAGAGAGACAAAACGTGGCAGAATCTGTGAAAAACAGAACAGCAGATAGAAACGAATTTTTTAGGGGTACTTCTGCAACTCAAATAAAAAAACTCAGAACATACGGAAGTTTCGTAATTTTATAGAGCACGCTGTGTAAAACATTCATCTCAAAAAGATGAACTGGGATTTTTCTCTGATTTTTCTAGTCACGAGGACAGAATCTGTTTTCTGGACAGCATGTCACAACTTTTACTTCCCTTGCCGTATGAGGCTAAACTTGGCACAAAGCATGAAAAGTAAAGATACAATGATGTTGCTACAGTAGTAACAATCATCAAGACCACTAAGAACAGAACAAAAGCAAAAAGAAAAACCAAAATTCGTTGCGGGCTGCCTCCCGAAAGCGTTTCTTTAGAGCCATTAGCTAGGCTTAAAGCAGAAGATCAAAGTTCTCCAAAATCATCGGAAGGTTCACCAAGGATTTCAAAATGGTTTTCAATAAGCTCATCCTTGTTCTTCCGAGGGAAGAGGTATTTGTCCTTTACCTATATCAATGAAGCCTTTCATGGCTCGGAGGAAGTCCCTTCCGAGCACTATATTTCCTTTGTTGGCCTTCATGATGGCAAAGTCAATCTCTACACTCCTTTTAAGAAACATGACCTGGACGTATTTTAATCTTCCCTGGATCTCAGAAATATCACCATTAGAATGTTCATGGAAAGATGGAAATTTTTCCATTCTTGCAAGGTACAAAGAATCATAAATAAAGCTTGGCATTATAGAAACTGTAGATCCAATGTCACAAAAAGCAAGGAAGTTTTGATTACAGATAACAACCCTAACATAAGGCTCCCAGTCATTTTCTATTTCCTATCTCCTCTCTAGGGGGATTTAACTTCTCTACTTCTTTTAAGTCTAGAGTATCCAGTCTCTTCTCAATAGTAGCAATTCTGTCCACAACAGTGTTAAGACCATCATAAACAAAATAACCAGATAAACCATGTATAATTTCAAGAGCTCTAGCTTCATTACACTCTAAAAAGTCTCCTTCTATAAGATCAAGAGAGTTCTTACACCACTTAAAAAGGCCAAAGTAAAAATTTCTAAGCACAATTCTTATAGGTAACCCAGGCATATTTGCCTTATGTGCTTCAGAAATTCTGTCCCATGCCTTCTACATATTCTCCCCATTCCTTTGATGGAAATCCAAGACTTCGGATTCCCTTATAGTACCAACTCCTAACATACTTAACCACACAACAAGGGTAACAGGTATTTTTGGTATATTTTATTAAGGACACAAAAGTAAGAACTGAAAGGTAAACTAACAAGACTAAAAAGCAAAGATAAAAGATAGTGTGCAACTCCCCTATCTTGTAGACTTGAGTCCCCGGCAACGGCGCCAGAAATTTGCTTGATGGCTTCTCGCCCCTCGTTGGTTACCCCAAGTGGAAGGTTTGAGATGCAGTGCAGCAGCAAGTTTCCCTCGGTGAAGATACCAAGGTTATCGAACCAGTAGGACTCAGCAGATACAAGTAGGTGGCAACGTCGCCAGAAATTACTTCCTGACTAGGGTGTTGTCGTGGACCTGAACACAGCAACAAATAACTTTGCTCCCAACGAGTACAGAGGAGTTGTCAATTCCTCCGGCCTTGTCGTTTACAAAGGATCAACGCAAGAGATAAAAGGTGCAAAGGAAAGTAAAAGCTGAAAGTAAATTGAGGGTGTGAACAATAATGTGAAGATGGACCAGGGTCCCGTGATTTTCACTAGTGATGTCTCTCTCCCAAAAGACGATAAAAGTGCTAGCGAGGTAAACAAATTACAGAAAGGCAAGTTACTGGATCATGCTCCAGTATTACCTATATTTTTGATATGCATTGTAGTCCAACTTAAATATTATGCATTGATAGGATTATATATTATGCTATGCTATTACACCCAGTAGTTCATTGAGGTAGGTATGAACCTTATATCATTGTCGCCACCGTGTAGAATTATACTGCTTTGCTAAGTAGACGTGGATTGGGAAGTGATCCATTATGAGGTATGAATGACTAAGTAGTAAACAGGACCAAGATAATCTTAATGAACCACCTGGGTGGAATGGTTGGGGGCACCCTGGAGGAACCAGTGGATTTGCTTGAGTGACCTGGAGATGGCCAGTAATCACTGCGGAATGCCACCCAGGCTTAAAGGGATCAATCATATTTTTCATAACTAGAAGCTTACGTGTGCAGCCACAAGCTATTATGGGCTCTGGCTTGGTTGATTAGTTGTAGTGACACTTACTAGGTGGTGCTACGAACGTAGTTATGTGTAGGTGGGATGGGCACCGCCAGAGTAGGAGAAACTCTTCTAAAAGACCATGTCTCGACCTTCCTGTTTCCATACAACGTGTAGTGTGGCAAATACCAAAGGAGGTGGTCGATTCTTGTGGGGGAAAGTGCACAACCTATGCAGAGTGTACAAACTGATCATGATTAGCCGTGTCCACGGTTACGGACAACTTTGAGCATCTAGAAGTGGGAATGTTGACGGATCTCATCATATTTAATTAATCAATCGGGCTTAATGAACTTATGGAATAGATTGACTTGGAGAAACCAACTCAATCATATTATGAGCTTTGTAGTACTGTCATGATACTCTTTGAGTAGGAAAAAAATCAGCTTTATGCAAATTGAAACTTAGAGCTTTTCCACTAGCCAAATTGCATGTAGAAGATAGGTCTGTTATATATTCTTTTGGGAGTAACTTGCCGTACATTCAAAGTACTGACCCATTTTGGGTTGTAACCTTCGATGTTCCAGGATTGTATACGACGAGTAAGTGATGTGATGTAGGGTTACGATGTCTACACTCAACTTTGCCGTTGGTGTTGATGGGACTCCACTTATGTATTGATTGTTTCTGTTGTGTATTCTAGCCCAAAGGCTATAAGGTAATAAATACCATGTATTTACGTTACTTTTTGACATGTGATTTATGGTATTTCATCGAGTACTGTGTGCTAGCATACTAATCCAGGGATAGCACAGGAGCACAGTAGACTTGGTTCCCTTCGGGACCAGGTCATTACAAGATGGTATCAGAGCACATGTTGACTGTAGGTCGTGACCCTAGAAACTGGAAAGCCATTAGGAAGTATACTCTCTAAAAATATTATTTTGAAAAAAAAATCATTACTACTCATCTTTTCTAAGTTTACCAAACACTCCATCTTATCCCAAACAAATTAGACTATACCCATGCCACTTTGACCACTAAGAAGGATTGTGTTATGTCTCTTCGGGAAGGACAAGATATTGGACAACTCAAGACCATTTCGGAGAATAGATCTTTTCAACGTGAATTAGAAGTATGGAAGTATGGAAGACTCAAAGAATTTGAAGACTCCGAAGATCCCAAGATTACTCAAGAGCCATAGAAGAATTGGATACATCCAAGACTAAGATGCTTGTGAAGAAGTTAAGGAATATGTCACTGATACGTCCAAAACGTATCTATAATTTCTGCTTGCTCCATGCATGTTTTGTGTGATATTGCTATGATCTAGATACACTTTCATACAGTTTTGATCATATTTGGACTAACCTATTAACTCAGTGCACCACAGTGCCAGTTCCTGTTTTCTGCTGTTTTTCTATTTCAGTTTTCCCCCATATAAAAAGTGCCAGAAAAATTCCGGGAAAAATATAGGAAAATCAGCGTACAGGAAGGTTCGCGAAGAGCCCGAGTGGAGCCAGAGGGGAGCCAGGGGTGGCCCAGGCGGCCACCCGGCGCGGCCACCCCCTGGGCCGCGCCAGGGGGCGCCTGGGGCACCTGTTCCACCTCTGGCTGCCCCCCTTCGCCTATATATTCCCCGTGAGGTGAAACCCTCGAGGACAGAACCCTTTTTCACGATCTCGCCTCTATTCCGCCGCCGCCGCGCTTCCGAGATTGGGATCACCAGAAGACCTCTTCCCGACACCGTGCCGGAGGGAGGGTTGACCTCCGGGAGTCTCCTCTCCACCATGGATGCTTCCCGGATGTCTCGTGAGTAGTTTTCCTTGGACCATGGGTCCGTGATCAGTAGCTATGTGATGTTCTCCTCCCCTCTTTGTTCTTCATGGTTTAGACCTCGTGAGTTGCCCTACATGATCGAGGCACTTTTGTAATCTTTCTGCTGTTGCTATGCTGATTTTGATGGGATCTATTGGATTATGAGATTATGTTCAGATTGTGATTGAGTAATATATTTGGTACTTATCTCTTATATTTTTGTTCCTAAGTAATTCTTGCATGTTCTCCGTTGTTGTTTATTGTTTTGGCCAAGTAGTAGGTAGTAACCCCAAGTGGGAACGTTTTGCTCGATTGTGGGTTCATGCCCCCCGATGACACGCTTGAGTGACAGAAACATGAGTCTAGGGGATGTGTTGTTGCCACAAGGGGGAAAACAACAGTGCTTGTAATCGCGGTTGCAAGGATTGTTTACTTTACGCAAAGTGCTTTTTAATGCAGTTGTCTGTTGCTTTGGGTTTACACTTTGGGTGGGGCTCGCAACTTAATACCAGCGAGATGTTCTGGATAGATATCTCAAGGTGGATGATTAGTAGTAGATGCAGATGGATTTCGGTCTACTTACCTTGGCGTACTGCCTGTGCTTTTGAACCTCTTCCTTTCCTTTGTAGCATAGTTAGCATTGCGGTGCGTTCATAATCCTGTCAATTGCCTTTCTGTAATTTGTTTACCTCGCATAGCAATTTTATCGTCTTTTGGGAGAGAGACATCACTAGCGAACATCACGTATCCCGGTCCATATCCTTATCACTGTTTCCACGCTTTATTTACTTTTCTGCATTTACTTTCAAGTTGCTATTATTATCCCTTGCGTTTTATCCTTTGTAAACAACAAGACCGGAGAGATTGACAACCTCTCTGAACTTCGTTGGGAACAAAGTTATCTGTGTCTGTGTGTAGGTCCGCGTCAGTTGCGCCGCTGACACCTACTTATCATGTCTGGAGTCCTGCTGGAGACAAACCTTGGTATCTTCACCGAGGGAAAACTGCTGCTGCACTACATCTCAACCCTCCACTTGGGGTAACTAACGAAGGGGGCGAGAAGCCATCAAGCAAAGTTTTCTGGCGCCGTTGCCGGGGACTCCAAGTGCTAAGATACGGGAATTGCACACTGCCCCTTTACCTTTGTTTTTTAGTCTTGTTAGTTTACCTTTCAGTTTTTATCTTTGTGTCTTTTATCAAAAACTACAAAAAAATCTGCCACACTTGCTGCTACTATGGGTTCCACTGAAAACACCAAGTTGTGTGACTTCACTAGTCACAACAACCAAGAATTTATCTGCACTCCCATTTCCACACCTGCCACTTCAGCTACCTCTTATGAAATTAAACCTTCTTTGCTAAACCTTGTTATGAGAGATCAATTCTCTGGTGCTGGAGATGATGCTGCTTTACACTTGAATAATTTTGTTGAATTATGTGATATGCAAAAGTATAAAGAAGTAGAAGGTGATGTTGTTAAGCTCAAGCTCTTTCCTTTCTCTTTAAGGGGAGATGCTAAAATCTGGTTTCAATCTTTGCCTAGAAATAGCATAGATTCTTGGGATAAGTGCAAAGATGCTTTTATAGGGAAGTACTACCCTCCTGCTAAGATTATCCAATTGAGGAGTAATATTATGAATTTTAAGCAATTGGATAATGAACACGTTGCCCAAGCTTGGGAACGAATGAAATCTCTTGTTAAGAAATTCCCTACACATGGTTTGACTACCTGGATGGTTATCCATACTTTTTATGCAGGCTTGAACTTTACCTCGCGGAACCTGTTAGATTCGGCCGCGGGAGGAACCTTTATGTCAACTACACTTGGTGCTTCCACAAAGCTTCTCGATGAAATGATGACCAATTATTCCCAATGGCACACCGAACACGCTCCAACAGGTAGGAAGGTAAATTCTGTCGAGGAAATTACCTCCCTCAATGAAAAAGTTGACTTAATTATGTCTCTACTTACCAAGCAACCCTCTATTGATCCTCATGATGTTCCTTTAAATTCTTTGGTTGCTCAAGAACAAGTAGATGTGAACTTTATTGCTAGAAACAACTTCAACAACAATGCTTATAGGGGAAATTTTGCTAGCAATCCTAGACCGTTTCCATCCAACTATGGGAACAACAATACCTACCCTAGCAACAACTCCTATAATCCTGCTTATACGAAAAGAGACCTACCTAGCTTTGATAAATTGGTAGAAATAGAGAAAGGTACCAAGAACTATATGCACACCCAGTTTGAACAAAACAAAGCCTTCTCTAAGCAAATAGGTGAGCATACTGCCATTCTGCAAAACATTAGTGAACAGCTTGATAGCCTGAACAGTGAGATTTCTAATCTCCAGTCTAGACTTACCGCCACCGAAACCCATGTTTCGAATATGTCCCACACCCAATCTACCTTGATAAATCAAATGGCAGCCAAACCGGAAGTTATCCCTATGGAAGAGGATAGAATTAAGAGCCTTCCTACACACCACACAGCTGCCACTATCCAAATTGTTGAGGACACCCAAACTATTAGCACCCAATGCACTCCTAGTCCCGTTGGACCTATTAATGGTGATGCTAATACCTCAACCATAGATGAAGAAACTCCTATGAACATAGAGGGTTTCAAACAAGTGAGCCTAGATGAAACTACTACCACCTTTGATAGTAGTGATATTGATTTTGATAGTTGTACCATCTCAGAAGTTATCAGTTTACTACACAAAATGTCTAGAGACCCCCACACTAGCACACTTAATCTTGCCTTCATGGAGCATATCACAAATGCTCTCATCAAAGCTAGGGAGGAGAAGCTTAGAGTAGAAGCCTCCATACCTAGGAAGCTAGAGGATGGTTGGGATCCTATGATCAAAATTAAATTAAATAACTTCTCTTGCTATGCTTTATGTGATGTTGGAGCTAGTACCTCCGTTATGCCCAAAAGAATATTTGATATGTTTGAATTGAAACCTTTTGAGCCTTGTTCTTTTGGTGTTCGTCTTGTTGATTCTTCCGTAAAGAAACATTTAGGGAAGATCGACGATGTTCTTATCATTGTCAATGACAACAATATTCCCGTTGATTTTATTGTTATGGATATAGAGTGTGAACCTTTATGTCCAATTATTTTGGGACGTCCTTTTCTTCGCACTGTTGGTGCGGTTATTGACATGAAAGAGGGGAATATAAAATTCCAATTCCCATTTAAAAAGTGGATGGAACACTTCCCTAGAAAGAAAATCAAGTTACCTTTTGAGTCCGTTACTCGGGCTAGTTATTCTCTTTCTCTTCATAAAACTTGATTCTTCTTTTGCATTAAGCCTAGCAAATGGCTTTAAAGAAGAGCTTTCGGGAGGCAGCCCGCAACGAATTTAGGTTTTTATTTTTGCTTTTGTTGTGTCTTGATGATTGTTACTTCTGTAGCAACATCATTGTATCTTTATATTTCAGCTTTGTGCCAAGTTATAGCCTCTTACGGCAAGGGAAGTAAAAGTTGTGACATGCTGTCCAGAAAACAGATTCTGTCCTCGTGACCAGAAAAATTCCATAAAAATCCCAGTTCATATTTTTGAGCTGAACTTTTTACACAGTATGCTCTATACAATTACGAAACTTCCATATGTTCTGAGTTTTTTGATTTGAGTTGCAGAAGTACCCCTAAAAAATTCTTTACTATCTGCTGTTCTGTTTTTCACAGATTCTGCCACGTTTTGTCTTTCCTAACTTTTGCAAACCTTAAGCTTGCTTTTTCTTTGCAAAACGTTTTTGGCACTCTTGAGAAACAGTAGGTCTTCAAGAATATCTTTATATCCAGTGGGGAAAAATTATTTATTAAGGGTACTAACCTCTCTAATCAGCTTATGATGAGTTATGTATGAAGGGAGTTTTCAAGTGTGCGATGGAAGATGATGAAAGAAGATCCAGGAGTGTCAAGCGCTCAAGCTTGGGGATGCCCCCATGCATCCCCAACAAATATTCAAGGAGACTCAAGCGTCTAAGCTTGGGGATGCCCCCTTGCATCCCCTTCTCCATCAACAATCATCAGTTCATCCTTCGTCTCACTATATTTTTATCACTTCATGCGTTATGTGCTATGCTTGGAGCGTCTCGCTCTTAGGTTTTATTTTTAGTTTCTTTAGATTTGCTTTCTGTTCATAACAAGTTAGGTCATGTCTTACTTTGTGTGGGAGAGAAACACGCTCCACTTTCAAAATCTAGAACACATCATAGGATTCTTCATGCCTATCTTTTTGCTGTTGCGTGTTCTTTATCTTTTCATAGCTACTGCCATGTTTAGTCTTAGTTTTAGTTTGTCTTTAGCAAGAGCCTTGGCTTTTGTTTTAGTTTGTTGCTGGAGCTCTCTTTAGTTTTCATGTTTATCTTGTTAAGAGAGTTGGTTGTTGCACTGAGTTGTGTCTTGTCTTGAAAGTAGGTAATTGAGGTTGCTATTTAATTTTAGTAGTAGCTTGCAATAGTTTTGAGGTATTGATGTGAGTAATGTTTGAACTTTTGGTGTCAAGAGCTCTTGCCTCTTAGTGATAGGTGTCGTATTTTGGGCAATTCGTGTTTATTTTCAAAACCTACAAAACTAGTTGAGAACTCTATCTACTAGATGGATCACTACTCTTCTGAGGGGTCGAATATCAGAGAACACTCACGTACCATGAGTCAAGGATGCGCAAGGATAACCAACCCCCCATACACTCCTCCTCGGGGTACTTGTCTCTTTGTGAACCTCCTTATTATATTGAGAGTTACCGATAATAAGTGCATGAGTTCTTCAGACTAATGTAAGTATTGAGAGTTGACACTTCCACCTTCCCATATTTTGCTAGCCTTTCCCGTGCCGTGCATTGCCTTCTTCTTACTCCGAGAGTTGGTGTCCACCTTCACCGGTACATCCAAACCCTTGGCATGATACGCTCTGTCATCATAAGCCTCCTTATATCTTTCCTCAAAACAGCCACCATACCTACCTATCAAGGCATTTCCATAGCCTTTCCGAGTTACATTGCCATGCAACTTCCACCTCTTCATGACTTGATCTTCATGTCATACATGTTCCTGCTACACTGGCAGCGGCATAAATTGCATACATCATGATAGTTACATCTTCTTTATGTTTTGAGTACCTTGTAAAGTGTGAAATATCTCCTTTACCTTCTTGTAAAATAGAGTGTTTCCCTTAAGTGAGGAAAAGATCCCAAAGTGGACACATTAAAAGATCCCAAAGAGAACAAATGAGAGTTAAATAGAAAGAGCCATTGAGGCCACCAAAAAATACAAAAAAAAATAGAAAAAAGAGAACAAGAAATAAAAAGAGAGAAAGGGGCAACACTACTATCCTTTTGAGAGATCCACACTAGTACTCCCTTTATATCCTTGTACTCCATAGAGATGATCTTTATGCATATAGCTATGTGGGGACCTTCACACTATAGAACTTGGCTTGCATATTCCAAGGATGAGCCTCCTCAAAAGAGCTCTAGGTCTTCATGAGCGAGAAAGTTAGATGCACCCCCACTAGTTCCATTGGAGAGCTTCCTAGCTCGTATGTGCATCCGTTGCATGGCAATCCCTACTCCTCACATCATATCTATCATTTGGCATCTCTTGCCCATGATTTTCCTCATTGATGTGAGCCTTTCTCATCCTTTTTGCCTTCCTCCTCCACCATATTTCTCTCTTTGCCATCCTAAGTGTCAACTCTCGTGCTTACGCTCATCCATTGCATGAGTGCTCAAAATATTGAAAAAGGAGTGGATCAAATTGACTTGTACCTGTCTAGTGGTCTGGGGACGAGTCAAGATAAGATTCCAGAAAAAGACCAAGTGTGAAACTTTAGTAGATTGAGTTCTAAACAAATAAATATTTTTCTCGTATTCCCTATCCCCCTTCTTGCACGCAAACACCATTTGGAGACATTCGAGTCACGGACAGCAAGAGCTCTTGCACCTAATGTTCCCTCGCCACTTTGCTGCCAGAAGGAAGTCGCCGGAGGCTTTCCCGTCGATGCAGATCATCGTCCGCGCCACCGTAGCCGCCGCACATTCACCAAGTTAGGGTATGTACGGCACTGATCTCGATTCCAATCGTTCCGTTCATCGAGCTCAGATTTGTTCTTGTTTTTTCTTGTATTTTATTAGGTCTGTTAGATCTATTTGGATCCTTGCACTTTGGGAAATCAGTTTCTAGCGTTTCCTATCGAATTCCCATCCGATCTAGGCAAGAAATCTCTCATCCCGTGGAATTTCTCACTTAGACAATATCTCTCAGATTCATATCGATGGATTTTATCACTTTGAATGGTTCATTCATACAAGTTCTCTGTTAGACTTGCATCCGATAGAAATCTAGCCTAGCACTCGTATGAAAATCTGTCTCAAAGATAAATCCCTTTATATGTTTGATACACTCAAAATGATTCTCTTCGAAAATGTTTGGTACATGTTCATATCTTGTCTATTTTCCCTCGTACCTATCTTTTTCGCAGGAAAATGTCCGAGATCGCTGGAAACATCAGGCGGACCAAGCGTGCAGGAGGCCGAACCAAAATCACCAACAATTCTGAAGGTCTGTCCGAAGAATTGATAATCGAGAAAAATCTGAGAACACCAGAAGGCTCTGTTGAAGATGCCAAAACGAGAGATAACAGTCTGCAAGAAATTCGAAGACTTCAAGCTCTTCGTTGGTATAAATACAAGGCTATTATCCCTCGATGGGAAAGACTGTTTGCCTTGAAGAACCTCTGGTCTGATGTCAAAGCATTGAAGCCAGGATGGACTCGAGAAAATAGACCCTCTCCACTAGCAGATGTTGACCCATCTACCTTGAAAACTCTAGCGGATTTTCAAGATCTGGTTGTTGCTCGAGCTGAACGAGCAGAAAAGAGAAAAGAAGCAAAAGCCAGAAAATCTGCTGTGGGCAACGAAGAAGTTGCCGAAGAAGTTGGTCCAAGTACCAAGTCAAAGGCTGGCAAGAAATCTGCCAAGCGCCAGAAAAAGGTCGTTATTATTTCACCACCTGAAGCAACATCAGACGATGAAGAAGCTAGTACCGAGCAACAAGATCCAGGTACTGAGGAAGATGTCGAAGATCATCCTCCTCCCGCTTCGAAGAAGAAACCAGGACAAAAGGGCATAAGGATCCAGGAGCCAACTGCAGCGGCTCCTCGAGCAACAATTGATACCAGAAACTTAGTCATGGATCCACTGATACGTCCAAAACGTATCTATAATTTCTGCTTGCTCCATGCATGTTTTGTGTGATATTTCTATGATCTAGATACACTTTCATACATTTTTTATCATATTTGGACTAACCTATTAACTCAGTGCACCCCAGTGCCAGTTCCTGTTTTCTGCTGTTTTTCTATTTCAGTTTTCCCCCATATAAAAAGTGCCAGAAAAATTCTGGAAAATTCAGATAAAAAATCAGCGTGACGGAAGCTTTGAGAAGAGCCCGGGAGGGGCCAGAGGGGAGCCAGGGGGCCCAGGCGGCCACCCGGCGCGGCCCCACCCCTGGCCGCGCCAGGGGGCGTCTGGGGCCCCTGGACCACCTCTGGCTGCCCCCTTTCGCCTATTTATCCCCCGTCACGGGAAAACTCCAGAAGCAGAACCCTATTCCGCGAACTCGCCTCTGTTCCGCCACCGCCGCGCTTCCGAAGATCGGGAGCACCAGAAGACCTCTCCCCGGCACCATGCCGGAGGGAGGATTGACCTCCGGGAGTCTCCTCTCCACCATGGATGCTCCCCGGATGTCTCGTGAGTAGTTTTCCTTGGACCATGGGTCCGTGATCAGTAGCTATGTGATGTTCTCCTCCCCTGTTTGATCTTCATATTTTAGACCTCGTGAGCTGCCCAACATGATCGAGGCACCTTTGTAATATTTCTGCTATTGCTATGTTGAGTTTGATAGGATCTGATGGATTATGAGATTATGTTCAGATTGTGATTGAATAATATATTTGGTTTTTATCTCTTATATTTTTGTTCGTAAGTAATTCTTGCATGTTCCCCGTTGTTGTTTATTGCTTTGGACAAGTAGTAGGTAGTGACTCCAAGAGGGAGCGTTGTGCTAGATTGTGGGTTCATGCCCCCCGATGACACGCTTGAGTGACAAAAACATGAGTCTAGGGGATGTGTTGTTGCCACAAGGGGGAAAACAATGGTGCTTGTAACCGCGGTTACAAGGATTGTTTACTTTACGAAGAGTTCTTTTTAATGCAGTTGTCTGTTGCTTTGGGTTTACACTTTGGGTGGGGCTCGCAACTTAATACCAGCGAGATGTTCTGGATAGATATCTCAAGGTGGATGATTAGTAGTAGATGCAGATGGATTTCGGTCTACTTACCTTGGCGTACTGCCTGTGCTTTTGAACCTCTTCCTTTCTTTTGTAGCATAGTTAGCATTGCGGTGCGTTCATAATCCTGTCGATTGCCTTTCTGTAATTTGTTTACCTCGCATAGCAATTTTATCGTCTTTTGGGAGAGAGACATCACTAGTGAACATCACGTATCCCGGTCCATATCCTTATCACTGTTTCCACGCTTTATTTACTTTTCTGCATTTACTTTCAAGTTGCTATTATTATCCCTTGTGTTTTATCCTTTGTAAACAACAAGACCGGAGAGATTGACAACCTCTCTGAACTTCGTTGGGAACAAAGTTATCTGTGTCTGTGTGCAGGTCCGCGTCAGTTGCGCCGCTGACACCTACTTATCATCTCTGGAGTCCTGCTGGAGACAAACCTTGGTATCTTCACCGAGGGAAAACTGCTGCTGGACTACATCTCAACCCTCCACTTGGGGTAACCAACGAAGGGGTCGAGAAGCCATCATCCACCGCTCCCCCTCAACAATTAAAACCCTCGGCGAAGTCCAAGGGAAAACAAGCGACTGTGACCGAAGATGATGAAACTCTGCTCAAGAGGCAGGAAAGATTGGCCAAGCAAAAAGAACATGAGGCCAAAGAGTTGGAGAAGTCAAAGTTTCTCAATTTCCACAACCATCCCAAGGCAAAGAAAACTATGGTTGCCCAGCAGTTGGGAATACTTCATCTGGTTTATGACAAGTACAGACTCCAGCTCGAGAAGAAGTCTACGTCGAAAGACAAGACCGTGGTGACGGCGTGGAAGTGGTAATGGCTTCTCGACCTTCGTTGGTTACCCCAAGTGGAAGGTGAGTTGTAGGATAGTAGGAAATTTCCCCTATGTAGAGGATAGGGTTTGTCTCCCGTAGGACTCCGGCAATGATAACTTGGTGGTGAAGAGAGCAACGCGTCGTTTGAGATATTGCTCTCTTAACCTGGACCTGCACACGACACAAATAACTTTGCTCCCAACGAATTTCAGAGAGGTTGTCAATCTCTCCGGTCTTGTTGTTTACAAAATATCAAACACACAAGGGATAATGATAATGATGATAGCAACTGAAAGTAAATACTGAAAAGTAAATGAGCTTGTAAACAGTGATGAGAATATTGACCGGGGTCCCGTGATGTTCACTAGTGATGTCTCTCTCCCAAAAGATGATAAGACTGATATGCGAGGTAAACAAATTACAGACGGGCAATTGACAGGATTATAAACGCACCGCAATGCTTACTATGCTACAAAGAAAGGAAGAGGCTCAAAAGCATGGGCAGTAGGCCAAAATAAGTAGTCCGAAATCCATCTGCATCTACTACTAATCATCCACCTTGAGATATCTATCCAGAACATCTCGCTGGTATTAAGTTGCGAGCCCCGCCCAAAGTGTAAACCCAAAGCAACAGACAACTGCATTAAAAGAACTTTGCGTAAAGTAAACAATCCTTGCAACTGCGGTTACAAGCACCGTTGTTTTCCCCCTTGTGGCCACAACACATCCCCTAGACTCATGTTTCTGTCACTCAAGCGTGTAATCAGGGGGCATGTAAACACAATCGAGCATAATGTTCCCTCTTCGAGTTACTACCTACCACTTGGCGAAAGCAATAAACAGCAACGGAGAACATGCAAGAATTACTTCTGAACAGAAATACAAAAGATAAGAACCAATATTATTACTCTATCACAATCTGAACATAATCTCATAATCCATCAGATCCCATCAAACTCAGCATAGCAAAATCAGAAAGATTACATATGTGCCTCGATCATGTAGGGCAGCTCACGAGGTCTAAACCATGAAGAACAAAGAGGGGAGGAGAACATCACATAGCTACTGATCACGGACCCATGGTCCAAAGTCAACTACTCACGGCACATCCGGGAAGCGTCCATGGTGGAGGAGAAGATCCCGGAGGTTGATCCTCCCTCCGGCAGGGTGCCGGGAAGGGTCCTGACAGTGCTCCTGATCTTGGAAGCGCGGCGGCGGCGGAACAGAGGCGAGTTTGCGAAATAGGGTTCACTCTTCGGAAGTTTCCCATGACAGAGATTAAATAGGCAAAGGTGGCAGCCAGGGGGGCACCAGGGGTCCAGGCACCCCCTGGCGCGGCCAGGCCTCTAGCCGCGCCAGGTGGCCGCCTGGGCACCTGGTGGTGGCCCCCCGGCCCTCCTTCGGGGCTCTCGAACCTTCCGGTACACTGATTTTTTTATCTGAATTTTCCTAGATTTTCGGAGCACTTTTTATATGGGGGAAAACTGAAATAGAAAAACATCAAAAAACAAAAATTGGCACTTGGGTGCACTGAGTTAATAGGTTAGTCCAAATATGATCAAAAGTGTATGAAAGTTTATCTAGATCATAGCAATATCACACAAAACATGCATGGAGTGAGCAGAAATTATCGATACATTTGGGACGTATCAACATCCCCAAGATTAATTCCTGCTCGTCCTCGAGTAGGTAAATGATAACAAGCATAATTTCTGTGGTGACATGCTAGCAACCATATAAGAACTTTTAAAAGTAAAGCAATCAAGGTATGTGATTCAATTCAAGTCATAACATGCAAGAGTTTATATTAGCATTGAAACAAGCAACGAAAGAACATTAGGTGCAAGAGCTCTCGCTGTCCGTGACTCGAATGTCCCCAAATGGTGTTTGGGTGTAAGAAGGGGGATAGGGAATACGAGAAAAAAGTATTTTTTTTAGAACTCAATCTACTAAAGTTTCACACTTGGTCTTCTTTGGAATGTTATCTTGACTCGTCCCCAGACCACTAGTCAGGTACAAGTGAATTTGATCCACTCCCTTTCGATATTTTGAGCACTCATGCAATGGATGAGCGTAAGCACGAGAGTTGACACTTAGGATGGCAAAGAGAGAAATATGGTGGAGTAGGAAGACAAAAAGGGTGAGAAAGGCTCACATCTAAGTGGACAATCATAGGCGAGAAGGCGAAATAATAGATATGATGTGAGGAGTAGGGACTGCCATGCAACGAATGCACATATGATCTAAGAAGAGCTCTCCAATGGAACTAGTGGGGGTGCATCTAACTTGCTTGCTCATGAGGACCTGGAGCTCTTTGAGGAGGCTCATCCTTGGAATATGCAAGCCAAGTTCTATAGTGTGAAGGTCCCCACATTGCTATATGCATGAATGATCATCTCTATGGAGTACAAGGATAATAGGGAGTACTAGTGTGGATCTTTCAAAAGGATAGTAGTGTTTCCCCTTTCTCTCTTTTTATTTTTCTTTTTCTCTTTTTTCTCTTTTTTGTATTTTTTTGGTGGCCTCAATGGCTCTTTCTCTTTAACTCTCATTTGTCCTCTTTGGGATCTTTTATTTTGTCCACTTTGGGATCTTTTCCTCACTTAAGGGCAACACTCTAATTTACAAGAGGGTATAGAAGATCTTTCACACTTTACAAGGTACTCAAATCATAAAGGATATGTAGCTATCATGATGTATGCAATGTATGTCGCTGCCAGTGTAGCAGGAACATGTATGACATGAAGATCAAGTCATGAAGAGGTGGATGTTGCATGGCAATATATCTCGGAAATGCTATGGAAATGCCTTCATAGGTAGGTATGGTGGCTGTTTTGAGGAAAGATATAAGGAGGTTTATGATGACAAAGCGTATCATGCCAAGGGTTTGGATGTACCGGCGAAGGTGGATGCCAACTCTCGGAGTGAGAAGAAGGCAATGCAAGGCATAGGAGAGGCTAGGAAATATGAGGAGGTGGAAGTGTCAACTTTCAATACTTACATTAGTCTGAAGAACTCATGCACTTATTATCGGTAACTCTCAATCTAATAAGGAACTTCACAAAGAGACAAGTACCCCGAGGAGGAGTGTATGGGGGTTTGGTTATCCTTGCGCATCCTCGACTCCTGGTACGTGAGTGTTCTCTAATATCCGATCCCTCAAAAGATTAGTGATCCATCTAGTAGCTAGAGTTCTCAACTAGTTTTGTAGGTTTTGAAAATACACACGGATTGCCCAAAATACGACACCTATCACTAATAGGCTAGAGCTCTTGACACCAAAAGTTCAAACATTAATCACATCAATACCTCAAAACTATTGCAAGTTACTACTAAAATTAAATAGCAACCTCAATTACCTACTCTCAAGAGAAGACACAACTCAGTGAAACAACCAACTCCCTTAACAAGATAAACATGAAAAATAAAGAGAGTTCCAACAACAAACTAAGCTCAAGCCAAGGCTCTTGCTAAAGACAAACTAAGACTAAAATTAAACATGGTAGTAGCTACAAAAAGATAAAGAACACACAACAGTAAAAATATAAGCATGAAAAATCCTATGATGTGTTCTAGATTTTGAAAGTGGAGCGTGTTTCTCTCCCACACAAAGTAAGACATGACCTAACTTGTTATGAACAGAAAGCAAATCTAAAGAAACTAAAAATAAAACCTAAGAGCGAGACGCTCCAAGCATAGCACATAACGCATGAAGTGATAAAAATATAGTGAGACGAAGGACAAACTGATGATTGTTGATGGAGAAGGGGATGCACGGGGGCATCACCAATCTTAGACGCTTGAGTCTCCTTGAATATTTATTGGGGATGCATGGGGGCATCCCCAAGCTTGAGCACGTGACACTCCCGGATCTTCTTTCATCATCTGCCCTCGCACACTTGAAAACTCCCTTCATACATAACTCATCATAAGCTGATTAGAGAGGTTAGTACCCGTAATAAAATAATTTTACCCACTGGATATAAAGATATTCTTGAAGAGCTATTGTTTCTCGAGATTGCCAAAAAGTTTTTGCAAAGAAAAGCAAGCTTAAGGTTTGAAAAAGTAAGAAAAGGAAAAACGTGGAAGAATCTGTGAAAAACAGAACAGCAGGTAGTAGAGAATTTTTTCAGGGCACTTCTGCAACTCAAATCAAAAAACTCAGAAATACGAAAGTTTCACAATAGTATAGAGCATTCTGTGTAAACAATTCAGCCCAAAATGATGAACTGGTGATTTGTTCCGATTTTTTCCGTCAAGAAGACAGAATCTGTTTTCTGGACAGCATGTCACAACTTTTGCTTCCCTTATCATAAGAGGCTATAACTTGGCACAAAGCTTGAAAATAAAGATACAATGATGTTGCTACAATAGTCAATCATCAAGACCACTAAAAACAGAAGTAAAAACATCTTGGGTTTCCTCCCAACAAGCGCTTTCTTTTACGCCTTTAAGCTAGGCATAAGGAAAAAGAAGAATCAAAGGTCTCCAAGATCATCGGAGTCATAAAAACCTTCAAATTGATTTTCAACAAGCTCATTCTTCTTCTTCCTAGGAAAGAGGTACTTAACTTTCGCCTTACCGCATGATACGTCCAAAACGTATCTATAATTTCTGCTTTCTCCATGCATGTTTTGTGTGATATTGTTATGATCTATATACACTTTCATACACTTTTGATCATATTTGGACTAACCTATTAACTCAGTGCACCACAGTGCCAGTTCATGTTTTCTGCTGTTTTTCTATTTCAGTTTTCCCCCCATATAAAAAGTGCTCCAAAAATTCGGGAAAAATCAGATAAAAAATCAGCGCAGAAGAACCTTCCGGAAGAACCTGAGTGGGCAAGAGGGCCACCACCAGGGGCCCAGGCGCCCTGGTGGCGCGCCCTAGGGGTTGGCCGTGTCACGGGGGCGCCTAGACCCCTGGTGGCCCCCCTGGCTGCCCCCCTTCGCCTATATATTCTCCGTGACGAGAAACCCTCAAAAACAGAACCCTTTTTCGCGATCTCGCCTATGTTCCGCCGCCGCCGCGCTTCCGAGATCGGGAGCACCAGCAGACCTCTTCCCAGCACCCTGCCGGAGGGAGGGCCGACCTCCGGGAGTCTCCTCTCCACCATGGATGCTTCCCGGATGTGCCGTGAGTAGTTTCCTTTGGACCATGGGTCCGTGATCAGTAGCTATGTGATGTTCTCCTCCCCTCTTTGTTCTTCATGGTTTAGACCTCGTGAGCTGCCCTACATGATCGAGGCACTTTTGTAATCTTTCTGCTGTTGCTATGCTGATTTTTATGGGATCTGATGGATTATGAGATTATGTTCAGATTGTGATAGAGTAATATATTTGGTTCTTATCTTTTATATTTCTGTTCTTAAGTAATTCTTGCATGTTCTCCGTTGCTGTTTATTGCTTTGGCCAAGTAGTAGGTAGTAACCCCAAGAGGGAACGTTAGGCTCGATTGTGGGTTCATGCCCCCTGATGACACGCTTGAGTGACAGAAACATGAGTCTAGGGGATGTGCTGTTGCCACAAGGGGGAAAACAACGGTGCTTGTAACCGCGGTTGCAAGGATTGTTTACTTTACGCAAAGTGCTTTTTAATGTAGTTGTCTGTTGCTTTGGGTTTACACTTTGGGTGGGGCTCGCAACTTAATACTAGCGAGATGTTCTGGATAGATATCTCAAGGTGGATGATTAGTAGTAGATGCAGTTGGATTTCGGTCTACTTATTTTGGCGTTTTGCCCATGCTTTTGAGCATCTTCCTTTCTTTTGTAGCATAGTTAGCATTGCGGTGCGTTCATAATCCTGTCAATTGCCCTTCTGTAATTTGTTCACCTCGCATAGAAGTTTTATCGTCTTTTGGGAGAGAGACATCACTAGTGAACATCACGTATCCCGGTCCATATCCTCATCACTGTTTCCACACTCATTTACTTTTCTGCTTTTACTTTAAGTCGCTATCATTATCCCTTGTGTTTGATCCTTTGTGAACAACAAGACTGGAGAGATTGACAACCTCTCCGAACTTCGTTGGGAACAAAGTTATTTGTGTCTGTGTGCAGGTCCGCGTCAGTTGCGCCGCTGACACCTACTTATCATCTCCGGAGTCCTACTGGAGACAAACCTTGGTATCTTTACTGAGGGAAATTTTCTGCTGTGCTACATCATACCTTCCTCTTGGGGTTTACCAATGAAGGGCGAGAAATCATCATCACCTCGCGCATCAAGCAAAGAATTTCTGACGCCGTTGTCGGGGACTCCGAGTGCTAAGATAGGGGAGTTGCACACTACCCTTTACCTTTGTTTTTTAGTCTTGTTAGTTTACCTTTCAGTTTTTATCTTTGTGTCTTATATCAAAAATCAAAAAAAAATATTCATCTTGCTAGTAGTTGTCATTATGTTTGGCCCTTTTTCCGTTGTTGAGACAGAGGTTCTCACCTTTAAACAAAAAGGTGGTGAAAGTTTAAAAGATGTTTGGTATAGAATTAATGATTCTCAAAAAAGAGCCACCAAGAAGCAATTCACTACTATCCAGCTTAGAAATTTTTATGTCGGGATTACTCCTTGGAATAGGTTCATATTAGATACTGCTATCAATGGGAATTTCCTAGAAGCCCCGATTTGGGAGTCTCTTAATGTTATTGAAAATATTGTTGGAAATCTCCCTATTGCTAGCATACAAGAAGATATAACTCTAGCTCACATTATGAAGAAACTTGAAAAGATAGAGTTAGAAATACCAAGTATAACTAGGATAAATGAGTTGGATCGCAAGATTCAAGGGAATTTGAATAGGCTTGATAGCTCCATGCTTAAAATTATTAAAACTTTGGAGGTCATCAAATCCCGTGATACGGATCTTTCTAGGATTGATAAGATTGAGGAAATCATTAATACTCTAGGAACTACATTTTCCTCAATCAAACCAAAAAAGGTAGAGACTTCAGCAAGAAGGGAACCTAAGTTCAATTATGTCCCTAGGGTTCCCCGACCTAAAAATAAACCACCCATTACCAAAGAAGTTGAAACCGTGAAAACTTTGGAAGAAATACCTCTCTTTGATAATTTTATAAATGAATCTCCCATTGATTTTCCGCCTTTTGTTTTTTTCCCTAGAAATATCTTCATTAGGCCTTCATTTGAAAGACCCCTTAAGACTAGTTGTACAATTGAAGAGCGTTTTGATGATCTTGATAATGATTCGATTAATACAACTTGATCTTTTGCATCATGCCTAGCTTAAAGGCATAAAAGAAAGCGCTTTTGGGAGGCAGCCAACAACGAATTAGGTTTATTTTTTCTTTTGTTGTGTCTTGATGTTTGTTGCTACTGTAGCAACATCATTGTATCTTTATTTTTCAGCTTTGTGCCAAGTTATAGCCTCTTATGATAAGGGAAGCAAAAGTTGTGACATGCTGTCCAGAAAACAGATTCTGTACCTGGACAGAAAAATTCGAATAAAATCACCAGATCATCTTTTTGATCTGAATTTTTTTGACAGCATGCTCTATACAATTTTGAAACTTTCAAATGTTCTGAGTTTTTTGATTTGAGTTCCAGAAGTGCCCCGAAAAAATTCTCTACTACCTGTTGTTCTGTTTTTCACAGATTCTGCCACGTTTTGCCTCTCTTCACTTTTGCAAACCTTAAGCTTGCTTTTTCTTTGCAAAAACTTTTTGGCACTCTTGAGAAACAGTAGCTCTTCAAGAATATCTTTATATCCAGTGGGGAAAAATTCTTTTATTGAGGGTACTAACCTCTCTAATCAGCTTATGATGAGTTATGTATGAAGGGAGTTTTCAAGTGTGCGATGGAAGATGATGAAAGAAGATTCAAGTGTTTCAAGCGCTCAAGCTTGGGGATGCCCCCGTGCACCCCCAATAAATATTCAAGGAGACTCAAGCGCTAAGCTTGGGGATGCACCCGTGCATCCCCTTCTCCATCAACAATCATCAGTTCGTCCTTCGTCTCACTATATTTTTATCACTTCATGCGTTATGTGCTATGCTTGGAGCGTCTCGCTCTTAGGTTTTATTTTTAGTTTTCTTTAGTTTTTCTTGCTGGTCATAACAAGTTAGACCCCATCTTACTTTGTGTGGGAGAGAAACACGCTCCACTCCAATCTAGAACACATCATAGGATTTTTCCTGCTTATCTTTTTGCTGTTGTGTGTTCTTTATCTTTTCGTAGCTGCTGGCATGTTTAGTTTTAGTCTTAGTTTGTCTTTAGCAAGAGCCTTGGCTTTTGTTTAGTTTGTTGCGGGAACTCTCTTTAGTTTTTATGTTTATCTTGTTAAGAGAGTTGGTTGTTGCACTGAGTTTTGTTTTGTCTTGGAAGTAGGTAATTGAGGTTGCTATTTAATTCTAGTAGTAACTTGCAATAGTTTTGAGGTATTGATGTGAGTAATGTCTGAACTTTTGGTGTCAAGATCTTTAGCCTATTAGTGATAGGTGTCGTATTTTGGGCAATCCGTGTGTATTTTCAAAACCTACAAAAACTAGTTGAGAACTCTAACTACTAGATGGATCACTAATCTTTGGAGGGATCGAATATTAGAGTACACTCACGTACCATGAGTCGAGGATGCGCAAGGATAACCAAACCCCCATACACTCCTCCTCGGGGTACTTGTCTCTTTGGGAACCTCCTTATTAGATTGAGAGTTACCGATAATAAGTGCATGAGTTCTTCGGACTAATGTAAGTATTGAAAGTTGACACTTCCACCTTCCCATATTTTGCTAGCCTCTCCCGTGTCGTGCATTGCCTTCTTCTCACTCCGAGAGTTGGTGTCCACCTTCGCCGGTACATCCAAACCCTTGGCATGATACGCTCTGTCATCATAAGCCTCCTTATATCTTTCCTCAAAACAGCCACCATACCTACCTATAAAGGCATTTCCATAGCCTTTCCGAGATATATTTCCATGCAACTTCCACCTCTTCATGACTTGATCTTCATGTCATACATGTTCCTGCTACACTGGCAGCGACATACATTGCATACATCATGATAGTTACATCTTCTTTATGATTTTGAGTACCTTGTAAAGTGTGAAAGATTTCCTATACCTTCTTGTAAAATAGAGTGTTTCCCTTAAGTGAGGAAAAGATCCCAAAGTGAACACAATAAAAGATCCAAAAGAGGACAAATGAGGGTTAAATAGAAAGAGCCATTGAGGCCACACAAAAATACAAAAAAAAGAGAGAAAGGGGCAACACTACTATCCTTTTGAGAGATCCACACTAGTACTCCCTCTATATCCTTGTACTCCATAGAGATGATCATTATGCATATAGCTATGTGGGGACCTTCACACTATAGAACTTGGCTTGCATATTCCAAGGATGAGCCTCCTCAAACGAGCTCTAGGTCTTCATGAGCGAGCAAGTTAGATGCACCCCCACTAGTTTCATTGGAGAGTTTCCTAGCTCATATGTGCATCCGTTGCATGGAAATCCCTACTCCTCACATCATATCTATCATTTGGCATCTCTTGCCTATGGTTGTCCTCATTGATGTGAGCCTTTCTCATTCTTTTTTGTCTTCCTCCTCCTCCATACTTCTCTCTTTGCCAACCTAAGTGTCAACTCTCGTGCTTACGCTCATCCATTGCATGAGTGCTCAAAATATTGAAAAAGGAGTGGATCAAATTGACTTGTACCTGTCTAGTGGTCTAGGGACGAGTCAAGATAAGATTCCAGAAAAAGACCAAGTATGAAACTTTAGTAGATTGAGTTCTAAACAAATAAATATTTTTCTCGTATTCCCTATCCCCCTTCTTGCACGCAAACACCATTTGGAGACATTCGAGTCACGGACAGCGAGAGCTCTTGCACCTAATGTTCTTTTGTTACTTGTTTCAATGCTAATATAGACTCTTGCATGTTATGACTTGAATTGAATCTCTAACCTTGATTGCTTTACTTTTCAAAGTTCTTATATGGTTGCTAGCATGTCACCACAGAAATTATGCTGTTATCATTTACCTACTCGAGGACGAGCAGGAATTAAGCTTGGGGATGTTGATACGTCCAAAACGTATCTATAATTTCTGCTTGCTCCATGCATGTTTTGTGTGATATTGCTATGATCTAGATACACTTTCATACACTTTTGATCATATTTGGACTAACCTATTAACTCAGTGCACCACAGTGCAAGTTCCTGTTTTCTGCTATTTTTCTATTTCAGTTTTCCCCCATATAAAAAGTGCTCCAAAAATTCGGGAAAAATCAGATAAAAATCAGAGCAGAAGAACCTTCCGGAAGAACCTGAGTGGGGCCAGAGGGCCACCACCAGGGGCCCAGGCGCGCTGGTGGCGCGCCCTAGGGGCTGGCCGCGCCAGGGGGGCGCCTGGACCCCTGGTGGCCCCCCTGGCTGCCCCCCTTCGCCTATATATTCTCCGTGACGCAAAACCCTCAAAAACAAAATCCTTTTTCGCGATCCCGCCTCTGTTCCGCCGCCGCCGCGCTTCCGAGATCGGGAGCACCAGCAGACCTCTTCCCGGCACTCTGCCGGAGGGAGGGCCGACCTTCGGGAGTCTCCTCTCCACCATGGATGCTTCCCGGATGTGCCTTGAGTAGTTTCCTTTGGACCATGGGTCCGTGATCAGTAGCTATGTGATGTTCTCCTCCCCTCTTTGTTCTTCATGGTTTAGACCTCGTGAGCTGCCCTACATGATCGAGGCACTTTTGTAATATTTCTGTTGTTGCTATGCTGAGTTTGATGGGATCTGATGGATTATGAGATTATGTTCAGATTGTGATAGAGTAATATATTTGGTTCTTATCTTTTATATTTTTTTTCTTAAGTAATTCTTGCATGTTCTCCGTTGCTGTTTATTTCTTTGGCCAAGTAGTAGGTAGTAACCCCAAGAGGGAACGTTATGCTCGATTGTGGGTTCATGCCCCCTGATGACACGCTTGAGTGACAGAAACATGAGTCTAGGGGATGTGTTGTTGCCACAAGGGGGAAAACAACGGTGCTTGTAACCGCGGTTGCAAGGATTGTTTACTTTACGCAAAGTGCTTTTTAATGAAGTTGTCTGTTGCTTTGGGTTTACACTTTGGGTGGGGCTCGGAACTTAATACCAGCGAGATGTTCTGGATAGATATCTCAAGGTGGATGATTAGTAGTAGATGCAGTTGGATTTCGGTCTACTTATTTTGACGTTCTGCCCATGCTTTTGAGCCTTTTCCTTTCTTTTGTAGCATAGTTAGCATTGCGGTGCGTTCATAATCCTGTCAATTGCCCTTCTGTAATTTGTTCACCTCGCATAGAAGTTTTATCGTCTTTTGGGAGAGAGACATCACTAGTGAACATCACGTATCCCGGTCCATATCCTCATCACTGTTTCCACACTCATTTACTTTTCTGCTTTTACTTTAAGTCGCTATCATTATCCCTTGTGTTTGATCCTTTGTGAACAACAAGACCGGAGAGATTGACAACCTCTCTGAACTTCGTTCGGAACAAAGTTATTTGTGTTTGTGTGCAGGTCCGCGTCAGTTGTGCCGCTGACACCTACTTATCATCTCTGGAGTCCTACTGGAGACAAACCTTGGTATCTTTACTGAGGGAAATTTTCTGATGTGCTACATCATACCTTCCTCTTGGGGTTTACCAACGAAGGTTGAGAAATCATCATCACCTCGCGCATCAAGCACCGCATAAGCATATGTGCCCGTTACCAATATCAATGAAGCCTTTCATAGCTCGGAGGAAATCCCTCCCAAGTAAGATGTTGCTTTGGTTTGGCTCAATGATGAAGAAATCCATTGGTGCAACCCTATTGAGGAATGCAACTTGGACTTCTTTTACCTTTCCTTTAACCTCTGAAATATCTCCATTAGCATGTTCATGATAAGATGAAAATTTATCCATATCTAGTTTCAAAGAATCATAAACTATTTTTGGCATAGTAGAAACCATGGATCCAATATCACAAAAAGCAAGGAAGTCTTGATTAGAGATGCTAATCCTAACAAAGGGTTACCAATCATCATCTATCTCCAACATTTCTTTCTTGTTGGTCTTAAGTTCCTCTAATTTTCTTAAGTCTAGAGCATCCATCCTCTTTTCAACAGAGGCAAGTCTATCTATAACAGTATCAATACTACGATCATAAACAAAATAACTAGATAGAACATGCAAAATATCAATAGCTCTAGCTTCATCACACTCTAAAAAGTCTCCTTCAGCTATAATATCAAGAGAGTGTTTACACCACTTAAAAACACCATGGTAAAAATTTCTAAGCACAATTTTTATAGGTATCCAAGGCATAATTCTTTTATGTGCTTCAGAAATACCGTCCCATGCCTTCTTCATATTTACTCCATCCCGTTGACGGAAATCTAGAACATCCGATTCCCGCAAAGCACCAAGTCCTAACATGTTCATCTAAACAAGGGGGACTACTAAAAGCAAGATAAATATATTTTTTGTGACTTTTGATATAAGAAACAAAGATAAAAACTGAAAGGTAAACTAACAAGACTAAAAAGCAAAGGTAAAATGTAGTGGGCAACTCCCCTATCTTATCACTCGGAGTCCCCAGCAACGGCGCCAGAAATTTGCTTGATGACAAGAGAGTTGACTAGTGCAACGCCTCTCCTCATTGGTTACCCCAAGTGGAAGGTGTGATGTAGGATAACGGCAAATTTCCCTCAGTGAAGATACCGAGGTTTGTCTCCAATAGGACTCCGGAGATGATAAGTAGGTGTCAGCGGCGCAACTGACGTGGACCTGCACACAACACAAGTAACTTTGCTTCCCAACGAGTACTGAGAGGTTGTCAATCTCTCCGGCCATGTTGTTCACAAAGGATCAATGCAACAGATAATAATAATGATAGCCACTGAAAGGTAAAAACAGGAAAGTAAATGAACGTGTAAAAAATGATGAGAATATGGACCGGGGTCCCGTGATGTTTACTAGTGATGTCTCTCTCCCAAAAGACGATAAAACTGCTATGCGAGGTAAAAAAAATTACAGTTGGTCAATTGACAGGATTATAAACGCACCGCAATGCTAACTATGTTACAAAGAAAGGAAGAGGCTCAAAAGCATGGGCAGTACGCCAAAATAAGTAGACCAAAATCCAACTACATCTACTACTAATCATCCACCTTGAGATATCTATCCAGAACATCTCGTTGGTATTAAGTTGCGAGCCCCACCCAAAGTGTAAACCCAAAGCAACAGACAACTGCATTAAAAAGCACTTTGCGTAAAGTAAACAATCCTTGCAACCGCGGTTACAAGCACCGTTGTTTTTACCCTTGTGGCAACAACACATCCCCTAGACTCATGTTTCTGTCACTCAAGCGTGTCATCAGGGGGCATGAACCCACAATCGAGCATAACGTTCCCTCTTGAAGTTACTACCTACTACTTGGCCAAAGCAATAAACAGCAACGGAGAACATGCAAGAATTACTTAGGAAAAAAAATAAAACATAACAACCAAATATATTACTCTATCCCAATTTGAACATAATCTCAGAATCCATCAGATCCCATCAAACTCAGCATAGCAACAGCAGAAAGATTACATATGTGCCTCGATCATGTAGGGCAGCTCACGAGGTCTAAACCCTGAAGAACAAAGAGGGGACGAGAACATCACATAGCTACTGATCACGGACCCGTGGTCCAAAGGAAACTGCTCACGGCACATCCGGGAAGCGTCCATGGTGGAGGGGAAGCTCCCGGAGGTCGATCCTCCCTCCGGCAGGGTGCCGGGAAGAAGTCTGCTGGCGCTCCCGATCTTGGAAGCGCGGCGGCGGAGGAACAGAGGCGAGATCGCGAAAAAGGGTTCTATCTTCGGGGGTTTCGCGTCACGGGGAATAAATAGGCGAAGGGGGGCAGCCAGGGGGGCACCAAGTGTCCAGGCAGCCATCCGGAGCGGCCCCACCCTAGGTCGCGCCACCTGGCCACCTGGGCACCAGTGGGGCCCCTCTGGCCGTCCTTCGGGGCTCTGGAAGGTTTCGTTGCGCTGATTTTTTATCCAATTTTTCCCAAATTTTTGGAGAAATTTTAATATGGGGGAAACCTGGAATAGAAAAACAGCAAAAAACAGGAACTGGCACTGTGGTGCACTGAGTTAATAAGTTAGTCCAAATATGATCAAAAGTGTATGAAAGTGTATCTAGATCATAGCAATATCACACAAAACATGCATGGAGCAAGCAGAAATTATAGATACGTTTGGGATGTATCAGTGACCGACCGGGAAGCTGATCCCGGGTGTGCAGAAAAGACTAGTGTTGGTTTGTGAGGACAGTCTGGATCCCAGGCGCACCGACCATGGAATCGGTGGTTAATCGGTTGGGAGTGGTCGAGCGTTATAGCTGGTATCAGAGCCGACCCTGGCGGTTACACGATGTGTGTGTCAGTCAATGAGGCTTACATGGGGTACATGTTGGAGGCCTGCAACTGGCACACACAAAAGTGTGCCAAAGAGGAACGTTCTTGCTGGGCCGACGGGGACGTCGGTTCCTTTGAGGGGTGGTGTATGTAACAGCCCAGGATCTCAATAGGAATGATAGACTACTCATATCAACAAGGTGCACCTTCTTTTCCAGGAGCACATCAGGAAAGAACTACCAGGTTAAGCGTGCTTGGCTTGGAGTAGTCTTGGGATGGGTGACCGACCGGGAAGTTGATATCGGGTGCGCACAAGTGAGGACAAAGTGTGCAGAAAATACTAGTGTTGGTTTGTGAGGACAGTCTGGATCCCAGGCGCACCGACCATGGAATTGGTGGTTAACCGGTTGGGAGTGGTCGGGGCGTTACACCCACCCAAAGTGTAAACCCAAGCGCGGTTACAAGCACCATTGTTTTCCCCCTTGTGGTAATAGCACATCCCCTAGACTCATGTTTCTGTCACTCAAGCTAGTCATCAGGGGGCATGAACCCACAATCGAGCATAACGTTCCCTCTTGGAGTCACTACCTACTACTTGGCCAAAGCAATAAACGGCAACAGAGAACATGTAAGAATTACTCAAGAACATAAATATAAAATATAAGAACCAAATATATCACAAAATGAGCATAGTCTCATAATCCATCAGATCCCAGCAAACTCAGCATAGCATGAGCAGAAAGAATTACATATATGCCTTGATCATGTTGGGCAGCTCACAAGGTGTAATCCATGAAGAACAAAGAGGGGAGGAGAATATCACATAGCTACTGATCACGGACCCATGGTCCAAGGTAGACTACTCAAGGATCATCCGGGAAGCGTCCATGAAAGAGGAGATGCTCCTGGAGGTCAATCCTCCCTCCGGCAGGGTGCCGAGAAGAGGTCTGCTGGCGCTCCCGATCTTTGAAGCGCAGCGGCGGCGGAACAGAGGCGAGATTGCGGAAAGGGGTTCTGTCTTCGTAAGAATCCCGTCACAGAGAATAAATATGCGAAGGCGGCAGGCAGGGGGGCACCAGGTGTCCAGGCGCCCCCCTGGCGCGGCCAAGCCCTAAGGCGCGCCACCAGGGCGCCTGGACCCCTGGTGGTGGCCCTCTGGCCCCACCCAGTTGTTTCCGGAAGGTTCTTCTGCGCTGATTTTTATCTGATTTTCCCGAATTTTTGGAGCACTTTTAATATGGGGTAAACCTGAAATAGAAAAACAGCAGAAAACAGGAACTGGCACTGTGGTGCACTGCGTTAATAAGTTAGTCCACATATGATCAAAAGTGTATGAAAGCGTATCTAGATCATAGCAATATCACACAAAACATGCATGGAGGATGCAGAAATTATAGATACGTTAGGGACGTATCGACATCCCCAAGCTTAATTTCTGCTCGTCCTTGAGTAGGTAAATGATAACAAGCATAATTTCTGTGGTGACATGCTAACAACCATATAAGAACTTTGAAAGTAAAGTAATCAAGGTATGTAATTCAATTCAAGTCATAACAGGCAAGAGTCTATATTAGCATTGAAATAAGCAACATAAGAACATTAAGGTGCAAGAGCTCTCGCTGTCCGTGACTCGAATGTCTCCAGATGGTGTTTGCGTGCAAGAAGTGGGAGATGGGAATAGGAGAGAGAAATATATTTGTTGAGAACTCAATCTACTAAAGTTTCACACTTAGTCTTCTTTGGAATCTTATCTTGACTCGTCCCCAGACCACTAGCCAGGTACAAGTCAATTTGATCCACTCCCTTTCTATATTTTGAGCACTCATGCAATGGATGAGCGTAAACACGAGATTTGACACTTAGGATGGCAAAGAGAGAGATATGGTGGAGGAGGAAGAAAATGTTGGAAATATGCCCTAGAGGCAATAATAAAATGTTATTATATATATATATATTTCCACGTTCGTAATTAATGTTTATATTTCTGTGCTATAATTGCAATGACCCTGACTATGAGATTCAGAAGAAAACTCACTTGCATGTGTGGAAATGTAAACACCAAGAGTTCCTGGTTTAGCCTCTAAGACCAGCTCATGTGCTAACTGATGATTACGTTTTCTTAATCATGGACATTGTTCTTGTAACAAGGATGTCAGTAGCAATGGGAACATATTGTTAGCAGAACAATGATGTTGAACCGACCCCAGTATTGAATGATATACTTAGAGATCACATCGTAACTACGTTATAAGTCATATCATGAAATGTTATCATATACGTAATTCCTTAGACCATGAGAGTATCCAGTTGCTTCACACAGGAAGACATGCTTTGGTTCTTAGATGAATCCTCCCGTAAATGGGAAGTAGTAAAATAAGTTCTCGGTATGTCAGATGGTGTGGCTAGTGACTGTGATAGTTCAAGAATGGGATTTGCTCCTTCACGATGAAGAAGATATTCACTTCGGGCCCACTCGGTATGACGGTATCCATTATAGTCTGGCCAGACGCATTGTGATTCAGTCACGGGGATACCGGAATACGATAACGAGAAAAAGGACAAACGAGCAAAGAGGATAACGAGTGGCTTGTGTTCAAAAGTTGTTACACATGGGTGCCAAACTTCTCTCCTCTAACTTTGTCATATATCGCGAAGCAAAGGGAATGGTACATGAATAAACATAATGGTTCACTCGAAGTTTCTTCGTGTATGTGCGGGAGTCAACATGGGTGTCCATGGCTCCGCTGTTGATTATTGGCTATTGACGAAAGGCTGTTGACCTATGTCCGGAAGATGTTCTGAGTCATGTCCGCATTATACCGAACCTATTGGGTCACACACTTAACGAGCAGTAGTCTGTTAGAATACTAGTATGGTAGAAGGTTTAGTGGAAGCAAAGAAGAATAGTTCATACGGGTACCGGAAGTAGTTCCGGAGATTTATGGAATTGTTCATAAGGGCACCAGAAGTAGTTCTGGGTATTTTAGGTTATGTCCGGATCACTCTGGAGTAGTCCCAGGTGGTTCCGGAACATATGAGAATGGTACTGGGGAAGTCCTGGATCAACCGGAATAGTTTCTGGATAATCGCTGGGCGTCCCGACAACCTTCGCGGTCATTGGGTGGCTTAAACTGTAACTCAGATGGTCTTGGAAACTATCCGGATGGCTCCGGAACGTCCGAGAGTGGTCTCGGAAGGTCCTGGAAGTGCTCTAGAAGTGTCCGGAATGTCCCGAAACGGTCCCGGTATGTCCCGGAAGGTCCTGAAAGCTTCTAGAAGGTCATGGAAGGTTCCGGAAGGTTCCGGGCAGTACCACCCACTCCCCTGCGCCCCTAGCCTTGGGGGGCAAGCCACCTAGGCTGCCTTGGCCGGCCAAGGAGGTGGGGGAGCACCAAGGGGAAGGAATCCTCCTCCAGGTGGAAAGTCCAACTCTCCAATATGGCAGGTTTCCGGTGGGAAGGTATGGGAAGATTTGGGAGGTTTGGGAGTCCAAGTTGGACTCCCCACCCACCTTATTGCGCCCCAAGGGCCTCTTGGCCACCTATATAATGTGGGGGAGGGATGGGGGGCGCAACACAACTTGTCCCCAAGGCCTATGCTCCACCCTCCCTCCTCTAAACCCCGTTGCTCCACTTTTAGACCCCGGTTTAGACGCTGTTCTAGATCGGAATCCGTTAGGGTTTTCTCCCTCTAGTTTTCTCGGTGGCGTTCATCTCTGGACGGCGGAGCGCTGCTGGATTGCTGCTACGGGATGTGTGGATACTAATGGAGGGGTCGTACCTTCGACCCTTCTTCGAGGAGCTTGTTCATGGGACTTGTCCGTGGGACTAGATCGCGGGACTTGTTCGTGGGATTGATCGAGGGACTGTTCGTGGGAGAACTTGCGAGATCTACTTCCACTACGTCCACGAGCTTCACCAACTCTACTTCCGCTACATCGGTTGGTGAGCCATGACCTAAAACCTTGTATGCAATCTTCTTGGATGATCTTGGGTTCTTGATTCGTAGGCCGAAAATTTTTGTTTTCTACTACGTTTCCCAACAGTGGTATCATGAGCGATCCTTGATTAGATGCATGTTTAGGTCTAGATCATATGTGTGATATGAGGCATTGATTTTCTTGTTGCTTCCCTGTCATGTGATTTTTTCTATGCTTGATGGCAAGTTGAGGTTTTGCTACAAGGATTGAGTTTTCCATCGATCCCTCTATGCTGCTTTCAGTATGCTGGTTGCCTTGATCATGGTCTACATCAAACTCCTTGGATCTCATCTTAATCTTGCAATAGAAGATTTAACATGGAGAGGCTTGTGGATTTTATGAACTCAAATCCACACGGGGGTCACGCGTTTAACGAAGTTTGGCTTGTGGCATTAGTTGCTGCACGCACCCCGTATGTTAAACTAGCAACAAAAGAAGTATCGTGTTTTGTTTTATCTAGGGTTTCTCGTTTGCCTTGTAAACCTGCTTAACAACCACGATAAAAGTTGCAACAACCCGTGTAGATGGCGATCTAACTCGTTTTTGCAGAGTATGCATGTGATGTGGTATAGCCTTCAAGATTTGCAATGTGTTTGTATGAGATGCTATATGTTATGTAATATTTATTCGCGACCTGCGTGTCGTGGTACGGCATGATGACTGGAGTCATATGATTGTCACTTAATTATGGCCTGCGTGCCAGAATTGTTTATTAGCTCGAGGCAAAGCAATAGATAGATGCAAAGGTGATGATCTACGATGCGGAGGTTGACCCCGACGCACATGCCGGAAGCCGTGGTGATGTTCCCGGCGCCAAGGAGAAAGTTGGTGGACGCGGTGACTTCTACCACGACGGCGTGAAGACTACGAAGACTTCACGAAGCAAAGGGCTATATCATATCACATAATTTTATGAACTGCCTGTGATGTTTATCCCTTTGATGCACCCTTGTTTGATGCGCGGTAGTCGTGTTTTATTAGGGTGATCTCTCGCAAAACAATATCAACTTGATAGTGTTCTTCCAACTGTAGCACCGTCTATACTATGTTTCACATCGGAGCAGGTCATGTCACATGGGTGCACACGTGTGTGACGCATAAAAGGCGAGTGTGTTAAAAGAACACACAGCGCATTACACTTGGTTGTCTTGATGGTTTGGATAAAAGTTTGCTACCGGAACACGCCCATCGAAAGATGAACAAGAATCACATGTGTTGTGATTGGCAAGTTGGCCTACCGGTCCAATCTAAGTCATCAGTGATGTCACATCAATGGCGAACGATTGGGTCGGATCTTGAATCACTCCAGCATCAATTACGAGAGATATTCATCTGAGTGGGAGCGCACTTAGTAATTAAATTGATTAATCACAAGTGCAACTTAATTATGAACAAAGTCTTAGTATTTGCATTATCGTTGTAGAATAATGGCTCGCGTTACCACCTTCCCAATTGATTTTGATTAACTGTATTATCTGGTAAAAACTTTACGATTGGTACCGTATTGTGAGGACTATCCTCAATAGTGCCGAGAAGGACCATGTCCTATCGCAAATTTTTGATGTTCTCCCGCTGATGCTATGGATGATGTGACTTACGTCCATAATCCAAAATGCGAGAATTCCACCACAGCTAAGTGCATTGTCTTCACCACCATGAAACCCGAACTTCGAAACGTTTGGGATAGTTATGTTATATTCATGGAACTAAAAAATTGTTTTCAGTGATAAGACAATTGATGTAGGATATAAGATATCTAGTACAATGTCTGATTGTAAGCATTAGTGAAAATGTTCATTGTGCTCTAAACAAAACTGATAAGTGTGGGATCCAGAAGAACACCGATCATATGATGATGAGGATTAAGGGAAAGGAAGTTCCATAGGGTGTTAGTAAGACTTACACGCCGGAAAGTCCATGGCCTGCGCCACCCTTGATCATGTGTGATCTTCTGTGAGTAGGAGTGACATTGGAAATAGAACTATGATACGTATAAAGGCAAAACGAAAGAAGACTGGAATATCCAGCTCAGAAATGAAAGTCATACGGAGTTATAGATGAATTCATTGCTGGTCAAGAGATGTAATTCTTGGGAATCATGATTAAGAAGTTAATTGTGGATTCTGTATATTGTGATTAAACTGTTGATCACCGGAATATCACATCGATTGCATATTGTTGCAACTCGGTGCAAGAAATACTATGGCCTTTATGACTAGCTAATGATGAGTTTTGACACACTCGGGAACACGGTAAAAGGTTTATTATACCGTGTGTTGACTCTATGATTATCTTCATAATTCATTTTAGAGTTGAGTAAATTGTTACTACACTTTAGCCTTGTTGCAAAACATCATTTTGAATCATGTTTGTTGCAAGAGAGTTGTTCAAAGCTATGAATAACGTAAAGGCCATACTTCCATTATGAATAGGTTGTATGTTATGAATCTTGATAATAATACTAAAACATCCATAACACTGACGCTAAACGTCGCAAGACTGACAGAAATACCACATAGATGTGGCACTGCCGTTTATCACAAGTGACATAACATGCATGAAGAATTTCCATAAGTGATGGACTTTCGAGTCATATGATTATGAATCACTTGACGCTTGCGATCTTTGTCTCGAAGTAATGTGACTAAAACACCGTTAATAGGCCATACATGAACGGGCAACTAAACCATTGGTAATCATACATGATGATGTGTGTAGTCCAATAAGTGTAGTTGTGTGCAGTGGATTCCCTATCTTCACTCATGAGTTCAAGTAGATATGTGGATATCTGTTCAATAGAGACATACGTCTGAAATCTTTGAAATGTTCAAGGAATTTTAGAGTGAAATAGAAATTCATTGTAACAAGAAAATAAAGCTTCTGCAAATTAGATTGTAGAAAGTAATATTTTAGTTACAAGTTTAGTGAACGTCTGATGAGTTGTGAAGAACTGTCATAACTTGCGTCTCCCGGAACATCACTATGAGTAAAGTGTTCGAGAGATGTAATCAAGCCATGTATGACACGGTAAAGATCAAATATGACGTTTATCAATTTGCCATTATACTTATTAAAGTTATGCGTTAGTGACTACGGCTTTTACACTGAAAAGAGCATCATCAAATCTGTTGAAATGACACCATGTTAGATGTGGTATGGACTGTTAAAACCATGTTGTCTTTTCTTAAAATTTGGGTATATGAGGCATATGTTTGACATACTCAAAACCCCAAATCAGATAAGTGCTACTTTGTTAAGGTTATGCCAAAAGTTTTGGTATTCCTCTATCACTACACAAAAGCAAAACTGTTTGCTATTAAGAACAATGTGTTTTGAAGAAAAATAGTTTCTTACAAAAGAGTGAGTGGGAGGACAGTGCAACTTGTCAAAGATTGTTGAATCTTCAGAGGAGTGCGCAGCTGAACCACACAGGTTAGACAAAAATCGTACAAACATTCATGATATGTAAAACGAGATATTGTTGTTCGACAATGATAAACCTGTGATATACAAAGAAGCGTTGATGGGCCCTGACTCCGGGATTTGGCTAAATGCCAAATAATCCGAGATAGTATCCATGGAAGTAAGTCAAGTTTTGAACTTGGTAGACCCTCGGAAAGACTAAAAGTCTGAAGAATATATATATGGATCTATAATTGATTCGGATGAAATTGTTTTATCCATAAAGCTCAACTCGTTGGAAAATTGTTTTCTAGCAAGTTCAAAGGTTGACTACGGCGAAATAGTGTCGACCGTAGAAATGCTTTAGTCAGTTCGGGTTATACTAGCAATTACTACATATCTCATTTATAGGATATGGTAGAATGAACGTCAAAACAAAGTTCCTACATGGAAATATAACAAAGGACGTATACGTGATACGACCGGAATGTTTTGTCGATTCAAAGGATGCTAAAATGAGATGCAAGCCTTGGATATCCAGTGATGGACTGAAGCTAGCATAATGGAGTTGGAATTTTCGTTGTGATGAAATTGCCAAAAGAGTTTGGTGTCATCAGGAATAACGAAGATACTTGAATATTCAAGAAAGTAAGTGGGAGCTGAATGATATTTCTAAAACCTTATGTAGATGACATATTGTTGATTAGAAATGATGTAAATTTCTTGACACGATTAAGGACTTCGTTGGAAATAGTTTTCAGTTGAAGAACTTGGGCTGATATAGCATTAGTATTGAGCACAATGATCTATGAAGATAGCAAGTGCCTGATTGTAACACCCTCAGATGCTTGTAACAGTAATCATCATCACTGTTGATCATCACTGTTGGATTATCACTGTTAGATCTCCCTTGGACCTGATAAAACTTTGTGAGGCTCATGATCAAACACCCCATGCACCATTTACTTGAGCCCTTGGGATCAAATCCCCAAGCCATATGCACCTTGCTCATCTAACAAACCAACCCTAGTTGAAACTACCTCAAATGGAAATTAAAACAAAAGTGCTCAAATAAAGTTGTTCCAAAAATCATGGAACTATTTTTGTAAATTGCCTAAAATCATTTAAATGATGTTGGACCAACTTTGGTAATTTTTGAAGTTACAGAAAATTGTAAACAATTCAAACAGTAGGTTAAAACCCCTACTTTGGGCATTTAATATTTAAAAGAAATACCTAATGAATTTATTTTGCTGCACAACTTTTTGTGGCACCTCAGTAATATATAAAACTAATTTACAAACACCAATAATATTTTTCAAAAATGCTAGGGTTAACAAATCAATTACAGAAAAGAATTTGAATAAACCGAAAACCAGAAAATGGGAAAACACTTAAACCTCGCCTGGGGCGAAGCCACCGCAGCCCAGCCCAGCCCACTCCCCTTGTCTTCTTCCTCCAACCACCCCCCACCTGCTCCCGTCCGGCGCCCGTCGTGGACGCGTCGCCGCCAGCCCGGCCCCGCCCTCCAACTGCCCCCTGACGCCATGGACGCGATAATAACGAAGCTTCCGACCCCCTGGACACACTCCCCCTCTCCTTCCCCTCCTCCTCCTCTCTCACGCCTCGGGGAAAAGCAGCCGAGGGCCGCCGTCGCCATTACCGTGGCCAAGCGCGGCCAACGCGCTCCAGCCGCCTCACCGAGTTGTCCAGGAGCCGCGCCATCGTCAAGGCCCGCAAGGAATCGAGCCCTAGTCCACCACGGCGAGCTCTACTTCGTCGTCTTCGTCTTCGGCTCCGGCGGGATCCTCGACAAATTCCGGCCACCTCGCACCTCCCTCGAGCTAGCTGCCAGCCTCGACACGTCCCTGGTGAGCACCTCTACCACCGGCAATGCCCCGTTCCCCCTCCCGTGCCCCGTGGGTCGATCTGCCATTAGGGCAGAGGCTCCCCGCCGCCGTTTGTCGTCGTAGTCGAGCACACAGGCCGCCCCAGGCCACGCGTTTGGCACCGTTATACTCCCCGTGCTCCGTAGGGTTAGTTCCACCCACTGGACCGCCCGTTTTCGGCTCGTGGACGCGTTCGCCATTGGAGCCCGAGACCTCCCCTCCGCCATTGTTGAGCCCGTGCTCGCTCCGGCCACTTCCAGCCCCCGCCACCGCAACCAAACGCCGCCCCGTCGTCTCCCCGTTCGATTGGGACTAACCACGAGACCCCCCGTGCCCTGTGGCGTCGTCGCCGTCAACCTCGTCGCCGGCGAGCCTCCGGTGAGCTTCCGGTGAGGCTGCCAGGTGGGGCCCCGGTGTCAGTTAGTTAATTAGGGGCTGATAGCCCACTGACCAGTGGGTCCCATCCCACTTAAGCGCCTGTTAAGAATTAACAAAACTGTTAGCACGAGTTTAGTCACTGACAGGTGGGTCCCTTCTAATTAATTAACTTAATAATTTAGGTTAATCCAATTAACTAAAATTTAGTCACTGACATGTGGGTCCCACATGTCAGCACTGTTCTGGATAATGTTGTGGATAATGTTTTGGATAATGTTTAAATGAATAATAAAAGAAATCCAGAAAATCATTTAAATTGATTTAAACTTTGAAATTTAATAACTTTTAAACCGTAACTCGGATTCAAAAACTTTATACATGAAAGTTGATCGGAAAAATACAACGAATACGAATACGCTATCCATATGTCTACCACACCCCTCTAACACTACGAACATCGAACATTCCCCCTCCGGACCGTCTGTCCGATAAATTGTCCGGTACTGATAGAGTGCCCGGATGAATTTATTCCGAACACGGAAGTTGTCCGGAATGTTTCAAATAGCACGGATACACCCCCCTTATGTTGTCCCGGTAACCACGACACCTCCGGCTTGATCCTTCCCCCTCCGGACACCCTGTCCGGTAATCACCCGGAGCCGGCAGTTCATCCTCAGATGAATTCCCGCTCCGAGCCTATTCCATTGCACTGCGTTAGAACACCGTTAACTTTTCATCTGTCATGTCATGCATATGTTTGTATATTATTGCTGTGTATTTATTGTTTCTTCCCCCCTTTAATCTTCGGTAGACCCCGCTGCTGCCGTCGACTACACCACTGCTGAGTACGACTACCTCGTCGACGACCCTACTACTACCGTCGAGCTTGCAGGCAAGCAGAGCCATTCTCTTCCCCAGATATCGCCTATCTTTCCGTACATTTCTTGCACTAGGCATTGTTACTGCTGCTGCTACGATTACAATCCTATTCAATTGCATAGCCTGGATTTTGTCGCCCCTTGATGTGCCTTCCTTTATCCTATGCTGCCTATTAATTTTATTTTGCCTGATATTCAGCAGTGAGCCCTGCGCATTGTTAGCTAGGATTAGATAGAGGGCCGTGATCACTCAGGGGAGTGAATGCGGATACAAATATTATAACTGCACAGGTACGGTACAATGCAGACACCGTCAAAGGCTCCTAACTGGGTTATGCCTAGTCACCTCAAGTGTGAGCTATCAAGGAGTAATCCTTGTACTCCACTCGAGGCTGACTTTGTCTTACCGCCATAGGATCCTGAACGACGGTTGTCCTTAAAGGTAAGAAGTCGGGCGACCCAACGGTGCCCGCGAGAGGTATTGCGACGGGACGACAGGGAGGGCACGACCAGTGTACCGGTGTGCTTGGCCCCTGATCGTTGGCCGCGAGAGTTATCAACCCACGAAAGTCGAGCTCCTCCCGGAGCACACGCGAGACAAGGTAAGGAGACGGTTCACCTTGTTGGTAACCGCGGTGACTTGGTGGGACGACAGGGCAGGCACCGATGTACAGGTGGTCCTGGCTGCTGTCGTTGTCCGCGGGTCGGTTAAGTCGAGGCAACGATAACGGTTGTCACGCAGGTTAATTAAAATGCTAAATGGTTCAGTGAATGTCTTGAGTTGGCTATATGCCATGTACGCACTACCTACCCGTGGGAACTACGAGTTATGGGCTCCTCCGCTTCTTAGTGTCGTCCGAGGACTCTTCAGACGTCAGCAGTACCGCGGCCTGCGCCGGGAAGTGGTGTTGTCTTTTTGCTCGAGCGGTGTGTCTTATTTGGTTTTGCTTCAACTTCACCGGCCAGCCACGCACCGTGCAGGAGTACGTTCGGGTTGGGGTCCAAGGCCCGTCGTACTTAGGATTTAGACCGGCGGATGACCTCTCTGTTGAGTTTGAAAGATGGGCTATGAAGTGTCGGATAGCCTCGGTGGAGCGTTCCCTAACAAGGTTCCCGTCACCCTGGAGATCCGTGCGTGTAGCGTAACACAAGTGCACCCCTGCAGGGAAGAATTGATCTATCGATAGCCGTGTCCACGGTAACAGGACGCTTTATGCTGAAGCTGGATCCTACCACTAGAAACTATTATTAAACTGTATGGTTCCGGGTTCCCTTCCTCGCGGGGATGTCGAGGAGGTGAACTCGGAGGCATTGTTAATTATTACAACTTATTATTATTCAATGTTGCAGCAACTTCTGCTTCATTGTTACTTTATGTTTTATATAAACTGTTGGCTGATTCTTACCTCATGTTGCAAGACATCGTCGGAAGATGCTAGTCTTCGTTAGGCCTAGCTTCTTACCCTTGCTCTATATTTCTGTCTTCAGTCCACTATATATAGCCTCTTCATTCCGTTGATACAATGCATAATGCTTAGTAGCGGACGTAAGACTCGCGGGTATACTAGATACTCACCTGCTTTGTTTCTTTTACTGTTTTGCCTGATCGGCCGCTGCAGCCGACGTTGGAGCTCAGGAGCAGGAGTACCCCGGAGGCGCCTACTACGACGTCGAGTTCCCCGTTGACCAGGAGTAGTACTGTGGATCCCAGGCAGGAGGCCTCGCCTTTTCGTTCTGTATCTCTGATGTGATTTGTGCTAGCCTTCTTAAGGCAAAACTTGACTAACTATGTCTGTACTCAGATATTATGGCTTGTATGACTTATATATTCGGGTCCGCGTGACCCCCCTCTATTGTAATATATTTGTTTATCCTTTTGTGTTTAGTGTTGTGCTGTGATATTATCCCCGTGGCACCCTAATCTCAGTCGTGTACCCTGTGTGTATGATTACTGTACACGGTCTGATTTTGGGGGCGTCACAAGTTGGTATCAGAGCCGACTGCCTGTAGGAAGCCACCCCACCACTACCTGGTCGAAGTTGAGTCTAGACTTTGAAAAACTATTTTGCTAACTTAATATTTGGCTTACGGGCCCACATCGATGTCACTACGTGTGATATCTATGGTATTAGGATCCTTTTCCTCCTTACCTATGCTCTGGGAATCTACTCTCTTATCCTTGCTGGTAAGTTGTACAAAAGCTGACATTAGGATCACGTTCTCTTGATTCCACCCGGCGTCTTTCTGATGCATCCCCCATTGATTGAGTCGTGTTGCAGGCGTCGTACGCCAGTTCCCAGACCGCGGATCCCATTCTCATTCTGGGCAGGCCGCGCGTTCTCTGGCATCAACTCCTGTGACCAACAGTTTTCTTGCGGCGTGATTGACATAGTGGAATCTATGTCGCGTCGTGTAATCCTTACCGCGGTCTGCGCGCCGCCTAGAGAGTCCTTTTTCCTTAATTTCTACGACGTTACGCTGCCCGATTTTCGATTGATTCTGTGTGCGCATGTGTATGTCTTATATGAGTACTCCCTTGTATATCTGCGCCTCCTTTACGTTGTCGTTTTACTTCAGGCTTGAATTCTGGTATCTCGTTAAATTTTCATCGCTGAAATACCCCTGTTAAAATCTAGCAGGATGGCTGGTCGTGGTGGTCGTGGTCGTGGTCGTGCTACCAACGACCCACCTCCGCCGCCGGATTATATGGCCGCGATGATGCAGCAGTTTGAGATGAACCGTCAGTTCATGCAGAATATCATGGCTCAGTTCCCCCAGCCGAATCAGAATGGGCACCACCATCAGCATGCCACCGTGACTCTGCACGACTTCACCCGCCTCAACCCCACCATGTTCCGCAACACTGTTCAGCCGCTGGATGCTGATGACTGGCTGCGCGACATCACTCACGAGCTGGAGTCTGCTAATGTCGATCCAGCCGACTATGTGAACTTTGCGTCTTATCATCTGAAAGGCGCCGCTGCTCAGTGGTGGAGCACCCACAAGCGTTCCCTGCCAGTCGAAGAAGTCATCACTTGGGATGAATTTTAGTCTGCTTTCCGCGCCCGCTACATTCCTCAGGGGATCATGGATCGCAAGGCGGAAGAATTTCGTAACCTCACTCAGGGCGATATGACTGTTGAAGCCTATCAGCGCGAGTTCCTCAACCTTTCTCGCTATGCGGAGGGAGAGATCACCACTGATGCTCGTAGGCAGCAGAAGTTCCGTCGTGGCCTCAACCCTGAACTCAGGCTCGCTCTTGCCGTTCATGATTTCGCCAACTTCGCCACCATGGTGAACAAGGCTATCACCGTCGAGACTGCCCAGATGGAGCACAAGAACTCTCTGAAGCGTTATCGTGACGTGGGCTCATCTTCGGGCGCAACGCAGAAGCGTCGCATCTGGCTCCCTACCAGTGTGACCCATTCAGCTGTCCCTGCTCCAAGGCCGTCTTATGCTGCACCCCGTCTGCCTCCACCACCACAGTTGCCAAGAGCTCTGCCTGCACCACCCAATGCTACACCCCTTCGTCCTCAGGATGGATTATGCTTCACGTGTCGTCAACCTGGGCATTTTTCCAGGGAGTGTCCCCTGAAACAGAAGCAACTGGTAGTTCACCCCGCTGGCCGTGGAAATGGTCGTGGCAACAACAGGACCCCCAACTATAATACTGGGTCTGCTGCTCATGCTCGGGGTCATGCGAACAACATCACTGTTGATGAAGCTCAGCAACAACCCGCTACCGTGATGGGTACCCTTCTCGTTAATTCCGTACCTGCTACTGTTTTATTTGATACAGGAGCGTCGCATTCATTCATGTCGGAAGCATTTGCATTGTCGCATAACTTCGCATTGGAAAAGATGAACCCACCGATGGTTGTCCGCACCCCGATAGGCCAATGCCGAACCACCAAGATCGTGCCCGAAACCATCGTTGAAATTGAAGGAATTGAATTCCATGCTTCCCCCATAATCCTGATGTCTTCCACCATAGACCTAATTCTCGGAATGGACTGGTTGAAATTCCACGATGCCGCACTTTATTGTGGCACCAAGTCTGTCCAGCTTTTTCACCCCTCCGGTGGGATTGTTAACCACACCGCCCGAGTAACCCGTAATGCTGAAACACAGATCTTTATGATGAATGCCTTGAATGTCTCACCTTTGAAAGGTATCGAGAACGTTCCGGTCGTTCGCGAATTTCCCGACGTCTTCCCAGAAGAGCTTCCGGGAATACCCCCGATCCGAGAAGTTGAATTCGTCATCGACTTGAAGCCGGGCACTGTTCCTATTGCCAAGCGTCCTTACAAGATGCCGCCACATGAACTCCTGGAACTTAAGGAGGAAATCGACAAGGCACTTCAGAAAGGATTCATTCGCCCCAGTTCCTCAGCTTGGGGAGCACCTTCGCTCTTTGTCAAGAAGAGCGATGGGACAAACCGATTGGTCCAAGATTATCGGCCCATTAACCAAGCCACCATCCAGAACAAATACCCACTTCCCCGGATCAATGATCTGTATGATCAACTTGCCGGATCTAAGGTGTTTTCTAAACTCGACTTGAGGTTGGGTTATCACCAAATCCGAGTCCGTGATGAGGACATTCCGAAGACTGCCTTCATTACTCGCTATGGTTCATACGAGTACACTGTCATGTCCTTTGGCTTAACCAATGCTCCAGCCACCTTCTCCAGATTGATGAATTATATTTTCATGGAGTACCTCGACCAGTTCGTCGTGGTTTATCTGGATGATATCTTGATATATTCCAAGAATGAAGAAGAACATGCTGAACATCTTCGTCTTATACTAGAGAAGCTACGAGAACACAAACTCTACGCTAAGTTTTCTAAGTGTGAGTTCTGGCTTCCCGAAGTAACCTACCTTGGGCATGTGATTTCCAAGGATGGCATTGCCGTCACCCCAGAACGTATCCAGGCTATTCTTGACTGGACTCCTCCCAAGACCGTCAAGCAAGTCCGCAGTTTCCTCGGGCTCGCTAGCTATTGCCGCCGTTTCGTCGAGAATTTCTCCAAGATTGCCAGGCCTCTGACTAATCTGCTTCACAAAGGCGTCAAGTTTGAGTGGACAGATAAATGTCAAGGAAGTTTTCAAGCACTCAAGGACAAGCTAACCTCTCCCCCGGTGCTCTCTCCCCCAGATACTCAGAAGGACTTCGTGATATATTGCGACGCGTCTCGTCAAGGATTAGGCTGCGTCCTATTGCAAGAGCGCAAGGTGGTTGCTTATGGCTCTCGTCAGTTGCGTGCCCACGAAGACAAGTACCCAACACATGATCTCGAATTGGCAGCAGTAATTTATGCATTGAAGCTGTGGCGACATTACCTCGTCGGTAATCGTTGCGAGGTCTACACCGATCACCAAAGTCTGAAGTACTTGTTTACTCAGCCAGACCTGAATCTTCGTCAACAACGATGGCTTGAGACAATAGCCGACTTTAACATGGATATCTCGTATACCCCGGGCAAGGCTAATGTGATGGCCGATGCCTTGAGCCGCAAAGCTTACTGTTCTGAACTTGAGGTTCAGGTACAGCAACCACTCCTGTATGAAGAGTTTCGCAAGTTGAATCTCGAGATAGTCCCTCAAGGTTACGTCAATAACCTGGTCCTCGAGTCAAAGCTCGACGCCCTCATCAAGAGTAGACAATCTCTGGCCCCGGACATTGTGAAGATCAAGCAGGACGTCGCCGAAGGGAAGCCCTCCTCTTTTACCATTGATGCTAATGATGGTGATACTGTGTACTTCAAGGGACGCTTAGTAGTTCCTGTGAGCCCGCCACACATTAACTGTGGTCCGGATATCATGGAAGAAGCCCATAACTCTACCTTGTCAATCCACCCTGGCAGTACCAAGATGTATAAAGACCTTCGTCAATGGTACTGGTGGCCTTACATGAAACAAGACATCGCCCGCTATGTTTCTCAATGTGACGTTTGCAGTCGCGTCAAGGCCGGACATCAGAAACCCGCTGGTTGGTTGCGACCACTCCCTCCTCCTGATTGGAAGTGGGACAAAGTCGAAATGGACTTCGTCACCGGTTTTCCTAAGTCGCAGAAAGGTAACGATGCCATCTTTGTCGTCATCGACCGATTCTCCAAGATTGCACACTTCCTGCCGGTCAAGGAGACGATCACTGCTAGTCAGTTGGCACACTTGTATATCTGCCGAATTGTGTCACTCCACGGTATTCCGTTGGAGATCAGTTCAGACCGTGGCAGCATCTTCACCTCACGATACTGGAATAGTTTCATGGAAGCTTTCGGGACTCGTCTGAATCTCAGCACCGCTTATCACCCCCAGTCGCAAGGCCAAGTTGAACGAGTTAATCAAGTGCTGGAAGACATGCTTCGCGCTTGTGTCCTTTCTTTCGGCATGAAATGGGAGGATGCCCTCCCGTACGCGGAATTCTCGTACAACAATAGCTATCAAGCTAGCTTGAAGATGGCCCCCTTCGAAGTTCTATATGGACGTAAATGTCGAACCCCCCTGAATTGGTCAGGAACTGGGGAACGACCCTACTTCGGACCGGATCTTGTCCAAGAAGCTGAAGAACAAGTTCGCATTGTGCAAGAAAATCTCAAGGCCGCACAGTCTCGTCAGAAGAGCAACTACGACCGCAAACACCGTGAAATGGAGTATCAACCTGGTGAATACGCATACCTCCGTGTCACTCCCATGAGGGGCACCCATCGTTTCGGTATCAAGGGCAAGTTGGCTCCTCGCTACATTGGCCCGTTCCGTATCCTTTCCAGGAGTGGACCCGTGGCATACCGGTTGGGATTGCCGCCGAACCTCTCCCAAGTCCACGATGTCTTCCATGTGTCGCAACTCCGTCGCTGCTTCAAGGATCCTATCCGCGAAGTGGAGCATGATATGATCGAGCTGCAACAAGACTTGACGTATCGAGAACATCCGAGCCGCATTCTCGATCAGTCTGAGCGTCGAACCCGCAACAAGACCGTCAAGTTCCTCAAGGTTCAGTGGTCGAATCATTCTGAAGATGAAGCCACTTGGGAACGCGAAGATCGCCTTCGTGATGAATACCCCGATATTTTCCTCACTACCACTTAAATTCTCGGGGCGAGAATTCTTGTAGTGGGGGAGATTTGTAACACCCTCAGATGCTTGTAACAGTAATCATCATCACTGTTGATCATCACTGTTGGATTATCACTGTTAGATCTCCCTTGGACCTGATAAACTTTGTGAGGCTCATGATCAAACACCCCATGCACCATTTACTTGAGCCCTTGGGATCAAATCCCCAAGCCATATGCACCTTGCTCATCTAACAAACCAACCCTAGTTGAAACTACCTCAAATGGAAATTAAAACAAAAGTGCTCAAATAAAGTTGTTCCAAAAATCATGGAACTATTTTTGTAAATTGCCTAAAATCATTTAAATGATGTTGGACCAACTTTGGTAATTTTTGAAGTTACAGAAAATTGTAAACAATTCAAACAGTAGGTTAAAACCCCTACTTTGGGCATTTAATATTTAAAAGAAATACCTAATGAATTTATTTTGCTGCACAACTTTTTGTGGCACCTCAGTAATATATAAAACTAATTTACAAACACCAATAATATTTTTCAAAAATGCTAGGGTTAACAAATCAATTACAGAAAAGAATTTGAATAAACCGAAAACCAGAAAATGGGAAAACACTTAAACCTCGCCTGGGGCGAAGCCACCGCAGCCCAGCCCAGCCCACTCCCCTTGTCTTCTTCCTCCAACCACCCCCCACCTGCTCCCGTCCGGCGCCCGTCGTGGACGCGTCGCCGCCAGCCCGGCCCCGCCCTCCAACTGCCCCCTGACGCCATGGACGCGATAAGAACGAAGCTTCCGACCCCCTGGACACACTCCCCCTCTCCTTCCCCTCCTCCTCCTCTCTCGCGCCTCGGGGAAAAGCAGCCGAGGGCCGCCGTCGCCATTACCGTGGCCAAGCGCGGCCAACGCGCTCCAGCCGCCTCACCGAGTTGTCCAGGAGCCGCGCCATCGTCGTCTTCGTCAAGGCCCGCAAGGAATCGAGCCCTAGTCCACCACGGCGAGCTCTACTTCGTCGTCTTCGTCTTCGGCTCCGGCGGGATCCTCGACAAATTCCGGCCACCTCGCACCTCCCTCGAGCTAGCTGCCAGCCTCGACACGTCCCTGGTGAGCACCTCTACCACCGGCAACGCCCCGTTCCCCCTCCCGTGCCCCGTGGGTCGATCTGCCATTAGGGCAGAGGCTCCCCGCCGCCGTTTGTCGTCGTAGTCGAGCACACAGGCCGCCCCAGGCCACGCGTTTGGCACCATTATACTCCCCGTGCTCCGTAGGGTTAGTTCCACCCACTGGACCGCCCGTTTTCGGCTCGTGGACGCGTTCGCCATTGGAGCCCGAGACCTCCCCTCCGCCATTGTTGAGCCCGTGCTCGCTCCGGCCACTTCCAGCCCCCGCCACCGCAACCAAACGCCGCCCCGTCGTCTCCCCGTTCGATTGGGACTAACCACGAGACCTCCCGTGCCCTGTGGCGTCGTCGCCGTCAACCTCGTCGCCGGCGAGCCTCCGGTGAGCTTCCGGTGAGGCTGCCAGGTGGGGCCCCGGTGTCAGTTAGTTAATTAGGGGTTGATAGCCCACTGACCAGTGGGTCCCATCCCACTTAAGCGCCTGTTAAGAATTAACAAAACTGTTAGCACGAGTTTAGTCACTGACAGGTGGGTCCCTTCTAATTAATTAACTTAATAATTTAGGTTAATCCAATTAACTAAAATTTAGTCACTGACATGTGGGTCCCACATGTCAGCACTGTTCTGGATAATGTTGTGGATAATGTTTTGGATAATGTTTAAATGAATAATAAAAGAAATCCAGAAAATCATTTAAATTGATTTAAACTTTGAAATTTAATAACTTTTAAACCGTAACTCGGATTCAAAAACTTTATACATGAAAGTTGATCGGAAAAATACAACGAATACGAATACGCTATCCATATGTCTACCACACCCCTCTAACACTACGAACATCGAACATTCCCCCTCCGGACCGTCTGTCCGATAAATTGTCCGGTACTGATAGAGTGCCCGGATGAATTTATTCCGAACACGGAAGTTGTCCGGAATGTTTCAAATAGCACGGATACACCCCCCTTATGTTGTCCCGGTAACCACGACACCTCCGGCTTGATCCTTCCCCCTCCGGACACCCTGTCCGGTAATCACCCGGAGCCGGCAGTTATTCCTCAGATGAATTCCCGCTCCGAGCCTATTCCATTGCACTGCGTTAGAACACCGTTAACTTTTCATCTGTCATGTCATGCATATGTTTGTATATTATTGCTGTGTATTTATTGTTTCTTCCCCCCTTTAATCTTCGGTAGACCCCGCTGCTGCCGTCGACTACACCACTGCTGAGTACGACTACCTCGTCGACGACCCTACTACTACCGTCGAGCTTGCAGGCAAGCAGAGCCATTCTCTTCCCCAGATATCGCCTATCTTTCCGTACATTTCTTGCACTAGGCATTGTTACTGCTGCTGCTACGATTACAATCCTATTCAATTGCATAGCCTGAATTTTGTCGCCCCTTGATGTGCCTTCCTTTATCCTATGCTGCCTATTAATTTTATTTTGCCTGATATTCAGCAGTGAGCCCTGCGCATTGTTAGCTAGGATTAGATAGAGGGCCGTGATCACTCAGGGGAGTGAATGCGGATACAAATATTATAACTGCACAGGTACGGTACAATGCAGACACCGTCAAAGGCTCCTAACTGGGTTATGCCTAGTCACCTCAAGTGTGAGCTATCAAGGAGTAATCCTTGTACTCCACTCGAGGCTGACTTTGTCTTACCGCCATAGGATCCTGAACGACGGTTGTCCTTAAAGGTAAGAAGTCGGGCGACCCAACGGTGCCCGCGAGAGGTATTGCGACGGGACGACAGGGAGGGCACGACCAGTGTACCGGTGTGCTTGGCCCCTGATCGTTGGCCGCGAGAGTTATCAACCCACGAAAGTCGAGCTCCTCCCGGAGCACACGCGAGACAAGGTAAGGAGACGGTTCACCTTGTTGGTAACTGCGGTGAGTTGGTGGGACGACAGGGCAGGCACCGATGTACAGGTGGTCCTGGCTGCTGTCGTTGTCCGCGGGTCGGTTAAGTCGAGGCAACGATAACGGTTGTCACGCAGGTTAATTAAAATTCTAAATGGTTCAGTGAATGTCTTGAGTTGGCTATATGCCATGTACGCACTACCTACCCGTGGGAACTACGAGTTATGGGCTCCTCCGCTTCTTAGTGTCGTCCGAGGACTCTTCAGACGTCAGCAGTACCGCGGCCTGCGCCGGGAAGTGGTGTTGTCTTTTTGCTCGAGCGGTGTGTCTTATTTGGTTTTGCTTCAACTTCACCGGCCAGCCACGCACCGTGCAGGAGTACGTTCGGGTTGGGGTCCAAGGCCCGTCGTACTTAGGATTTAGACCGGCGGATGACCTCTCTGTTGAGTTTGAAAGATGGGCTATGAAGTGTCGGATAGCCTCGGTGGAGCGTTCCCTAACAAGGTTCCCGTCACCCTGGAGATCCGTGCGTGTAGCGTAACACAAGTGCACCCCTGCAGGGAAGAATTGATCTATCGATAGCCGTGTCCACGGTAACAGGACGCTTTATGCTGAAGCTGGATCCTACCACTAGAAACTATTATTAAACTGTATGGTTCCGGGTTCCCTTCCTCGCGGGGATGTCGAGGAGGTGAACTCGGAGGCATTGTTAATTATTACAACTTATTATTATTCAATGTTGCAGCAACTTCTGCTTCATTGTTACTTTATGTTTTATATAAACTGTTGGCTGATTCTTACCTCATGCTGCAAGACATCGTCGGAAGATGCTAGTCTTCGTTAGGCCTAGCTTCTTACCCTTGCTCTATATTTCTGTCTTCAGTCCACTATATACAGCCTCTTCATTCCGTTGATACAATGCATAATGCTTAGTAGCGGACGTAAGACTCGCGGGTATACTAGATACTCACCTGCTTTGTTTCTTTTACTGTTTTGCCTGATCGGCCGCTGCAGCCGACGTTGGAGGTCAGGAGCAGGAGTACCCCGGAGGCGCCTACTACGACGTCGAGTTCCCCGTTGACCAGGAGTAGTACTGTGGATCCCAGGCAGGAGGCCTCGCCTTTTCGTTCTGTATCTCTGATGTGATTTGTGCTAGCCTTCTTAAGGCAAAACTTGACTAACTATGTCTGTACTCAGATATTATGGCTTGTATGACTTATATATTCGGGTCCGCGTGACCCCCCTCTATTGTAATATATTTGTTTATCCTTTTGTGTTTAGTGTTGTGCTGTGATATTATCCCCGTGGCACCCTAATCTCAGTCGTGTACCCTGTGTGTATGATTACTGTACACGGTCTGATTTTGGGGGCGTCACACTGATCATGCTAAAGCCAACACTACATATTGACATGATACTAAAGTAGTTTAGTATGAAATGCCAAGAAACATGTTCTTGCCGAAGTCGTGGTGAAAAGTTGTTTGCAGAAATCAGTGTTGATGAACACAGATAAGCAAAAACACGTGAATTGAATTCCACTCACCCGTGTGTTTGGATTAATCATGTACACCATAATATGTAAAACGACCAGATATGTCCAGTGCTTCAAAAGGTTATGAGCAAGATACCAAAGTGATCAATATGTTGATCATTGGACAAACAGTGAAAAGTTAAACTTATGATAGATAAGATATGTTTCTCGGAAAATGGAGATAATGAAGAGCTCGTTGTAACAAGTTACACCAGCTGAATTTTGATGTAAACAGTTACACCAATTCAGTCTTCATACTTACTCCGATCGATTTTCGATTTTAATTGGGATTATGTGTTTCACACGTAGGGGTGGCACAATATGGAGGAACTATGTCAAGTTCGATACTGTGGCGAATTCTATAACAGAGGCTAAGTATATTGTTGCTTAAAGAAGTAACAAGGAGGGTATTTTGAATCATAAATTCATTTATGAACATGGTATAGTTTCCTAGATGCTTGAAGCTCATGGAACATTGACGAATGATTTCATGACTTATTCTGAAGGAACCAAGGTCCTGCCAAATGATTCAAACATATACAAAGCTAAACTGATAAAATTAGTGAATTTTATGATAGCGTGAAAACGCGAAGATATGCAAGATACAAACGGGCCTGAAACGTCAGATCCGAAGATGAGGTCTATACCACAAATGAGGCATTTATTACACCGGTATGCCATAGGTGTAAAGTGCTCAAGCACTGACAATATTATTGACTCTAGTGCAAGTGGGAGACTGTTGGAAATATGCCCTAGAGGCAATAATAAAATGTTATTATATATATATATATATATTTCCACGTTCGTAATTAATGTTTATATTTCTGTGCTATAATTGCAATGACCCTGACTATGAGATTCAGAAGAAAACTCACTTGCATGTGTGGAAATGTAAACACCAAGAGTTCCTGGTTTAGCCTCTAAGACCAGCTCATGTGCTAACTGATGATTACGTTTTCTTAATCATGGACATTGTTCTTGTAACAAGGATGTCAGTAGCAATGGGAACATATTGTTAGCAGAACAATGATGTTGAACCGACCCCAGTATTGAATGATATACTTAGAGATCACATCGTAACTACGTTATAAGTCATATCATGAAATTTTATCATATACGTAATTCCTTAGACCATGAGAGTATCGAGTTGCTTCACACAGGAAGACATGCTTTGGTTCTTAGATGAATCCTCCCGTAAATGGGAAGTAGTAAAATAAGTTCTCGGTATGTCAGATGGTGTGGCTAGTGACTGTGATAGTTCAAGAATGGGATTTGCTCCTTCACGATGAAGAAGATATTCACTTCGGGCCCACTCGGTATGACGGTATCCATTATAGTCTGGCCAGACGCATTGTGATTCAGTCACGGGGATACCGGAATACGATAACGAGAAAAAGGACAAACGAGCAAAGAGGATAACGAGTGGCTTGTGTTCAAAAGTTGTTACACATGGGTGCCAAACTTCTCTCCTCTAACTTTGTCATATATCACGAAGCAAAGGGAATGGTACATGAATAAACATAATGGTTCACTCGAAGTTTCTTCGTGTATGTGCGGGAGTCAACATGGGTGTCCATGGCTCCGCTGTTGATTATTGGCTATTGACGAAAGGCTGTTGACCTATGTCCGGAAGATGTTCTGAGTCATGTCCGCATTATACCGAACCTATTGGGTCACACACTTAACGAGCAGTAGTCTGTTAGAATACTAGTATGGTAGAAGGTTTAGTGGAAGCAAAGAAGAATAGTTCATACGGGTACCGGAAGTAGTTCCGGAGATTTATGGAATTGTTCATAAGGGCACCAGAAGTAGTTCTGGGTATTTTAGGTTATGTCCGGATCACTCTGGAGTAGTCCCAGGTGGTTCCGGAACATATGAGAATGGTACTGGGGAAGTCCTGGATCAACCGGAATAGTTTCTGGATAATCGCTGGGCGTCCCGACAACCTTCGCGGTCATTGGGTGGCTTAAACTGTAACTCAGATGGTCTTGGAAACTATCCGGATGGCTCCGGAACGTCCGAGAACGGTCTCGGAAGGTCCTGGAAGTGCTCCAGAAGTGTCCGGAATGTCCCGAAACGGTCCCGGTATGTCCCGGAAGGTCCTGAAAGCTTCTAGAAGGTCATGGAAGGTTCCGGAAGGTTCCGGGCAGTACCACCCACTCCCCTGCGCCCCTAGCCTTGGGGGGCAAGCCACCTAGGCTGCCTTAGCCGGCCAAGGAGGTGGGGGCGCATCAAGGGGAAGGAATCCTCCTCCAGGTGGAAAGTCCAACTCTCCAATATGGCAGGTTTCCGGTGGGAAGGTATGGGAAGATTTGGGAGGGTTGGGAGTCCAAGTTGGACTCCCCACCCACCCACCTTATTGCGCCCCAAGGGCCTCTTGGCCACCTATATAATGTGGGGGAGGGGTGGGGGGCGCAACACAACTTGTCCCCAAGGCCTATGCTCCACCCTCCCTCCTCTAAACCCCGTTGCTCCACTTTTAGACCCCGGTTTAGACGCTGTTCTAGATCGGAATCCGTTAGGGTTTTCTCCCTCTAGTTTTCTCGGTGGCGTTCATCACTGGACGGCGGAGCGCTGCTGGATTGCTGCTACGGGATGTGTGGATACTAATGGAGGGGTCGTACCTTCGACCCTTCTTCGAGGAGCTTGTTCATGGGACTTGTCCGTGGGACTAGATCGCGGGACTTGTTCGTGGGATTGATCGAGGGACTGTTCGTGGGAGAACTTGCGAGATCTACTTCCACTACGTCCACGAGCTTCACCAACTCTACTTCCGCTACATCGGTTGGTGAGCCATGACCTAAAACCTTGTATGCAATCTTCTTGGATGATCTTGGGTTCTTGATTCGTAGGCCGAATTTTTTTGTTTTCTACTACGTTTCCCAACAGAAAAAAAGGGTGAGAAAGCGCTCACATCGATGAGGACAATCATAGGCGAGAAAGCCAAATTATAGATATGATGTGAGGAGTAGGGATTGCCATGCAACGGATGCACATATGAGATAAGAAAAGCTCTCCAATGGAACTAGTGGGGGTGCATCCAACTTGCTCGCTCATGAAGACCTAGATCTCGTTTGAGGAGGCTCATCCTTGGAATACACAAGCCAAGTTCTATAGTGTGAAGGTCCCCACATAGCTATATGCATAAATGATCATCTCTATGGAGTACAAGATATAGGAGGGAGTACGAGTGTGGATCGTTCAAAAGGAATAGTACCGTTGCCCCTTTCTCTCTTTTTATTTATTTTTCTATTTTTTCTATTTTTTTGGTGGCCTCAATAGCTCTTTCTATTTAACTCTCATTTGTCCTCTTTGGGATCTTTTAAATTTGTCCTCTTTGCGATCTTTTCCTCACTTAAGGGCAACACTCTATTTTACAAGAAGGTATAGAAGATCTTCACACTTTACAAGGTACTCAACATAAAGAAGATGTAGCTATCATGATGTATGCAAATGTATGCCTCTGCCAGTGTAGCAAGAACATGTATGACATGAAGATCAAGTCAAGAGAAGGTGGAAGTTGCATGGAAATATATCTCGGAAAGGTTATGGAAATGCCTTGGTAGGTAGGTAGGTATGGTGGCTGTTTTGAGGAAAGATATAAGGAGGTTTATGATGACAGAGTGTATCATGCCAAGGGGTTGGATGCACCGGCGAGGTGGACGCCAACTCTCGGAGTGAGAAGAGGGAAGTGCACGTTACCGAAGAGGCTAGCAAATATGAGGAGGTGGAAGTGTCAACTTTCAATACTTACAATAGTCAGAAGAACTCATGGACTTATTATTGGTAATTCTCAATCTAATGAGGAGGTTCACAAAGAGACAAGTACCCCGAGGAGGACTGTATGGGGGTTTGCTTATCCTTGCGAATCCTCGACTCATGGTACGTGAGTGTACTCTAATATCCGATCCCTCCAAAGATTAGTGATCCATCTAGTAGCTAGAGTTCTCAACTAGTTTTTGTAGGTTTTTGAAAATAAACATGGATTGCCCAAAATATGACACCTATCACTAATAGTCTAGAGCTCTTGACAACAAAAGTTCAAACATTACTCACAACAATACCTCAAAACTATTGCAAGTTACTACTACAATTAAATAGCAACCTCAATTACCTACTTCAAGACAAGACACAACTCAGTGCAACAACCAACTCTCTTCACAAGATAAACATGAAAAATAAAGAGAGTTCCAACAGCAAACTAAACTAAACTAAAGCTCTTGAAAAATATAAACATGAAAACTAAGAGCTAAACATGGCAGCAGCTACGAAAAGATAAAGAACACACAACAGAGAAAAGATAAGCATGGAAAATCCTATGATGTGTTCTAGTTTGAAGTGGAGAGTGTTTCTCTCCCACGCAAAGTAAGTCGGGGTCTAACTTTTAATGAACAACAAGCGAAGCTAAAGGAAACAAAAAGGAAAACCTAAGAGCGAGACGCTCCAAGCATAGCACATAACGCATGAAGTGATAAAAATATAGTGAGACGAAGGACGAACTAATGATTGTTGATGGAGCAGGGGATGCACGGGGGCATCCCCAAGCTTAGACGCTTGAGTCTCCTTCAATATTTATTGGGGATGCATGGGGGCATCCCCAAGCTTGAGTGTTTGACACTCCCGGATCTTCTTTCATCATCTTCCCTCGCACACTTGAAAACTCCATTCATACATAACTCATCATAAGCTGATTAGAGAGGTTATTACCCTTAGTAAAATATTTTTTCTCCACTGGAAATAAAGATATTCTTGAATAGCTACTGTTTCTCAAGATTTCCAAAAAGTTTTTGCAAAGAAAAAGCAAGCTTAAATTTTGGAAAAGTGAGGAAAGGAAAAACGTGGCAGAATCTGTGAAAAACGGAACAACAAGTAGTAAATAATTTTTTTTGGGTACTTCTGCAACTAAAATAAAAAAACTCAGAACAGACGCTTGAGAAACAATTTTATGGAGCACACTGTCAAAAAAATTAAGATAAAAAAGATTATCTGGTGATTTTAGGCTAATTTTTTCGTCCAAGGACATAATCTGTTTTCTAGACAACATGTCACAATTTTTGAAGTTTCTTGCAATCGGAGGCTAAACTTGGCACAAAGCTTGAACATAAAGATACAATGATGTTGCTACAGTAGTAACAATCATCAAGACCGCTAAAAACAGAAGTAAAAACATCTCGGGTTTCCCCCCAACAAGCGCTTTCTTTTACGCCTTTAAGCTAGGCATAAAGAAAAAAGATCAAGTTTTATCAAGAGAGAGAGAGAGAGAGAATAGCTAGCCCGCGTAACGGACTCAAAAGGTAACTTAATCTTTTTCCTAGGGAAGTGTTCCATCCCCTTTTTGAGAGGGAATTGAAATTTTATATTCCCCTCTTTCATGTCAATAACAACACCCACGGTGCAATGAAAAAGACGTCCCAAAATAATTGGACATAAAGGTTCACACTCTATATCCATAATAGTGAAATCAACGGGAACATAATTGTCATTGACAATGATAAGAACATCGTCGATCTTCCCCAAAGGTTTCTTTATAGAAGAGTCAATGAGACGAACACCAAAAGAACAAGGATCAAAAGGTTTCAATTCAAACATATCATACATTCTTTTGGGCATAACGGAGGTACTAGCTCCAACATCACATAAAGCATAGCAAGAGAAGTTATTCAATTTAATTTTTATCATAGGATCCCAATCATCATCTAGCTTTCTAGGAACGGAGGCTTCTATTCTAAGCTTCTCCTCCCTAGCTTTGATGAGAGCATTAGTGATATGCTCCATGAAGGCAAGATTTAGTGTGCTAGTGTGGTCGTCTCTAGACATTTTGTGTAGTAAGCTAATAACTTCTGAGAGGGTGCAACTATGAAAATCAATGTCACTACTATCAAAGGTGGTAGTGGTGTCATCTAGTCTCACTTGTTTGAAACCTTCTATGTTCATAGGAGTTTCTTCTTCTACGGTTGAGGTATTAGCATCACCATTAATAGGTCCAATGGGACTAGGAGTGTGTTGGGTGCTAATAGTTTGGGTGTCCTCAACAATTTGGATAGAAGCAACTGTGTGGTGTGTAGGAAGGCTCATAATTCTATCCTCTTCCTCTTTTTCTCTAGCCCATCTTTCTTTAAGTTTAGCCATCATCATAATATTTTCATTAATTTGTAATTGAATATCATTAATAGGAGTGGCCTTCCTCTCCTCAAGGGGGGAGGTTCTAATTTTAAGCATCTCAACATCAAGGACTAAGTTGTCTACCTTCAAAGAGAGATTATCTTACTTGTCTAACTTCTCTTCTACACTCTTGTTGAAGGATTTTTGGGCAGTGATAAAGTCTCTAAGCATGCTTTCTAATTCATAAGTGGGGTTCTTGTTGCTAGGATAAGTGTTGTTGTTCCCATAGTTGGATGGAAACGGTCTAGGATTGCTAGCAAAATTACCCTTATAAGCATTATTGTTGAAGTTGTTTCTAGCAATAAAGTTCACATCTACTTGTTCCTGAGCAACCAAAGAATTTAAAGGGACATCATGAGGACTAATAGAGGGTTGCTTGGTAAGTAGAGACATAATTAAGTCAACTTTTTCATTTAGGGAGGTAATCTCCTCGACAGAGTTTAGCTTCCTACCTGTTGGAGCGCGCTCGGTGTGCCATTGAAAATAGTTGGTCATCATCTCATCTAGAAGTTTTGTGGCAGCACCAAGTGTTGTTGACATAAAGGTTTCTCCCGCGGCCGAATCTAACAGGTTCCGCGAGATAAAGTTCAAGCCTGCATAAAAAGTCTGGATAACCATCCAAGTAGTCAAACCATGTGTAGGGCATTTCTTAAGAAGAGATTTCATTCGTTCCCAAGCTTGGGCAACGTGTTCATTATCCAATTGCTTAAAATTCATAATGTTACTCCTCAATTGGATAATTTTAGCAGGTGGGTAGTACTTCCCAATAAAAGAATCTTTGCACTTATCCCAAGAATGCTATTCCTAGACAAAGATTGAAACCAGATTTTAGCTCCTTCCCTTAGAGAGAAAGGAAAAATCTTAAGCTTAACAACATCACCTTCTACTTCTTTATACTTTTGCACATCACATAGCTCAACAAAATTATTTAAGTGTAAAGCAACATCATCTCCAGCACCAGAGAATTGATCTCTCATAACAAGGTTTAGCAAAGCAGGTTTAATTTCATAAGAGGTAGCTGAAGTGGCAGGTGTGGCAATAGGATTGCAGATAAAGTCATTGTTGTTGTGACTAGTGAAGCCACACAACTTGTTATTTTCAGTGGAACCCATAGTAGCAGCAATTGTGACATATATATTTTTTGTGATTTTTGATAAAGGACACTAAGATAAAAAATGAAAGGTAAACTAACAAGACTAAAAATCAAAGGTAAAAGATAGTGTGCAACGCCCCTATCTTCGCACTCAGAATCCCCAGCAACGGCGCCAGAAATTAGCTTGATGGCGTGGAAGTTGATAATGGCTTCTCGCCCTTCGTTGGTTACCCCAAGTGGAAGGTGAGATGTAGGATAGCAGCAAATTTCCCTTGGAAAAGATGCCAAGGTTTAGAGTGTCTCCCGTAGGATTCCGATAGTGAGAAGTAGCTGGCAAAGTGAACAATGGTGCCGTTCACAACCTCAGGGTTGCTTACTTTACCTGGACCTGCACACGACACAAATAACTTTGCTCCCGACGAAGTTCAAAGAGGTTGTCAATCTCTCCGGCCTTGTTGTTTACAAAGGATCAAACGCAAGGGATAATGATAACGGTGATAGCAGCTAGAAAGTAAAAGCAAAAAATAAATTAAGCGTGTAAACAGTGATGAGAATATGGACCGGGATCCCGTGATGTTCACTAGTGATGTCTCTCTCCCAAAAGACGATAAAACTGCTATGCAAGGTAAATAAATCACAGCTGGGCAATTGACAGGATTAAAAACGCACCGCAATGCTAACTATGCTACAAAGAAAGGAAGAGGCTCAAAAGCATGGGCGGTACGCCAAAATAAGTAGACCGGTGAACGGGTATGTAGCCTAGTGGTTGCAGCAAACCTAGTAGCACGCCAGGTCCTGGGTTCGACTCCTTGTGGGAGCGAATTTAAACAGGTCTGGAATTTCTGGAAATAAAATATTGTGGAGCTCATGCTTCACAGTCCTTAAATTCAAAAAAAAATTAAGTAGACCGAAATCCAACTGCATCTACTACTAATTGTAACATCCCGATGCTCAGAATGTTTAAGAACAAGTTTTCCAAAAATCAGGGCGAGAAAATTTCGTTTGTTTTATTTGGTTAATAAAAGCTTAAATTTGTATTTTTATAATTTGGAGGATTTAATTTGAACTAATGGAAACCTAAATAAAATTTAGAGTTTTTTTTCTTTTCTTTTAGTTGGATTTATTTTTGGTCTTCAACAATTTAATTTATGCACCTCTGCTTTTTCTTGAGTATTTTTTTTAAATATATTTCTATTTGATCCTTATTTATTTTCTGAATTTCCCTATATGAAAATCATTATTTTCTTCTCCCAATATTTCTGTAGCTCGGCACATATATTTTCTTTTACCTATGTGCAACCCATAAATTATTTCTCCCTCCACCGAATGGACCAAGCTCATTTTTCCCTCTCTTGGCGTTCGCCCATTGCCATCACCTACCTGGTGGCTGAGAGACCAGCAGCCACACTTCTCCTTCCTCTTCTCCTTCCACAAGTATCACACAGATACATGTACACGTGAAGAGAGGAAACGAATGTCTCCTTTAATTTCCTTTCCATTTGCCTTTCTATTTCTCTCCACTTGGCCCATCTCCCAGCGCCATGCCCAAGCGTTTCCTCTCCTCTTCCACTCACACATATAAGCACACCATTAAAGAGGAAAACCTACAGCCATGATAACAATACCTCCTATTAACTCCCATTAATTGCTACCGTTTCCATATCTTGTTATATATAGGCGTGTATCTGCTCCGTTGTCTCCTTGCCCTCTTGCTTCCGGTTCTGCCAATAATGCTTCATGAAGAAACGGTGCTCCATGGACGCCGATGCTCAAGCTCGGTGACATAGGCCATATTCATCCGTGCCTTCACACCAGAAGGTTTTCCTCAACACCGCGAATCCATTCAGAGAAGAACAAGTTTGTTCCGTTGAACGCACACGAACAATTTTAGATGTTCGTCTACACTGTTCGTCGAGTTCATCGCACCGTCTCATCAAATTCGGTGAGCCTCTATCCAATTCATTTTGCACGCCCTCTCAGTGTCACTCGTAGAATCTCGCAGACATCATGGTTCATCCTATCTCTATCGTTCGCCGCGTGCACCCAAATCGATGACCATCTGATGACATCGTAGTTTTCCATAGTTTTCGTTCCTCAGATGACTTCATGCCCAATAGATGAAATGGTTCACGTGATTGTAGAAACCCACCGGTGAAGTTAGATTGCTTGTTTGATCAATAGAAATTTTGTGTAGATTTATTTAGTCGTTCGTGTTAATTAAAACAATAGATTCTAATATAGTTTGAACGGTTTCATGTAGATAATTTGGTAGATCATGTAGTAGCGTGATATATCTTTGTATTAGTTCTTGTGAATTATTTTCATGTGTAGTAGTTGATCAATGATTTTTTTTGTTAGTATGATGTTTTGCCACATGGATGTGTTATGCATAGGAGTCGCTCTTAAATATTTTATAATCCTAGAAGTGACATATAATTTATTCGGTTGTTTTTACTCTTGTTTAATTTATCAATATTTGTATGTGTTATTTCGTCTTGATAATTTTGTTATGGCATATAGTTCTTTTTATGCATGTGTACTAGTTTTTTTTATGAATTGTTATCATGTTTAGTACTTTGTATATTTATTCTTTTTTTTGTTTGAGTTACTAATTATTGTATATGTGGTGTTTAATTAGTTTTAGTAGCATGCGGATCATAGTATGATCTCTAGAATTATTGTCAAACATATTGCATTTTTGTTTTGTTTAAAGTTATAATATGTTGTTGATTATTGCTTATCTAAGTTATATGTGTTATATAGTTTATTTATATTATTTATCATGATCTTGATATGTACATTAGATTTGAGAGTAGAGTCGATGTTGTTCTATATTTTCTTTAATAAGCTAAACAAAATCCAAGGTTCATCCATAGTTGTTGCATGTAGTATTATTTCATGTGTTTTGCATAATTCTTATTATGCTAGATGCTAAATGAATTGTCATGTTCTCTAGGAATCAATAGATTATAGTTACTTACTGCATATAATATTACTTGCTAGGTGTTTATCTTGTTTATTAGATGTTTGTATCCATGTTTCATAGTTGGATGCATTATGTCATGGTGAATATTTGTATTGCTATATATAGTTTATGCTTCTGGCATATAACTTAGTTTATTGTATCTTGATAATTATCATGTTTGCTTATTTATCTTAGTTATTGTCATGTCATATCATCACTTGCTCAAAGTCAAATTCATGTTTTGATTATATCTTATTTATATTACAAATTTCTAGTTAGTATTATAAGTGCATGGTTATGATTAGCTTTGCTTGGTAGATATGCATGTTCGATCTCATGTTTATGTAAGTAATATTTATTTTTGATTGACCAATACCATGTCATGCATGATATTGTGTGATTGTATAACTATAATGTATTGCATGTGTGTATGAATTCATGTATTAGTTCATACCTAGTTGTGTCATATGTCTTTACATGTGTAGGATGTATTGGATACAAATGCATGTCATCTTGTTATTCATACTTGCATATTACATATTAGTTTCCTTGATTTCATGATCTATTTGTTCACTTTTCCATATGCTCAGTATGCTACATTCATATGATTATTTTTCATAAGTAGCAATGCTAGTGTTGTGTGATAATGCCATGCTTCCATGTTCTTAAATTTCATAACTAGCATTCCAGTGTTGTGTGCTTATATGATTGATACTTAAGTCATGTGTTATCTACCTAGTTGTGATCTAGATATGAGTTGTATTAAATTAGCACCATAGCACGCAACTGATGTGGCGAACATCCATGTTTGTATTTATATCTAATTTATCTCGTCACTTCACTTTTATATGCCTAGACATCTCTCATGTCTTATGATGGACTATGTGTGTAGTTGTTCTTGTGCTTCTTATATGCTTGAGTTATCTCATGTTAGTATTACAAGTGTTTGTCACATGTTGCAATAGTTCATCTTATGCTTAGGGAAGATTATCTTTCATGCTAGTACAATTGTTCTTTGATCATATGTGTAATGTGCATAGCTTGCTTTGTTATTCAAACCATGTGTGTGGTAATATTGTGGCTAGTTATTATTTAAGTATTTGTTGTTCCTTATTATAAAGAACATGTCCTAGTTTTATTATATTACCATGACCACTTGTATGTTTGGTGCTTGTGTTATTAGTTAGGACATCTTCATGATTCAATATTCCCATACCTTGTATGATATGTGTCTTACTATTTAGTTGTTGAGTTGTTTTTGTTGGTTGACTGTTGATATAGATAGGTTTGCTAATAGTTGTCATGATTGATGTTTGATTATACTTGGTGTAACCATTATAAGTATTTAGATTATATCTAAATATTTTTTTGTGGTTAAATTTTATCCTTATAATGCCATTCTATGATTGTGTAGTTAAAATGCATAGGATAGTTTCATTCCATGTGTGTGGATGCCATTGTGTTGTTATATAGTAGTTTCCTATATAGTTAGTAGAGATGTGTAGTGGGCACTACTAGTGTTTGTATCATAGTTCCTATTAGAACATCAGTCTTGATAGTGAGCCTTCCTTATCCATGTCAATCCAATCCTTGCATATTCATTGAATCATCTCAACTTATCTTCCTGTCGTTCTATACCATTTGAAACCTCCATCTTGATCAATATCTTGCTACCCATCCAACCTTAACCTATTTTGGATGTTATTTGGATTTACTTTTGCTTTGGTATTTATTTGTTTTCATTTGCTATCGTTACGACGAGTAGGGAGTGACGATGTTGGACATGGACAGACTAAAGTTACCGAAGATGGACTCAACAACGAAGGCATGCCTTCCTCTTTGATCATGTTTATCCTATGTTTTACAAACTTGCATTGTATTTTATAACCACTATTGCATGCTATTTTATCTCGTAGCTAGCGTGTCGATTGACATATTAACCTGATCCGCTTGTCGCCTATTTACCTGACACCTGAGTAGAACTATATAATAATCTAGTAGAGTAGAAATGCTTAGCCATGATAATTATTCTATAGGTGCTTATTTGAATGATCTCCGGATCATTAACACTTGAAACTTGTTACTGAGCTTGATAAGCTAGGCCGGTTGGCCATTTTGACTTCCTCTACTCTCTTCAACTCTTGGATGAAACTTACCATCTAAATACTGGCGCGGGTGACAGCTGGATCAAGGATTGAAGGAGCGATTGGCTGCCCTTCACGAGGTGAAGGGGGTGTAACACCCTCACTGTCAGGTGAACAGTAATCACCATTACTGTTCCTCAGTACTGTTCAAAAAAATTGTCTGATCAATATGGTTCAGTTCAAATTCAAATTACCCTTTGATATTGTTTCAAGCAATCTGAACCATGGGCCTTGATCATCATGGATGAAAACAAAGTCCAATCCATAAACTTTTGAAATCAATTCAAATCTAAAAATGCCTTTGGTGCAATATTAAAAACAAAGTGGAATATAAACTTTCTCCAAAAATTGTGGTACCACTTTTATTAAATCACTAAAATTCAGTGGAGCATGTATCACCAAGTTGGAGATTTTTCTATTCTCTAAATAATTCTAAACAAATCAAAACAGTGGCCAAAAATCCTATTTGAATCATTTAATATTTAATTGAAATATTAAATGACTTTTATTATTGCCCAATCTATTTGTGGCAGTAATATATGGTGTAACAATAAGTATGGGACACATCCCATGTTTTACAAAAATGCCTAAGACTATAAAAAGAAATGCAAAAGAAATTAAATAGAGAAGAAAAAGAAAAATAAAACCCAACCTAATCTACCCCCCTGGGCGAGGCCCACCCCCTCCAACCCCCAGCCCACCCCAGCCCACTTGGGGCCATCCCCTTCCTCTCGCTACAGGGGAGAGCAGAGCACCGTGGCACCCATCCCCGCTGCCACGGCCGCGACTCCCCTCCGTGGCGCAAATCCAGCGGCTGGCCGGCGACTACAAGTGTGGCGGCCCCCCGGCGAAACCCTAGGCCGCCCACTTCCCTCCCCCCCCCCTCCTCTCCCCCGCCGTCTTCTGCTCGGGTCGAGCGGCGTCCGACGGAACCGTCGCCGCCCGTCGCGATTTCGTGGCCGGTAGCCACCTCGTCGGCCGGGCGCAGGTCCGAGGTCGCCACGGGCCTCCTCCTCTTCACCTGCGTGCCCTGCCTCGAGCCCCAAAGCCGCTACCTCGCCGAACTTCCCCATCTCTGAAACCGTGGACCTCCCCCGCTCGCCGGAGACGAACAAGCCGCCCTCCGCGTGCCGCCGGCCTCCGAGACACCTCCCCTACCCCCGCAGTGAGCTGAGCTCCCCCCCTCCCTTCTTGCTTTTCCCGCGCTCGAGTGGTTGCTCCGGTCGCCGCCCTGCATCCTCCATGCTCCGGCGCCGTTGCCGCCATGTCCGGGTTCCTTGGAGCTCTGCTCCTTCGCCCCTCCCCTGCTGCTCGCCGTGCTTCCGGGCGTGGCCGCAGCCCACGCTCCCCGCGCCCCGGCCAGCCCCTTCGCCCCCTGTGCGTGCGCCACGCCACCACCGTGGCCTTGCCGTGCTCTGTCACGGGCACAGGCACGGGCTATACCAGCCCCCCCCCCACTGACCATGGGGCCCCACCCCTAATTCCCTGTTAAGAAAATATTAATAATAAAGGTATGTATTAATAAAACACCCATAGTGGCTGACAGGTGGGCCCCCTTGGCCTTTTTATTTAATAAAAATAATTTTATTAAAATTGTTACAATGACAAGTGGGACCCACTGGATATTTGTTTCATTAAAAGAAATTTAAAATTGTTAGTATGACATGTGGGGCACCCCACTGTTTTTATTTAATAAAAATGTTTTATTTGACTGTGAGGCTGACATGTGGGTCCCATATGTCAGTTTGACCAATCAACTGCTTGTGGATAAGGTTAGAATTTTATTAATAAAAGAAAATTCAGAAATTGATTTAAAATGATTTAAACTTTGAATTTGAATATCTTTTAAACCGTAACTCGGATTGAAAAACTTTATACGTCAAAATTGACCAAAAAATATAACGAATATGAATACGCTATCCGTATGCCAACCACGCCCCTCTAATACAACGAACACCGACATTCCCCCCCTCCGGGCTATCTGTCGATAATTCCCGGCGCCGGTAAAAACCTGCCGGATGAATTTACTCCGAACACGAAAGTTGTCCGAAATGGTTCGACTAACACGGATACACCCCCGTTATCTTTGTCGGATGTCCACGACACCTCCGGCATGAACCCTTCCCCCTCCGGACACCCTGTCCGGTAATCACCCGGAGCCGGTAGTTCATCCCCGGATGAATTCCCGCTCCGAGCAACGTACATTGCACTGCGTTAGAACACCGTTAACATTGCATACGCCATGCTATTCATCTGTTTGTTTATGCTTGCTTTGTATTTACTATTTCTCCCCCCCCCCCCATTTATTCTCTGGTAGACCCCGCTGCTACCACCGACTACACCGCTGTCGGGTACGACTACTTCGTCGACGACCATGCCCCTACCGTCGAGCTTCCAGGCAAGCAGAGCCATTCTCTTCCCCAAATATCGCCTACCTTTTCCGTACTTTCTTGCACTAGTCATTGTTACTGCTACTGCTACGATTACAATCCTATTCAATTGCTAGCCTGATTTTGTCGCCCCTTGATGTACCTTTCCTTTATCCTATGTTGCCTATTATTATTTATGCATTATTCAGCAGTGAACCCTGCGCATTGTTAGCTACGGACTAGATAGCAGGCCGTGATCACTCAGGGGGGTGAACACGGATACAATATATACAACTGCACAGGTACGGTACAAAGCATACACCGCCAAGGGCCCCTATCTGGGTTATGCCTAGTCACCTCAAGTGTGAGCTATCAAGGAGTAATCCTTGTACTCCACTCGAGGCTGACTTTGTCTTGCCGCCATAGGGTCCTGGACAGCGGTTGTCCTTAAAGGTAAGAAGTCGGGCGATCCAACGGTGCCCGCGAGCGGTATATCGTCGGGAACGACAGAGAGGGTACGACCGACGTTACTGGCGTGCTTGGCCCCTGCTCGTATCTCACGAGAGTTACCAAACCACGCAAAAGTCGAGCGCTACCAAGAGCACACGCGAGACAAGGTAAGGAGATGGTTCACCTTGTCGGTAACCGCGCGCTTTGACGGGACGACAGGGCAGGCCCCTACGTTACCGGTGGGCCTTGTTGCTGTTCGTTGTCCGTTGTGTTGTTAGTCAGACAGCGATAACGGTTGTCAGCGAGATAATATTAAAATGCTAAATGGTTCGGCGGATGACTTGAGAGACCCGTTGGTCTGTACGCACTACCTTCACGTGGGATAAGGAGTTATGGGCTCCCCTGCGTCGTAGTTTGTCTGAAAGCTCTTTAGACGTCAGCAGTACCACGGGCTGATAGCCGGGAAGCGTTCTTGTCTTTTTGCTGCAGCAGGTGTGTTTGGATTTGCTTTTGCTTCAACGGCCAGTCTCGTACCGTGCAGGAGCGTGCAAGGGTGAGGGACCTAGACCCCTTGGCGCATAGGATATAGTCCAGCGGATGGCCTCTCTGCTGAGCCTAGGATGGGCTGCGATGTGTCGGATAGCCTCGGTGGGGCGTTCCCTGACAAGGTTCACGCCACCCTGGAGATCCGAGCGTGCAGGCTGAACAGTAGTGCACCCCTGCAGGGAGTTTAATCTATTCGAATAGCCGTGTCCACGGTAACAGGACGCTTTATGCTGAAGCTGGATCTTACCACTAGAAACTATTACTATTAAACTGTATGGTTCCGGGTCTTCTTCCGCAGGGAGTCGAGGAGGGGAACTCGGAGGCATTATTATTATTAATCATTACAACTTATATTATACAATGTTGCAGCAACTTCTGCTTCATTGTTACTTTATTGCTTTATATGAACTGTTGGCTGTTTCTCTTCTCATGCTGCAAGACAACGTCGGAAGATGCTAGTCTTTGATAGGCCTAGCTTCTTACCCTTATTCTGATTTCTATCTTGCAGTCCACTATATATACAGCCTCCCTTTTCCGTTGATACAAATGCATAATGCTTAGTAGCGGACGTAAGACTTGCGGGTATACTAGATACTCACCTTTGCTTTATTTCCCCTTTTATGTTTTGCCTGATCGGCTGCTTCAGTCGACGTTGGAGCCTAGGAGCAGGAGTACCCCGGAGGCGGATACTACTACGTCGAGACCCCCGCTGACCAGGACCAGGAGTAGTTTCGGAGGCTCCCAGGCAGGAGGCCTTGCCTTTTTGATCTGTATCTCTGATGTTATTGGTGCTAGCCTTCTTAAGGCAAAACTTGACTAACTATGTCTGTACTCAGATATTATGGTTTGTATAACTTATGTATTCGGGTCCGAGTGACCCCCCCCCCCTTTGTTGTAACATATTGGTTTATCCTTTTGTGTTTAGTGTTGTGCTGTGATATTCTCACCGTGGCACCCTAATCTCAGCCGTGTACCCTGCGTGTATGATTACTGTACACGGATTGATTTTGGGGGCGTCACAAGTTGGTATCAGAGCCGACTGCCTGTAGGAAGCCACCCCACCACTACCTGGTCGAAGTTGAGTCTAGACTTTGAAAAACTATTTTGCTAACTTAATATTTGGCTTACGGGCCCACATCGATGTCACTACGTGTGATATCTATGGTATTAGGATCCTTTTCTCCTTACCTATGCTCTGGGAATCTGCTCTCTTATCCTTGCTGGTAATTTTTACAAACTCTGACATTAGGATCACGTTCTCTTGATTCCATCCGGCGTTTTGGTGCTTCCCCATTGATTGAGTCGTGTTGCAGGAGTTCTACCCCAGGTCCCGGACCACGGATCCCATTCTCATTCTGGGCAGGCCGCGCGTCCTCTGGCATTAACTCCTGTGGCCAACAGTTTTCTTGCGGCGTGATTGACATAGTGGAATCTATGTCACGTCGTGTAATCCTTACCGCGGTCTGCGCGCCGCCTAGTGTGTCCTTTTTCCATAATTTCTACGACGTTACGCTGCCCGATTTTCGATTGATTCTATGTGTGGATGTGTATGTCTTATATGACTACTCCTATATATATCCGCGCCTCCTCTTTGTTGTCGCTTTACCTCTTACTCGTTTCCGGCATCTCGTTAAAATGTTCATCGCTGAAATACCCCTGTTAAATTCTAGCAGGATGGCTGGTCGTGGTGGTCGTGGTCGTGGTCGTGGTGCCAACGATCCACCTCCGCCGCCGGACTACATGGCCGCGATGATGCAGCAGTTTCAGATGAACCAAGTGTTTATGCAAGGAGTCATAGATCAGCTCCAGAACCAGAATCAGAACCGGAACCAGCACCAGAACCAACCGCTTGTGGTTACTCTGTGGGATTTCATGCGTCTCAATCCCCCTCTCTTCCACCAACTTGAACAGCCGCTGGATGCCGATGATTGGCTTCGTGACATCACTCGTCAGCTGTAGTTCGCTAATGTGAGCGCTGCTGATTACGTCAACTTCGCGTCCTATTTCCTGCGTGGCCCCGCTGCTCAGTGGTGGGACACTTACAAGGGCTCGCTATCTGAAGGGACTGTCGTCACCTAGAATGACTTCAAGACTACCTTCCGTGCTCTTTATGTCCCCCAGGCGATTATGAACCGTATGAAGGCCGAGTTCCGCAACCTTGTTCAGGGCAACAAAACTGTCGAGGCTTATCAGAGGGAATTCCTCCGCCTCTCCCGCTATGCTGCAAGTGACCTTCCGAATGATGCAAGTAGGCAAGAGAAGTTCCGTGATGGGCTCAACCCAGATCTCCAGCTTGCACTGGCTTTGCACGTCTTCCCCGACTTCGCCACCATGGTGAACCAGACTATCACTCTTGAGACCGCTCAGCTTAAGTTCGGTGGTTCGCCGAAGCGCCCCCGTGATGCTGGCTCTTCTTCGGGCACAGCACAGAAGCAACGCGTTTGGCTTCCACACAGTGTGTATCGTCCACCTGCCCCGGCACCAAGGCCGTCGTATGTTGCACCTCGTCTGCCTCCGCCCCCGCCGAGACAGCCGAAGACTGAGACTGCACCTCTCCGTCCTCAAGATGGCCTGTGTTTCAAGTGCCGTCAGCCAGGCCATATTTCTAGAGACTGCCCTCAGTGACAGAATCAACTGGTAGTTCACCCTGCTGGCCGCGGAAATGGTCGTGGCAACAATGGGACCCTCAACTATAATACTGGGTCAAATCCTCATGCTCGTGGTCATGCTTACAACATTGATGTTGAAGCAGCTCAGGCACAGCCCGCTACAGTGATGGGTACTCTCCTCGTTAACTCAATACCTGCTACTGTTTTATTTGATACAGGAGCATTGCATTCATTTATGTCTGGAGCATTTGCATCTAAGCATGGCATATATCACGAAAAGATGCGTACTCCCTTGGCCGTAAAAACACCCGGCGGCATGTGTCACGTTGACATGTTGGCACCTAACATCACCGTCGAGATCTAAAGGATTGAGTTCCTTGTCTCCCCACATATTCTGAAAACATCCACTATTGACCTTATCTTGGGTATGGATTGGCTGAAAGCACACGATGCCGCACTTTATTGTGGCACCAAGGTCATCCAACTTTTTCATCCTTCTGGCGCGATTGTGAGTCACACTGCCATTGTGTCGATGAATGCCGAAGCTCGTATATATGCTCTGAATTCCTTGAATGTCGCACCTCTCGAAGGGATTGAGAAAGTCCCAATCATTTGTGATTTTACCGACGTATTCCCAGAAGAACTGCCGGGGATACCCCCGATTAGGGAAGTTGAATTCGTCATCGACTTGAAGCCTGGCACCGTCCCTATTGCCAAGCGCCCATATAAGATGCCACCTCACCACCTCCTTGAATTGAAGAAGGAGACCGACACGGCCCTCGAGAAAGGCTTCATCCGTCCTAGTTCCTCTGCTTGGGGAGCACCTTCGCTCTTTGTCAAGAAGAGTGATGGAACGAACCGATTGATCCAAGATTACCGACCTATCAACCAGGCCACGATACAGAACAAGTACCCCCTCCCTCGGATCAACGATCTTTATGATCAACTTGCTGGATCCACGGTGTTTTCAAAACTCGACTTAAGGTTGGGTTACCACCAAATCCGGGTCCGTGATGAGGACATCCCGAAGACCGCATTCATTACTCGCTATGGTTCATACGAGTACACTGTCATGTCCTTTGGCTTGACGAATGCCCCAGCCACTTTCTCCAGATTGATGAACTTTATATTCAAGGAATATCTCGACAAGTTTGTCGTGGTTTATCTAGATGATATATTGATTTACTCCAAGACCAATGTAGAACATGCTGAACATCTTCGTCTTATACTGGAAAAGCTTCGAGAACACAAACTCTATGCTAAGTATTCTAAGTGTGAGTTCTGGCTTCCCGAAGTAACCTACCTTGGTCATGTGATTTCCAAGGATGGTGTTGCCGTCAACCCTGAACGTATCCAGGCTATACTTGATTGGACTCCGCCCAGGACTGTCAAGCAAGTCAGAAGTTTCCTCGGCCTCGCCAGCTATTGCCGCCGTTTTGTTGAGAATTTCTCCAAGATTGCCAAGCCTCTGACTAATCTGCTTCACAAAGGCGTCAAGTTTGATTGGACTGATAAAAGTCAAGAAAGTTTTCAAGCTCTCAAGGACAAGCTCACTTCTCTCCCAGTGCTTGCTCCCCCTGATACCCAGAAGGACTTCGTGATTTATTGCGACGCGTCTCGTCAAGGATTTGGTTGTGTCCTAATGCAAGAGCGCAAAGTAATTGCTTATGGCTCTCGTCAGTTGCGTGCTCACGAACATAAGTATCCAACTCATGATCTCGAATTCGCAGCGGTAATTTATGCATTGAAGCTGTGGCGACATTACCTCGTTGGTAACCGTTGCGAGATCTACACCGACCACCAAAGCCTGAATTACCTATTCACCCAACCAGACCTGAATCTCCGCCAGCAGAGATGGCTCGAGACAATAGCCGACTACACCATGGGAATTTCTTACACCCCTGACAAAGCTAATGTGGTGGTCGATGCCTTAAGCCGCAAAGCCTACTATTCTGAACTTGAAGTCCAGATAGAGCAGACACTTCTGTATGAAGAGCTCCGCAAGTTGAACCTTGAAATTGTTCCGTAGGGACATGTGAATAACCTTGTTGTTGAGCCGGACCTCGACAGCACCATCAAGTGGATACAAACATGTGACTCTGATGTCGAGAAGATCAAGAAGTATATCGCTAGAGGAAAACCATCATGCTTCACTGTTGCTGATGATGGTACGTTGTATTTCAAGAATCTTTTAGTGGTCCCTAGGAGTAAGCCCAATCTAAACTTGACCCCGCGCGTCATGAAAGAAGCTCATGATACTCCTTTGTCGATTCACCCTGGTAGTACCAAGATGTACCAAGACCTTCGTCAGCGGTACTGGTGGTCTAACATGAAGCAAGACATTGCTCGTTATGTTGATGAGTGTGACGTTTGCCGTCGTGTCAAAGCAGAACATCAGAGACCTGCTGGAACTCTGCAACCACTCTCTATTCCTGAATGGAAATGGGACAAGATTGAAATGGACTTCGTCACCGGATTTCCCCGATCATAGAAAGGTCATGATGCCATCTTTGACGTCATCGACCGATTCTCCAAAGTTGCCCATTTTCTGCCAGTCAAGGAGACGATCTCTGCTAGTCAGTTAGCAGACTTGTATGTTTCCAGAATTGTTTCCCTCCACGGTATTCCGTTGGAGATCGGTTCCGACCGAGGCAACATTTTCACCTCGAAGTTCTGGGATAGTTTCCAAGAAGCTATGGGCACTCACCTAAATTTCAGCACCGCTTATCACCCCCAGTCGCAAGGACAAGTCGAACGAGTCAACCAAGTGCTTGAAGATATGCTCCGAGCTTGTGTCATCTCATTCGGTAAGAAATGGGAGGAATCTCTTCCATTTGCTGAATTCTCGTACAACAATATCTATCAAGCTAGTCTGAAGATGGCACCCTTTGAAGTTCTTTATGGACGTAAGTGTCGAACCCCTCTGAATTGGTCAGAAACTGGAGAAAGAACTCTCATTGGTCCGGACATTATTCAGCATGCCGAAGATCAGGTTCGCGTTATTCATGAACACTTGAAAGCTGCTCAGTCTCGTCAGAAGAGAAACTATGACCGCAAGCACAAAGGAAATGGTCTATCAACCTGGCGAATACGCGTACCTCCGTGTCACTCCGATGAGAGGCACTCACCGCTTCGGGATCAAAGGCAAGTTAGCTCCTCGCTACATTGGCCCGTTCCGTATTATTTCCAGGAGTGGACCAGTGGCATACCGTTTGGAATTGCCGCCGAACCTCTCTCAAGTCCACGATGTCTTCCACGTGTCGCAACTCCGACGCTGCTTCAAAGACCCTATTCCCGAAGTGGAACATGATCTGATTGAGCTGCAACAGGACTTGACTTATCAAGAACATCCGAGCCGCATTCTCGATCAGTCTGAACGCAAAACCCGCAACAAGACAACCAAGTTCCTCAAAGTTCAGTGGTCGAATCATTCTGAAGATGAAGCCACTTGGGAACGCGAAGATCGTCTTCGTGAGGAATACCCCGATCTTTTCCCCTCTACCGCCTAAATTCTCGGGACGAGAATTCTTGTAGTGGGGGGAGATTTGTAACACCCTCACTATCAGGTGAACAGTAATCACCATTACTGTTCCTCAGTACTGTTCAAAATTTTTGTCTGATCAATATGGTTCAGTTCAAATTCAAATTACCCTTTGATATTGTTGCAAGCAATGTGAACCATGGGCCTTGATCATCATGGATGAAAACAAAGTCCAATCCATAAACTTTTGAAATCAATTCAAATCTAAAAATGCGTTTGGTGAAATATTAAAAACAAAGTGGAATATAAACTTTCTCCAAAAATTGTGGTACCACTTTTATTAAATCACTAAAATTCAGTGGAGCATGTATCACCAAGTTGGAGATTTTTCTATTCTCTAAATAATTCTAAACAAATCAAAACAGTGGCCAAAAATCCTATTTGAATCATTTAATATTTAATTGAAATATTAAATAACTTTTATTATTGCCCAATCTTTTTGTGGCAGTAATATATGGTGTAACAATAAATATGGGACACATCCCATATTTTACAAAAATGCCTAAGACTATAAAAATAAATGCAAAAGAAATTAAACAGAGAAGAAAAAGAAAAATAAACCCAACCTAATCTACCCCCCTGGGCGAGGCCCACCCCCTCCAAACCCCAGCCCACCCCAGCCCACTTGGGGCCATCCCCTTCCTCTCGCTACAGGGGAGAGCAGAGCACCGTGGCACCCATCCCCGCTGCCACGGCCGCGACTCCCCTCCGTGGCGCAAATCCAGCGGCTGGCCGGCGACTACAAGTGTGGCGGGCCCCCGGCGAAACCCTAGGCTGCCCACTTCCCTCCCCCCCCTCCTCTCCCCCGCCGTCTTCTGCTCGGGTCGAGCGGCGTCCGACGGAACCGTCGCAGCCCGTCGCGATTCCGTGGCCGCAAGCCACCTCGTCGGCCGGGCGCAGGTCCGAGGTCGCCACGGGCCTCCACCTCTTCACCTGCGTGCCCTGCCTCGAGCCCTGAAGCCGCTACCTCACCGGACTTCCCCATCTCTGAAACCGTGGACCTCCCCCGCTCGCCGGAGACGAACAAGCCGCCCTCCGTCTGCCGCCGGCCTCCGAGACACCTCCCCTACCCCCGCAGTGAGCTGAGCTCCCCCCTCCCTTCTTGCTTTTCCCGCGCTCGAGTGGTTGCTCCGGTCGCGGCCCTGCATCCTCCATGCTCCGGCGCCGTTGCCGCCATGTCCGGGTTCCTTGGAGCTCTGCTCCTTCGCCCCTCCCCTGCTTCTCGCCGTGCTGCCGGGCGTGGCCGCAGCCCACGCTCCCCGCGCCCCGGCCAGCCCCTTCGCCCCCTGTGCGTGCGCCCCGCCACCACCGTGGCCTCGCCGTGCTCTGTCACGGGCACAGGCACGGGCTAAACCAGCCCCCCCCCCCCCACTGACCATGGGGCCCCACCCCTAATTCCCTGTTAAGAAAATATTAATAATAAAGGTATGTATTAATAAAACACCCATAGTGGCTGACAGGTGGCCCCCCTGGCCTTTTATGTAATAAAAATAATTTTATTAAAATTGTTACAATGACAAGTGGGACCCACTGGATATTTGTTTTATTAAAAGAAATTTAAAATTGTTAGTATGACATGTGGGGCACCCCACTATTTTTATTTAATAAAAATGTTTTATTTGACTGTGAGGCTGACATGTGGGTCCCATATGTCAGTTTGACCAGTAAACTGCTTGTGGATAAGGTTAGAATTTTATTAATAAAAGAAAATCCAGAAATTGATTTAAAATGATTTAAACTTTGAATTTGAATATCTTTTAAACCGTAACTCGGATTGAAAAACTTTATACATCAAAATTGATCAAAAAAATATAACGGATATGAATACGCTATCCGTATGCCAACCACACCCCTCTAATACAACGAACACCGACATTCCCCCCCTCCGGGCTGTCTGTCGATAATTCCCGGTGCCGGTAAAAACCTGCCGGATGAATTTACTCTGAACACGAAAGTTGTCCGGAATGGTTCGACTAACACGGATACACCCCCGTTATCTTTGTCGGATGTCCACGACACCTCCGGCATGAACCCTTCCCCCTCCGGACACCCTGTCCGGTAATCACCCGGGGCCGGTAGTTCATCCCCGGATGAATTCCCGCTCCGAGCAACGTACATTGCACTGCGTTAGAACACCGTTAACATTGCATACGCCATGCTATTCATCTGTTTGTTTATGCTTGCTTTGTATTTACTGTTTCTCCCCCCCCCCCTTTATTCTCCGGTAGACCCCGCTGCTACCACCGACTACACTGCTGCCGGGTACGACTACTTCGTCGACGACCCTGCCCCTACCGTCGAGCTTCCAGGCAAGCAGAGCCATTCTCTTCCCCAGATATCGCCTACCTTTTCCGTACTTTCTTGCACTAGTCATTGTTACTGCTGCTGCTACGATTACAATCCTATTCAATTGCGTAGCCTGATTTTGTCGCCCCTTGATGTACCTTTCCTTTATCCTATGCTGCCTATTATTATTTATGCATTATTCAGCAGTGAACCCTGCGCATTGTTAGCTACGGACTAGATAGCGGGCCGTGATCACTCAGGGGGGGTGAACACGGATACAATATATACAACTGCACAGGTACGGTACAAAGCAGACACCGCCAAGGGCCCCTATCTGGGTTATGCCTAGTCACCTCAAGTGTGAGCTATCAAGGAGTAATCCTTGTACTCCACTCGAGGCTGACTTTGTCTTGCCGCCATAGGGTCCTGGACAGCGGTTGTCCTTAAAGGTAAGAAGTCGGGCGATCCAACGGTGCCCGCGAGCGGTATATCGTCGGGAACGACACGGAGGGTACGACCGACGTTACTGGCGTGCTTGGCCCCTGCTCGTATCTCGCGAGAGTTACCAAACCACGCAAAAGTCGAGCTCTACCAAGAGCACACGCGAGACAAGGTAAGGAGACGATTCACCTTGTCGGTAACCGCGCGCTTTGACGGGACGACAGGACAGGCCCCGACGTTACCGGTGGGCCTTGTTGATGTTCGTTGTTCGTTGTGTTGTTAGTCAGACAGCGATAACGGTTGTCTGCGAGATAATATTAAAATGCTAAATGGTTCGGCGGATGACTTGAGAGACCCGTTGGACTGTACGCACTACCTTCACGTGGGATAAGGAGTTATGGGCTCCCCTGCGTCGTAGTTTGTCCAAAAGCTCTTCAGACGTCAGCAGTCCCACAGGCTGATAGCCGGGAAGCGGTCTTGTCTTTTTGCTGCAGCAGGTGTGTTTGGATTTGCTTTTGCTTCACCGGCCAGTCTCGTACCGTGCAGGAGCGTGCAAGGGTGAGGGACCTAGACCCCTTGGCGCATAGGATATAGTCCGGCGGATGGCCTCTCTGCTGAGCCTAGGATGGGCTGCGATGTGTCGGATAGCCTCGGTGGGGCGTTCCCTGACAAGGTTCACGCCACCCTGGAGATCCAAGCATGCAGGCTGAACAGTAGTGCACCCCTGCAGGGAGTTTAATCTATTCAAATAGCCGTGTCCACGGTAACAGGACTCTTTATGCTGAAGCTGGATCTTACCACTAGAAACTATTACTATTAAACTGTATGGTTCCGAGTCTTCTTTCTCGCAGGGAGTCGAGGAGGGGAACTCGGAGGCATTATTATTATTAATCATTACAACTTATATTATACAATGTTGCAGCAACTTCTGCTTCATTGTTACTTTATTGCTTTATATGAACTGTTGGCTGTTTCTCTTCTCATGCTGCAAGACAACGTCGGAAGATGCTAGTCTTCGATAGGCCTAGCTTCTTACCCTTATTCTGATTTCTATCTTGCAGTCCACTATATATACAACCTCCCTTTTCCGTTGATACAAATGCATAATGCTTAGTAGCGGACGTAAGACTCGCGGGTATACTAGATACTCACCTTTGCTTTATTTCCCCTTTTATGTTTTTCCTGATCGGCTGCTGCAGTCGACGTTGGAGCCCAGGAGCAGGAGTACCCCGGAGGCGGATACTACTACGTCGAGACCCCCGCTGACCAGGACCAGGAGTAGTTTCGGAGGCTCCCAGGCAGGAGGCCTTGCCTTTTCGATCTGTATCTCTGATGTTATTGGTGCTAGCCTTCTTAAGGCAAAACTTGACTAACTATGTCTGTACTCAGATATTATGGTTTTTATAACTTATATATTCGGGTCCGAGTGACCCCCCCCCTTTATTGTAACATATTGGTTTATCCTTTTGTGTTTAGTGTTGTGCTGTGATATTCTCAGCGTGGCACCCTAATCTCAGCCATGTACCCCCGCGTGTATGATTACTGTACACGGATTGATTTTGGGGGCGTCACAGGGGGCAATCCGTCGTCCGTGCCGCATGAGGCCCAATAAGTTTTGGATTTGAAGATTGTGATAACCGTACAACCACATGCTATATGGGCACTGGCTTGGTTAATTAGTTAGGTCATCCTTATTATGGTCATCGCCGTACCGCAGATGGGACAGCTGCCTTGCGAGGAGAACCTCGGCACAAAAGGGGGCAAGGACTGTGAACTGCGGTTACTACCTTGTGAAACCTAGTGGGCATGTCATAGTAAGGGTGGGTCTAATGAAATACCTCGTCACAATCTCCCTGCCGGTATACAAAATAGTGTACTACGCCAGCGGCCACTGGTGCCAACAAGACGAGATTGTGTCGTGTGGGTAAAGGGTACAACCTCTACAGAGTGTAAAACTATTCGAATAGCCGTGTCCACGGTCATGGACGACACATGAATCTTTCTTGACATACGGGAACCTGTCTTTCTTATTCCCTCTTTGCCCCTATTCTTGGAACCTATGAAGGATGTGAGTGGATCGAGGATCCTCATCTTGATGAAAGTTATGATGGAAAATTCTTGTTTTCGTCTAAAACCGCTTATCAAACTATTATGCTTTTTGAAACAAAATTAGCTTTTATGCAAAAGAACCATACAGCCTTCCTTTGAAGCCTCATGTAGTTATTAGGACCTTTCCCGGGAGGCATGTTGAGTACGAAATGTACCCATGGCAATAATTTTGTTGAACAGAGTTCCATGAAGACGAAGGTGATGATTACGACTACTATGGCGATCCGTAGGAGTGAGGTCACGTGGACTACATCGACTGCCTGTGGCTGAGATGGAGTCGCTACACATTTTTACTTTCCGTTGTTTCCTGATTGTAACAAATGTCATGAGACATTTTATATGTATACCTTATGGCAGATTATGGTACTTGTAAAATCTTTATGTATTCTGCAATGATACCATTTCACTGTGTTTTCAACAATGATCCTGGGATTGACAATTAAACACAGGAGGGTCTGGAAATTATTTCCAGGTTCTCACACTAATCATCCACCTTGAGATATCTATCCAGAACATCTCGCTGGTATTAAGTTGCGAGCCCCACCCAAAGTGTAAACCCAAAGCAACAGACAACTGCATTAAAAGAACTTTGCGTAAAGTAAACAATCTTTGCAACCGCGGTTACAAGCACCGTTGTTTTCCCTCTTGTGTCAACAGCACATCCACTAGACTCATGTTTCTGTCACTCAAGCTAGTCATCACGCGGCAGGAACCCACAGTCGAGCATAACGTTCCCTCTTGGAGTCACTACCTACTACTTGGCCAAAGCAATAAACAGCAACGAAGAACATGCAAGAATTACTCAAGAACAAAAATATAAAAGATAAGAACCAAATATATTACTCAATCACAAACTGAACATTGTCTCATAATCCATCAGATCCCAGAAAATTCAGCATAGCAACAGCAGAAAATTCCATATGTGCCTCGATCATGTAGGGCAGCACACGAGGTCTAATCCATGAAGAACAAAGAGGGGATGAGAGCATCACATAGCTACTGATCACGGACCCATGGTCCAAGGTAGACTACTCACGGATCATCCGGGAAGCGTCCATGGTGGAGGAGAGGCTCCTGGAGGTCAATCCTCCCTCCGGTAGGGTGCCGGGAAGAGGTCTGATGGCGCTCCCGATCTTGGAAGCGCGACGGCGGCGGAACAGAGGCGAGATCGCGAAGAAGGTTCTGTCTTCGGAAGAATCTCGTCACGGAGAATATATTGGCGAAGGGGGGCAGCCAGGGGGGCCACCAGGTGTCCAGGCGCCCCCCTGGCGCGGCCAAGCCCTAGGCCGCGCCACCTGGCCTCCTTGGCACCACGTGGGGCCCATCTAGCCCTCCTTCGGGACTCCGGAAGCTTCCGTTGTGCTAATTTTTTATCTGATTTTTCCCGAATTTTTGGAGCACTTTTAATATGGGGAAACCTGAAATAAAAAAACAAGAGAAAACAGGAACTGACATTGTGGTGCACTGAGTTAATAAGTTAGTCCAAATATGATCAAAATTGTATGAAAGTGTATCTAGATCATAGCAATATCACACCAAACATGCATGGAGCAAGCAGAAATTATATATACGTTTGGGACATATCAACAGGGCAAAGAACTCGCAGCCCGGCAGACCAGATTCGAAGCGCTTGAGGGCCGGGGGTGGGGAGCGGTTGGTGCAGTAGGCGGTCAAGTGGCCCTCCTCTCGACAGATCAAGCAGAAAGGGGGGAGGGGCAGTGCACTGGGCTTGGAAATGATCTGGGCGGTGACAAGCGAAGCAGGTAAGGTTAGGGGGAGCAGGACGCGGGGTGGATGATTGGGGAAGAGGAGCCAAGGGCGGCGAGGGAAGAATTCCCACCCCTCCACTTGGGGTCGGACCAGATCCAGATCCAGAGCCCGTCGAGTTAAACTTGCGATATTTAGCATTGGCCTGGTAGGGGAGGGAACGAGAGTTTGGTGGAAAAACGAAGGGGTGGGCGAAGATCTTGTTGAGGTCGAGAACGATAGGAGGACGGGGCCTGGATCTGAGAAGCGGGGGGCCTGCCTGGGGGAGGAGGAGGAAGGGGGATGAAGATCTAGTTGGAAAAGGGGATTGCTAAATCTCAGTCGACTGAGACTTAGTCGATGCTATATTTGTGAGATCATGTGTGAAGATTCATGCACAAAAATGTTTTTTTCACTGTACATGTTCTATCACTTGACTGAAACTTCATTACATCTTAGTCGACTGAGCCTTCGGGTAACGAATATGCATCTCCAACAAACATTTTTTTAGTGTCCACTTTTACCCAAAAATATATTTAAAACGGGTTTTAGCATTTACCCACAAAATTAAAAAAATTGAACAACCCAAAAAACCACCTTTCACTGTGCAAATATGCGGCATGGTTGGTTGTGCTCAAAAACGAAAGCTCTCATCTCTAAAACGTTGCGACGCTGCTACCCAGCCAATAGCTGCCTAGATTCGCCCCGTTGTCGGCACTCCGACCACCCCTCCATCACCGCAACTCCGATCGACCCGACTTTCCCCTCCGCCGTGCCGTCGAGCCACCGGAATCCGCTCGTAGCCACTAATTGGAGATCCACCACCATTGCCGATTGGAGATCGCTCGTAGTTGCAATGGTGAGCGGATGATGATGAAGAAGGTTGATGCTGGAGTCTCCGTGTACGAGGTGATGGTGCATCGAAGCCCTTCTATCGATTTCCTATCCGGATCCTTTTCTAGAGGATAGGTTTCTTGGTGCCGGTGAAGTTTTTTATCTCTTTGTTGCTCTCTTGGCCAATCTAAAGATACAAGGGTAAAAATAGTCGATTAGGAAAATACGGTGGCAATTCGTACGAGCATTCGTGGTTGTACGAGCATTACGCATAATACCTCGGATGAAAATTACCTAGAAAACAAATTTATCAAAATCGACGAGCGGAACAACTTTCATGTTGAAAGCTTTTTGATTTGAGATCATATTGAGGGTGTTTTGATATGATTTCTAGCCTATATAGCAGAAAAACGTGTATTGTATCGGACGTCCGGACATCAAGACAGATGTTTGCCCGGACGGCCTGGGTTGCCTCCCGGATGGTCTGGCTTCAATGGTTCAGCTTTCTACGACATTCGGTCATTTTTTTCGGACAGTCTGGATTTCTTCCTGGATGGCCCGGGCTTAGGCAGGATGGTCATGTTGTCAACCCGGATGACCCGACCACCTTCTTCAGCAGTGCACATATTTGCCTGTATCTTTTGCATACGAATTTGGATTGAGACGATTCAAATGTCAAAATCGACCCGCTTGACGAGACAAATACAATTCATGTAGAACATTTTCCCATTTGAGACGGTCTTGGGGGCGTAATTGGCTGAATAGTACTTTGGGAGCCAGAATCTTAGTACTTCAAACAAAGTTTCGGTCCTCGAGATAAAACCGGATGGTGATAACTCAAACTTTAAAAATGTTCATGTTGACAATAAAAAACTTTTTCATGTAGAACACTTTTTCATTTGAAGCCATCTTATATACGTTTATTGATGTGCGAAAAACCGATATCAAAAAGGTCCTTCGGTTTGACTCCAATTTAATGTGCCATGTCAATGCACATGCCAACAAACCTAAAAATACCATAAAAAAGAAAAGCTAATAAAAATAAAGTTATGCAATCAAATTATAAAATGTATGAAAATGAAAAACTATGCATTATGAACAAAGAAAAGTTGTTGGATAAGATACGAGGGATTATGGCACCAAAATATGTTATGAAAATTGCGCATAAAATATACTCATCATGCATCTCACTCAAGGTTTGCTCATAATCGCTCAGAAGTTGAGAACTCTATTAGATTCAGATCCAATGGAGTCTTAAAGAACAAACCTAAGAGAAAAATAGAGCGAGGGATCTGAGCTCTTTACAAGCAAATCGAATGAGGAACGACCGAACGGGTTGATTAGCGAATGAGGAACGACCGAACGGGTTGATTAGCGAAGGGAGGGAGATGCATCTTTTTTTATGTGTTGAGGATGACAACGATCGGAGAGAAAATAACGTCTTTGGTCTTCATTAATGTATCTCATTCATCATACTATGAAAATTGCGCATAAAATTCACTCGTCATGCATCTAACTCATTAACACCATGATTCCGTTTTTTTTGTAAATATTTGTCACGAGTAAGAACCATATGCTACATGTATGCTTTAATTCATATGTTTGCTTTGATGCACTATACCAAGATCCATGTGACATGAAAGAATTTTCTATATCTATTAATTTATGTATTTATTTTCTAAAAGAAAAATATTAAACTATACATAATTGCAGAGGAGCTTCCATATCTCTCATGTTCTTTAATTATAGGGAAGCTTCCATATCTCTTATGTTCTTGAAGAAAATCAAACATATGAAAGCTTCCCTTACAATTGTGCATAGTTTAAGATTCTGTTTTTGGAATGCATGATAGATGGATTTTATACGCAATTTTCATAAGATATAATAATGCCAAAATCCCTCATATTCTATTCAACCACTCTTCCTTGTCCATAGTGCATAGTTTTTCATTTTTTTTATGTTTTATAATTTGATTCCATAACTTTTTTTACTAGTTTTTCTTTGTTTTATGGTATTTTTAGCTTTGTTAAAAGGGATCAACTTGGAGTCAAACCAGAGAAACTATGGTGACAGAGTTAGCCATTTGAAAAGCGTTATTTTTTTTTAAAATGTTCCAAATGAAGATCCAATGATATCAACACGAGACCTTGTTTATACGAGTTTAATGAGCCCAAAAACGTCGAAAGCGGTGTTCGCATGAAGATTCAGTGGTCATTTTACAGTATAAAGCCTAGCCCATGGTGCCATGGTAGTAAGCACGACACATCAACCCAAGGCGCCATGATAATATGCATGACGCCCGGGCCCTCAAAGGCGACATGCTATTTAGGTAGAACCCGATGTGGATGATATGGCTCGGTACACGACGCCTTTAATCGACGCGTTAGCATGTCTAACATAACGCCTAAGGGCGGACGTCATGAAAAAAGGTCAGTTTTTTTTTTCAAATTTAAGTTTATTTTGTGTTTAATATTTAAATTTGGGTTAAAATAGTAAAAATTTCCGCGAAGCGGTGATTTGACCAAGGGGCTTTGAATGGTCATTGCCTGGCCCGTAGGTGATAAACGTATGAACTTCTTCAGTTTAATTTAGGTTTATGAAATTTTAAATCATCCAAACTTTCTTGGTATAATTTGGATAACCATTGATATATATGGACGGTTTGATGAAATTTTAAATCATCCAAACTTTCTTGAGCACGAGCACAGCACAAATCAAAAAAGAATCCCGCGGTCCCGTCAAAAACATAAAAAAGGAATCCCGCGCGGCGCCACCGCGACGATGCTTCCGGCACCTCCTCCGTTCTCCCACGGTGACTTCGTCGCCGTTCTCTCTCGCTGCGCCACCCTCACTCACCTCAAGCAACTTCATGCCCACTCCGTTCTCTGCGGCCGCGCCGCCTCGCAGCCCACCACCTTCCACCTCCTCCGTTTCGCATCCCTCCGCCTCTCTTGCCTCCCCTACGCCCGCCGCCTCTTCGACTCCACGCCCTACCCCAATGTCTTCCTCTACTCCGCCATGCTCTCCGCCTACGCCGCCGCATCCCCCGCGCAGGCGTACGCCCGGGATGCGCTCGCCCTCTTCCTCCGTATGCTCCGCCGCGGCCGCTCCGCGCCCAACCAGTTCGTCTACCCGCTGGTCCTCCGCGCCGCCTGCGTCGTGGGCGTCCAGCTGATTAGGTCCATCCATTCTCACGCCTACAAGAGCGGGTTCCACGCGCACGATGTTGTAAGGACTTCGCTGCTTGATGTGTACTCGAGGCATGGCATGATGCTGGACGCACGTAAGCTGTTTGACGGTTTGACCGAGAGGAATGTGGTCTCCTGGACCGCGCTAATGTCCGGCTACACAAGGGCTGGGAAGGTCAGTGATGCAATTGTTCTGTTTGAACGGATGCCCGAGAGGGATGTGGCTGCGTGGAATGCGATGATCGCTGGCTGCACGCAGAATGGAATGTTTGTGGAGGCTCTGGGGATTTGTAGCAGGATGGTGGAAGAGGGGTTTCGGCCGAATGGGACCACAGTTGCTTGTGTGCTGTCTGCATGTGGCCATCTTGGGATGCTGAAAATCGGGAAGGTGATCCATGGTTATGCGTGGAGGAGCTGTGTTGGTTTTGGCTCATCTGTTGTGAATGGTTTGATTGATATGTATGGCAAATGTGGGAATTTGAAGGGGGCGAGGTGGATGTTTGATGAGTTCTCCGACAAGAGTCTGACCACATGGAATTGTCTGATTAATTGCCTTGCGCTACATGGGCACAGCAAGAGTGCAATTGCTTTGTTCGGTGAGATGAGGGACACAGGAATTGAACCTGATGAGGTTACATTTGTAGGATTGTTAAATGCGTGCACCCATGGTGGATTTGTCAATGAAGGGCTTATGTACTTTGAACTCATGTGCGATGAGCTGAGAATTGAGCCAGAGATTGAGCATTACGGGTGTATCATTGACCTTCTCGGTCGAGCAGCACGATTTGAAGATGTAATGAATGTTATCAAAGATATGAAAGTCCAACCAGATGAGGTCATTTGGGGGTCACTTCTCAATGCCTGTAGGATACACAGACAGCTAGAGCTTGCTGAGTTTGCTATAAGAAAGTTACTGCAGTTGAATCCAAACAATGCTAATTATGTCGTGATGTTGGCAAACTTATACAGTGAAGGTGGATTATGGGAACAGGCTACGAAGGTAAGGAAGTTCATGCAGGAGGATATGGGCAAGAAAGTGCCTGGTTGTAGTTGGATCGAGGTGGATCGCGAGACACACATGTTTTACTCTGGTGACGATGCTCATCCTGTATTAGAGGATATCTGTAACACTCTTGTAGACTTAGCGGTCTCAATGGAAATATATCAGAATTGATTTTTTTTTAAGACGCAACAGGGGTTCTGCCTTTATAGTATTAGGAGAAGTGGACATTCAGGTTGAATCCTGAACAGAAGAAAAGGCCATGAGGATTGATTTTGATAGATTGATTGTTTTAAGTTTGAAAGTCGGGAGCTATTATCCTTAAGTGAAGTGGGATAAATAGAAGCTTTTGAAAGCTTTTGACCTAGGCTGGTTAGGAGTTATGCTGGATGTACACATGAATGTGTTCCCTCGAACCCCACTATCAAGTTACTCCAATGCCAGGGGCAGTACTTATTCCAGTACTGTACTGTACTTCTGTACCGACTTATGTCCTACTATTTCATAGCGCAATTGGTACATAAGGTATGCATGTATTTTCATGTCATTCACATCGATTATTTAAATTATGAATGTCCTTATATATTTACATTAATCTTATTTATTAATTGGTGCCAGTCTAATAATCAGTAGTGCTGCTAGCAGCCCCACATTCAGCCCTGCATATAGCTGTCTTTTGTCTTCACTGCTATTTTGTTGATTAGATCGATGTTCTGTGTTTTCATTGGTTAGTGATTATTGCCTGACAATCTGATATGCCATTTTTCCTTGTGACTGGTGGAAGCGGGCCTACTATCTAATGTCTATCAATACTCAATAGTAACATGTCAAACAGAAATTTACCGCCTCTATGGTGTAGAAACTTTGTCCTTTGAATACTTATTCATTTTCCCCCTCTTTCTTGGCTCGCCACTTTATTAAGATGTATATATATCATCTTACTTAATATAGCCTACACTGTGCTGTTTGATTTGCTTGTTCTCAACTTTTCTAGAATGATAACTCGATGTTTTATTTAAAACAGGCTCGTCTATAGGATTGCATGAGTTTGCGCATGTTTGGGTCAGTGCAACTTTCCAAGCAAGAAGCACATTTACAGTCAGTCACCAAACCCTTTCTAAAGCGTTGGTGGTCTCATATATATACTGCATAAAAGTTATTCCATGCTAAGTGTATCACATAAGACTGTTCTCAAAGTGTGGTTTCATTGCGTATTGGCAAAACATTTCAAAACATGGCAGATGGACGAATACTTTACTAACTTTGTCTGTTGTATCTGTTTCTTTTCTTTAGAGTAATGCAAAGGAAGGTATATTTGAAATAAAAGGGTAAATCTGGTTGCTTGCAGGGCTGCACATTAGATTTTAGGGTCCCTGTCCTAAAACTAAAAGTAAGCCTTCCAACTTATTGTTTGCATGTAGTTCAATGAATTCAACGTTTACAAAGTACTTAGAGCAACTCCAACGGGCTGAGCCAAACGGACAGCGATTTGGTCCGCCATTTGTCCGTTTGGGTCGGCCCGGTGGACCAAATGTCCGCACGCTGTCCGTTTGGGACGCCGAGCCTCCAGCGGTGCGAGAAGGACGCAAATATGGGTCGGCACAAAAGTCATTAATTATACATATAAAAAAACGTCCCATCCTAAACCATAGCTCATCGCCGGTCGCTCCATGGGCCGCCTACGGATCGTCCACATCGCCGTCGTCCTCCCCGCTGAGGTCGATGAAAGCCGGCCGTGACCACGACACATTCGGCGGCCAATAGCCCTGCGGCGGCGGAGGAGGAGGGGGCGGTGGTGGCCGAGGAGGGAGCAGGTCCGACGGGTCGTACAGGAAGGTCCAACGAGGTCGCAGATGACCTTGCGCACACACGCTTTGGCATGGTCGGCGGGCGGTGGTGGCGGCGATGGCGGCGGCAGGTGCTCATACCACAGCGCCGGTGGTGCAGGAGGCGGCGGAGGTAGTGGGGGAGTGGCGGCGGCCACCAGCAGGTCCATCCCCGGCCACATCTCGCGCTCGGTTTGCTTAACGGCCTGCCGGAGGGCCTCCTCCTCGTTGTACTCTGGCGGGACATAGGGCGGTGGGGAGGGGTCCCTCTCGGGCTTGACGACGACGGGCGGTGGCGCCGCTTCGCGGATCTGCAGGCCGTCGCTGCGGATCTGTTAACGCAGCGGGCGGACGCATTGGGACGGTGACAACTCGTCCAATGCAGTCCGTCTGTGGCCGCGGCGGCGGAGAGGAGGAGTGTACGCGGCCGCTTCGTCGGGCGGCGGCACTGGCACTCGGACGGGGCTTAGGTGCCAGTTGTTGGGGAGCTTGACGTCGCCATATGGGACTGGCTCACCTCTTTGCAAGTACCATACCTCATGGTTGTGCGACATGGGGGGAGGAGGGGGGGGGGCGGTGTGCTGGGGAACGGGGAGCGGTGGTGGGTGGTAGACAGTGGGGAGTGAAGTGGGGAGGCTAGTCCTATTAAATGGGGCCGGTCCACGCTGCGAGGGGGAGTCAAAGAGACGCGCTGTGGCTGCCAGGTGGGGCCGGGGCAGACACGGAGGAGCGCGCGCGGACACGCGGACGGTCCGCCTTCTGTCCACGGGAACCCAAATTGGCCCCTATTTTGGGTCCATTTTGGGTCGTGGCGGACCAAAATGCGGACAATTTCTGAACCTCCCCTCATTTGGGTTGCCCTGTTGGGCCGCTTTTTTTGGCCTGCCGACCCAAATGGATCAAAAGCGGACAAATTGGTCGCGCCGGTTGAGGTTCTCTTATTGACCAATTACTTCGACCTGTAAGACGAGATCCTAGGAACCGTAAAAAAGAAATAAAAATCCAGTTGGTTACAATTGTAAAATGTGTTTTGTAGATCCTATTATTCTCAACCCTTGAGAAATATTAACGCTTAACACAATACATTTCAATTCAGAAAAGTCTAACAGATGAGGAGAAATACTGTTGTATTATTGTGGGTAGGAGAAATGAAGAGTTGAAGATATATTACTGTTAATTGGAGGGTCTAGTTAAAACAGATACATGTGTGTTTTCTAATTAGACATGAGAACTCAGTTTTGTTTTGATAGGATATGTTGGATATGTACACTTAGTGCAAGTGACTGAATCAAACTATAAAATTGTTGCTAAGTTACTGGAAGCAATATCCAAAGTGGTCGGACCCTTCCCCGGACCCTGCGCAAGCGGGTTACGTGCACTGGGCTGCCCTTTTTTTTACTGGAAGCAATATCAACTTTGCTGCATGCATTTTAATGTAACAATAGCAACCGCAATTCTTGGAAGTTCGAACTATCCTTTGCGTCGGCTTTATAGAGTATTCATGCAAAATTATGAAGTCCAGATAAAAATATGAGTTCACAAAACCAGTTCAATCAAATGCAGAACTGTTACCCTCTGTGGGAGCCTTGTAATTGGCTGGGAAGCAAAAGATCTTGTACCACGTATTGGTCCACTTTATGTTCACAGCTTTCTGTAACTGCTACTGTTGTTTGATACAGTACTTTTTTTGACTCAAAAGGCCAAAAAGTCTATTTACTCAGTCAAATTGCTGGTTGTTACCATTTGTACTTTTGTCAATTTGATATTATTGGATTTGATATTATTGGTAGTCGACCATAATAAGTTTCTGGTTTGTGGCTGGATTTAAACATCTATGCTGGATGATTTTCAAAACCAACATCACCATGCATAATGCTCGTGTCTCCTGCCTTTGTTTCTGCCTCTCTTTTCTGTACAGGAGTGCAAAAAGAAAGGAGATGATAGGCTAAAGATGGAGTGAAGAACAAATGACATAAGTTGCATTTCAGCAGGTAATTCCATATTTAATCATTTTGTGTGGAGTTCTTTTAAAACATTCTATCGGTTTCATGTAATCTGGAGTTTGAACCTATTAAGAAGCATTGATTTAGCTGCTATAATAGCTAGTTGAGGCGATGGATCGCTGGTCTGAATACTATCATTAGATTTAGCACATTAACTTGGATGAGAAGTGTGGCGCCCTGCTCCTAACAATGGGGAAATATCATATGGAAACCAATATTCGGTGGAAACCGGTGAAAACAACTCGAAAACGATATTTTGAATATTCCAAAAAATTTGAAAAAAATGTAGGTTAGTAATAAGATGATATTCTAGTACCATGCAATATGCTCTGTGCTGCAGTATGACTACATATCTTGCAATTGTAGATTTTCTTTCTATTAGCTTTGCTGGGTTCTCTTTTTTTTTAAAGAAAAATTAATGCACATTGAGGTATTCTCGTCCTCTCGTCATGTCTCCACAAGTTGGTGAAAAGGTGATTCTTCTATGGGAAAAGAAGATCAACTTAGCAGCTGCATGTGGTTTCCATATCTTACTGCTCAGAATGTGTCAAATGGCAGGATCAGGGGAGGACATGGGGAAACGAGCACCGGACATTGCCGTTGCAATCTTGACAGAAGAAATGAAGGTCGAAAAGGATGGTGCAGATTATAGAACAAACATGCAAAGGTACAATGAAGTGAACCAACAATTTGAGACGGAGAATAAAAGTACTCCTTTACACTCGACCAGAGAATCATTCCAGCCATGCCTCGCCGTATGTTTCACCATGATCATCCGAAAGCAGATAAAATCTTCCATCCTTTGAATGATGTGACTTGTTAGCTAAACCCTGTAGCAGCGCGTGAGAATTGACAAATGCAGTTATCTCCTGGCAATTATGAAGACTCCTGATTTATAATATAGTTTTAGTGCTCCATTCAACGTAGGAGTAGGATGGATTACATACCCAGTTCTGCATGTACTGTAAGCACCATAAAAAGACGAGTGCATTGTAATAAACAAGGGACGCAGTAAGATTGTGTTAGTGGGTTGTGGGCATATCTTCTTAGGCCGCATGGATCCTTCTTCGAATCCAAGGTCCGTGGCTTCACGTTCTAGAATGGGATCCAGGTGATTAAGCCGACCATTGCGTTGGGAGCAAAATTTGCTATGGGTAATGGCATGTCCATCCAGTTATGGTTTGATGCATGGCTTGAGGTGCAACCTCTTTGGATGGAATTCCAATCCTTATACTCCATAGTGGTGAAGCCGTATATATCGATGGGAGAAGCGTTGTTCTTCTCGCCTACGGTGATCGCTTTCGCTGCCTACTCTCTTCCAACGAGGCCTCCAGTTGGCAAATCCTTTGTGAGAGGCTCTTTTCCATTTCTTTGGCCTCGCTGCCAGGCAATTCTAGGTTAAATTTCTCTACACATAGCTAAAAACTGCCGTCCCTCGACCTGGTGCATAACTTGTGGAAGGCCAACCTCTCCCTCAAAGTTAAAATCTTCCTTTGGGAAATATTTAGGAACCATCTATTGACCTTCATCAGTGTAGCCAAGCGCTACGGGCTCACAGAAGGCTCTTTGCATAGTTTGTGATGTGCCCGAGGAGTGAGGACGGCAACCACGTCTTCTATAGATGCTCGCTACCATGTTTTGCATGGAGTGTTTTTCATGAATCCTCGGGATTGAGCTAGAATCCTGCTTCGGGGTTGATTTGCTATCCCTGTTGAAATCGTTATTGGATCTTCTAAGCGTGCAGTCTGGCGATGTGTTGGGGCACTCCTTTAGGCCTAAATGCAACCTTTTTCTTGCAGCAGTGGACGCCGCTAGAGAAACGAAGAGACGCCGAAGCCATGCTGGTGGTGATCAACAAGCTTCGTCAAGTTTATGCCATCGGTAGATCCACCTATCCACCACTTGGGGTAGTTGTTGCTTGTTCACTCTTTCGAGACGGCGTTCTCTGCTTGGTTTTGATGCCCTAGACTTTGCTTATCTCATCGAGCCCTCTCTACTTGTTTTTTTTAAGTAAATGTGAATTTATTGAATTAAAAGCAGAGTACAGCTGAGATTACAAAGCTTGGAGAGGAGATAGACTGAAGAACAGATACAGTAGGGCAGCTTTCATGGCTGTGGGAAGAAGCAGAGCAACTAAATTGCTGTGAAAGGCTTTGGTGAGCCAGATTGTGGGCTATACCATTGATCTCTCTTTTGATATGAAAGATTTGAGCTTGAGAATTCAAGTATCCGAGAAGAAGTTAGCCAGCATTGGTCTTATTTTCCACAGGGAATTTGTACTCCTAATGTTCCTGTCGGCCGCCACTTTGGCAAGGGAGAGGCAGTCAATGAGGAAGGTCGGGGCTTGAAGATTGAGGCACCTGGCCACCAGCGCCGCCATGGACAGAGCGAGGGCCTCTGCCTCAAGGGGGGGTGGAAACAAGAGCAGCGTGGCCTTGCACACAAGGTTTTAAATTGCGGGCTATTGAATTTAGCGGCGGGCTTTTCTATGAAGCTATTTGGGGCTATAGCTGGGCTATTTGAGGCTATAGCGGGCTATAGCGGTAAGATTGTGAAGGAAAGGAGAATAGCTGGACAGTGTTGAAACAGCAATAGAAGCAGCTATAGCTGATCTATAGCCGGCAATTTAAAACCTTGCTTGCACATAGATAGATCGTTGCTGTTGATTTTGAGTCATAGCAATGTAGACTCCGATTCCAGTGGCCCTTTGGTCAGAAGGTAGACCACAAATATTGGAGCAGGCTTGGGCAGCATCGGAGTATACCTTAGTACCTGTAATCAACAAATCAGAGGAAATATTGCTCCGAGGGAGTGGGAGATCAGAGGTTGTAGGCGTTGTGTCTTGCGTTTGTTGATTGTTGTTATGTTCCTGCAAAATGTTAGTCAGAGCTAGATTGGAAAAATCTTCGATGGCACTGACAGCAGCCTTAATGTGGTGCGGCTGAGACTTCGTTTTCCTGAAAATCGCATCATTCCTGTCTTTCCAAATACACCAAAGAAAATTTAAAATGTTAGGCAGTTTGGCTTGAGGGTGATTGGAGCTAAGTATGGCCGAGAACCAAGATGTCATGGTAGTGTCCGAGGTGAAGAAGTTATCTATAATCATATTCCAGGGAGGTAAAAACCAAACAGCTCGAGAGAAGGGACATAAAAAGAACAGATGAAACTCATCTTCTTCCATGCACATCTGACACAGAGCTTTGAGATGTGTATGGAGAAGCGCCCAGCTCTGTTCCCTGTAGGCAAGGCTTTCCTAAGAAGCCTCCAAGCAAATGCTTTAATCTTTGGAATGAGAGATTTTTCTTTCCAGACTTTGTTGAGCAAGTGTTTTGTAGCAGCAGCTAGAACAGTCGGTCTGTTCCTGGGGTTCGAATTAATGTCCTGCAAACATAACTTATAAGTGGATTTGGAGTTACAAAGTCCCGAGGGAGTAAGATTCCAGCAAAGGATGTCAGGGCAATCATCCTGAATAATGGAAGTGGTAACTATGGTGTCAGCAAGAGGCTGCTGAAAAAGAGAATTGATCAAGGCAGTATTCCAAGTTTTAGTGCCAAAATGTCATAAATCTGCAATGGTAGCAGGGTAATTATAAAGAGGAACTTGGATAATCAGATTGTCATGAACATTACACCACTCAGAGCACCAAGGGGAGCTCCAAATGGAGCTATTTCCTTGAGTAATTTGAATTGAAGAGTTGGCAGAAAGTTTGGGCATAATTTTTAAAATAACCCTCTCTACTTGTTATGCCCCTGATTCTGAACCTATATCAAATGTTGCCTCTATTTGAGCTTTATTAATTTAAAGTAGGACGATTCTTGGGTCTTTGTTCTAAAAAAGACACACAAATTCCCTCAGATTCCAACCCTAACAATTACCAAAACTCATTTGATCAAAAGTGAAGCATTAGACATTTCAAAAAATAGTGAAACATTGGGCATCACATTGTGACATAAAATCACGTTGAGATTTGGCAGGCCATCGAGCTTCCCATATCTCATTCCCATTTTGAAATGCCAAATAGAGCTCGCGCTCCATGGAGATTTTGGAAGTTTGAATTTTAAATTTGAAGCCACAAAAAAAATCTAAAAAAATGCACATGTACATTGAGATGAACTCTACAAGCCACCAAATATCTGAAATATGAATTTTGAATTGTTTAAAATGTTGGGCTCCATGAAGCTCAAGAGCCAAAAATCCACTCATTCCGATTTTCTATTTCATTCCAAACACGCATATAGCTTAGTAGCGTACACACACCAAAAAAATGCATGGATCTTATTGTACAATCAAGTACACTTAACACATATCATCAAACATGGAGGAGTTGGATCGAGACCCCAGCCCAACACAGAAATGAGAAATATATGGTGCACGCACGTCATTTGTGCGTGTGTATGAAATATGTATATCCGTTATTACAGTAGGTACTAAAATACTTGTGAGAGAAAATGACCACACGAACCCGCAGATGATCGCCGCCCACAGGTCCACCACCGGGCACGAGACGCTGGCCCGAACCTCACGGAGAGGGCTCTCTGGGAGTATCTGAGGTTGTGGGAGCAGATTGGACAGGTTCACCTGGAGGTGGATAAGGAGGACGATGCCAGGTGGTCTTGGGAGGCTGATGGGAAGTTCTCCGTTCGCTCTGCCTATGCGGCCAAGTTCGCGGGCAGGGAGATCATACCGCACGCCGAGTTTACGTGGAAGTCCAGGGCGCCACTGCGGTGCCGCTTCTTCCTCTGGCTGGCGCTCAGAGACCGGTGTTGGACGTCGGACAGGCTTGCTCGGCAGGGGCTGCCACACCAGGATACGTGCCCCTTCTGCAATCAGGAGGAGGAGTCGATCGCACATATCCTGCTCTCCTGTGTGTTCTCGCGCGTTATATGGATACAGGTGTGTCGGGCGTTGGGCAAGGAGGATTGGAGTCCATCTGTGGAGGTGCATCTAGGTACGTGGTGCTTGGACAGGAGGGATACAAGCCTTTCACCGAAAGCCATCCGGACGTTTTGAGCGCTAGTCACGTGGGAGCTTTGGAAGCATCGGAATGCGATTGTGTTCGATGCGAGCAGGCCTTCGGTCAAGGTGCTGGTGGCTAAGATCGCAGTTGAAGCGGACTCATGAAGGAACACGGGGTTGCTGAAGGGCACCTAGGATCGCCCCATAGCGGAGCTACGTAGGTGGGCTGGGAGCGAATAGTACTCTACATGTAATGGTAGGTGGATGCGATGCGGTGTAATCAAGTTGTAATGTCTACACCGTGAGGTGGATTGGGTTTCTTACCCCCCTTCTATTAATATAAAGTACGCACGCTGTGCGTATTCGAGAAAAAAAAAAGAAAATGACTAGACCGATCCACCCGGGGAAGGTGTGGCGTGGGCGGCGACCTGCGACGTCTGCGCGGACCTGAGCATGAACCCCCCGACGCTGCCGCCGCCGTGGCCGGGCCTGCTGCTGGAGTCCTCGTCGGTGTAGGCGTACGCGAAGCCGCCGTGCCGCGTCTGGTCCATGCCGGCCATCTCGTCCTCCGCCGAGATGCGTAGCAGCCCCATCTTGTTCAGCGCCAGGAACAGCGGGCCCATGGTGACGCTCACCCACGCCGCGATCACCAGGACCAGCACCACGTGCGCGCCCAGCAGCCGCCCGCCGCCGCCCATGAACAGCCCGTACGGCCGCCCCGGCGTGCCGTAGATCTGCTCCACGTATTCCCTCCGCGCGAACAGCGCCGTGAAGATGACCCCCCACGCGCCGCACCCGCCGTGCAGCTGCGCCGCCTCCAGCGGGTCGTCGAACTTGAACCTCGCGGCCACCGCGTTCAGCCCGATGAGCACCCACGCCGACACGAACCCGCAGATGATCGCCGCCCACGGGTCCACCACCGAGCACCCGGCGGTGATCGCCGCGAACCCGCCCAGGAGGCCGTTGCAGACGTCCAGCACGTTCCAGTGCCCCGTCTGGAGCCTCTTCCCGAACAGCGTCGTCAGCGCCGCCGTGCTTCCGGCGAGGGTGGTCGTCACGGCCGCGCGGCCCACGGCCGACCACTGCCCGTGGATGCTGCCGGGCGGGCCGTAGGACTTGAGGATGGTGAGGAAGGAGCCGGGGTTAAACCCGTACCACCCAAACCACAGCAAGAAGGTGCCCAGCACGACGAGCGACGCGCTGTGCCCGCGCAGCGCCACCGCTCGTCCGGCGTGGTCGAACCGCCCAATGCGGGGGCCCTCGATGAGCGCGCCCCACAGCCCGGCCACGCCGCCAATCATGTGGACAACCCCGGACCCGGCGAAGTCGATGACGCCCGAGTTGAAGAGCAACGGCCCCGACGTCCGGGATGCGGAGGCCCAGCCGTCGGCGGACCATATCCAGTGGGACACCACAGGGTACACGAAGCCGGTGAGGAAGGCGGAGTAGATCAGATAGGCCACGAACTGCGTCCGCTCCGCGATGGAGCCGGACGTTATCCCGGCCGCGGCGATGGCGAAGGCCCACTGGAAGAGGAAGAAGCTGTAGTCGAAGCCGACCTGGGGAACCTGGCGGAGGCCGAAGAAGTGCTTCCCGATGAAGCCGTTGGACGGCGTCCCGAAGGCGAAGGCGAAGCCGAAGAGGTAGTAGAAGAGAGCGCCGGCGGCGGCGTCGAGCACGTTGGTGAGCATGATGTTCATGGTGTTCTTGGCCCGGACGGACCCCGCGCAGAGCATGGCGAAGCCGAGCTGCATGGCGAACACCAGGTAGGCGGAGAAGAGCAGGTACGTGGAGTCGATGGCCGTCGTGGTGTCCGTGAACTGGTTGCACAGGTAGTCCGTCGCGTTCGCCGCCGCCGGGCCGAGCAGCGGCGCCAGGCTCGCCGCGCACGTCGACATCTTCGCCCTGTGTGATTGGACTACTCTGCACGAGGAGGAAGGAACTGCGAGTGCAGAGGCTGAGAGACGCGGCGAGAGATGGAGGTGCAAACGGAGCAGAGACGGATTTATAGTCGAGACGGCCGGTAGCCGACCCGTTCAGATTCTGCTGGGGCCTACCTGCCAGTGAATATTCTCTTAGGCCTGACATGTGGGACACCTTCCCCGTGGCTGCTTGTTGCTCTTGTGTTCGTGGTGGTTGATGAAACTCATGGAATCTGAACTTGAATAAAGTACTTCCTCTGTTCCTAAATACTACTCCCTTCATTTTACTAGCAAGATATACGTGTCTTGCACATGAAATCGAAGTGTGACCGGATATAAACATACCACATTTTAATAGGCAGATTTTTTTTTTGGAATCACACACAAATATTTTTCAGATCATCACTAATCTCATTCAAAATCAAAATGTAACGACATAATATTTGGTGATTGTGTGGTATATACTACATAAATCTCATGTGAAATACAAGAAAATACTTGAGTATTCCATTTGCAAAGAAAGTTGAACTTTGAAAAGATGTTGTATTAGCTTTGAACCAAAACGGAACAAAATAAAATAAAAATTGATATCAATTCTTTTCAAAGAAAAACACATGAAAAAACTTAACTATGGAAGTGTCTAGAACAAATGAGAAGTGTACGTGTTATTTGCATATTATAAAACGTAAATGATAGAACAAACATGAATGGTTATTCCCTGACATAGAAACATTTAAAGAAGTGAAGTATAGAAGAATCTATAACGAAAAAGAAATGTCTTTGTTTCAAGGTTTGTGCATAAGCAGAAGTGTGGAACCTTCCAGATTAGTACACATGGCAAAATCTTAGTGTGATGAAGAGCATATCCAACGGACAAGATTACTCGGATTTGCCACATCTTAACCGTTGGATCGACTTCATCCAACAGCCGATATTCAAAGTTATTCCTACTTTATATAGTGGTATTGAAATTAGATGACTTCTTTTTATATATATGTACACAAAAGTAAATCATCTAATTTAGAACAAAAGGAGTACTATAAATCATTTGACAGATTTCAATAGAAACTATATACGATTGTATATTGATATAGTTTAGAGTGTAGAATTCATTTTGTTTCGTATGTTATCTATATTAGAATCTCTAAAAAAGCTTATATTTACGAAACCGAATGATTTGTCGATGGGCATTGATCCGTATCACAACTATCTTTGTTCGTTTTGTTTGATACCAAAGATGAAATGTGGAGGATGTATTGAGTTGCTTCTCCATTTGCGTGCCTTTTGCATATCAAACTACTCCCTCCGTCCCGATTTATTAGGCCCAAAGATCATTTCTCTTATACCAAGGTACATAGTGATTTGCTCACATTAATCACTTCATGTCATTCCCAATGCATTTTCTCATATGCTAGTTTTCATATGCAGCCAATAAAAAAACTTGCATGCAGTGTATTTATTTTCTAACAATGAGACTAACAACAATAATTCTTTATGCAATCAATGAAAGTGATGCATCCACGCAATTTTCCAAGACGAGGTCTTATAGAAAGGAACATGCTTATACTGCTAACGGGCCTAATAAACCGGAACGGAGGGAGTATTCATCTATCATAGTTGTTGGTGTGCCTAAGATGTTTTTCTCGGATCTGATCTAGTTCTGCCATCCATTTATCACATCTCTTATGCACACAAGGTGGATGGTGCATCGACAAGCGAAGTTCAATGAAGGATAATAGTTCTTGGAGGTGCCTAACGTTGATCGAGACACGATGTTGCTTTTAACTCGTAGTTTTGTTTGGGTTGTTGGGTGGCTGTCTTCTAATTTGTCGGTTGTGGTGTTTATGCTACGTTCGAGCGAACAATAAAATTCTTGTACTAACAATTATGTTTTTACAATTTGGTGTACTGTCGGTAAAGAAAAAAAATCATGATTTTGTGCTTATCTCGATCTGTGCACCGATGGATCCTGATCTGCCGTCGTCGACGCATGGAACCGCGATTTGCATGTGGGCGTCCTCAAAACAATTCTTTTGGAGATTCTCCTGCTAATATAAGCATATCATAACTAGGACACTTTCCGGTCAAATAGGGTGCCACAATTAGGGCATCTCTAATGATTGTAAGATTGTTGTTGGTAAATTTGCCACCTAAAATAGAATGATGATGTGTCATGCAATAAATGAGCTGAGAGAGCAAAGTTATATGTAGATTAACCAATACCTCTTACACAAGCTCCAAAGTAGAATAGAGAGCAAACACATTTATTTTCTCACCTTTTATTGAATGACTTGCATACAATCCATTGAAGTACTTAGAGCAAGTACAATAGAGCTGACTGGACGGGCTATAAGGAATAAAATAATATATTGCTGCTTAGTTGGAAGAGAGAGAAGATGAGAGAGAAGATAAGCGGGCTACTAATTAGTAGCCAGCTGCAACACGTGCTCCTAGACACTTTGTGAGATAGACATGTGGGCCATATATTGCTAAAGTAGTATTCTTTATAGCCTTTCTATTGTACTTGTTGACTATAAGGTTAGCTATAGATTACATGACATCTTTTTATAGTCAGCAGCTGGCTATACTATTAACCATGCTCTTATATGATAACTTATTGATTGATGACATGAACAATTTACCAACAACAATTACATACAAACAAACTATTAAAAATGCTCTTATCAGCCATCCGCGTCCGGCTTCCCGCTTCCCCACCAGCGATCAACCTCCCCGATTAGTTTAGTCAGGCCAGAGACCATGATTCAAATGCAGCCACCGTGCGGGATGCGACCACCGATGGATCCCAAAAGGTACAACAAGCCATTGGAGAGCTCATCGCGGCGATTGGAGAGCGCATCGCCGTCCTCCGGAGTCCACGGCCACGCTCGCGTCCTTCCTCCGGTTCAGAAAACAAATGGAGGTGTCCGTTTCATCAGCAGCAGGCCCAGCTAATCGTGGAAACTTAATCTCCACCAGCAAAGTTCCCTTTTGCATCTCCGACGATGATTGATTCCTCCTCTTCTGACGCTCTGCTCCCGTGGCCAACGACAGAGCCGCTCTGACTAGTAATTTATGCCGTGTCCAGACGCCGGAAACATACTCAACTCTAAATGTTCTGGGATCTTTCGTTGACTTGGGATTAAGGAAGTGTTTTCTCGCCGTGTTAATCAAAAGATGGCCTGACATCATGGAAGCACTGCTGCAGATAATTAGAGTATTGGTCGAGCTTCCCGGTGCGTTTTGGCCTCTGCCGCCATTGGTTGAGACAGAGCAGAAGTGTACTGGCGGTGTCTCTTGTCAACCATACTCTATACGCCTCCTGGAACTTCAAGCGAAAAATATACTACCATGTTGGAGCAAGTATACTAATATTACTTACCTCTCAGAAGAGAACGTCATACCTACTTATATATGGCGTTTAGTCCAACCTGTTCATCGTCTAGCTACGTGATCGTGATCCCAACCAAGAGGCCGGTTCAGGACTTGCCACCTCAAGGAATATCAATATCATTTCTTGTTGAGCCTCTCTTTTTCTAGATATGGGAGATACGGCTCCGCTTATTGCATTTCCTTACCCTTTTTTAGGGTTTGCCGGATATTCACTTTGGAGGACGAGCTCTAGAATGGAATTTATTTTCAAAAATTCAAAAATCATATAAAAACATTTCAAATAAATTCGATTTTTTTCCATGGAAATATATATGTATTTCACACAGACGCTTGAAATTTCGTTCAAAAATGTTATGATTTGAAGGTTGTACCAAAAAGACAAAATTCCAACCCAATAACACAAAAAAGCAGCCCATTTAGAAAATCATATTTCTCTTTTTTCCTTCTATAGATCGCGTTCAAAAAGATAATGATTTGAAATCTGTAGAGATATGTTTTATATGTGTGTATATTTCATCGCAAAAAAATTCAAAATTTTTCACCAACTAAAAAATTGAATCTGAAAACGGTCTCCCTGAAGCCCGTCCTCTGAAAATCTGCCTTCCTATATGAGATTACTGCGTTACCTGTTTTCGCCGAGACTTTGCAACCAGGAAGAATCTACAACTAAAAAACGCAGTAGATTAGGTTTCATAATGGGGACGACAATTGAGTACGCTTTGAAGCGTCGTCGTCACTGCGGGTTGCCAAACCCTTCTTTGCCCGTGCGCCTGTCATAGGCCTTAAAAGTTTTTCTTTTTCCTTGCAAGAAAGCATTAGCTGATATCATCTGTATAAATTATGTTTGGCGAAATCACTAATTGGACGAAGCATCTAATTAGCGAGTATTCCTTTGGACACCCCGGCAAGGATTACTTTGGATGCGTTAAGAGTGTGCCACATATCGCGTGCCGAACACTTTCTTCGGGATTTCGGTTTTTTTGTGTGTGTACGCGTTTTCAATATTTAGATGGATTTTTTTGGTGTTTTTTTGGTTTTTTTATTTTTCGTATGGCTCTTATAAAAAAAGAAAAAAAGAAAGAAAGACATGACTATGCCTCTCGTGGAGGCATAGGTTTGCTTTCGCGAGAGGCACGCCCCGTGTTTAAAAAAAGGCACGATCGTATCAATCGTGGAGGCACAGGTTTGGCTTCCGCATGAGGCACATATCGTGTCTTAAAAAAAGGCACTCCATGCCTTTGAAAAAGCACGATGGTGGCTCTCGTCGAGGAACATATTTGCTTCCACGAGTGGCGCGCCCAGTGCCTCTAAAAAGGAAAAAATGAACCTCCAAATCGCATAACTGGGACGCGTACAGTGCGCCACTTATCAATTATGGAAAAGGTAGGGGTGTTCATTGCAACGCATACTCCTCAATTAGAGATTTCACTAATTGGAGGGCGCCCTTCATGGAGGTTACTTTTTACCCCGGTGTTGGCAAGTGGTGTAACATACACGCGCCACTTTCCGCAACCAGAGAGTTTTGAACCATTTTTCCATCCCACGGGTGAGGATGGGGAGGTTAGAGTTTGTGTTTTTTTTTCATAAATCCATTTTTTCAAAATATTTTATCTCTTGAATCGTTCATCCAAATCACAAACTGTTTTCGCCGTTGTATTCGTCACGCCGAGATCTAGAAAACTAGATTTCATGTTGATAGGTTTCGACGAACTTTTCTTTGAGCCACCGTTTTATTTCGCGCACAGCTACAGATTTAGTTCATGCACAACCACAATTTTACTTCATGCTCAGCCACATGCGGAACCATAGATTTAGTTCATCGTACATCCACAAGTGCAACCATAGCCTATTCGTAAAAAAAGTGCAACCATAGCCATAGCCACAACCACAACCACATGTGCGGCCATGACCACAACCACAGACGCACCCAAAATCACAACCAGGGGTGCAAGCACGAGCACAACCACAATCTTTTCTTCCCACGGGTGCACCCAAAACGCGACATGTGGCAGCTTCTGGATGCACCGAAAGTGACTCCTGTAGATTCTCCCGAAAGGGCAGCGCTTCTAATTAGTGGCTCCCATTGTTTGGCCCATCGACACTTCTTTATGGGGCCATCGTACCTTAGATGCCAAACTCTTGGGTTGGCTGCATGTCATTTTTTCTAATTAGGAGGCGCCTACTTCTAAGTGATATTTTTTCCCAGTTGACTCAACCATATGTTCATTTAATTCTTGTTGGAGTTGCATTTTATTTTTCCTTACAAAACAACCATGATTATGTTTTTCGATCTTCTACGAGTATATTCTTATATTAGTCATTGAGTAAACCAATACTAATGGCCAAATGTCGGCGAAAAACAAGCAAGGACCGAGTTAAGTACAATCACCAGAGTGACTCAACACAAGTTTGAAACACCTCCAAATAGGGTTCTTTAGAACTTCGTTTGAACCTAAAGTAGGAGGAAGTCTTCAAAGTTTCACAAAATTGTCCATAAAGACTCTTCTTGCATGTTGATACGTCCCAAACGTATCTATAATTTCTGCTTCTTCCATGCTTATTTGGGTGATATTGATATGTGTTTTGCTACACTTTCATAACTTTGTACACATATTTGGACTAACCTACTAACTCAATGCACCCAGTGCCAGTTTCTGTCTGCTGATGTCCGTGAATTGCAGGTTTATACCCATATTTACATTGCCCAAAAAATTCCAAGAAAAATATATAAAAAATCAGCGTCCCAGAAGACTCTATAGGCCCGAAGGATAGCCGGAGGGGGGCTACCCCCTCCCAGGAGACCAGTAGGCGCGACCCTACCCCTGGCCGTGCCAGGAAGCCGTCTGGGAGGAGGGCACCTCCCCTGGTGCCCCCTTCAGCCTATATTTACCCCTCGGTACAGAAACCCTGAAAAATACCCCATCGCAAAATTCACCTCTGTTCCGCCGCCGCCGCGTTCCAGAGATCGGGATCACCAGAAGACCTCGTGCCGGCACCCTTCCGGAGGGAGGATTGATCTTCGGGAGCTTCTCCACCACCATGAGCGCTTCCCGGATGTGCCGTGAGTATTCCCCCTTGGACCATGGGTCCATGACTAGTAGCTATGTGATCTCTTCTCTCCAATCTTGTGCTTCAATTGTTAGTCCTTGTGAGGTGCCCTACATGATCAAGGCACCTATGTAATCTTTTTGCTGCTTCTATGCTGTGTTTGCTGGGATCTGATGGATTATGAGATTATGTTCAGATCGTGATGAGTTATATATTTGGTTCTCCTTTTATATTTTGTTCTTGAGTAATTCTTGCTTGTTCTCCGTTGCTTTTTATTGCTTTGGCCAAGTAGTAGATAGTAACTCCAAGAGGGAGTGTTATGCTTGATTGTGGGTTCACGCCCCCCGATGTCTATCTTGAATGACAGAAACATGAGACTAGGGGATGTGTTGTTGCCACTAGGGAGAAAACAATGGTGCTTGTAACCGCGGTTGCAAGGATTGTTTACCTTACGCAAAGTTTGTTAATGCAGTTGTCTGTTGCTTTGGGTTTACACTTTGGGTGGGGCTCGCAACTTAATACCAGCGAGATGTTCTGGATAGATATCTCAAGGTGGATGATTAGTGAGTAGATGCTGATGAATAAACGGTCTACTTGTTTTGGCGTACTGGTCATACGATTGAGCCTCTAACTTTCTTGCAACATAATTAGCATTGAAGTGTGTTTATAATTCTGTCAATTTCCTAGCTGTAATTTGGTCACCCAGCTTAGATGTTTTATCGTCTTTTGGGAGAGAGACGTCACTAGTTAACATCATGGGACCCCCGTCCATGTTTCCACCATTGTTTACACCTCAAATCTTTACTGATTTTTATTTCCTTTTCGTTGCAATCACCACTACTATTTCCCTCTTGAGTCTTGATCCTTTGTGAACAACAAGACCGGAGAGATCGACAACCTCTCTGAACTCGTTGGGAGCAAAGTTATTTGTTGTTGTGTGCAGGTCCACGACAACTCCCTAGCTAGAAGTAATTTCTGGCGTCGTTGCCACCTACTTGCAGAATTTGGAGTCCTACTGGAGACAAACCTTGGTATCTTCACCGAGGGAAATTTGATGTTGTCTACTTCTCAACCTTCCACTTGGGGTATCCAACGAGGAGCACTACTTCAATGCCATCAAGCATAATTTCTGTTGTCGTTGCTGGGAACTCCAATCTTCAAGATAGGGGAGTTGCACACTATCTTTTACCTTTGCTTTTTAGTCTTGTTAGTTTACTTTCTAGTTTTTGCTTTTGAGTCTTATACCAAAAACCACAAAAAAATAGTTGCTTTGCTCTTACTTGTTACTATGGGTTCCAATGAAAACACCAAGTTGTCTGACTTCACTAGTCACAACAACAATGACTTTATTAGCACTCATATTGCTCCACATGCCACTTCAACACCTTCATATGAAATCGAACCTGCTATGTTGAATCTTGTTATGAAAGAACAATTCTCCGGTGCTGGAGATGCTGCTGCTTTGCACTTACATAATTTTGTTGAGCTTTGTGATATGTTCGATCTTGTTATGAAAGTACAAAGAAGTAGATGGTGACATTGTTAAACTTAAGTTTTCCCCTTTTCTTTGAGAGGAAGATCTAAGGAATGGCTCCAATCCTTTCCTAGGAATATGATAGATTATTGGGATAAGTGCAAGGATGCTTTTATTGGAAAGTACTACCCACCTGCTAAATTTATTCAGTTGAGAAGTAACATTATGCATTTTAGAAAACTGGATAATGAACACGTTGCCCAAGCTTGGGAACGTATGAAAGGTAAACTCTGTTGAGGAGATCTCCTCTTTAAATGAAAAGGTTGACTTGATCATGTCTTTACTTACTAAGAAATATCCTATTGATGTTGGATATGTGCCCTAGAGGCAAATTAATAAAGATATTTGTCACATATCTATTTGTTCATAATACGTTATATATTGTGCTAGAACTGTATTAAACGGAAACATTAATACACGTGTGATATATAACAACCTGGTCCCTAGTTAAACTCAGGCATACTAGCTCATTGGGAAATTGATGATCAAGGTTTCCTGATCATGAGAACATAATAGTCTATTGACAATGAGGTCATATCATTAGGAGAATGATGTGATGGACACCCACCCACCTTCAGCATTGCAGTGTGATCAAGTCACATAAGTTCAGCATTGCGATGACTTAATAACATAGTGACTGAATCCTTAGACCGTGATGATCATACATAATTGCTATCTATTAGGATGCTTTGAGTGCATTAACCGTTACACTGAAACATAGTAACCGAAAAGGTGTATCTTGGGTATTCCGAAGTAGATATGTTGAGGAGTATGAAATAGATCAGAGCGGGATTTGTCAATCCGAGTGACGGATAGGTACTCTGGGCCCACTCGGTGGTGTTGCATCAATAGCTTGCAAGCAAGTGACTAGGTCACAAGAGATGTAATATTCACAGACGAGTAAACATGTTATGTCGGAGACGAGGAAGAACTAGGTATTGGATACCGACAATCATACCTCGGACAAACATAGTACCGAAGCACAAAGGGATCAAGTCATATTGTTAACGGTTCAACAGCGATGAAGTTTATTCGATGGAAGCGTAGGGGCACATCAAGGATTGTAACCAGATCCCACATGATGGTCATTGGTCAGAGAGTGTCTCGATCATGTCTACTGTTTCCCGGACCGTAGGGTGTCACACTTAAGGGCAATCGATGCATTAAGGATTGATTCGAGATCATCGGTGAAAAGAGAGAAAACACCGGAAATGTATCGGGAGGTGCCGGAAGCTGTTCCGGATATTTTGAAAGGTTTAAAATAATATATATTAATGTTTAAATATGTTTTATTATTTAATTGACAGAATTAAATATTAAAAATGATTTAAATAATTAATTAAAAATATGAAAAGGTATTTGGGCCTTAAAAGGCCCATGAGGGGAAAGGGGAGCCTCCCCCCTTGGGCTTGGCGCCAAGGGAGGGGCCCATCCCCCCTCCTAGCCGCACCACTCCCCCCCTTGGGGGTTTAGTCCCACATGGGGGAAGGGGAGGGGGTGGAGCCCCTCCTTGGCCTATATAAGGAGGGGTGAGGGTGCCTTTTTCTACATAACATTGAGTTTCTCTCTCTCTCTTTCTCCGTCCTAGAGCGGACTCCCCTGGTTTGGAGTTTGCACCTGGTTGGGGGTTTCACCATCATCCGGACGCCGTCGCGCTGCCGGAATCGAGATCTGGATCAATCTTCTTTCCGCTGCTCTTCTGGTTCGGAGCCCGGAGGGACGTCGGTTGCACCGTACGTGTGTAATCCTGCGAGGCACTACACGTGTGGTTCTACTTCATCGTCACAGGTTCTTCAACACGACAGGTAGGTCGTAGGATAAGAGTCTACGCCAACCACGTTCGAGGAACGTTTCTCTCTTTCGGTCTTCAAAGGTATGAACACCGATTCCTTCCGTTACATACATCAGCATAGCATAGATCTTGGGTTCGGGACTCGTAGGTAGGAAATTTTTTGTTTTCTGCGCCGATCCCCAACAGTGGTATCAGAGCAAGGCTATGTGTAGATGTATTGTACGGGTAGAACACATCTAGAATGTGGGCATCAATTCTGCAATTGTTACCCTCCCACGTGTACTCGTTTAGCGTTGCAGCAATGTCCTGATGAAGCGGCCCCGACCGACCTTACGTGTTTACGCGAGACTGGTTCCACGCTTGACATATGGCTTGTACCATATAAGTGGTTGGGGGGTGTCTGGCTCTCTAACATTAGCGACGCGAAGACGTTTGCAACGGAGGGCCCCGACAGGGGTGTAATAGAGACGATTGCAGGATTGGTGTTGTGGCTTGTTTTCGCAGGATAGAAAACGGTTCTCTCTCGAAACCCCTTAGCAGCCACGTAAAACTTACAAAAGATAAAGTAGAAGGCGTTTTAACTTTAATTTGCATGTAAGGGGGGATCATAGCTTGTATGATTTACAGTTTTACTTCTTGTCTTTCTAATATGCTAGATATGCGACGGTAGCATGATAGGATAATCTCTCTCAATACCATGATTGTATTCTCCCTTAGTGGGCACCGCCTGGAAGGATTTCTTTATGATAGGCAGCCGTGACGATCAGGTGTCATACATACATTAGCGATCGCATGAGGTTGGGTTTGGCAAGCCTAGCATATGCAGATATGGCCTTGCTGAACAACCATACACTAAGGTTCGACTGGCAGGCTTGACATATGTAGATATGAGCTTGGGATACGGATGACCGAAAGGTTAAGCATGAGTCATATAACGGATATGATTGGCATGATGGCCTACCTAGGGAGATGTGTCGTCGGCCGTGTGATATTCGAGGACGATCATTCAAACTAGGATTATGTTAATCACTTAGTAAATTTGGAGAGATGTTTAACTAAGTGGGAGTTTTAGAATTAATTAAAATTGAACTCCAATTATGAACAAAGTCTAAATATGTGTTTTGAAAATAACCATTGTAGATGGCTGCACCTCGCCCCTCATTCAACTTAGGGTCATTCCTAGACAAAGACAAACTGAAAACCGATGGGTCAAACTTCACCAACTGGTTCTGCACTCTGAGGATTCTCCTCGTTCCCCTCAAGATGGCATACGTACTAGAGGCCGTGTTAGGTGACGAACCACCAACAGACGCTATTCAGGATGAGAAGAATGTCTACCTCTCCAAGACGGATGATTACAACCTTGTCCAGAGTGGAATGCTTTACTCCATGGAGGCTGAGCTGCAGAAACGCTTTGAGAGGATGGGTGCATATGAGATAATCACCGACCTCAAGGCCGTCTTTGCACCCCAAGCCAGGGCTGAACGTTATGAGGCTTCTGAAGCTTTCTTCTCAGCAAAGATGGATGAGCATAGCAGTGTTAGTGAGCACGTAGTCAAGATGTCTGGCTACGTTCAACGCTTGAATGCTCTGGAATGTCAGATTCCAGATGAACTTGCTGTTGATAGGGTGCTGCAGTCGTTGCCCCCTAGCTACAAAGGCTTTGTGTTGAACTACAACATGCAGGGGATGGCTAAGACCCCTTCTGAGTTGTTCGCCATGCTGAAAACTGCTGAGGTTGAGATCAAGAAGGAGCATGCTGTATTCATGGTCAACAAGACCGTTGAATTCAAGAAGTCTGGCAAGAAGGAGAAGGGAAGCCCGAAGAAGGGTGACAAGCCAGTTGTCACTCCTCGTAAGGCACCCAAACCTGGACCCAAGCCCGGCGTTGAGTGCTTCTACTGCAAGGGTGATGGTCACTGGAAACGCAACTGCCCCAAGTACCTAGAGGATAAGAAGGCTGGCAAGATTGTCAGAAGAGACAAAGGTATATTTGATATACACGTTATTGATCTTTTCTTAACAAGCGCTGGGAACAAATCCTGGATATTTGATACAGGATCTGTTGCTCATATTTCTAACTCCTCTCAGGGGCTACGGAATAGGCGACGCTTGATGAAAGATGAAGTGACGATGCGCGTGGGAAACGGCTGCCGGATTGAAGTGGTGGCGGTCGGCACGAAGCATCTTAGTCTCCCTTCGGGATTAGTTTTGATTTTGAATAAGTGCTACTATGTACCCGCATTGAGTGTGAACATCGTTAGTGGTTCTTGCTTGGAGCGAGACCACTATTCTTTTAAGTCAGATACAATTGGTTGTGCGATGATGATGTGTTTTATGTTCATGCACCGGAGAAAAATGGCTTATTCATTCTTAATCTCGATTGTGATATACTTCATATTGATAACGTAGAGGCCAAAAGATTAAAACCTAGTGGCGAAGAACACATGACGATGTGGCATTGTCGACTTGGTCATATTGGTGAAAAGAGCATGAAGAAGCTTCATGATGATGGACTTCTGGAGTCATTGGATTTTGGATCCCTTGACACATGTGAACCATGCCTTATGGGCAAGATGACAAGGACTCCATTCAATGGAACAATGGAGCGTGCGGAAGACTTGTTAGGGATCATACATTCAGATGTATGTGGACCTATGAACGTCCCCACACGAAATGGTCTTTGTTACTTCGTGACCTTCACATATGACTTAAGCAGATATGGGTATATCTACTTAATGAAACATAAGTCTGAAACCTTTGAAAGGTTCAAGGAATTTCAGAGTGAGGTCGAGAATCAACTCGGGAAGAAAATCAAGCACCTTCGATCCGATCGAGGAGGCGAGTATTTAAGTCACGAGTTTGGCGATCATCTTAAGACTTGTGGCATCGTACCACAACTTACGCCGGCAGGAACACCTCAGCGTAACGGTGTTTCTGAGCGACGTAATCGAACTCTAATGGATAGCGTATGATCGATGATGTCTCATACTGACTTACCTGTGTCATTCTGGGGGTATGCATTAGAAACTGCCGCTTACATTCTTAATAGGGCACCGTCCAAATCCGTAAAGAAAACACCATTTGAGGAATGGCATGGCAAGAAACCAAAGTTGTCTCACTTGAAGATTTGGGGTTGTGAGGCTTATGTTAGGAAACTTCAGCCTGACAAACTCGAATCAAAAGCGGATAAGTGCATCTTTGTGGGATATCCAAGGGAAACCGTTGGATACACCTTCTACAACCAGTCTGAGGGCAAAACATTTTTCTCCAAGACTGGATGCTTTCTTGAGAAAGAGTTTATTTCGAAATAATTGAGTGGGAGGAAAATAGAACTCAACGAGATGATTGACCAATCACTCCAAGTGGAAGAAATGGCAATGGAAGTTGTTCCGGAACCATCTTCCGTAGTGGGAGCTGAAGAGAACGGTCATCATGATATTCATAACGATTGTGACATACATGATGATCATGATCAAGATGAAGAGGATCCTATTGTACCCCGCAGGTCATCAAGAGCCCGAGTAAAAACTCAGTTTTATGGGCAACTTGTCAATATAGTCATGGTAAATGAACCTGACGAGCCTGCGAACTACAAAGAAGCAATGGAGGGACCCGAGTCCGAGAAATGGATGGAAGCCATGAAATCCGAGATAGACTCCATGTATGCCAACAAAGTATGGACTTTGGTGGATATTCCAGAGGACCGAAAGGCCGTCGAGAATAAGTGGATATTCAAGAAAAAGACTGACGCAGACGGAAACGTATCTGTCTATAAAGCTCGATTTGTCGCAAAAGGTTTCCGACAAATTCAAGGAGTTGACTACGAAGAGACTTTCTCTCCCGTAGCGATGCTAAAGTCTATCCGGATATTGCTAGCAATTGTTGCCTATTACGATTATGAAATATGGCAGATGGATGTGAAAACCGCGTTCCTAAATGGCAACATTGAGGAAGAGTTGTATATGGTACAACCGGAAGGTTTTATTGATCCTAAGGACGCTGGTAAGGTATGCAAACTTCAACGGTCCATTTATGGGTTGAAGCAAGAATCTCGGAGCTGGAATGTTCGTTTTGATGAGGTGATCAAAGCTTTTGGATTTGTGCAAAATGAAGAAGAATTCTGTGTTTATAAGAAAGCGAGTGGGAGCTCTGTGGAATTCCTAGTACTATATGTGGATGACATATTATTGATAGGGAATGATGTGAAATTTCTAGAGGGGTAAAGGAATATTTGAATGGAAAATTTTCCATGAAGGACCTAGGTGAAGCTGCATACATATTAGGCATTAAAATCTATAGAGATAGATCAAGACGCCTATTAGCACTGAGTCATAGAACTTACCTTTAGAAGATATTGAAGAGGTTCAATATGGATAACGCCAAGAGAGGCCTCTTGCCCGTTATGAAAGGAAGTAAATTGAGTGTGACTCAATGCTCAGCAACATCAAAAGAAAGGGAGGAAATGTCCTCAAAGCCCTATGCCTCAGCCATAGGTTCTATCATGTATGCTATGCTGTGTACTCGACCAGATGTGGCCCTGGCGGTTAGTCTGACTAATCGTTTCCAAAGTAATCCTGGAATGGATCATTCGATTGCAGTGAAGAACGTCCTTAAGTACTTACGAAGAACTAAGGATCTGGTTCTTGTCTATGGAGGATGTGAAGAAGAGCTCGCCGTAACAGGTTACGTCGATGCCAGCCTTGGTACTGATCCCGATGACTCAAAATCCCAGACGGGACACGTGTTTATGTTGAATGGTGGTGCGATTAGCTGGAGGAGCGGCAAGCAGTCAGTCGTCGCCCAATCTACGATGGAGTCGGAGTATATTGCCGCTTGCGAAGCGTCAAACGAAGCGCATTGGCTGAAGAAGTTCGTCATCGAGCTTGGCGTATTCCCTAGTTGCACTGACCCTGTTAGCATTTATTGCGACAATACGGGTGCCATTGATAACGCAAGGGAGCCGATGACTCACTCTACAGCCAAGCATATTCTCCGGTGTTTCCATGTGACGCGGGACTACGTCAAGGATGGTCATACTAGGATTTGCAAAATACATACGGATCTGAATCCGTCAGAGCCAATGACTAAACCTCTTCCACAAGCCAAGTTTGAACAACACCGAGAGACTATTGGTGTTAGATACATACCTGATGTAAACTAGTGTAATTTTTACTCTAGTGCAAGTGGGAGACTCTTGGATATGTGCCCTACAGGCAAATTAATAAAGATATTTGTCACATATCTGTTTGTTCATAATACGTTATATATTGTGCTAGAACTGTATTAAGCGGAAACATTAATACACGTGTGATATTTAACAACCTGGTCCCTAGTTAAACTCAGGCATACTAGCTCATTGGGCAATTGATGATCAAGGTTTCCTGATCATGAGAACATAATAGTCTATTGACAATGAGGTCATATCATTAGGAGAATGATGTGATGGACACACACCCACCTTAAGCATTGCAGTGTGATCAAGTCACATAAGTTCAGCATTGCGATGACTTAATAACATAGTGACTGAATCCTTAGACCGTGATGATCATACATAATTGCTATCTATTAGGATGCTTTGAGTGCATTAACCGTTACACTGAAACATGGTAACTGAAAAGGTGTATCTTGGGTATTCCGAAGTAGATATGTTGAGGAGTATGAAATAGATCAGAGCGGGATTTGTCAATCCGAGTGACGGATAGGTACTCTGGGCCCACTCGGTGGTGTTGCATCAATAGCTTGCAAGCAAGTGACTAGGTCACAAGAGATGTAATATTCACAGACGAGTAAACATGTTATGTCGGAGACGAGGAAGAACTAGGTATTGGATAACGACGATCATACCTCGGACAAACATAGTACCGAAGCACAAAGGGATCAAGTCATATTGTTAACGGTTCAACAGCGATGAAGTTTATTCGATGGAAGCGTAGGGGCACATCAAGGATTGTAACCAGATCCCACATGATGGTCATTGGTCAGAGAGTGTCTCGATCATGTCTACTGTTTCCCGGACCGTAGGGTGTCACACTTAAGGGCAATCGATGCATTAAGGATTGATTCGGGATCATCGGTGAAAAGAGAGAAAACACCAGAAATGTACCGGGAGGTGCCGGAAGCTGTTCCGGATATTTTGAAAGGTTCAAAATAATATATATTAATGTTTAAATATGTTTTATTATTTAATTGACAGAAATAAATATTAAAAATGATTTAAATGATTAATTGAAAAGGTGAAAAGGTATTTGGGCCTTAAAAGGCCCATGAGGGGAAAGGGGAGCCTCCCCCTTGGGCTTGGCGCCAAGGGAGGGGCCCATTGATACGTCCAAAACGTATCTATAATTTCTGCTTGCTCCATGCATGTTTTTTGTGATATTGCTATGATCTAGATAGACTTTCATATACTTTTTGATCATATTTGGACTAACCTATTAACTCAGTGCACCCCAGTGCCAGTTCCTGTTTTCTGCTGTTTTTCTATTTCAGTTTTACCCCATATAAAAAGTGCCAGAAAAATTCAGATAAAAAATCAGCGTGAAGGAAGCTTCGCGAAGAGCCCTGGAGGGTCCAGAGGGGAGCCAGGGGGGCCCAGGCGGCCACCCGGCGGCCCCACGCCTGGCCGCGCCAGGGGGGCGCCTGGGGCCCCAGGTCCACCTCTGGCTGCCCCCCTTCGCCTATTTATTCTCCGTCACGGGGAAACTCCGGAGACAGAACCCTATTTCGCAAACTCACCTCTGTTCCGCCGCCGCCGAGCTTCCGAGATCGGGAGCACCAGAAGACCTCTTCCCGGCACCCTGCCGGAGGGAGGATTGACCTCCGGGAGTCTCCTCTCCACCATGGATGCTCCCCGGATGTCTCGTGAGTAGTTTTCCTTGGACCATGGGTCCGTGATCAGTAGCTATGTGATGTTCTCCTCCCCTCTTTGATCTTCATTGTTTAGACCTCGTGAGCTGCCCTACATGATCGAGGCACCTTTGTAATATTTCTGCTGTTGCTATGTTGAGTTTGATAGGATCTGATGGATTATGAGATTATGTTCAGATTGTGATAGAGTAATATATTTGATTTTTATCTCTTATATTTTTGTTCCTAAGTAATTCTTGCATGTTCTCCGTTGCTGTTTATTGCTTTGGCCAAGTAGTAGGTTGTGACTCCAAGAGGGAACGTTGTGCTCGATTGTGGGTTCATGCCCCCCCGATGACACGCTTGAGTGACAGAAACATGAGTCTAGGGGATGTGCTGTTGCCACAAGGGGGAAAACAACGGTGCTTGTAACCGCGGTTACAAGGATTGTTTACTTTACGCAAAGTGCTTTTTAATGCAGTTGTCTGTTGCTTTGGGTTTACACTTTGGGTGGGGCTCGCAACTTAATACCAGCGAGATGTTCTGGATAGATATCTCAAGGTGGATGATTAGTAGTAGATGCAGTTGGATTTCGGTCTACTTATTTTGGCGTACTGCCTGTGCTTTTGAACCTCTTCCTTTCTTTTGTAGCATAGTTAGCATTGCGGTGCGTTCATAATCCTGTCAATTGCCCTTCTGTAATTTGTTTACCTCGCATAGCAGTTTTATCGTCTTTTGGGAGAGAGACATCACTAGTGAACATCACGTATCTCGGTCCATATCCTTATTACTGTTTCCACGCTTTATTTACTTTCCTGTTTTTACTTTCAATTGCTATCATTATCCCTTGCGTTTTACCCTTTGTGAACAACAAGACCGAAGAGATTGACAACCTCTCTGAACTTCGTTGGGAACAAAGTTTTCTGTGTCTGTGTGCAGGTGCACGTCAGTTGCGCCGCTGACACCTACTTATCATCTCTGGATTCCTACTGGAGACAAACCTTGGTATCTTCACCGAGGGAAACTTGCTGCTGTGCTACATCTCCACCTTCCACTTGGGGTAACCAACGAAGAGCGAGAAGCCATCAAGCGAATTTCTGGCGACGTTGCCGGGGACTCCGAGTGCTAAGATAGGGGAGTTGCACACTACCCTTTACCTTTGTTTTTTTAGTCTTGTTAGTTTATCTTTCAGTTTTTATCTTTGTGTCTTTTATCAAAAATTACAAAAAAAATCTGCCACACTTGCTGCCACTATGGGTTCCACTGAAAATACCAAGTTGTGTGACTTCACTAGTCACAACAACCAGGACTTTATCTGCACTCCCATTGCCACACCTGCCACTTTAGCTACCTCTTATGAAATTAAACCTGCTTTGCTAAACCTTGTTACGAGAGATCAATTCTATGGTGCTGGAGATGATGCTGCTTTACACTTGAATAATTTTGTTGAATTATGTGATATGCAAAAGTACAAGGAAGTAGAAGGTGATGTTGTTAAGCTCAAGCTCTTTCCCTTCTCTTTAAGGGGAGATGCTAAAATCTGGTTTCAATCTTTGCCTAGGAATAGCATAGATTCTTGGGATAAGTGCAAAGATGCTTTTATAGGGAAGTACTACCCACCTGCTAAGATTATCCAATTGAGGAGTAATATTATGAATTTTAAGAAATTGGATAATGAACACGTTGCCCAAGCTTGGGAACGAATGAAATCTCTTGTTAAGAAATGCCCTACACATGGTTTGACTACTTGGATGGTTATCCAGACTTTTTATGCAGGCTTGAACTTTACCTCGCGGAACCTGTTAGATTCGGCCGCAGGAGGAACCTTTATGTCAACTACACTTGGTGCTGCCACGAAGATTCTCGATGAAATGATGACCAATTATTCCCAATGGTACACCGAACGCGCTCCAACAGGTAGGAAGGTAAATTCTGTCGAGGAAATTACCTCCCTCAATGAAAAAGTTGACTTAATTATGTCTCTACTTACCAAGCAACCCTCTATTGATCCTCATGATGTTCCTTTGAATTCTTTGGTTGCTCAAGAACAAGTAGATGTGAACTTTATTGCTAGAAACAACTTCAACAACAATGCTTATAGGGGAAATTTTGCTAGCAATCCTAGACCGTTTCCATCCAACTATGGGAACAACAATACCTACCCTAGCAACAACTCCTATAATCCTTCTTATACGAAAAGAGACCTACCTAGCTTTGATAAATTGGTAGAAATAGAGAAAGCTACCAAGAACTATATGCACACCCAGTTTGAACAAAACAAAGCCTTCTCTAAGCAAATAGGTGAGCATACTGCCATTCTGCAAAACATTAGTGAACAGCTTGATAGCCTGAACAGTGAGATTTCTAATCTCCAGGCTAGACTATCCAAATTGTTGAGGACACTCAAACTATTAGCACCCAATGCACTCCTAGTCCCGTTGGACCTATTAATGGTGATGCTAATACCTCAACCGTAGATAAAGAAACTCCTATGAACATAGCGGGTTTCAAACAAGTGAGCCTAGATGACACTACTACCACCTTTGATAGTAGTGATATTGATTTTGATAGTTGTACCCTCTCAGAAGTTATCAGTTTGCTACACAAAATATCTAGAGACCCCCACACCAGCACACCTAATCTTGCTTTCACGGAGCATATCACAAATGCTCTCATCAAAGCTAGGGAGGAGAAGCTTAGAGTAGAAGCCTCCATACCTAGGAAGCTAGATGATGGTTGGGATCCTATGATCAAAATTAAATTAAATAACTTCTCTTGCTATGCTTTATGTGATGTTGGAGCTAGTACCTCCGTTATGCCCAAAAGAATATTTGATATGTTTTATTTGAAGCCCTTTGAGCCTTGTTCTTTTGGTGTTCGTCTTGTTGATTCTTCCGTAAAGAAACCTTTGGGGAAGATCTACGATGTTCTTATCATTGTCAATGACAACTATGTTCCCGTTGATTTTATTGTTATGGTATAGAGTGTGAACATTTATGTCCAATTATTTTGGGACGTCCTTTTCTTCGCACTGTTGGTGCGGTTATTGACATGAAAGAGGGGAATATAAAATTCCAATTCCCATTCAAAAAGGGGATGGAACACTTCCATAGAAAGAAAATCAAGTTACCTTTTGAGTCCGTTAAACGGGCTAGTTATTCTCTTTGTCTTGATAAAACTTGATTCTTCTTTTGCTTCATGCCTAGCTTAAAGGCATAAAAGAATGCGCTTTCGGGAGGCAGCCCGCAAAGAATTTAGGTTTTTGTTTTTGATTTTGTTGTGTCTTGATGATTGTTACTAATGTAGCAACATCATTGTATCTTTATTTTTCAGCTTTGTGCCATGTTATAGCCTCTTACGGCAAGGGAAGTAAAAGTTATGACATGCTGTCAAGAAAACAGATTCTGTCCTCGCGACCAGAAAAATTCCAGAAAAATCCCAGTTCATCTTTTTGAGCTGAAATTTTTACACAGTATGATCTATACAATTACGAAACTTCCGTATGTTCTGAGTTTTCTGAATTGAGTTGCATAAGTGCCCCTAATAAATTCTTTACTACCTGATGTTCTGTTTTTCACAGATTCTGCCACGTTTTGTCTCTCCTTACTTTTGCAAACCTTAAGCTTGCTTTTTCTTTGCAAAAACTTTTTGGCACTCTTGAGAAACAGTAGCTCTTCAAAATTATCTTTATATCCAGTGGGAAAAATATATTTATTAAGGGTAATAACCTCTCTAATCAGCTTATGATGAGTTATGTATGAAGGGAGTTTTCAAGTGTGCGATGGAAGATGATGAAAGAAGATCCAGGAGTGTCAAGCGCTCAAGCTTGGGGATGCCGCTATGAATCCCCAACAAATATTCAAGGAGACTCAAGCATCTAATCTTGGGGATGCCCCCGTGCATCCCCTTCTCCATCAACAATCATCAGTTCGTCCTTCGTCTCACTATATTTTTATCACTTCATGCGTTATGTGCTATGCTTGGAGCCTCTCGCTCTTAGGTTTTGTTTTTAGTTTTCTTTAGCTTTCCTTGCTGTTCATAACAAGTTAGATCCCTTCTTACTTTGTGTGGGAGAGAAACACGCTCCACTTTCAAAATTTAGAACACATCATAGGATTCTTCATGCCTATCTTTCTGCTGTTGTGTGTTCTTTATCTTTTCATAGCTACTGCCATGTTTAGTTTTAGTTTTAGTTTGTATTTAGCAAGAGCCTTGGCTTTTGTTTAGTTTGTTGCTGGAACTCTTTTTAGTTTTCATGTTTATCTTGTTAAAGAGAGTTGGTTGTTGCACTGAGTTGTGTCTTGTCTTGATAGTAGGTAATTGAGGTTACTATTTTCTTCTAGTAGTAACTTGCAATAGTTTTGAGGTATTGATGTGAGTAATGTTTGAACTTTTGGTGTCAAGAGCTCTTGCCTATTAGTGATAGATGTCGTATTTTGGGCAATCCGTGTTTATTTTTCAAAACCTACAAAACTAGTTGAGAACTCTAGCTACTAGATGGATCACTACTCCTTGGAGGGATCGAATATTAGAGAACACTCACGTACCATGAGTCGAGGATGCGCAAGGATAACCAAACCCCCATACACTCCTCCTCGGGGTACTTGTCTCTTTGTGAACCTCCTTATTAGATTGAGAGTTACCGATAATAAGTGCATGAGTTCTTCGGACTAATGTAAGTATTGAAAGTTGACACTTCCACCTTCCCATATTTTGCTAGCCTCTTCTGTGCTGTGCATTGCCTTCTTCTCACTCCGAGAGTTGGTGTCCACCTTCGCCGGTACATCCAAACCCTTGGCATGATACGCTCTGTCATCATAAGCCTCCTTATATCTTTCCTCAAAACAACCACCATACCTACCTATCAAGGCATTTCCATAGCCTTTCCGAGTTACATTGCCATGCAACATCCACCTCTTCATGACTTGATCTTCATGTCATACATGTTCCTGCTAACTGGCAGTGACATACCTTGCATACATCATGTTAGTTACATCTTATTTATGATTTTGAGTACCTTGTAAAGTGTGAAAGATCTCCTTTACCTTCTTGTAAATTAGAGTGTTGCCCTTAAGTGAGGAAAAGATCCCAAAGTGGACACATTAAAAGATCCCAAAGGGGACAAATGAGAGTTAAATAGAAAGAGCCATTGAGGCCACCAAAAAAATACAAAAAAATAGAAAAAAGTGAAAAAGAAATAAAAAAAAGAGAAAGGGGCAACACTACTATCCTTTTGAGAGATCCACACTAGTACTCCCTCTATATCCTTGTACTCCATAGAGATGATCTTCATGCATATAGCTATGTGGGGACCTTCACACTATAGAACTTGGCTTGCATATTCCAAGGATGAGCCTCCTCAAACGAGCTCTAGGTCTTCATGAGCGAGCAAGTTAGATGCACCCACACTATTTCCATTGGAGAGCTTCTTAGCTCGTATGTGCATCCGTTGCATGGCAATCCCTACTCCTCACATCATATCTATCATTTGGCATGTCTTGCCTATGATTGTCCTCATTGATGTGAGCCTTTCACACCTTTTTGTCTTCCTCCTCCACCATATTTCTCTCTTTGTCATCCTAAGTGTCAACTCTCGTGCTTACGCTCATCCATTGCATGAGTGCTCAAAATATTGAAAAAGGAGTGGATCAAATTGACTTGTACCTGGCTAGTGGTCTGGGGACGAGTCAAGATAAGATTCCAAAGAGGACCAAGTGTGAAACTTTAGTAGATTGAGTTCTCAACAGAAAAATACTTTTTTCTCGTATTCCCTATCCCCCTTCTTGCACGCAAACACCATTTGGAGACATTCGAGTCACGGACAGCGAGAGCTCTTGCAACTTTTGTTCTTTTGTTACTTGTTTCAATGCTAATATAGACTCTTGCATGTTATGACTTGAATTGAATCTCTAACCTTGATTGCTTTACTTTTCAAAGTTCTTTTATGGTTGCTAGCATGTCACCACAGAAATTATGCCGTTATCATTTACCTACTCGAGGACGAGCAGGAATTAAGCTTGGGGATGTTGATACGTCCAAAACGTATCTATAATTTCTTCTTGCTCCATGCATGTTTTGTGTGATATTGCTATGATCTAGATACACTTTCATATACTTTTTGATCATATTTGGAATAACCTATTAACTCAGTGCACCCCAGTGCCAGTTCCTGTTTTCTGCTGTTTTTCTATTTCAGTTTTACCCCATATAAAAAGTGCCAGAAAAATTCAGATAAATTCAGATAAAAAATCAGCGTGAAGGAAGCTTCGCGAAGAGCCCTGGAGGGGCCAGAGGGGAGCCAGGGGGGCCCAGGCGGCCACCCGGCGCGGCCCCACCCCTGGCCGCGCCAGGGGGGCGCCTGGGGCCCCTGGTCCACCTCTGGCTGCCCCCCCTCGCCTATTTATTCTCCGTCATGGGGAAACTCCGGAGACAGAACCCTATTTCGCAAACTCGCCTCTGTTCCGCCGCCGCCGCGCTTCCGAGATCGGGAGCACCAGAAGACCTCTTCCCGGCACCCTGCCGGAGGGAGGATTGACCTCCGGGAGTCTCCTCTCCACCATCGATGCTCCCCGGATGTCTCGTGAGTAGTTTTCCTTGGACCATGGGTCCGTGATCAGTAGCTATGTGATGTTCTCCTCCTCTCTTTGATCTTCGTTGTTTAGACCTCATGAGCTGCCCTACATGATCGAAGCACCTTTGTAATATTTCTGCTGTTGCTATGCTGAGTTTGATGGGATCTGATGGATTATGAGATTATGTTCAGATTGTGATAGAGTAATATATTTGATTTTTATCTCTTATATTTTTGTTCCTAAGTAATTCTTGCATGTTCTCCGTTGCTGTTTATTGCTTTGGCCAAGTAGTAGGTAGTGACTCCAAGAGGGAACGTTGTGCTCGATTGTGGGTTCATGCCCCCCGATGACACGCTTGAGTGACAGAAACATGAGTCTAGGGGATGTGCTGTTGCCACAAGGGGGAAAACAACGGTGCTTGTAACCGCGGTTACAAGGATTGTTTACTTTATGCAAAGTGCTTTTTAATGCAGTTGTCTGTTGCTTTGGGTTTACACTTTGGGTGGGGCTTGCAACTTAATACCAGCGAGATGTTCTGGATAGATATCTCAAGGTGGATGATTAGTAGTAGATGCAGTTGGATTTCGGTCTACTTATTTTGGCGTACTGCCTATGCTTTTGAACCTCTTCCTTTCTTTTGTAGCATAGTTAGCATTGCGGTGCGTTCATAATCCTGTCAATTGCCCTTCTGTAATTTGTTTACCTCGCATAGCAGTTTTATCGTCTTTTGGGAGAGAGACATCACTAGTGAACATCACGTATCCCGGTCCATATCCTTATTACTGTTTCCACGCTTTATTTACTTTCCTGTTTTTACTTTCAATTGCTATCATTATCCCTTGCGTTTTACCCTTTGTGAACAACAAGACCGGAGAGATTGACAACCTCTCTGAACTTCGTTGGGAACAAAGTTATCTGTGTCTGTGTGCAGGTCCACGTCAGTTGCACCGCTGACACCTACTTATCATCTCTGGAGTCCTACTGGAGACAAACCTTGGTATCTTCACCGAGGGAAACTTGCTGATGCGCTACATCTCCACCTTCCACTTGGGGTAACCAACGAAGGACGAGAAGCCATCACCCATCCCCCCTCCTAGCCGCACCACTCCCCCCCCTTGGGGGTTTAGTCCCACATGGGGGAAGGGGAGGGGGTGGAGCCCCTCCTTGGCCTATATAAGGAGGGGTGGGAGTGCCTTTTTCTACATAACATTGAGTTTCTCTCTCTCTCTTTCTCCGTCCTAGAGCGGATTCCCCTGGTTTGGAGTTTGCACCTGGTTGGGGGTTTCACCATCATCCGGACGCCGTCGCACTGCCGGAATCGGGATCCGGATCAATCTTCTTTCCGCTGCTCTTCTGGTTCGGAGCCCGGAGGGACGTCGGTTGCACCGTACGTGTGTAATCAAGCGAGGCACTACACGTGTGGTGCTACTTCATCATCGGAGGTTCTTCAACACGACAGGGAGGTCGTAGGATCAGAGTCTACGCCAACCACGTTCGAGGAACGTTTCCCTCTTTCGGTCTTCAAAGGTATGAACACCGATTCCTTCCGTTACATACATCAGCATAACATAGATCTTGGGTTCGGGACTCGTAGGTAGGAAATTTTTTGTTTTCTGCGCCGATCCCGAACAATTGATCCTCATGATGTTCCTTTGAATTCTTTGGTTGCTCAAGAAAGAGAGCAAGTAGATGTTAATTTTATTTCTAGGAACAACTTCAATAATAATGCTTATAGGAGTAACTTTGGTAGCAACAATCCTAGACTGTTCCCATCCAACAACTATGGGAACAACAACACTTATCCTAGCACCAAAAACTCCACTTATTAATTAGAGAGCATGCTTAAGGACTTTATCACTTCTCAAAAGGCCTTCAATAAGAGTGTAGAAGAGAAATTAGAAAAGTTAGATAGTCTCTCTTTGAATTTAGACAACATAGCTCATGATGTAGAGATGCTTACAATTATAACTTCTCCCCTTGAGGAAAGAAAAACTACACCCATGAATGCTATTCAAGTGCAAATTAATGAGAACATTAGAATGCTAGCCAAACTTAAGGATAGATGGGCTAGAGAGAAAGAAGAGGAAGATAGGATTAAGTGCCTTCCTGCACACACTACTATTGCTACTATACAAGTTGTTGAAGATCTCAAAACCTTTAGCACCCAACACATCCCTAGTCCACCTAATGGACCTATCAATGGTGATGCTAATACCTCAACTTTAGGGAAAGAAGGTCCCCTGAATTTAGAGACTACCAAGAGAATGAGCCTATGACATCACCGCCACTTTAATTAGTGGTAGTGATCTTGATTTTGATAATTGTAGTCTTTCTGAAGTTTTCACTTTTTTGCAGAGAATGGCCAAAGACCCCCACACTAGTACACTCAACATTGCCTTCACCGAGCATATTACCAATGCTCTTATTAAAGCTACTGAGGAGAAACTTAAGTTAGAGGTTTCTATTCTTAGAAAACTAGAAGATGTTTGGATCCTATGGTAAAAATCAAATTGAATTATTTTTCTTGGTTTGCTTTATGTGATGTCGGAGCTAGTGCCTCCGTTTTACCCAAAAGAATGTATGCTATGCTTGAATTAGAACCTTTTGATCCTCGTTCTTTTGGTGTTCGTCTTGTTGATTCTTTCGTAAAGAAACCTTTAGGGAGGATTGATGATGTTCTTATTGTTGTCAATGATAATTATGTTCCCGTTGATTTTCTTGTCATGGACATTGAGTGTGATCCCTCATGTCCAATTATTTTGGGACATCCTTTTCTCCGCACCATTGGTGCTATCATTGATATGAAATAAGAGACTATTAGATTCCAATTCCCCCTCAAAAAGGGAATGGAACACTTCCCTCGGAAGAAGATTAACGGCCAGTTCTTTTCGGAAATTTTGGGAAATTCTCCCAGAATTACTCCCCTCCACAGCTTCTCCCAGAATCGTCACCTTAATTATTTTTTTACAATCCTACCTAATTAGACCTTAACTAGATAGGATTTTTAAAATAATATGGAGTGAGGGATGGGGGCGATTCTGGGAGAAGCTGGGGAAAGGGGCGATTCTAGGAGAATCTCCAAAAAGAATTGAGCCTAAGTTACCTTATGAGTCTGTTACACGGGCAAGATATTATTTTGGAGTTGATAAAACTTGATCTTTTTGCATCATGTCTAGCTCAAAGGCATAAAAGAAAGCGCTTATTGGGAGGCAACCCAAAATGTTTTACTTTCAGTTTTAGTGGTCTTGATGCTTGTTACTACTGTAGCAACATCATTGTATCTTTATTTTCAAGCTTCGTGCCAAATTTTAGCCTCCGATTGCAAGAAGATCAAAAGTTGTGGCATGCTGTCCAGAAATAGATTATGTCTGCTTGACGGAGAAATTCAACAAAAATCAGTAGATCATATTTTTGATCTGATTTTTTTGATAGTATGCTCTATACAATTGGCTTTCTAGCGTGTGTTCTGAGTTTTTTGATTTGAGTTGCAGAAGTGTCCCGAAAAAATTATTTACTACCTGCTGGTCTGTTTTTCACAGATTCTGTCACGTTTTGCGTTTTCTCCGTTTTTAAAATCTTAGGCTTGCTTTTTCTTTGCAAAAAACTTTTTGGCAATCTTGAGAAACAGTAGCCCTTCATGAAAATCTTTATTTCCAGTAGAGAAAAAATATTTATTTATGGATACTAACCACTCTAATCAGCTTATGATGAGTTTTGTATGAAGGGAGTTTTCATGTATGCGAAAGAAGATGATGAAAGAAGATCCGAGAGTGTAAAAAGCTCAAGCTTGGGGATGCCCCCATGCACCCCAAGAAATATCCAAGGAGACTCAAGCGTTTAAGCTTGGGGATGCCCCCGTGCATACCCTTCTCCATCAACGATCATTAGTTCGTCCTTCTCCATGCTATATTTTTATCACTTCATATGTTATGTGCTATGCTTGGAGCGTCTCGCTCTTTACTTTTTAGTTTGTTCTAGTTTTGCTTGCTGTTCATAACAGGTTGGACCCTATCCTACATTTTTTTAATTTTAAAACTGCAAGGCAAAAGCCTCCCAGTGCTTTATTGAAATGTAAAGACAGGGGGGGTTATAGGTTAGGTATACTTACAAGGAGATCTATCTATGATCTGGTTGAGATAACCAAAAACTAAGAAAGAGAGCTAATCCAATCTAACAATTGAGACTTAAATTTACATTTGATTCTATGGGTGAGAAGAGTTATGTCATGAATGAAATTTCTCCTCCAGCATCTGAAGGATGGGTTTTCATCCCTGAAGATCTTGGCATTCCTGAGTGTCCAGATGTTACAGGTGGCTGTGAACACCACTTCAGTAAAGAAAGGTTAACCAAAATTCTGCATAGCAACAACTGCCATCTACATAGTTCCTGCACCAGGTGATGGTGTCCAGTGAATACCCAGATAGTTCCAAACTCTCTGACTGAAGCAGTAGGTGAAAAACATGTGAATTATATCTTCATGAGCTCTGGATAGGCACATGACACATGTACCATCCTCAACATGCCAGTGCCTTCTGATCATCATATCACTGGTCTTAAGTCTATCCATCAATAAAAGCCAGCCAAACACTTTTAGCTTCAGTGTGCAAGAGCTCTTCCAGATCCACTGTAAAACAGGGTCACAGTGGATGGAAGAGTGAGCCAATTTGTACATCTGCATTGATTTATAAACTCCCTTATGGTGTGGCCAAGTCCAAGAATCAGGTGCAGCAGAGAGTGTAGTGCCTGCAGTCATATCCTTTAACTGCAACAATTCCTCATGAGCAATTGTCGACAGTGGGAGATGGAAACCATCAGTCCAGTCATTCATGTGAAACATCTGTGCCACAGAGAGGTTGTCATCCATAGCAAAAGAGTGAAAATGAGGGAAATGCTGATGGAGAGGAAGGTTCTGATCAAGCCATTTATCATTCCAAAAGTTTGGAGAAGATTCAGAGCCCAGTTTGGGTATGGCAAGGTTGCGGTATTTAGGGGCCAGCTTGAAGACATCTCTCCACCAAAATGATCCACATAGTTGTGTACCATGGGGAACTTGGTTATGATAGTATGAAGTCCAAATTAGATGTACCTAGGGCGAGTTGTGGTGGTTATAGAAGTTGTGATGATGTTTCATCAACAGAGCTTCATTCTGAATCTGCAGGTTCAGGATGCCCAAACCACCCTTGTTCTTTGGCTTGCAGACTAGATCCCATGCAGCCAGAGATTTCCTTGGTTGTTCATTATTGCCTCTCCAAAGACATTGCCTCTGAATTCTCTCAATTTGTTTGATAATTCCAAATGGGATGCTAAGAGAGCACAGGTGATAGATTGGCATAGATGACAAAACATAATTTAACAGTTGAAGTCTACTGTCCTGGTTCAGAAAGCATGAAGATGCAGACAATATTATTTCAATTCTATCAACCAGAGGGGAGAGATCACTGATGGAATGCCTTGTGGTTCCCATAGGGAGACCAAGGTAAGTGAAAGGTATATATCCCAGAGAGCATCCAAACAAATTTTCCAGTCTATGAGCTTCATCATCAGCAATATTCAGGGGGATCATAAAAGATTTATTGAAGTTCACCCTTAAACCAGTAGAGTGAGAAAAGGTGTTGAGCATATCCTTGAGTGCCAACAACTGGGTCTCACATGCAAGAAGCACAATGAGAGTGTCATCTGCATATTGTACAATGAGATAATCAGATGTGTATGAGGGAATTGGCAGGGCTAAAGAACCACTGGAACACATATCATTGACCACAGAGTGCAGAAGATCCACAACAAGGACAAAAAGGAGAGGAGACAGGGGATCACCCTGCCTGACTCCTCTTTTACAGTGGAACTGATTTCCTGGTATCCCATTGAGGAGGACAGAGGAACTCCCAGAGGAAAGCAACAATTTCACCCATGAAATCCATTTGTCAGGGAAACCCTTGAACTGAAGAACCTGCAGAATTGTATCATGCTCAATGGTCTCAAATGCCTTAGCAAAGTCCAGCTTGAGGAGAACAATAGGTTTCTTGGATGCCTGAAATTTGTGGATATATTCAAAACACCAAGCTAGGCAGTCTTGAATGCTTCTACATTTGAGAAATCCATATTGGTTCTGATGGATACATCTAAGGATGACAGCTTGAAGTCTGTTGGCAAGCAGCTTAGTCAGGAACTTGAGGCAAGTATTGGTCAACGAAATTGGTTTGTAGTAAGAGATCATCGCAACTCCATTCTTCTTGGGAATCAAGGTGACCAGAGAGGAATTCAGACACTCAATGTCTAAATTTCCCAAAAAGAAATATGTGATAAGGGCATGGAAGTCCTCCTTGATAATGTGCCAGCATTTCTTCAGAAAAAGACCAGTGAAGCCATTAGGGCCAGGGGCTCTGTCAGAGGGCATGTGCTTCAACACAAAATCAATTTCATCTTCAGAAAAAGGATCCACCAGACCTTGGAGACCCTCCACCCTATGCAAGAGGGATTGAAGGTCAAAACCCATCTGGATGCCATTAGCTGAACCCATTTTGTCCTTGAAGTTCTTCCAAATTATCCCAATCATCCCAGAGTGATCAGAGACCAAATCACCTCTCTCATTCTTTAGACTGGAGATGCAATTTTTCCTAAATCTCTCAGTGGCCATAGCATGAAAGAATTTAGTGTTCTCTCCCCAACTTTGATGTTTCTGATAGTGCATCTTTGCTTCCACTATAAATATTGCAATCTCAAAACCTCCTCAAGGTGAAGTTTGAAAATAGTCCTGAAGTTTGCTTCTGGTATGGTAAGACACCTGATCTCTTCCAAAGCATCAAGAGCAGAAATCACTGTATTACAATCAGTGATGAGTTTCTTAACAGTGGTCAAGCTAGTATGCCAGTGCTTGAGAGCATGCCTGAGAGATTTGAATTTAGCAGATAAAGTTTTAGCAGATGTGCCTCTGTGTTGAGTTGTATTCCAGCTGGTCTGAACACATTCCAAAAAACCAGGCAAATCCACCCAATAATTCTCAAATCTGAAGATATGTGCTTTAGGTATATGGGTGGCAATAGAGACAACACAGGGAACATGAACAGATGCAGTTTTAGCGAAAGGCAGCACCATGGTATTAGGGTAGGAAGTGGTCCAAGCAGTAGAGGTAAAAAACCAGTCCAACTTCTCAAGCAATGGATTATCCTGCATATTTGACCAGGTGTACTGTCTCCCCTTAATAGGTAGTTCAGTCAGACCTAGATGTCCAATGACTTCATTGAATAGAAAGTTACCATGTATGCTTCCACCAGGCAAGTTTCTATTATCAGTGGATCTCATAAAATTGAAATCTCCAACCAATAGCCACAATTCATCATGTCCAATTTTCAAGTCATACAACCATTGAACAAAATCATCCCTGGAGGGTCCAGAGCAGGGACCATACACATTGATCAGCTGCCAAACAGTGTTATCATGCACATAAGTGAATTTAGTGTGTATGCCAAAACTTTTAGTGTTCAGAAGGGTTCCAGTAAACATGCTAGAGCACAAGGCTACCAGTATACCACCAGAGGCCCCAACAGATGGGGAATAAGAGAAATTGTCAAATCTTCTGGGACACACTTTCCTGAGTAAACAGTGATCAAAGAAATCACATTTGGTTTCCTGCAAACAGACTATGGAGCAGCAAGATTCAGTTATTTTTTCTCGAACAGCCAGTTGTCGAGATTTAGAGTTAAGACCACGCACATTCCAACAAATCACTTTCCAATCTCTAAAGGTTGTATAATTCATTAAAAAAGGTTTGTTCGAGAGATAACCACCAGCCACATAGTGGAAACTGGTACAAAAGGGATGCAAGAAAGAGTTCCACTTGCACCAACAAGGTGTTCAATAAGGTACACCATAAAACCGAGAAGCTAATAGATTTATAAATCATCAGAACCACTAGAGGAAGCGGAGCTGAACCCAGCCATAAGCTTGTCCATGGCGATCTTCGATGCAGGGATCCCTAGATGGCCACCAATGCGCTGTAGATTCCTGATTGGAGTTGGAGGTGGAACCTGTGCAGAAGGATCAGAAGCTTCAGGCTGACATTCAGCATAGACCGTGGGAGCTGCAGATGGTTTTAGCTTCTTGCGAGTTGTCTGAAGTTTGCAGCTGGAGAGAGACTTGAGAGGATATTTGAAGCCTCCTTTCAGTGCACTCAAACGAGAGCTACGACAGACTTCTGATTCATCCACAATCTTCCTGCGGTTCATGGGTCGTCGAGATACAGTTGATGTAGCCAAAAAGTGTAGAGTCTAAGGAACAACTATGGTGATAGTGCCACTGTCAAAAGATAGAGCGCCAGGAGATGCGGAATCTTCAAAGCATAAAGATCTTGGTGTGATCACAACAGCATCCAGACCAGACCTAAAGCATAGCTTGAAACCCTGCATGGTGGGAGAGTAAGCACACTCCCAAGATCTCTTAGAGATGATGACAGGCTCCAGAGCCGGCAGTGGGAGAAATTTAGGTATCTCAAAGGTCCATTGCAGTGGCATCAGACGCTCAAAGCTATGTTTCCATTGCAGGTATGGAGGTAAAACAGGGCCAAAGTCCGTGATGACACGTCCCACATGAAGAGGAGGCTGATTAACAGGGGGAACAAACTGCACAATTGCATTATTCTCCGGTTGCTGATGTTGGCCCACCAGATCCTCATTGTTAACTGATTTGGAGCTATCATTGGAGACTTGGTCCACCATGGATTCCTGTGAGGGGAGCACTTCTTCCACCAGAACTTCTGGATCTTCATCCTGGTGCACATCAGAATTATAAAAGTGTTGCTGATGGAAATTGCCTGCAGGTTGATTCTAATGCTGCTGGGGTAGGTCATTCCATCCAATCTCAGGGAATTCAGGCATGGCCACGTCAGGAATAACATCCAGTAGGTGACCAGGAAGGGGGTGCGGGTTTCCATCAAGGGGCATTTGATCCTCATCATGTGGCAGATTATCAGCAAAATCTGCAGTAAGCACATATACTGCAACTGTCCAGGAGATTCTGACTCCACAAAAATTGGAGTACTCTCTATAAACCACATCACGTGGAACTTGAGAAGCAGCAGGAAAATCACAATACACCATAGTCCTGGCTAGAAGAGGATCAGCTAGATGCTAGCTCAAAAAACGCCCAAAGGTGCTGACAGCATCTGCAATGTACTGTGTGTGGCGATAATCTAAAGGAATACCCACAAACATCACCCATCCTCTCCTAAATCCATTGCTAGCTTGAAAATTATTCCCTTCATCATGTGGGATGAATCTTACAAAGCGGTCATTGCCAAGGTTGAAAGGAGGGTGATCGATTAAAACCTGACGAACATACATGCTGCGGAGTTCGTAGAGTCCGACTCCTTGGATCCAAGACTGGACACTAACAATCTCATGCTCCAGGTGATTAACAATGAAATCACTCACCATATTGCGGAAAATCATCCTCTCTTCTGGCAAGGGGGCGGGCTCCACAATGGCGATGCCATACTGTTCATGCGAGTGCTCCGGAGCATTGGCCGACGAGAAGAAGGTGCGGGGGAGCCGCAAAGGACCACCATCAATGATCTCGAAGCCCGGTGGGACGAAATCCATGGGGTTGACCTAGTAGTTCGCCATGGGGGGGGGTTTCTTTCTCACGACATTGTTTGGGAGAGAAACACGCTCCACTCCACCCTAGAACACAACATAGGTTTCATGCTTATATTTGTTTGTGTCTGTTCTTTATCTTTTCATTACTATTTTCATACTTAGCTCTTAGTTTACATGCTTATACTTTTTAAGAGATTTTATTTAGGTTGTCGCTTTTGGAACTATCTTGAGTTATCATGCTTATCTTGTTTAGAGAGTTGGCTTGTTGCACTGAGTTGTGTGTCTTGACTTGAGTAGGTAATTGAGGTTGCTATTATAAGTATAGTAGTAACTTGCAATAGTTTTGAGGTATTGATTTGAGTAATGTTTGGACTTTTGGTGCCAAGAAATTGAGCCTATTAGTGATAGGTGTCCTATTTTGGGCAATCCGTGTTTATTTTTGAAAACTACAAAAAAAAATTAGTTGAGAACTCTAGCTACTAGATGGATCGCTAACCTCTGGAGGGTTTGGAATATATAGAGTACCCTCACGTACCATGGGTCGCGGATGCACAAGGATAACCAAACCCCCATACACTCCTCCTCAGGGTACGTGTCTCTTTGTGAACCTCCTGATTAGATACAGAGTTATTGATAATAATGCATGAGTTCTTCGGACTAATGCGAGTATTCGATTGTTGGCACTTGCCCCTTCCATATTTTGCTAGCCTCTTCGGTACCGTGCATTGCACTTTCTCATATTGGGAATTGGTGGAAACTTTGCCGGTGCATTCTGATAGCACCGAAGTAGTGCTCTCGTTGGCTACCCCAAGTGGAAGGTTAAGATGTAGTGTAGCAGCAAATTTGCCTTGGCAAAGATACCAAGGTTTGAGTCAGTCCAGTAGGAATCCAAGGTCGACAAGTAGGTGGTGCGGCAAGTGATACGTCATTTGAAGATAATCACTTTCTTTGCCTGGACCTTCACACACAACAGATAGCTTTGCTCCCAATGAGTACAGAGAGGTTGTCAATCTCTCCGGCCTTGTTGTTTACAAAGGATTAAACGCAAGGGGATAATGATAGTGATAATTGCAACGGAAAGTAAAAACAGTAAATAAAGTGGAGGTGTAAACAATGGTGGAAATATGGACCGGGGTCCCATGATGTTCACTAGTGATGTCTCTCTCCCAAAAGATGATAAAATAGCTAAGTTGGGTGAACAAATTACAGCTGGGCAATTGACAGAATTACAAACGCACCGCAATGCTAATTATGCAACAGGAAAGTTAGAGGCTCAAAAGTATGGACAGTACGCCAAGAAAAGTAGACCGAAATCCATCTGCATCTACTCACTAATCATCCACCTTGAGATATCTATCCAGAACATCTCGCTGGTATTAAGTTGTGAGCCCCACCCAAAGTTTAAACTCGAAGCAACAGACAACTTCATTAACAAACTTTGCGTAAGGTAAACAATCCTTGCAACCGAGGTTACAAGCACCGTTATTTTATCCCTGGTGGCAACAACACATCCCCTAGTCTCATGTTTCATTCACTCAAGCTTGACATCGGGGGGCATGAACCCACAATCATGCTAAACGCTCCCTCTTGGAGTTACTATCTACTACTTGGCCAAAGCAATAAAAAGTAACGGTGAACATGCAAGAATTACTCAAGAGAAGAATATAAAAGGTAAACCAAATATATAAGTCATCATGATCTCAACATAATCTCATAATCCATCGGATCGCAACAAACACAGCATAGCAATAGCAGGAAAATTACATAGATGCCTTGATCATGTAGGGCAACTCACAAGGGCTAAGAATTGAAGCGCAAGATTGGAGAGAAGACATCACATAGATACTGGTCATGGACCCATGGTCCAAGGGGGACTACTCACTGCACACCCGCGAAGCGTCCATGGTGGTGGAGAAGCTCCTGTCGGTCAATCCTCCCTCCAGCAGGGTGCCGGGAAGAGGTCTTGTGGTGCTCCCGATCTTGGAAGCACAACGGCGACAGAACAGAGAGGAAATTCGCGATGCAGGGTTCTCCTCGAGGGTTTTTGGGACGAGGAGGTAATATAGGCCGAAGGGGGACAGAGGGGGTGGCCCCATCTCCCAGGCGCCCTGGTGGCTCAGCCAGGGAGGGGGCCACACCACCTGGCCGCCTAGGTGCCAGGTGGGGCCCTGTTGTGGGAAAGTCACGGTAGATTTCATCATTGGAGAACTTAGTGCGGGACCTTTGCTGCGAGGTGAATATGAGGAGAAATTCGGCGAGATTACAAGACGTGAGATTTACCCAAGTTTCGGCCCCTCGAAAGGTAAATACCTACTCCTGCTTTTCTATTATTGGGTGTCGACTTCTCGATTACAAGGGTGCGGAATCGCTACATATGCCTCGAGAAGATCTAAGTTGAGTTGTCCCCTTGGCTCCCCGGGGAGCCGGCTTATATAGGTGTCGGGTCCTCGGTTTGCAGGAAACCGACTCGTACACGATAAGGAATCCTAGTATACTTTTACAACATAGTTTCCTTATTACACAAGGTAAGTCTATTTCCTTCTACAGTCTTCTGGCTTTGCAACTATACGACCTGGTCTAAGTTGAGTCTTCTTCTGGGCCTTCACCTTGTGAGTCAGCTTGGTACTTCTAGATACCGGGTCATGGCGCTGGGCCATCCCCCCGACATTAGCCCCCAAAATCAACGTGATGCTTCAGCTTCATGGTGATCTTTCCGTCTTCTTTCATATACCGACTCTTATAAGGCCGACTTCCGCCGAGCCTTGCCAACTGATACGTCTCAAACGTATCTACTTTTCCAAACACTTTTGCTATTGTTTTGCCCTCATTCTTGCATGATTTGAACTAAACTAACCCGGGCTGACGTTGTTTTCAGCAGAACTGCCTATATGGTTTTATTGTGTGCAGGAAAATGGATTTTTAGACATCCCAGAAAATTCCCAAAAAAATTACAAAAAATCCACGCACCCGAAGAAGCCCGGAGCCATAAGTGGGGCTAGAGGGCGGTCAGGGGGCCCCAGGCGCCCTGCTGGCGCGGCCCCACCCCTGGCCGCGCCAGCTGCCCGCCTGGGAGGCTCCCACCGCCTCTGGTGCCCTACCTCGACTCCTATTTATTCCCGTGACACAAAAACCCCGAAAAAGAAGTCGCTTTTCCAGAACATGTCGCGGAGCCGCCGCCACCCTCTGTTCTTCCTCGGGAGGGCTAATCTGGAGGCCGATTTGGCCTCCGGAGAGGGGAGATCATCGCCATCGTCATCACCATCACCAATCCATCCTCCCTGCATGACTTCTCTACACATGTGTGAGTAATTCCTTGTTGTAGGCAAAGGGGATGGTAGGGATTGGATGAGTTTGATCATGTAATAGTTCGTCAGATTGTTGGGGGCATGTTGCCTATCATCTACTATGGTGTTTATCATATTTGCTACAACTTGTTGCTCTTAATGCTTCTCACTTTGGGCCCGAGTGCCATGTTTTTAGATCTGAACCACTTATGTTTTCATGAGTATATTTATGTTCGAGATCCTATCTATGAGTTGTATGCACCTATTATGGTCCGGAACCGGCGATCCCAAAGGTGACAGCTTGGGACACCAAAGGGAATGGTCCATAATTTGAGGATTCCATGTATCCATTGAGTTTGTTGCTTTGTTCTGGTGCTCTTTGACAGGAGCACCTTAATCTCCATAAGTTCCCTTTGGCCCCGTTCATAGCGGGATGGCAGGACAAAAGATGTTGTGCAAGTTCTTATTGCAAGCACGCACAACTACCTACGGGATACATGCCTAATGTTTGATATTTGCCTAGATGATCATTGTTTTTCTGTGTGCCTTGCCCCGTGTTAGAATCTATTACTTGTTCACTCTTATTCATGCAGATCCCAACCATCCATCTCCCTAGCCTGCAGTGTTTTAATCCTGCTGGTTACTACTAGTTTATTTCTGTTGTTTTACTTTTGCTGTTACCACCATCGCTACCACTATCATACCACATTTGCTATTAATACTTTGTTGCAAGCAAGTATATTTCAGGTGCGGTTGAATTGACAACTCAACTGTCAAATCTTATAAATACTCTTTGGCCCCCCTTGTGTCGAATCAATAAATTGGGTTAACTTACCCGCGAGAACACTACAATCGATCCCCTACAGTTGAGGGTCATTAAGTACTGTTTTTGGCGCCGTTGCCGGGGAGCATAGAAATATTTACAAGTCTACTTGAAGTATCCTGCCTGCCACACTTCAACCTCTATGGGTAAGAAAGGAGACCCCAAGGTTCCGATCATACCATCTACTACAAGAAAAGGTACCGTTCTGAGTACCAGTGCTACGCTCGATTCACCTTCCATTATAAGTAAGTTTGCTTCACCACTACCACCACTAATTCTACTGAGTCTGTTACTATGTCCGATACTTTTGATGATGCTTCCACTACTCTTGATGATACTAGTTTTCTTGGTCACTATATTGAAACTCAGACTGCTAAGGTTGCAGCAGAATCCGAGACCGAGACTCCTGCTACTTATATCCCTACTTGCAAAACCTTTGGTTACCCAGACTTAGATGAACTCAAGGAGAGGATCCTTGATGATGATTTTTGCAGGGAACTCAAAGAGTGCGTCAACTCTGACCCTGGAGCTGATAAGGAGCTGCTCGAAAAGCACTCCATGAAGAACAAGATTATTCCTGATCCTAAATTTGCCACATCCCCTGTATGCATCACTGATCCTGATTATGATTTCTCTGGTGATATTTCACTTATATCTACAGTCGAGGCTGACCCTTTTTATGGCAGAGAAAATGATGATGCTAAAGCACACCTGACCAAACTCGTTGAGTTAGGTGACCTACTTACTACTGATGAAAAGATACAAAACTTCTATGTGGCCAAGATTTTTCCTTTTTCTTTGAAGGAAGATGCTAAATCATGGTACGATGCACTACCCTATGGTTCCATTGAAAGTCCTCAAGACTTAGTTCAATTATTTGTTGATAAATATTTTCCTCCTCATATGCAACATGCTGCTTTGCAAAGAACCTATATCTTTAAACAATTGCAGGATGAGCACCTCCCTAAAGCTTGGGGGAGGTATCGTGATTTAATTAAGGCTAGGTCGGGACATGAAGTCCCCAAGAATGAATTACTTGATATATTTTATGTTGGTCTAACCAATGAATCTAGATACTATCAGGATAGCTGCGCTGGTTGTGTTTTCAGGGAAAGAACACCAGATGAAGCCGGAGAATTAATGGGCAAAATTTCCAAAAACCACGCTGATTTACCATTTGAAAACCATGCATATATGCCTGTCGGGTAGCTCCTGGCAGACATCCTTTAAAACAACCCGGACCAGTGAGGACTTAGTTTCCCTATTGGTCTACCTTTGACCGGCGAGGGCCCGAGGCCTCACGTGAGGCGTCTCGGTAACCCAAACCCTGTTGAGACGGAAGAGTCCGATCCGAGTGCGTGGCCATCTTTTGGATTGGGTGTCGACTCCCCGGGGGCCACCCAGATTTGTTCGTTGTTAGTTAGAGGGACCTGTCGTTTCGGATCTCTTGGAACTAAATCATAAAATGGTTGCCTGTGATGGGTAGCAACTGAGAGAGATGGGCGTGCGTGCGGAGCCTTGTAATGGGAAGTTTGTACACCCCTGCAGGGTTAAATCTTTTCGAGAAGCCGTGTCCACGGTTATGGACGACTTGAAACCTACTCCTTGTTCATAGACAACAACAACTAAGATAATCTTAATATAACTTGACCAACGTGTGTGTGCCTTGACTGCTTCTTCTTCGTCGGGATACGAAGAGGAGGACAAGGGTAGGATAGGTGTTATGTTTGCGAAGTAGGTGGATAGCAGACTTGTTGGAGGCGATTCCTCATCGAATGCTTGGCTTCTTATCTTACTCTCTAGATCGTTAGCCACTTCATAAATGCTATTGCGGCAGCAACCTCACCACTTACCCCATCCTTACCGTAAACTACTAGTTGTCCTAGAATGACGAGTGATGAATGTAACACCCTCACTGTCAGTGAACAGTAATCACTGTTACTGTTCATCTCTACTGTTCAAAACTTTTGTTTAATCAACTTGGATCAGTTCAAATTCAATTTCCACTTTGTTATCCTGGAATGCAATGTGATCATGACCTTGGTCAACTTGGATCAAACCAATACCTAGCTCAATTCAAATGACCTTTGCATTGAAATCAATTTAAACCCTAAATGCCTTTTTGTGGAGTAATAAAATATGGTGACAATAAATCTTTTCCAAAAATCTTGGAACCACTTTTATAAAATCTCAAATAATCATTGGACCATGCCCATGTAATCATTGGTATTTATTGTGCTATGGTAAATTCCAGATAATAATAGCAGTAGCAATTTTAAGCCAATTACTCATTTTATAATAAAATAAAATATCAAATGAGTTTGAAAAACTACCAAACTTTTTGTGGCATCTCAGTATGGTGTTACACTAATAATAGAACCTACTACATATTTTACAAAAAGGCTAAAGCAACTAAAATATATATAAACAGAAAAGAACAGAAGGCTGAAAGGTATAAAAAGAGATAAAAGAAAGAGGCCCACCCCCGCAGCCCAACTAACCCAACCCCCACCAAATTCAGCCCGGAGCCCACCCTGGGGGGTTATCTCCCTCCTCCCGTACAGAAGCCATGGCGTGACGGCCATCGACCGAGGCCACCGCGATGACCATCGCCGTGGCGGGCATCGGCGACCCCCCCGGCGGCTACAAGTCGCGGACGGCGCCCCCTGCTCACCCCCCTAACCCTAGCCCATCCCCATCCCCCTCGCGCCTCCATCCCTCTCGTTTCTTCCAAGTTGCGGCCGCCGCCGTCGCCATTGCCGTGCCCACACGCGGCCGTCGTCCTCCCCAACCGCAGACAGCGTGTCCGGCGTGACCGCACCCGACGTCTTCCGCATCCAACAGAAGGAATCGCACTGGGGACGTCCGCAGCGCGCGCATCACGCCGTTCCCCATCTCGGCATCAAGCCGTCGTCGTCGTCAATTCCGGGCGCCCCCAGCCACCGTCGAGCCGCTGCCAGCCTCTGCACCCTCCCCGTGAGCTTCCACCCCTCCGCCAACTCCTCTCGAGCCTCCCCTCTCGCCGTACTCTCCGTCCCCATTGGAGCCTTGCTCCGGCCGCCGCCATGGCCAGCCCTAGCCACGCTCCTGTGACGATTTGGCTCGCGCGAATGCACCAGTGTGCTCACCAGTAGTCGCTCGTTCGATTGGGCTTGATGTATCACTCGTTTTGTTTGCGCATCGCCACGCGCCATTGGAACCGTACGGCCGCCGCCGCCATTGATGGGCTGGAGCTCGCCTCCGACCATCTCGGCCGCTGCAACTGCTACAAATCGACGTGGGACGGTAGTAGCTTTCCAACGAGCCCAGTGACGCCTCAAACGGCCGCCGGAGCTGGCGGCAACGTTGACCTCGCCGCCGTCCTGTCCTTGCCGGCGTGCTCCCGGTGACACGCCAGGTGTCCCCCTGTCAGCTTCTCCCTCAGTGGCTAATGAGCCACTGACGGCCGGGCCCCACCCCTCCTAATTAAGTTTCTAGTTAATAAAAATGAAAATAACCCTTGGGCATATGACATGTGGGGTCACCCCCTTAATTACCTCTGTTGATTAATTAAGTTGTTAATTAAAAACTTGTATGTATGACATGTGGGACCCCACTGTTAATTAAAATTAATAAAAATGTTTTATTTGACTGTGAGGCTGACCAGTGGGTCCCACTGGTCAGGTTTGACCAGTCAAACTGTTCTGGATAATGTTCTGTTTTAATAATAAAAATAATTCAGAAATTCTTTTAAAAATGATTTAAACTTCAGAAATGAATATCTTTTAAACCGTAACTCGGATCGAAAAACTTTATACATGAAAGTTGATCAGAAAAATACAACGAATAAGTATACGCTATCCATACCCTCACCACACCCCCTAACACACCGATCATCGACATTCCCCCCCTCCGGGCTGTCTGTCGATAATTCCCGGTACCGATGAAAAGTACCCGGATGAATTTATTTCGAACACGAAAGTTGCCCGGAATGGTTCAACTAACGCGGATACACCCCCCTTATGTTTGTCGGATGTCCACGACACCTCCGGCTTGATCCTTCCCCCTCCGGACACCCTGTCCGGTAATCACCCGGAGCTGGCAATTCATCCCCGGATGAATTCCCGCTCCGAGCAACGTGCATTGCACTGCGTTAGAACACCGTTAACATTCCATCTATCATGTCATGCATATGTTTGTATATTATTGCTGTGTATTTACTGTTTCCTCCCCCCCCTTAATCTCCGGTAGACCCTGCTGCTACCGCCGACTACACTGCTGCCGGGTACGACTACTTCGTCGACGACCCTGCCCCTACCGTCGAGCTTCCAGGCAAGCAGAGCCATTCTCTTCCCCAGATATCGCCTACCTTTCCGTACATTTCTTGCACTAGGCATTGTTACTGCTGCTGCTACGTTATACTCCTATTCAATTGCATAGCCTGATTTTTTCGCCCCTTGATGTACCTTTCCTTTATCCTATGCTGCCTATTAATACTTATGCATTATTCAGCAGTGAACCCTGCGCATTGTTAGCTAGGGTTAGATAGCGGGCCGCGATCACTCAGGGGAGTGAACACGGATACCATATATACAACTGCACAGGTACGGTACAAAGCCGACACCGCCAAAGGCCCCTATCTGGGTTATGCCTAGTCACCTCAAGTGTGAGCTATCCAGGAGTAATCCTTGTACTCCACTCGAGGATGACTTTGTCTTGCCGCCATAGGGTCCTGAACAGCGGTTGTCCTTAAGGTAAGAAGTCGGGCGACCCAACGGTGCCCGCGAGAGGTATATCGTCGGGAACGGCAGGGAGGGTACTACCGACGTTACTGGCGTGCTTGGCCCCTGCTCGTATCTCGCGAGAGTTACCAAACCACGAAAGTCGAGCTCTACCAAGAGCACACGCGAGACAAGGTAAGGAGACGGTTCACCTTGTTGGTAACCGCAGTGACTTGGTGGGACGACGGGGCAGGCACCGATGTACTGGTGGTCCTGACTGCTGTCGTTGACCGCGGGTCGGTTAAGTCGAGGCAACGATAACGGTTGTCACGCAGGTTAATTAAAATGCTAAATGGTTCGGCGGATGACTTTAGAGGCCCGTTGGTCTGTACGCACTACCTACACGTGGGATTACGGTGTGGGCCCCCCGCGTCGTAGTTTGTCCGAAAGCTCTTCAGACGTCAGCAGTACTGCGGCCTGATCGCCGGGAAGTGGTCTTGTCTTTTTGCTGCAGCAGGTGTGTTTGGATTTGTTTTTGCTTCACAGGCCAGACTCGCACCGTGCAGGAGCGTGCAAGGGTGAGGGACCTAGACCCCTTGGCGCATAGGATATAGTCTGGCGGATGGCCTCTCTGTTGAGCCTAGGATGGGCTGCGTCGTGTCGGATAGCCTTGGTGGGGCGTTCCCTAACAAGGTTCACGCCACCCTGGAGATCCGAGCGTGCAGGCTGAACAGTAGTGCACCCCTGCAGGGAGTTTAATCTATTCGAATAGCCGTGTCCACGGTAACAGGACGCTTTATGCTGAAGCTGGATCTTACCACTAGAAACTATCATTATTAAACTGTATGGTTCCGGGTTTTCTTCCTCGCGGGGATGTCGAGGAGGTGAACTCGGAGGCATTATTATTCTTGTTAATCATTACAACTTATATTATACAATGTTGCAGCAACTTCTGCTTCATTGTTACCTTACTGCTTTATACTGTTGAATGATTCTTACCTCATGCTGCAAGACATCGTCGGAAGATGCTAGTCTTCGATAGGCCTAGCTTCTTACCCTTATTCTGATTTCTATCTTGCAGTCCACTATATACAGCCTCTTCTTTCCGTTGATACAATGCATAATGCTTAGTAGCGGACGTAAGACTCGTGGGTATACTAGATACTCACCTGCTTTATTTCCTTTACTGTTTTGCCTGATCGGCCGCTGCAGTTGACGTTGGAGCCCAGGAGCAGGAGTACCCCGGAGGCGGATACTACTACGTCGAGACCCCCGCTGACCAGGACAGGAGTAGTTTCGGAGGCTCCCAGGCAGGAGGCCTTGCCTTTTCGATCTGTATCTCTGATGTTATTTGTGCTAGCCTTCTTAAGGCAAAACTTGACTAACTATGTCTGTACTCAGATATTATGGTTTGTATGACTTATGTATTCGGGTCCGAGTGACCCCCTTTATTGTAACATATTGGTTTATCCTTTTGTGTTTAGTGTTGTTCTGTGATATTCTCACCGTGGCACCCTAATCTCAGCCGTGTACCCTGCGTGTATGATTACTGTACACGGATTGATTTTGGGGGCGTCACAATGAAGTCCTTGCTGGGTCAGTTGACCACTACAGTTGGATGCTGAGTACTTCAGTACTCATGATACTACCCCAAACTCTTTTCAGTGTTCTTGATCGACAACAGGTATGGTGATTGACGTTTCACGTGGAGACTCGACGACGACTAGTTAGGCGGATCCCGGCGGAGGGCCTGGACCCGTGTGGTTATGGGAATCGATGATTTTCTTTTGCCACTAGGCATTTGATTGTAGTCTGTACTCAGACATGTATCTTTCGCTGTTGTATTGTATTAAGGCAGTTGTATGCCGATTGTATGAGATGTTGTATCCTTGTATCTGTAATGTTGTGATATCATGTTGGAAATCCGGGGCATATGGCTATGTCATATGTCGCGGTGGGACCGATATGTGCTTCATCCCCGGATCTGGATGGAAACATCTAGATCTGGAACAGTACCGCATATCGGGCCTTACACTCGAGAGATTCAAGTTCACTGCAAGCATCTCCATCGCCTCGCCAGGATTGCCCAGCCCACAGCCGAACCAAGTCCAGCACCTCGACGACTGTCAGATCCATCACTGACGGAAAAAAAAATCGATGACCCAGAAGACAAGCACGAGGAGGCTACTCGAGAAACCCACTCGAGGAGTCGCGGCGCGTGGCCGAAGGCTCACCCACCAGTCGACGGCCCGCCGCCGCCCGGACTCCCACCACACGCCAAGACAGCGACTCCTAAATCCAGAGCGGAGATTACTACGACCCGGATAGAAGGCCAAACGAATTCGCCAACTTCATCCGGAACCAATCACTCAGCGACGGGATAGAACTCGACCCAAGATTCCACAGCCGAGCAGAAGACCTCTCACAAATCTTCCAAATCGCAAGGAGAAGAAGGCACGCCGGATCGAGAAAACTCATAGTTAAAGAGCAACTGGAAGGACCCTGCGTGATCCACTGTTTTGAAGACAGCCGAGGACATCTCAGAGCAAGCCACACCCTAGGAGATTGCCGCCTATTCGCCGAACTCTCCAACAGCCTGAAGGAGGAGAAGCAGCGTGAAACCAAACACACTCGAAGAAGCGCGCAGTCGCCTGCACCAAGCGCAGAAGGGAAATACCCCACGTCCCATGGACGAATCTGCATGATCCAAGAAGGAAGACCCTCAAAAGCGAAGAAAGATGCCTACACCTTGCAGGTCGAAGCAGCCGAAGACCTAAAGACAACTGAAACCTACCAACTGAGCGGTGCGGAGACCAGCATCACTTTCTCACAGAACGACCACCCGCCCGCAGTCCCAAGGCCTGGGCATGCAACCTTGGTCCTCGAAGCCCAGATCGAAGGATACGACATGGATGGAGGAAAAAGTCTAAACATAATCTTCGCCAGCACCCTACGCAAGATGTTAATCCCATGATCAGTTTGGAAGAAGTCAGGAACCGCAATATACGGCGTAGTCCCGGGCAAAGCAGCCACCTCCATCGGAACAATACAGCTTGATGTGATCTTCGGTAGCAAGCGAAACTTCGCAAAGCAGGCACTCGAGTTCGAAGTGCTCGACTGGCAGTCGCAGTATCACGCCATGCTCGGGCGACCAGCATTAGCACAGTTCATGTCAGTTCCACACTACGCATACCTCAAGCTCAAGATGCCAGGACCTGCAGGAATCATCACAGTCAAGGGAAGCTTCACCAAATCGGACCAGTGCGACCGCGACTTCCACAAAGTCTCCGACACATTTGGAACCCAACAACAGCTCAAAGAAATAGCCATGGTGACGGACAAAAGCATATTCCCGCTGGCAAACAGAAGCGAGACAAAAGAATTTGGCCGCGACTTCAGCGTCGACAGTGACACGAGCACACACCAAGTACACCCAACAGACCCAGAGAAGACAGTCCGCGTATATGCCCACCTTCCAGAAGAGCAAGCAACCGCCCTCATAACCTTCCTTCGCGAAGAGTGGGAAATTTTCGCTTGGTGCCTAGCCGACATGCCCGGGATACCACGAGAATTCGCGGAACACGCGCCCCACATCAAGCCAAACACGAAGCCAGTAAAGCAGGCGCTGCGAAGGTTCTCAGAGCCCAAACGCAGAGCAATCGGAGAAGAAGTCAATCGACTACTCGACGCACAGTTACTCCGAGAGACGAAGAAATCAACATGGATAGAAAACCCAGTCCTAGTCCCTAAAAAGGACACCGAGGTACTGAGGATGTGCGTCGACTATGGGCCTATCAACAAACACTACCCAAAATACCACTTCCCCCTGCCAAGAATCGATCAAATAATCGACTCCACGGCAGGATGCGACCTCCTCTCCTTCCTCGACGAGTATTCAGGATACAATCAGATAAGGATGAAGAAAGAAGACGAAGAGCACACCTCGCTCACCACCCCTTGCGACACATCCCGCCGCCGAACAATGCCCTTCGGTCTAAACAATGCAGGAGTAACATACCAGCGAATGACGCAAGCATGCGTGAGAAACAAGATTGGCGGAAACATCCAGGCCTACGCACACGAGATCATCATCACAATCAAAGAACTCAGACCAGAAGGAGCTACAGAGGACGACAATACAAATGAACCAGTACAAGCGGAAGCAGAGGACCCTACCACCAACGAAGAGGGCAACAACGCAATCGAGGAGCCAGAGCCAGCCGCACCCGAAGACCCATCGTGGAGGGAACCGCTCCTCAGATTCCTAATACAGGACACCCTACCACAAGACGCCGCAGAAGCCCGACGCATCAGTCGACGATCTAAAGCATTCACGGTAATCAATAGAAATCTCTACAAGCGCAACACTTCTCAGGTCCTATAAAAATGTAAAGACGAAGAAGATGGCAAAGCCCTACTACTGGAGATTCACGAAGGCACCTACGGGCATCATGCCAGCAGTCGAGCACTTGTGGCAAAAGCTTTTCGGGCAGGATTCTACTGGCTGACCGCCATGAGAAATGCAGAGGATATTGTACGGCGTTGCATTGCCTGCCAAAAGTTCGCTAGCAGGCCGCACACCCCAGCATCGGAACTCAAAACCATCCCGCTATCATGGCCAATCGCCACATGGGGACTCGACATGGTGGCCCACTCAAGAAATCATCAAAAGGAGGAAGAACACACCTACTGGTCGCAGTTGACAAGTTCACCAAATGGATCGAGGCAGTACCAATCACCAGCTCAACAACCCTCACGGCATGCAACTTCATCAAGTCAATCATCTTCAGATTCGGAGTACCACACAACATCATCACAGACAATGGTAAAAACTTCACAGCAGAAGAATTCCAAAACTTCTGTCAAGAGTTGGGCATCAAAATCAACTACGCATCAGTCGCACACCCGCAGTCCAACGACCAAGTAGAGAAAGCAAACGACCTAGTATGCGGAGGAATAAAGAAGAGACTCCTAGCACCATTAGAACAAGCCGTAGACAACTGGATAGAGGAGCTCCCTGCAGTCCTATGGAGCCTGCGCACCACCCCAAATAGCTCAACCCAGTATACACCCTTCTTATTGGTATACGGGGCAGAAGCAGTACTGCCGCACGACTTATAATTTGGAGCACCCAGAATCTCAGGGTACGAAGAGGAAGAGGCAGAAGAAGCGCTGCAGAAAGACAAGGACATAGCACATGAAGCTCGGGATACAGCCATCACAAGATCTGAAGGATAGCAGGACAAACTACGCACATATCAAAGCAGTCGCCTGTGGATCAGAATGTTTAACAAAGGAGACCTTGTGCTACGGCTAATACAAGAAAAAGTGCACAAACTTGCCCCACAATGGGAACGGCCGTTCATCATCTCGGAAGTCATAGGAGGAAGCGCATACAGACTGAAGAACCCGAAGACAGATGAGGACGTGGGAAACCCATGGAACATAGAGAACCTACGCCTGTTTTACCCATAGTCCTCCAGGCATTATTAGAGACATCGGCAGCAGCACCGATCGGAAACTCATGTTAAATTCTAAGGAATAAAATAATGTTTCCCAAAGCATGTAACGACCCAATTCACATAGAACTGGAGTCTCTGTGATCAAGTGCCAGTCCCTGGATCGAACTCGCTGGCACACACAGTATCATAGATGTATATCAAAGTACAAGTGCATCATTATTACAACGTATGATCCAGAATAATATAAATAACAAGTTGCATAGCTCAAGGCTAGCTTATTCAACATAAGTATAGCGGAAGCAAAAGCAAATAACGAGGAGTCCCATCAACATCCACAAGCGAACATGCTGAGTGAAGACCCGCGACTCTAAACGCACCTTACTGGTCATCTGAAAAACCTGCAATACCGAAGGTTACAACCCGACAACGGGTCAGTACATATGATTTGTACGAAAAGTCACACGAAAAAGGATATAACAGACCTATCGCTACATGCAAGGATAAGTCAAAGGAAAGGCTTATGGTTTATTTTGCAGAAAGCTGATTTTTCCCAATTTACCTAATCAAAAATTTAGTTTAACTTACTACATAAGGTTGAACTAAGCTACACCAGTTCCAACCCATACCCTTTATTAAATCTTTCCCACTCAAGTTTTATTAAAGTGTTTCATCTGTCAAGACCATCCAACAACAGTAATGCCTAGTTGCTCAAAGTTGTCCATAGCCGGGGACACGGCTAATCATGATCAGTTTGTACGCTCTGCAGAGGTCTGTACGCTTTTCCCACTGGACCCAACCCGAAGATTGAGACGAAGTCTTCAGAAAAGGTCACCTCCACCCTTTGGTAGCCGGTACACCTATCATATCTACATCAGCTAGCTACCAAGGCCAGGCTCCCTACAACTTACTCGACTAAGCCAGAGCCCATATAGCCAGTGGTCGTACATGGAAGCTACTAGTCACTAAGTCTGTCCGATCTTTTTGAGCCTGGACGGCGCCACTTAGGGTGCACTCTCATGGGCGCATTTCCTTAGATAAGGTGCACGACCCCATGATGCCTTCCCTCCAAACCATTCACAACCATTAGTAGTACAACCTGGTCTGACCTTAGATAAGGTACGAGCCCCCAGGAAGCACTCCCTGCCCGTCCAGAGGTGTATTCTAATAAAGGTTTGCTAGAAAAGTTATTAAAATCCTTACACAGATCAATGAATTCTCAAACCAATCCCCGTCTACAAGCATGGCAACATAAATATAACAAGTACGTGCTAGGTTGTCTAAGCAAACAGGATAATATCATATGGCTACCCTACCAGGTTAGCAGCAATAATATATAGTAGCATTTCTGCACATGCATAGGGTGATATTGCTACATGCATAAGTAAAAAAATATAGGTTGTGAAATGGTCAATGTATGACTTGCCTTGATCCTGCTCCTGACGATCACACTCTTCACAGAATGAAGCGTTGAACTCCGGACAGTCTACACGATCAAACAATATAGCATTCAATACACCATATAACACGTAAACAATGCAACAGTAAAAGAACCAAATGAACAGCAATAACACCAACTAAACATTAGCTAAACGATAACTACAAGTCACCACCATCCCAACGCAACTGGAATCGGCGAAAACAGATACACTGTATAAAAGATACGGTCACCGGAAGTTTGAATTTAAATCTGTACAATTTCAAATTATAAAACTGAAAAGTTTTGAAAACTTAGGTCAACTTGATAGGATTTTACGTAACGATCGCAACGCAAAAAGAATTAACTAAAACGGAGCTACAGTTTAAAAGATATAGCTAAAACAGTTCTAGGGTGAAATCTGTGAAAAAGGGCCTATTCGCAATTAAAATAACTTTTCTGTCGCGAACAGGTCCTTGGCTACGGAGTGAACGACGTACACTCCGGTAAACGGTCCGGCGAGCGTCCGCTAAATAAAAATTCCACGGTTAACCAAAATAAACCGGAGTCAACGCCGGTTAACCGGTAAACTAAAAAAAACGAAACCCTAGATCGGGTTCGATCTGGGCCGCTCCCTGCGCATCCAACGGCCGAGCGGATCCGGCCGGATTCCGGCGGACCGAGGGCGGCTGCGCACGAGGCGCGCGGCGGCCGTTGGCGAGGAGGCGACGGCGGCGCACGATGCGCGGAGGACGGGGGCGGCGGTGGCGCGTACCGGCGGCGGCGGTTCGACTACGTGGCCCGCGTGGAATTAGGGTTTCGCAAAAAAAAACGAAAAATACTTATAGGCCTGAATTTTGTTTTCTGAGTCCGAATCGGACCCGAACGCACGCGGCACAAAATAACCGTCTGGGCCGCTGAAAGGGCCAAAACGAAAACTCGTTTTTTAAAAAAAATTATTTGGTCAACTGACTACGGAGAACATTTTTAAATAATAAAATATGAATTTTAAAAATGTCACAACAAAAAATAAAAAAATAAAAATAAATGTTTTTGCTGAAATTATTATTTCAGCTATTAAGCAATTTTTATAAATGCCTTTTATGCAATAAACTCCGTATAAAAATTATAAAAATCCCAAAAATAAATTTGAGTAATTTATAATTCCTATGACACAGTTTATAAACTCCCAAAAATATTTTCAACACTTTTCAACCTTATTTAAAAATGGGGATAGGTCATATTATATCCTCTCCAATAAAATTGACTGAAGTTGAAAAATGTTTAAAATATTAATAAAATCCAAATAATGCAAAACTCTTGCATGACATGCATATGATGATCTATTAACATCCGAATTTAGAAAATTGGAATGTTACAAACCTACCCCCCTTAAGATGAATCTCGCCCTCGAGATTTGGGCTGGCTAGCAAAGAGGTGCAGATGATCTTGCTTCAAATCGTCTTCTCGCTCCCAAGTGGCTTCTTCCTCAGTATGATGATCCCACAGAACTTTGCATGGCTTGATTGTCTTGGTGCGGGTAACTCTTTCTGCAGTCTCCAGAATCTTCACAGGTTTCTCCTCATAAGTCAAGTCACTCTCCAACTGAATTGCCTCAAGTGGCACTGTATCTCTCAAAGGAATATCTGCCATCTCTGCAGGACACTTCTTCAGCTGGGATACGTGAAACACATCATGATCTCCTGACAAGGCTTCTGGCAACTCCAACTGATAAGCTACCTCTCCTCGGTGCTCCAAGATCTTGTAAGGCCCCACAAAACGTGGTGCTAACTTGCCCTTGATTCCAAACCTCTTGATTCCACGAATTGGTGAAACCCTGAGATATGCACGGTCTCCAACTTCATAGGTTACATCCTTGCGCTTAGCATCTGCATAACTCTTCTGACTGGACTGTGCTATGTCCAGTCTATCACGGATCAACTTGACTTTCTCCTCAGCATCTCTGATCAGGTCTGGTCCAAACAACTGACGTTCTCCTACCTCATCCCACATCAACGGTGTTCTGCACTTTCTGCCATACAGTAACTCAAATGGTGCCATCTGCAGACTAGCCTGATAACTGTTGTTGTATGAGAACTCAGCATATGGTAGATTATCATCCCAACTAGACCCATAGTCTCATGCGCAAGCTCTCAACATATCCTCCAGAATCTGATTCACTCTCTATGTCTGCTCATCTGTCTGTCGATGAAAAGATGTACTGAACTCCAGCCTGGTTCCCAAGGTCTCATGCAACTAACGCAAAAACTTGGATGTAAACTGAGTACCTCTATCAGACACTACCTTGCTTGGAACTCCATGCAGACAAACGATCCTGGTCATATAAATCTTGGCTAGCTTAGCACTTGTATAAGTTGTCTTTACTGGAATGAAGTGAGCAACCTTGGTCAAACGATCAACAATCACCCAAATAGAATCATATCCTGATCGATTCCTGGGTAAACCAGTAATAAAGTCCATACCTATCTGATCTCACTTCCAAACGGGTATAGGCAAAGGCTGCAACAATCCTGCTGGCTTCTGATGCTCGGCCTTGACTCTCTGGAAAACATCACATAATGCAATATACTGAGCTATCTCTCGCTTCAGGCTAGGCCACCAAAATCTCTCCCTCAAGTCCAAATACATCTTGGTATTCCCGGGATGGATAGAATAAGGTGAATCATGTGCCTCCTGAAGAATTAACTTCCTGATCTCTGCATCTTGCGGTAGACAAATGCGCTTCTCAAACCAAATGGCTCCATGCTCATCCTCACGGAAACCCTCTGCTTTCCCTTTGGTCATATTATCCTTTATCTCATCAATTTCTGCATCACCCTTCTGAGCTTCTCTGATTCTTTCCAACAGATTTGGCTTCTGTTCCAATGTTGCCACATATCCCTTAGGAACTATCTCCAACCTGAGATTCTTGAACTGCTCACATAACTCAAAGTGGCATATCCTCAACATTAGCAACATTGATATGACTCTTACGGCTCAATGCATCAGCAACCACATTTGCTTTACCAGGATGATACTACACATTTAAATCATAATACTTAATAAGCTCCAGCCATCTACTCTGCCTGAGATTCAACTCCTTCTGAGTAAAGATATACTTCAAACTCTTATGATCAGTAAACACATCACAATGATTACCAACAAGATATTGCCTCCATGTTTTCAATGCATGAACAACTGCAGCTAACTCCAAATCATGTGTAGGATAGTTCTGCTCATGGTTCTTAAGATGACGTGAAGCATAAGAAACAACTTTACCTCCTTGCATCAAAATACAACCAAGTCCTCGACGAGATGCATCACAATATACTTGGAAATCTTTATGTATATCAGGCAAACATAAAACATGTGCAGTTACTAACCGTTTATTCAACTCCTGAAAGCTGGTTTCACATTCCTCAGTCCAAACAAACTTATTCTCTTTCTTTAACAACTCAGTCATTGGTTTTGCAATCTTGGAGAAATTCTCAATGAACCTCCTATAATATCCTGCAAGCCCCAAGAAAATGCGAATGTCTCCAACTGTCGTGGGTGTCTCCCATTCTGTAACTGTTGAAACCTTCGATGGGTCCACAGCTACTCCTTCTCCTGACACAACATGTCCACGGAATCCTACCTCCTTCAAGCAAAACTCACACTTGCTGAACTTCGCATACAATTTGTGCTCCCTGAGCTTCTCCAATACCAAATGCAGATGTGCCTCATGCTCTTGCTCATTCTTGGAATACACCAATATATCATCAATGAACACCACAACGAATTTATCCAAGAACTCCATAAACACCTTATTCATCATATTCATGAAGTATGCAGGAGCATTAGTCAATCCAAATGACATAACGGTATACTCATACAATCCATACCTTGTAGTAAAAGCAGTCTTAGGAATATCCTTCTCACGAATCTTCACTTGATGATAACCAGAACGAAGATCAATCTTAGAAAACACACAAGCTCCCTCCAACTGATCAAACAGATCATTAATCACGGGTAGAGGATACTTGTTCTTGATAGTAACATCATTTAGAGAATGGTAATCAACACACATCCTCAGGGTTCCATCCTTCTTATCAACAAACAACACCGGAGATCCCCAAGGTGACGAGCTTGGGCGAATGAATCCCTTTGCCTGCAACTCTCTAATCTTCTCCTTCAACTCCGCAAGTTCATTAACGGGCATCCTATACGGTCTCTTAGCAATAGGACCAGTGCCTGGTATTAAGTCAATAAGGAACTCAAACTCCCTATCCGGTGGCATAACTGGCAACTCCTCTGGAAACACATCCGGATAATCCCTCACAACACGCACATCATCCAGGCTACCCCCCTTAAGAGAATTCACCTGAGTGTGCTGAGGCTTATACTTGGACACATATCTGATCTTCTGCCTGGTCGGTGTACGGAGAGTGATGGACCGACTGGCACAATCAATAACACCTTGGTACTTGGCTAGCCAATCCATGCCAAATATAACATCTAAACCTTGTGACTTCAATACAATCAAATCCGTAGGAAAATCATGCTTCCCTATGGCTAGGCTTATCTGATATCATCCCAAACTAGCTGACATCTCCGCTCCCGGTGAACTTATAAGCATAGATGACTTAAGAACTACGGTAGGTAACTCATGCTTATCCACAAATACCCTTGATATGAATGAATGCGATGCACCAGAATAAAAAAGAACAAGTGCGGGTACTGAATTGATAAGGAACTTACCAATCACAGCATCAGGCTCATCATAGTTTTCCTCCACGTTGACATGGTTCACATGCCCCTTGTTGAAGGGGTTGGGCTTGACGACTCCAGAAACCTTATTCTCCGGGCAATCTGTTGCATAATGCCCCATATTCTTGCACTTGAAACACTGAACTTGACTCAAGTCTCTTGGCGCACGCACGATCTGACGGTTGTGACTGTTATTCCCTCCATTGCCATTACCTCCATTGCCATTTCCTTTCCCATTGCCGTTGCCATTCTTGTGTCCATTGTGGTGGTTGTGGCCATTATGGTTTTGGCCATTACCTCCATTGTGATTGTGTCCATTTCCACCATTATGATTATGTCCATTCCCACCATGATGGTGATGCCCATTTCCACCATGATGGTTATGTCCTCCATTCCCATTATAGGAAGTGCGCTGCTTCTTCTGTGGTGATGAAGGCTTCTCGCCCTTCGTTGGTAGGCCCCAAGTGGAAGGCGTGATGCGGTACAGCAGCAAGTTTTCCCTCAGTAAAGATACCAAGGTTTGTCTCCAGTAGGACTCCAGAGATGATAAGTAGGTGTCAGCGGCGCAACTGACGCGGACCTGCACACAGACACAGATAACTTTGCTCCCAACGAAGTTCAGAGAGGTTGTCAATTTCTCCGGTCTTGTTGTTCACAAATGATAAAACGCAAGGGGATAATGATAGCAACTTGAACGTAAATGCAGAAAAGTAAATATAGCTTGAAAACAATAATGAGGATATGGATCGGGATACGTGATGTTCGCTAGTGATGTCTCTCTCCCAAAAGACGATAAAAATGCTATGCGAGGTAAACAAATTACAGAAAGGCAATTGACAGGATTAAGAACGCACCGCAATGCTAACTATGCTACAAAAGAAAGGAAGAGGTTCAAAAGCACGGGCAGTACGCCAAAGTAAGTAGACCTAAATCCATCTGCATCTACTACTAATCATCCACCTTGAGATATCTATCCAGAACATCTCGCTGGTATTAAGTTGCGAGCCCCACCCAAAGTGTAAACCCAAATTAGCAACAAACAACTGCATTAAAAAGAACTTTGCGTAAAGTAAACAATCCTTATAACCGCGGTTACAAGCATCGTTGTTTTCCCCCTTGTGGCAACAACACATCCCCTAGACTCATGTTTATGTCACTCAAGCATGTCATCGGGGAGGCATGGACCCACAATCTAGCACAACAATCCCTCTTGGAGTCACTACCTACTACTTGGCCAAAGCAATAAACAGCAACGGATAGCATGCAAGAATTACTTAGGAACAAAAATATAAGAGATAAAACCAAATATATTACTCTATCACAATCTGAACATAATCTCATAATTCATCAGATTCGATCAAACTCAACATAGCAATAGCAGAAATATTACAAAGGTTCCTCGATCATGTAGGGCAGCTCACGAGGTCTAAACAATGAAGATCAAAGAGGGGAGGAGAACATCACATAGCTATTGATCACGGACCCACGGTCCAAGGAAAACTACTCACGAGACGTCCGGGGAGCATCCATGGTGGAGAGGAGACTCCCGGAGGTCAATCCTCCCTCCGGCAGGGTGCCGAGAAGAGGTCTTCTGGTGCTCCCTATCTTGGAAGCGCGGCGGCGGCGGAACAGAGGCGAGTTCGCAGAATAGGGTTCTTGTTCTGGAGTTTTCCCATGACGGGGGATAAATAGGCGAAGGGGGGCAGCCAGAGGTGGACCAGGGGCCCCAGGCGCCCCCCTGGAGCGGCCAGGGGTGGGGCCGCGCCGGGTGGCCGCCTGGGCCCCCTGGGCCCCCTCTGGCCCCTCCCAGGCTTTTCTCGAAGCTTCCGTCACGCTGATTTTTTATCTGAATTTTCCCGAATTTTTCTGGCACTTTTTATATGGGGGAAAACTGAAATAGAAAAACAGCAGAAAACAGGAACTGGCACTGGGGTGCACTGAGTTAATAGGTTAGTCCAAATATGATCAAAAAATGTATGAAAGTGTATCTAGATCATAAGAATATCACACAAAACATGCATGGAGCAAGCAGAAATTATCGATACGTTTTGGACGTATCAACATCCCCAAGCTTAATTCCTGCTCGTCCTCGAGTAGGTAAATGATAACAAGCATAATTTCTGTGGTGACATGCTAGCAACCATAAAAGAACTTTGAAAAGTAAAGCAATCAAGGTCAGAGATTCAATTCAAGTCATAACAGGCAAGAGTCTATATTAGCATTGAAATAAGTAACAAAAGAACAAAAGGTGCAAGAGCTGTCGCTGTCCGTGACTCGAATGTCTCCAAATGGTGTTTGCGTGCAAGAAAGGAGGATAGGGAATACGAGAAAAAAGTATTTTTTTGTTGAGAACTAAATCTACTAAAGTTTCACATTTGGTCCTCTTTGGAATCTTATCTTGACTCGTCCCCAGACCACTAGCCAGGTACAAGTCAATTTGATCCACTCCTTTTCGATATTTTGAGCACTCATGCAATGGATGAGCGTAAGCACGAGAGTTGACACTTAGGATGGCAAAGAGAGAAATATGGTGGAGGAGGAAGACAAAAAGGATGAGAAAGGCTCACATCAATGAGGACAATCATAGGCAAGAGATGCCAAATGATAGATATGATGTGAGGAGTAGGGATTGCCATGCAATGGATGCACATACGAGCTAAGAAGCTCTCCAAACTATATGCATAAAGATCATCTCTATGGAGTACAAAGATATAGGAAGAGTACTAGTGTGGATCTCTCAAAAGGATAGTAGTGTTTCCCTTTCTCTCTTTTTATTTATTTTTCTCTTTTTGTATTTTTTTGTATTTTTTAGGGTGGCCTCAATGGCTCTTTCTATTTAACTCTCATTTGTCCTCTTTGGGATCTTTTAATGTGTCCACTTTGGGATCTTTTCCTCACTTAAGGGCAACACTCTATTTTACAAGAAGGTAAAGGAGATCTTTCACACTTTACAAGGTACTCAAAATCATAAAGAAGATGTAACTATCATGATGTATGGAATGTATGTCGCTGCTAGTGTAGCAGGAACATGTATGACATGAAGATCAAGTCATGAAGAGGTGGAAGTTGCATGGCAATGTAACTCGGAAAGGCTATGGAAATGCCTTGATAGGTAGGTATGGTGGCTGTTTTGAGGAAGGATAAAGGGAGGCTTATGATGACAGAGCGTATCATGCCAAGGGTTTGGATGTACCGGCGAAGGTGGACACCAACTCTCGGAGTGAGAAGAAGGCAATGCACGGCACGGGAAAGGCTAGCAAAATATGGGAAGGTGGAAGTGTCAACTCTCAATACTTACATTAGTCCGAAGAACTCATGCACTTATTATCAGTAACTCTCAATCTAATGAGGAGGTTCACAAAGAGACAAGTACCCCGAGGAGGAGTGTATGGGGGTTTGGTTATCCTCGCGCATCCTCGACTCATGGTACGTGAGTGTACTCTAATATTCGACTCCTCAGAAGAGTAGTGATCTATCTAGTAGCTAGAGTTCTCAACTAGTTTTGTAGGTTTTGAAAATAAACACGGATTGCCCAAAATACAACACCTATCACTAATAGTCAAGATCTCTTGACACCAAAAGTCCAAACATTACTCACAACAATGCCTCAAAACTATTGCAAGCTACTACTAAAATTAAATAGCAACCTCAATTACCTACTTTCAAGACAAAACAAAACTCAGTGCAACAACCAACTCTCTTAACAAGATAAACATGAAAACTAAAAATAGTTGCAGCAACAAACTAAACAAAAGCCAAATCTCTTGCTAAAGACAAACTAAGACTAAAACTAAACATGGCAGTAGCTATGAAAAGATAAAGAACACACAACAGCAAAAAGATAGGCAGGAAAAATCCTATGATGTGTTCTAGATTTTGAAAGTGGAGCGTGTTTCTCTCCCACACAAAGTAAGACGGGATCTAACTTGTTATGAACAGCAAGCAAAGCTAAAGAAAACTAAAAACAAAACCTAAGAGCGAGACGCGACAAGCATAGCACATAACACATGAAGTGATAAAAATATAGTGAGACAAAGGACGAACTGATGATGGTTGATGGAGAAGGGGATGCACGGGGGGCATCCCCAAGATTAGACGCTTGAGTCTCCTTGAATATTTATTGGGGATGCATGGGGGCATCCCCAAGCTTGAGCGCTTGACACTCCTGGATCTTCTTTCATCATCTTCCAACGCACACTTGAAAACTCCCTTCATACATAACTCATCATAAGCTGATTAGAGAGGTTAGTACCCTTAATAAATAATTTTTTATCCACTGCATATAAAGATAATCTTGAAGATCTACTGTTTCTCAAGAGTGCAAAAAAGTTTTTGCAAAGAAAAAGCAAGCTTAAGGTTTGCAAAAGTAAGGAGAGAAAAACGTGGCAGAATCTGTGAAAAACAGAACAGCAGATAGTAAAGAATTTTTTAGGGGCACTTCTGCAACTCAAATAAAAAAACTGAGAACATACGGAAGTTTCGTAATTGTATAGAGCATACTGTGTAAAAAATTCAGCTCAAAAAGATGAACTGGGATTTTTCTGGAATTTTTCTGGTCACGAGGACAGAATCTGTTTTCTGGACAGCATGTCACAACTTTTACTTCACTTGCCGTAAGAGGCTATAACTTGGCACAAAGCTGAGAAGTAAAGATACAATGATGTTGCTACAGTAGTAAAAATCATCAAGACACAACAAAAGCAAAAAGAAAAACCTAAATTCGTTGCGGGCTTCCTCCCGAAAGCGCTTCTTTAAAGCCATTAGCTAGGCATGATGCAAAAAGAAGAATCAAGTTTTATCAAGAGAAAAATAATAACTAGCCCGAGTAACGGACCCAAAAGGTAACTTAATTTTCTTTATATGGAAGTGTTCCATCCCCTTTTTGAATGGGATTTGGAATTTTATATTCCCCTCTTTCATGTCAATAACCGCACCAACGGTGCGAAGAAAAGGACGTCCCAAAATGATTGGACACAAAGGTTCACACTCTATATCCATAACAATAAAATCAACGGGAACATAGTTGTCATTGACAATGATAAGAACATCGTTGATCTTCCCCAAAGGTTTCTTTACGGAAGAATCAACAAGACGAACACCAAAAGAACAAGGCTCAAAAGGCTTCAATTCAAACATATCAAATATTCTTTTGGACATAACAGAGGTACTAGCTCCAACATCACATAAAGCATAGCTAGAGAAGTTATTCAATTTAATTTTGATCATAGGGTCCCAACCATCCTCTAGCTTCCTAGGTATGGAGGCTTCTACTCTAAGCTTCTCCTCCCTAGCTTTGATAAGAGCATTTGTGATATGCTCCGTGAAGGCAAGATTAAGTGTGCTAGTGTGGGGGTCTCTAGACATTTTGTGTAACAAGCTAATAACTTCTGAGAGGATGCAACTATCAAAATCAATATCACTACTATCAAAGGTGGTAGTAGTGTCATCTAGGCTCACTTGTTTGAAACCCTCTATGTTCACATGAGTTTCTTTTTCTACGGTTGAGGTATTAGCATCACCATTAATAGGTCCAACGGGACTAGGAGTGCATTGGGTGCTAATAGTTTGAGTGTCCTCAAAAATTTGGATAGTGGCAACTATGTGGTGTGTAGGAAGGCTCTTAATTCTATCCTCTTCCTCTTTTTCTCTAGCCCATCTTTCTTTAAGTTTAGCCATCATCCTAATACTTTCATTGATTTGCAACTGGATAGCATTAAGAGGAGTGGCTTTATTCTCCTCAAGGGGAGAGGTTCTAATTTTGAGCATCTCAATATCAAGGGCTAAGCTTTCTACCTTCAAAGAGAGATTATATATTTTAGATAATTTCTCTTCTACATTTTTGTTGAAGGCTTTTTGGGTAGTGATAAAGTCCCTAAGCATGCTTTCTAATTCAGAAGAGGGGTTCTTGTTGCTAGGGTAAGTGTTGTTGTTCCCATAGTTAGATGGGAACGGTCTAGGATTGCTAGAAAAATTTCCCCTATAAGCACTTATCCCAAGAATCTATGCTATTTCTAGGCAAAGATTGAAACCAGATTTTAGCATCTCCCCTTAAAGAGAAAGGAAAGAGATTAAGCTTAACAACATCACCTTCCACTTCTTTATACTTTTGCATATCACATAATTCAACAAAATTATTCAAGTGTAAAGCAGCATCATCTCCAGCACCAGAGACTTGATCTCTCATAACAAGGTTTAGCAAAGCAGGTTTAATTTCATAAGAGGTAGCTGAAGTGGCAGGTGTGGCAATGGGAGTGCAGATAAAGTCTTGGTTGTTGTGACTAGTGAAGTCGCACAACTTGGTGTTTTCAGTGGAACCCATAGTAGCAGCAAGTGTGGCAGATTTTTTTGTAGTTTTTGATAAAAGACACAAAGATAGAAACTGAAAGATAAACTAACAAGACTGAAAAACAAAGGTAAAGGGTAGTGTGCAACTCCCCTATCTTAACACTTGGAGTCCCCGGCAACGGCGCCAAAAATTGCTCTTGATGACGGCTTCTCGCCCTTCGTTGATAGGCCCCAAGTCGAAGGTGTGATGCAGTACATCAGCAAGTTTTCCCTCAGTAAAGATACCAAGGTTTGTCTCCAGTAGGACTCCAGAGATGATAAGTAGGTGTCAGCGGCGCAACTGACGCAGACCTGCACACAGACACAGATAACTTTGCTCCCAACGAAGTTCAGAGAGGTTGTCAATCTCTCCGGTCTTGTTGTTCACAAATGATAAAACGCAAGGGGATAATGATAGCAACTTGAAAGTAAATGCAGAAAAGTAAATATAGATTGGAAACAATAATGAGGATATGGATCGGGATACGTGATGTTCACTAGTGATGTCTCTCTCCCAAAAGACGATAAAAATTCTATGCGAGGTAAAAGAATTACAGAAAGGCAATTGACAGGATTAAGAACGCACCGCAATGCTAACTTTGCTACAAAAGAAGGGAAGAGGTTCAAAAGCACGGGAAGTACGCCAAAGTAAGTAGACCGAAATCCATCTGCATCTACTACTAATCATCCACCTTGAGATATCTATCCAGAACATCTCGCTGGTATTAAGTTGCGAGCCCCACCCAAAGTGTAAACCCAAAGCAACAGAAAACTGCATTAAAAAGAACTTTGCGTAAAGTAAACAATCCTTGTAACCGCGGTTACAAGCACCGTTGTTTTCCCCCTTGTGGCAACAACACATCCCCTAGACTCATGTTTCTGTCACTCAAGCATGTCATCGGGGAGGCATGAACCCACAATCTAGCACAACGCTCCCTCTTGGAGTCACTACCTACTACTTGGCCAAAGCAATAAACAGCAACGGAGAGCATGCAAGAATTACTTAGGAACAAAAATATAAGAGATAAAACCAAATATATTACTCTATCACAATCTGAACATAATCTCATAATCCATCAGATCCGATCAAACTCAACATAGAAATAGCATAAATATTACAAAGGTGCCTCGATCATGTAGGGAAGCTCACGAGGTCTAAACAATGAAGATCAAAGAGGGGAGGAGAACATCACATAGCTACTGATCACGGACCCATGGTCCAAGGAAAACTACTCACGAGACGTCCGAGGAGCATCCATGGTGGAGAGGAGACTCCCGGAGGTCAATCCTCCCTCTGGAAGGGTGCCGAGAAGAGGTCTTCTGGTGCTCCCGATCTTGGAAGCGCGGCGGCGGCGGAACAGAGGCGAGTTCGCGGAATAGGGTTCTTGTTCTGGAGTTTTCCCGTGACGGGGGATAAATAGGCGAAGGGGGGCAGCCAGAGGTGGACCAGGGGCCTCAGGCGTCCCCCTGGCGTGGCCAGGGGTGGGGCCGCGCCCGGTGGCCGCCTGGGCCCCCCTGGCCCCCCTGGCCCCCCTCTGGCCCCTCCCGGGCTTTTCTCGAAGCTTCCGTCACGCTGATTTTTTATCTGAATTTTCCCGAATTTTTCTGGCACTTTTTATATTGGGGAAAACTGAAATAGAAAAACAGCAGAAAACAGGAACTGGCACTGGAGTGCACTGAGTTAATAGGTTAGTCCAAATATGATAAAAAATGTATGAAAGTGTATCTAGATCATAGCAATATCACACAAACATGCATGGAGCAAGCAGAAATTATCGATACGTTTTGGACGTATCATGTGGCCCTGAGTGGTACTTGTTGTTGTTGTTGTACTTCCTCTTGCGGTACTCCATAGCCTGATGTTTCCCTTCCAGCACAATGGCCTTATCAATGAGTCCTTTGAAATTTTCGAAAGTAGCCACCGTCAACTGAACTCCCAACTCATCGTTGAGACCCTCCAAAAACTTCTCTTGCCTAGCTGCATCCGTGTTGACATCATTTGGAGCATAGCGGGCAAGTTTGTTGAATTCCTCTACATACTCCGCTACTGTGCGACCTCCTTGGCGCAAGCTGCGTAACTCCTTCTTATTCAAAGCCATAGCGCCTGTAGAGACATGTGCGGCGTGAAATGCAGCCTGAAACTGCGCCCAAGTGATGGTGTCGATGGGATAAGTTACCAAGTAGTTGGCCCACCATGCAGCGGCAGGACCCTCCAGCAAATGTGAGGCAAACCTCACTCTCTCTGCCTCAGTACAACCAACTATCTCCATGTTCCGGCTCACTGAACGAAGCCAGTCATCCGCCACTATGGGTTCAGGAGTGCTAGAGAACATCTGAGGATTCAGCCTCAGGAACCTCGCAAGCGTGTCCACAGGTGGTGGTGGTGGTGGCGCATTGTTGTTGTTGTTGCCCATATTCTGAGTGAGCAACTGAATCAACTAAGCTTGTCCTTGAAGTAACTGTTGCATGTAAGCTGGCACTTCATTGTTGTTGTTCCCACTCCCCGTGGGATCACGTCTCGGCGGCATCTGTTGGACAAGAATAGGTAAGTTACAGACAGAAAGTAGCTAGGGAAATATATCCTACCCCATATGCTTATTTTGATCAAGACAACATATACATATACAACATATCATACCACACAATCATCATACAATTATCACCAATCATCAATCAAAAACACTCATACCAATAAGCAAATACAATTACACCATATAGTCTCAAAATATATTGCATAACTGATATAAGATCCTCAACACAACCACGAATATAAGAGTATATCAAACAACCTAGTACTGCCATACCGAATAACTCGACATGGTCAAATAAGCTAACATGATAACGATAGTAAACTAATTGCCGGTGAAGTAATTCCGAACGTTGTCTTTGCTAAACAGCATACGGTATTCTCGCCCACTAATGCGGTTGCGCCTCTTGGGACTCGGTTCATCTTCTTCTGTTGAAGTCTCCAGTTCTGGTTCCTCTTCTTTTTCTTCAACACCATTGGCCTTCAACTTCTCCTTCAGCCTCTTGATCTCCGCTTGCATCTCCATCCTCTCATTCTTCAGCTTGTTGGTGTCCCTCTTGAGCTTAGTGTTCTTCTGCTGCAACTCAATGATGGTGTAGAGATCCGACTGGGTGCTCTTCTCCAGGTTGTGGATGTGCTTCTCCAGGATCTGGATGAATTAGGTAGTTGTACCTGGCCAAATGGTCCCAGGCACATACTTGAACTTCTTTGGCCATATGTTCCCCGATGGAAGGATCTTGGTCATCTTCTCGTACACCGTACCCTTTAGCTGGCCGGCATACCGGTCGACGATGCGTCCAAGAGCCATGTGAGCGGCTATGCGCAAACACCTCGAATGACTCCGTGATCACCCTTTCTTCCGTCTTACTTCCTAGAAGAAATGCCTCCACTTGCCAGTAGTCATCAGCTCCCCTTTTCTCCACTATGTCCGGCTGAAAGACTGGCGCGTAGATGTTCAGGTGATGGCAAATACCCCTGAGCTCATGTCCAAACGCCATAGAGAGTTAAGACAAAGTAGTCATCTATAATCAAAGAGAGGAAAGGCAAGATTAGAACATGTATGAATACGAGATAGAGAAGGTAAGTAAGTACTTGACAGAGTGATGTAAAGTAATATTATCATTCCTATGACTTTTCTAATCCATTTTCTAGGGTCACGTCCTACAGTCAACACACTGCTCTGATACCATCTGTAACGACCCAATTCACAGAGAACTGGAGTCTCTGTGATCAAGTGCCAGTCCCTGGATCAAACTCGCTAGCACACACAGTATCATAGATGTATATCAAAGTACAAGTGCATCATTATTACAACATATGATCCAGAATAATATAAATAACAAGTTGCATAGCTCAAGGCTAGCTTATTCAACATAAGTATAGCGGAAGCAAAAGCAAATAACGAGGAGTCCCATCAACATCCACAAGCGAACATGCTGAGTGAAGACCCGCGACCCTAAACGCACCTTACTGGTCGTTTGAAAAACCTGCAACACCGAAGGTTACAACGCGACAACGGGTCAGTACATCTGATTTGTACGGCAAGTCACACGAAAAAGGATATAACAGACCTATCGCTACATGCAAGGATAAGTCAAAGGAAAGGCTTATGGTTTATTTTGCAGAAAGCTGATTTTTCCCAATCTACCTAATCAAAATTTTAGTTTAACTTACTACATAAGGTTGAACTGAGCTACACCAGTTCCAACCCATACCCTTTATTAAATCTTTCTCACTCAAGTTTTATTAAAGTGTTTCATCTGTCAAGACCATCCAACAACAGTAATGCCTAGTTGCTCAAAGTTGTCCATAACCGGGGACACTGCTAATCATGATCAGTTTGTACGCTCCGCAGAGGTCTGTACGCTTTTCCCACTGGACCCAACCCGAAGATTGAGAAGAAGTCTTCAGAAGAGGTCACCTCCACCCTTTGGTAGCCGGTACACCTATCATATCTACATCAACTAGCTACCAGGGACAGGCTCCCTACAACTTACTCGACTAAGCCAGAGCCCATATAACCAGTGGTCGTACATGGAAGCTACTAGTCACTAAGTCTGTCCGATCTTTTTGAGCCTGGACGGCGCCCACTTAGGGTGCACTCTCATGGGCGCATTGCCTTAGATAAGGTGCACGACCCCATGATGCCTTCTCTCCAAACCATTCACAACCATTAGGGGTACAACCTGGTCTCACCTTAGATAAGGTACGAGCCCCCAGGAAGCACTCCCTACCCGTCCAGAGGTGTATTCTAATTAAGGTTTGCTAGACAAGTTATTAAAATCCTTACACAGCTCAATGAATTCTCAAACCAATCCCCGTCTACAAGCATATAACCATAAATATAACAAGCACATGCTAGGTTGTCTAAGCAAACAGGATAATATCATATGGCTACCCTACCAGGTTTGCAGCAATAATATATAGTAGAATTTCTACACATGCATAGGGTGATATTGCTACATGCATAAGTAAAAAAATATAGGTTGTTAAATGGTCAATGCATGACTTTCCTTGATCCTGCTCCTGACGATCACACTTCACAGAACGAAGCGTTGCACTCCGGACAATCTACACAATCAAACAATATAGCATTCAATACACCATATAACACATAAACAATGCAACAGTTAAAGAACCAAATGAAACACAAGAAAACCAACTAAACAGTAGCTAAACGATAACTACAAGTCACCACGATCCCAACGCAACTGGAATCGGCGAAAACGGATACACCGTATAAAAGATACGGTCACCGGAAGTTTGAATTTAAATCTGTACAATTTCAAATTATAAAACTAAAAACTTTTGAAAACTTAGGTCTACTAGATAGAATTTTTCGTAACAATCGCAACGCAAAAAGAATTAACTAAAACAGAGCTACGGTTTAAAAGATATAGCTAAAACGGTTCTAGGGTGAAATCTGTGAAAAAGGGCCTATTCGCAATTAAAATAACTTTTCTGCCGCGAACGATGTCCACTCCTGTAAACGGTCCGGCGAGCGTCCGCTAAATAAAAATTCCACGGTTAACCGGAATAAACCGGAGTCAACGCCGGTTAACTGGTAACTGAACAAAAAACCGAAACCCTAGATCGGGTTCGATCTGGGCCGCTCCCTGCGCATCCAATGGCCGGGGCGCATCCGGCCGGATTTCGCCGGACAGGCGGCCCGCGGCGGCGGCGGCGGCGGCGGCTGCGCACGAGGCGCGCGGTGGCCGCGCGCGAGAAGGCGGCGGCGCACGATGCACGGAGGACGGGGGCGGCGGTGGCGCGTACCGGCGGCGGCGGCCCGACGGAGGCGAGGGCGGGAGTGGGCGGCGGCGGCGGGACTCCAAGCGGCGGCGGCGGTTCGACTGCGGGCCCCGCGTGGAATTAGGGTTTCGCAAAAAAAACGAAAATAGCAAAAACGAAAAATACTTATAGGCCTGAATTTTTTTTCTGAGTCCGAATCGGACCCGAACGCACGCGGCGCAAAATAGCCGTTTGGGCCGCTGAAAGGCCCAAAACGAAAACCCGTTTTGTTTTTATTTTTATTTGGTCAACCGACTACGGAGAACATTTTTAAATAAGAAAATATGAAGTTAAAAAATATCACAACAATAAAATAAAATAATAAAAATAATTGTTTTTGCCGAAATTATTATTTCAGCTATTATGCAATTTTCATAAATGCCTTTTATGCAATAAACTTCGTATAAAAATTATAAAAATCCCAAAAACAAATTTGAGTCGTTTATAATTCCTATGACACCGTTTATAAACTCCCAAAAATATTTTCAACACTTTTCAACCTTATTTAAAAATGGGGATAAGTCATATTATATCCTCTCTAATAAAATTGCCTTAAGTTGAAAAATGTTTAAAATATTAATAAAATTCAAATAATGAAAAACTCTAGCATGACATGCATATGATGATCTATTAACATCTGAATTTAGAAAATTGGGATGTTACAAAGCAGCTTACTCAAAAGCGCTCGGGGGCTCGAGCCTAGAACTCCCCCCGAGAGACGCTATCTTCGCAAACGCGACTCTCACTCCAAAAGCAGTCGGGGGCTCGAGCCTAGAACTCCCCCCCGAGAGACGCTATCTTCGCAAACGCGACCTTTACTTAAAATCACTCGGGGGCTCGAGCCTAGAACTACCCCCGAGAGACGCTATGTTCGCAAACGCGACCTTTATTCAAAAAGCACTCGGGGTCTCGAGCCTAGAACTCCCCCCGAGAGACGCTATCTTCGCAAACGCGACCTTTACTTAAAAGCACCCGGGGGCTCGAGCCTAGAACTCCCCCGAGAGACGCTATCTTTGCAAACGCAACCTTTACTTAAAAGAACTCGGGGGCTCGAGCCTAGAACTCCCCCCGAGAGACGCTATCTTCGCAAACGCGACTTTTACTTACAAGCACTCGGGGGTTCGAGCCTAGAACTCCCCCCGCCAAGGGACGCTATCTTCGCGAACGCGACTTTTACTTAAAAAAGACTCGGGGGCACGAGCATAAAACTTTCCCTGAAAGATGTTATCCTCGCTAAAAAAGCGACTCTCTCCAAACAACAAAGCTCAGGCAAAAGAAAGTTGCATAAAAACGCACGATTCTTTAGTCTTCACCCGATCGCAAGCGATCGCCTAAAGACTCGGGGGCTACTCCCATCGGGAGCGCTCACGCGCACCCGATCAAAATTTGCAAAAATTCAAAGACAACTACAAACCAGTGAGACAAAAATTCATAAAGTCTTCGCTTGATTCTGCAAATCAAATGCAGCCTCGGGGGCTACTCCCATCGGGAGCGCTGGCGCGCACCCGAGAAGATATTCTCATTACAAAGGAGTCGAAGACATTCTCATTACAAAGGAGTCGAAGACGTTCTCATTACAAAGGAGTCGAAGACATTCTCATTACAAAGGAGTCGAAGACATTCTCATTACAAAGGAGTCGAAGACATTCTAATTACAAAGGAGTCAAAGACATTTCATTACAAAGAAGTCGAAACGACAGTTTGCCGTTATAGAAGGACCTGTAGAACTACAAGTTGGGCTACATCCAACTCCTACATGTGTGCTCATGCTGAGATAATTGGCACTTTTGTGCCACAACCCGGCGGGCATCATCACAAACAAAGTAGCAGCCCAGCCGTCGAAGAAGAAGCTCGCTGTCCTCTAGTTCTACAAGGTGCCTCACCTACTGCCGCTGCCGCTTGACGACTAGCTTGACGTCCAGTTCATCCTTAGAACTAGAAGAGCAAACACCATCACCCGAGGGATCAGCCGAAGACGAAGACATGGGAGAAGCAGGCGAACCACCACTCGAGCCACCGGAATCACTGCTGCTTGTTTCCTCGCACTACGGATCCAGACGGTTTCCACCAGCATCAAATTCTCGGATAAAAACAGTATCTTTGCCGTCAAAATGACAGCAAAGGCTATCTCCGCCCCGCAGATTCAATTGATGAGAAAATGGCCTCCATCCAGACCCAAGAAAAATCAAAGACGAGCTATCAATTTCCAGCTCAACCCAAGAAGAAGAACAAGAACATCCATGCAGACGGAGCCAGAAGCCCTCCAAGCCACGCTCAGAAGCAATGGTGGCAAACGAGGCAGGAAGAGGAATCCGGGCAACATTCCGGCCAAGAACACGCAAAAGAAAGTCATAGCGCCAGAAATCCTCTTCCATGGAGGAAGAAGAAGAAGGCACAGACGCAGCCCCATGACGACCACCGCGTGAAGAACGACGGGTGCGGCCACCACGACCACAGCGGCCACGGCCTCGCCCAGCAACACCACGACCTCGCCCAGCTACACCACTACCATGCTTGGGCGCCATATGAAGAAGAAGAATCAGAAGGGAAAGTGCGAAGAATGGATGCCAAGGACGGGCATCCAAAGGAAGTATTTATAGCTCAATCCAAGGGCAAACCAGGAAAAACACGCAGAAGCCCAGGCGGCGCCATCATTGCATCAAAGACCGAACGGGTCGGGCATTACGAATTCCAAGACAAAGATGCCTTCACATGGCCAACATTATTTATAGGACGTGTCAAATCTCGCCTATTTCCCATACAAGCCTCGGGAACCCAACAGGCAACAGGCAGCGCGATGCCCAAATCACCATTACGACGGTCCATAAGACGTGATGGATCACAAAAATCAAGCATCATCATAGGTCATCAAAAAGCATATCAGCATGACATCCCAAAGGGAACGGATCAAGGTAAAAACAGTTGGAAAAAACCACACGATTCCAAGAGCCAGCTATATGTCCAAAATTTTCTGTATCTCAAAAATTCTTACTCCCATCGGGAGTACCTTTATTCGAGTTCGGGTGCTCCCTCACCCAGAAGGCAAAAGATGTGCTCGAGTGATCACTCGCACCAGCAGAAACAACAATCTCTCTGAGTTCGGGTGCTCCCTCACCCCGAAAGAAGAAAAGCATTTGAGTGATTACTCGCGGAAAAGACTTAGCAATTCAACAAACATGACTTACTCGCGCACTCGACGACATTCCGAGTGGGTGCTATCTTATTTTCCTCGCCTGAGTTCACTACAAAACTCCGCGGGTGACGACTAAAACAGCTCACTTGATTGTTTATTCCATGTGGGTGCATCGCTAATCAGGCTCCGCGCCTCTACAAAAAACAATTATGCCTGGGCTACGACACGCTGTACCCAGATGCCACGCAAGCTTAGCGTGTAGGTAAGACCTCGCTGCGCAGAACGGCCGGGCCGGGACTTGCCGCAGAGCGATTTCACTCCCGACCTTGTCCATGCGCTCGCATGATAGAAAGAGACGAGCGGACGCGCTTAGGCTATGTGCTTAAACTGGCAGAAATTGATCCTATAAGACCTTCAGCGGCATGACTTTGCTTGACACCAGTGTTCCAAGTTCATGTCGAGGGACGTGAGCTTGATTGGGCTACTGTGGTATTTGTCACTAGTACAATTCACCAAGGCTCGATCAGTCGACTCCTTGGGCCCTTTCATCTTAGCAATCCCTCGAAACAGATATTGTCATGGCTCAAAACTTCCAGCGACCCGTGGCGATGCCGCGCTTACAAGCAATAAAGGCGCAGATGAATTCAAGTCCCTGCGCGACTCTTCGAGTCCCCCAGGAACTTGGGGGCTACTGACGAGGGGTGACCCCACGACTCCTGCATATAAGGCTACCTGGTGCGTACAAAGATAGAAGGCCCACTAGGAAGCTACGACAAGCCCACGATTGGCCCAACCAGGCGCCGACGTAGGAGTCCGCGAGTGATATGGAAGGTGCAACTTGGCGTACAAGGAAAAGACTAGAACTAGGAAACCATCTCTGTAACCTAGTACGGACACCCCGAGACCTAGCCTAATATATAAAGGATGGGAGGGAGACGTCCAGATCAACTCAATACGCATCTACTCATCCTAGCCTTGCAAGAACTCGCTTTAGCCTCCACTGTAATCGCCCCCTCACATGATAATATCGAGCAGGAAGTGCTTCTCCTGTTAGCCGACGAGTATCGTCCAACCTGTGGCATCTCTATGACTAACCCAGGGTCCCTGACCATGGGATTTGTCGGGGTTGATCCCCGTCAACAAGCAATAGGCTAAGCTTGGGGGAGTGGATACGTCTCAAACGTATCTACTTTTCCAAACACTTTTGCTATTGTTTTGCCCTCATTCTTGCATGATTTGAACTAAACTAACCCAGACTGACGATGTTTTCATTAGAGCTGCCTGTATGGTTTTATTGTGTGCAGGAAAATGGATTTTTTAGACATCTCAGAAAATTCCCAGAAAAATACAAAAAATCCACGCACCCGAAGAAGCCCGGAGCCAGAAGTGGGGCCAGAGGGCAGCCAGGGGGGCCCCAGGAGCCCTGCTGGCACGGCCCCACCCCTGGTCGCGCCAGTTGGCCGCCTGGCCAGCTCCCACCGCCTCTGGTGCCCTACCTTGATTCCTATTTATTCCCGTGGCGCAATACCCCCAAAAAAGAAGTTGTTTTTCCAGAACCCGTCGTGGAGCCGCTGCCACCCTTTGTTCTTCCTCGGGAGGGCTAATCTGGAGGCTTATTTGGCCTCCGGAGAGGGGAGATCATCGTCATCACCATCACCAATCCATCCTCCCTCCATGACTTCTCTTCACATGTGTGAGTAATTCCCTGTTGTAGGCAAATGAGATGGTAGGGATTGGGTGAGTTTGATCATGTAATAGTTCGTCAGACTGTTGGGGGCATGTTGCCTATCAGCTACTGTGGTGTTTATCATCTTTGATACAACTTGTTGCTCTTAATGCTTGTAACTTTGGGCCCGAGTGCCATGTTTTCAGATCTGAACCACTTATGTTTTCATGAGTATAGTTATGTTCGAGATCCTATCTATGAGTTTTATGCACCTATTATGGTCCGGAACCGACGATCCCAAAGGTGACAGCTTGGGACACCAAAGGGGATGGTCCATAATTTGAGGATTCCATGTACCCATTGAGTTTATTGCTTTGTTCCAGTGCTCTTTGACATGAGCACCTTAATCTCCATAAGTTCCATTTGTCCCCGTTCACAGCGGGATGGTAGGACAAAAGATGTTGTGCAAGTTCTTATTGCAAGAACGCACAACTACCTACGGGATACATGCCTAATGTTTGATATTTGCCTAGATGATATTTGCTTTTCTGTGTGCCTTGCCCCGTGTTAGAATCTATTACATGTTCACTCTTATTCATGCAGCGCCCAACCATCCATCTCCCTAGCCTAGAATGTTTTAATCCTGCTGGTTACTACTAGTTTATTTCTGTTGTTTTACTTTTGCTGTTACCACCATCGCTACCACTATCATACCATAGTTGCTATTAATACTTTGTTGCAAGAAAGTATATTTCAGGTGCGGTTGAATTGACAACTCAAATGTCAAAGATTATAAATACTATTTGGCTTCCTGATGTCTACGCACGCTTCTATTCTTGTAGACTATGTTGGCCCTCCAAGCGCAGAGGTTTGTAGGACATCATCAATTTTCCTCAAGTGGATGACCTAAGGTTTATCGAACTCAGGGAAGTAGAGGTTGAAGATGGTCTCTCTCAAGCAACCCTGCAATTAAGATACAAGAAGTCTCTTTTGTCCCCAACACACCTAATACAACTAGGAGTTGTATAGGTGCACTAGTTCGGCGAAGAAACGGTAAAATACGAGTGATAGGTGTGGCAAAACAAAGTAATATAAATCTGTAATAAAAAGTGCAGCATGCAAACAAGTGGTAAACGTGAGCACAAACGATGTAACAATGGTGGAAACAAGGCCTAGGCTTCATACTTTAACTAGTGGCAACTCCCAACAACATTAACATAGTCTAATCACATGATATTTCCCATAAAACATGCAATGGAAAAAAATACTCCGAGGTCATTCCTTTGTGGTCAAGAGAGGACGAGAATTGTGTAGGGTTACAAAAGCACACCTCAGAGTTCGTAGTTCTCATCTATGGATTTCCCAATGTCACCGCCGCCATCCAAAGATAGTACCACAATCACCACAACATATCTAAAGGCTAGTCAAAGACAAGCACCAAGAGACTCTCAATCTTCAATCCACACACAAAAGAGGAAATCACTCATGAAAATATTCTTTTAACCCATCTCCAATATACCGCTGTCACCTTGGTCTCGAGGATTATACTAGATAAGATCAAGTGAGTACATCAAATCCAATACATAGAAGAAGGGGAAACATCATGGGATCACCCTAGATTAACATAGCCAATGATCACAACAAAGATCACATCATGGGAGAGAGAGAAACCACATAGATCAAGATACAAGCCTTAGCCCCGAGGGGAAACTACTCACACATGGACTTGGTGAGAGAGAGAGTTGTTGATGGAGAGGTGCAGCCCGGAGGAGATGAAGGAGACAGCGACGACGGCGGCCACGGCGGTGGCCACGACCCTTGGGGGCATCGGCCCTTGGGCCCTTGTTCTTCCTTGGAGATGGTTCTGCTGTGGAGATTGATCTCTCCCTCAAGACGGCTGCCAAGGGGGAGGAAATTTCGTGGTGCCCTTTGACCTAGGTTTCCTCTCTTTATATAGACTCTCGGATTCCCGTCATCCAGATTACGTCTTCTGTATTCCGGGGTTTCTGGAAGCTTCCGCACTCCGATTGGGCCAAATTTTATATCTATAACCACCAGAAGAAAATTCCCTATAACTTTGTAGTTTTAAGTTTTTCCGTTTGAGGCCGTCTTCTAGCGTTTCCGAGGAGATTTTTAAAACCTGTCTGGTGGGGACAGATTTCAGGAAATTTAGAGTCCAACTCTTACAAGGCTTCTTTTTGTGATTTTTCCTTTATCCAAGTAATTCCTGCACATAAAGTAGAAAAACAAGAACTTGTGCGCTCTTGCAACCATTAATAGTTAGTTCCAAAATATGTTATAAAAAGATATGAAAGTGTATCAAAAGCATAGCAATATCACACAAAACATGCATGGAGCAAGCATAAATTATAGATACGTTTGGGACGTATCAACATCCCCAAGCTTAATTCCTGCTCGTCCTCGAGTAGGTAAATGATAACAAGAATAATTTCTGTGGTGACATGCCACACAACCATATAAGGACTTTTAAGTAAAGTAATCAAAGCATGCAATTCAATTCAAGTCTTAACAAGCAAGAGTCTATATTAGCATTGACACAAGCAACATAAGAACAAAAGGTGCAAGAGCTCTATCTGTCCATGACTCGAATGTCTCCAGATGGTGTTTGCGTGTAAGCAGGGGACTGGGAAAAGAGAGAAAAAAGGTTGTTGAGAACAACTATCTACTAAAGTTTCACACTTAGTCTCCTTTGGATTCTTATCTTGACTCGTCCCCAGACCACTAGCCAGATACAAGTCAAACTGATCCACTCCCTTTCTATATTTTGAGCACTCATGCAATGGATGAGCGTGAGTAAGAAAGTTGACACCTTAAAGGCGAAATAGAAAGAAGGTTGAGGAGGAAGACAAAAAGGTGTGAAAGGCTCACATAAATGAGGACAATCATAGGCGAGAGAAGGCCATATGATAGATATGATGTGAGGAGTAGGGATTGCCATGCAACGGATGCACATATGAGCTAAAATCTCTCCAAGGGAACTAGTGGGGATGCATCTAACTTGCTTGCTCAAGAAGACCTAGAGCTCGTTTGAGGAGGCTCATCATTGGAATATACAAGCCAAGTTCTATAGTGTGAAGGTTCCCACATAGCTATATGCATGATGATGATCTCTATGGAGTACAAGGGATGGAGGATGAAGTACTAGTGTGGATCTCTCAAAAGGAATAGTAGTGTGCCCCCTTCTCTCTTTTTATTTTTATTTTTCTCTTTTTTCTATTTTTTGTATTTTTTTTGGTGGCCTCAATGGTTCTTTCTATTTAACTCTCATTTGTCCTCTTTGGGATCTTTTGATTTTGTCCTCTTTGGGATCTTTTCCTCACTTTAGGGGCAACACTCTATATTTTACAAGAATATAGGAGATCTTTCACACTTTACAAAGGTACTCACATAAAGAAGATATAACTATCATGATGCAAATGTATGCCTCTGCCAGGATAGCAGGATATGCAATGATACTAGCGCGTCATGTAGCAATGATTAGGGCAAGGCCCAACTAGCAATGCGACTCATCGATCAAGCAAGTAGCATGTATGACATGAAGATCAAGTCATGAGAAGATGGATGTTGCATGGAAATGTATCTCGGAAAGGCTATGGAAATGCCTTGTAGGTAGGTATGGTGACTGTTTTGATGAAGGATATAAGGAGGTTTATGATGACAGAGCGTATCGTGCCAAGGGTTTGGATGTACCGGCGAAGGTGGATGCCAACTCTCGGAGTGAGAAGAAAGCAATGCATGGCACAGGAGAGGCTAGAAAAATATGGGAAGGTGGAAGTGTCAACTTTCGAATACTCACATTAGTCCGAAGAACTCATGCACTTATTATCGGTAACTCTCAATCTAATAAGGAGGTTTCACGAAGAGACAAGTACCCCGAGGAGGAGTGTATGGGGGTTTGGTTATCCTTGCGCATCCTCGACTTATGGTACGTGAGTGTCCTCTAATATTCGAACCCTCCAGAGGTTAGTGATCCATCTAGTATCTAGAGTTCTCAACAGGGGTTTTTGGTTTTCGAAAAACACACGGATTGCCAAAAATACGACATCTATCACTAATAGGCTAAAGCTCTTGACACCATAAGTTCAAATATTACTCTAGTCAATACCTCAAAACTATTGCAAGTTACTACTACAAAGAGAACAACAACTTCAACTACCTACTTCTAGTCAAGACACAAAACTCAGTGCAACAGGCAAACTTTCTAACAAGATAAACATGCAACCTATAGAAAATTCAACCTGGAACAAAAGAAAAGCTCTAGAATAAAACTAAAGCACTACAACTAAACAGGGCAGCAGCTAAGAAAAGAAAAAGAACAACTCACAGCTAAGGAAATAATCATGCTAATCCTATGAGGAGTTCTAGTTCAAACGGAGCGTGTTGTAACAGCCTAGATTTCACAAAAATTAAAAAATTTGTTTTCGGTGTGAATTGTTTGATTGTCTGATTTGTTTGCATCCCCGATTTATCGATCGACGATTATTTTTCCCCCCTCTTATATCGTATCGGACGGAGACCGACCCTTGCCACCCTGACACTCGACCTTTGCGACACCGGGTTTCACCCGATCACCGTCGCGAAAACCGCACGAGACTAACCGCAACCAACGGAACAAAAAACCCCGTTTAATAATTAAATTGGATATTTTTATAGCGCGCCGGAAAGTGTTCTCGGAACGGTTCCAACGCGAGGTGAACGCCGCCGGCTCGACGTGTTGATCACGCAGTTCAAAGTTTTACCCGAATCGGAGGTCCTGCGGACCCCCGGCGGTCAGAAACATGAGCACCGCGCGCGCGAGAGAAAAACCGGGGATGTTTTTTCAAACTTCCAGCCACTTGGCTATATAAAGACCACCACTCTCCCACCTTTTTCTAGGGTTTCCCTAGCCACAAAATTGCAGCCACCCCCTCCACTTTGCCCCCAATTTCACAATTTTGCCCAATTTTCGCGCAAATTCTAGCCCCATGCGATCTGGACCGTTGGATCGGCCGATCCAACGGCCCAGATCCACCCAGCCTACCCACCTCTCTCTCTCCTCTCTCCTGCCCGTGGAGAAGCACACCGTGCCTCCGCCCCGTCGACCACGGCGCCCCGCCCGCACCCTTCCTTCTCTCTCTTTCCCTCTCCTCCCTCTCATCTCTCACCCTCACTCTCCTCTTCCTCCCTGCAGGACCCGTGCCATGGATGGAAGGGCCCGAGCTCACGCCGCCCGACCTCGTCCGCCCGAGGAGCTCGCCGACGCCGACCCGGACGACCGCCGTGCTCCTCCCGCCTCGCCGGACCCTCCCTGCACCGTCCTCGCGCCGCCCCTCGCCGGAGGGCGTGATGGCGCGAGGGTTGACGGGTGTAGTCTTCTCGCCCTTCGTTGGTGAGCCCCAAGTGGAAGGCGTGATGCAGCACAGCAGCAAATTTCCCTCGGTAAAGATACCAAGGTTTGTCTCCAGTAGGACTCCAGAGATGATAAGTAAGTGTCAGCGGCGCAACTGACGCGGACCTGCACACAGACACAGATAACTTTGTTCCCAACGAAGTTCAGAGAGGTTGTCAATCTCTCCGGTCTTGTTGTTTACAAAGGATAAAACGCAAGGGATAATAATAGCAACTGGAAAGTAAATGCAGAAAAGTAAATATAGCGTGGAAACAATGATAAGGATATGGACCGGGATACGTGATGTTCGCTAGTGATGTCTCTCTCCTAAAAGACGATAAAATTGCTATGCGAGGTAAACAAATTACAGAAAGGCAATTGACAGGATTATGAACGCACCGCAATGCTAACTATGCTACAAAAGAAAGGAAGAGGTTCAAAAGCACAGGCAGTACGCCAAGGTAAGTAGACCGAAATCCATCTGCATCTACTACTAATCATCCACCTTGAGATATCTATCCAGAACATCTCGCTCGTATTAAGTTGCGAGCCCCACCCAAAGTGTAAACCCAAAGCAACAGACAACTGCATTAAAAAGAACTCTGCGTAAAGTAAACAATCCTTGTAACCGCGGTTACAAGCACCGTTGTTTTCCCCCTTGTGGAAACAACACATCCCCTAGACTCATGTTTCTGTCACTCAAGCGTGTCATCGGGGGGCATGAACCCACAATCTAGCACAACGCTCCCTCTTGGAGTCACTACCTACTACTTGGCCAAAGCAATAAACAACAACGGGGAACATGCAAGAATTACATAGGAACAAAAATATAAGAGATAAAAACCAAATATATTTCTCTATCACAATCTGAACTTAATCTCATAATCCATCAGATCCTATCAAACTCAACATAGCAATAGCAGAAATATTACAAAGGTGCCTCGATCATGTTGGGCATCTCACGAGGTCTAAACAATGAAGATCAAAGAGTGGAGGAGAACATCACATAGCTACTGATCACGGACCCATGGTCCAAGGAAAACTACTCACGAGACATCCGGGGAGCATCCATGGTGGAGAGGAGACTCCCGGAGGTCAATCCTCCCTCCGGCAAGGTGTCGGGAAGAGATCTTCTGGTGCTCCCGATCTTCGGAAGCGCGGCGGCGGCGGAACAGAGGAGAGTTCGCGGAATAGGGTTCTGCTTCTGGGGTTTTCCCGTGACGGGGGATAAATAGGCGAAAGGGGGCAGCCAGAGGTGGGCCAGGGGCCCCAGGCTCCCCCTAGCGCGGCCAGGGGTGGGGCCGCGCCGGGTGGCCGCCTGGGCCCCCCTGGCTCCCCTCTGGCCCCTCCCGGTCTCTTCTCGAAGCTTCCGTCACGCTGATTTTTTATCTGAATTTTCCCGAATTTTTCTGGCACTTTTTATATGGGGGAAAACTGAAATAGAAAAACAGCAGAAAATAGGAACTGGCACTGGGGTGTACTAAGTTAATAGGTTAGTCCAAATATGATAAAAAATGTAAGAAAGTGTATCTAGATCATAGCAATATCACACAAAACATGCATGGAACAAGAAGAAATTATAGATACGTTTTGGACGTATCAACATCCCCAAGCTTAATTCCTGCTCGTCCTTGAGTAGGTAAATGATAACAACATAATTTCTGTGGTGACATGCTAGCAACCATATAAGAACTTTGAAAAGTAAAGCAATCAAGGTTAGAAATTCAATTCAAGTCATAACATGCAAGAGTCTATATTAGCATTGAAACAAGTAACAAAAGAACATTAGGTGCAAGAGTTCTCGCTGTCTGTGACTCGAATGTCTCCAAATGGTGTTTGCGTGCAAGAAGGGGGATAGGGAATACGAGAAAAAAGTATTTTTGTGTTGAGAACTCAATCTACTAAAGTTTCACACTTGGTCTTCTTTGGAATCTTATCTTGACTCGTCCCCAGACCACTAGCCAGGTACAAGTCAATTTGATCCACTCCTTTTCGATATTTCGAGCACTCATGCAATGAATGAGCGTAAGCACGAGAGTTGACACCTAAAAGGCGAAACAGAAAGAAGGTGGAGGAGGAAGACAAAAAGGTGTGAAAGGCTCACATAAATGAGGACAATCATAGGCGAGAGAAGGCCATATGATAGATATGATGTGAGGAGTAGGGATTGCCATGCAACGGATGCACATATGAGCTAAGGTAAGCTCTCCAATGGAACTAGTGGGGGTGCATCCAACTTCCTTGCTCAAGAAGACCTAGAGCTCGTTTGAGGAGGCTCATCATTGGAATATGCAAGCCAAGTTCTATAGTGTGAAGGTCCCCACATAGCTATATGCATAATGATCATCTCTATGTAGTACAAGGATATAGAGGGAGTACTAGTGTGGATCTCTCAAAAGGATAGTAGTGTTACCCCTTTCTCTCTTTTTATTTCTTTTTCTCTTTTTTCTATTTTTTTGTATTTTTTTGTGGCCTCAATGGCTCTTTCTAATTAACTCTCATTTGTCCTCTTTGGGATCTTTTAATGTGTCCACTTTGGGATCTTTTCCTCACTTAAGGGCAACACTCTAATTTACAAGAAGGTAAAGGAGATCTTTCACACTTTACAAGGTACTCAAAATCATAAAGAAGATGTAACTATCATGATGTATGCAATGTATGCCGCTGCCAGTGTAGCAGGAACATGTATGACATGAAGATCAAGTCATGAAGAGGTGGAAGTTGCATGGCAATGTAACTCGGAAAGGCTATGGAAATGCCTTGATAGGTAGGTATGGTGGCTGTTTTGAGGAAAGATATAAGGAGGCTTATGATGACAGAGCGTATCATGCCAAGGGTTTGGATGTACCGGCGAAGGTGGGCACCAACTCTCGGAGTGAGAAGAAGGCAATGCACGGCACGGGAAAGGCTAGCAAAATATGGGAAGGTGGAAGTGTCAACTCTCAATACTTACATTAGTCCGAAGAACTCATGCACTTATTATCGGTAACTCTCAATCTAATAAGGAGGTTCACAAAGAGACAAGTACCCCGAGGAGGAGTGTATGGGGGTTTGGTTATCCTTGCGCATCCTCGACTCATGGTACGTGAGTGTTCTCTGATATTCGACCCCTCAAAAGAGTAGTGATCCATCTAGTAGCTAGAGTTCTCAACTAGTTTTGTAGGTTTTGAAAATAAACACGGATTGCCCAAAATACGACACCTATCACTAATAGGCAAGAGCTCTTGACACCAAAAGTTCAAACATTACTCACATCAATACCTCAAAACTATTGCAAGCTACTACTAAAATTAAATAGCAACCTCAATTACCTAATTTCAAGACAAGACACAACTCAGTGCAACAACCAACTCTCTTAACAAGATAAACATGAAAACTAAAGAGAGTTCCAGCAACAAACTAAAACAAAATCCAAGGCTCTTGCTAAAGACAAACTAAAACTAAGACTAAACATGGCAGTAGCTACGAAAAGATAAAGAACACACAACAGCAAAAAGATAGGCATGAAGAATCCTATGATGTGTTCTAACTTTTGAAAGTGGAGCGTGTTTCTCTCCCACACAAAGTAAGAAAGGATCTAACTTGTTATGAATAGCAAGCAAAGCTAAAGAAACTAAAAATAAAACCTAAGAGCGAGACGCTCCAAGCATAGCACATAACGCATGAAGTGATAAAAATATAGTGAGACGAAGGACGAACTGATGATTGATGATGGAGAAGGGGATGCACGGGGGCATCCCCAAGCTTAGATGCTTGAGTCTCCTTGAATATTAATTGGGGATGCATGGGGGCATCCCCAATCTTGAGCGCTTGACACTCCTGGATCTTCTTTCATCATCTTCCATCGCACACTTGAAAACTCCCTTCATACATAACTCATCATAAGCTGATTAGAGAGGTTAGTACCCTTAATAAATATTTTTTCTCCACTGGATATAAAGATATTCTTGAAGAGCTACTGTTTCTCAAGAGTGCCAAAAAGTTTTTGCAAAGAAAAAGCAAGCTTAAGGTTTGCAAAAGTTAGGAGAGACAAAACGTGGCAGAATCTGTGAAAAACAGAACAGCAGATAGTAAAGAATTTTTTAGGGGTACTTCTGCAACTCAAATAAAAAACTCAGAACATACGGAAGTTTCGTAATTGTATAGAGCATACTGTGTAAAAATTTCAGCTCAAAAAGATGAACTGGGATTTTTCTGGAATTTTTCTGGTCACGAGGACAGAATCTGTTTTCTGGACAGCATGTCACAACTTTTACTTCCCTTGCCGTAAGAGGCTATAACTTGGCACAAAGCTAAAAAATAAAGATACAATGATGTTGCTACAGAAGTAAAAATCATCAAGACACAACAAAATCAAAAATAAAAACCTAAATTTGTTGCGGGCTGCCTCCCGAAAGCGCTTCTTTAAAGCCATTAGCTAGGCATAATGCAAAAGATCAAGTTGTATCAATCGAATCATTATCAATATCATCAAAAAGCTCTTCAATTGTGCAACTAGTCTTAAGAGGTCTTTCAAATAAAGGCCTAATGAAGATACTTCTAGGGAGAAAACCAAAAGGCAGAAAATCAATGGAAGATTCATTTATAAAATTATCAAAGAGAGGTATTTCTTCCAAAGTTTTCACGGTTTCAACTTCTTTGGCAATAGGTGGCTTATTCTTAGGTCGGGGAACCTTAGGGACATAATTAAACTTAGGTTCCCTTCTTTCCGAGGTATCAACCTTTTTTGGTTTGATTGAGGAGAAAGTAGTTCCTAGAGTATTAATGATTTCCTCAATCTTATCTATCTTAGAAGGATCCGTATCACGGGATTTGATGACCTCCAAGGTTTTAATAATTTTCAGCATGGAGCTATCAAGCCTATTCAAATTCCCTTGAATCTTGCGATCCAACTCATTTATCCTAGTTATACTTGGTATTTCTAACTCTATCTTTTCAAGTTTCTTCATAATATGAGATAGAGTTATATCTTCTTGCATCCTAACAATAGGGAGATTTCCAACAAGATTTTCAATAACATTAAGAGATTCCCAAGTCGGGGCTTCTAAAAAATTCCCATTGATAGCAGTGTCTAATATGAACCTATTCCAAGGAGTAATCCATACATAAAAATTTCTAAGCAGTATAGTAGTGGATTGCTTCTTGGTGGCTTTTCTATGAGGATCATTAATTCTATACCAAGCATCTTTTAAACTTTCTCCACCTTTTTGTTTAAAGGTGAGAACCTCTGACGAGGGGGTGACCCCACGACTCCTACGGATGAGCCTACCTGGTGTCCATGAAGGCAGAAGGCCCATGAAGATACGGGCTCGGCCCACTAGATGGCACCGACGTAGAGGTCCTCGACTCACAAGGAAGGTGCGAAGACCTGCCGTATGGAGCAAGCTAGGGTTAGGAAAGTTTACCTGTACACGTAGATGAACTCCCCGAGACCTAGCCCTGTATATAAGGGCTAGGAGGGGCGACGCCAAAGACATCGAGTCTCACTTGTAACCCTAGCCCTGAGCGCTCCAGGCTTGGCTTCCTCTGTAAACGCATCTTCCCAATCAATAATATCGAGCAGGAGCAAGCCTCCTTGTTTGCCGACGAGTTATCGTCCAACCTGCGCCTCTCATGACTAACCCAGGGTCCCTGACCATGGGATTTGCCGGGGTTGATCCCCGTCAACCTCTGTCTCAACAAAGGCAGAAGGGCCAGACATAATGACAACTAGCAAGATAAATATATTTTTTTGTAAATTTTGATAAAAGACACAAAGATAAAAACTGAAAGATAAATTAACAAGACTAAAATACAAAGGTAAATGGTAGTGTGCAAGTCCCCTATCTTAGCACTTGGAGTCCCCGGCAACGGCGCCAGAAATTTGCTTGATGGCGCGAGGGTTGATGGGTGTAGTCTTCTCGCCCTTCGTTGGTGAGCCCCAAGTGGAAGGCGTGATGCAGCACAGCAGCAAATTTCCCTCGGTAAAGATACCAAGGTATTTCTCCAGTAGGACTCCAGAGATGATAAGTAGGTGTCAACGGCGCAACTAACGCGGACCTGCACACAGACACAGATAACTTTGTTCCCAACGAACTTCAGAGAGGTTGTCAATCTCTCCGGTCTTGTTGTTTACAAAGGATAAAACGCAAGGGATAATAATAGCAACTGGAAAGTAAATGCAGAAAAGTAAATATAGCGTGGAAACAATGATAAGGATATGGACCGGGATACGTGATGTTCGCTAGTGACGTCTCTCTCCCAAAAGACGATAAAATTGCTATGCGAGGTAAACAAATTACAGAAAGGCAATTGACAGGATTATGAACGCACCGCAATGCTAACTATGCTACAAAAGAAAGGAAGAGGTTCAAAAGCACGGGCAGTACGCCAAAGTAAGTAGACCGAAATCCATCTGCATCTACTACTAATCATCCACCTTGAGATATCTATCCAGATCATCTCGCTGGTATTAATTTGCGAGCCCCACCCAAAGTGTAAACCCAAAGCAACAGAAAACTGCAATAGCAGAAATATTAAAAAGGTGCCTCGATCATGTAGGGCAGCTCACGAGGTCTAAACGTAGGGTTATGAAAGTTTACCTGTACACGTAGATGAACTCCCTGAGACCTAGCCCGCTATATAAGGGCTAGGAGGGGCGACGCCAAAGACATCGAATCTCACGTGTAACCCTAGCCCTGAGCGCTCCAGCCTTGGCTCCTCTGTAAACGCATCTTCCCAATCAATAATATCGAGCGGGAGCAAGCCTCCTTGTTTGCCGATGAGTTATCGTCCAACCTGCGCCTCTCATGACTAACCCAGGGTCCCTGACCATGGGATTTGCCGGGGTTGATCCCCGTCAATTGGCGCCGTCTGTGGGAACTACGCAGGTTGGGATCACGATCTCGGCGGTCCCATCTTCAGCAAGCCACAACCCGAGGGCAAGAACCCGACCTAGCCCACTCGAAGGATTCAAGATCACGGCGGACATCTTCGCCAGCCCATCAAGACCACTCGAGCTGCAGTCACGCCAGGACCGATACTACGGTAACGACCAAGTACAGCGCCAGCACCGAAGGAGTCGACGACCCAGAAGAACGGCGAGGGGACTTTACGAAGGGTGTAAGGCCCGATATGCGGTACTGTTCCAGATCTAGGTGTTTCCACCCAGATCCGGGGACGAAGCACATATCGGTCCCACCGCGACATGTGACAAAGCCATATGCCCCGGATTTCCAACATGATATCACAACATTACAGATACAAGGATACAACATCTCATACAATCGGCATACAACTGCCTCAAATATAATACAACAGCGGAAGATACATGTCTGAGTACAGACTACAATCAAATGCCTAGTGGCAAAAGAAAATCATCGATCCCCATAACCACGCGGGTCCAGGCCCTCCGCCGGGATCCTCCTAACTAGTCGTCGTCGAGTCTTCACGTGAAACGTCGATCACCATACCTGTTGTCGATCAAGAACACTGAAAAGAGTTTGGGGGTAGTATCATGAGTACAGAAGTACTCAGCATCCAACTGTAGTGGTCATCTGACCCAGCAAGGACTTCATCACTCGTCATTCTAGGACAACTAGTAGTTTACGGTAAGGATGGGGTAAGTGGTGAGGTTGCTGCTGCACTAGCATTTATGAAGTGGCTAACGATCTAGAGAGTAAGATAAGAAGCCAAGCATTCGATGAGGAATCGCCTCCAACAAGTCTTGCTATCAACTACTTACGCAAACATAACACCTATCCTATCCTTGTCCTCCTCTTCGCATCCCGACGAAGAAGAAGCAGTCAAGGCACACACACGTTGATCAAATTATATTAAGATTATCTCAGCTGTTGTTGTCTATGAACAAGGAGTAGGTCTCAAGTCGTCCATAACCGTGGACACGGCTTCTCGAAAAGATCTAACCCTGCAGGGGTGTACCAACTGCCCATTACAAGGCTCCGCACGCACGTCCATCTCTCTCAGTTGCTACCCATCACAGGCAACCATTTTATGATTTAGTTCCAAGAGATCCGGAACGACAGGTCCCTCTAGCTAACAACGAACAAATCCGGGTGGCCCCCGGGGAGTCGACACCCAATCCAAAAGCCGGCCACGCTCTCGGATCGGACTCTTCCGTATGACGCAAGTCGGATTGCCGGTTAATCACACATGGGAAACCGGGTCCTAGCTGATCGGGTGGACCAATAGAGAAACAATGTCTCCACTGGCCCAAGTTGTTTTAAAACAGCTGGGGGCCCAACCAAGCACACACACTTTTTCAAATGGTAAATCATCTTGGGCCACCACTAGAAATGTTTGAAGCTAGGTAGGTAAGAAAATGGGACCCCATAAAATCCCACACGCGGTTAGGCACGCTCAGTCTTAAAACCAATACCCGGAACTCGGGTCCTAGGTGACTCGAATGGAACAAAGCGTCGGGGCGGGATATCCTAGACCTTCCATCCTTCGTCGAATATAGTCAACATTTATAATAATCAATATCATCAACAACAATATAATAATGATAATGTGATATCCCAAACCAAGGAGTAACAGGGTAACCTCGTAGCATCCTAAGCATGCATACGAACCAGGGGCTGAGCAACGAGCAATAGTAACATAGCAGTACAAGGTTTGCTGGCAGGGGTCATGGCTGTATCGGTTTGAAAGAGGTTGTAAGCATGTGGTAGGATCAAACATCGAGCCTAACCTAGACTAGCATGCAAACCGCTGGTTGAAATAGAATGGATCATAAGTAATGTATAGTCCTTGCCTGTTGATAAGTCGGGTTCCGAAGGTGTAGTTGATCGCAAGCTCGCAACGTCTCCGAGAGGTACCCGCGGAAGCACACAAGACGATAAACACTGGAAAGCAATCAATGAGCAAGCATCTATTACTACGAAGCAAACACGAGCAAGCATCAACAAGGAGCAACACGATACATCGCACCTACCGTCGAGAGCGGTTGCTAACAATTTAAGTGGAGTACTCGTCGCACAGGACGGTACCGCACGTTTATGGTGGTTCAAGTTGTTTAGCTACAGGTTATCAACAAAGGTTGTTAACATGGCATCTCACTCAAGCATGGCATATCACACAAACATGGCAAGAGGTTAAGCATAAATAAACTACCTGATCTAGTCACTTTAAGTGGGGGTAAAATCTATACATGGCAACTATTACGGACCCCACGATATTTATTGCATTTGGTACTGTTCTGCCCTAAAATATATTTTATTATTTTTATTAGCAAGAAAGAGCAGTATAAACACAATCTACATGCAATTCTAGTCAAGTTACATATAAAGAACATTTTAAACAGAGCAACGGTTGAAAAGTTATGGCAATTACAGTTACAGTGGCAAGCAGTGTAATTAGCAGTTAAACATCATGTTAACAAAGTTCAAACATGGTAACAAGCAACATTTTAATAATCTACGTGCAAAACGGAGCAACTTTCATATAGAAAGCGTCTCCATCGGAGCTACCGGTGAAAAGATATAAGCATCGCAAAATTATAACTAAATCTGCCTAAATAAAAAAAACCTAGAAAGGAAAAAAAACTCTAACGGGCCGAAACTAGGCTACTGGGCCTAAACAGGAAAAAAAATAAAAAAATAAAAAAGAAGAAGAAAAAAAAACGGTGGGGCGCTCACCTCTGGGTCGTGGCCCATCTGGCCTGGAGGCCGGCCTGGGCTGGCTGGAGAGGCCTGGCAGCTGGGCCGCTCTGGCGCGCCGGCCCACGTGCGGCAGGAGCCCAGCCACAGCGAGCGGGGGCAGGGACTCGATCCCGATCCAGGACGGTTCGTCCCGAGCGGGAGGGGCGGCGGCGCCGTCCATCCTCCGGCGAGGTGGGCGAGCGCGGGGAGGAGGCCACGGCGCGGGGCGCGGGACGACTGGAGGGCGCCGGCTCCACCGGATCCGACCGGAGGCGAGGAGGGCGGTGACCTGTGCGGCTCCAGGGGCGGCGCGAGATCTTCGAGCTCGCCATCCATGGCGGTGGCGGCGCGGACCTGCGGCTACACAGAAGGAGAGGAGATGAGGAGAGGGAAGAGGAGGAACGGGGGTGCGGCCGTGACCTGCGGGGTGGCGGCTCAACGACGACGGGGCCCGCTGGCCGGAGGCGAAGCGGACGAGCACGGGCGGCTCGGGCAGTGTCCATGGGAGGAGCTCGGGCTGGGGAGCTGGGGACGCGATCTGGTCCGTTGGATCGCCAGATCTGACGGTCCAGATCGCCTAGGGCTAGGGTCTCGCGAATTTGGGGGTTTATTGGGCAGATCTGGGCAATTCTCAGGGGGTGGCTGCAAATTTTGGACTAAGGAAACCATAGAAGAGGGGTGGGAGTGTGGTGGTCTTTATATAGCCCAGGTGGCTGGCAGTTTGCAAAAACATCCCCGGTATTTCTCTCGCGCGCGCGGTGTTTACGTTTCTGACCGCCGGGGGTCCGCAGTACCTCCGATTCGGGTAAAACTTCGAACTGCGCGATCAGCGCGTCGAGCCGGAGGCGTTCACCTCGCGCTGGAACCGTTCCAAAAAAACTTTCCGGCGCGCTATAAAACATATGTCGTTTAATTATTAAACGGTGTTTTGGTTCCGTTGGCTGCGGCTGGTCTCGTGCGATTTTCGCGACGGTGATCGGGCGAAACCCGGTGTCGCAAAGGTCGAGTGTCAGGGTGGCAAGGGTCGGTCTCCCTCCGGTATGAGATAAGAGGGGAAAAAATAATCGCCGATCGATAAATCGGGGATGCAAAGACCGCAAACAAATCAGACAATCAAACAATTCACACCGAAAATAAATTTTTTTAATTTTTGCGAAAACTGGGCTGTTACAATACAACACCACCAACAAGGGATCTCGTCCCGAGATCCTGGATGATCCGGGGGAGAGGAGGAGAGAAAAGTGAGTCGATGATTCTTCAACACCACCAACAAGGGACTCTGCTCCATGTCGAATGACGAACTCCGTCGAGAAAACTTTCCTCAGAGAGACGACATCGTCGGAAAAACGAAACTGTCCGTGTCAAGAGGGAGAACGACAGCTAAAACCTGGACAAAGGGATAGTGCTTTTCGACGCAAGTCGTGAAAACACCGGGCAAAAGGAGGGAGGGCAAAGGACGACCCAGATGATATCCGAAACCGGAGAAGCTGAAGGTACTACAGGAATTCCCACCTGCGCTCGGAATCGAGACAATACGCTGCAAGCAAGGCATTGTAACGGTTTCGAAACTCAACACACTCGAGATCCTAAAGTTTGAAGGGGATAAGGCGAGAATAAAACACTTACGACACTTGTCCTGACCAGAGCATGGGTAAGGAGTAAAAAGATTCCTACTCTCCGACAACTACTTAATAACTACAAAATAGTTTTTGTCTAGACTCGACTTCGGCCAGAGAAGGGATCCTACGGTCGGTAAGGCTCTGATACCAAGTTGTAAGGCCCGATATGCGGTACTGTTCCAGATCTAGGTGTTTCCACCCAGATCCGGGGACGAAGCACATATCGGTCCCACCGCGACATATGACAAAGCCATATGCCCCGGATTTCCAACATGATATCACAACATTACAGATACAAGGATACAATATCTCATACAATCGGCATACAACTGCCTCAAATATAATACAACAGCAGAAGATACATGTCTGAGTATAGACTACAATCAAATGCCTAGTGGCAAAAGAAAATCATCGATCCCCATAACCACACGGGTCCAGGCCCTCCACCGGGATCCGCCTAACTAGTCGTCGTCGAGTCTTCACGTGAAACGTCGATCACCATACCTGTTGTCCACCATGAACCCTGAAAAGAGTTTGGGGGTAGTATCATGAGTACAGAAGTACTCAGCATCCAACTGTAGTGGTCATCTGACCCAGCAAGGACTTCATCACTCGTCATTCTAGGACAACTAGTAGTTTACGGTAAGGATGGGGTAAGTGGTGAGGTTGCTGCCGCACTAGCATTTATGAAGTGGCTAACGATCTAGAGAGTAAGATAAGAAGCTAAGCATTCGATGAGGAATCGCCTCCAACAAGTCTTGCTATCAACTACTTACGCAAACATTACACCTATCCTATCCTTGTCCTCCTCTTCGCATCCCGACGAAGAAGAAGCAATCAAGGCACACACACGTTGATCAAATTATATTAAGATTATCTCAGCTGTTGTTGTCTATGAACAAGGAGTAGGTCTCAAGTCATCCATAACCGTGGACACGGCTTCTCGAAAAGATTTAAGCCTGCAGGGGTGTACCAACTGCCCATTACAAGGCTCCGCACGCACGTCCATCTCTCTCAGTTGCTACCCATCACAGGCAACCATTTTATGATTTAGTTCCAAGAGATCCGGAAATGACAGGTCCCTCTAGCTAACAATGAACAAATCCGGGTGGCCCCCGGGGAGTCGACACCCAATCCAAAAGCCGGCCACGCTCTCGGATCGGACTCTTCCGTATGACGCAGGTCTGATTGCCGGTTAATCACACATGGGAAACCGGGTCCTAGCTGATCGGTGGACCAATAGAGAAACAATGTCTCCACTGGCCCAAGTTGTTTTAAAACAGCTGGGGGCCCAACCAAGCACACACACGTTTTCAAATGGTAAATCAGCTTGGGCCACCACTAGAAATGTTTGAAGCTAGGTAGGTAAGAAAAGAGGACCCCATAAAATCCCACACGCGGTTAGGCACGCTCAGTCTTAAAACCAATACCCGGAACTCGGGTCCTAGGTGACTCGAATGGAACAAAGCGTCGGGGCGGGATAGCCTAGACCTTCCATCCTTCGTCGAATATAGTCAACATTTATAATAATCAATATCATCAACAACAATATAATAATGATAATGTGATATCCCAAACCAAGGAGTAACAGGGTAACCTCGTAGCATCCTAAGCATGCATACTAACCAGGGGCTGAGCAACGAGCAATAGTAACATAGCAGTACAAGGTTTTCTGGGAGGGGACATGGCTGTATCGGTTTGAAAGAGGTTGTAAGCATGTGGTTGGATCAAACATCGAGCCTAACCTAGACTAGCATGCAAACCGCTGGTTGAAATAGAATGGATCATAAGTAATGTATAGTCCTTGCCTGTTGATAAGTCGGGTTCCGAAGGTGTAGTTGATCGCAAGCTCGCAACGTCTCCGAGAGGTACCCGCGGAAGCACACAAGACGATAAACACTGGAAAGCAATCAACAAGCAAGCATATATTACTACGAAGAAAACACGAGCAAGCATCAACAAGAAGCAACACGATACATCGCACCTACCGTCGAGAGCGGTTGCTAACAATTTAAGTGGAGTACTCGTCGCACAGGACGGTACCGCGCGTTTATGGTGGTTCAAGTTGTTTAGCTACAGGTTATCAACAAAGGTTGTTAACATGGCATCTCACTGAAGCATGGCATAGCACACAAACATGGCAAGAGGTTAAGCATAAATAAACTACCTGATCTAGTCACTTTAAGTGGGGGTAAAATCTATACATGGCAACTATTACGGACCCCACGATATTTATTGCATTTGGTACTGTTCTGCCCTAAACAATATTTTATTATTTTTATTAGCAAGAAAGAGCAGCATAAACACAATCTACATGCAATTCTAGTCAAGTTACATATAAAGAACATTTTAAACAGAGCAACGGTTGAAAAGTTATGGCAATTACAGTTACAGTGGAAAGCAGTGTAATTAGCAGTTAAACAACATGTAAACAAAGTTCAAACATGGCAACAAGCAACATTTTAATAATCTACGCGCAAAACGGAGCAACTTTCATATAGAAAGCGTCTCCATCGGAGCTACCGGTGAAAAAGATATAAGCATCGCAAAATTATAACTAAATCTGCCTAAATAAAAAAAACCTAGAAAGGAAAAAAACTCTAACGGGCCAAAACTAGGCTACTGGGCCTAAACAGGAAAAAAATAAAAAATAAAAAAATAGAAGAAGAAAAAAACAGTGGGGCGCTCACCTCTGGGCCGTGGCCCATCTGGCCTGGAGGCCGGCCTGGGCTGGCTGGAGAGGCCTGGCAGCTGGGCCGCTCTGGCGCGCCGGCCCACGTGCGGCAGGAGCCCAGCCACAGCGAGCGGGGCAGGGACTCGATCCCGATCCAGGACGGTTCGTCCCGAGCGGGAGGGGCGTCGGCGCCGGCCATCCTCCGGGGAGGTGGGCGAGCGCGGGGAGGAGGCCACGGCGCGGGGCGCGGGACGACTGGAGGGCGCCGGCTCCACCAGATCCGACCGGAGGCGAGGAGGGCGCCGAATCGTGCGGCTCCAAGGGCGGCGCGAGCTCTTCGAGATCGCCAGCCATGGCGGCAGCGGCGCGGACCTGCGGCTACACATGAAGAGAGGAGATGAGGAGAGGGAAGAGGAGGAATGGGGGTGCGGCCATGACCTGCGGGGTGGCGGCTCAACGACGACGGGGCCCGCTGGCCGGAGGCGAAGCGGACGAGCACGAGCGGCTCGGGCAGTGTCCATGGGAGGAGCTCGGGATGGGGAGCTGGGGACGCGATCTGGGTCGTTGGATCGCCAGATTTGACGGTCCAGATCGCCTAGGGCTAGGGTTTCACGAATTTGGGAGTTTATTGGGCAGATCTGGGAAATTCTTAGGGGGTGGCTGCAAATTTTGGACTAAGGAAACCCTAGAAGAGGGGTGGGAGTGTGGTGGTCTTTATATAGCCCAGGTGGCTGGCAGTTTGCAAAAACATCCCCGGTTTTTCTCTCTCGCGCGCGGTGTTTACGTTTCTGACCGCCGGGGGTCCGCAGTACCTCCGATTCGGGTAAAACTTCGAACTGCGCGATCAGCGCGTCGAGCCGGAGGCGTTCACCTCGCGCTGGAACCGTTCCAAAAACACTTTCCGGCGCGCTATAAAAAATATGCCGTTTAATTATTAAACGGGGTTTTGGTTCCGTTGGCTGCGGCTGGTCTCGTGCGGTTTTCGCGACGGTGATCGGGCGAAACCCGGTGTCGCAAAGGTCGAGTGTCAGGGTGGAAAGGGTCGGTCTCCGTCCGGTACGAGATAAGAGGGGGAAAATAATCGCCGATCGATAAATCGGGGATGCAAACACCGCAAACAAATCAGACAATCAAACAATTCACACCGAAAAAAAAAAAATTTAATTTTTGCAAAAACTGGGCTGTTACACCCGGGCACCCGCCGCACACCAAGACGATGAGTACGAGATTGAATCTAACGATCAGAAGAACCACCGCCAAGGCAGAAGGAATCGACGACCCAAAAGGCGCACACGGGCATCCGCCGCCAACCAAGACAGCGACTCCGAGACACCCGTTGGCGAGTACTACGACCCAGATCGAAGGCCGGATGAATTCTCCAACCTCATCAAAAATCAAGACATGAGTCGAGGAATCGAAACCGATCCTCGCCTCCACGAGCACCCGGAGGATCACGAGCAGATCTTCAGAATCTCAAGAAGGAAGAGGCACGCTGGATCTAGCAAACTCACGGCCAGAGAGCAGCTAGCAGGACCCTGCACGATCCACAGCTTCGAGGATGACTGGGGACGCGTCAGATCAAGTCACACCTTGAGAGACTGCCGTCTGTTCTACTTGCTAGCCGACGACCTCAAGAAGGAAAAGCAGAAAGAAGACAGACGCAATCGACGACCCGAGCAATCGCCGACCTCAAACCCGGAAGGACGTCGCAGCCCGTCACAAGCACATGTGCTCATGATCCAAGAAGGAAGAATACCGCAAGCACAACACGACGCCCAAACCCTGCAGGCCAGAGCAGCCGAGAGCACAAACATAGTCGAAATCTACCAATTGCATGACACGGAGACCAGCATCACGTTCTCACAGGACGACCATCCACTCGCAGTCCCAAGACCGGGGCATGCACCCCTAGTGCTCGATGCACAAATCGGAGGATACGACATGGACCGGGTCTTCATGGACGGAGGCAGCAGCATGAACATCATCTTCACCAGCACCCTGCAAAAAATGCTGATCCCACAATCAGTATGGAGAAAATCAAGCACCGAGTTGCATGGGGTAGTCCCAGGAGAAGCAGCCACATCCCTCAGAGTCGTCAAACTCGAAGTCGTCTTTGGAAACCGGCGTAACTTCGCAAAGCACGTCCTCGAGTTCGAGGTACTCGATTGGCAATCGCAGTATCACGCCATACTGGGACGGCCAGCATTCGCGCAATTCATGGAGGTCCCACACTACGCCTACCTCAAGCTCAAAATGCCAGGATCATCAGGAGTCCTCACGATCAACGGAAGCTTCATCAAATCAGATCAATGTGATCGTGATTTCCACAGAATCTCCGACACATTCGGAGCCAAACAAGAACTCAGAGAAATAACCATGGTGACGGACAAGAGTACCTTCCTATTGGTGAACCGAAGCGAATCCAGGGAGTACGGACGCGACTTCAGCATCGACAGCGACACAGTCACTCACCAAGTGCACCCAACGGACCCCGACAAAACAGTCCGCGTGTACGCCCACCTACCAGAGGAGTAGGCAGCAGCTCTCGTCGCCTTCCTCCGAGACGAGTGGGAAATATTCGCTTGGTGCCCAGCCGACATGCCTGGGATACCACGCGAATTCGCGGAACACGCCCTACGCATCAAGCCAAACACGAGGCCAGTGAAGCAAGCGCTGAGAAGATTCTCGGAGCCCAAGCGCAGAGATATCGGAGAGGAAGTCAACCGGTTACTCGACGCTCAGTTCATTCGAGAAACGAAGAAAGCCACCTGGATAGCAAACCCAATGCTGGTGCCAAAGAAAGACACGACCGTGCTGCGCATGTGCGTCGACTATGGACCAGTCAACAAACATTGCCCGAAGGATCACTTCCCCCTGCCTAGAATCGATCAGATAATCGACTCAACAGCAGGGTGCGACCTACTCTCCTTTCTGGACGCTTAATCAGGATACAATCAGATCAGGATGAAGGAAGAAGACGAAGAGCACACATCATTCATCACCCCCTACGGAGTATTTTGCTACAAGACCATGCCTTTCGGGCTCAAAAACGCATGCGCCACTTACCAACGAATGATGCAGGCCTGCCTGAAGGAGCAAATCGGAAGAAACATACAAGTCTACGTAGACGACATCATCATCAAGACCTATAAAGCAGCGACACTACTCGATGACCTGCGCGAAACCTTCGCAGCACTCAACAAATACAGAATCAAACTCAACCCAAAGAAGTGCGCATTCGGCGTACCAGCGGGAAAGCTTCTTGGCTACATGGTCTCCGCCCGCGGAATCGAGGAAAATCCCGAGAAAGTCCAAGACATCACCCGCATGCAAGAACCAACCGACGTCAAAGGAATGCAGCAGCTCACTGGAAAACTTGCAGCTCTCAGCCGCTTCATAAGCAGGCTTGGAGAACGCATGCTGCCTTTCTATCAACTGCTCAGGAAAATAATGAAATTCGCCAAGCATTCACGGAACTGAAAAAGACACATTCAACTCCACCAATCCTGGCGGTACCCAAGGAACGTGAGAAGCTATACCTCTATGTGGCAGCACGCAGCAGTGTAGTAAGCACAATGCTCGTTGTTGAACGCGCTGAAGAAGGCAATGTCCAGAGCATTCAGAGGCCAATCTACTACCTCAGCATGCTCCTGACCAAATCCCAGCAGCGGTACCCGCACTATCAGAAGCTACTACTAGCCATCGTCATGACTTCAAGAAAGGTGTCCCAGTACTTCGACGAGCACCCTATCATAATCGTGAGCAGCGCACCACTCGCTGACATACTCAACAACCCTGGAGCAACCGGGCGAGTCGCCGAGTGGAACATCGAGCTCAGCCCACGAGACCTGCAGTACAAGCACCCAACAACCATCAAAGCCCAAGTACTCCCAGATTTTCTGGTCGAGTGGACGGAGGTTCAAACATCAGCCCCCCCAGACCTATCAAGCTCATGGTCAATGTTCTTCGACGGGTCCAAGAGACAACAAGGAGCTGGGGCAGGAGTTGTACTCATTTCCCCCAAAGGAACAAAACTGAAATACGTCCTCCAGATCAACTTCAGTCACGCCTCCAACAACGAAGCAGAATATGAGGCACTCCTACATGGCACGCGCATGGCCAAAACATGCGGAGCCACTCGCCTCATAATTTACGGGGACTCTAATCTCGTCGTCCAGCAGACGATGAGAAGCTGCAACGCAATAGCCGACAACATGGCGGCTTACCAAAAGCTCTACAATGAGTTCGAAGGAAATTTCGACGGTTGCGAGCTCAACTACATCACCAGGGACAACAACGCAGAAGCTGACGAGCTCGCGAACATCGGTTCAACCCGGGCGCCCGTCCCACCTGGCGTTTTCCTCGAAAGCATCAACCGGAGATCCATCAAGACGCAGGCAGCAACACCTAAAGCGGTCGCTGACGGCAAAGACGCACCAGAAATAACGCAGGTGGCAACAGCAACACCATCAGAAGAAACGAGCACCAGCGCATCCGACAGCACAGCCCTGACAGAATTCAAAGGACCTGTCTGGACAAAACCGTTCCTACGATTCCTAATCGAAGGCACGCTACCACAAGACGTGGCCGAAGCACGGCGCATTAGCCGACGATCCAAGGCATTCACTGTGATCAACAGACAATTATACAAGCGTGGCATCACCCAGATACTCCAAAGGTGCATTGACGAAGAGGACGGCAAATCCCTATTGCTAGAAATCCACGAAGGCACCTGCGGTCACCACGCGAGCAGTCGAGTGCTCGTGTCCAAAGCATTCCGAGCGGGTTTCTACTGGCCCACAGCCATGAAAAACACAGAGGAAATCGTGCGACGTTGCGTTGCCTATCAAAAATTCGCCAACAGGCCACACGCTCCCGCATCAGAGCTCAAGACCATACCACTATCCTGGCCGTTCGCCACTTGGGGACTCGACATGGTGGGCCCACTAAAGAAATCATCCAAGGGCGGAAGGACACACCTGATCTTCACAGTCGACAAGTTCACCAAGTGGATCGAAGCAGTACCCATCACCAGCTCCACAGCTCTCACGGCTGTCAACTTCATCAAATCGATTATCTTCAGATTCGGAGTACCGCACAACATCATCACAGACAACGGCACGAACTTCACGGCCGCAGAATTTCAGAACTTCTGCGAAGAACTGGGCATCAAAATCAATTACGCATCAGTCGCGCACCCACAGTCCAACGGCCAGGTGGAAAAAGCAAACGGCCTTGTTTGTGGAGGAATCAAGAAGCGACTCCTCGCACCACTCGAGCAAGCCGCCGCTAACTGGGTAGAAGAACTCCCCGCGGTCCTATGGAGCTTACGAACCACGCCAAACACTGCAACCCAATACACACCCTTCTTCATGGTGTACGGAGCAGAGGCAGTCCTGCCACATGACCTCAAGTTCGGAGCACCCCGAGTCACCGGATACGAGAAAGAAGAAGCAGAAGAGGCATTACAAGACGATAAAGATACGACTGACGAAGCAAGAGACACAACCCTGGAAAAATCAGAAGGGTACCAAGACAAACTGAGTACCTACCAAAGCAGTCGACTGCGCACTAGAACCTTCAACAAAGGTGATCTAGTCCTACGAATAATACAAGAGAAGGTCCACAAAATTTCCCCCCAATGGGAAGGACCATTCATAATCTCAGAAGTCATCGGAGGCAGCGCCTACAGGCTGAAAAACCCAAAGAAAGACGAGGACGTGGGCAACCCATGGAACGTAGCAAACTTGCGACTATTCTATCCATAGCCCCTATTGGTCGGACATGACTGGCAATTCATGTAAATCGCTTGACCGCAATAAAATAAATATCACCCAAATAAGGCCATCTCAAAGCACTCGGGGGCTGAAGAGGAAACTCCCCCCGAGCAACTGTTATCGCACATGCGATCTTAGTCGAAGCACTCGGGGGCTGAAGAGGAACCCCCCCCCCCCCCCCCGAGCACCTACTATCGCACATGCGATCTTAGTCGAAGCACTCGGGGGCTGAAGAGGAAACTCGCCCCCCCCCCCCCCGAGCAACTGTTATCGCACATGCGATCTTAGTCGAAGCACTCGGGGGCTGAAGAGGAAACTCCCCCCCGAGCAACTGTTATCGCACATGCGATCTTAGTCGAAGCAATCGGGGGCTGAAGAGGAAACTCCCCCCCGAGCACCTGCTATCGCACATGCGATCTTAGCCGAAGCACTCGGGGGCTGAAGAGGAAACTCCCCCCCGAGCAACTGTTATCGCACTCGCGATCCTTACCGAAGCACTCGGGGGCTGAAGAGGAAACTCCCCCCCGAGCAACTGTTATCGCACTCGCGATCCCAACCGAAGCACTCGGGGGCTGAAGAGGAAACTCCCCCCCGAGCAACTGTTACCGCACTCGCGATCCTAATCTAAGCACTCGAGGGCTGAAGAGGAAACTCCCCCCCCCCCCCGAGAAACTGTTATCGCACTTGCGATCTTAATCGAAGCACTCAGGGGCCTAAGAATAAAAACTCCCTGAGGAACCTCCTTCACGAAGCACTCGGGGTCTCGAGCACAAACCCCACCCAAGAGACGACCATGGACACCCCAATGACATCCAAACGCTTTTGACGAAACTTTGGAGGAAACACAAGTTCATCGAGCCTTCACCCGATCGCCAACGATCACCTAAAGACTCGGGGGCTACTCCCATCGGGAGCACTGCCGCGCACCCGATAAAAGGCAAACAAAGGAAACAAAACTCTAGCCTATGCCTGACCCTTCGACTCAAGCGTAGCCTCGGGGGCTACTCCCATCGGGAGCGCTGTCGCGCACCCGATAAAAACCCACAGTACCAAGTACAAGACTGACCCGAAGACAGTTCCCAGCCACAAAAGACTCAAGCGTAGCTCTCTGTTCCCAAAAAAAGGGGGATTTAAAGACAACTCCTGATGGTGAAGACACAATTGTTTTTGGCATAAAAGCTCAAATATACACAAAGGATAAAGCATGGTTTACATCATAGATATCATCCTCGATACAAAAAGGACCCAACTACATTTGGATAGAAGGCAGCTCCTATTACAAGAGGAAATCACCCAAGGAACTATGACTTCTACATATGTGCCCATGAGGGGTAATCAAATATAGTACAAGACCATCATCACAGACAAAGTAGGGATGGAAGCAGCAAGCTCATGATGTCAATGAAATAACAAAAGGTGAAGCTCGACTTATTTGGGGAGCCACTGGGGAAGCCGCTCCACCAGCTTCTTCTCCTGCTCCTCTAGCTTCTTCTCCAGCTCCGCCCAAACTTCCGGCGAAGATGACGCCGCAGCCTCCAGTTCTACAAGGTCGCCTGCCGCGCTCGTTTAACCGGTGGCTTGACATCGAGGTCTTCTCCAGAAGCAGAGGAGGAAGCAGTTGAAGACGGCTCACCACCACCATCAGAAGATTCCCTGGAGGAAGAAGCATTCGAAGACGCAGGCGAAGGACTCCTCGACTTCATGGAGCTGTCGCCGCTCGACTCCTGCCCATGCGGATCCATGCTATTGCCACTCGGATCGAATGCGCGGACAATGACAGTGCTCTCACCGTCAAAGAGACAGCTAAGCATATCACCATCTCGCAAATGCAAACGCCGAGCAAATAAACCCCAACCAGAGCCAAGAAAAATCAAGCGAGAGCTATCAACCTCCAACTCAACATAAGAAGGAGATCGACAGCTCCCCTGAAGGTGCAGAAGCAGGCCATCCAAGCCAGTTTCAGAGACAATGGCAGAAAAAGCAGAGGGAAGAAGGATGCGATTGGCACTTTGGCCACGACGCGCAAAATAAAATCATAGCGCCAGAATCCCTCCTCCATGGGAGAGGAGGAAGGCATTGGCACCGCACCAAGATGACCTCCACGACATGAGCGTGGCGTGCGGCCACCACGGCCACGACGACCACAGCCACGGCCAACGCCTCGCCTCGGAACCATGAGCGGAAGGAGAGATGAAGAAAGAGGCAAAGCAGCGAGTTGGATAGAAGCGTAGAAGGGAAAGGCCTATTTATAGAACAAAAATCCTCGAAGAACAGAGAAGCCAAGACGACAGTGGCAATTAATTCAAAGACCAAACGACCCAGCCATCTCGAACTCCAAGACGAAAGATGCTTTCCCACGGGAAGCACTGTACGCAGGGCGCGTCAATTCGCGCGCGTTTCCAACGCACACATGGGAAACTCAACCGGCGCCTGCCGCACGCCACAAACGGCCATTATTATGACCGGTCCTCGAGATATGACGGTTCACTAATAGCCATCAAACAGAGGCATCACTATCCCTGACGAATGGCGAAGAAACCCAAACAGCAAGGCGAACTCAGTACGTCAACAAGGCCCAAAAGATTCCATCTTTCAGATCTTTTCCCCGAAGGAAGAAAAACATCTTACTCCCATCGGGAGCATACATCATAAGAGTTTCGGGGTGCTCCCTCACCTAAAAGCCAGACAAGTGCTCGAGTGAACACTCGCACCAATGAGAGTCCTGGGTGCTCCCTAAACCCGACGCAAGACAAAACGAAACACTCGCCAGGACCATACGGCACTACGATTCTCGGGTGCTCTCTCACCTCAAGAGCCGAAAACGGCATTCGAGTGATTACTCGCAAAAAACCCCCCGAATGAGCACTCGAAACAAAGCTCCTCGGGTGAATGAGTGAACAGCTCGCTTGATGTTTTGTTCCAAGCGGGTGCAATGCTATAAGGATCCGCGCCTCAAAAACACACAATTCCTGGAACACGATACACTGTGTCCAGATGCCACGCAAGATTAGCGTGTAGGTAAGACCCCGCTGCGAAGTACGGCCGGGCTGGGACTTGCCGAAGAGCGATTTCACTCACAACCTGTCCCATGCGCAGAGCATGATAGATAAGTCGGGCGGACACGCCTTAGGCTACACACATTACTGGCGGCAAATGAACACCGTAAGACCTAAAGCGGCCTGACTTTTGCTCGACACCAGTGTTCCAAGCTCACGTCGAGGGACGTGGGTTTAATTGGGCTACTGTGGTGTTTGCCCTAGTGCAATTCACCAAGGCTCGATCCGTCGACTCCTTGGGCCCTTTAAGCTTAGCATCCCTCGTAACAGGTTTTGTCATGGCCACCAAACTGCCAGCGACCCACGGATGAACCGTGCATATCAATAAGCGACAGATGAATGTAATCGAGTCCCTGCGCGACTCTTCGAGTTCCCCAGGCACTCGGGGGATACTGACGAGGGGGTGACCCCACGACTCCTACGGATGAGCCTACCTGGTGTCCATGAAGGCAGAAGGCCCATGAAGATACGGGCTCGGCCCACTAGATGGCACCGACGTAGAGGTCCTCGACTCACAAGGAAGGTGCGAAGACCTGCCGTATGGAGCAAGCTAGGGTTAGGAAAGTTTACCTGTACACGTAGATGAACTCCCCGAGACCTAGCCCTGTATATAAGGGCTAGGAGGGGCGACGCCAAAGACATCGAGTCTCACTTGTAACCCTAGCCCTGAGCGCTCCAGCCTTGGCTTCCTCTGTAAACGCATCTTCCCAATCAATAATATCGAGCAGGAGCAAGCCTCCTTGTTTGCCGACGAGTTATCGTCCAACCTGCGCCTCTCATGACTAACCCAGGGTCCCTGACCATGGGATTTGCCGGGGTTGATCCCCGTCAACCTCTGTCTCAACAAAGGCAGAAGGGCCAGACATAATGACAACTAGCAAGATAAATAATTTTTTTTGTAAATTTTGATAAAAGACACAAAGATAAAAACTGAAAGATAAACTAACAAGACTAAAAAACAAAGGTAAATGGTAGTGTGCAAGTCCCCTATATTAGCACTTGGAGTCCCCGGCAACGGCGCCAGAAATTTGCTTGATGGCGCGAGGGTTGACGGGTGTAGTCTTCTCGCCCTTCGTTGGTGAGCCCCAAGTGGAAGGCGTGATGCAGCACAGCAGCAAATTTCCCTCGGTAAAGATACCAAGGTTTGTCTCCAGTAGGACTCCAGAGATGATAAGTAGGTGTCAACGGCGCAACTAACGCGGACCTGCACACAGACACAGATAACTTTGTTCCCAACGAACTTCAGAGAGGTTGTCAATCTCTCCGGTCTTGTTGTTTACAAAGGATAAAACGCAAGGGATAATAATAGCAACTGGAAAGTAAATGCAGAAAAGTAAATATAGCGTGGAAACAATGATACGGATATGGACCGGGATACGTGATGTTCGCTAGTGATGTCTCTCTCCCAAAAGACGATAAAATTGCTATGCGAGGTAAACAAATTACAGAAAGGCAATTGACAGGATTATGAACGCACCGCAATGCTAACTATGCTACAAAAGAAAGGAAGAGGTTCAAAAGCACGGGCAGTACGCCAAAGTAAGTAGACCGAAATCCATCTGCATCTACTACTAATCATCCACCTTGACATATCTATCCAGAACATCTCGCTGGTATTAATTTGCGAGCCCCACCCAAAGTGTAAACCCAAAGCAACAGAAAAATGCAATAGGAGAAATATTAAAAAGGTGCCTCGATCATGTAGGGCAGCTCACGAGGTCTAAACAATGAAGATCAAAGAGGGGAGGAGAACATCACATAGCTACTGATCACGGATCCATGGTCCAAGGAAAACTACTCACGAGACATCCGGGGAGCATCCATGGTGGAGAGGAGACTCTCGGAGGTCAATCCTCCCTCCGGCAGGGTGCCGGGAAGAGGTCTTCTGGTGCTCCCGATCTTCGGAAGCGCGGCGGCGGCGGAACAGAGGCGAGTTCGCGGAATAGGGTTCTGCTTCTAGGGTTTTCCCGTGACGGGGGATAAATAGGCGAAAGGGGGCAGCCAGAGGTGGGCTAGGGGCCCCAGGCGCCCCCCTGGCGCAGCCAGGGGTGGGGTCGCGCCGGGTGGCCGCCTGGGCCCCCCTGGCTCCCCTCTGGCCCCTCCCGGGCTCTTCTCGAAGCTTCCTTCACGCTGATTTTTTATCTGAATTTTCACGAATTTTTCTGGCACTTTTTATGTGGGGGAAAATCAAATAGAAAAACAGCAGAAAACAGGAACTGGCACTCGGGTGCACTGAGTTAATAGGTTAGTCCAAATATGATCAAAAATGTATGAAAGTGTATCTAGATCATAGCAATATCACACAAAACATGCATGGAGCAAGCAGAAATTATAGATACGTTTTGGACGTATCAAGGCGCAGCCGCCGCCGCCGCTCGGTGCGCTCGGGAGGAGCCGAGCCGCTGCCCAGTCAATCGCGCCAGGCCAGGCGGGCCCGATCCGGCAGCGAGGCCCAGCCAGGCGCCCCAGGCCTAGCGCGCCCCTCGGCCACCTCTCCACGCCGCCTCATGGGCCAAGGCCAGGGTGAGGCTTTTTCCTTTTTTTTGTTTTTGTTGTTTTTTTCCTAGGCTAACCCCTGCGATTTTCTGCTAAGTCCTTTGAACAAATGCTGCTGACCCTGTCTTGCAACGTAATTTCCCATTGACTCGTAGCTCCGAATGAAGTGATACTTTTTTTTCTTGGTTGTGCTTTGTGTGCTTTAGAGTTCATCTTTAGGAAGTTATTTATTTTGAGTTCATATTGATGGTGCAAATCTGTGTAGAAGTAGGCACCAGACTGTTAACTGTTGCTAAATTCTGTCAAGTGCTGCTGATGTTATTTTGTTGCAACTTTGATTGATGATTGTGACACATCCATGAGGCCTATTGCATGGATTCTTTTTCCTATGTGTTAAGCATCATGTGTAGTTCATTTCCATGCTTTAACTTGTCATGTTTGGGTGCTTTAGCTATATTAAATCTTGCTCCAAAGTGGTGACCCTGATGTTAATGTGCTGCTGTGCTGGAAACTGTTAATTTTTTGCAACCTCGGGTGACGGTTGCGTCGTAACCATTTATCGGAATTGAGTGATTCCAATTGCACATTGTTAAGCATCATGTCTACTTCCATTATATGTATTGCATTGGCATGATATGTCTGCTGGTCATATAGTTATAAAGCTCCAAAGTTGTTATCCCGCTGTTTTTGACAGCCACATCTGTTTTTCTCTAAGTCTGTAACGTTCCGATGCCATGTTGCATGCTTAATATCTTTTGATCTATGATGCCTATTTGCATGATTCTTTTGGCCATGCCTTCCCTGTCATGTCTACTTTAGTTCCATATCATTTGTCAGCATGTTTGCATTCATTATCCTGTTTATGCATTGCTCAAAAGTGTGCTTCGTGATGTTGGCAGATGGTGTTCCAAACTTGTATTGCTTGTATCTTTTTAACCGTAACTCCGTTTGGGGTGTTCTTTATATGTAACTTGATTAGTTTTTCGTGTAATTTGTGTTTATGCTATTTTTTGCTGTTGTTAACCAACCTAAAATGTGGTTTAGGACAGAACAGTACCAAATCTTTTAATTGTCGTGCGACACTTAGTGTATGCCATGTTTAGGTTGTGCCTCACTTAAATTGACTAGCATAGATAGTTTCCTTTATGCTTCACCTCTTGCCATGTTTGTGTGCTATGCCATGCTTGCTTGAGTTGCCATGTTAACAACCTTTGTTGATCACCTGTAGCTAAACAACTTGAACCGTTCTAAATGTGCGGTATCGTCGTGTGTGACGAGTACTCCACTTAACCTGTTAGTAACCTCTCTCGACGGTAGGTGCGATGTCTCGTGTTGCCTTCTTGTTGATGCTTGCTCGTGTTTGCCTCGTAGTAATAGATGCTTGCTCGTTGATTGCTTTCCAGTGTTTATCGTCTTGTGTGCCTCCACTGGTACCTTCGGAGACGATGCGAGCTTGCGATCAACTACACCTTTGGAATCTGACTTATCAACAGGCAAGGACTATGCATTACTTCTGATCCATTCTATTTCAACCAGCGGTTTGCATGCTAGTATAGGTTAGGTTCGATGTTTGATCCTACCACATGTTTACAGCTTCTTTCAAACTGATACAGCCATGTCCCTTCCCAGCAAACCTTGTACTGTTATGTTACTATTGCTCGTTGCTCATCCCCTGCTTAGTATGCATGCTTAGGATGCTACGATGTTACCCTGTTACTCCTTGGTTGGGCTATCACATTATTATATTGTTGTTGATGATATGATTATTATAATGTTGACTATATTCGACGAAGGATGGCAGGTCTAGGCTATCCCGCCCGACGCTTTGTTCCATTCGAGTCACCTAGGATCCAAGTTCCGGGTATTGGTTTTAAGACTGAGCGGGCCTACCTAGCTTCAAACATTTCTAATGGTGGCCCAAGCTGATTTCCCATTTCAAACCGTGTGTGTGCTGGTCAGCTGCCAGTAGTTTTAAACCAACCCGGACCAGTGAGGACATAGTTCCCTTGCTGGCCCATCATGACCGTCTGAGGACCCGGTTTCCCATGTGTGATTAACCGGCAATCCAAACCTGGAGTCATACGGTAGAGACCAGATCGAGAGCACGGTCGGCTCCTGAGCTGGATGTCGACTCACCAGGAGCCACTCGGATTTGTTCGTTGTTAACTAGAGGGACCTGTCGTTTCAGATCTCTTGGAACTAAATCATAAAATGGTTGCCTGTGATGGGTAGAAACTAAGAGAGATGGGCGTGCGTGTGGAGCCTCGTAATGGGCAGTTGGTACATGATACGTCCCAAACGTATCTATAATTTCTGCTTGCTCCATGCATGTTTTGTGTGATATTGCTATGCTTTTGATACACTTTCATATCTTTTTATAACATATTTTGGAACTAACCTATTAATGGTTGCAAGATTCCACAAGTTCTTATTTTTTTATTTTATGTGTACGAATTGCTTGGATAAAGGAAAAATCACAAAAAGGAGCCTTGTAGGAGTTGGACTCTAACTCTCCCGAAATCTGTCCCCACCAGACAGGTTTTAAAGATTGCCTCGGAAACGCTAGAAGACGGCCTCAAACGGAAAATCTTAAAACTACAAAGTTGTAGGGAATTTTTTTCTGGTGGATTTAGACATAAAATTCATCCAATCGGAGTTCGGATGCTTCCAGGAACCCTGAAATACAGAAGACGTAATCTGGATGACGGGAATCCGATAGTCTATATAAAGAGAGGAAACCTAGGTCAAAGGCACCACGAAATTTCCTCCCCCTTGGCATCCGTCTTGAGGGGGATATCAATCTCCACAGCAGCACCATCTCCAAGGAAGAAGAAGGGGCCAAGGGCCGCTTCCCCCAAGGGCCGTGGCCGTGGGCGCCGCCGCCGCCGTGGCCGCCGCCGTCGCCGTCTCCTTCATCTCCTCCGGGCTGCACCTCTCCATCAACAACTCTCCCTCTCACCATGTCCATGTGTGAGTAGTTCCCCTCGGGGCTAAGGCTTATATCTTGATCTATGTGGTTTCTCTCTCTCCCATGATGTGATCTTTGTTGTGATCATAGGCTATGTTAATCTAGGGTGATCCCATGATATTTCCTCTTCCTCTATGTATTGAATTGATGTACTCAATTGATCTTATCGAGTATAATCTCCGAGACCAAGGTGACAGCGGTCTATTGGACATGGGTTAGAAGAATATTATCATGAGTGATTTCCTCTTTTGTGTGTGGATTGAAGATTGAGAGTCTCTGTAACAGCCCAGTTTTCACAAAAATTAAAATTTTTGTTTTCGGTGTGAATTGTTTGATTGCCTGATTTGTTTGCAGTGTTTGCATCCCCGATTTATCAATCGGCGATTATTTTCCCCCCTCTTATCTCGTATCGGACGGAGACCAACCTTTGCCACCCTGACACTCGACCTTTGCGACACCGGGTTTCGCCCGATCACCGTCGCGAAAACCGCACGAGACCAGCCGAAGCCAACGGAACGAAAAACCCCGTTTAATAATTAAACGGGATATTTTTATAGCGCGCCGGAAAATGTTGTCGGAATGTCACCGCAGTGAGGTACGATCGAAGAGCTCGACGCGCTGAGCGCGTGGTTCGAGATTTCATCGGAATCGGAGTCCGTACGGAGTCTCGGCGGTCACGAACATATTCACCGGACACGCGAGAGGGGTACCGAGGGCGTTTGCGTCAACTGGCCAGCCAACCTGCCTATATAATGACCCCCACCTCCCAAACCAGCCAATTAGGGTTTACCCCATGGCATATTTGCAGCCACCCCCCTCTAAAAGTCCCCAAATCTTCCCAATAGCCCTCCACCAACCGAAACCCTAGCCCCCATCAGATCCAGACCGTCAGATCTGGGATCTGACGGCCCAGATCTGCCCAACCGCAGCACAGCCAGCCTCCCAGCCGCCCGGGCCTCGCGGGCCCGCTCCTCCGCCGCCAGGGCCCGATCTGGGCCGCGCCTCGCTCGCCACCCGAGCTCCCGTGGAGGAGCCACGGCCACGCCTCCACTCCGGCCGCCGGAGCGCGCCGCCGGCCAGCGAGAGCCGCCAGCCCAGGCCGCGCACCTCCTCTCCTCTGCCGGCCCCTTCTTCCCTCTCCTCCCCGGCCCTCTCACCTCGCCGTTCTTCTTCCTGGACGCAGATCGCGCCGCCGGCCGCCATGGGAGGCTCGAGCCCGAGCTCGTCCTAGCCGGAGCCGCCGCCTGGGACCTCGCCACCACCTGGATCCGCGCCGCCCCTGCCTTGGCCTGCGCCGCCGCGCGCATCTTCGTCGGAGCCAGGCCGGCTGGAGCCGCCGCTCGCATCTTCGCCGGAGCCAGGCCGGCTGGAGCCGCCGCTCGCCGGCGGGAAGCAGCCGCCGCCACCGCTCGGTGCGCTCGGGAGAGCCGAGCCGGCTGGCCGCTCCAACCGTCCAGGCCAGGCGGGCCCGATCCGCCAGCTGGGCCCAGCTCGCCCCAGCGGCCTCCAGCAGCCCAGCGCAGCCAGGCCACCCCTCTGCCAGTTGGGCCTAGCCCAGTGGGTGAGGGCCCGAATCCTTTCTTTTTATTTTTTTTCCTGAGCCTGCTGGAAATTTTGCTAAGTCCTTTATGTTTTGCTGCTGATTCAATTCTGTACTGTAATTTCCCGTTAAACGGTAGCTCCGATGACGTTGCCCCCAAAACGAAAGTTGCTCAGAATTGCGTGTACTTTAATTCATATTTTGTGAGATTTTGCATTTGAGCTCATCTTGATTGTGTAATTGTGTGCTGAACAGGGCATCAGGCCGTTAAACTGCTAGTTTTTGCTATTATGTGCTGCTGTTGTTATTTTGTTGCAACTTTGCATGATGATTGTGAGTAATCCATGAGGCCTATTGCATTGATTCCTTTTGCGTTGCGTTAAGCAATGTTTCTACTTCAGTTTCATGCATTCACATGCCATATTTGCTTGCTGCATCATGTTTATATCTTGCTCCAAAGTAGCTATCTTGATATTATTGTGCTGCTATTGCTGAAACTGTTATTTTGTTGCAACTTCGGTCGACGAGTGTGTCGCGACCGTTTATCGGAATTGAGTGATTCCAGTTTCATATTGTTAAGAATCATGTATACTTTCATCCCATGTATTGCTATGTCATGTTGCTGCACTTTTGCATATAGATTTACGCCTGTTTTTACCGCATGTGCCCGTAACTTGTTTTGCTTGTATCTTTTTAACCGTAACTCCGTTTGGGGTGTTCTTTATATGTAACTTGATTATTTTTTCGTGTTCTTTGTGTTTATGCTATTGTTTGCTGTTGTTAACCAAGATAAAATATGGTTTAGGGCATAACAGTACCAAATCCTTTAATTGTCGTGCGGCACTTAGTGTTATGCCATGTTTAGGTTGTGGCTCACTTAAATTGACTAGCATAGATAGTTTACTTTGTGCTTCACCTCTTGAACTATTTGTGTGCTATGCCATGCTTTCTTGAGTTGCCATGTTAATAACCGTTGTTTGGTCACCTGTAGCTAAACAACTTGAACCACCGTAAACGTGCGATATTCGTCGTGTGTGACGAGTACTCCACTTAAATCGTTAGTAACCGCTCTCGACGGTAGGTGCGATGTCTCGTGTTACTTCTTGTTGATGCTTGCTCGTGTTTGCTCCATAGTAATAGTGGTGCACCGTTGATTGCTTTCCAGTGTTTACTTCTTGTGTGCTCCCGCGGGTACCTCTCGGAGACGATGCGAGCGTGCGATCGACTACACCTTCGGAACCCGACTTATCAACAGGCAAGGACTATACATTACTTATGATCCATTCTATTTCAACCAGTGGTTTTCATGCTAGTATAGGTTAGGCTCGATGTTTGATCCTACCACATGTTTACAGCCTCTTTCAAACCGATACAGCCATGTCCCTTCCCAGCAAACCTTGTACTGCTATGTTACTATTGCTCGTTTCTCAGCCCCTGCTTAATATGCATGCTTAGGATGCTACGATGTTACCCTGTTACTCTTTGGGTTGGGATATCACCTGATTATTATATTATTGTTGATGATATGATTATTGTTATAATGTTGACTATATTCGACGAAGGGTGGAAGGTCTAGGCTATCCCGCCCCGACGCTTTGTTCCATTCGAGTCACCTAGGATCCGAGTTCCGGGTATTGGTTTTAAGACTGAGCGTGCCTAACCGCGTGTGGGATTTTATGGGGTCCCCTTCTCTTACCTACCAAGCTTCAAACATTTCTAGTGGTGGCCAAGCTGATTTACCATTTGAAAACCGTGTGTGTGTCTGTTGGGTCGCTCCTGGCAGATATTATTTAAAACAACTCGGACCAGTGAGGACATAGTTCCCTTGCTGGCCCATCATGACCGGCTGAGGACCCGGTTATCCCAATGTGTGATGAACCGGCAATCCAAACCTGGAGTCATACGGTAGAGACCAGATCGAGAGCGCGGCCGGCTCCTGAGCTGGGTGTCGTCTCACCGGGGGCCACCCGGATATTTTCGTTGTTAGCTAGAGGGACCTGTCGTTTCGGATCTCTTGGAACTAAATCATAAAATGGTTGCCTGTGATGGGTAGCAAATGAGAGTGATGGACGTGCGTGCGGAGCCTCGTAATGGGCAGTTGGTACACCCCTGCAGGGTTAAATCTTTTCGAGAAGCCGTGTCCACGGTTATGGACGACTTGAGACCTACTCCTTGTTCATAGACAACAAAAACTGAGATAATCTTAATATAACTTGATCAACGTGTGTGTGCCTTGACTGCTTCTTCTTTGTCGGGATGCGAAGAGGAGGACAAGGATAGGATAGGTGTTATGTTTGCGTAAGTAGTTGATAGCAAGACTTGTTGGAGGCGATTCCTCATCGAATGCTTGGCTTCTTATCTTACTCTCTAGATCGTTAGCCACTTCATAAATGCTAGTGCGGCAGCAACCTCACCACTTACCCCTTCCTTACCGTAAACTACTAGTTGTCCTAGAATGACGAGTGATGAGGTCCTTGCTGGGTCAGATGACCACTACAGTTGGATGCTGAGTACCTCTGTACTCATGATACTACCCCCAAACTCTTTTCAGGGTTCTTGATCGACAACAGGTATGGTGATCGACGTTTCACGTGGATACTCGACGACGACTAGTTAGGCGGATCCCGACGGAGGGCCTGGACCCGTGTGGTTATGGGATCGATGCTTTTCTCTTTGCCACTAGGCATTTGCTTGTAGTCTGTACTCAGACATGTATCTTCCGCTGTTGTACTGTATTTGAGGCAGTTGTATGCCGATTGTATGAGATGTTGTATCCTGTATCTGTAATGTTGTGATATCATGTTGGAAATCCGGGGCATATGGCTTTGTCATATGTCGCGGTGGGACCGATATGCGCTTCGTCCCCGGATCTGAGTGGAAACACCTAGATCTGGAACAGTACCGCATATCGGGCCTTACAGTCCCTTGGTGCTTGTTTTTGACTATCCTTTAGATATGTTGTGGTGATTGTGGTACTCTCTTTGGATGGCCGCGATGACATTGGGAAATCCATAGATTGAGAACTACGAACTCTGAGGTGCGCTTTTGTAGCCCTACACAATTCTCGTCCTCTCAAGACCACAAAGGAATGACCTCCGAGTACGTCTCCATTGCATGTTTTATGGAAATATCATGTGATTAGACTATGTTAATTTTGTTGGGAGTTGCCACTAGTGAAAGTATGAAGCCTAGGCCTTGTTTCCACCATTGCAATACCGTTTGTGCTCATGTTTACCACTTGTTTCTTTGCTGCACTTTTTATTACAGATTTATATTACCTTGTTTTGCCACACCTATCACCCATATTTTATCATCTCTTCGCCAAACTAGTGCACCTATACAACTCCTAGTTGTATTTGGTGTGTTGGGGACACAAGAGACTTCTTGTATCTTAATTGCAGGGTTGCTTGAGAGAGACCATCTTCAACCTCTACTTCCCTGAGTTCGATAAACCTTAGGTCATCCACTTGAGGGAAATTGCTGCTGTCCTACAAACCTCTGCGCTTGGAGGCCCAACATAGTCTACAAGAATAGAAGTGTGCATAGACATCAAGCCATTTCTGGCGCCGTTGCCGGGGAGGTGAGTGCTTGAAGGTATATATTTAGATTCTGCAATTAAATCTTTTCGTTTCTTGTTTTTATTTTCACTAGTTAGGTTTATGGAAAACTGCAATCTTAGTTTGCTGCTTCGGGGAGACCGCTTTGCCACACCTGTGGTAGAGAAGTCTCTGCCACCTACTGAATGTATCCCGTTCCAAATACCTCTTGGGATAGTTGAAATAATTATTAATGATTGTTATAATGGGACAGTCAATCCTAGTATTCATTTGTTGAAACTTACAGAACTTTGTGAGTTATTTAAGATTTCAGGATTGACAAGAGGTGAAGTCGTGAAGAAATTATTTGCCTTGTCATTGAAAGGAAGAGCATTGGAATGGTATAGGATACTAGATGATTCTCACCTACGGGATTGGGAAGAGATGCAGTCTCTCTTTTACTCCAAGTTTTATCCTCTTCATGATGTCCATGAGAATAGGAATTATATTTATAATTTCTTTCCTCATGACGGAGAGAGCATATCTCAAGCTTGGGGGAGACTGAAAACTTTGATGCTAAAATGTCCTAACCATGGGCTCCCGAAAGATATGATTATTACTAATTTCTATGCAAGGCTATCTCGACAGGATAAAGCCTTGCTCGATGCTTCCTCGATGGGTTCTTTCACAAACGAAAAGATTGATGCTAAATGGGTACTCCTTGAAAGAATCCAACACAATACTGAAGATTGGGAGATCGACAAAGGTAAGAGTCAGGTATAATTTATGAGTATGATTGCATTAAGTCCTTTGTTGAAACTGCAAGTTTAATAAATTTAGTGCTAAGTTTGGGCTTGATTCTCAACTCCTTGTTGATTTCCTCAAATCTTTGGCTTCACATCTTAATATGCCTAAGGAGAATTGGATCAAGCATCATGAACCTTTTAAAGAGATTTGCAAAGAAAATGAAATTGTTAATGATGATTGCAACATGCATGATCCAATTCCTGAAAATGAAGATTTATATAAGAATGTTAATTTTTGTGGAGTGGATAGACCTTGTGAAAGGCCTATGATTGAAGAAGAGAAGTATTGTAAGAAACATAAGCATGACAGAACAATCACTTGGGTTAGAGATTTAAATGAAATTGCTAGAGAATTGTGTGACCTTTGTCCTTTTACTTGTGAACTTTGCTGCATAAAGGGTCACTTCAATTTTCAGTGCATGTACTTTCAAAACATAACTGTTAGCCAGTTGTGTGATGACATGATCACCCCTAAACTTTATGATGAGCTTATGTTATTTTTGATGTGTGAAGAGTTATCAGAAAATACTTCTTGGCTAGATGGTCATGCTTTGGGAATAAATAACACTTTGCAGAAATGCCATCTCTATTGTGTTGTTAATTGCCATGAGAATGATTACATAAGTAAGATTAAAAAGGAGGGAACTCTAGCAAAGTATAAAAATGTCTCTTATATTTCTACTAAAAAAAGGAGAGTTTCTCCCAAGTTTCCCCTATTGTTTCTAATGATAAACCAGGATATGTGGAGAAACTTCCCCTCCAACCCCTCCTTCCTAAGGTGAAGAAGAAGAAAAAGAAGAGGAGGAGGAAGAGGAGCAGGAAGGAAGAAGAATGGGTAACAACCTGGCCTGAGCATATTCCTCGCATCGATTTTTATCCTAACGGACAGAAATTTATGGAGGATGGTGAGCTTGATTGCATTCATTATTATCTTGAAGATAAGTCTGTAGGTACTATTGAATATGATTTTGATTATGATATGCATGTTACTTTTTGTGATTGGGAAAATGATGATAATGCTACTTATGACCTTGAAAATCTCTTTGGTACCAACTCTGAGAGTGATGATATGGAAAGCTCCAAGCTTGGGGATGATAGGATTGCAAGTCCTTTACCCATTAGTGATGTGGTAATTGATAATTCTTTTGCTAGTAAGAATAAAGACAACATGTTTACAAATATAGTTTCTAGCAATGATAATGCTCTTATCTACTATGATGATGTTATAACTCCTATTTTTAGTGATTATAAAGGTACCTATGACATAAGGAGAAATTATCCTTATGAAACTTGTCATGATCATGGAGGGAATTACTCCCTTGTTTAACACCATCTTCCTAATACACAATTAATCTATAGTGTTCAAGTTGTTTATGATAGTCCTACTCCCACTATTACCAATGAGAAAGATTATGCTTATGTGGAGAGTAAGAGTACCCCTTTGCATGTGGATCATGGTAGCAATTTTTTATGTGATACTTATATTGTTGAGTTTATTCATGATCCCACTGAAAATTATTATGAGAAGGGAACACATTCTAATAGATATTTCAATAATGTCAAATTCCCTCTCTTTATGTTAAAGGATTTGAAGTTGCACTTATTTTGCCTTCCTATGCTAATATATTTATGCTTCAATGAGTTATTTCTCTACAAGATCCCTTTTCATAGGAAGCATGTTAGACTTAAATGTGTTTGGTATTTTCTTCTTGATGCTCTCTTTTGTTCTTCAACTCTTATTCCTTATTCCTATGAGAGCATCATTAAAAATCTTAAGCCTATCTTTATGGCTATAAAGAGAGAGCTCTAGGGAGACAACCCTTGTTATCTTTAGTTTGAGTTTTTACTTTCAGTTTTTAGTGGTCTTGATGATTATTAATACTATAGCAACATCATTGTATCTTTATTTTCAATCTTTGTGCCAAGTCTAGCCTCCGATTGCAAGAAAGTTCAAAAGTTGTGACATGCTGTCCAGAAAACAGATTCTGTCCTTGGACGGAAAAATTAGCCTAAAATCACCAGATCATCTTTTTGATCTGATTTGTTTTGACATCGTGCTCCATACAATTGACTTTCGAGCGTCTGTTCTGAGTTTTTTGATTCGAGTTGCAGAAGTACCCCTAAAAAATTCTTTACTACCTGTTGTTCTGTTTTTCACAGATTCTGCCACGTTTTGTCTCTCCTAACTTTTTCAAACCTTAAGCTTGCTTTTTCTTTGCAAAAACTTTTTGGAAATCATGAGAAACACTATCTCTTCAAGAATATCTTTATATCCAGTGGGTAAAAATTATTTATTAAGGGTACTAACCTCTCTAATCAGCTTATGATGAGTTGTGTATGAAGGGAGTTTTCAAGTGTGCGATGGAAGAGGATGAAAGAAGATCAAGGAGTGTCAAGCGCTCAAGCTTGGGGATGCCCCCATGCATCCCCAATAAATATTCAAGGAGACTCAAGCGTCTAAGCTTGGGGATGCCCCCGTGCATCCCCTTCTCAATCAACAATCATCAGTTCATCCTTCGTCTCACTATATTTTTATCACTTCATGCGTTATGTGCTATGCTTGGAGCGTCTCGCTCTTAGGTTTTATTTTTAGTTTCATTTAGCTTTGCTTTTTGTTCATAACAAGTTAGATCATGTCTTACTTTGTGTGGGAGAGAAACACGCTCCGTTTGAACTAGAACACATCATAGAATTCTTCATGCCTATCTTTTTTCTGTTATGTGTTCTTTATCTTTTCGTAGCTACTGTCATGTCTAGTTTTAGTCTTAGTTTGTCTTAGCAAGAGCCTTGGCTTTTTTTTAGTTTGTCGCTGGAACTCTCTTTAGTTTTCATGTTTATCTTGTTAAGAGAGTTGGTTGTTGCACTGAGTTATGTCTTGTCTTGAAAGTAGGTAATTGAGGTTGCTATTTAATTTTAGTAGTAACTTGCAATGGTTTTGAGGTATTGATGTGAGTAATGTTTGAACTTTTGTTGTCAAGAGCTCTAGCCTATTAGTGATAGGTATCGTATTTTGGGCAATCCGTGTTTATTTTCAAAACCTACAAAATTAGTTGAGAACTTTAGCTACTAGATGCATCACTACTCTTTGGAGGGATCGAATATTAGAGTACACTCACGTACCATGAGTCGAGGATGCGCAAGGATAACCAAGCCCCCATACACTCCTCCTCGGGGTACTTGTCTCTTTGTGAACCTCCTTACTAGATTGAGAGTTACCGATATAAGTGCATGAGTTCTTCGGACTAATGTAAGTATTGAAAGTTGACACTTCCACCTCCTCATTTTTGCTAGCCTCTCCCGTGCCGTGCATTGCTTTCTTCTCACTCCGAGAGTTGGTGTCCACCTTCGCCGGTACATCCAAACCCTTGGCATCATACGCTCTGTCATCATAAACCTCCTTATATCTTTCCTCAAAACAGCCACCATACCTACCTATCAAGGCATTTCCGTAGCCTTTCCGAGATATATTGCCATGCAACATCCACCTCTTCATGACTTGATCTTCATGTCATACATGTTCCTGCTACACTGGCAGCGACATACATTGCATACATCATGATAGCTACATCTTCTTTATGATTTCGAGTACCTTGTAAAGTGTGAAAGATCTCCTTTACCTTCTTGTAAAATAGAGTGTTGCCCTTAAGTAAGGAGAAGATCCCAAAGTGGACACAATAAAAGATCCCAAAGAGGACAAATGAGAGTAAAATAGAAAGAGCCATTGAGGCCACAAAAAATACAAAAAAATAGAAAAAAGAGAAAAAGAAATAAAAAGAGAGAAAGGGGCAACACTACTATCCTTTTGAGAGATCCACACTAGTACTCCCTTTATATCCTTGTACTCCAGAGAGATTATCATTCATGCATATAGCTATGTGGGGACCTTCACACTATAGAACTTGGCTTGTATATTCCAATGATGAGCCTCCTCAAATGAGCTCTAGGTCTTCTTGAGCAAGCAAGTTGGATGCACCCCCACTAGTTCCATTGGAGAGCTTACTTTAGCTCATATGTGCATCCGTTTCATGGCAATCCCTACTCCTCACATCATATTTATCATATGGCCTTCTCTCTCCTATGATTTTCCTCATTGATGTGAGCCTTTCACACCTTTTTGTCTTCCTCCTCCACCTTCTTTCTGTTTCTCCTTTTAGGTGTCAACTTTCTTGCTTACGCTCATCCATTGCATGAGTGCTCAAAATGTCGAAAAGGGGTGGATCATTTTGACTTGTACCTGGCTAGTGGTCTGGGGATGAGTCAAGATTAGATTCCAAAGAAGACCAAGTGTGAAACTTTAGTAGCCTGAGTTCTCAACACAAAAATACTTTTTCTCGTATATCTCTGTCCCTTTCTTGCACGCAAACACTAATTGGAGACATTCGAGTCACGGACAGCGAGAGCTCTTGCACCTTTATGTTCTTATGTTGCTTGTTTCAATGCTAATATAGACTCTCGCTTGTTAAGACTTGAATTGAATTGCATGCTTTGATTTCTTTACTTTCAAAGTTCTTACATTGTTCCTAGCATGTCACCACAGAAATTATGCTTGTTATCATTTACCTACTCGAGGACGAGCAGGAATTAAGCTTGGGGATGTTGATACGTCCCAAACGTATCTATAATTTCTGCTTGCTCCATGCATGTTTTGTGTGACATTGCTATGCTTTTGATACACTTTCATATATTTTTATAACATATTTTGGAACTAACCTATTAATGGTTGCAAGAGTGCACAAGTTCTTGTTTTTGTACTTTATGTGTAGGAATTACTTGGATAAAGGAAAAATCACAAAAAGGAGCCTTGACGGGGATCAACCCCGGCAAATCCCATGGTCAGGGACCCTGGGTTAGTCATGAGATGCAAAGGTTGGACGATAGCTCGTCGGCAAACAGGAAGGCTCGCTCCTGCTCGATATTATTAATGGGGGAGATGCGATTAAAGTGGAGGCCAAGGCTGGAGCGCTCGAGGCTAGGGTTACAGGTGATATTCGATGTCTTTGGCGTCGCCCCTCCTAGCCCTTCTATACCGGCTGGTCTCGGGGAGTTCATCTACGTTTACAAGTAAGATTTCCTAACCCTAGCTTGCTCCGTACGGCATGTCTTCGCACCTTCCTTGTAAGTCGCGGACTCCTACGTCGGTGCCAACTAGCGGGCTGGGGCTGTATCCTCATGGGCTTTCTGCCTTCATGGACACCAGGTAGGCTCATCCGTAGGAGTCGTGGGGTCACCCCCTCGTCATTAGCCCCCGAGTGCCTGGGGGACTCGGAGAGTCGCGCAGGGACTCGAGTACATTCATTCGTCGGTTATTGTTATGCGCGGTTCATCCGCGGGTCGCTGGCAGTCTGGTGGCCATGACAAAACCTGTTTCGAGGGATGCTAAGCTGAAAGGGCCCAAGGAGTCGACGGGTCGAGCCTTGGTGAATTGCACTAGGGCAAATACCACAGTAGCCCAATCAAACCCACGTCCCTCGACGTGAGCTTGGAACACTGGAGTCGAGCAAAAGTCCGGCCGCTTCAGGTCTTATGGTGTTCATTTGCCGCCAGTAATGTGTACAGCCTAAGGCGCGTCCACCCGGCTTTTCTATCATGCACAGCGCATGGGAAAGGTTGGGAGTGAAATCGCTCTTCGGCAAGTCCCAGCCCAGCCGTACTTCGCAGCGGGGTCTTACCTACACGCTAATCTTGCGTGGCATCTGGGCATAGTGTATCGTGTTCCAGGAATATGTGTTTTTGAGGCGCGGAGCCTTATAGCATTGCACCCGCTTGGAACAAAACATCAAGCGAGTTGTTCACTCATTCACCCGAGGAGCTTTGTTTCGAGTGCTCAGTTAGGGGGTTTTTCGCGAGTAATCACTCGAAATGCCATTTCGGCTCTTGAGGTGAGGGAGCACCTGAGACTCTTAGCGCCGTATGGTCTTGGCGAATGCATGTTTGTCTTATGTCAGGTTGAGGGAGCACCCGAAACTCTCACAAGTGCGAGTGGTCACTTGAGCACATAGATGACCTTTAGGTGAGGTAGCACCCGGGACTCTTATGATGTACTCTCTTGATGGGAGTAAGATGTTTTTCTTTATTTATGGAAAAGATCTAAGAGATGGAATCTCAGGGCCTTGATGTCTGTTTGGTTTTCTGCGCTGCTTGTCAGGGATAGCGATGCCTTTGCTTGATGGTTGTCAGGGATGCTCTTCCAGTGAACCGTCACGTCTTCAGGACCGGTCATAATAATGGCTGTTGTGGCGTGCGGCAGGCGCCGGTTGAGTTTCCCATACGCGCGTTGGAAACGCGCGCGAATTGACGTGTCTTGCGTACAGTGCGTCCCGTGGGAAAGCATCTTCGTCTTGGAGTCCGAGGCGGCTGGGAAGTTTGGTCTTTGAATTAATTGCTGCTGTCGTCTTGGCTTCTCTGTGCTTTGAGGATTATTGTTCTATAAATAAGTCTTTCTCTTCCACGCCTCTATCCAACTCGCTGCTTTGCCTCTTCCTTCATCTCTTCTTCCGCTCATGGTTCCCAGGAGAGGTATTTTCCGTGGCCATGTTCGTCGTGGCCGTGGTGGCCTCACACCACGCTCATGCCGTGGTGGTCGCCATGGTACGGCGCCAGTGCCTTCCTCCTCTCCCTTGGGGGAGGGATTCTGGCGCTATGATTTTATTTTACGTGTTCGTGGCCAAAGTGACAATTGCATCCTTTTTCCCTCTACTTTTTCCGCCATCGTCTCTGAGCGTGGCTTGGATGGCTTGCTTCTGCATCTTCAAGGGAGCTGTCGGTCTCCTTCTTATGTTGACTTGGAGGTTGATAGCTCTCGCTTGATTTTTATTGGTTCTGCTTGGAGTTTGTTCGCTCGGCGGTTGAATTTGCGAGATGGCGATATTCTCGGCTATTGCTTTGACGGCGAAAGCACTGTCACTGTCCGCGCATTCGATCCGAGTGGCAATAGTATGGATCCGCATGGGCAGGAGTAGAGCAGCGACTGCTCCACAAAGTCAAGGAGTCCTTCGCCGGTGTCTTCGACCGCTTCTTCCTCCAGGGACTCGTCTGGTGGTGGTGGTGGTGAGTCGTCTTCAACTGCTTCCCCCTCTGGCTCTGACGAAGACCTCGATGTCAAGCCACCGGTTAAACGAGCGCGGCAGGCGACCTTGTAGAACTGGAGGTAGCGGCGTCATCTTCGCCGGCAGCTTGGGCGGAGCTGGAGAAGAAGCTAGAGGAGCAGGAGAAGAAGCTGGTGGAGCACCATCTCCAATGTCTCCGCAAATAAGTCGAGCTTCACCTTTTGTTATGTCATTGACATCATGAGCCTGCTGCTTCGCTTCCTCCTTTGTCTATGATGATGCTCTTGTACTAGAATCGATTATCCCTCCTGGGCACACATGTAGAAGTCATAATTCCTTGGGTGATTCCCTTTTGTAACAGGAGCTGCCTTCTATCCGAATGTAGTTGCATCCTTTTTGTACTGAAGACGATCCTTAAGATGTAAATTGATCCTTTGCAATAGAACTTTATATTTTGCGCATTCGTGGCCAAAGTGCCAATCGTATCCTTCTTCCCTCTGCTTTTTCCGCCATTGTCTCTGAGCGTGGCTTGGATGGCTTGCTTTTGCATCTTCAAGGGAGTTGTCGGTCTCCTTCTTATGTTGACTTGGAGGTTGATAGCTCTCGCTTGATTTTTATTGGTTCTGGTTGGAGCTTGTTCGCTCGGGGGTTGAATTTGCGAGATGGCGATATGCTCGGCTGTCGCTTTGACGGCGAAAGCACTGTCACTGTCCGCGCATTCGATCCGAGTGGCAATAGTATGGATCCGTATGGGCAGGAGTCGAGCAGCGACTACTCCACAAAGTCAAGGAGTCCTTCGTCGGTGTCTTCGACTGCTTCTTCCTCCAGGGACTCGTCTGGTGATGGTGGTGAGTCGTCTTCAACTGCTTCCCCCTCTGGCTCTGACGAAGACCTCGATGTCAAGCCACCGGTTAAACGAGCGCGGCAGGCGACCTTGTAGAACTGGAGGCAGCGGCTTCATCTTCGCCGGCAGCTTGGGCGGACCTGGAGAAGAAGCTAGAGGAGCAGGAGAAGAAGCTGGTGGAGCACCATCTCCAATGTCGCCGCAAATAAGTCGAGCTTCACCTTTTGTTATGTCATTGACATCATGAGCCTGCTGCTTCGCTTCCTCCTTTGTCTGTGATGATGCTCTTGTACTAGAATCGATTATCCCTCCTGGGCACACATGTAGAAGTCATAATTCCTTGGGTGATTCCCTTTTGTAACAGGAGCTGCCTTCTATCCAAATGTAGTTGAATCCTTTTTGTACTGAAGACGATCCTTAAGATGTAAACTGATCCTTTGCAATAGAACTTTATATTTTCGTTGGCACTGATTGTTGTGTTCGAGTCCTTCGCGGACGAGAGCTGTCTTTGAGTCCGTCTTTGCACTTGTGGGTTATATCGGGTGCGCGACAGCGCTCCCGATGGGAGTAGCCCCTAAGGCTACGCTTGAGTCGAAGGGTCGAGCGTAGGCTGAAATTTGTTTCCTTTGTCGTTAGTTTCTGTCTTTTATCGGGTGCGCGGTAGCGCTCCTGATGGGAGTAGCCCCCGAGTCTTTAGGCGATCGTTGGTGATCGGGTGAAGACTAAATGAGCCTATGTTCCTTGCTTCCTCTAAAGTTTCTTCAGAGTACTTGGGTGCTCCATCTGATTGTGGCCATGTTTTTTGAGCCTTGTTTTCAGCAGGTGGGGCTAGCCGGGTATTGTTTTTGTTTGAGCGTTTTTTAGGCTTCAGACTGCGCGAACGGTCTTCGGGAGGAGATGGTCCTCGAGCTCCAGAGTGCTTGAATGCAGTGGTCGCGTGGGTGACGATAGCGTCCTTCGGGTGGGATTTGTACTCGAGACCCCGAGTGCTTTTGATGAAGATTGCGTTGCTCGGGGGGATTTTGCTCTTAAGCTCCCGAGTACTTTGGTTAAGATCGTGTAGGCGATAGCGTTGCTCGGGGGATTTTGCTCTTAAGCCCCCGAGTGCTTTGGTTAAGATCGCGTAGGAGGTAGCGTTGCTCGGGGGGATTTTGCTCTTAAGCCCCCTAGTGCTTTGGTTTAAGATCGCGTAGGCGATAGCGTCTCTCGGGGGGATTTTATTCTTAAGCCCCCGAGTGCTTTGGTTAAGATCGCGTAAGCGATAGCGTCTCTTGGGGGGATTTTATTCTTAAGCCCCCGAGTGCTTTGATTAAGATCGCGTAGGCGATAGCGTCTCTTGGGGGGATTTTACTCTTAAGCCCCCGAGTGCTTTGAGATGGCAGTATTTGGGCAACATTTATTTTATTGCGGTCAAGCGGTTACATGAGTTGCCAGTCATGTCCGACTCATAGGGGCTATGGGTAGAACAGTCGCAGGTTTGCTACGTTCCATGGGTTTCCCACGTCCTCGTCTGTCTTCGGGTTCCTCAGCCTGTAGGCGCCACCTCCGATGACTTCTGAAATTATGAATGGTCCTTCCCATAGGGGGGCAATTTATGGACCTTCTCTTGTATTAGTCGTAGGACTAGGTCACATTTGTTGAAGGTTCTAGTGCGCAATCAACTTCTTTGATAGGTACGTAGTTTGTCCTGGTATCCCTCTGATTTTTCCAGGGCTGCGTCTCTTGCTTCGTCGGCCATATCTTTGTCATCTTGTAGTGCTTGTTCTGCTTCTTCTTCTTCGTATCCGGTGACCCGAGGTGCTCCGAACTTGAGATCATATGGTAGGACTGCCTCTGCCCCATACACCATGAAGAAGGGTGTGTACTGGGTCGCGGTGTTTGGTGTAGTACGTAGACTCCATAGGACCGCGGGGAGTTCCTCTACCCAGTTGCCGCCGGCTTGCTGATGACGGCTTCTCGCCCTTCGTTGGTAGGCCCCAAGTGGAAGGCGTGATGCGGTACAGCAGCAAGTTTTCCCTCAGTAAAGATACCAAGGTTTGTCTCCAGTAGGACTCCAGAGATGATAAGTAGGTGTCAGCGGCGCAACTGACGCGGACCTGGACACAGACACAGATAACTTTTCTCCCAACGAAGTTCAGAGAGGTTGTCAATCTCTCCGGTCTTGTTGTTCACAAATGATAAAACACAAGGGGATAACGATAGCAACTTGAAAGTAAATGCAGAAAAGTAAATATAGCTTGGAAACAATAATGAGGATATGGACCGGGATACGTGATGTTCGCTAGTGATGTCTCTCTCCCAAAAGACGATAAAAATGCTATGCGAGGTAAACAAATTACAGAAAGGCAATTGACAGGATTTAGAACGCACCGCAATGCTAACTATGCTACAAAAGAAAGGAAGAGGTTCAAAAGCACGGGCAGTACGCCAAAGTAAGTAGACCGAAATCCATCTGCATCTACTACTAATCATCCACCTTGAGATATCTATCCAGAACATCTCGCTGGTATTAAGTTGCGAGCCCCACCCAAAGTGTAAACCCAAAGCAACAGACAACTGCATTAAAAAGAACTTTGCGTAAAGTAAACAATCCTTGTAACCGCGGTTACAAGCACCGTTGTTTTCCCCCTTGTGGCAACAACACATCCCCTAGACTCATGTTTCTGTCACTCAAGCATGTCATCGGGGAGGCATGAACCCACAATCTAGCACAAAGCTCCCTCTTGGAGTCACTACCTACTACTTGGCCAAAGCAATAAACAACAACGGAGAGCATGCAAGAATTACTTAGGAACAAAAATATAAGAGATAAAAACCAAATATATTACTCTATCACAATCTGAACATAATCTCATAATCCATCAGATCCGATCAAACTCAACATAGCAATAGCAGAAATATTACAAAGGTGCCTCGATCATGTAGGGAAGCTCACGAGGTCTAAACAATGAAGATCAAAGAGGTGAGGAGAACATCACATAGCTACTGATCACGGACCCATGGTCCAAGGAAAACTACTCACGAGACATCCGGGGAGCATCCATGGTGGAGAGGAGACTCCCGGAGGTCAAACCTCCCTCCGGAAGGGTGCCGGGAAGAGGTCTTCTGGTGCCCCCGGTCCTGGAAGCGCGGCGGCGGCGGAATAGAGGCGAGTTCGCGGAATAGGCTTCTTGTTCTAGAGTTTTTCCATGACGGGGGATAAATAGGCGAAGGGGGGCAGCCAGAGGTGGACCAGGGTCCCCAGGCGCCCCCCTGGTGCGGCCAGGGGTGGGGCCGCGCCGGGTGGCCGCCTGGCCCCCCCCTGGCCCCCCTCTGGCCCCTCCCAGGATTTTCTCGAAGCTTCCGTCACGCTGATTTTTTATCTGAATTTTCCTGAATTTTTCTGGCACTTTTTATATGGGGTAAACTGAAATAGAAAAACAGCAGAAAACAGAAACTGGCACTGGGGTGCACTGAGTTAATAGGTTAGTCCAAATATGATCAAAAATGTATGAAAGTGTATCAGATCATAGCAATATCACACAAAACATGCATGGAGCAAGCAGAAATTATCGATACGTTTTGGACGTATCAACATCCCCAAGCTTAATTCCTGCTCGTCCTCGAGTAGGTAAATGATAACAAGCATAATTTCTGTGGTGACATGCTAGCAACCATAAAATAACTTTGAAAAGTAAAGCAATCAAGGTCAGAGATTCAATTCAACTCATAACAGGCAAGAGTCTATATTAGCATTAAAATAAGTAAAAAAAGAACAAAAGGTGCAAGAGCTCTCGCTGTCCGTGACTCGAATGTCTCCAAATGGTGTTTGCGTGCAAGAAAGGAGGATAGGGAATACGAGAAAAAAGTATTTTTGTTGAGAACTCAATCTACTAAAGTTTCACACTTGGTCCTCTTTGGAATCTTATCTTGACTCGTCCCCAGACCACTAGCCAGGTACAAGTCAATTTGATCCACTCCTTTTCGATATTTTGAGCACTGATGCAATGGATGAGCATAAGCATGAGAGTTGACACTTAGGATGGCAAAGAGAGAAATATGGTGGAGGTGGAAGACAAAAAGGATGAGAAAGGCTCACATCAATGAGGACAATCATAGGCAAGAGATTCCAAATGATAGATATGATGTGAGGAGTAGGGATTGCCATGCAATGGATGCACATACAAGCTAAGAAACTCTCCAAACTATATGCATAAATATCATCTCTATGGAGTACAAAGATATAGAGGTAGTACTAGTGTGGATCTCTCAAAAGGATAGTAGTGTTGCCCCTTTCTCTCTTTTTATTTATTTTTCTCTTTTTTCTATTTTTTTGTATTTTTTTTGGTGGCCTCAATGGCTCTTTCTATTCAACTCTCATTTGTCCTCTTTGGGATCTTTTAATGTGTCCACTTTGGGATATTTTCCTCACTTAAGGGCAACACTCTATTTGACAAGAAGGTAAAGGAAATATTTCACACTTTACAAGGTACTCAAAATCATAAAGAAGATGTAACTATCATGATGTATGCAATGTATGTCGCTGCCAGTGTAGCAGGAACATGTATGACATGAAGATCAAGTCATGAAGAGGTGGAAGTTGCATGGCAATGTAACTCGGAAAGGCTATGGAAATGCCTTGATAGGTAGGTATGGTGGCTGTTTTGAGGAAAGATATAAGGAGGCTTATGATGACAGAGCGTATCATGCCAAGGGTTTGGATGTACCGGAGAAGGTGGACACCAACTCTCGGAGTGAGAAGAAGGCAATGCACGGCATGGGAAAGGCTAGCAAAATATGGGAAGGTGGAAGTGTCAACTCTCAATAGTTACATTAGTCCGAAGAACTCATGCACTTATTATCGGTAACTCTCAATCTAATGAGGAGGTTCACAAAGAGACAAGTACCCCGAGGAGGAGTGTATGGGGGTTTGGTTATCCTTGCGCATCCTCGACTCATGGTACGTGAGTGTTCTCTGATATTCGACCCCTCAGAAGAGTAGTGATGTATCTAGTAGCTAGAGTTCTCAACTAGTTTTGTAGGTTTTGAAAATAAACACGGATTACCCAAAATACGACACCTATCACTAATAGGCAAGAGCTCTTGACACCAAAAGTCCAAACATTACCCACAACAATGCCTCAAAACTATTGCAAGCTACTACTAAAATTAAATAGCAACCTCAATTACCTACTTTCAAGACAAAACACAACTCAGTGCAACAACCAACTCTCTTAACAAGATAAACATGAAAACTAAAAAGAGTTGCAGCACGAAACTAAACAAAAGCCAAAGCTCTTGCTAAAGACAAACTAAAACTAAAACTAAACATGGCAGTATCTATGAAAAGATAAAGAACACACAACAGCAAAAAGCTAGGCAGGAAAAATCCTATGATGTGTTCTAGATTTTGAAAGTGGAGCGTGTTTCTCTCCCACACAAAGTAAGACGGGATCTAACTTGTTATGAACAGCAAGAAAATCTAAATAAAACTAAAAACAAAACCTAAGAGCGAGACGCTCCAATCATAGCACATAACACATGAAGTGATAAAAATATAGTGAGACAAAGGACGAACTGATGATGGTTGATGGAGAAGGGGATGCACGGGGGGGATCCCCAAGCTTAGACGCTTGAGTCTCCTTGAATATTTATTGGGGATGCATGGGGGCATCCCCAAGCTTGAGCGCTTGACACTCCTGGATCTTCTTTCATCATCTTCCAACGCACACTTGAAAACTCCCTTCATACATAACTCATCATAAGCTGATTAGAGAGGTTAGTACCCTTAATAAATAATTTTTTTATCCACTGCATATAAAGATAATCTTGAAGAGCTAATGTTTCTCAAGAGTGGAAAAAAAAATTTGCAAAGAAAAAGCAAGCTTAAGGTTTGCAAAAGTAAGGAGAGACAAAACGTGGCAGAATCTGTGAAAAACAGAACTGCAGATAGTAAAGAATTATTTAGGGGCACTTCTGCAACTCAAATCAAAAACCTCAGAACATACGGAAGTTTTGTAATTGTATAGAGCATACTGTGTAAAAAACTTAGCTCAAAAATATGAACTGGGATTTTTCTGGAATTTTTCTGGTCACGAGGACAGAATCTGTTTTCTGGACAGCATGTCACAACTTTTACTTCACTTGCCGTAAGAGGCTATAACTTGGCACAAAGCTGAAAAGTAAAGATACAATGATGTTGCTACAGTAGTAACAATCATCAAGACACAACAAAAGGAAAAAGAAAAACCTAAATTCGTTGCGGGCTGCCTCCCGAAAGCGCTTCTTTAAAGCCATTAGCTAGGCATGATGCAAAAAGAAGAATCAAGTTTTATCAAGAGAAAAAGAATAACTAGCCCGAGTAACGGACTCAAAAGGTAACTTGATTTTCTTTCTAGGGAAGTGTTCCATCCCCTTTTTGAATGGGAATTGGAATTTTATATTCCCCTCTTTCATGTCAATAACCGCACCAACGGTGCGAAGAAAAGGACGTCCCAAAATGATTGGACACAAAGGTTCACACTCTATATCCATAACAATAAAATCAACGGGAACATAGTTGTCATTGAAAATGATAAGAACATCGTTGATCTTCCCCAAAGGTTTCTTTATGGAAGAATCAACAAGACGAACACCAAAAGAACAAGGCTCAAAAGGCTTCAATTTAAACATATCAAATATTCTTTTGGGCATAACAGAGGTACTAGCTCCAACATCACCTAAAGCATAGCAAGAGAAGTTATTCAATTTAATTTTGATCATAGGGTCCCAACCATCCTCTAGCTTCCTAGGTATGGAGGCTTCTACTCTAAGCTTCTCCTCCCTAGCTTTGATAAGAGCATTTGTGATATGCTCTGTGAAGGCAAGATGAAGTGTGCTAGTGTGGGGGTCTCTAGACATTTTGTGTAACAAGCTAATAACTTCTGAGAGGGTGCAACTATCAAAATCAATATCACTACTATCAAAGGTGGTAGTAGTGTCATCTAGTCTCACTTGTTTGAAACCCTCTATATTCATAGGAGTTTCTTTTTCTACGGTTGAGGTATTAGCATCACCATTAATAGGTCCAACGGGACTAGGAGTGCATTGGATGCTAATAGTTTGAGTGTCCTCAACAATTTGGATAGGGGCAACTGTGTGGTGTGTAGGAAGGCTCTTAATTCTATCCTCTTCCATAGGGATAACTTCCGGTTTGGCTTCCATTTGATTTATCAAAGTAGATTGGGTGTGGGACATATTCGAAACATGGGTTTCGGTGGCGGTAAGTCTAGCCTCGAGATTAGAAATCTCACTGTTCAGGCTATCAAGCTATCCCCTAATGTTTTGCAGGATGGCAGTATGCTCACCTATTTGCTTAGAGAAAGCTTTGTTTTGTTCAAACTGCATGTGCATATAGTTCTTAGTAGCTTTCTCTATTTCTACCAATTTATCATAGCTAGGTAGGTCTCTTTTCGTATAAGCAGGATTATAGGAGTTGTTGCTAGGGTAAGTGTTGTTGTTCCCATAGTTAGATGGGAACGGTCTAGGATTGCTAGCAAAATTTCCCCTATAAGCACTGTTGTTGAAGTTGTTTCTAGCAATAAAGTTCACATCTACTTGTTCTTGAGCAACCAAAGAATTTGAAGGAACATCATGAGGATCAATAGAAGGTTGCTTGGTAAGTAGAGACATAATTAAATCAACTTTTTCATTGAGGGAGGTAATTTCCTCGACAGAGTTTACCTTCCTACCTGTTGGAGCGCGTTCGGTGTGCCATTGGGAATAATTGGTCATCATCTCATCGAGAAGCTTTGTGGCAGCACCAAGTGTAGTTGACATAAAGGTTCCTCCCGTGGCCGAATCTAACAGGTTTCGCGAGGTAAAGTTCAAGCCTGCATAAAAAGTCTGGATAACCATCCAAGTAGTCAAACCATGTGTAGGGCATTTCTTAACAAGATATTTCATTCGTTCCCAAGCTTGGGCAACGTGTTCATTATCCAATTGCTTGAAATTCATACTATTTCTCCTCAATTGGATAATCTTAGCAGGAGGGTAGTACTTCCCTATAAAAGCATCTTTGCAGTTATCACAAGAATCTATGCTATTTCTAGGCAAAGATTGAAACCAGATTTTAGCATCTCCCCTTAAAGAGAAAGGAAAGAGCCTAAGCTTAACAACATCACCTTCCACTTCTTTATACTTTTGCATATCACATAATTCAACAAAATTATTCAAGTGTAAAGTAGCATCATCTCCAGCACCAGAGAATTTATCTCTCATAACAAGGTTTAGCAAAGCAGGTTTAATTTCATAAGAGGTAGCTGAAGTGGCAGGTGTGGCAATGGGAGTGCAGATAAAGTCTTGGTTGTTGTGACTAGTTAAGTCACACAACTTGTTTTTTTCAGTGGAACCCATAGTAGCAGCAAGTGTGGTAGATTTTTTTGTAGTTTTTGATAAAAGATACAAAGATAAAAACTGAAAGATAAACTAACAAGACTGAAAAACAAAGGTAAAGGGTAGTGTGCAACTCCCCTATCTTAGCACTTGGAGTCCCCGGCAACGGCGCCAGAAATTTCTCTTGATGACGGCTTCTCGCCCTTCGTTGGTAGGTCCCAAGTGGAAGGCGTGATGCGGTACAGCAGCAAGTTTTCCCTCAGTTAAGATACCAAGGTTTGTCTCCAGTAGGACTCCAGAGATGATAAGTAGGTGTCAGCGGCGGAACTGACGCGGACCTGCACACAGACACAGATAACTTTGCTCCCAACGAAGTTCAGAGAGGTTGTCAATCTCTCCGGTCTTGTTGGTCACAAATGATAAAACGCAAGGGGATAATGATAGCAACTTGAAAGTAAATGCAGAAAAGTAAATATAGCTTGGAAACAATAATGAGGATATGGATCGGGATACGTGATGTTCGCTAGTGATGTCTCTCTCCCAAAAGAGAATAAAAATGCTATGCGAGGTAAACAAATTACAGAAAGGCAATTGACAGGATTAAGAACGCACCGCAATGCTAACTATGCTACAAAAGAAAGGAAGAGGTTCAAAAGCACGGGCAGTACGCCAAAGTAAGTAGACCAAAATCCATCTGCATCTACTACTAATCATCCACCTTGAGATATCTATCCAGAACATCTCGCTGGTATTAAGTTGCGAGCCCCACCCAAAGTGTAAACCCAAAGCAACAGACAACTGCATTAAAAAGAACTTTGCGTAAAGTAAACAATCCTTGTAACCGCGGTTACAAGCACCGTTGTTTTCCCCTTGTGGCAACAACACATCCCCTAGACTCATGTTTCTGTCACTCAAGCATGTCATCGGGGAGGCATGAACCCACAATCTAGCACAACGCTCCCTCTTGGAGTCACTACCTACTACTTGGCCAAAGCATTAAACAACAACGGAGAGCATGCAAGAATTACTTAGGAACAAAAATATAAGAGATAAAAACCAAATATATTACTCTATCACAATCTGAACATAATCTCATAATCCATCAGATCCGATCAAACTCAACATAGCAATAGCAGAAATATTACAAAGGTGCCTCGATCATGTAGGGCAGCTCACGAGGTCTAAACAATGAAGATCAAAGAGGGGAGGAGAACATCACATAGCTACTGATCACGGACCCATGGTCCAAGGAAAACTACTCATGAGACATCCGGGGAGCATCCATGGTGGAGAGGAGACTCCCGGAGGTCAATCCTCCCTCCGACAGGGTGCCGGGAAGAGGTCTTCTGGTGATCCCGATCTTGGAAGCGCGGAGGCGGCGGAACAGAGGCGAGTTCGCGGAATAGGGTTCTTGTTCTGGAGTTTTCCCGTGACGGCAAATAAATAGGCGAAGGGGGGCAGCCAGAGGTGGACCAGGCGCCCCAGGCGCCCCCTTGGCGTGGCCAGGGGTGGGGCCGCGCCGGGTGGCCTCCTAGGCCCCCCTGGCCCCCCTCTGGCCCCTCCCGGGATTTTCTCGAAGCTTCCGTCACGCTGATTTTTTATCTGAATTTTCCCCATTTTTTCTGGCACTTTTTATATGGGGGAAAACTGAAATAGAAAAAGAGCAGAAAACAGGAACTGGCACTGGGGTGCACTGAGTTAATAGGTTAGTCCAAATATGATCAAAAATGTATGAAAGTGTATCTAGATCATAGCAATATCACAAACATGCATGGAGCAAGCATAAATTATCGATACGTTTTGGACGTATCACTTGCTCGAGTGGTGCGAGGAGCCATTTCTTGATTCCCCCGCATACAAGGCCATTTGCTTTTTCCACATGGCCGTTGGACTGCGGGTGTGCGACTGATGCATAATTAATTTTGATGCCCAGTTCTTCGCAGAAGTTCTGGAACTCTGCGGCTGTGAAGTTCGTGCCGTTGTCCGTGATGATGTTGTGTGGTACTCCGAATCTGAAGATGATCGACTTGATGAAGTTGACAGCCGTGAGGGCTGTGGAGCTGGTGATGGGCACTGCTTCGATCCATTTAGTGAACTTGTCGACTGTGACGAGCAGGTGTGTTCTTCCGCCCTTTGATGATTTCTTGAGTGGGCCCACCATGTCAAGTCCCCAGGTGGCGAACGGCCAGGATAGTGGTATGGTCTTGAGCTCTGATGCGGGAGCGTGTGGCCTGTTGGAGAATTTCTGGCAAGCGACACAATGTCTCACGATTTCCTCTGCGTTGTTCATGGCTGTGGGCCAGTAGAACCCAGCTCGGAATGCTTTGGACACGAGCACTCGACTGCTCGCGTGGTGCCCGCGGGTGCCTTCGTGGATTTCGAGCAGTAGGGTTTTGCCGTCCTCTTCGTCGATGCACCTTTGGAGTATCTGGGTGATGTTGCGCTTGTATAGTTGTCTGTTGATCACCGTGAATGTCTTGGATCTTCGGCTGATGCGTCGTGCTTCGGCCACGTCTTGTGGTAGCGTGCCTTCGATTAGGAATCGGAGGAACGGTTTTGTCCAGACGGGTCCTTCGAGCTCCGTCGGAGCTGTGCTGTCGGATGTGCTGGTGCTTGTGCCTTCTGATGGGGTTGCTGCTGCCACCTGCACCATTTCTGTTGCATCTTCGCCGTCCACGACTGCTTCAGGTGTTGCTGCTTGTACCTTGATGGATCTCCGACTGATGCTTTCGAGAAAAACGCCAGGTGGTACAGGCCCTCGGGTCGAACCGATGTTTGCGAGCTCGTCAACTTCTGTGTTGTTGTCCCTGGTGATGTAGTTGAGCTCGCAACCGTCGAAACTTCCCTCGAGTTCGTTGTAGAGCTTTTGGTAGGCCGCCATGTTGTCGGCTATTGCATTGCAGTTTCTCATCGTCTGCTGGACAACGAGATTGGAGTCCCCGTAAATTATGAGGCGAGTGGCTCCGCATGTTTTGGCCATGCGCATGCCATGGAGGAGTGCCTCGTATTCTGCTTCGTTGTTGGAGGCGTGACTGAAGTTGATCTGGAGGACCTATTTCAGCTTTGTTCCTTTAGGGGAGATGAGCACGACTCCTGCCCCAGCTCCTTGTTGTCTCTTGGACCCATCGAAGAACATTGACCATGAGCTTGATAGGTCTGGAGGGCCTGGCGTCTGAACCTCCGTCCACTCGACCAGGAAATCTGGGAGTACTTCGGCTTTGATGGCTGTTGGGTGCTTGAACTGCAGGTCCCGTGGGCTGAGCTCGATGTTCCACTCGACGACTCGCCCAGTTGCTCCAGGGTTGTTGAGTATGTCGGAGAGTGGTGCGCTTCTCACGATTGTGATGGAGTGCTCGTCGAAGTAGTGGGACACCTTTCTTGAGTTCATGACGATGGCCAGTAATAGCTTCTGATAGTGCGGGTACCGCTGCTGGGATTTTGTCAGGAGCATGCTGAGGTATTAGATTGGTCTCTGGATGCTCTGGACCTTTCCTTCTTCTGCGCGTTCGATGACGAGCGTTGTACTTACTACACTGGTACGTGCTGCTACGTAGAGGTATAGCTTCTCTCGTTACTTGGGTACCACCAGGATTGGTGGGGTCGAGAGTGTCTTTTTCAGGTCCGCGAATTCTTGGCGGGCTTCCTTCGTCCACTTGAATTTCTCTCCTTTCCTGAGCAACTGATAGAAAGGCAGCGTGCGTTCTCCCAGCCTGTTGACGAAGCGGCTTAGGGCTGCGAGTTTTACGGTGAGCTACTGTACTCCTTTGACGTCGGTTGGTTCTTGCATGCGGGTGATGGCTTGGACTTTCTCAGGGTTTGCCTCGATTCCTCGGGCAGAGCCATATAGCCAAGAAGCTTTCCCGCCGGTACGCCGAATGCGCACTTCTTTGGGATGAGTTTGATTCTGTATTTGTTGAGTGCCGCGAAGGTTTCGCGTAGGTCGTCGAGTAGCGTGGCTGCTTCGTAGGTCTTGATGACGATGTCGTCCACGTAGACTTGCACGTTTCTTCCTATTTTCTCCTTCAGGCAGGCCTGCATCATTCGTTGGTAAGTGGCGCCTACGTTCTTGAGCCCGAAGGGCATGGTTTTGTAGCAGAATACGCCATAGGGGGTGATGAACGATGTGTGCTCTTCGTCTTCTTCCTTCATCCTGATCTGGTTGTATCCTGAGTAGGCGTCGAGAAAGGAAAGTAGATCGCACCCTACTGTTGAGTCGATTATCTGATCGATTCTAGGAAGGGTGAAGTGATCCTTCGGGCAATGCTTGTTGACTGGTCCGTAGTCGACACACATGCGCAGCACGGTCGTGTCTTTCTTGGGCACCAGCACTGGGTTGGCTATCCAGGTGGCTTTCTTCGTTTCTCGGATGAACTGAGCGTCGAGTAACCGGTTGACTTCCTCTCCGATTGCTCTGCGCTTGGGCTCCGAGAATCGTCTCAGTGCTTGTTTCACCGGCTTCGTGTTTTGCTTGATGCGTAGGGCGTGTTCCGCGAATTCGCGTGGAATCCCAGGCATGTCGGCTGGGCACCAGGCGAATATTTCCCACTCGTCTCGAAGGAAAGCGACGAGAGCCGTCGCCTGCTCCTCTGGTAGGTGGGCGTACACGCGGACTGTTTTTTCCGGGTCCGTCGGGTGCACTTGGTGAGTGACTGTGTCGCTGTCGATGCTGAAGTCGCGTCCGTACTCCCTAGATTCGTTTCGGTTCACTAGTGGGAAGGTACTCTTGTCCGTCACCATGGCTATTTCTCTGAGTTCTTTTTCTGCTCCGAATGTGTCGGAGATTCTGTGGAAGTCACGATCACACTGATCTGATTTGATGAAGCTTCCGTTGATGGTGAGGACTCCTGATGATCCTGGCATCTTGAGCTTGAGGTAGGCGTAGTGTGGGACCGCCATGAATTGCGCGAATGCTTGCCGCCCCAATATGGCGTGATACTGCAATTGCAGTCGAGTACCTCGAACTCGAGGACGTGCTTTGCGAAGTTGCATCGATTGCCGAAGACAACTTCGAGTTTGATGACTCCGAGGGATGTGGCTGCTTCTCCTGGGACTACCCCGTGTAACTCTGTGGTTGATTTTCTCCATACTGATCGTGGGATCAGCATCTTTTGCAGGGTGCTGGCGAAGATGATGTTCATGCTGCTGCTTCCGTCCATGAAGACCCTATCCATGTCGTACCCTCCGATTTGTGCATCGAGTACTAGGGGCTCATGCCCCATTCTTGGGACTGCTGATGGATGGTCGTCTTGTGAGAACGTGATGCTGGTCTCCGTGTCATGTAGCTGGTAAACTTCGACTATGTTTATGCTCTCAGCTGCTCTAGCCTGCAGGGTGTGGGCGTCGCGTTGTGCTTGCGGTACCCTTCCTTCCTGGATCATGAGCACTTGTTCTTGCGGCGGGCTGTGACGTCCTTCCGGGTTTGAGGTCGGCGATTGCTCGGGTCGCCGATTGCGTCTGTCTTCTTTCTGCTTCTCTTTCTTGAGGTCGTCGGCTAGCTCGTTGAACAGGCGGCAGTCTCTCAAGGTGTGACCTGACCTGACGCGTCCCCAGTCATCCTCGAAGCTATGGATCGTGCAGGGTCCTGCTAGCTGTTCTCTAGCCGTGAATTTGCTAGATCCGGCGTGCCTCTTCCTTCTTGAGATTCTGAAGATCTGCTCGTGATCCTCCGGGTGTTCGTGGAAATGAGGGTCGGTTTCGATTCCTCGACTCATGTCTTGATTCTTGATGAGGTTGGCGAATTCATCCGGTCTTCGATCTGGGTCGTAGTACTCGCCTACAGGTGTCTCGGAGTCGCTGTCTTGGTTGGCGGCATGTGCTCGCGCGACGTCGTGTCATCGGGTGATCGTCGGTTGTGCGGCTGCGTGATGTGGCTCGTTCATTGGGGCCTCGCCGTAGATCTCCCATGCGCGCCTTTTGGGTCGTCGATTCCTTCTTCCTTGGTGGTTGTTCTGCTGATCGCTGGATTCGATCTCGTAGTCATCGTCTTGATGTGCGGCGGGTGCCCGGGCGGTGGTGGGTTGTCGGGAGACTTGCGAGTCCTCCGCTGTGCGTCGCAGTTCGTCGAGTGGAATTCCTTCGTAGAGGCCCCTCTCTGTTCTTCTGGATCGTTGACTCCTTCGGCGCTGGCGCTGCACTTGATCGTTACCGTAGTATCGGTCCTGGCACAACTGCAGCTCGAGTGGTCTTGAAGGGGTGGCGGAGATGTCCGCCGTGATCTTGAATCCTTCGAGTGGGCTAGATTTGGTTCTTGCCCTTGAGTTGTAGCTTGCTGAAGACGGGACCGCCGAGATCGTGATCCCAACCTGTGTAGTTCCCACAGAAGGCGCCAATTGACGGGGATCAACCCCGGCAAATCCCATGGTTAGGGACCCTGGGTTAGTCATGAGCTCCACAGGTTGGACGATAGCTCGTCGGCAAACAGGAAGGCTCGCTCCTGCTCGGTATTATTAATGGGGGAGATTCGATTACAGTGGAGGCCAAGGCTGGAGCGCTCGAGGCTAGGGATACAGGTGATATTCGATGTCTTTGGCGTCGCCCCTCCTAGCCCTTATATACCGGGCTAGGTCTCGGGGAGTTCATCTACGTTTACAGGTAAGCTTTCCTAACCCTAGCTTGCTCCGTATGGCATGTCTTCGCACCTTCCTTGTAAGTCGCGGACTCCTACGTCGGTGCCAACTAGCAGGCCGGGGCTGTGTCCTCATGGGCTTTCTGCCTTCATGGACACCAGGTAGGCTCATCCGTAGGAGTCGTGGGGTCACCCCCTCGTCAAGCCTTGTAGGAGTTGGACTCTAACTCTCCCGAAATCTGTCCCCACCAGACAGGTTTTAAAGATCGCCTCGGAAACGCTAGAAGACGGCCTCAAACGGAAAAACTTGAAACTACAAAGTTGTAGGAAAAAAAATTCCGGTGGATTTAGACATAAAATTCGGCCCAATCGGAGTTCGGATTCTTGCAGAAACCCCGAAATACAGAAGACGTAATCTGGATGACGGGAATCCGAGAGTCTATATAAAGAGAGGAAACCTAGGTCAAAGGCACCACGAAATTTCCTCCCCCTTGGCAGCCATCTTGAGGGGGAGATCAATCTCCACAGCAGCACCATCTCCTTGGAAGAAGAAGGGGCCAAGGGCCACTGCCCCCAAGGGTCGTGGCTATGGGCGCCGCCGCCGCCGTGGCCGCCGCCGTCACCGTCTCCTTCATCTCCTCCGGGCTGCACCTCTCCATCAACAACTCTCCCTCTCACCATGTCCATGTGTGAGTAGTTCCCCTCGGGGCTAAGGCTTATATCTTGATCTATGTGGTTTCTCTCTCTCCCATGATGTGATCTTTGTTGTGATCATAGGCTATGTTAGTCTAGGGTGATCCCATGATATTTTCTCTTCCTCTATGTATTGAATTGATGTACTCAATTGATCTTATCGAGTATAATCTCCGAGACCAAGGTGACAGCGGTCTATTGGACATGGGTTAGAAGAATATTATCATGAGTGATTTTCTCTTTTGTGTGTGGATTGAAGATTGAGAGTCTCTTGGTGCTTGTCTTTGACTATCCTTTAGATATGTTGTGGTGATTGTGGTACTCTCTTTGGATGGCCGCGGTGACATTGGGAAATCCATAGATTGAGAACTACGAACTCTGAGGTGTGCTTTTGTAGCCCTACACAATTCTCGTCCTCTCTTGACCACAAAGGAATGACCTCCGAGTACGTCTCCATTGCATGTTTTATGGAAATATCATGTGATTAGACTATGTTAATGTTGTTGTGAGTTGCCACTAGTGAAAGTATGAAGCCTAGGCCTTGTTTCCACCATTGCAATACCGTTTGTGCTCACGTTTACCACTTGTTTCTTTGCTGCACTTTTTATTACAGATTTATATTACTTTGTTTTGCCACACCTATCACCCATATTTTATCATCTCTTCGCCGAACTAGTGCACCTATACAACTCCTAGTTGTATTTGGTGTGTTGGGGACACAAGAGACTTCTTGTATCTTAATTGCAGGGTTGCTTGAGAGAGACCTTCTTCAACCTCTAGTTCCCTGAGTTCGATAAACCTTAGGTCATCCACTTGAGGGAAATTGCTGCTGTCCTATAAACCTCTGCGCTTGGAGGCCCAACATAGTCTACAAGAATAGAAGCGTGCGTAGACATCAGTACACCCCTGCAGGGTTAAATCTTTTCGAGAAGCCATGTCCAGGGTTATGGACGACTTGAGACCTACTCCTTTTTCATAGACAATAACAGCTGAGATAATCTTAATATAACTTGATCAATGTGTGTGTGCCTTGACTGCTTCTTCTTCGTCGGGGTGCGAAGAGGAGGACAAGGATAGGATAGGTGTTATGTTTGCGTAAGTAGTTGATAGCAAGACTGTTGGAGGCGAATCCTCATCGAATGATTGGCTTCTTATCTTACTCTCTAGATCGTTAGCCACTTCATAAATTCTAGTTGTCCTAGAATGACGAGTGATGAAGTCCTTGCTGGGTCAGTTGACCACTACAGTTGGATGCTGAGTACTTCTGTACTCATGATACTACCCCCAAACTCTTTTCAGGGTTTTTGATCGACAACAGGTATGGTGATCGACGTTTCACGTGGAGACTCGACGACGACTAGTTAGGCGGATCCCGGCGGAGGGCCTGGACCCGTGTGGTTATGGGGATCGATGTTTTTCTGTTTGCCACTAGGCATTTGATTGTAGTCTGTACTCAGACATGTACCTTCCGCTGTTGTATTGTATTTGAGGCAGTTGTATGTTGATTGTATGAGATGTTGTATCCTTGTATCTGTAATGTTGTGATATCTGTACTCAGGCATATGGCTTGTCATATGTCGCGGTGGGACCGATATGTGCTTCGTCCCCGGATCTGGATGGAAACATCTAGATCTGGAACAGTACCGCATATCGTTCCTTACACGTGTTTCTCTCCCACACAAAGTAATACGGGATCTAACTTGTTATGAAAAGCAAGCAAAGCTAAAGAAAACTAAAAATAAAACCTAAGAGCGAGACGCTCCAAGCATAGCACATAACGCATGAAGTGATAAAAATATAGTGAGACGAAGGACGAACTGATGATTGTTGATGGAGAAGGGGATGCACGGGGGCATCCCCAAGCTTATATGCCTGAGTCTCCTTGAATATTTCTTGGGGATGCATGGGGGCATCTCCAAGCTTGAGCGCTTGACACTCCTGAATCTTCTTTCATCATCTTCCCTCGCACACTTGAAAACTCCCTTCATCCATAACTCATCATAATCTGATTAGCGAGGTTAGTACCCATAATAAAATAATTTTTTATCTACTGGAAATAAAGATATTCTTGAAGAGCTACTTTTTCTCAAGATTTCCAAAAAGTTTTTGCAAAGAAAAAGCAAGCTTAAGGTTTGCAAAATGAAGAAGAGGCAAAACAGGATAGAATCTGTGAAAAACAGACCAGCAGATAGAAAATAATTTTTTAGGGGTACTTATGCAACTCAAATAAAAAAACTCAAAACATACGAAAGTTCCGTAATTGTATAGAGCACGCTGTGTAAAATTTTCAGCTCAAAAAGATGAACTGGGATTGTTCTGTGATTTTTCTCGTCACGAGGACAGAATCTTTTTTCTGGACAGCATGTCACAACTTTCCTTTCCCTTGTCATAAGAGGCTATAATTGGAACAAAGCTTGAAAATTAAAGATACAATGATGTTGATAAAGTAGTAACAATCATCAAGACCACTAAAAACAGAAGAAAAACAAAAAGGAAAATCTATATTCGTTGCGGGCTGCCTCCCGAAAGCGCTTCTTTAAAGCCATTAGCTAGGCTTAAGATTTTAATGATGCTCTCGCAAGAATAAGAGTTGAAGAACAAAAGAGAGCATCAAGAAGCAAATACAAAACACATTTAAGCCTAACATGCTTCCTATGCATAGGAATATTGCAATGAAATAATTTATTGAAGCACAAATCAATAAGCATAGGAAGGCAAAACAACTACAACCTCAAAACCTTCAACATAAAGAGAGGGAACTTGATATTATTGAAATATCTATAAGCATATGTTCCCCTCTCATAATAATTTTCAGTGGGATCATGAATAAACTCAACAATATAAGTATCACATAAAAAATTCTTATCATGATCCGCAAGCATAGAAAATTTATTACTCTCCACATAAGCAAAATCCTTCTCATTAGTAACAATGGGAGCAAACTCAAGAAAATAGTTATCACATGAATCATTCTTATCATGATACACTTGCAAACATTTATTCTTTATAGCATAAGTGTCATCACAATAATCATCATAGATAGGAGGGAAAGTATCATCAAAATAAATTTCCTCATCAAAATTTGGGGGCTAAAAAGATCATCCTCATCAAACGTAGCATCCCCAAGCTTATAGCTTTGCATATCATTAGCATCAAAAGTATTCAAAGAAGACATGCAAATAACATTACTACTATCATGAGTGTTGTGCAAATAATAAAGCTCCATAGGCTTTTTGATCTCCTCCTCAAACACTTCATGTCCCAACTCAAGGTAGAGCTCATAAATCTCTCTCATAATATTTTTGTTGTTTTCCATAAGCCTAACTAGTGTAAATAAAAACAAGAAACAAAAAGAATTAATTGCAAGATCTAAAGATATACCTTCAAGCACTCACCTCCCCGGCAACGGCGCCAGAAATAGCTTGATGTCTACGCACGCTTCTATTCTTGTAGACTATGTTGGGCCTCCAAGCGCAGAGGTTTGTAGGACAGCAGCAATTTCCCTCAAGTGGATGACCTAAGGTTTATCGAACTTAGGGAAGTAGAGGTTGAAGAAGGTCTCTCAATCAACCCTGCAATTAAGATACAAGAAGTCTCTTGTGTCCCCAATACACCTAATACAACTAGGAGTTGTATAGGTGCACTAGTTCGGCGAAGAGACGGTAAAATACGAGTGATAGGTGTGGCAAAACAAAGTAATATAAATCTGTAATAAAAAGTGAAGCAAGCAAACAAGTGGTAAACGTGAGCACAAACGCTGTAACAATGGTGGAAACAAGGCCTAGGCTTCATACTTTCACTAGTGGCAACTCCCAACAACATTAACATAGTCTAGTCACATGATATTTCCCATAAAACATGCAATGGAGACGTACTCGGAGGTCATTCCTTTGTGGTCAAGAGAGGACGAGAATTGTGTAGGGCTGCAAAAGCACACCTCAAAGTTCGTAGTTCTCATCTATGGATTTCCCAATGTCACCGCGGCCATCCAAAGAGAGTACCACAATCACCACAACATATCTAAAGGATAGTCAAAGACAAGCACCAAGAGACTCTGAATCTTCAATCCACACACAAAAGAGGAAATCACTCATGAAAATATTCTTCTAACCCATGTCCAATACATAGAAGAAGGGGAAACATCATGGGATCACCCTAGATTAACATAGCCAATGATCACAACAAAGATCACATCATGGGAGAGAGAGAAACCACATAGATCAAGATACAAGCCTTAGCCCCGAGGGGGAACTACTCACACATGGACATGGTGAGAGAGAGAGTTGTTGATGGAGAGGTGCAGCCCGGAGGAGATGAAGGAGACAGCGACGGCGGCGGCGCCCACGGCCACGGCTACGACGGTGGTCACGGCCCTTGGGGGCAGCGGCCCTTGGCCCCTTCTTCTTCCTTGGAGATGGTGCTGCTGTGGAGATTGATCTCCCCTCAAGACGGCTGCCAAGGGGGAGGAAATTTCGTGGTGCCCTTTGACCTAGGTTTCCTCTCTTTATATAGACTCTCGGATTCCCGTCATCCAGATTACGTCTTCTGTATTTCGGGGTTTCTGGAAGCATCCGAACTCCGATTGGGCCAAATATTATATCTAGATCCACCGGAAAAAAAATTCCTTATAACTTTATAGTTTTAAGTTTTTCCGTTTAAGGCCATCTTCTAGCGTTTCCGAGGCGATCTTTAAAACCTGTCTTGTGGGGACAGATTTCGGGAAAGTTAGAGTTCAACTCTTACAAGGCTTCTTTTTGTGATTTTTCCTTTATCCAAGTAATTCCTGCGCATAAAGTAGAAAAACAAGAACTTGTGCACTCTTGCAACCATTAATAGGTTAGTTCCAAAATATGTTATAAAAAGATATGAAAGTGTATCAAAAGCATAACAATATCACACAAAACATGCATGGAGCAAGCATAAATTATAGATACGTTTGGGACGTATCACTCCCCTTGTGTCGAATCAATAAATTGGGTTAACTTACCCGCGAAAACAATACAATCGATCCCCTACAGTTGAGGGTCGTCACCAATGCATTTATGGTAGCAAATCTTGTCCTCCATTTATTGTGGAGATTCAAAAATGATTACCTAGATCGCTCGTTCATGTTAACAAACATGTCCTTTTAATGCTGCGAGGATCTAGGAGATTTTCTGTTGGGCTGCAGTGCCTCGATTTTTGGCCGGTGGAGTCCTTATAAATGGACCTCTCCCATTCCCCCTTTCTTCATTCTATTCCAGCCGCAACCTCTTCTTCTTTGTCTCACTTTGACGCCGAGATACTTGAGCTCCTCCGCCATTACATCGTGCGTCTCCTTCAACTCCGGCCACGCGGAAGAGACACAAGACCTTGTGATTCCTATTCATCTTGCGAGTAAGCTCTCTTTTCATCTTCTCTCTTTATATCGCGATCTATTTTCTCCTCGGTCGCCATTGCCGCTTGTCGCTCAATCTTGGTAGAACAATATGAAACAATGGTGGTTTCTATTGATAAAGATCAGTTAGATTTCATCCGTAGATCGCCCCCAGGCTTGCTGCTTTTACTTTTTTACAGCCCCGTTCAGACCTGTTTATAGATAGATAAAAATCGTCTCTGCCCTTTGCGGGCTTCAGGATAAATTCCCCATTCTCTGTAAGTTTTTTTCTAGGTCTCGTAGATCTACTTGCTCTGTTGTTTCGTACAAATTATGTTTATGATGAACCCGACTCACAGATTTAAGTCACACCGTTTTGTTAGTCATCTTATTCCGCAACCGACTCATCATATTTCATAAAGCAGATATTTTTCTTCCACTATGGTGAATAAAACCGTCGGAACTGGCCCCAAAGGGAAGAAAGAGAAGCTCCAAAAACCGACTTCCAAAACTTTGGAAGCCAATTGGATGGGTTCTCAGATGACCCGACTAAAGATGACAAAAATGGAGAAGGTTGGGGTTCTGCATCCCAAGTCGGAAATAAAATGGCGTGCTCCAGGAGAAGAGATCCGACCAGAACCTCAGCAAGATAAAGTGCTTGTTTTGTTGATCATATCTCCCGGGGATTCCGTCCCCCTGGGTCCAGGTTTTTCAGGGATTTTCTCCATGCCTACGACTTACACCCCCAAGATCTAGCACCCATTTCCATCTTGAACATCTGTCACTTCCAAGTTTTTTGTGAAGTGTATTTACAGACGAAGCCGACTCTGGCGTTATTTGCTGAGTTCCTTCACGGCAATAAGAAAACTGAGTATAGCGGCGGTCCGCTCCTGGAGTGTGGAGGAGTTGCTATTCAGAAACGTCATAGGAGTATATTTCCATCTCTGAAGCTGTCCACGCATGTGTAGGAGTGGAAGAAATCGTTTTTCTACTGCTCCGTCAAAATACCAGAAGATGAGTATCCACTTCCCGCCTTCCACGGCAGCCGACTTGTTTACAAAGGAGGCCTAAATGCTTATCCGAATGATAAGCAAAGAGAAAAACTTTCTCCTTTGCTCTCTCAGATGAAAGCTTTGCTTGCCCATGGACTTCTGGGCACCGACTTCATCCGGTGCTGGGTCGGCAGATCCACCCTCTCAGCGTGAGAGACTGGCTCTTGTGTAAATATTCGGTTATAGATGACCCTATGCGATATGCGCACACACCATCTGAGTCGGCCACTCTCGTGTCAGCCTGCAAGAAGTATCTCGCTGAGAGTAGGAAGGACATCGCGATAGTTGGTATCGCCCCTTTCTGTGTTGATAACCCGGCTCCAGAGGTATGTTAATTAAATATAACATTGGATTTTTAATTGTTTTGGTCATTTGACGCTCCATTTTCTGCCATACCTCTTTTTAGGCCAATTATCCATGGTGGTCTGATATGTCCAAAACGTATCTATAATTTCTGCTTGCTCCATGCATCTTTTGTGTGATATTGCTATGATATTGATGCACTTCCATACACTTTTGATCATATTTGGACTAACCTATTAACTCAGTGCACCCAGTGCCAGTTCCTGTTTTCTGCTGTTTTTGTATTTCAGGTTTTCCCATTACTTAAAGTGCTAGAAAATTTTCGGGAAAATATAGGAAAAATCAGCGTACGGGATCCTTCCAGAAGAGCACTAGTGGGGCCAGAGGGGGGCCAGGGGTGGACCAGGCGGCCACCTGGCACGGCCACCCTCTAGGCCGCGCCAGGGGGGCGCCTATGGCCCCTGGTCCACCTCTAGCTGCCCCCTTCACCTATTTATTCCCCGTGACGAGAAACCCTCGCGGACAGAACCCTTTTTCGCAATCTCTCATCTATTCCGCCGCCGCAGCGCTTCCAAGATCGGGAGCACCAGGAGACCTCTTCCCTGCACCCTGCCGGAGGGAGGAATCACCTCCGGGAGCTTCTCCACTAATACGTCCCAAACGTATCTATAATTTCTGCTTGTTCCATGCATGTTTTGTGTGACTTTGCCATGTTTTGCTTGAACTTTCATACACTTTTGAACCTATTTGGACTAACCTATTAACTCAGTGCACCCAGTTGCCAGTTTCTGTTTTCTGCTGTTTTTGTATTTCAGGTTTTCCGGCCATTAAAAGTGCTCCAAAAATTCCGGGAAAATATATAAAAAATCAGCGCAACAGAAGCTTCCGGAATCACCAAGAGAGGGAAGGGGGGCCACCACCAGGCAGCCAGGAGGGCAGGTGGCGCGGCCCCACCCTGGGCCGCGCCAGGCACCCTCCTAACTTCCTCGTGGGTCCCCTCGATGCCCCCCTTCGCCTATATTTACCCCTCGGGGTGGAAACCCCTAATACGGACTCCTTTTTCGCGATCTCTCCTCTGTTCCGCCGCCGCCGTTTCTAGATCGGGACTGCCTGGAGAAGCTGCTCCCGCACCCTGCCGGGAGAAGCTACCCCCTCCGGGAGACCCTCCATAGCCATGGACGCCTCCCGTATGTACCGTGAGTAGTTTCCCTTGGACGATGGGTCCGTGACCAGTAGCAATGTGATCTATCTCCCCCCCTTTTGTGCTTCCACTTTCGAGTCCTCGTGAGATGCCTCACATGATCGAGGCATCTATGTAATTTCTGCTGTTGCTATGCTGAGTTTGTTGGGATCTGATGGATTATGAGACTATATTCAGATTGTGATGAGTAATATATTTGGTTCTTCTCTTTTATATTTTGTTCTTGAGTAAATTCTTGCATGTTCTCCGTTGCGGTATTTGCTTTGGCCAAGTATTTTATTTGCAACTCCACGAGAGAGCGTTATGCTCGATTGTGGGTTCAGCCCCTTGATGTCTAGCTTGAGTGACAGAAACATGAGAATAGGGGATGTGCTGTTGCCACCAGGGATAAAACAACGGTGCTTGTACCTGCGGGTGCAAGGATTGTTTACTTTACGCATAGTTCTTTTAATGCAGTTGTCTGTTGCTTTGAGTTTACACTTTGGGTGGGATTCGCAACTTAATACCAGCGAGATGTTCTGGATAGATATCTCAAGGTGGATGATTCGTAGTAGATGCAGATGGATTTCGGTCTACTTACTTTGGCGTACTGCCCATTGCTTTTGAGCCCTTGCTTTCTTTGTAGCATATTTAGCATTGCGGTGTCTTCATAATCCTGTCAATTGCCCAACTGTGATTTGTTTACCTCGCTAGCACTTATATCGTGTTTTGGGAGAGAGACATCACTAGTGAAAATCACGGGACCCCGGTCCATCTTCATATCATTGTTTACACCCTTATTACTTTCAGTCTTTACTTTCAGTTGCCACTATTATTATCTCTTGCGTTGATCCTTTGTAAACAGCAAGGCCGGAGGAATTGACAACTCCTCTGTACTCGTTGGGAGCAAAGTTATTTGTATCTGTGGGCAGGTCCAGGTGAAGCTAGCAACCTCGGCGCCATTGTTCACTTTACCACCTTCTTGTATCCTTTGGAGTCCTACGGGAGACAAACCTTGGTATCTTTGCCAAGGGAAAACTTGCCGCTGCACTATATCTCACTCTGCACTTGGGGTAACCAACGAGGCTTGAAGAGTATTAACACTCTCTTGCCATCAGCAAGTTTTCTGGCGCCGTTGCCGGGGACTCCAGTCTACAAGATAGGGGAGTTGCACAAAATCTTTTATCTTTGCTTTTTAGTCTTGTTAATTTACCTTTCATTTTTCACTTTTGTGTCCTTAATCAAAAATACCAAAAATACCTGCTGCTACTATGGGTTCCAATGAAAACACTAAGTTGTGTGACTTCACTAGTCACAACAACAGTGACTTTATCTGCACTCCTATTTCTCCACCTGCCACTTCAGCACCTTCTTATGAGATTAAACCTGCTCTGCTTAACCTTGTCATGAAAGATCAATTCTCAGGAGCAGGAGAAGATGCTGCCTTGCACCTAAACAACTTTATCGAGCTCTGCGACATGAAGAATTACAAGGAAGTGGATGGACACATCGTCAAGCTGAAGCTTTTTCCTTTCTCTTTGAGAGGAAGAGCCAAGGAGTGGCTACAATCTTTGCCCAAGAACAGTATTGATTCTTGGAGTAAATGCAAAGACGCTTTTATAGGGAAGTACTATCCCCGTGCTAAAATTATTCAATTGCGGAGTAACATTATGAATTTCAGGAAATTGGATAATGAACACGTTGCCCAGGCTTGGGAACGTATGAAGACGCTTGTCAAGAACTGCCCCACACATGGACTGACTACCTGGATGGTTATCCAGACTTTTTATGCAGGCTTGAACTGCCCCACACATGGACTGCTGTTAGATTCGGCCGCGGGAGGAACTTTTATGTCAACCACGCTTGGTGCTGCCACAAAGCTACTTGATGAGATGATGCTGAATTGCTCGCAATGGCACACCGAGAGATCTCCAACCGGTAAGAAGGTAAACTTTGTCGAGGAGATCTCCTCTTTAAATGAAAAGGTTGACCTTATCATGTCTCTACTTACCAAGCAACCTTCTATTGATCCTCAAGATGTTCCTTTAAATTCTTTGTTTGCTGAGGAGCAAGTAGATGTTAATTTTGTCTCTAGAAACAACTTCAACAATAATGCTTATGGGAGTAACTTTGGTAGCAACAATCCTAGGCCTTTCCCATCCAACAACTATGGGAACAACACTTATCCTACCACCAGAAACTCCACTTCAGAACTAGAGGCCTTGCTCAAAGACTTTATCACTACCCAGAAAGCCTTCAACAAGAGTGTGGAGGTGAAATTAGATAAATTAGATAATCTTTGTTTGAAGGTAGACAACTTAACCCTTGGTGTTGAGATGTTAAAAATTAGAACCTCTCCCCTTGAGGAGAGTAAGGTCACTCCTATTAATGCTATCCAGTTACAAATCAATGAAAACATTAGGATGATGGCTAAACTTAAAGAGAGATGGGCTAGAGAAAAGGAGGAAGAAGAGAGAGTTAAGAGCCTTCCTACCTACCACACAGTAGCTACTATCCAAGTAGTTGAGTTTCTCCAAACTGTTAGCACCCATCACACCCCTAGTCCCACTGGACATATCAATGGTGATGCTACCACCTCAACCATAGATGAAGAAACCTCTATGAACATAGAGGCTTTCAAACAAGTGAACCTAAATGATATCACTACCTCCTTGATAGATAGTAGTGACCTAGACTTTGACAACTGCACTTTACCTGAAGTTATTGGTTTCCTACACAAGATGTCTAGAGACCCCCACACTAGCACACTCAATCTTGCCTTCACAAAGCATATCACCAATGCTCTAATCAAAGTTAGGGAGGAGAAGCTTAGACTAGAAGCCTCCATACCTAGGAAGCTAGAAGATGGTTGGGATTGTTTACTTTACGCAAAGTTCTTTAATGCAGTTGTCTGTTCCTTTGAGTTTACACTTTGGGTGGATTCGCAACTTCATACCAGCGAGATGTTCTGGATAGATATCTCAAGGTGGATGATTAGTAGGTAGATGCAGATGGAGTTGGGTCTACTTGTCTTGGCGTACCGCCCATGCTTTTGAGCCTCTTCCTTTCTTTATAGCATAGTTTCATTGGTTTGCGCACATAATCCTGTCAATTGCCCAGCTGTAATTTGTTTACCTCGCATGGTTATTTTATTATCTTTTGGGAGAGAGACATCACTACTGAACATCATGGGACCTCGGTCCATATTTCCAACACTGTTTACACCCACTATTTATTTACCGCTTTATTTACACTTTTGGTGGGATTCGCAACTTAATACCAGCGAGATGTTCTGGATAGATATCTCAAGGTGGATGATTCGTAGTAGATGCAGATGGATTTCGGTCTACTTACTTTGGCGTACTGCCCATTTCTTTTGAGCCCTTCCTTTCTTTGTAGCATATTTAGCATTGCGGTGTCTTCATAATCCTGTCAATTGCCCAACTGTGATTTGTTTACCTCGCTAGCACTTATATCGTGTTTTGGGAGAGAGACATCACTAGTGAAAATCACGGGACCCCGGTCCATCTTCATATCATTGTTTACACCCTTATTACTTTCAGTCTTTACTTTCAGTTGCCACTATTATTATCTCTTGCGTTGATCCTTTGTAAACAGCAAGGCCGGAGGAATTGACAACTCCTCTGTACTCGTTGGGAGAAAAGTTATTTGTATCTGTGGGCAGGTCCAGGTGAATCTAGCAACCTTGGCGCCATTGTTCACTTTACCACCTTCTTGTATCCTTTGGAGTCCTACGGGAGACAAACCTTGGTATCTTTGCCAAGGGAAAACTTGCCGCTGCACTATATCTCACTCTGCACTTGGGGTAACCAACGAGGCTTGAAGAGTATTAACACTCTCTTGCCATCAGCAAGTTTTCTGGCGCCATTGCCGGGGACTCCAGTCTACAAGATAGGGGAGTTGCACAAAATCTTTTATCTTTGCTTTTTAGTCTTGTTAGTTTACCTTTCAGTTTTCACTTTTGTGTCCTTAATCAAAAATACCAAAAATACCTGCTGCTACTATGGGTTCCAATGAAAACACTAAGTTGTGTGACTTCACTAGTCACAACAACAGTGACTTTATCTGCACTCCTATTTCTCCACCTGCCACTTCAGCACCTTCTTATGAGATTAAACCTGCTCTGCTTAACCTTGTCATGAAAGATCAATTCTCAGGAGCAGGAGAAGATGCTGCCTTGCACCTAAACAACTTTATCGAGCTCTGCGACATGAAGAATTACAAGGAAGTGGATGGACACATCGTCAAGCTGAAGCTTTTTCCTTTCTCTTTGAGAGGAAGAGCCAAGGAGTGGCTACAATCTTTGCCCAAGAACAGTATTGATTCTTGGAGTAAATGCAAAGACGCTTTTATAGGGAAGTACTATCCCCGTGCTAAAATTATTCAATTGCGGAGTAACATTATGAATTTCAGGCAATTGGATAATGAACACGTTGCCCAGGCTTGGGAACGTATGAAGACGCTTGTCAAGAACTGCCCCACACATGGACTGACTACCTGGATGGTTATCCAGACTTTTTATGCAGGCTTGAACTGCCCCACACATGGACTGCTGTTAGATTCGGCCGCGGGACGAACTTTTATGTCAACCACGCTTGGTGCTGCCACAAAGCTACTTGATGAGATGATGCTGAATTGCTCGCAATGGCACACCGAGAGATCTCCAACCGGTAAGAAGGTAAACTTTGTCGAGGAGATCTCCTCTTTAAATGAAAAGGTTGACCTTATCATGTCTCTACTTACCAAGCAACCTTCTATTGATCCTCAAGATGTTCCTTTAAATTCTTTGGTTGCTGAGGAGCAAGTAGATGTTAATTTTGTCTCTAGAAACAACTTCAACAATAATGCTTATGGGAGTAACTTTGGTAGCAACAATCCTAGGCCTTTCCCATCCAACAACTATGGGAACAACACTTATCCTACCACCAGAAACTCCACTTCAGAACTAGAGGCCTTGCTCAAAGACTTTATCACTACCCAGAAAGCCTTCAACAAGAGTGTGGAGGTGAAATTAGATAAATTAGATAATCTTTGTTTGAAGGTAGACAACTTAACCCTTGGTGTTGAGATGTTAAAAATTAGAACCTCTCCCCTTGAGGAGAGTAAGGTCACTCCTATTAATGCTATCCAGTTACAAATCAATGAAAACATTAGGATGATGGCTAAACTTAAAGAGAGATGGGCTAGAGAAAAGGAGGAAGAAGAGAGAGTTAAGAGCCTTCCTACCTACCACACAGTAGCTACTATCCAAGTAGTTGAGTTTCTCCAAACTGTTAGCACCCATCACACCCCTAGTCCCACTGGACATATCAATGGTGATGCTACCACCTCAACCATAGATGAAGAAACCTCTATGAACATAGAGGCTTTCAAACAAGTGAACCTAAATGATATCACTACCTCCTTGATAGATAGTAGTGACCTAGACTTTGACAACTGCACTTTACCTGAAGTTATTGGTTTCCTACACAAGATGTCTAGAGACCCCCACACTAGCACACTCAATCTTGCCTTCACAAAGCATATCACCAATGCTCTAATCAAAGTTAGGGAGGAGAAGCTTAGACTAGAAGCCTCCATACCTAGGAAGCTAGAAGATGGTTGGGATTGTTTACTTTACGCAAAGTTCTTTAATGCAGTTGTCTGTTCCTTTGAGTTTACACTTTGGGTGGATTCGCAACTTCATACCAGCGAGATGTTCTGGATAGATATCTCAAGGTGGATGATTAGTAGGTAGATGCAGATGGATTTGGGTCTACTTGTCATGGCGTACCGCCCATGCTTTTGAGCCTCTTCCTTTCTTTATAGCATAGTTTCATTGGTTTGCGCACATAATCCTGTCAATTGCCCAGCTGTAATTTGTTTACCTCACATGTTTATTTTATTATCTTTTGGGAGAGAGACATCACTACTGAACATCATGGGACCTCGGTCCATATTTCCAACACTGTTTACACCCACTATTTATTTACTGCTTTATTTACTTTTCTGTTGCTATCACTACCATTATTATGCCGTGCGTTTGATCCTTTGTGAACAACAAGGCCGGAGAGATTGAAAACCTCTCTGAACACGTTGGGAGCGAAGTTATCTGTTGTGTGTGCAGGTCCACGTCAACCGCCTAATTTCTGGCGTTGTTGTCACCTTCCTGTCGTTGCTGGAGTCCTACTGGAGAGAAACCTTGGTAACTTCACCGAGGGAAATTTGCTGTTGTCTACATCTCAACCTTCCACTTTGGGTAACCAACGAGGGGCGAGAAGCGTTGTTGCCGGGAACGCAAGCAATCTTTACCCGTCAACTCTCGCGTCATCAAAAGCAATTTCTGGCGCCGTTGTCGGGGACTCCGCTCTTCAAGATAGGGGAATTGCACACTATCTTTTATCTTTGCTTTTTAGTCTTGTTAGTTTACCTTTCAGTTTTTGCTTTAGTGTCCTTTAACAAAAATCAAAAAAATAGTTACCTTGCTAATAGTTGTCATTATGTCTCGACCTTTTGCCTTTGGTGAAGCAGAAGTGCTCACCTTTAAACAAAGAGGTGGTGAAAGTCTTAAAGATGCCTGGTATAGAATTAATGATTCTCAAAACAAGGCCACCAAGAAGCAATCCACTACTATCCTGCTTAGAAACTTTTATGTTGGAATTACTTCTTGGAATAGGTTTATTCTAGATTCTGCTATCAATGGGAATTTCCTAGAAGTCCCAGTTTGGGAAGCTCTTAGTATTATGGAAAATCTTGTTGGAAACCCCCCTATTGCTAGCATTCAAGAGGACATTACCCTAGCTCACATTATGAAAAAACTTGAAAAGATAGAGCTAGAGATGCCAAGCATTAATAAGATAAGTGAGTTGGCTCGTAAGGTTTGAATTTGAATAGACTCAATAGCTCCATGCATAAAATTTTCAAAACCTTGGAGACCATCAAATCCCATGACTTGGACCCTTCTAGGATTGATAAGATTGAGGAAGTCATTTACAGTCTAGGAACTACTTTCTCCTCAATCAAAACCAAAAAGGTGGAAACTCCGGCAAAGAAGGAACCTAGGTTCATTTACGTTCCAAAGGCTCCTCGTTTGAAAAATAATCTGTCTATTGCCAAAGGGGTTGAAACTTTGAAGACTTTGGAAGAGATACCTCTCTTTAATAGAATAAATGAGACTCCAACTGATCTTCCGCCTTTTTCTTTTATTCCTAGAAGTATCTTTATTAGGCATTTATTTGAAAGACCTCTTAAGAGTGTTTGTACTATTGAAGAGCTTTTTGATGATCTTGATGATGGTTCAATTGATACAACTTGATGTTTTTGCATTAAGCCTAGCTAATGGCTTTAAAGAAGAGCTTTCGGGAGGCAGCCCGCAACGAATTTAGGTTTTCATTTTTGTTTTTATTCTGTTTTTTAGTGGTCTTGATGTTTTTTACTACTGTAGCAACATCATTGTATCTTTACTTTTCAAACTTTGTGCCAATTATAGCCTAATATGACAAGGGAAATGAAAGTTGTGACATGTTGTCCAGAAAACAGATTATGTCCTCGTGACGGGAAAAATCACAGAAAAATCCCAGTTCATCTTCTTGAGCTTAAATTTTTACATAGCGTGCTCTATACAATTACGGAACTTTTGTACGTTCTGAGTTTTCTGATTTGAGTTGCATAAGTATCCCTAAAAAATTCTTTACTACCTGATGGTCTTTTTTTCACAGATTCTGTTCTGTTTTGCCTTTTCTTCACTTTGCAAACCTTAAACTTGCTTTTTCTATGCAAAACTTTTTGGAAATCTTGAGAAACAGTAGATCTTCAAGAATATCCTTATTTCCAGTAGATAAAAAATTATTTTATTATGGGTACTAACCTCGCTAATCAAATTATGATGAGTTATGTATGAAACGAGTTTTCAAGTGTGCGAGGGAAGATGATGAAAGAAGATTCAGGAGTGTCAAGCGCTCAAGCTTGGGGATGCCCCCGTGCACCCCCAAGAAATATTCAAGGAGACTCAAGCGTATAAGCTTGGGGATGCCCCCGTGCATCCCCTCCTCCATCAACAATTATCAGTTCGTCTTTCGTTCCACTATATTTTTATCACTTCATGCGTTATGTACTATGCTTGGAGCGTCTCGCTCTTAGTTTTTATTTTTAGTTTTCTTTAGCTTTGCTTTCTGTTCATAACAAGTTAGAACCTGCTTTCTTTGTGTGGGAGAGAAACACGCTCCACTTTCAAAATCTAGAACACAACATAGGATTTTTCATGCTTATCTTTGTTGTGTGTGTTCTTTATCTTTTTCATAGCTGCTGTCATGTTTAGCTCTTAGTTTTCATGCTTATCTTTTTAAAGAGCTTTTGTTTAGTTTGTTGCTGGAACTCTCTTGAGTTTTCATGTTTATCTTGTTTAGAGAGTTTGCCTGTTGCACTGAGTTTTGTGTCTTGACTTGAAGTAGGTAATTGAGGATGCTATTCTTTTGAAGTAGTAACTTGCAATAGTTTTGAGGTATTGCCATGAGTAATGTTTGAACTTTTGGTGCCAAGAGCTTTATCCTATTAGTGATAGATGTCGTATTTTGGGCAATCCGTGTTTATTTTCGAAAAACCTACAAAAATTAGTTGAGAACTTTAGCTACTAGATGGATCACTACTCTTTGGAGGGATCGAATATTAGAGTACACTCACGTACCATGAGTCGAGGATGCGCAAGGATATCCAAACCCCCATAAACTCCTCCTCAGGGTACTTGTCTCTTTGTGAACCTCCTATTAGATTGAGAGTTACCGATAATAAGTGCATGAGTTCTTCGGACTAATGTGAGTATTCGAAAGTTGACACTTCCACCTTCCCATATTTTCTAGCCTCTCATGTGCCGTGCATTGCCTCCTTCTCACTCCGAGAGTTGGCGTCCACCTTCGCCGGTACATCCAAAACCTTGGCATGATACGCTCTGTCATCATAAACCTCCTTATATCCTTCCTCAAAACAGCCACCATACCTACCTATCGAAGCATTTCCATAGCCTTTCCGAGATACATTGCCATGCAACATCCACCTTCTCATGACTTGATCTTCATGTCATACATGCTACTTGCTTGATCGATGAGCCGCATGCTAGTTGGGCCTTGCCCTAATCATTGCTACATGATGCGCTAGTATCATTGCATATCCTGCTACACTGGTAGAGGCATACATTTTCATAGTTCATGATAGTTTCATTTTCTTTATGTTGAGTACATTTGTAAAGTGTGAAAGATCTTCTATACTTCTTGTAATATATTGAGTGTTGCCCCTAAAGTGAGGAAAAGATCCCAAAGAGGACAAAATCAAAAGATCCCAAAGAGGACAAATGAGAGAAATAGAAAGAGCCATTGAGGCCACCAGAAAAATACAAAAAAATAGAAAAAGGAGAAAAAGAAATAAAAAGAGAGAAGGGGGCACACTAATATTCCTTTTGAGAGATCCACACTCGTACTCCCTCTTATATCTTGTACTCCATAGAGATTATCATTCATGCATATAGCTATGTGGGGACCTTCACACTATAGAACTTGGCTTGTATATTCCAATGATGAGCCTCCTCAAATGAGCTCTAGGTATTCTTGAGCAAGCAAGTTGGATGCACACCAACTAGTTCCATTGGAGAGCTTACCTTAGCTCATATGTGCATCCGTTGCATGGCAATCCCTACTCCTCACATCATATCTATCATTTGGCTTTCTCTCGCCTATGATTGTCCTCATTGATGTGAGTCTTTCACACCTTTTTAGTCTTCCTCCCCATCATTTTTATCTCTTTGCCATCCTAAGTGTCAACTTTCTTACTTACGCTCATCCATTGCATGAGTGCTCAAAATATCGAAAAGGAGTGGATCATTTTGACTTATACCTGGCAAGTGGTCTGGGGATGACTCAAGATAAGATTCCAAAGAAGACCAAGTGAGAAACTTTAGTAGACTGAGTTCTCAACACAAAAATACCTTTTTCTCGTATATCCCTATCCCCTTTCTTGCACGCAAACAACATTTGGAGACATTCGAGTCAAGGACAGCGAGAGCTCTTGCACCTTTATGCTCTTATGTTGCTTGTTTCAATGCTAATATAGACTCTTGCCTGTTATGACTTGAATCGAATTACATGCATTGATTTCTTTACTTAAATTTCTTATATGGTTGGTAGCATGTCACGACAGAAATTATGTTTGTTATCATTTACCTACTCGAGGACGAGAAGGAATTAAGCTTGGGGATGTTGATACGTCCAAAACGTATCTATAATTTCTGCTTGCTCCATGCATCTTTTGTGTGATATTGCTATGATATTGATGCACTTCCATACACTTTTGATCATATTTGGAATAACCTATTAACTCAGTGCACCCCAGTGCCAGTTCCTGTTTTCTGTTGTTTTTGTATTTCAGGTTTTCCCATTACTTAAAGTGCCAGAAAAAATCCGGGAAAAATATAGGAAAAATCAGCGTACGGGAACCTTCCAGAAGAGCCCTAGTGGGGCCAGAGGGGGGCCAGGGGTGGCCCAGGCGGCCACCCCCTAGGCCGCGCCAGGGGGGCGCCTGGGGTCCCTGGTCCACCTCTGGCTGCCCCCTTCGCCTTATTATTCCCCGTGACGAGAAACCCTCGGGGACAGAACCATTTTTCGCGATCCCTCCTCTGTTCTGCCGCCGCGCTTCCAAGATCGGGAGCACCAGGAGACCTCTTCCCGGCACCCTACCGGAGGGAGGAATCACCTCCGGGAGCTTCTCCACCACCATGGATGCTTCCCGGATGAACCGTGAGTAGTCCACCTTGGACCATGGGTCTATGATTAGTAGCTATGTGATGTTCTCCTCCCCTCTTTGTTCTTCATGGTTTAGACCTCGTGAGCTGCCCTACATGATCGAGGCACATATGTAATCTTTCTGTTGTTGCTATGTTGAGTTTGATCGGATCTGATGGATTATGGGACTATGTTCAGATTGTGTTTGAGTAATATATTTGATTCTCCTCTTTTATATTTATGTTCTTGAGTAATTCTTGCATGTTCTCCATTGCTTTTTATTGCTTTGGCCAAGTAGTAGGTAGTGACTCCAAGAGGGAGCGTTATGCATGATTGTGGGTTCATGCCCCCCGATGACTAGCTTGAGTGACAGAAACATGAGTCTAGGAGATGTGTTGTTGCCACAAGGGAGAAAACAATGGTGCTTGTACTTGCGGGTGCAAGGATTGTTTACTTTACGCAAAGTTCTTTAATGCAGTTGTCTGTTGCTTTGAGTTTACACTTTGGGTGGGATTCGCAACTTAATACCAGCGAGATGTTCTGGATAGATATCTCAAGGTGGATGATTAGTAGGTAGATGCAGATGGATTTCGGTCTACTTGTCTTGGCGTACCGCCCATGCTTTTGAGCCTCTTCCTTTCTTTATAGCATTGTTAGCATTGGTTTGCGCACATAATCCTGTCAATTGCCCAGCTATAATTTGTTTACCTCGCATGGCTATTTTATCGTCTTTTAGGAGAGAGACATCACTAGTGAACATCATGGGACCCCGGTCCATATTTCCAACACTGTTTACACCCACTATTTATTTACTACTTTATTTACTTTTCTGTTGCTATCACTACCATTATTATCCCGTGTGTTTGATCCTTTGTGAACAACAAGGCTGGAGAGATTGACAACCTCTCTGAACTCGTTGGGAGCGAAGTTATCTGTTGTGTGTGCAGGTCCACGTCAACCGCCTAATTTTTGGCGTCGTTGTCACCTTCATGTCCTTGCTGGAGTCCAACTGGAGACGAACCTTGGTATCTTCACCTAGGGAAATTTGATGTTGTCTACATCTCAACCTTCCACTTTGGGTAACCAATGAGGGGCGAGAAGCGTTGTTGCCGGGAACGCAAGCAAGCTTTACCCGTCAACTCTCGCGTCATCATGGTCCACCAACCAAGAACCTTCCATCATTGATGAAGAGACAGGCGCTCACAGCCGGAGTCGTGTCGTAAGTAATCACTACTAGGGAATAGCCTTTTAGTGGCGTCCTTTTTTTGCGTTTAGTGGCGCCTTTCAAATGCGCCACTAACGACAAGCCACTAATAAGGCCTTAATAGTGGCGCATTTCAAATGCGCCACCCCTAAGAAACTTATGCGTGGCGCATTTCGCCACCCATAAGAGTCTTAGGGTGGTGCATTCTCACTATTAAATTTTGTGAAATTTTGAATTTTGAATCTGGATCTGGAAAACAAATTTTTTAATTTTTTATTTTTTAATTTTCTTAATCTCAGGTTAGTATGCTTAATGCCCGATCACTATGCTTAATCTCAGGTCAAACTAACCTCCGTGGTCACACTTCCCCGAGGGTCACCCATCCTAGCACTACTCCAGCCCCAACACGCTTAACTTCTCGGTTCTATTCATCTCTCACTCCAGCTCACCCAACAGACACTTGTTGATATATCCAACATACAAATCCTATTAAACCATGTTGATGTCTAGGACCTTGTTAATGTATATGGGTGTGCTAAAATTTTCAACATTTTTTTGAAACTTTCTCGATGGGACCATTAGCATATTTTGAACTTTAAAAAAAATTGATTTTAAAAAAAATGAAATTTAAATTTTTTAAATTTTTTTTAATGTTACTATCTAAAATTTTCAAATTTTTTTAACTTCCGATTTGTCCTCTAGCCTATTTTTGAATTAAAAAAAGTAAAAAAACAAATTTAAAAAAATTCAAATTTTTTTGTTAGTAGTGGCGCATTTCATACAAAATGCGCCACTACTAAGTTCAAAAAAAAATTCAATTTTTTCTCTTTTTTTGGGCCTCCAGATCTTCAAACTCCCGTAACTTTTTTCTGTTAGGTTTTTGAGGATTCTAAAAATGTTCAACGGGTTACACCCAGTTGAATTTGGATATAACTTTTCGAGTATATGATTTTTCATGTAAAAAACTTTTTCATCGGGGGTCGTATGCAAAAGTTAAGCCCATTTTACGTAATTCTCGGGAGATTTTGCAAAAAAAGTCGAAATTCATATTTGTAAATTTTCCTAACAACTAGACCACATATCATTTGGAAAACTTATTTTCTTTTATTTTTTTGACATTTCTATCATTTTCTTTTATTTATTTTCAAATTGAAAAGGCGGTCCACCGGGGGGGTGTATTTGGGAATTTTCCCGCCCAGTTTTTTCTTATTAGTGGCGCATATGGGAAATGCGCCACCCCTAAGAGCTTATGGGTGGCGCATTCTGGATGCGCCACTAATAATTCCTTAGGGGTGGCGCATTTCCAGAATGCGCCACCCCTAAGCTCTTAGGGGTGGCGCATTTCCAAAATGCGCCACCTATAAGGTTCTTAGGGGTGGCGCATTTCTCCAAATGCGCCACGTATAAGGGGATACAGGGCTGGCCCACTCTTAGGGGTGGCGCATTTTGGAAAATGGGCCACCTATAAGGGCTTATAGGTGGCGCATTTTTTACCAGTGCGCCACCCCTTACAACATAGTGGCGCATTACATATAAAATGCGCCACTAATAAGCTTTCCATGTATAGCTATTTCCCTAGTAGTGAATAACTCATTTTTACCCTCATAAAATAGCTCTTCCTTATGTGCCTTTATCCATTTTTAGGAGCACTCGGAAGAAGAGGATAATGATGATGATGAAGATGAGGATGAAGATGAAGAACCTCCTGCTAGAACCGACTCGCTCAGGGCAGAGGAAAACCGAGTTCCTGAGCAAAAGGTACTCATCATTCATTGATTTTCCAAATATTCTTTGTAAGGCCCTTCATCCCATATCTATTCTGTTGTAGGAACAAGAGAGAAAAAGAAGGAGTCGTAGTTCTGAGTCCGCCACCCCCTTGATGCCAGACTTCCTAATTCTCAGGGCCGACTTCGTCAAAAAGTTGGTGCCGAGTCCAATCCTATTAGGCAGCGTCGATCTGTTAATACCGAAGAGACTGATCCCTCTTCTGGGGAGTCGTCTGTTGATGGCGTGGAAGTGGTAATGGCTTCTCTCCCTTCATTGGTTACCCCAAGTGGAAGGGGAGATGTAGGATAGCAGCAAATTTCCCCTATGTAGAGGATACGGTTTGTCTCCAGTAGGACTCCGGAGATGATAAGTAGGTGGTGAAGCGAGCAACGCGTCGTTTGAGAAATTGCTCTCTTAACCTGGACCTGCACACGACACAATTAACTTTGCTCCCAACAAAGTTCAGAGAGGTTGTCAATCTCTCCGGTCTTGTTGTTTACAAAGGGTCAAACACACAAGGGATAATGATAATGATAGCAACTGAAAGTAAATGCGAGAAAATAAATGAGCTTGTAAACAATGATGAGAATATGGACCGGGGTCCCGTAATGTTCACTAGTGATGTCTCTCTCCCAAAAGACGATAGAACTGCTATGCGAGATAAAAAAAACTACAGATGGGAAATTGACAGGATTATAAACGCACCGCAATGCTAACTATGCTACAAAAAAAAGGAAGAGGCTCATAAGCATGGGCAGTACGCCAAAATAAGTAGACCGAAATCCATATGCATCTACTACTAATCATCCACCTTGAGATATCTATCCAGAACATCTCGCTGGTATTAAGATGTGACCCCACCCAAAGTGTAAACCCAAAGCAACAGACAACTGCATTAAAAAGAACTTTACGTAAAGTAAACAATCCTTGCAACCGCGGTTACAAGCACCGTTGTTTTCCCCCTTGTAGCCACATCACATCCCCTAGACTCATGTTTCTATCACTCAAGCGTGTCATCAGGGGACATGTACCCACAATCGAGCATAACGTTCCCTCTTGGAGTTACTACCTACCACTTGGCCAAAGCAATAAACAACAAAGGAGAACATGCAAGAATTACTTAGGAACAAAAATATAAGTGATCAAAACCAAATATATTACTCTATCACGATCTGAACATAATATCATAATCGATCAGACCCCATCAAACTCAGCATAGCAACAGCAGAAGAATTACATATGTGCCTCGATCATGTAGGGCAGCTAACGAGGTCTAAACCATGAAGAACAAAGAGGGGAGGAGAACATCACATAGCTACTGATCACGGACCCAAGGTCCAAGGTAGAGTACTCACGGCACATCCGGGAAGCGTCCATGGTGGAGGGGAAGCTCCCGAAGGTCGATCCTCCCTCCGGCAGGGTGTCGGGAAGGGTCCTGACGGTGCTCCCGATCTTGGAAGCGTGGCGGCGGTGTCACAGAGGCGAGATTGCGAAATAGGGTGATGTCTTTGGAAGTTTCCCATGACGGAGAATAAATAGGCAAAGGGGGGCTCCTTCCTGCTTTTGGAGGCTTCCGACACGCTGATTTTTTATCTGATTTTCCCAGATTTTGGAGCACATTATATATGTGGGAAAACTGAAATAAAAAACAGCAGAAAACAGGAACTGGCACTGGGTGCACTGAGTTAGTAGGTTAGTCCAAATATGATCAAAAGTGTATGAAAGTGTATCTAGATCATAGCAATATCACACAAAACATGAATGGAGCGAGTGATGTCTACGCACGCTTCTATTCTTGTAGACTATGTTGGGCCTCCAAGCGCAGAGGTTTGTAGGACAGCAACAATTTCCCTCAAGTGTATGACCTAAGGTTTATCGAACTCAGGGAAGTAGAGGTTGAATATGGTCTCTCTCAAGCAACCCTGCAATTAAGATACAAGAAGTCTCTTGTGTCCCCAACACACCTAATACCACTAGGAGTTGTATAGGTGCACTAGTTCGGCGAAGAGATCGTAAAATATGGGTGATAGGTGTAGCAAAACAAAGTAATATAAATCTGTAATAAAAAGAGAAGCAAGCAAACATGTGACAAAAATGAGAAGAAACGGTGTAACAATGGTGGAAACAAGGCCTAGGCTTCATACTCTCACTAGTGGCAACTCCCAACAACATTAACCTAGCCTAATCACATGATATTTCCACTAAAACATGCATTGGAGACGTACTCGGAGGTCATTCCTTTGTGGTCAAGAGAGGACGAGAATTATGTAGGGCTACAAAAGCATACCTCAGAGTTCGTAGTTCTCAATCTATGGATTTCCAAATGTCACCGCGGACATCCAAAGAGAGTACCACAATCACCACAACATATCTCAAGGATATTCAAAGACAAGCACCAAGAGACTCTCAATCTTCAATCAACACACAAAACAGGAAATCACTCATGATAATATTCTTCTGACCCATGTCCAATATACCGCTGTCACCATGGTCTCGGGGATTATACTAGATAAGATCAAGTGAGTACATCAATCTAATACATAGAGGAAGGGGAAATATCATGGGATCACCCTAGATTAACATAGCCTATGATCACAACGAAGATCACATCATGGGAGAGAGAGCAGAACACATAGCTACTGGTAGAAACCTCAGCCCCAAGGAGGGACTACTCCCGCATCATGGAGGGAGGAAAAAACGTCGATGGAGATGAATCCGGGGGCACTTCCCCGTCCTGGCAGGGTGCCGGCACAGGAATTCTAGTCCCCCGAAGCTTGTTGGCGATGGCGGCGGAGATCGGAATCGCTTCTGGAAAAAGTACTTCGATATTAGGGGTTTCCACCCCGAGGGCTAAATATAGGCTGAGGGGGTGTCGAGGGGACCTAACAGGCAGCCAGGAGGCCTCCTGGCACGGGCTAGGGTGGGGCCGCGCCAGGGACCCTCCTGGTCTCCTTGTGGTGGCCCCCCTCCGCTACCTTGGTGATTCCGGAAGCTTCCGGGTCGCTGATTTTTTATTTGATTTTTCCGGATTTTTTTGAGAACTTTTAGTGGCCGGAAAACCTGAAATACAAAAACAACAGAAAACAACAACTGGCAGCTGGGTGCACTGGGTTAATAGATTAGTCCAAATATGCTCAAAAGTGTATGAAAGTTCAAGCAAAACATGGAAAAGTCACACAAAACATGCATGGAGCAAGCAGAAATTATAGATACGTTTGGGACGTATCAACATCCCCAAGCTTAATTCCTGCTCGTCCTCGAATAGGTAAATGATAACAAGCATAATTTCTGTGGTGACATGCCACACAACCATAAAAGGACTTTTAAGTAAAGAAATCAAAGCATGCAATTCAATTCAAGTCTTAACAAGCAAGAGTATACTAGCAGTGACACAAGCAATAAAAGAACAAAAGGTGCAAGAGCTCTCGCTGTCCGTGACTCGAATGTCTCCAGATGGTGTTTGCGTGCAAGAAGGGGACTGGGAAAAAGAGAGAAAAAAGGTTGTTGAGAACAACTATCTACTAAAGTTTCACACTTGGTCTCCTTTGGATTCTTATCTTGACTCGTCCCCAGACCACTAGCCAGGTACAAGTCAACCTGATCCACTCCATTTCGATATTTTGAGCACTCATGCAATGGATGAGCGTGAGCAAGAAAGTTGACACCTAAAAGGCGAAACAGAAAGAAGGTGGAGGAGGAAGACAAAAAGGTGTGAAAGGCTCACATCAATGAGGACAATCATAGGCGAGAGAAGGCCATATGATAGATATGATGTGAGGAGTAGGGATTGCCATGCAACGGATGCACATGTGAGCTAAAAGCTCTCCAAGAGAACTAGTGGGGATGCATCTAACTTGCTTGCTCAAGAAGACCTAGAGCTCGTTTGAGGAGTCTCATCATTGGAATATACAAGCCAAGTTCTATAGTGTGAAGGTCCCCACATAGCTATATGCATGATGATGATCTCTATGGAGTACAAGGGATAGAGGATGAAGTACTAGTGTGGATCTCTCAAAAGGAATAGTAGTGTGCCCCCTTCTCTCTTTTTATTTTTCTTTTTCTATTTTCTCTATATTTTTTTTGTGGCCTCAATGGCTCTTTCTATTTAACTCTCATTTGTCCTCTTTGGGATCTTTTTATTTTGTCCTCTTCGGGATCTTTTTCTCACTTTAGGGGCAACACTCTATATTTTACAAGAATATAGGACATATTTCGCACTTTACAAAAGTACTCACATAAAGAAGATATAACTATCATGATGCAAATGTATGCCTCTGCCAAGAGAGTTACAACAACAAACTAAACAAAAGCCAAGGCTCTTGCTATAGACAAAATAAGACTAAAACTAGACATGGCAGTAGCTACGAAAAGATAAGAACACACAACAACAAAAAGATAGGCATGAAGAATCCTATGATGTGTTCTAGATTTTGAAAGTGGACCGTGTTTCTCTCCCACACAAAGTAAGACGGGATCTAACTTGTTATGAACATCAAGCAAAGCTAAAGAAAACTAAAAATAAAACCTAAGAACGACACGCTCCAAGCATAGCACATAACACATGAAGTGATAAAAATATAGCGAAACAAAGGACGAACTGATGATTGTCGATGGAGAAGGGGATGCACGGGTGCATCCACAAGCTTAGACGCTTGAGTCTCCTTGAATATTTGTTGGGGATGCATGGGGGCATCCCAAAGCTTGAGCGCTTGACACTCCCGAATCTTCTTTCATCATCTTCCATCGCACACTTGAAAACTCCCTTCAAACATAACTCATCATAAGCTGATTAGAGAGCTTAGTACCCTTAATAAAAAAAATTCCACTGGATATAAAGATATTCTTGAAGAGATAATGTTTCTCAAGATTGCCAAAAAGTTTTTGCAAATAAAAAGCGAGCTTAAGGTTTGCAAAAGTTAGGAGAGACAAAACGTGGCAGAATCTGTGAAAAACAGAACAGCATGTAGTAAAGAATTTTTCAGGGGTACTTCTGTAACTCGAATCAAAAAACTCAGAACAGACGCTCGAAATTCAATTGTATGGAGCACGCTGTCAAAAAAATTCAGATCAAAAAGATGATCTGGTGATTTTTGGCTAATTTTTTCGTCCAAGGACAGAATCTGTTTTCTGGACAGCATGTCACAACTTTTGAACTTTCATGCAATCGGAGGCTAGACTTGGCACAAAGATTGAAAATAAAGATACAATGATGTTGCTACAGTAGTAACAATCATCAAGACCACTAAAAACTGAAAGTAAAAACTCAAACTAAAGATAACAAGGGTTGTCTCCCTATAGCTCTTTCTTTATAGTCATAAAGATAGGCTTAAGATTTTAATGATGCTCTCATAGGAATAAGGAATGAGAGTTGAAGAACAAAAGAGAGCATCAAGAAGAAAATAACAAACACATTTAAGTCTAACATGCTTCCTATGCAAAGGGATCTTGTAGAGGAAAAACTCATTGAAGCATAAAGATATTAGCATAGGAAGGCAAAATAAGTGCAACTTCAAAGCCTTCAACATAAAGAGAGGGAACTTGATATTATTGAAATATCTATAAGAATATGTTCCCTTCTCATAATAATTTCCAGTAGGATCATGAATAAACTCAAAAATATAAGCATCACATAAAGCAGTGTTACCATGATCCACATGCAAAAGGGTACTCTTACTCTCCACATAAGCATAATATTTCTCATTGGTAATAGTGGGAGTAGGACTATCATAAACAACTTGAACACTATAGATTAATTGTGTATTAGGAAGATGGTGTTCAACAAGGGAGTAATTACCTCCATGATTATGACAAGTTTCATAAGGATAATTTCTCCTTATGTCATAGGTACCTTTAAAATCACTATAGATAGGAGTTATAACATCATCATAGTAGAGAAGAGCATTATCATTGCTAGCAACTATATTTGTAAACATGATGTATTTATTCTTACTAGAAAAAGAATTATCAATTACCACATCACTAATGGTTAAAGGACTTGCATTCCTATCATCCCCAAGCTTGGAGCTTTCCATATCATCACTCTTAGAGTTGGCACCAAAAAGATTTTCAAGGTCATAAGTAGCATTATCATCATTTTCCCAATCACAAAAAGCAACATGCATATCATAATCAAAATCATCTTCAATAGTTCCTATGGACTTAACATCATGATAATAATGAATGCAATCAAGCTCACCGTCCTCCAAAAATTTCTGCCCGTTAGGATAAAAATTGATGTGAGGAATATGCTCAGGCCAGGTTGATACCCATTGTTATTCCTTCTTGCTCCTCTTCCTCCTCCTCTTCTTTTTCTTCTTATTAGCCTTAGGAGGGAGTGGTTGAAGATGATGTTTCTCCACATATCCTAGTTTATCATTAGAAACAATAGGGGAAACTTGGGAGAAACTCTCCTTTTTATTAGTAGAGATATAAGAGGCATTTTTATACTTTGGTAAAGTTCCCTCCTTTCTAATCTTACTTATGTAATCATTTTCATGGCAATTAACAACACAATAGAGATGGCAATTTTACAAAGTGTTGCTAATTCCTAAGGCATTAACATCTAGCCAAGAAATCTTTTCTGATAACTCTTCACACATCAAAAATAACATAAGTTCATCATAAAGATCATAAGTGATCATGTTATCACACAACTGGTTAACAGTTATGTTTTGAAAGTTCATGCATTGAAAATTGAAGTGACCCTCTATACAGCAAAGTTCACAAGTAAAGGGATAACGATCACACAATTCTCTAGCAATTTCATTTAAATCTTTGACCCAAGTGATTGTTCTTTCATGCTTATGTTGCTTACAATAATTCTCTTCTTCAATCATAGGCCTTTCACAAGGTCTATCCACTCCACAAAAACTAACATGCTTATATAAAACTTCATTTTCAGGAATTGGATCATGCATGTTGCAATCATCATGAACAATTTCATTTTCTTTGCAAATCTCTTTAGAAGGTTCATGATGCTTGATCCAATTCTCCATAGACATATTAAGATGTGAAGCAAAAGATTTGAGGAAATCAACAAGGAGTAGAGAATCAAGCCCAAACTTAGCACTAAACTTATTAAAACTTTCAGTTTCAACAAAGGACTTAATGCAATCATACTCATAATTTATACCTGACTCTTTACCTTTGTCGATCTCCCAATCTTCAGTATTGCGTTGAATTATTTCAAGGATTTCCCATTTAGCATCAGTCTTTTTGTTGGTGAAAGAACCCATAGAGGAAGCATTGAGCAAGTATCTATCCTGTCGAGAGAGCCTTGCATAAAAATTAGTAATAATTATATCTTTCGGGAGCCCATGGTTAGAAAATTCCAGCATTAAAGTTTTCAATCTCCCCCAAGCTTGAGCTATGCTCTCTCCGTCGTGAGGATAGAAATTATAAATATAGTTCCTATTCTCATGAACTTCATGAAGAGGATAAAACTTGGAGTAAAATAGAGACTGGATCTCTTCTCAATCCCGTAGGTGAGAATCATCTAGTAGCCTATACCATTCCAATGCTTTTCCTTTCAGTGACAAGGCAAACAATTTATGCATGACTTCACCTCTTCTCAAACTTGAAATCTTAAATAACTCACAAAGTTCTGTAAGTTTCAACAAATGAATACTAGGATTGACTGTCCCATCATAACAATCATTAATAATTATTTCAACTATCCCAAGTGGTATTTTGAACGGGATACATTCAGTAGGTGGAGGAGACTTCTATACCACGGGTGTGGTAAAGCGGCCTTCCCCAAACAACGAACTAAGAGTGCAATTTTCCATAAGCATAACTAGTGAAAAGTAGAAACAAGAAAAGAAAAGATTTAATTGCAAGATCTAAAGATATACCTTCAACGCTTACCTCCCCGACAATGACGCCAGAAATAGCTTGATGTCTACGCACGCTTCTATTCTTGTAGACTATGTTGGGCCTCCAAGCGCAGAGGTTTGTAGGACAGCAACAATTTCCCTCAAGTGTATGACCTAAGGTTTATCGAACTCAGGGAAGTAGAGGTTGAATATGGTCTCTCTCAAGCAACCCTGCAATTAAGATACAAGAAGTCTCTTGTGTCCCCAACATGTATAGGTGCACTAGTTCGGCGAAGAGATGGTAAAATATGGGTGATAGGTGTAGCAAAACAAAGTAATATAAATCTGTAATGAAAAGAGAAGCAAGCAAACATGTGACAAAAATGAGAAGAAACGGTGTAACAATGGTGGAAACAAGGCCTAGGCTTCATACTCTCACTAGTGGCAACTCCCAACAACATTAACCTAGCCTAATCACATGATATTTCCACTAAAACATGCATTGGAGACGTACTCGGAGGTCATTCCTTTGTGGTCAAGAGAGGACGAGAATTATGTAGGGCTACAAAAGCACACATCAGAGTTCGTAGTTCTCAATCTATGGATTTCCCAATGTCACAGCGGACATCCAAAGAGAGTACTGCAATCACCACAACATATCTCAAGGATAGTCAAAGACAAGCACCAAGAGACTCTCAATCTTCAATCAACACACAAAACAGGAGATCACTCATGATAATATTCTTCTAACCCATGTCCAATAGACCGCTATCACCATGGTCTCGGGGATTATACTAGATAAGATCAAGTGAGTACATCAATCTAATACATAGAGGAAGGGGAAATATCATGGGATCACCCTAGATTAACATAGCCTATGATCACAACGAAGATCACATCATGGGAGTGAGAGAAGAACACATAGCTACTGGTAGAAACCTCAGCCCCAAGGAGGGACTACTCCCGGATCATGGAGGGAGGAAGCAACGTCGATGGAGATGAATCCGGGAGCACTTCCCTGTCCCGGCAGGGTGCCGGCACAGGAATTCTGGTCCCCCGAAGCTTGTTGGCGATGGCGGCGGAGATCGGAATCGCTTCTGGAAAAAGTACTTCGATATTAAGGGTTTCCACCCCGAGGGCTAAATATAGACAGAGGGGGTGTCGAGGGGACCCACCAGGCAGCCAGGAGGACTCCTGGCGCGGCCTAGGGTGGGGCCGCGCCAGGGACCCTCCTGGTCTCCTGGTGGTGGCCCCCTCCGCTACCTTGGTGATTCCGGAAGCTTCCGGGTCGCTGATTTTTTATCTGATTTTTCCGGATTTTTTGGAGCACTTTTAATGGCCGGAAAACCTGAAATACAAAAATAGCAGAAAACAACAACTGGCAGTTGGGTGCACTGGGTTAATAGATTAGTCCAAATATGCTCAAAAGTGTATGAAAGTTCAAGCAAAACATGGCAAAGTCACACAAAACATGCATGGAGCAAGCAGAAATTATAGATACGTTAGGGACGTATCAGCGAGCAGAAATTATCGATACGTTTGAGACGTATCAACATCCCCAAGATTAATTCCTTCTCGTCCTCGAGTAGGTAAATGATAATAGACATAATTTCTGTGGTGACATGCTAGCAACCATATAAGAACTTTGAAAACTAAAGCTCTCGCTGTCCGTGACTCGAATGTCATGCAAGAGTCTATATTAGCATTGAAACAAGCAACAAAAGAACATTAGGTGCAAGAGCTCTCGCTGTCCGTGACTCGAATGTCTCCAAATGGTGTTTGCGCGCAAGAAGGGGGATAGGGAATACGAGAAAAAAAAATTTGTTGAGAACTCAATCTACTAAAGTTTCACGCTTGGTCTTCTTTGGAATCTTATCTTGACTCGTCCCCAGACCACTAGCCAGGTACAAGTCAATTCTATCCACTCCTTTTCAATATTTTGAGCACTCATGCAATGCATGAGCGTAAGCACGAGAGTTGACACTTAGGATGGCAAAGAGAGAATATGGTGGATGAGTAAGACAAAAAGGGTGACAAAGGCTCACATCAATGAGGACAATCATAGGCGAGAATGCCAAATGATAAATATGATGTGAGGAGTAGAGATTGTCATGCAACGGATGCACATATGAGCTGAAAAGCTCTCCAATGGAACTAGTGGGGGTGCATCTAACTTGCTCACTCATGATGACCTAGAGCTCTTTTGAGGAGGCTCATCCTTGGAATATGCAAGCCAAGTTCTATAGTGTGAGGGTCCCCACATAGCTATATGCATGATCATCTCTATGGAGTACAAGGATAAGAGGGAGTACTAGTGTGGATCTTTCAAAATGATAGTAGTGTTGCCCCTTTCTCTCTCTTTTTTTCTTTTTTTCTATTTTTTTGTATTTTTTGGTGGCCTCAATATCTCTTTCTATTTAACTCTCATTTGTCCTCTTTGGGATCTTTTATTTTGTCCACTTTGGGATCTTTTCCTCACTTAAGGGAAACACTCTAATTTACAAGAGGGTATAAAAGATCTTTCACACTTTACAACGTACTCAAATCTTAAAGAAGATGTAGCTATCATGATGTATGCAATGTATGCCGCTGCCAGTGTAGCAGGAACATGTATGACATGAAGATCAAGTCATGAAGAGGTGGAAGTTCCATGGCAATATATCTCGGAAAGGCTATGGAAATGCCTTGATAGGTAGGTATGGTGGCTGTTTTGAGGAAAGATATAAGGAGGTTTATGATGATAGAGCGTATCATGCCAAGGGTTTGGATGTACCGGCGAAGGTGGACGCCAATTCTCGGAGTGAGAAGATTGCAATGCACGGCACAGGAGAGGCTAGCAAATATGAGGAGGTGGAAGTGTCAACTTTCAATACTCACATTAGTCCGAAGAACTCATGCACTTATTATCGGTAACTTTCAATGTAAAGAGGAGGTTCACAAAGAGACAATTATCCCGAGGAGGAGTGTATGGGGGTTTAGTTATCCTTGCGCATCCTCGACTCATGGTACGTGAGTGTTCTCTAATATTCGATCCCTCCAAAGATTAGTGATCCATCTAGTAGCTAGAGTTCTCAACTAGTTTTGTAGGTTTTTGAAAATAAACATGGATTGCCCAAAATACGAGACCTATCACTAATAGGCTAGAGCTCTTGACACCAAAAGTTCAAACATTACTCACATCAATACCTCAAAACTATTGCAAGTTACTACTAAAATTAAATAGCAACCTCAATCACCTACTTTTAAGACAAGACACAACTCAGTGCAACAACAAACTCTCTTAACAAGATAAACATGAAAACTAAAGAGAGTTCCAGCAACAAACTAAAAAAGGCCAAGGCTCTTTCTAAAGACAAACTAAGACTAAAACTAAACATGGCAGTAGCTACGAAAAGATAAAGAACACACAACAGTAAAAAGATAGGAATGAAAAATCCTATGATGTGTTCTAGATTTTGAAAGTGGAGCGTGTTTCTCTCCCGCAAAAAGTAAGACGGGGTCTAACTTGTTATGAACATCAAGCAAAGCTAAAGAAAACTAAAAATAAAACCTAAGAGCGAGACGCATAGCACATAACGCATGAAGTGATAAAAATATAGTGAGACGAAGGACGAACTGATGATTGTTGATGGAGAAGGGGATGCACGGGGGCATCCCCAAGCTTAGACGCTTGAGTCTACTTGAATATTTGTTGGGGATGCATGGGGGTATCCCCAAGCTTGAGCGCTTGACACGCCCGAATCTTCTTTTATCATCTTCCATCGCACACTTGAAAACTCCCTTCATACATAACCCATCATAAGCTGATTAGAGAGGTTAGTACCCTTAATAAATAATTTTTCCCCACTAGATATAAAGATGAATGGCTAATGTTTCTCAAGATTGCCAAAAGGTTTTTGCAAAGAAAAAGCAAGCTTAAGGTTTGAAAAAGTTAGGAGAGACAAAACGTGGCAGAATCTGCGAAAAACAAAACAACAGGCAGTAAAGAATTTTTTAGGGGTACTTTTGCAACTCAAATCAAAAAACTCAGAACATACGAAAGTTCCGTGATTGTATAGAGCACGTTGTGTAAAACATTCAGCTCAAAAAGATGAACTGGTGATTTTATCTGATTTTTCCCGTCACGAGGACAGAATCTGTTTTTTGGTCAGCATGTCACAACTTTCACTTCCCTTGTCATATGAGGCTATAACTTGGCACAAAGCTTGAAAACAAAGATACAAAGATGTTGCTACAGTAGTAACAATCATCAAAACCACTAAAAACAGAAGTAAAAAAATCTTGGGTTGCCTCCCAACAAGTGCTTTCTTTTATGCCTTTAAGCTAGGCATAAGGCAAAAGAAGAATCAAGTTTTATCAAGAGAAAGAGAATAGCTAGCCCGTGTAACGGACTCAAAAGGTAACTTGACTTTCTTTCTAGGGAAGTGTTCCATCCCATTTTTGAGAGGGCATTGAAATTTATATTCCCCTCTTTCATGTCAATGATTGCACCAACGATGCGGAGAAAAGGACGTCCCAAAATAATAGGACATAAAGGTTCACACTCTATATCCATAATAATGAAATCAACGGGAACATAGTTGTCATTGACAATGATAAGAACATCATAGATCTTCCCCAAAGGTTTCTTTACGGAAGAATCGACAAGACGAACACCAAAAGAACAAGAATCAAAAGGTTTCAATTCAAACATATCATACATTCTTTTGGGCATGACGGAGGTACTAGCTCCAACGTCACATGAAGCATAGCTAGAGAAGTTATTTAATTTAATTTTGATCATAGGGTCCCAACCATCATCTAGCTTCCTAGGTATGGAGGCTTCTATCCTAAGCTTCTCCTCCCTAGCTTTGATGAGAGTATTTGTGATATGCCCCGTGAAGGCAAGATTAAGTGTGCTAGTGTGGGGGTCTCTAGACATTTTGTGTAGTAAGCTAATAACTTCTGAGAGGGTGAAACTATCAATATCACTACTATCAAAGGTGGTAGTAGTGTCATCTAGGCTCACTTGTTTCAAACCCTCTATGTTCATCGGAGTTTTTTCTTCTACGGTTGAGGTATTAGCATCACCATTAATAGGTCCAATGGGACAAGGAGTGCATTGGGTGCTAATAGTTTCGGTGTCCTCAACAATTTGGATAGTGACAACTGTGTGGTGTGTAGGAAGGCTCTTAATTCTATCATCTTCCATAGGGATAACTTCTCATTTGGCTGCCATCTGATTTATCAAAGCAGATTGGGTGTTGGACATATTCGAAACAATGGTTTAAGTGGCGGTAAGTCTAGTTTGGAGATTAGAGATCTCACCGTTCAGGCTCTCAAGTTGTTCACTAATGTTTTGCAGAATGGCAGTGTGCTCACCTATTTTCTTAGAGAAGGCTTTGTTTTGTTCAAACTGGGTATGCATATAATTCTTAGTAGCCTTCTCTATTCCATAAATTTCTCATAGCTAGGTAGGTCTCTTTCCTTATAAGTAGGATAGGAGTTGCTAGGGTAAGTGTTGTTGTTCCCATAAGTGGATGGAAACGGTCTAGGATTACTAGAAAAGTTGCCCCTATAAGCATTATTATTAAAGTTGTTCCTAGCAATGAAGTTCACATCTACTTGTTCTTGAGCAACCAAAGAATTTAAAGGAACATCATGAGGATCAATAAAGGGTTTCTTGGTAAGTAGAGACATAATTAAATCAACTTTATCATTTAGGGAGGTAATTTCCTTGATAGAATTTACCTTCCTACCTGTTGGAGCGCGTTCGGTGTGCCATTGGGAATAGTTGGTCATCATATCATCAAGGAGTTTGGTGGCAGCACCGAGTGTAGTTGACATAAAGGTTCCTCCCACGACCGAATCTAACAGGTTCCGCGAGGTAAAGTTCAAACCTGCATAAAAAGTCTGGATAACCATCCAGGTAGTCAAACCATGTGTAGGGCATTTCTTAACAAGAGATTTCATACGTTCCCAAGCTTGGGCAACGTGTTCATTATCCAATTGCCTAAAGTTCATAATGTTACTCCTCAATTGGATAATTTTAGCAGGTGGGTAGTAATTCCCAATAAAAGCATCTTTGCATTTATCCCAAGAATCTATGCTATTCCTAGGCAAAGATTGAAACCAGATTTTAGCTCCGTCCCCCAAAGAGAAAGAGAAAGGAAAAAGCTTGAGCTTAACAACATCACCTTCTACTTCTTTATACTTTTGCATATCACATAATTCAACAAAATTATTCAAGTGTAAAGCAGCATCATCTCCAGCACCAGAGAATTGATCTCTCATAACAAGGTTCAGTAAAGCATGTTTAATTCCATAAGAGGTAGCTGAAGTGGCAGGTGTGGCAATAGGAGTGCAGATAAAGTCTTTGTTGTTGTGACTAGTGAAGTCGCACAACTTGGTGTTTTTAGTGGAACCCATAGTAGCAGCAAGTGTGGCAGATTTTTTTTGCAATTTTTGATATAAGACACAAAGATAAAAACAGAAAGGTAAACTAAGATGACTAAAAAGTAAAGGTAAAAGATAGTGGGAAACTCCCCTATCTTATCACTCGGAGTCCCCAGCAACGGCGCCAGAAATTTGCTTGATGGCGTGGAAGTGGTAATGGCTTCTCGCCCTTCGTTGGTTACCCCAAGTGGAAGGTGAGATGTAGGATAGCAGAAAATTTCCCCTATGTAGAGGATAGGGTTTGTCTCCAGTAGGACTCCGGAGATGATAAGTAGGTGGTGAAGCGAGCAACACGCCGTTTGAGAAATTGCTCTCTTAACCTGGACCTGCACACGACACAATTAACTTCGCTCCCAATGAAGTTCAGAGAGGTTGTCAATCTCTCCGGTCTTGTTGTTTACAAAGGGTCAAACACACAAGGGATAATGATAATGATAGCAACTGAAAGTAAATGCGAGAAAATAAATGAGATTGTAAACAATGATGAGAATATGGACCGGGGTCCCGTGATGTCTCTCTCCCAAAAGACGATAAAACTGCTATGCGAGGTAAACAAATTACAGATGGGCAATTGATAGGATTATAAACGCACCGCAATGCTAACTATGTTACAAAAGAAAGGAAGAGGCTCATAAGCATGGGCAGTACGCCAAAATAAGTAGATCTAAATCCATCTACATCTACTACTAATCATCCACCTTGAGATATCTATCCAGAACATCTCGCTGGTATTAAGTTGCGAGCCCCACCCAAAGTGTAAACCCAAAGCAACAGACAACTGCAATAAAAAGAACTTTGCGTAAAGTAAACAATCCTAGCAACCGCGGTTAAAAGCACCATTGTTTTCCCCCTTGTGGCCACAGCACATCCCCTAGACTCATGTTTCTGTCACTCAAGCGTGTTATCAGGGCCATGTACCCACAATCGAGCATAACGTTCCCTCTTGGAGTTACTACCTACCACTTGGCCAAAGCAATAAACAGCAATGGAGAACATGCAAAAATTACTTAGGAACAAAAATATAAGAGATAAAAACCAAATATATTACTCTATCACGATCTGAACATAATCTCATAATCCATCAGATCCCATCAAACTCAGTATAGCAACAGCAGAAGAATTACATATGTGCCTCGATCATGTAGGTCAGCTCATGAGGTCTAAACCATGAAGAACAAAGAGGGGAGGAGAACATCACATAGCTACTGATCACGGACCTAAGGTCCAAGGTAGACTACTCACGGCACATCCGGGAAGCATCCATGGTGGAGGGGAAGCTCCCGGAGGTCGATCCTCCCTCCGGCAGGGTGCTGGGAAGGGTCCTGACGGTGCTCCCGATCTTAGAAGCGCGGCGGTGGAACAAATAGGGTTCTGTCTTCGGAAGTTTCCCGTGACGGAGAATAAATAGGCGAAGGGGGCAGCCAGGGGGGCCACCAGGGGTCCAGGCGACCCCCCTGGCGCGGCCAGGCCTCTGGCCGCGCCAAGTGGCCGCCTGGGCGCCTGGTGGCGGGCCCTTGGCCCTCCTTCGGGATTCTGGAGGCTTTCGACACGCTGATTTTTTATCTGATTTTTCCCGGAGTTTTGGGTCACTTTGTATATGGGGGAAAACTGAAATAAAAAACAACAGAAAACAGGAACTGGCACTGGGGTGCACTGAGTTAGTAGGTTAGTCCAAATATGATCAAAAGTGTATGAAAGTGTATCTAGATCATAGCAATATAACACAAAACATGCATGGAGCGAGCAGAAATTATCGATATGTTTGAGACGTATCATCTGTACGGCTCCCTAGCAATATTCCCATCAACCGTGGGTAAGTGCTATAGGCCTTTATGATATACTTCGTATTTGTTTATTTTTGGCAATCTCATGTTGTTTCTTCTTTAGGAAACAAGCTAAGAGCAAGGCACAACTCGACTCCTTGCCAGTACTGGAGCCGGTTATCGTGGAGAAGACACCTAGAGTTTCTGAAGAGAAGCAGATAAAAGGTGTCACTCCTATTGAATCAAGCCCATCGGCTATGTAAAAAAGACGACTCCCCTAGGGATGGGGCTGGGGAGCCTACTGCTTATTCTAAGGAAATTGCCGATTCGCAAGACCCAAATCCGACTCCTGCAGCTGACAAAGCTGTGGTTGAGGAGGTTATTGTGACTCAGATTCATGTTGATGAGACGGTTCCTACAGTGGGGGCGAAGAGAACAGATGAGGTAAAACAGTCCACGAGTCAACCTTTTATGGCGACTCTTAAGAATTTTTCTTTGGAAGACTTGTACCTCGAATCAATGAGTCGTCTTGGCCAACAGCGTGATTTGATCGTATGCATCAAATAACGTTATGAGGTATGTTTACAATTATTGTATGTATTTTGTAATGCTTGGGATAGTTATACTGATGTAGCCCCCAAGTACCAGGTTGTCATATGTGTAGCGACCCGGAACTTGTATAATATCCAAAAAAATTGAAGTCGTGTAGCCCCCAAGTTATTGGTTATATACTTGTAATAACCAGGGAATTTATTGTCTTATGAAGGCTATGACTTTGGAAGCCGGCCAAGCGACTCATCAGTTGGAAGAGAAGCTACGAGCTGATTCCGAGAAGCGGCAGCAGAAAGAAAAAGAGGTTAGTCGGCTTCAGGATGAGTTGTTGAAGAAAGAAGAGGAACTGAAATTGTCAAGTCTCATCATGCCGACATACAGGTTATCACGAAGAAGACTGCTTATGATGCTCAGTCTGATACGTCGCAAACGTATCGATAATTTCTGCTTGTTCCATGCATGTTTTGTGTGATATTGCTATGATCTAGATACACTTTCATACACTTTTGATCATATTTGGACTAACCTACTAACTCAGTGCACCCCAGTGCCAGTTCCTGTTTTCTGCTGTTTTTCTATTCCAGGTTTCCCCCATATTAAAAATGCTCTAAAAATTCAAGAAAAAACGGATAAAAAATCAGCTCAGTGGAGCCTTCCAGAATCACCAAAGTGGGGCCAGAGGGCCACCACCAGGTGTCCAGGTGGCCACGGCCAGGGGCCTGGCCGTGCCAGGGGGCGCCTGGACCCTGATACGTCCAAAAATCATCACTATTTTATATCGTAATTTCATCCTATTCATTGATATATTCCACTTTAAAGTATTGTACTTATGTTGTTTTGGCTTGTTTTACACAATTTAGAACTTTCCGATGCCGAAGCAGCAGAACCAGGATTCAGCGGTGAAAAGTGGACACCAAGTTGCTGAATCAGATCAAGTCCAAATACGATGAAAATTTACGGGGATCGTTTTTATGGGAATTGACTGGGGATCAGCGAAGACGGAGGTGAGGGGACCCACCAGGCAGCCAGAAGGGTGCCTGGCGCGGCCCCCCTCCTGGATGCCTGGTGGCCCCCCTCGGTGCCCCCTCTCGCCTATAAGACCCCCCTGGGGTGAAAACCCTAAGTACAGAAGAGTTTCCGTGTTTCGCCGCCGCCACAGGGCGGAAACCTATAGAGGAGAAAAGCCATCTCCGGCGGGCAGATTCCGCCGGGGAGATCACCTCCCGGAAGGGGAGATCGTCGCCATCATCATCATCATCGTCACGGGCATCATCGAGATCATCATCAACATCATCCCCAACATCAGCACCATCTCCATCACCATCCCATCTCATCTCACAATTCCAACTTGTGTTGTAATCCGTACTATCTATCCTCTCTACTCTGTTGGTGTTGATTACTACTTTGTGGTGAATGCTATTGAGTTTTGTTGTAGAAATATCATTGTGTCCAGATTGTTTGCCACCCATCTGTCACCTCTAATCATGATCTCTTTTATGTCTTGTGAGTAGTTACTTTAGTTCTTGAGAACATGGGAGAAGTCTAGTTATTAGTAGTCATATGATGTTGAAGTATTATGTGTTGTAGATACTTAAGTTGTGTTGTTATTTCTCTAGTGGTGATATGTGAGTCGAACACTTAACACTTCACCTTTAATGGGCCTAGAGGAATAAATTGTGCACAAAGGATGCTTATGGTGGGTTGCCGGAGTGACAGAAACCTGAACCCCAGTTCGCACAATTTTGCACAAGGGAGTTATGGATCCTTGATCGTAATGTTGTGGTTAGGCTTATTCCTTAATTACTACCTTGTATTTGTGGATGCTTGCAAGGTGTGTAATCATAAGAGTACACTTATCTTAGTCTAGAAGGTGTACTAGCATTGATCCACCCACCAACACTTATCAACACAATACATATTACTTGGCGGAGTATGGTGAAAGTAACTTGGCTATCTCTCCCACGTGTTCTCGAGAACGCTTTAGCTTTTATAAGTTTAGTTCCTAGGCTTATCCTTGTGAAAGGATTGGTCCACTTGCTACTCCTCATTTACCCTGTTTACTTTGCTTGTCTTTTACTTTTCTGTTGCTTAAACCTAAAACCCCTAAATATTTACCTTTGAGTGCGTGCAGCCTTTCCTTATCCAGAGTCACTTATCAACACCTTCTTCTCCTCATGGTATCAACATCCTTATTTATCGAAAATCTACAATTGATCCCCTAGACTTGTGGGTTACCAAGAATCGTTTATTGGCGCAGTTAACAGGGGAGGCATCCCAACTAAACCTATTAACTTCTCCGCCATCAACGAGCTTTTATGGCGCCGTTGCCGGGGAGTGTAGCGCTATTGGTAAGTGAAGCCGGTAAGGAAACCTTTATTCTCAGTTGTTACTTTCAGTCCTTATGGACTCTGCTACTGTTGGTTCGTTGCTGGTAAGGAGCCGCCCCACGACTGTGGTGGTCACTCCTACCCCTACTGAAATTGTGCCCTATAAAATACCACCTGGTATTATTGATCATGTCTTGTCTAATCGTTATACAGGAGAAGGACATCCGGGAGAATACCTTCTATATTTATCACAATTATGTTCTTTATTTAAGCTTGCAGGTGTAACGATGGAGTTCTTCATGACGAAACTATTCTCCATATCACTCAAAGATAAAGCTTCAAATTGTTATAAGCTACTCGATAACTCTGATCTGCTTGAATGGCCAGATCTTATGTCTCTCTTTTATGCAAAGTTTTATCTTCTTCGTGAAATTCACCCAATACAGGAACTACATCTATAACTTTTGGTCTCGCGACGGAGAGAGCATCGCTCAAGCTTGGGGGAGACTGAAGTCCCTGATGCTCAAATGCCCAAACCATGAGCTCCCCAAGGAAATTATACTCACAAATTTTTATGCCAGGCTTTCTCGTCATGACAAGGAAATGTTGGATGCCTCCTCTAGCGGGGTATTCCAGAACAGAAGTATGGAAGAAAAATGGGATCCTATAGAAAGGATACAGAAGAACACTGAAGACTAGGAAATTGATAAAGGTATTGAACCCACTATAAACTATGAGCATGATTACATTGAGAGTTATGTGAAGACTGATTACTTTAATACCTTTTGCTCTAAAATTGGTCTTGATTCCTAGCTAATGGTTGACTTTTGCAAGGACTTTGCTTCTCATATTGATTCTTCTAAGAAGAAGGAGAGTCAACATCAGAAACCTTTCAAGGAGTCACCTATTGATATTAATGTTACTGATCCTGTTTTACCTGCAGTTGTGTATGAACAGCCTCCTTATCCCTCAAGGATAAAGGAGCACTCTTTTGTTACAGGTATTCTAAACAAAAACGGAAGGACCACTGACGAACCTGAGGACATGATCAAGGTCAAGCCTCAAGTTGCAATGGTCAAGGATCTGGTAACCAGTGGTATTAAAGAATCCACTATTAGTTTTTGTGTTGTTTCCACTAACATTGTCACAGCCAACACCAAAGGCCCAATTTCAGGTACACCAGTGGTATCTGTTAAAATAGGAGATCATGATTATTATGGGCTATGTGATTTGGGATCTAGCGTCAGCGCTATTCCCTTCACACTTTATCAAGAGATCATGCACGAGATTCAGCCGTGTGAGATCCAGGACACTGATGTCACGATTCATCTTGCAAATAGACAAACAATCTCTCTAGTTGGGATTGTGAGAGATGTTGAAGTACTATGCGGGAAGGTAAAAAATCCTACTGACTTTCTTGTACTTGGTTCAGTGCAAGATAGTTTTTTCCCTATTATCTTTGGTAGGCCCTTCCTCAACACCTGTGGAGCTATAATAGATTGCAAGAAAGGTAAAGTTTATGTTGAATTCAACGGTGAGCCATATGAATTTAATTTTTCTAAGTTTTCTAAGCAACCTCGTGGTACTGACTTGTCAAGTAATGACAAAATTATTGAAGAAATTTCTTCTATTGATATTCCTCCTAATGATACTTTGCAGCAATTTATGGAAGACCACGAGAATGACATACATATGTAGGAGAGGGATGAACTAGCAGACATATTTTTAAGACAAATTCCTATCCTGAAGCACAACCTCCCGGTTGAACCTTTAGGAATCCTCTAGGAACCAAAAGAAGACCCGATGTTTGATCTAAAACCACTACCCGATACGCTCAAGTATGCTTATTTAGATGAAAAGAAAGTATATCCTGTTATTATCAATTCTAACCTTTCAGGGTATGAAGAAGAGCGATTATTGGAGACACTCCGCAGACACCGAGGTGCTATTGGCTATACTCTTGATGATCTCAAGGGTATTAGTCCATCCATTTGCCAACATACTATCAATCTCGAGCCCGATGCTAAACCAGTTGTTGATCATCAATGACGGTTGAACCCAAGGATGAAGGACGTGGTTAGGACGGAGGTTCTCAAACTTCTAGCCGCAGGTATCATCTATCCTATAGATGATAGTAAGTGGGTAAGTCATGTGCATTATGTTCCTAAGAAAGGAGGTATAACTGTTGTTCCTAATGATAAAAATGAACTAATACCTCAGAGGACTATTATTGGATATAGAATGTGTATTGATTTCAGGAAGTTGAACAAGGCCACCAGGAAGGACCATTATCCTCTGCCCTTTATTGATCGGATGCTCAAGCGGCTGTCTAAAAACACCCACTTTGGTTATCTTGATGGGTATTATGGCTTCTCCCAGATTCATGTTAAGACCGTGGATCAAGAGAAGACCACCTTTACGTGTTATTACGGTACTTATGCTTATAGACGTATGCCTTTTGGTTTATGTAATGCACCTGCTACTTTTCAGAGGTGTATGTCTGCAATATTTCATGGTTTCTGTGAGGAGATTGTAGAAGTTTTCATGGACGACTTTTCCGTCTATGGAAACTCCTTTGACCACTGTCTCCACAATCTTAATAAAGTTTTGCAGAGATGCGAAGAAACGAATTTGGTGCTCAATTGGGAGAAGTGCCATTTCATGGTTAACGAAGGGATAGTTCTTGGAGACAAGATTTCCGAAAGGGTAATTGAAGTGGACAAGGAAAAAATTAAAGCTATTGAAAGGATGCCCTATACAAGGGACATCAAAGGTATTCGTAGTTTTCTAGGTCATGCTGGTTTCTATAGAAGATTTTTCAAGGACTTTTCTAAGACCTCGAGACCCTTACCAATCTTCTCCAGAAGGATTCTCCTTTTGTATTTGATGAAGATTGTAAGGAAGCTTTTGAAGTTCTTAAGAAAGCCTTGATAATCGCTCCTATAGTGCAACCACTTGACTGGAATTTGCCCTTTGAAATTATGTGTGATGCTAGTGATTTTGCTGTTGGAGCTGTTTTAGGACAAAGGGTTGTCAAGAAGTTAAATGTCATCCACTATGCCAGCAAGACACTTGATAGTGCTCAAAAGAATTATGCTACTACCGAGAAGGAATTCTTGGCAGTGGTGTTTGCTTGTGATAAGTTTAGGCAGTATATTGTTGATTCTAAAGTTATTATTCATACTGACCATGCTGCCATTAAGTATCTTATGCAGAAAAAGGACGCCAAACCAAGACTCATTAGATGGGTACTCCTTCTTCAAGAATTTGATTTATAGATTGTCGATAGAAAAGGAGAAGACAATCCGGTGGCGGATAATCTTTCAAGGATGGAAGATATCCCGCACGATCCTATTCCAGTCAACGACAGTTTCCCAGATGAACAGCTTGTTGTTGTAAAAGTACAATCTCATTCCGGTCCTTGGTTTGCAGATTATGCTAATTTTATCGTTGCAAAGTTTTTGCCTCCGGGTTTTACATTTCAGCAGAGGAAGAAATTCTTCACGGATTTGAGGCACTACTTTTGGGATGATCCACATCTTTTCAAAGAGGGTCCAGATGGGATCGTGAGAAGATGTATACCGGAGCACGAGCAGCAGGACATTCTTCGACAATGTCACGATAGTCCCTATGGAGGACATCATGCCGGTGAAACGACCGCACATAAAGTTTTACAATCAGGTTTTTATTGGCCTACTCTTTTTAAGGACGCCCGAAGGTACGTTCTATCTTGTGATAAGTGTCAAAGAGTTGGTAACATTAGCAGGAGAAATGAGATGCCTATGAATTACTCACTAGTGATCGAACCTTTCGATTGCTGGGGTTTCGATTTTATGGGTCCTTTTCCTCCTTCACACAAGTACACACACATCTTAGTTGGTGTTGATTATGTAACCAAGTGGGTTGAAGCAATCCCCACTAACAGTGTTGATCACAAGACATCTTTGAAAATGCTCAAGGATGTAATTTTTCCTAGGTTTGGAGTACCAAGGTACCTCATGACAGATGGAGGGTCACACTTCACGCATGGAGCTTTTAGGAAAGCTCTAGCCAAGTACGATGTCAATCATAGGATTGCATCACCGTACCACCCTCAAACTAGTGGGCAAGTTGAGCTCACCAATAGGGACATCAAGTTGATCTTACAGAAAAAAGTAAACAGTTCTAGAAAGGACTGGTCAAAGAAGTTAGGAGATGCCTTGAGGGCGTTGATACGTCCTAAATGTTTTTCCAAACACTTTTGCTATTGTTTTGCCTTCATTCTTGCATGATTTGAACGAAACTAACCCGGACTGACGCTGTTTTCAGCAGAGCTGCCAGTGCTGTTTTCTTTTGTGCAGGTTTCTGGATATTTAGGTACGCTGGAAAAATCCCAAAAATATATATAAAAAATCAGCATTCCGGAAGCTTCCATCAGGCCAAAGGGGGGCCACAGGGCAGCCAGGAGGGTGCCTGGCGCGGCCCAGCTCCTGGCCGCGCCACCTGCCCTCCTGGCTGGGTCCCACACCCCCTGGTGACCTACCTTGGCCCCTATTTATTCTCCCGACGCAGAAACCCCGAAACAGAAGTCGCTTTTCCAATCTACGTCGCGGAGCCTCCGCAACCCTCTGTTCTTCCTCGGAGAGCTAATCTGGAGGCTGAATTGGCCTATGGTGAGGGGGAAATCATCGCCATCGTCATCATCATCGCCTCTCCATCACCCCTCCATGACTTCTCCTCTCATGTGTGATTATTTCCCTGCTGTAGGCAAATGGGATGGTAGGGATTGAATGAGTTAGATAATGTAATAGTTCAATCATATTGTTGGGGGCATGTTGCCTATCATCTACTTGGTGTTTATCATCTCTGTTACAACTTGTTGCTCTTAATGCTTGCCACTTTGGGCCCGAGTGCCATGATTTCAGATCTGATCACCCTTTTGTTTCTTGAGTTTGTGGTGTTCTTGATCCTATCTATGAGTTGTATGCACCTATTATAGTCCGGAACCGGCGATCCCAATGGTGACAGCTTGGGAAACCAAAGGGGATGGACTGTAATTTGAGGATTTCGTGTATCCATGAATTGTTAATGCTTTGTTCCGGTGCTCTTTGACAGGAGTACCTTAATCTCCCTAAGTTCCTTTTGGCCCCGTTTGTAGCGGGAGGGTAGGACAAAAGATGGTGTGCAAAGTTCTTATTGCAAGCACGTACAACTACCTTGGGATACATGCCTGATGTCTGATATTTTCCTAGATGATCCTTTCTTTTCTGTGAGCCTTTCCCGTGTTAGAATCTATTACATGTTCTTTCTCATCCAAGCAGCGCCCAACCATCCATCTCCCTAGCCTATAGTGTTTTCCTTCTGCTGGTTACTAGTTGTTTAACTTTGTTGTTCCATTATCACTATCACCACTATTATCATTACCATCACTACCATATCACAGTTGCTACTAATACCTTTGTGCAAGCAATGTTTATTTCAGGTGCGGTTGAATTGACAACTCAATTGTCAAAGCCTGTACGTATTCTTTGTGTCCCCAAGTGTCGAATCAATAAATTGGGTTATCTTGCCCGTGAAGACTATCTCGATCCCCTACAGTTGAGGGTTATCAAGTACTGTTTTCTGGCGCCGTTGCCGGGGACCATAGCTTTATTTATAGGTCTACTTGAAGTATCCTACCTGTTGCACGTTATCCACTATGGATAAGAAGGGAGACCCTAAAGTTTCGATCTTACCATCCCGTACGAGACGAGGTACTGCTCTTAGCACTAGTGCTAAACTTGATTCACCTTCGGTCATGAGTCAGTTTGATTCACCTCAGTTACATGCTACTTCTGCTGAGTCTGGCAATATGTCAGATACTTTTGATGATGCTTCTACTATTTTTGAGACTACAGGTTCACTTGGTTCTTTTATAGAAGAACAGATTGCTGCTGCTGATCGATTCTCGGGTGTTGAAATTCCTGTTACCCAAACACCTATTGGAAAAATTCATGACCTTGTTGGCCTTAAGGAGAAACTCCTTGAGGACGATTATGTTATACTTGATGATGATTTATGCAGGGATCTTAATGAATGTGCTGGTTCCGACCCTGCTACTATAAAGAAGTTGCTAGCAAAGCACTCCCTGAAGAACAAGTTTACTCCTGATCCTACTTTTTCTACGTCACCTATATGCATCACTGATCCTGATTATGATTTCTCTATTGACCTTTCACTTATATCCACAGTTGAAGCCGGTCCCTTTTATGGCAGAGAAAATGATGATGCTATCGGGCACCTGACCAAACTCACTGAGTTAGGCGGCTTGTTTACCACAGATGAAAGGATCTGGAACTTTTATGTGACCAAGCTTCTTCCTTTTTCCTTGAAAGGAGATGCTAGAGGTACGATGCACTACCATATGGTTCCATTCAGAGTCCTCAAGATATGGCTATATCTTTCGTTGATAAGTATTTTCCTGCTCATATGCAACATGCTGCTTTACAAAAAAAATTATAACTGTGAACAGTTGCAGGATGAGCATCTCCCTAAAGCTTGGGGGAGATTTTGCAGTTTGCTAAAAGCTAGACCGGGACATGAAATCCCTAAAAATGAATTACTTGATATATTTTATGCTGGTCTAACCGATGGGTCTAAATCCTACCTACATAGTTGTGCTGGTTGTGTTTTCAGGCAAAGAACACCAGACGATGTGGAAGAATTGATGGGCAAAATTTCCAAAAACCATTAAGATTGGTCCGTGCCTGAACCACCTCCACCACCAAAGAAGAGGGGCATGCTACTCCTAATCCCGGAAGATATGCAAGAAGAAAAGAAGTCCATAAGAGAGAAAGGTATTAAAACTAACGACGTGAAGAATCTACCTCCAATTGAGAAGTTGTGTGATCCTACGACTCACCCACCTATGGTAGAAGTACACTCTCTTTTAGATTTCAATGCAAGTGACATCCCTAAAGGTAAACCTCCTGACCAATGTTTAGATGAGCTTGATAATTTTATTATGAAGCAGAATCACTTCAATAAGAAGATACAAGGTCAGTTGCATGATAATACTCTTGCTATCAAAATTTTGCTTGATGTTCTAGGTAGAACAGTTAATGATGTTAAATGTCTTGTGAAGCATTTTCATATGGTTCAAACTCAGCTTGAACAAATTTCTAATGTGCAAAAAGACATGCTTGCTAATAATGCCAAACAGGACAATTTACAAGCTTACGGTATAAAGACCCGGGGAGGCACACACACCCAGGACCTTCTCTATCCAGAGGGGCATCCAAAGAGGATCGAGCAAGATTCTCAAGTGAAGGAAGAAGAAATTGTTAGCTCCCCAAAGAAGAAGAAGAAGAAAAAGAAACACAAGGAAGATGACAATTCCAATGATCCTATAAAAGAAGAAGAACAAGTTCTGGATCCAAACAACATACCTACATCCGATGCTGAGACTGAAGACGGTGCTGAACCTGAAAAAGATACTGAAAAGAATGATCCACCCGAGGTTCGTGAAGAAGAAGCACCCGATAAGCGCAAGAAGTATACTAGAGAAGACTTCCTTGCAAGGAGACACGGGAACGAACGATAACCATGGCTACAGAAACCCATGCCTTTCCCAAGCAAGTCCGTCAAATCCAAAGAAGAAGAGCACTATAACAAGTTTTGTGAGTGGATGAAACCTCTTTTTCTTCAAATTCCTTTGAGTGATGCTATTAAATTACCTCCTTACTCAAAATATATGAAAGGTATTGTTACTAATACAAGAAAAGTCCCTAATGAGGCAATATCTACTATGCTTGCTAACTACTCTTTCAGTGGCTAGATTCCTGAGAAGATCGGTGATCCAGGTATACCCACCATTCCATGCTCCATAAAGAATAATTATGTTATAATTGCCTTATGTGATCTTGGTGTAGGAGTGAGTGTTATGCCCTTCTCTCTCTACAAAAGGCTTTGTTTAGAGAAAATAATTCCTACAGATATCTCTCTTCAGATGGCCGACAAGTCCACAGCCGTCCCGATCGGTATTTGTGAGGATGTTCCTGTTGAAGTTGCAAATTGCTTAATACTTACTGATTTTGTTGTGCTTGACATGCCCGAGGATGGGAGCATCTCCATTATCCTTGGTAGACCTTTTCTTAACACCGCAGGTGCCATTATTGATTGCAATAAAGGAAGGTTACCTTCAACGTAAATAACAAAGAACACACGGTGTATTTTCCGAAGAAAATCGACAAAAGGCATGGCCTTAACTCCATTGAGAATATCGAGACCGTGAAGATTGGAGAATGGGATTGTCCACTACATGTATACCACAAATACAAAACAATTATGGTGGGGACAATGTCCATTAAAGTGAGAGTGCAATGATCACTTCATAAGAGGCGATACTTTTTGCGCTATATATCACCGGTGTGTTGCTAAGACTTGATCAACCTTGCTAACTAGCAAGTTTTATATAAGTAAAAAGTTGAGCTTGTTATGTTTTCATTTTCTTTAGCTTTTATTCTCCTTGCTCTACCCAAGTTTTTGTTTAAACTTCACTTGTTCTAACTTTTGTCTCAAGTTCACGAAAGTTTTGGCATCTTTTTGAACTTTGAAAAATTCTCTACAGTGAAGTTGGCCAGAAAATTCCAGAAAATTCAAAATAAAGATTTCCAGGTAAAAAGCCATCGGGGAGTACCTGTGGCTGACCAGGGGGGTCCACCCATGGCCCAGGAGGCCAGGTGGCGCGGCCCAGCTCCTGGCCGCGCCACCCACCCTTCTGGGGCCCACAGGCACCCCCTGCTGGCATCTCTTCTTCCACTCTCTCTCTTTCACCCCGAAAACTCGTGTTCTTGCTCTGGTTTCGCGTTCTTGCTGTTCTTGAGCACGGAAATTCGATCTCCCTCTACAACCACTCATTTGAGCTGAAATTTGGGACAAATATTCTCTGGTATGTGACTCCCTCACCCCTCCAATTAGTTTTCTAGTTGGTGGCTTCATTAGTGAGTATTTAGTGGTTCTTGGTGTTGTTTAGTTGAGCTTAAATGTTTGTGTAGAAATTTATTTTTCAAGTTTTGTTGCTAGTTTGAGCCTTGGTAATGTAAGTAGAATGTTTTGCCCAAACTAGTTTTGCTTAAATCCTCGTTTTTGTGAATTGTTAAAAATTTCAGAAATGGAGAGGCTAGGAAAGTGGCTTGGGAAGAAGAAGCCCGAGCACTCTAGCCGTGTTACGCGTTCCGCAGCTTCACCTTCGGCCACGAGGGTGAGCTATAATGAAGATATCGTACCCATGGAGATGTTGGACGCGTCACCCGCAAGAGCTATGGCATTTCCATGCGAAGACTTCATGGAGGATGCCGGCATACGAGAAGATTTCTATGCTCTGTGTGCCCATGCAGGTTTGACACGGCTAGTTACGAGCCGTGTACCACAGTACGAGACACTCACCGCTATTTTTGTTAACAGTTTCAGGTTTTATCCTGACAATGATACTGTGGTGTTTAGACTTTATGTAAGGTTGCTGACCATGCCTATGAATACATTTTGTGAAGCTTTAGGTTTGCCAGGCTTGGTCGAGAAGAAGAAGAGGAAAAATGTCCAAACTGTTGCACTCAACGCCATCCTCGACTCGTTCTGTAACACTGAAGTGAGGGCGTCCAACATTCAGAAGATTTCCAACATTATGTTCCCTCACCTCAGGTATTTCTCCTATTATATTGCTAGAGGAGTGTTGGCTCGAGACAACACGAGCATCACTTCTACGCCTGATACTGCTATCATGGCGAATGCCCTCCCAGGGAATCACGAGTATCATGTGGGTTCGCTTATCGTGAAACGCCTTGCTACTAATAGTAACAAGGGGGACCTCTTTGGTGGCGTCTATGCCACACTTCTTTTGCAGTTTCTCCAAGGAGAACCGCGCCCAAATGATACAGTCTTTCCTTTTGTTAGCCTTGACTTGGCTGCCATGAAGAGGCATTTCTTTGTTACTAAGGCCTCTGACCTCTATGCACTTGATTATGTTTTTCAGTTTAAAGACGGTGTAGAACGTGTTGTCCGTCTACCTGCACCACTTGTGTTTGATTTTTCTCGCAGGAACGGATTTCGTTTTTCAGTTGCCGAGTTTGATGAGATCACGGGGAGATGCCAGTTTCACAACCCCACGGAGGGGGTCGAGCCAGACGAGGAGGAGCACGTGTTATATCCACCAGTTCAGGAGGAGACCGTCACCCCCTGGGGTGAAGGGTCTTCCTCTGGATGGGGGGCGGGACCTTCCTCTTCCACGTGGGAGGATCGGAGGACTTCAGTGTACGCACCGGAGGGCTTATACAACCCGTGGGATTACCATTACCCCGGAGCAGGAAGCTCCGCGGGACCGCACTAGAAGATCCCAACTTATGCCAAATCCTAAGCTTGGGGGAGTACGTGCTCTCCTCCCCTTTTCTTTTGTATCTACCGTTGGTTCGCTTTTATATTTTTGCAAGTTTTTGCCTGTTCTTCTAGTTTGCAAAAAACCCAAAAAGATTTCTCCTTTCTTTTGCTTTCGTTAAACTTTAAAAAACCCAAAAATATATTTCCTTTGCTCTTTAGTTTGCTTTGTTTTCAGAGTTCAGCTCGAGTCCGTGATGATTATAATTTCCTACGTTCGATCGTGCAAGTGACAAGGCAGTAATGACGAAGATCGACGGAAGGGATGCAACAAGGAAAGCCGGTATGAACTCTTTTTGTTTCTACTTTTGTACATATGCATGTACTTATGATTAGAGACCAGCTTGTAGAGACATAATGCTATGTTTACAATGATTTCCCAGTGGTTCATGCTTTCTCTGTGGTTAGTCTCAAATTGATAGAGTTTATAATGTGTTGCTTGAGATGATTGACATGCATTGCATTGTTCATGGTGTCGCATATTGAAGTGGTATTTCCCTCCGGGGCACATGTTCACGCATGTTAAGACTAAAAATTCTGTTCTGCCTTGATGATCTTTTTACTTCAGGGTGAGTTATATCACTTTCATGCCCGATTCAATGTTTCTTTGTCGCTCTGCATGATTATGACCGTTATGCTCTCTGGTTGGTCGCTTCCTCGTCTTTTGCGAGCCTTCCTCCAGCACCAAGCGGAATTCTGCTTGTGCTTCCACAATCACCTTTCTAAACCCAGTTGTTCCATTTGAGTCCACCATACCTACCTATATATGGTATTTACGTGCCATCCCTAACGAAGACTTTCATGTACCATCTCGAAATTTATTCAAAAGCTTTCCTTTTGCAACCGTACAAGCTCATGGTGCTGTAAGGGAAAATCAGTATCTACCATGCCAAAAATATTTTGACGGAAGTTTTAACTAGTCAATCAATTAAAAAATATGAGTTACACCTCCCCCATACATGATGATGGAATGAAATGGACCAAATGTTGCTTATGATAGATAGAACGATACCCTCCTTCCATACTTGAGGCAAAATAAAAGGTTCCGTAGACCATCAAAGGATTTATGGATAAGGGAACATGTGTAACGAAAAGGCCTTAATATGGTTGGCATGGGAGATATTGAGAGACCTTTACCGTTCACCGTTGACATGAAAGTTGCACTTATCAAAAGAGTTTTATCTCTGTTTTTAAAACCAAGAGCTCTGGTACATGTTTAGTCTTTGCTTCCTTTCAGGGGTTTTCAACCTTGCCATCAAAAGCCGCGGTTCGAGAGTCTCCACCTTCCTTTCTCCAAAGCACCAACTATGAGAGCATAATTGTCATTCCTAGTGTAACATGCATTGTCCCAAAGTATCACATTGTCTTCTGCATGCTTGTGATGTTTCTTACTTTGAGTTCTGAGTTCTAGTCTCCTTTAAAACTCCGGAGGAGTTTCTGCAATTATGTTTTGCTTCACTCATGGAGGCTAGCGAGATACCACTCTGATATAGTCATGCTATGTGCATTGTGATCTTAAATTGATTCTCAGCAGCATATTATTTACTTTTTGTTTGTTTGTGACTGATTACATGAAAGAAGGATTGCTTCGTGCATTGTCCTTGTAGCATGGTGTCAAAACATGCTAAACTCTTTCGTAGTGCATGCTTATATACATCTAATGAAGCAAAAGAGTTTGTCAAAGTTTTCTTTGTCGCGTCCAGTTCGTTGAACTGAATTGCTTGAGGACAAGCAATAGCTAAGCTTGGGGGAGTTGATACGTCTCAAACATATATACTTTTCCAAACACTTTTTCTATTGTTTTGGCTTCATTCTTGCATGATTTGAACGAAACTAACCTGGACTGACGCTGTTTTCAGCAGAGCTACCAGTGCTGTTTTCTTTTGTGCAGGTTTCTGGATATTTAGGTACACTGGTAAAATCCCATAATATATATAAAAAAATCAGTGTTCCGGAAGCTTCCGCAAGTCCAAAGGGGGCCACAGGGCAGCCAGGGGGAAGCCAGGAGGGTGCCTGGCGCGGCTCAGCCCCTGGCCGCGCCACCTGCCCTCCTGGCTTGGTCTCACGTCCCCCGGTGCCCTACTTTGGCCCTATTTATTCTCTCGACGCAAAAACCCCAGAAGAGAAGTCGCTTTTCCAATCTACGTCGCGGAGCCGCCGCAACCCTCTGTTCTTCTCCGGGAGAGCTAATCTGGAGGCTGCTTTGGCCTCCGGTGAGGGGAAATCATCGCCATCGTCATCATCATCGCCTCTCCATCACCCCTCAATGACTTCCTCTCTCATGTGTGAGTAATTCTCTGCTGTAGGCAAATGGGATGGTAGGGATTGGATGAGTTAGATCATGTAATAGTTCAATCAGATTGTTGGGGGCATGTTGCCTATCATCTACTTAGTGTTTATCATCTCTGTTACAACTTGTTGCTCTTAATGCTTGTCACTTTGGGCCCGAGTGCCATGATTTCAGATCTGATCACCCTTTTGTTTCTTGAGTTTGTGGTGTTCTTGATCTTATCTATGAGTTGTATGCACCTATTATAGTCCGGAACCGGCGATCCCAATGGTGACAGCTTGGGACACCAAAGGGGATGGACTATAATTTGAGGATTCCGTGTATCCATGAAGTGTTAATGCTTTGTTCCGGTGCTCTTTGACAGGAGTACCTTAATCTCCCTAAGTTCCTTTTGTCCCTGTTTGTAGCGGGAGGGTAGGACAAAAGATGTTGTGCAAAGTTCTTATTGCAAGCACGTACAACTACCCTGGGATACACGCCTGATGTTTGATATTTGCCTAGATGATCCTTTCTTTTCTGTGAGCCTTGCCCGTGTTAGAATCTATTACATGTTCGTTCTCATCCAAGCAGCGCCCAACCATCCATCTCCCTAGCCTATAGTGTTTTCTTTCCTGCTGGTTACTAGTTGTTTACTTTTGCAACCGTACAAGCTCATGGTGCTGTAAGGGAAAATCAGTATCTACCATGCCAAAAATATTTTGACGAAAGTTTTAACTAGTCAATCAATTAAAAAATATGAGTTACACCTCCCCCATACATGATGACGGAATGAAATGGACCAAATGCTGCTTATGATAGATAGAACGATACCCTCCTTCCATACTTGAGGCAAAATAAAAGGTTCCGTAGACCATCAAAGGATTTATGGATAAGGGAACATGTGTAAGGAAAAGACCTTAATATGGTTAGCATGGGAGATATTGATAGACCTTTACCGTTCACCGTTGACATGAAATTTTCACTTATCAAAAGAGTTTTATCTCTGTTTTTAAAACCAAGAGCTCTGGTACATGTTTAGTCTTTGCTTCCTTTCACGGGTTTTCAACCTTGCCATCAAAAGCCACGGTTCGAGAGTCTCCACCTTCCTTTCTCCAAAGCACCAACTATGAGAGCATAATTGTCATTCTTAGTGTAACATGCATTGTCCCAAAGTATCACATTGTCTTCTGCATGCTTTTGATGTTTCTTACTTTGAGTTCTGAGTTCTAGTCTCCTTTAAAACTCCGGAGGAGTTTCTGCATTTATGTTTTGCTTCACTCATGGAGGCTAGCGAGATACCACTCTGATATGTTCATGATATGTGCATTGTGATCTTAGATTGATTTTCAGCAGCATATTGTTTACTTTTTGTTTGTTTGTGACTGATTACATGAAAGAAGAATTGCTTCGTGCATTGTCCTTGTAGCATGGTGTCAAAACTTTCTAAACTCTTTTGTAGTACATGCTTATATACATCTAATGAAGCAAAAGAGTTTGTCAAAGTTTTCTATGTCGCGTCCAGTTCGTTGAACTAAATTGCTTGAGGACAAGCAATAGCTAAGCTTGGGGGAGTTGATACGTCCTAAACGTATCTACTTTTCCAAACACTTTTGTTATTGTTTTGCCTTCATTCTTGCATGATTTGAACGAAACTAACCTGGACTGACGCTGTTTTCAGCAGAGCTACCAGTGTTGTTTTATTTTGTGCAGGTTTCTGGATATTTAGGCACACTGGAAAAATACCAAAAAATATATAAAAAAAATCAGCATTCCGGAAGCTTCCATCAGGCCAAAGGGGGGCCACAGGGCAGCCAAGGGGCAGCCAGGAGGGTGCCTGGCGCGGCCCAGCTCCTGGCCGCGCCACCTGCCCTCCTGGCTGGGTCCCACATCCCCCGGTGCCCTACTTTGGCCCTATTTATTCTCTCGACGCAAAAACCCCAGAAGAGAAGTCGCTTTTCCAATCTACGTCGCGGAGCCGCCGCAACCCTCTGTTCTTCTCCGGGAGAGCTAATCTGGAGGCTGCTTTGGCCTCCGGTGAGGGGAAATCATCGCCATCGTCATCATCATCGCCTCTCCATCACCCCTCCATGACTTCTCCTCTCATGTGTGAGTAATTCCCTACTGTAGGCAAAGGGGATGGTAGGTATTGGATGAGTTAGATCATGTAATAGTTCAATCAGATTGTTGGGGGCATGTTGCCTATCATCTACTTGGTGTTTATCATCTCTGTTACAACTTGTTGCTCTTAATGCTTGTCACTTTGGGCCCGAGTGCCATGATTTCAGATTTGATCACCCTTTTGTTTCTTGAGTTTGTGGTGTTCTTGATCTTATCTATGAGTTGTATGCACCTATTATAGTCCGGAACCGGCGATCCCAATGGTCACAGCTTGGGACACCAAAGGGGATGGACTATAATTTGAGGATTCCGTGTATCCATGAAGTGTTAATGCTTTGTTCCGGTGCTCTTTGACAGGAGTACCTTAATCTCCCTAAGTTCCTTTTGGCCTCGTTTGTAGCGGGAGGGTAGGACAAAAGATGTTGTGCAAAGTTCTTATTGCAAGCACGTACAACTACCCTGGGATACACGCCTGATGTTTGATATTTGCCTAGATGATCCTTTATTTTCTGTGAGCCTTGCCCGTGTTAGAATCTATTACATGTTCGTTCTCATCCACGCAGCGCCCAACCATCCATCTCCCTAGCCTACAGTGTTTTCCTTCTGCTGGTTACTAGTTGTTTACCTTTGCTGTTCCATTATCACTATCACCACTATTATCATTACCACCACTAACATATCACAGTTGCTACTAATACCTTTGTGCAAGAAAGTGTTTATTTCAGGTGCGGTTGAATTGACAACTCAATTGTCAAAGCCTGTACGTATTCTTTGTTTCCCCAAGTGTCAAATCAATAAATTGGGTTATCTTGCCCGCGAAGACTATCTCGATCCCCTACAGTTGAGGGTTATCAGGCGTATAGAACTGCTTACAAAAACCCCATGGGCATGTCTCCGTATAAAATGGTCTATGGCAAGGCTTGCCATTTACCATTAGAGTTAGAGCACAAGGCTTTCTGGGTTGTCAGAGAGCTAAATGTTGACCCAAAGTTAGCTAGTGAAAAGCGTCTCATGAATTTTACTTCTCTAGATGAGTGGAGGAGTGAAGCTTACGAGAGCGCTAAAATGTTCAAGGAAAAGGTAAAGAAGTGGCACGATAAAAGAATTCTGAAATGTGAATTTAATATTGGTGATAAAGTTTTGTTGTTTAGATCCCGTTTCAGGTTTTATCCAGGTAAACTACTTTCCAGATGGGAAGGACCTTTTCTTATCGAAGAAGTATATCGGTCTGGTGCAAACAAGATCAACAATTTCGAAGGCACCAAACCTCAAGTTGTGAATGGACAAAGACTCAAACATTACATGGCAGGTGATCCTATCAATGTGGATGTGAACATGATATATACAAGAACTCATGAAGAACATGTTGCAGCCCAGTTTTAAACTCCGACAGGAGCAGAATAAGAAAAGGTATGTATTACGGTAAGCAAACATCGCGAACGTTGGTAAAAGTTTACTTTTCAAAGTTTTTGCAAAATTAGGAAAATTCCAGGCCCGAGTGGAGCCGAAGAAGAGCTCCAGGGGGCCCAGGAGGCCTCCTGGCGCGCCCCCCTCCTGGTCGCGCCAGGCACCCTCCTGGGTGCCCTGGACTCCGACTCCGACTCCACCTAGGCTTGAAACCTTCCTTCTGTTGCGGAAATTTTTGCTATATATTTGCCTGCATCGTCCCGGCACCGTATCTCTCGATTTCGCGAGTTTTCTTTCTCGGTCTGTTTCTGCCAGGAAAACTTTCAGTATATCTAGGTGCCATTTCTTCCCCAAGTTCCCCCAAGGACAAGTTCGTCGTCAACGTCATCAACTCTTACCTCGCTGAGGTGATGAAGCACCCCCAGGTCCTTCGTGTGGAGGACGGTGCTCTCCACAAGGAAGATCTGAAGGGACCAGTCAAGCAAGGGAGCACCGAGGAGCGGCTGAAGGAGATGGAACATGAGGTCTTCAAGTTCAAGAAGATGGTGGAGCGTGGTGTTGAAGCTAACTTCGACATCATGAACGAGATCGAGGCTTCCCACAAGAAAGAGATGAAGGAGATTTGGTCAAGTTTGTCCGCACTAGAAGAAAAAGTGTATGGGCTCCAAGCACAGATCTATGATCTGCATAACCAGAACTGTGAGTATGAACTAAATTTTCTGCGCATGGGTTTGGGTGCTGAGTGCAGGATCTTGGAGATGGAAATGTCCTTCGAGACTGGAGAGGAGCTGCCATGGAAGCGCTTCGCCAAGAGTACCTGACTGAGAAGAACAAGAATGAGGAGTAAATCTCCTCGGGTAATGGCACCCCCTTAGCTTGTTCCAAGCTTGGGGGAGTGCGGGTATCTTTATCTTTATCTTTATCTTTAGGAGTCAAGTTGTCACAACCCCAAGTTAGGTATGTGCTAGGGTAAGCTTAGGCCTTTGCATCATGTTAAAATTTTCAAAAGAAATCAAAATGGGAGAGAGAACACCCCCCAGATGAATTAATTCAAAAGGCCAGATAAAAAGTTTCTCCAAAAATTCCTTTTGTATTTTTGAAAAGTCCTATAAATGAGTGTGATCACATATCAAGTGATGTGGGACCCACCCCATGCTCATGGATTTTTCAAATATTCAAACAGGAGCATGGATTAATTCAAAAACCCCTATTTGAATTAAAGTTCAAATTATTTGAATTTTAAAAAGTGCCAAACTTTATAAGTGGCTAGTCTAATATAATATGAGGCCATATAAAAAGTTTCAGCATTTTTAAAAATGCCTAGCTATTTATTTTAGCATGGCCAACATATTACAGAAAAGAAAACAGAAAAGAATTAAGAAAAGGCGCTTACCTGCGAAGAGGCCCAACTAACCCCCCCCCCCCCCGAGCCCACCAGCCTGGCCCAGCCCGCCGAGTCCTCTGTCGTCTTCCTCAAGCAGCTCCGTGGCGAGCCAGGGCGTGCCTTGGACGCCACCTCGACACCGAGGGCCTTCCAGGCGAGCCCGAAGCTTATCCTCCCGCCGTGGAGACCGCCTGGACGTCGTGCTTCCTTTCCCTCTCCTCGCAACCACTTTCCCTCTTTGCACCGCTCGAAATTGCCGTCGAAAGAGAGATCATCGGAGCTCGTCATCGTCTACTACGTCCGTCTGCAGAAGATGGAGCCATAATTCCTCCCCGAGCCGACGCCATCGTCTCCAACATCTCGCCGGATCCGCGTCTCATCGTCGTCGATTTCTCCGGCCACGCTTCATCCTCGCCTCCACCGTCTGCACCGTCGAGTTCCTTGCAGCACGGTGAGCATTTCCCCTCAAGCCTTGGCACCCATCCCTTCCTCTAGCTAGAGATGCCATGATCATCGGAGAACAGAGCCGCCGTGAACCTTGTCGGCGAGCCCCCGCTACGCAAACGTCCTTGCAACCTGGTCTTTCGCATGCGCCGTGCTCTTCTGCTCCGAACCAACCTAGCCCCTCTCCAAGTAGTGCCTTGTAGCGATTTTCCACCCCGCGGCCGTGGCTTCGTCGCCGCAAAGCTTGACGCCGGCGAGCGTTCAGAGCTCCCCAGCCCTCCCCGTGGGCACGAGGTGATGCGGACGTGCACGAGGAGCACTCCAGTGCATTCCCCGTGCCAAGCCGTGGCCAAAATGGCACTCCGGCGAGGCACCGCCGTCCTCTGGGTCGCCGTCGTCATGTCGCCGGCGGGACTGTGTTGATTAGCACTAATCCCCCCCTAGTGACACTGACCCGTGGGCCCAAGGCCACTAACTAACCCCCCTGGTTAGTTTAACTAACCGGGTTAATTAACCCCCCCACTGACAGCCCGGACCCACGCGTCAGCAGCCCCCTGACGTCAACCTGGTGTCACACTGACGCAGTAAAGCAATTAAATCATTTTAATTAATTTCAGTAATTCCAGAAATTCCAGAAAATCAGTGAAACTTTGGAAATTCATAACTAATTCATTTTAACTCCAAATTGGACAAATAATATGTCTAAAATTATCAGAAAAATACAAGGATTATGAATATGCAACTTGTTTCTATGTTTGACCATTTTAAAATGGGTGAACAGTAGCAAACATGCATATAGATCTTTTTCAAATTCAAATTTGGAGTGAATTTGCAAATAACTTTGCAACACACTTATTTTAGATGGATTCATCCACACATCAGAGACATTGTTCCAACTATACAACATCACTTCATGATCAACCTTTTCAAATGAACTTTCATGCATTCAAATGCATTTGAAATTCATCGATAAATCAAATGAAGTTTGAATTTGCAACTCAAATGCAATATACTCCTTTTAAATGAAATGCTCAACACATCAGTACCATGAACATCACCATTACAATATTATTCATGTGATTGTGCATTGTACATTATGTTGATCCTATGATTGTCATGTTGCTGATAGAAGTGGAGCCGGAAACCGAGATCACCCCCTTCGTTGAAGACACCGTTGTCGAAACCTCGTCAGCAAGGCAAGCAAATCCCCATTGATCATGTCTATAAAATCCCACTTCCCTCTCAGTCTCGCTTATGCATGTTTAGGAGATCACCTTGTATCGATTCTACCGCATAGTTGAACCCATATCCGATGCATGACCTATCATCTTGTCACAGTAGTAAGCAAACCACAATCCTAGCAGATGTAGGAGTTGGTTGATATCATGTGGCCCCTGCAACTGTTACTACTTATTGCATGCTTAGTGGTACAATGAGGTTGCTTTTGATGTGATTCGGGATGATGGTAAACATGGTGTTGATGAAAGTGAAATGGTGTTGGTGAATCCACCCTAATACAAGGTGAACGATGAGAGGTTGTGTAGGAGTACACAGTGGGTTGTCTCGTTGAACATCGCCTTAAGTCCGAGTTCTTGTGTGGTGATCCAAGAAGAAGAGTACAACCACACATTGGGCTCACTGACCCCTCTCATCCTAGTACCTCACCCCGTTCGAACCCCAGAAGTCGCAGTAGTTCGGAGTTCTGGTAGGGTTGTGGCACGGTCTGCGAAGTGGATGAACGGCTTTTCAAGACCGGCTTGGGACCCTGCACACATCGTTTGAGGCTGTACTGGAACCTCGGCCGGACTTCCATACGGATCCCCCTCAGATAGGCGACTCTCTGGACTAGAACGGAGCTGTGGGCGAAGTGTTGTGGTGGCATCCTCGCTGTCACCTCTTGAACGGTGACATGCAAAAGGCGGTAACTGATGACACGTGTGTGTAGCGGTACACCCCTGCAGGGTTAACAAAACTATTCGAATAGTCGCGTCCGCGGTTAAGGACTGCTTGGAAAGCTTAGCTTGATTATTAGATAACTTGAACTGGATACTTATAAAAATTACCAAGATAAGTGTGAGTGCTATGGCGTGCTTTCTCGTGGGGAAGTTGAGGAAGGCACCATAGTGGTGTAATTGGTTGAAGAGATGCAGTGGACTCGTGTACGCTTCTTACCTCAAGTCTGGTACTCGTAGTTCAGGACTAGCCAAGTCAAAGCTGGCACTTCTGCAATTAAACCCCACCTCCCTTTACCTTGATACATGTGCATGAGTAGTACAGTTCCTATGTAAGTCTTGCTGAGTACGACTTTGTACTCACGTTTGCTTATTATATGTTTTAGATGAACCCACCTACCTGATGGTGGCTTCTACCCGAAGCTCGAAGAATGAAGACTCAGACCAAGACCAAGCTAGTGTAGTCCCAGTCAGACGACTGTTCCCTCGTGGAAGGGCTTGTTTATAGAGAAGGCTTCTCTAAGCCATTTGTTAAACTTGTCTGTACTCAGACCTACTTTGCTTCCGCATGTTTGATGTAATGTTGGATCACAGACTTGTGATCTCTGTGTGCACTCTGTAAGAGTTATTAATAAAGATGTATACATTGTAGAGAATTTCAATGATACCTGTTGTTCATACAAGGCATGTGTGCTGCGTGTATGTTTATAACATGCATGTCTTAGTATGGGTTTTCGAGACCTTAGTTGTGATCTGGCTGGCGGTCTTTTATACACCAAGTGGCCCTTAGATGTGCGCAGCTTGGGGCATCGCGATGCGATTGTTCGTGACTCCGTCACGTGCACACTTTGATGTATGATCGAGCCCGCCCTAGACCCCGACTAAGTGATCGGGCTGGAGTAAGTCTATGTAAGGGTTATAATATAATCGATAGTATGGTTGAGGCGACTTGTCTATGAGTATGGGAGTTCACCACCCATATCATTTAGACTTGTGTGCGGACGATGAGGACCCATTTCAGTTGATCATCCGGCCTGGATGGGATGCCCCTCGCGTTCGATGCTTTCCGAGAACGTTCTGTGCTTGGCCTTGTCTGCTCAGACAAGTGGGTACGGTTCTCGGCTCTCCATATGATTGTGTTGTAGCGAGGCTTGCATACGCTAACCACGGGTCCCGACAGACTTGGTATCAGAGCAGGACTGACTGTAGGATTATCAGCCTTGGCCGAAGTCGAGTTTAGCTTGCTATAGTTATATAGTTACTCTGGGTATATAAGGGAACAACGTAAGGCTTCTTTTTTTCTCCTTACCCCCTTCGTTCTGAGTTCTGAGTCACCCTCATCTTATTCTACGGGAAGATAGGACTAGGCTCTCCTCTGTCTGACTAGAACATCTCGTTGTTTGCTTCCTTGTAGCCGTAGGAAAGTTGTGTCCGGTTTCCTAGCATTGTTGTAATGCTGATTTCTTACATCGTATTATGTAAGTGATGTATCTACATTGAAAGAAAATTGTTTCTTTCAATTACAGCCGTTATGCTGCCGGATTTGTTTCGTGTTTCTTTGAGTCATTGCCTTCACATTATTATCTTTTCCTCCTTAAATCATATCCTTTTATCCTTGCCTCCATCGTACAACCTGTTCTGGTTGTTGATTTTTATCACACAGGATGTCAGGTGGAACTCGTAGTGCTGTTCTTCTGAATCGAGACCGTGATCGGAATCGAAATGATGATGAACCTCCACCCCCGCCTTCTGCGGCGGAAATCATGATGGAAGCTGAACGGAATAGACGTGATCAAACACGCCTTCTGGAGCTCATCGAGCAGAATACCGCCCACCATCGTAATGTGGTGGTCAGCATTCAGGACTTCATCTTCCTCAAGCCACCGGTATTCCGATGTTCTTCTGAGCCCCTTGAAGCTGATGATTGGCTCTGTTCCATCGAGCGTAAGCTTGATACAGCACATGTTGCTCCCGATGACCGAGTTATTTTCGCGGTATACTTCTTGGAAGGTGCTGCTCTTCAGTGGTGGGAGAACTATGTTACAATGCAGCCAGATGGTCACGTAGTGACTTGGCAAGAGTTCTGTGTTGCCTTTCGAGGGTACCACATTTTGGATGAGTTGATGGAGCGCAAGAAGGAAGAGTTCTGCAATCTGAATCAAGGAGAGATGTCCATTCATGAGTATGTGAGGGAATTCAACCGTCTTGCTCATTATGCCCAAGATGAGATCACCACCGATGCCAGAAAGCAGGCAAGGTTCCGCAAGGGACTTAGCCCCATCCTTCGTCATGATCTCAACCTCCTTGAGTTTGCCACCTTTGAGGATTTAGTCAACAGATCCTTCAGAGCTGAGCATGGAAATGAAGTTTTCGAGAAGTCTCGCAAGCATGCTCTTGAGCTTGCCCCTTCTTCCAGTTCACGCCCTCTGAAGCGCATGATCTGGATTCCTAACAGTTTGATCCACCAAAACAACCCACCGAGGCCATCCCTTGTGCCGCCTCGTCCACCAGCCCCACCAAACAACCCAGCTCCCCGCACTATCTTTGGAGCCTGCTTCAGATGTGGCCAGCCTGGTCACTACTCTCGTGAGTGCCCCGTCAGTCAGAATGCTCCACCCCATGCCAAAGGAAACCCCAATGTTCGTGCCAAACCACCCCCGAAGGTTTCCACTGCCAAGCCATCCACCTCAGAAAATCTTGGACGTGTGAACTAAATCTCAGCTGAGGAAACTGATAGTACTTCTGACGTCATTCTTGGTACGCTCCCAGTCAATTTTGTCCCCACTTCTGTTCTTTTTGATCCAGGAGCATCTCACTCATTCATGTAGGAGAGTTATGCACTTCGGCATGAGATATCCTTCGATGAAATGTTCACCCCAATGATCATTCAAACTCCTGGTTCCAAGTGGCAAACTAATAGAGTAAGCCATGGTAATCAAATTGCAATTGAGGGTTTAGTATTCCTTGCTTCACTCATAGCCCTCAAGTCTTCAGACATTGATGTCATCCTTGGTATGGATTGGTTATCAAGACAACATGTTTTCTTGATTGTAAAGCCAAGTCAGTTAGACTTACACATCCTTCAGGCCAGACAATAGATTACTCCTCACCATGAACAAGAACCCAGGTGCATTCTTTGAACGTGCTTCCCCTTCCCGACCTTGAAGATGTTCCGGTGGTTCGTGACTTCCCGGATGCCTTTCCTGAAGAGCTGCCGAGAATGCCACCCGACAGATGTGTAGAGTTCATTGTAGATCTTGCCCCAGGAACCGCACCAATTTCTAGACGCCCATACAAAATGGCCCCACGTGAGTTAGCTGAGCTTAAAACCCAACTAGAAGCTTTGTTGGAAAAAGGCTTCATCCGCCCTAGCTCATCGCCATGGGGTTTCCCCGTTCTGTTCATAACGAAGAAAGATGGAACAGAAAGGATGTGCGTAGACTATCGCCCGCTAAATTTAGCGACGATAAAGAACAAGTACCCACTGCCCAGGATCAATGATCTTTATGATCAACTTGCAGGATCCTCTATCTTCTCCAAGATGGAGTTGAGATTAGGTTATCATCAAATCAAAATCCGAAACGAGGACATTCCAAAAACGGCTTTTACTACTCGTTATGGTCTTTACGAGTACACCGTCATGTCCTTTGGTTTGACCAATGCCCCCGCCACTTTCTCACGCATGATGAATTCGATCTTCATGGAGTACCTAGATAAATTTGTTGTAGTTTATCTTGATGAAATTCTCATCTACTCGAAGAACGAAGCAGAACATGCCGAACACCTAAGGTTGGTATTGATGAAACTTAGAGAGCATCGCCTGTATGCTAAATTCTCCAAGTGTGAATTTTGGCTACCAGAAGTGACCTACTTAGGCCACGTGATTTCTGCAAAAGGCATTGCTGTGAATCCCGAGAGAGTTCAGGCCGTCCTTGACTGGACTCCACCTGAATCGGTTAAGCAAGTTAGGAGTTTTCTTGGCCTAGCCAGCTATTGTCGCCGCTTCGTCGAGAACTTTTCTAAAGTTGAAATGCCTCTTACTGAACTCCTCAAGAAAGTTAAGAAATTCCTATGGACTCCCAAGTGCGAGGAAAGCTTTCAAGAGCTAAAAACAAGATTGACTTCTGCACCCGTACTTGCACCTCCAGACACCAAAAAGGATTTCGAGATCTATTGTGATGCCTCACGGCAAGGGTTAGGATGCATACTTCTGCAAGATCGACATGTGGTAGCTTATGCTTCACGCCAGTTGCGGCCACATGAAGAGAACTATCCTACCCACGATCTTGAACTCGCTGCCGTAGTTCATGCCCTAACAACTTGGCGACATTACCTCATTGGTAATCGTTGTGAGATCTATTCCGACCACCAAAGCCTCAAATACATATTCACCCAGCCAGATCTTAATCTCAGGCAAAGACGCTGGATAGAGTTGATAAAAGATTATGACATAGGAATTTATTACACCCCAGGCAAAGCCAATGTCATGGCTGATGCACTAAGTCGTAAGTTGTATTGTAACAACCTCATGTTACAACAGTATCAACCACTTCTTCATGAGGAATTTCGAAAGCTCAATCTTGAGATTGTTCCTCGTGGATCTCTTTTCAACTTGGTGGCGAAACCAACCCTTGAGGATCAAATTGTAGTTGCCCAAAGGCGTGCACGAGGTGTTCGCCGGATCAAGGAGAACATTGCTAGCGGAGTTGCTAAATGTTTCTCCACAGATAGCAAGGGAACGGTATTCTTTGGAAATCGTTTGGTAGTACCTAAGAATAGGGAACTAAGGCAAATCATCCTCAAAGAAGCCCATGACACACCCCTCTCGATTCATCCCGGTAGTACAAAAATGTACCGAGATCTACGCCAGAGATTTTGGTGGACTAGGATGAAGAGAGACATTGCTCAATTTGTTTCCGAATGTGATGTTTGTCGTCGCATTAAGGCAGAACATCAAAGACCTGCTGGCACACTTCAACCTTTGCCTATTCCAGAGTGGAAATGGGACAAAGTCGGTATGGACTTCATCACCGGCTTTCCAAAAACCCAGAAAGGAAACGATGCCATCTTCATGGTCATTGATAGACTTTCCAAAGTTGCTCACTTCCTTCCTGTTCACGAGTCTATAACTGCTAGTCAATTAGCGGACTTGTACGTCTCTAGAATTGTATCCCTTCACGGTGTTCCTTTGGAAATCAATTCTGATCGTGGTAGCCTTTTCACCTCTAGATTTTGGGGAAGCTTCCAACATGCTATGGGAACTCATCTCTCCTTTAGTACAGCTTTCCATCCTCGGTCTATCGGTCAAGTCGAAAGGGTTAACCAAATTCTTGAAGACATGCTCAGAGCTTGTGTTATCTCATTCGGAAAGAATTGGGAGAAGTCTCTGCCATTCGCCAAATTTGCTTATAACAATAGTTTTCAATCCAGTCTGAACGTGGCTCCTTTTGAACTCCTATATGGACGACGATGTCGAACACCCCTTAACTGGTCAGAAACCGGTGAAAGACAATTCTTTGGACCGGATATGATCATGGAAGCAGAAGATCAAGTTCGCATTGTTCGTGATCAATTGAAGGCCGTACAGTCTCGTCAGAAAATCTACTATGATCGTCATCATAGGAAAGAAAGCTACAATCTGGATGAGAAGGCTTACCTCCGGGTTACTCCTCTGAAGGGAACCCAACGTTTCGGTATCAAAGGCAAGTTGGCCCCACGTTACATCGGACCTTTCCGCATTCTTGCTAAACGTGGAGAAGTTGCCTACCAACTTGAACTACCCCCACACCTTTCCCGAGTACATGATGTATTCCATGTGTCACAACTCAGGCGTTGCTTCAAGGACCCCATCCGCGAAGTCGACCATGAAACGCTTGATCTCCAAGATGATCTTTCTTATCGAGAATACCCCGTTCGTATTCTTGATTCAGCAGAGCGTGTCACTCGCCGAAAGAATATCAAGTTTCTGAAAGTTCAGTGGTCACACCACTCCGAGAAAGAAGCCACGTGGGAAAGAGAAGACCTTCTCAGTGCCGAGTATCCCTCCTTCCTTCCGACGACTTCTGAATCTCGGGACGAGATTCTTTTGAGTGGGGGCGAGTTGTCACAACCCCAAGTTAGGTATGTGCTAGGGTAATCTTAGGCCTTTGCATCATGTTAAAATTTTCAAAAGAAATCAAAATGGGAGAGAGAACACCCCCCAGATGAATTAATTCAAAAGGCCAGATAAAAAGTTTCTCCAAAAATTATCAAGTGATGTGGGACCCACCCCATGCTCATGGATTTTTCAAATATTCAAACAGGAGCATGGATTAATTCAAAAAACCCCTATTTGAATTAAAGTTCAAATTATTTGAATTTTAAAAAGTGCCAAACTTTATAAGTGGCTAGTCTAATATAATATGAGGCCATATAAAAAGTTTCAGCATTTTTAAAAATTCCTAGCTATTTATTTTAGCATGGCCAACATATTACAGAAAAGAAAACAGAAAAGAATTAAGAAAAGGGGCTTACCTGCGAAGAGGCCCAACTAACCCCCCCCCCCCCCGAGCCCACCAGCCTGGCCCAGCCCGTCGAGTCCTCTGTCCTCTTCCTCAAGCAGCTCTGCGGCGATCCAGGGCGCGCCGTGGACGCCACCTCGATGCCGAGGGCCTTCCAGGCGAGCCCGAGGATTATCCTCCCGCCGTGGAGACCGCCTGGACGTCGTGCTTCCTGATAGAGGTGGGGTGTCCCGATCTTTCGATGAGAGATAACTTTCGATTTGGTGGAGACGACTTTGACGATCCGACTACAAACGTGCAACAACATCCCGCCTTAGCAATCGCTAAACCAATCTCTGGAGGTTATTGACCACGTGGGAGCACGATCAACCTGACCACGAAGGTCGAGTGCCTGCAAGCAATCGAAGAACAAGCAAGAACTATGATAAAGCAATCTTAATATTGCGAATATGTAGATGAAGTATGAATAAAGTTGGGATTCCAAAAGCGGTCTTGATCTGGTCGTTGGACACAAACCGAGTACACGAAGATGCGGCAATTAGCTAAGCAGTCTTTTTAACTAAAAGAAATCCAAAGAAAAACCCTAGGGGTTGATCTACTTATATAGGACTAAAGGGTGGAGGCAAAGGGGGTGGAAGGACGTCCCAAGGAGTCCTAAAACTAAACCTAGGTCGTACAAGGCACTTGGGCCCATGTGGAGGTGATGCAACACCTATTGAGTTGGACTTTGATTCGGATTCTGCTGCTGGGCCGCACCGTTTTTGCAATATCTCCACACTCCGAAGGAATTTTAAGGTGAAACCAATTGCGTTGGAAACTAGACGAGATAAGCTATCACCAGAAAAAAGAATCACCCAATTTGGAGTTCATATGTACAAACGGCGGCTGTTTGAAGTTTGGTATATCTCTGCAGTCCGAATCTGAGTCCATGACGTGAAAGACTTGGTCTCTATCTTCTCTTGGGCCAAAAGTGACGTGAAATAACTTCTTGTACAGCACACAATCATGCCCCTTTGTATTGACTTCATTTCTTGATCAAATATAGAGGAATTAATGGTCATATCCATGATAATTATGTCCTCATTATCTTCATGCTTAAACATGCTCCAATGCTCATCCTTCTTGTCCATGCTAGGTCCTTCATTTGTCAGCAACAGAAATATATCGACGTTAGGCAGCATCATATTCACATGAACATTAGAAACATTACCAAGAAGCGAAAGTATCTGATAATTTAATTGGTGTGCACAGTCTCTAGTAATTGGTCTAGTAGGTATATTAGCAGGGGTTGTGGATGTAACTATGGTAGTCATGTCCTCATCACTTCCTTTCCCTCTCCTCGCAACCACTTTCCCTCTTCGCACCGCTCGAAATTGCCGTCGACAGAGAGATCACCGGAGCGCCCCGCCATGGCAGGCGCGGCCACCGTGACCTAGAGCTCCATGAAAGGTGTCCCTCGAGCTCGTCATCGTCGACTACGTCCGTCTGCAGAAGAAGGAGCCCTCATTCCTCCCCGAGCCGACGTGTAAGGCCCGATATGCGGTACTGTTCCAGATCTAGATGTTTCCATACAGATCCGGGGACGAAGCACATATCGGTCCCACCGCGACATATGACGAAGTCATATGCCCCGGATTTCCAACATGATATCACAACATTAAAGATACAGGATACAACATCTCATACAATCGGCATACAACTGCCATAATACAATACAACAGCGGAAGATACATGTCTGAGTACAGACTACAAGCAAATGCCTAGTGGCAAAGAGAAAAGCATCGATCCCATAACCACACGGGTCCAGGCCCTCCGCCGGGATCCGCCTAACTAGTCGTCGTCGAGTCTCCACGTGAAACGTCGATCACCATACCTGTTGTCGATCAGAACCCTGAAAAGAGTTTGGGGGTAGTGTCATGAGTACAGAGGTACTCAGCATCCAACTGTAGTGGTCATCTGACCCAGCAAGGACTTCATCACTCGTCATTCTAGGACAACTAGTAGTTTACGGTAAGGAAGAGGTAAGTGGTGAGGTTGCTACCGCACTAGCATTTATGAAGTGGCTAACGATCTAGAGAGTAAGATAAGAAGCCAAGCATTCGATGAGGAATCGCCTCCACCAAGTCTTGCTATCAACTACTTATGCAAACATAACACCTATCCTATCCTTGTCCTCCTCTTCGCATCCCGACGAAGAAGAAGCAGTCAAGGCACACACACGTTGATCAAGTTATATTAAAATTATCTCAGTTGTTGTTGTCTATGAACAAGGAGTAGGTCTCAAGTCGTCCGTAACCGTGGACACGGCTTCTCGAAAAGATTTAACCCTGCAGGGGTGTACCAACTGCCCATTACGAGGCTTCGCACGCACGTCCATCTCTCTCAGTTGCTACCCATCACAGGCAACCATTTTATGATTTAGTTCCAAGAGATCTGAAACGACAGGTCCCTCTAACTAACAACGAACAAATTCGGGTGGCCCCCGGTGAGTCGACATCCATCTCAGGAGCCGGCCGCGCTCTCGATCTGGTCTCTACCGTATGTCGCAGGTTTGGATAGCCGGTTAATCACACATGGGACACCGGGTCCTCAGCCGGACAAGGTGGGCCAGCAAGGGAACTAAGTCCTCAATGGTCCAGGTTGGTTTGTAAACAACTGGCAGCTGACCAGCACACACACGGTTTCAAATGGTAAATCATCTTGGGCCACCACTAGAAATGTTTGAAGCTAGGTATGTTTGAAAAGGGGACCCCATAAAATCCCACACGCGGTTAGGCACGCTCAGTCTTAAAACCAATACCCGGAACTCGGGTCCTACGTGACTCGAATGGAACAAAGCGTCGGGGCGGGATAGCCTAGACCTTCCATCCTTCGTCGAATATAGTCAACATTATAATAATAATCATATCATCAACAACAATATAATAATGTGATATCCCAAACAAAGGAGTAACAGGGTAACATCGTAGCATCCTAAGAATGCATACTAAGCAGGGGTTGAGCAACGAGCAATAGTAACATAGCAGTACAAGGTTTGCTGGGAGGGGACATGGCTGTATCGGCTTGAAAGAGGTTGTAAACATGTGGTAGGATCAAAAATCGAACCTAACCTAGACTAGCATGCAAACCGCTGGTTGAAATAGAATGGATCATAAGTAATGTATAGTCCTTGCTTGTTGATAAGTCGGGTTCCGAAGGTGTAGTCGATCGCAAGCTCGCATCGTCTCCGAAGGTACCCGCGGAAGCACACAAGACGATAAACACTGGAAAGCAACCAACGAACAAGCATCTATTACTACGAGGCAACACAAGATCAAGAAGACAACACAAGGCAAGGCAACGCGATACGGATCTATCGTCGAGAACGGTTACTAACAGTTTAAGTGGGGTATCGGTCACACACGACGAATACCGCACGTTTACGGTGGTTCAAGTTGCTTAGCTACAGGTGATCAACCAACGGTTATTAACATGGCAACTCAAGCAAGCATGGCATAGCACACAAACAGGGCAAAAGGTGAAGCACAAAGTAAACTATCTATGCTAGTCAATTTAAGTGGGGCACAACCTAAACATGGCATAACACTAAGTGCTCCACGACAATTAAAACATTTGGTACTGTTCTGTCCTAAACCATATTTTAGGTTGGTTAACAACAGCAAACAATAGCATAAACACAAAGTACACGAAAAACAAATCAAGTTACATATAAGGCACACTCCAAACGGAGTTACGGTTAAAAAGATACAAGCAAAAAAAGTTACGGGCACAAACTGCCAACATCACGAAGCACACTTTAGAGCAATGAATAAACAGGTTAATCAATGCAAACATGCTCACAAATGACTTGCAATTAAAGTAGACATGACAAGGAAGGCATGGCAAAAAGAATCATGCAAAAATACATCATAGATCAAAAGATATTAAGCAAACAACATGGCATCGCAAAGTAACAGACTTAGAGAAAAATAGAGGTGGCTGTCAAAAACAGCAGCATAGCAACTTTGGAGCTAAATATCTATATGACCAGTAATGCTAACATGAAGATGCAATACATTTAAAGATAGTAGACATGATGCTTAACAATATGCAATTGGAATCACTCAAATCCGATAAACGGTTGCGACACACTCGTCGACCGAAGTTGCAATAAAATAACAGTTTCAGCAACAGCAGCACAATAACATCAGGATAGCTACTTTGGAGCAAGATTTAATATAGCTAAAGCACCCAAACATGACAAGTCAAATCATGGAAATTAAGTACACATGATTCTTAACACAATGGAAAAAGAATCAAAGCAATAGGCCTCATGGATGAGTCACAATCATCATGCAAAGTTGCAACAAAATAATAACAGCAGCACATAACAGGAAAATTAGCAGTTTAACGGCCTGATGCCCTGTTTATCACACAATTACACAATCAAAACGAGCTCAAATGAAAAAACTTTCTACATACGAATGCTAGAGCACGCAAAACTGAGCAACTTTCGTTTTGGGGGCAACGTCATACGAGCTACGGATCAACGGGAAAACGTATTACAAAACAGCATCAGCAGCAATTTTTATCAGACTTAGCAAAAAATAGAAAAACGTTTAAGGAAAAAAAAGTGGAGGCGCCTCGGGCTGGCTCACCCATGGGCCTCGAGGCCCATATGGCCTGGCGGATCTGGCCTGGGACTGCGATGGCGCGTTGGGCCGGCCCACGCGGCAGCGGCAGTTGGAGGCGCTCGGGTCGTTCCCTGGCTGTGGCGGCGCCGGCCGACGAGGTTGCGGCCTCCGGCGAGGCCAACGCGGTGGTGGCAGGCGGAGATGGACGAGGGACGCCGGATCCCGACGGATCCGGTCGCTGGCGAGCTCACGGGGCGACGAGGGGTGCGGGGCGGCCCGAAAGACCACGGTGGCACTGCTTGACCGCCTCCCATGGCGCGGCGGCTCCTCTGCCTGCTGACCTGCGGGGGAGGAGGAGAGGTTAGGTGAGGGGGAGCGATGAGAGGGAGGAGAGGGAAAGAGAGAGGGTGCGGGAGGAGAGGTGGCCGGCGGTGGGCTGCTCCGGCAGCTCGCCGGCGCGGGCGCGGGGCCGGAGGCGGCGTGGAGACGGCTCCATGGGCAGGGGGCACGGTTGGAGAGAGAGAGGAGAGAGAGAAAGGTGGTGACGTGGCGCAACCGGGCGGGTCCGATCGCGCGATCCAACGGCCCGAAAATTCTGGGATCTGGGAGGCAAACTGGGCAAAGTGGAGGGGGTGGCTGCAAATTTGTGGCTAGGGAAACCCTAAAAATGGGTGGGAGTGTGGTGGTCTTTATATAGCCCCGGTGGCTGGCAGTTTGCAAAAACATCTCCGGTTTTTCTCTCGCGCGCACGGTGCTCACGTTTCTGACCGCCGGGGGTCCGCAGTACCTCCGATTCGGGTAAAACTTCGAACTGCGCGACCAGCGTGTCGAGCCGGCAGCGTTCACCTCGCGCTGGAACCGTTCCGAAAACACTTTTCGGCGCGCTATAAAAATAACCCGTTTAATTATTAAACGGGGTTTTCGTTCCGTTGGCTGCGGCTGGTCTCGTGCGGTTTTCGCGACGGTGATCGGGCGAAACCCGGTGTCGCAAAGGTCGAGTGTCAGGGTGGTAAGGGTCGGTCTCCGTCCGATACGAGATAAGAGGGGGGAAATAATCGCCGATCGATAAATCGGGGATGCAAACACCGCAAACAAATCAGACAATCAAACAATTCACACCGAAAACAAATTTTTTAATTTTTGTGAAAACTGGGCTGTTACAATACAACACCACCAACAAGGGATCTCGTCCCGAGATCCAGGACGATCCGGGGGAGAGAAAAGAGAGACGACGATCTTCAACACCACCAACAAGGGACTCTGCTCCATGTCCACGCCGAACTTCTGTCGAGATAATTTTCCGCAGAGAGACGACATCGTCGGAATAACGAAACCGTCAGTGTCAAGAGGGAGAACGACAATGAAAGCTGGATCAAAGGATAGTGCATTTCGACGCAAGTCGTGAAAACACCGGGCAAAAGGAGGGAGGACAAAGGACGACCCAAATGATAACTGAAACCGGAGAAGCTGAAGGTACTACAAGAATTCTCACCTGAGCTCGGAATCGAGACAATACTTCCCAAGGAAAGCATTGTAACGGTTCCGAAACTCCACACACTCGAGATCCTAAAGTTTGAAAGGGATAAGACGAGAGTAAAACGCTTACGACACTTGTCCTGACCAGAGCAAGGGTAAGGAGTAAAAAGTTTCCTACTCTCCGATAACTAACTTAGTAACTACAAAATAGTTTTTGTCTAGACTCGACTTCGGCCAGAGAAGGGATCCTACGGTCGGTAAGGCTCTGATACCAAGTTGTAAGGCCCGATATGCGGTACTGTTCCAGATCTAGATGTTTCCATATAGATCCGGGGACGAAGCACATATCGGTCCCACCGCGACATATGACGAAGTCATATGCCCCGGATTTCCAACATGATATCACAACATTACAGATACAGGATACAACATCTCATACAATCGGCATACAACTTCCATAATACAATACAACAGCGGCATAGCAACTTGAGACCTACTCCTTGTTCATAGACAACAACAACTGAGATAATTTTAATATAACTTGATCAACGTGTGTGTGACTTGACTGCTTCTTCTTCGTCGGGATGCGAAGAGGAGGACAAGGATAGGATAGGTGTTATGTTTGCGTAAGTAGTTGATAGCAAGGATACAACATTGGGGATTTCGGCATCCGATACGACATAAGAGGGGGAAAATAATCGCCGATCGATAAATCGGGGATGCAAACACCGCAAACAAATCAGACAATCAAACAATTCACACCGAAAACAATTTTTTTAATTTTTGTGAAAACTGGGCTGTTACACGACGCCATCGTCTCCAACATCTCGCCGGATCCGCGGCTAGTCGTCGTCGATTTCTCCGGCCACGCTTCATCCTCGCCTCCACCGTCTGCACCATCGAGTTCCTTGCAGCGCGGTGAGCATTTCCCCTCAAGCCTTGGCACCCATCCCTTCCTCTAGCTAGAGATGCCATGATCACCGGAGAACAGAGCCGCCGTGAACCTTGTCGGCGAGCCCCCGCTACGCAAACGTCCTTGCAACCTGGTCTTTCGCATGCACCGTTCTCTTCTGCTCCGAACCAACCTAGCCCCGCTCCAAGTAGCGATTTTCCACCCCGCGGCCGTGGCTTCGTCGCCGCAAAGCTTGACGCCGGCGAGCGTTCAGAGCTCCCCATCCCTCCCCGTGGGCACGAGGTGATGCGGACGTTCACGAGGAGCACTCCAGTGCATTCCCCGTGCCAAGCCGTGGCCAAAATGGCACTCCGGCGAGGCGCCGCCGTCCTCTGGGTCGCCGTCTTCATGTCGCCGGTGGGACTGTGTTGATTAGCACTAATCCCTTGCACTAATCCCCCCCCCCTAGTGACACTGACCCATGGGCCCAAGGCCACTAACTAACCCCCCTGGTTAGTTTAACTAACCCCCCTGGTTAGTTTAACTAACCGGGTTAATTAACCCCCCCACTGACAGCTCGGACCCATGCGTCAGCAGCCCCCTGACGTCAACCTGGTGTCACACTGACGCAGTAAAGCAATTAAATCATTTTAATTAATTTCAGTAATTCCAGAAATTCCAGAAAATCAGTGAAACTTTGGAAATTAATAACTAATTCATTTTAACTCCAAATTGGACAAATAATATGTCTAAAATTATCAGAAAAATACAAGGATTATGAATATGCAACTTGTTTCTATGTTTGACCATTTTAAAATGGGTGAACAGTAGCAAACATGCATATGGATCCTTTTCAAATTCAAATTTGGAGTGAATTTGCAAATGACTTTGCAACACACTTATTTTAGATGGATTCATCCACACATAAGAGACATTGTTCCAACTATACAACATAACTTCATGATAAACCTTTTCAAATGAACTTTCATGCATTCAAATGCATTTGAAATTCATCGATAAATCAAATGGAGTTTGAATTTGCAACTCAAATGCAATATACTCCTTTTAAATGAAATGCTCAACACATCAGTACCATGAACATCACCATTACAATCTTATTCATGTGATTGTGCATTGTACATTATGTTGATCCTATGATTGTCATGTTGCTGATAGAAGTGGAGACGGAAACCGAGATCACCCCCTTCGTTGAAGACACCGTTGTCGAAACCTCGTCAGCAAGGCAAGCAAACCCCCATTGATCATGTCTATAAAATCCCACTTCCCTCTCAGTATCGCTTATGCATGTTTAGGAGATCACCTTGTATCGATTCTACCACATAGTTGAACCCATATCCGATGCATGACCTATCATCTTGTCACAGTAGTAAGCAAACCACAATCCTAGCAGATGTAGGAGTTGGTTGATATCATGTGGCCCCTGCAACTGTTACTGCTTATTGCATGCTTAGTGGTACAATGAGGTTGCTTTTGATGTGAGTCGGGATGATGGTAAACATGGTGTTGATGAAAGTGAAACGGTGTTGGTGAATCCACCCTAATACAAGGTGAACGATGAGAGGCTGTGTAGGAGTACACAGTGGGTTGTCTCGTTGAATATCTCCTTAAGTCCGAGTTCTTGTGTGGTGATCCAAGAAGAAGAGTACAACTGTAAGAGCAATGTTTTTCCCCCGTGTGTTTTGGATATTGTTGGACAAGACAGTAGAGGAACTAACAATGTTTTCTAGTATAAACAACTGCATAGGTTCCTGAAGGACAAGCTAAGTGATAAAGCTTCAGTGAAGGTCTTCAAGTTATCGAAGCATATCCTGCGGAGCGAAGCTTAATCACGAAGGATGACCCCCCAAAAATGAAGGTGTCCTGAAGCTCTACTCATTGAAGGAAATGAAGAGGACGGCGCAAGACTTAGATGTTTTTGTGTAGTTCTTTTTCGGTTCTTTGAGTCATAGGACAAACCGTACTATCAAGAGGGGTATTTAGTTTGTGGACACCGAAGTCATTGAGAATTGCTCAGATCAAATCCAAACCAAGTGAGAAGCCTGAGTGAAGAAATCTCATGTGCACTAAGTTAAGTTTCGGTAGCAAAGACTTCGTTCTTTGGCTTCTGAAGCAGAACTAAGTCCGTGAGTCAGCTTTACTTGTTCCTCAAGTAAAGTTGCGCATTGATGACAAATCCGACCGTTGTGGACACGTGTCAAGCTGTCACCTCGGGTCAGTTTGGTCATTCCGCACCTCGGGATCGCCAACTATAAATACGCCGCCCCCGCCTCCATTTGTGGGTGGCTGCTCTGAGATCATTCCAAGAGAGACTGAAGAGAGCAACCCCAAAACGCCACCGAAGCAAAACCCAAAATCCAGATACTGAAACCTAAGTCCCATTGATCTGAGTAGATTTTAGATGACTTAGGTGAAAGCTTACTAGCCTTTTTATCTTGGAGAACTGCAATTCTCCTAGACGGTTAGAGAGTTGTTCTTCAGAGAGCGAAGAGTAATTTTCGCCTCGAAGTCCAGTTTGTCAAAGGTTTTGGTGATTTCCTTAATAATCAACCACGAGTGAAGTCCTGACCAAGCTCAAGGAGTTTGGTGCAGTGGAGCAACGGACGGAGAGAGTTTTGCTCCAGGTGTTCAATCACCAGTCCCTCCAACCAGACGTAGCGCTTTGCAGAGCGTGAACTGGTCGAACAAACATCGCCGAGTCTCAGTTCGTTTTACTTCAAGCATTTACCTTCAGTACTTCATTTGCTTCACTGTTATGCTTCAATGTGTTTTGATTCGCTGCATTTAGTTTCGCTTCCAGTCTTACTTCACTTTTCCGCACCACTTATGCCTCACTTCAAAAGTTTCAGTCGAAAATTTTGAAGTGATCATTCACCCCCTCCCCCTCTGATCACATACTTGAACTTTTAATTGGTATCAGAGCCAGTCACTCCCTACACTCTGTGTGTTTTGGATTAACCTCCTGGAGTGTCTTCAAGTATGTCTTTTGCAGCTATTCGCTCCGGCGAACCTATTCCTATTTTTAATGGGAAGGACTACTCGTACTGGAAGGACAAGATGAAGAGAAATATCATGGCTATCAACTCTATCGCCTAGCAAGTTGTCTTGTATGGTGTCATTGTTGCAGACGAGAACGCCATCACTCCTGAAGAAGCAAAACCGATTGATCTTGATTCTGTAGTTTGGGTTTTCATTACCAATCACTTGACACCTAAAAAGTATCATGAAGTGAAGAATATTCCTACTGCCAAAGGTGTCTGGGACTATCTTGAAAAGATTGGTGAAGGTGTTTCTACCCAAAAAGATGCCAGAATTGACACACTCTGAAGCAAATTCTATCGGTTCAAGAGAATCGAGGGTGAAAAAGTCAGCTCAATTTACAGCAGACTCACAGCTCTTGCAAATGAGTTGATTTCCCTCGGTGCTGATGACATTACTCCTCACTCTGTTGTAAGAACTTTGCTTCGCTCATTAGATGACTCGTTTGATCACATTGTGCTGATGATCAAGGAAAGGACTGATTTCAGACGTCTTGTTGCCGCTGATATTCTTGAGAGACTCACTACCTTTGAAATGGAAGAAGATGAGAAACGTGCCATAAATGGTTCTCGAAGAAAAACTCATGCTTTGAAAGCAAAAGCTTCACGTCATTCTTCACCCGAAGTCAGTTCTGCTTCAGGTGTCGAATCAGATGATCCTGCAAGTATTGGAAAGGATTTGGCATTGATCATGAGACGCTTCAACCGCTTCCAAAGAAAAGGTTTTTCTTCACCGAAAAAGGGTTATTCTTCAAGAAGCTCCACTCACTCATCTCACCGCTCATCCTCAAGAAGCTCTCCATATAAAGACAACTGTTGCTACAAATGCAAGAAACCAGGTCACTACATTGCTGATTGTCCTCTGTGGGAAGCTGAGAACAAAGCAAAGCATTCGCTCAGAGACTCCTCATCCAAGTCCCACAGATCTTCAAGAAGCTATGAATCCAAGAGACATGATTCCAGTTCGAGAAGAGATAAGAAGAAAGATTCTGATGATGACAAGAAGAAGAAGTATCACAAAAAGCGTGAGGGTTCTTCATCGAAGACTCACTCGTCTCGTCGAAGCAGCTCTCACCGTGCCAAGGCCTATCTGGGAAAGGAGATGAACTCCGAAGACGAAGCCTCTGGGTCCGAAGCTCATTCAGGCTCAAGGTCTGGGTCTGGGTCCGAATCAGATGGTGTTGCTGGTTTAGCATTCGCTTCAGCAGAGGCTTCGGCAAAAGCTTCGAACTCATTCTTCACCAACAACAGTAGTGAAGATGAATCTCCTGCATATTGCTTCATGGACAAGGCGAAGGTATCCTCATCAAAATCTAACTATGATACTTCTGATTGTTCCTCATATGACAGTGATTCCAAGATAAGCTATGCTAAACTTGCTAAAATTGCTTCAATCCAACAAGATGAACTTGATTCTCTAAGCAAAACCATTAAGAAATCAGAAACTTTGTTGATCGATGAGATAGAGAAAGGTCAAACTTTGACTAATGAGCACGAAGCTCTGAAAGAAAAGTTTGAAGAGTTATCTTCTCGGCATGATCTTCTTTCAGTTGATTATGAGAAGCTCACCTATGAATTTCTTCAAAGGAAAATGGCTCTCGAAAAACTGAAAGAGGCTCATGAAGAGTTGGAAAATGCCAATCTCTCTCTCATGACTCAACAAGGTTCTGAAGAAAATAATGAAACTGAATCACCTTGTTTGGATTGTTTGGAACGAAGCAAAATTGATTCCAAAGGCAAAGCTCCCATTGTTATTGATGATACTAATGCCTCTGATGAGGAAAATCCTGCTGTTACCGAGGAACTCCTCAGGTTGAAAAACTTATTTGAAACAGGGATGTTCAAAAGTGTGCAAGGTCACCAGTATCTTTGTGATATCCTGAGGAAGGCTCTCCTTCACAGGAATCCCAGGAATGAAGGTGTTGGTTTCGAAAGAAAGATAAACCCTGATGGCACCTATTGCGAACCTGAGCAGTATCCTAAGACTGTTTGGGTCCTTGCGAAGGGGAACCCCATTGATATAGCTAACCTTTCAGGTTATGATTGCAAGATGAACAAAACTATTGTAGACGAATCACTTGATTCTGACTACAAGCTCATCAAAGATGAACAGGGAAAGGTTACAGCTGAGTATGTTGGTACTCCTCCTAAGAATGGCTTCTATAAGAGGCAAATATGGGTGCAGAAAGCACTTGTGGAAAAACTGCCTGCTAACCATACCATGCAGGGAAAGTCTTCGGTACCACCGAATCATTTCTATTCTCTTGAAACGAGAAATGATCCATTGGTGACCGAATCAAATGTTCCGCAGAAGCAATACTATCGTACTGGTCTTCATACTTATCGTCCTCATAATAATCATACTAAGATTGCATATGCTCATTCTTATGCTAACCATTCGCAGAGGACTTACATTTATGGTGTGCTTGATGGTACACCGAAGCAATACACTCCTGTTTGCTTTAATATTGCTTCAACCAGTGCTTCAACATCTTCTCAGTCACCTGCTCGTTTGTGGGTGGTTAAGAAGAACTAATTCTTCTGCAGGGCTATGTCTCCGGTGGATCCGAATGGGTCATGGATAGTGGTTGTACAAATCATATGACCGGAGACAAGGAGTTATTCACCGAAGAAAAACTATCTCACTCTTCTCAGAAGTATATTACCTTCGGTGATAACAACAAGGGTAAAGTTTTAGGTTTGGGTAAGGTTGCCATATCGAAGGATAAGCACATTGACAAGGTTATGCTAGTCCAATCACTTGGATATAATCTTATGTCTATTTCTAAGTTATGTGATATGGGTATGCTTGTTCTATTTTCTGCTTCGCGCTGTGTTGTCTTTTCACAGGATGACTATACGTTTGTCTTCGAGGGTTACCGAAAAGGAGATTTATACATTGTTGATTTTTCTTCGGGCCCTGCTGTATCCACATGCTTAATGGCAAAAGCTTCATCTGGATGGTTATGGCATCGAAGACTTGGTCATGCAGGGATGAGAAATCTTCATAATCTACTGAAGAAGAATCATGTTATTGGCCTTAACGAAGTAAAATTCGATAAGGATCGTCTCTGTAGTGCTTGTGAAGCTGGTAAAATTACGAAGAAACATCATTCAGCGAAGACTATCATGACTACCACTCGTCCTCTTGAATTGCTTCATATGGATCTTTTTGGTCCTCAAAATTATGCAAGCCTAGGAGGAAATAAGTATGGTCTAGTTATAGTTGATGACTTCTCTCGGTATACTTGGGTTTTCTTTTTGGATGACAAGAGCAAGGTTGTTGAAATCTTCAAGTCATTCGCCAAGAGAGCTCAAACTGAATATGAATTATATCTGAAGCATATCCGAAGTGATAATGGAACTGAATTCAAAAAAACTCATATTGAAGATTTTCTTGATGATCATGGTTTTACTCATGAGTTCTCTGCTGCTTATACACCTCAACAGAATGGTGTTGTTGAAAGAAAGAATAGAACTCTCATTGAAATGGCCAGAACTATGCTTGCTGAATACAAGACTCCTATTAGGTTCTGGGCCGAAGCAATTAACACAGCTTGTCATATCATCAACAAGGTTTACCTTCACAAATTTCTGAAGAAAACTTCACATGAGCTTATCACTGGTAACAAACCTAATGTTTCGTACCTTAGGGTATTTGGTGCTCCATGCTTTATCAGAGATATGAATCATAGCTCAAAGTTTGCCCCTAAGGCACATGAAGGTTTTCTTTTAGGTTATGGCTAAAACTCTCATACTTACAGAGTCTATAACTCTCACTTTGGGAAAGTTATGGAAACTGTGAATGTGAGATTTGATGAAACTAATGGCTCTCAAAAAGAGCATTTGCCTCATGATCTAGATGAACCTCCTCTTGATGAAGTGATCAGGTCCATGGCTATTGGAGATATTCGCCCTGTTGAAGCCTATGCTCGTCATGCTAATAGGGATGATGATGGCCCAATGTTCCCACACATAGCCCGGGGCGCTGGAGATCAACATCCTGAAGCTAATGATGAACAAGACGAAGAAGAGACAAGGAACGAAGGAAATGCTGATGCTGAAGGTGAAGTAGATCCTGAAGCTGAAGCTGATTATGAAGCAGAAGCTGAGCCGGAAGCAAATGATTCAACTTTATCACGAGTTCGAAGAAGAGTTGATGTTGACTCGATTCTTGAAGAAATTCATCAACCAGGTCGTCCTACAACTCGTTCTCGTACTCGTTTGGCTAACTTCTGTGGAAATTTTTCGTTTGTCTCCATGTTAGAACCGTCGAAGTTTGATGAAGCCATGAAGGATCCAGATTGGTTAACTGCCATGCTCGAAGAACTTAACCAGTTCGAGCGAAACAAAGTCTGGTCCTTAGTTGATAGACCTGATCCCAGGAAGCACAACATCATTGGTACAAAGTGGATTTTTCGCAATAAGCAAGATGAAGATGGTATAGTGGTAAGAAACAAAGCACGACTGGTAGCACAAGGTTACACCCAAATTGAAGGTATCGATTTCGGTGAAACTTATGCTCCAGTTGCTCGTCTCGAATCCATTCGTGTTATGCTTGCTTTTGAAAATTTCAATGGCATTCTACTTTATCAAATGGATGTGAAAAGTGCTTTTCTTAACGGAGAAATCGAGGAAGAAGTGTATGTTATGCAGCCTCCAGGTTTTGAAGACCCGAAGAAACCCGACATGGTGTACAGGTTACATAAGGCTCTTTATGGGTTGAAGCAAGCACCTCGTGCTTGGTACGACACTTTGAAGGATTTCCTTCTGAAGAAAGGCTTCAAACCAGGAACCACTGACCCAACACTTTTCACTCGATCTTATAATGGTGATTTGTTTGTATGTCAAATATATGTAGATGATATCATTTTTTGATGCACTAACACTGAAATCAGCGAAGAATTTGCCAAGATGATGTCGAAGAAATATGAGATGTCTATGATGGGTGAATTGAAGTTCTTTCTTGGACTTTAAATCCGTCAACAGAAGAATGGCACCTTTATTTCTCAAGAAAAATATCTCAAGGATTGCCTGAAGAAGTTTGGTCTTACTGAATGCAAAACTATCAAGACGCCTATGCCTACCAATGGCTTCTTAGATGCAGATGAGAAGGGGAAAGCCTTCGACCAGAAGAAATATCGGTCTATGATTGGATCCCTTTTATATCTTTGTGCATCTAGACCTGACATTATGCTTTCAGTATGTATTTGTGCTCGTTTTCAGGCCAATCCAAAGGAATCACATCATACTGCCGTAAAGAGAATTCTTCGTTATCTTGCTCACACACCTACCTTGGGCTTGTGGTATCCCAAGGGAGCTCAGTTTGATCTCATTGGCTATTCTGACTCAGACTGGGATGGTGATCGTGTGGATAGGAAATCAACTTCAGGGACTTGTCATTTCCTTGGAAGATCACTTGTGTGTTGGGCTTCAAAGAAGCAAAACTGTGTTTCCATATCTACTGCTGAAGCCGAATACATTGCTGCTGGGTCATGTTGTACTCAGATTCTATGGCTGAAGCAAACGCTGAAGGATTATGGTATTCATGTGAAGAAAATTCCACTCCTATGTGATAATGAGAGTGCAATCAAAATTGCTCACAATCCTGTGCAGCACTCTCGCACGAAGCATATTGACATTCGCCATCATTTTCTTCGTGATCATGTTCAGCGTGAAGATATTGTGATCAGTCATGTCAGGACTGAAGATCAACTGGTAGACATTTTCACGAAACCATTGGATGAGAAAAGGTTCTGTACGTTAAGGTGTGAGCTCAATATATTGGACTCACGACATGTACTGTAAGACCGAACCTCTTACTTATCTAAATATTCATTTACTTCGTTACTTACCTATTCAGTTTCGTTGTCTGTTTTTGCTTCGCTTTCTTTATCTCATTTCGTTTGGATTTAGTCCTCTATGCTTATCACCTTTTGCTTCGTTTGGTTTTTCTTCGAGGTGATAAGTTTTGGAGCCTACCCCTTCTGTTCTTTTTCTTTCTTACTCTATCTGTCCAAAATGGTTGAGCACAATTGAAACGGAAAGTATTTTTCTTCGAACGTCATTGAGTTCCGAAGCAAATGCTTCCAATTCCCATCGAAGTTTTACTCAAGTCGAGGACTTATTCTTCGGTCGTTGAGATCCCGTCAAATCCGGGTCGTTGAGATTCTCTCGCGATTCGCCACGAAATCCTCGCCGTAGAATCCGGAGAGACAGTCGTTGGGGCGCGTTCGATCTGATCTGACAGTTCCTGTCAGACCGGCCTATATAAGGCATCCCACCCCAGCGAAGCCGACTCACCTCCTCATTCGCATCTCCCCGGAAACCTCTCTCTCTCGAGCGCCGCCGAGCTCCTCGTCTCTGTCGCCGCTCTCGCCGCTTCACTGCCGGAAGAGCGCCGCCGTGGACTTCACGCCGTCGACGAGCACATATTCTCCGCTCATCGTCGCCGTAGAAGCTTGACGCCACCGAGATAGGGTACGCCAAGCCTCGATCCAATCTCCATCTCTTGTGTTCTTCTGTCTCCAGATTGGATCCGAGTTCTTAGACTATTTGTTTTTGGATGATTTCCTTAGGTTTCTTTGATCCGTTGGATCGTTGCACTGTTGGGAAATCTGTTTCAGCTAGTCCAGGTTTCCATCTCGATTCAGGTTAGAAATTAGGGTTAGAATCCATCTGTTCTGTGTTAGGGTTTCAGCTCATCTTGTGTGAGATTAAGTCTAGCTCAGAACAGACCAGAATCTCTACCCAAATTCTTCACTGAATCTCTTGTCAAAAATGTTTTTGGATCGAAACTTTTGCTGGTGCTCATTCCATACTCACCTTTTCCCTCGCTACCTTTATGCTTTTCACAGGATGTCTGCTGAGTTAGACTTCGGTAATGAGTCACCAAACCTTGATCACATCAACGAAGCAGAACGTACTGCTCCGAAGAAGAAAGGAGGAACAACAAAGGAAACCAACAACGCCAGAGGCATCCCCGAATCAATTCGCATTGCTCTGGGATATGACACACCTCCTGAAGAAACCAAGGAGCAGCGCAAGAACCGCTTGCAAAACATTCGCAGGTACTGGGCTGTTCGATGGTACAAGTACAAGAGCATCCCTACCTGGAAGTGGACTATGCAGTTTGCCTTCAGTTCGCCCTTTCGGTACACTTCAACCATGTGTAGTCAGTACACTGAAGAGAATCTTCACCTGTACTACCCTGTTCCACCGAAGCTTCCTCACCCCAACACCCTCAAGACACCAGATGATTACCCAGAAGAGAAAGAACGACTGAGAATTGCAGCTGAAGCCAAGAGGCTGAAAGAAGAGAAAAAGGCAGCCAAGTTGGCTGAAGCTGAAGCCCAAGGTGAAGGGCCTAACAAGAAGAAGAAGAAGCTGAAGAAGAAATCTGCTTCTCCACCCCATGGTACAACAGAATATGAAGAACATGCCAGATTAGAGCAAGCTGCTCTGGAAGATTCCATCATGGATGAATCCAATGTTGCTGACGACGAATCAGAATTAGAAGCAGATGATGAATCTGATGATCCTGCTCCCCCCAAGAAACAAAGACTTCAGATCCCTCTAAAGAAGAAGCCAGGAGAGAAACCTGCTGCTAAGGTCAAGCCTTCTGCTCGCCCCACCATTGATCTCTCAAACTTGGTGGTTGCAAAGCCCTTGGCCTCCCAGCCACCGGCTGATGCCCTCGACTCGGAGAGGCGATCTAAACAGAAGCACGACCCCGCCAAGAAACCACCTGCAAAGGCTTCAGCACCAACGAAGCCCAAGCAGTCTGCTGCGAAAATCCCTTCAGCGAAACACAAGCTCACTGAAGAAGAATTGAGACAGAAAGACATCGAAGAGGCACTTGAGCGCAGCATCTTTGCCAGAACCGCAGCTGATAAGAAGAAGGCAGAAGAGGATGTTGCCAAACAGAAAAAGGAATTGAACTCTGCCAAGATTGCTGCAGAGAAGGCTGAGACGAAGCGCAAGCTCGCCGAAGCCGCTAAGAACGAAGAGAAAGCAGCTGCTGAAGCAAAACAGCTTGTTGACCACGAAGCTAAACGCAAGGCTTCTTTAGAAAGCCTCAGAACGAAGAAAGCCGAGAAAGCTGCTAGGGCAAGTCAGAAGAAGCCCGTAGTTGATATGACTCCCTCAGCTATTCCATCGAAGCCGAAAGGCATATCTTTGCCTGAAACTCAAGCTGAAGCTGATCGTCAGAGTGACCATCAATTTCCTGACCCACGTGAAGGCGAACTCTGGGATCAGTTGGGCATCACTGAAGCCCTTTGGGAGAAGTGTGAAGCTGAAGACCCAGATGATGTTGACCTTGGAGAAGTTTACATCTCCAGATCTATCGAAGCTATGATCACTACTATGATTAGTCAGCTGAAGGATCTGCATTCAAGAGACAGGGCTGAAATGAAAAAGATTCACAACTATCAAAAGCGAGCTGAATCCGAACCTGATGAAGAATTCAAACAGCACGCCCTGAAGTTGCTTCAACAAGTGACAGATGTCAATTCCACCACCAAGGACAATATCAAAATCTTCAAAGGCAAAATCAAGGCCGCTGTAGATGACATGGTGAAGACCCATAATGCATCCATTATGGAAAGGGATTCAAGGAAATGCAAGGCTTCGCCCGAAGCTGAACGTGTTGTTGTTGCACCAACATCTCCTAAGCCTGCTGCATCAAAGGCAATAGGACCCTCACCCAAGAAGAAAACCACCAAGAGGCGCAAGGTTACTTTGGCCTCAGCCGCAGACATGGATACAAGTGATGAACAGCCACCGGAATCTCCTGAAGCCGTTCCCACTCCTGCACCGAAGCCAAAGCCATCCAAGCCCGCATCAAAGCCTTCAGCTCCACCCACCAAGACTCCCAAACCTCCTCCTCCTACCAGAACCACCCCCAAGCAAAATCCTCCACAAAGAGCTCCTAACCCCACTCCAACGCCTGCACGAAACCCCTCACCCATACCACCTCGAGTTCCCACACCCATCCGTGCTCCAACCCCCGAACCACAAAGGATTCCCACTCCACCAGTTGCTCCCGCACCACCTCCATCACCTCCCCGTGAAGCTAATGCACCATCCCCGACCCACTCCAGAACTCAAGTAACCCGAGATTTTTCCCCCGCCAGAACAGTTCAAGATTTCGAAGCAAATGTGCCCCATTCCGAAGCACATGATGATGAAGACGAACAAGTACAAATTTTGAATCTGTCGCAAGAGCAAGCGCTAATAGTCACTCAATCTGCTGGCACTTCAAGAGCCAATCAAATTGCTCCTCTGCAAAGAATCCATGAGCGTTCGCGCCCCTGCCAAGACACCCAGCTTTACTCCAATTACCCTCGTGAAAAATTTCCTATATTCAAGGGTGTTGGTTATACTTCAAGGCATGGCCCGGATTTCAACCTGGAACAGCATCAGAAGCGCCATCGTTTCTTTGGTGTCAGTCCATATGCTTCAGACCGCACCGCTGATGACCTTCGTTTTTGGACTGCAGAACAGCAAATCTTGTACACCAAAGTCTTCTGTCAGCAAGGAGTTCTGTTTAGGCACAAGTTTCTGGACATGCGAAATCTATCCACTGCCTCCTGCTTTCAGAACATCCTCGAAACAATTGAAAACCAGAACTTGACTCGGTTGTTTGCATTGAGCTCTACTTTCAACTCTGAGCTCATCAAGCAATTCTATGCAACTCTCTATGTTTCTGGTGAAGCAAATGAACCCAGCTCATGGACGCTGGAATGGATGATTCAAGGCAAAGTCTTCAGAATGTCCTCTGTTGAATTCATGGCAATTGTCAACATTCCAAGGCACTCTGGAGTCCAAGTGTGGCGCCCCCAAAATCAAGCCGTGTACAGTAATCATACACGCAAGGTACACGATCGAGATCAGGGACTCACGGTGGGATATCACAACACAACTCTACAAATAAAATAATACAAGCCAGGGGTCACGAGGGCTCGAATACAACAGCTCGAGAGCACAAGTCAGCGGAAGCAATAGTATCTGAGTACAGACACGAGGATACATGGTTGCCTTAAGAAGGCTAGCACAAATAACAACAGATCGAAAAGGCGAGGCCTCCTGCCTGGGAACCTCCAAGCTACTCCTGGTCAACGGGGAACTCGACGTCATAGAAGGCATCGGGGATCTTCATGTTGCGGTGGTCGGCATCGGGGATCTCCTGCTCCTGTACTCCAACGTCGACTGCAGCGGCCGATCAGGCAAAACAGTAAAGGAAATAAAGCAGGTGAGTATCTAGTATACCCGCGAGTCTTACGTCCGCTACTAAGCATTATGCATTATATCAACGGAAGGAAGAGGCTGTATATAGTGGACTGAAAGATAGAAATTCAGAGCAAGGGTAAGAAGCTAGGCCTATCGAAGACTAGCATCTTCCAACGAGTCTTGCAGCATGAGGTAAGAATCAGCCAACAGTTTATATAAAGCATAAAGTAACAATGCAGCAGAAGTTGCTGCAGCATTGTATAATAATAAGTTGTAATAATTAACAATGCCTCCGAGTTCACCTCCTCGACATCCCCGCGAGGAAGAAAACCCGGAACCATACAGTTTAATAGTAATAGTTTGTAGTGGTAAGATCCAGCTTCAGCATAAAGCGTCCTATTACCGTGGACACGGCTATTCGAATAGATTAATCTTCCCTGCAGGGGTGCACTTGTGTTACGCTACACGCACGGATCTCCAGGGTGGCGGGAACCTTGTTAGGGAACGCTCCACCGAGGCTATCCGACACTTCATAGCCCATCTTTCAAACTCAACAGAGAGGTCATCCGCCGGTCTAAATCCTAAGTACGCCGGGCCTTGGACCCCAACCCGAACGTACTCCTGCACGGTGCGTGGCTGGCCGGTGAAGTTCAAGCAAATCCAAATAAGACACCACCGCGCGAGCAAATAAGACAACACCACTTCCCGGCGCAGGCCGCGGTACTGCTGACGTCTGAAGAGTCCTCGGACGACACTAAGAAGCGGAGGAGCCCATAACTCGTAGTTCCCACGGGTAGGTAGTGCGTACATGGCATATAGCCAACTCAAGACATTCACTGAACCCTTTAGCATTTTAATTAACCTGCGTGACAACCGTTATCGTTGCCTCGACTTAACCGACCCGCGGACAACGACAGCAGCCAGGACCACCAGTACATCGGTGCCTGCCCCGTCGTCCCACCAAGTCACTGCGGTTACCAACAAGGTGAACCGTCTCCTTACCTTGTCTCGCGTGTGCTCCTGGAGGAGCTCGACTTTCGGGGGTTGGTAACTCTCGCGGCCAACGAACAGGGGCCAAGCACACCGGTACACTGGTCGTACCCTCCCTGTCGTCCCATCGCAATACCTCTCGCGGGAACCGTTGGGTCGCCCGACTTCTTACCTTTAAGGACACCAGTTGGTTCGAGTCCCTACCATTAAGTGAAACCAGGAGGAATCACCCTCGATGGCACACTTAAGAGGTTTGACAGAGACATCAGCGGAATGAACTAAAGAGGTAAACCTCGTATCATCCCGGTGATGCTACGCTACTGAGCCGACGAGAGTGAAATACGAGTCCATTCCACTCGTAAGCCAAACTCGAAGCGACTCGGCAGAGTCTCGCCGCTGTAGGTTCCCTAGGGCGTCTGCATTGATCCGTACCTGTTGCAGTTGTAATATATCATTTCCGCGATCACTCCCAAAGTGATCACGACCCTCTATTTAATCCTAGCTAACAATGCGCAGGGCTCACTGCTGAATAATGCATAATAATAATAATAATAGGCAGCATAGGATAAAGGAAGGCACATCAAGGGGCGAGAAAATCGGGCTATGCAATTGAATAGGATAGTAATCGTAGCAGCAGCAATAACCATGCCTAGTGCAAGAAAATACGGAAAGATAGGCGATATCTGGGGAAGAGAATGGCTCTGCTTGCCTGCAAGCTCGGTAGTAGCGGTACGGTCGTCGATGAAGTAGTCGTACTCAGCATCGGTGTAGTCGACGGCAGCAGCGGGGTCTACCGGAGATTAAGGGTGGAAGAAACAATAAATACACAACAATAATAGCAATACAAATGCAAGACATAACAGATGAATTGTAAACGGTGTTCTATCGCAGTACGATGCACGTTGCTCGGACCAGGAATTCATCCGGGGATGAAATACCGGCTCCGGGTGATTATCGGAGAAGGTGTCCGGAGGGGGAAGATATCATGCCGGAGGTGTCGTGGACATCCGACACATGTGTGGGTGGTGTATCCGGGTTAGTTGATCTATTTCGAACAACATTCGTGTTCGGAATAAATTCATCCGGGCACTCTAACAGTACCGGACAGTTTAACGGTTATCGGGCAATCTATCGGACAGTGCCGCCGGAGGGGGGAACAGTTCGATGATCAGTATGTTCGAGGGGTGTGGTGAGGATATGGGTATCGTATCTGTCATCGTTGATCCGTCCTGAGTAACTTTCGTATACAAAGTATTTTGATCCGGGCATTTTTTATCGGTACCGGGGATTATCGACAGACAGCCCGGAGGGGGGAATGTCGATGATCGGTGTGTTAGGGGGGTGTGGTGAGGGTATGGATAGCGTATTCTTATTCGTTGTATTTTTCTGATCAACTTTCATGTATAAAGTTTTTCGATCCGAGTTACGGTTTAAAAGATATTGAATTTCTAATATTTAAATGATTTTGGAATTTCTGGAATTTCTTTTATTATTAAAATGAACATTATCCAGAACAGTGCAGTTTGACTGGTCAAACCTGACCAGTGGGTCCCACTGGTCAGCCTCACATCTATAATAAAACAATTTTATTTAATAAATCAGTAGGGTGGCCCACATGTCATACACACTTATTATTAAACAGAGTTTAATTTAATTAAATTGGGATTTGTCAGGGGTGGGACCCATCTGTCATAGAGAAGCTTTTTAAATAATCTTATGTAATTAACTTAACAGGCTGGGCCCATGTGTCATTCTCTCAGGTTTGCTAATCAGTGGGGGGGATTATTTAATTTTAATAGGGGATTAGTCCCTAATCTAAACCGGCCCTGGCCCACCAGCCAGGGAGCCAACCCACTTGCTCGAGCCAGTGCTCGCCGGCGACGAGTGCAGAGCGCGGCGGCGGCCAGTCCGACCAGCCCCGACGGACAAAACGTCGCCCACGAGTTGCCTTCGAACGGGACGGCTAACCTGTGTCCCTCCCTAGCCCTAGCACGAACTGGGACGGCCCAGGACGTCGTCAACAGTGAGCACGGGCGGCGGCCGGAGCAAGCTCCACGGCGAACGGGGTAGAGGTGGCCAAAACGGGAAGTAGAGGGGGGAATCGGGGGCGCAGCTCACCCAGGAGCACGCAGGGTAGAGGCAGTGGGCTCGGGGAAGCTTAGAGCGGACGAATCGTCGTCCATGGCGGCGCGGCCGTGGCGGAAGTCTCGGGCCCGATTCGCGGTGGGCGGTGGACGACGTCGACGACGAGTGGCGTAGTGGGGCGAGGAGGAAGCCGGGGAAACTTCAGGACAAGAAGGCGCCGGCTGGGGTGGCCGTTGGCCGCGCCCACGGCAGCAGCACGGCCACGGCGGCGCTCGGGCCCGAGCAAGGGGGAGCGAGGAAAGGAGGGGATGGGCACACTAGGGGGGTGTGGGTGCGAGGGAGGGGCAAGGGGGGCTTATCCAGAGGGGAGAGGGGGAGCAGGTAGGGGAGGGGGCCTGCGGCGTGGCCACAGTGGCCATGGCGTCGACGTGCGGGGGTAGGGGCAGGTGGGGGTGGTTGGGGTGGGGAAGAGATCCCGTGAGAGAGAGAGAGAGAGAGAGAGGGGGCTGGGCCCGGGTGGGCCTGCGCCCACAGGCGTTAGATTAGGTTTTCCAATTTTTTTTGTTATTTTCTTTTCTTTCTTTTCTGTTTTAATTTATTCTAAATACTTTTGTATTTTTGTAAAATATGTAATAGGTTCCATAATTAGTTTTATGCTCCATATCAGTGCTACAAAAAGTTTGGGGCATTTATAAACTCATTTGCATTTTGTTTTATTTAAAAAGGATATTAAATGGTACTGTTTTGCTACTGTTTTATTTGTTTAGCATTTTTAAACATGGTAATAAAATCCCATTCCACTTTTAATAAAGCCTACTGATTTTTAGGCATTTTATAAAAATGGTTTCATAAATTTTGGATCAACTTTATTTTCCACTTGTTTATTATAATTCCATGGTAATTTAATAAACCCTAAGCTTCTGGTTTTATTCCTTAATATTAATAAATCATTTTAATTAAAATAACCAGTACCATAGTAACATGGCTTAATGATTGCTAGGCATCCCATCAATAGGTTTCATCATTGTGGTTTATCTAAGACTTCCACTTTATTTTAATTTATAAAACAATTTGATAACCCCACAACATTGGGTTCATAATTATCATTGACTTGTGATTATTCAAATGGCCAAGGGTGACTTGGTTTAACCATGATCATGTTGATTGACTGGCCTCCACAATTCTTGGAGAGAATTTATAATTTGAAAATTTTATCAGGGTGAGAATCTGACAAAGCTATGATCAAAGGTGCTCATGGCTTGATCATCAACAGTAATGATCACAAACAGTGGAATCACTGTAGTGATTACTGTACTGGATCTGAGGGTGTTACACCAAGACAAGATTCATATTGAGTCTGATCTGACTGAAGAAGAATTTGCTACTCTGTTGGATCCTGAAGTCACTGCAAACTATATTCCTCAGAACATTCGCCCGAAGCATTTGAATTTCATCTCAAGGACTTGGTTCTACATCCTGTCAAACTCATTAATTCCTTTGAGTACAGCTTCGGAAGACTCTAATATTTATCATGAAACAAGGCATGCTATTATGAAGCTCACTCATGGTCTTCTCTTCGACTTTGAAGACTGCTTCATTAGGAATTTGGTTCATGCAGCGGAGTTACCTTTCACACTAAAACCCTATGCTCCCTGGCTGCAAGTTATTTGTGACTATGGCAGGAACGAAGACTTTGTGGCTCGCCATCACCCGAAGCTTTTCTCACCACCTGTGCGTGACTCGTTGGAATTGCTGAGGAAACCCAATGATCCATTTGCCACATATGTTGGTGTTCGCCATGAAGTCAATGAGCGAAACTTATCAAAGAAGTTCCAGAAAGACTGCCATCATTTTGAAGTTAATCTTCGCACGCAGCAAATCCTTGAGAATTTCATTGAAGCCAATCAGCGCCAAATGCAATTTCTCGCTGATGAGATCAACAGAGTGGGCAACATAGTTCTTAACAACAATTAGTACTTGCGTGTTCTCAAACGTCATTCCTGGAAGGGGCTCAGGAAGTTCAACTCTGTCAAAGGCCTTCGTAAAGATCGCATCTACAAAGAGTATGAGCACCTCCAGCGACACTTTTCACGTGATGACACAGTGGACCGCCCGAATCAGAAGATTCCTCCCCTGCACAAGATTGATGAAGTATTCTTCGTCAACGAGCCTGAACCCATCCGGCCTGATACCGTCTCCGAGAATGACTCCATCACTTCAAAGGACGACGACGGCCTCGACGACAGCGACCTCGACATCAACCTCATCACTCAGACACGCCACGAAGCTATTCCTACGTCTTCCTCCGAAGAAGAATCCTCAGGCGATCAGTCTTCATCGGATGAGTCTTCGTCAAGCACAGCTTCGTCGGGTCCTCAGGGTGCTAATGCCGCGCAATAGTTCTCTCAAACCTCTTCTCAACCTTTTGTCCAATCATTGACAAAAAGGGGGAGAATTCGGGCATCGATGAGTTAGTTTTGCATCAGGGAAAGGGTTTGCTATTTCCTTCGTTTGGTTAAGTTACAACAAACATTCCATTTTCTTCGATTGGGTTGTAACTTAAGTTTAACTTCAGTCATGCTACTCCTGTGCGACGTTTAAGTTTTAATAACCCCTTTTCTTGCAAGTATTGCTTCGTATCTTCTATCTTGCAGGTGGTTATTATTTCTAAGGCACAGGTCATTGGAAGCAATTGCATACTTCCTGGATATATATCTTCAAATGCAATTGTTTTCGCTAAGATATTTTGTTTTGCTCTCCACCGAAGAAAATCTTCTCAAGCATTAACTTCGATTATAAATCTTCGATGCTTGCATTCAGGGGGAGCCAAAAACTTCATATCTTAGAGTTTGTCTCATCTCTTCACAAAAACTTCAATATCTTTTATCGATGCCTGTTTTGTCAACAATAGTCCAAAAAGGGGGAGATTGTAAGAGCAAAGTTTTGCCCCCGTCTGTTTTGGATATTGTTGGACAAGACAGTAGAGGAACTAACAATGCTTTCTAGTATAAACAGCTGCATAGGTTCCTGAAGGACAAGCTAAGTGATAAAGCTTCAGTGAAGGTCTTCAAGTTATCGAAGCATATCCTGCGGAGCGAAGCTTAATCACGAAGGATGACCCCCAAAAAATGAAGGTGTCCTGAAGCTCTACTCATTGAAGGAAATGAAGAGGATGGCGCAAGACTTAGATGTTTTTGTGTAGTTCTTTTTCGGTTCTTTGAGTCATAGGACAAACTGTACTATCAAGAGGGGTATTTAGTTTGTGGACACCGAAGTCATTGAGAATTGCTCAGATCAAATCCAAACCAACTGAGAAGCCTGAGTGAAGAAATCTCATGTGCACTAAGTTAAGTTTCGGTAGCAAAGACTTCGTTCTTTGGCTTCTGAAGCAGAACTAAGTCCGTCATTCAGCTCTACTTGTTCCTCAAGTAAAGTTGCGCATTGATGACAAATCCGACCGTTGTGGACACGTGTCAAGCTTTCACCTCGGGTCAGTTTGGTCATTCCGCACCTCGGGATCGCCAACTATAAATACGCCGCCCCCGCCTCCATTTGTGGGTGGCTTCTCTGAGATCATTCCAAGAGAGACTGAAGAGAGCAACCCCAAAACGCCACCGAAGCAAAACCCAAAATCCAGATACTGAAACCTAAGTCCCATTGATCTGAGTAGATTTGAGATGACTTAGGTGAAAGCTTACTAGCCTTTTTATCTTGGAGAACTGCAATTCTCCTAGACGGTTAGAGAGTTGTTCTTCAGAGAGCGAAGAGTAATTGTCGCCTCGAAGTCCAGTTTGTCAAAGGTTTTGGTGATTTCCTTAATAATCAACCACGAGTGAAGTCCTGACCAAGCTCAAGGAGTTTGGTGCAGTGGAGCAACGGACGGAGAGAGTTTTGCTCCAGGTGTTCAATCACCAGTCCCTCCAACCAGACGTAGCGCTTTGCAGAGCGTGAACTGGTCGAACAAACATCGCCGAGTCTCAGTTCGTTTTACTTCAAGCATTTACCTTCAGTACTGCATTTGCTTCACTGTTATGCTTCAATGTGTTTTGATTCGCTGCATTTAGTTTCGCTTCCAGTCTTACTTCACTTTTCCGCACCACTTATGCCTCACTTCAAAAGTTTCAGTCGAAAATTTTGAAGTGATCATTCACCCCCTCCCCCTCTGATCACATACTTGGACTTTCAACAACCACACATTGGGCTCACTGACCCCTCTCATCCTAGTACCTCACCCCGTTCGAACCCTAGAAGTCGCAGTAGTTCGGAGTTCTGGTAGGGCTGTGGCACGGTCTGCGAAGTGGATGAACGGCTTTTCAAGACTGGCTTGGGACCCTGCACACATCGTTTGAGGTTGTACTGGAACCTCGGCCGGACTTCCATACGGATCCCCCTCAGATAGGCGACTCTCTGGACTAGAACGGAGTTGTGGGCGAAGTGTTGTGGTGGCATCCTCGCTGTCACCTCTTGAACGGTGACATGCAAAAGGCGGTAACTGATGACACATGTGTGTAGCGGTACACCCCTGCAGGGTTAACAAAACTATTCGAATAGCCGCGTCCGCGGTTAAGGACTGCTTGGAAAGCTTAGCTTGATTATTAGATAACTTGAACTGGATACTTATAAAAATTACCAAGATAAGCGTGAGTGCTATGGCGTGCTTTCTCGTGGGGAAGTCGAGGAAGGCACCATAGTGGTGTAATTGGTTGAAGAGATGTAGTGCACTCGTGTACGCTTCTTACCTCAAGTCTGGTACTCGTAGTTCAGGACTAGCCAAGTCAAAGCTGGCACTTCTGCAATTAAACCCCACCTCCCTTTACCTTGATACATGTGCATGAGTAGTACAGTTCCTATGTAAGTCTTGCTGAGTACGACTTTGTACTCACGTTTGCTTATTCTATGTTTTAGATGAACCCACCTACCTGATGGTGGCTTCTACCCGAAGCTCGAAGAATAAAGACTCAGACCAAGACCAAGCTAGTGTAGTCCCAGTCATACGACTGTTCCCTCGTGGAAGGGCTTGTTTATAGAGAAGGCTTCTCTAAGCCATTTGTTAAACTTGTCTGTACTCAGACCTACTTTGCTTCCGCATGTTTGATGTAATGTTGGATCACAGACTTGTGATCTCTGTGTGCACTCTGTAAGAGTTATTAATAAAGATGTATACATTGTAGAGAATTGCAATGATACTTGTTGTTCATACAAGGCATGTGTGCTGCGTGTATGTTTATAACATGCATGTCTTAGTATGGGTTTTCGAGACCTTAGTTGTGATCTGGCTGGCGGTCTTTTATACACCAAGTGGCCCTTAGATGTGCGCAGCTTGGGGCATCGCGATGCGATTGTTCGTGACTCCGTCACGTGCACACTTTGATGTATGATCGAGCCCGCCCTAGACCCCGACTAAGTGATCGGGCTGGAGTAAGTCTATGTAAGGTTATAATACAATCGATAGTATGGTTGAGGCGACTTGTCTATGAGTATGGGAGTTCACCACCCATATCATTTAGACTTGTGTGCGGACGATGAGGACCCATTTCAGTTGATCATCCGGCCTGGATGGGATGCCCCTCACATTCGATGCTTTCCGAGAACGTTCTGTGCTTGGCCTTGTCTGCTCAGACAAGTGGGTACGGTTCTCGGCTCTCCATATGATTGTGTTGTAGCGAGGCTTGCATATGCTAACCCCGGGTCTCGACACAAGTAGAGTCGTATCATGTCTAGGGAAGTTACTTTATGAAATAGGTGTTGCTTTGAGGTCTATCACTCCTTTTGTGGAGAGCTTTGTATCCGTGAGTGTGGGGTCGTCTATGAAGGAATATTAGTGAGAAGTATATTGGTTTCTTCGCTGCACTCGGTATTCTTTTCACGCAATCGACATTATGAGCTGATTCTTATGGGGAGTATTGACCTTATATCAGGTATGGCTTCGAAAACTTTATTTAAATCTTGGCAAGTATAGCTTTGGTCATAACAACAAGCATGTTTTTCTCAACGTAGCGACATAGCCAAAACCTTTGTGTTATTATGCTTGAAGTGTTATGTTGACAAGGAATACAACTTGATGTTTCATGCTAGTTTTAATGTTGATGCTTTGTATTGCTTGCATATAAGTTGTCATCAATTGTCTGGTCTCTCAAAGCCTTGCTAGCCAAAACTCTGTACTAAGCGGAATTCTGTTTGTACTTCCATACCCTGAAACCAACATCTTCCACTTGAGTCCACCATACCTTCCTATTTGTGGTATTCCACTACCACTCCTAAAGTATATAATTTGTGTGCTATCTCTAGATGTTCAAAATCTTCTGTTGTGTGCCCCTGGTTCAGCTCATGAGGAAGTGGTGGGTAACCCATGATCTTCTTAATTTGGACAAGTTTTATCTTGGGATTGCATGCCTAATCTGCAAACCCCTAATACGAGAAGGGACTAGCAAGAGTGCCCAGCTCGTAAAAGATAAATACTAACACACAAGTTCCTTCGCCCATTTATGAGTGATAAACAAAGGAAGTTAAGGGGATGTGATCGTCCCCGCATGGGAGTTGTTCCTCGAAACTTATCCAAATTATGAAGTGAGTAAGTTATCTATCAGCAGTCGTTGACAGATCATGCACCTCCCAAAAGTCTGTTTTTATTCTGTTTGATCTAGAGATGGCACATGAGTTTTCCCTGCTTACCCTTTTGCACGGGGTTTATCCTTTATTTTGTGCTGAGTCAGTTCTTCCTACTTCCTTCCTTCTTGAGAGAGAACAGACACTTGATGTTAATACAGATTCTTGCATACAAACCTGCATTGAAAGTTAGCATGTTACATCTTCGTTGACATTATCTTTTGATAAGTGAGTTGTTTTCCAAAGCTTATGCTGAGTAAACATATTCCTTTGTGTTAACATGTGCACTTCTTGACTAATAACATGTTCTTTCCAAAGCTTCAACTGGTTCCATTATAAGTGAAAGAGCAAAAGTAAAAGTTATTAGTTGTTCCTTGACCAAGGCTATGTTTGCCATGATTTGATGAGTTTTCTAGGTCCTACTTTGTTATAATTGTTATTACTTTATCATAAGGACCTTATGAGTTGAGGTTGCTGTTGAGGATGCTTCAGTTTGGTGAGAAATCTTGATGCTTCTTGTCCGTATTCTTTTATCGACGCTTCACTCTCTAAACTTGTGGACGGGTTTACCGAGCTCGGCAATCGCTTAGGGACAAGCGAGATCTAAGCTTGGGGGTGTTGATACGTCCAAAAAGCATCACTATTTTATATCGTAATTTCATCCTATTCATTGATATATTCCACTTTAAAGTATTGTTCTTATGTTGTTTTGGCTTGTTTTACATAGTTTACAACTTTCCGATGCCGAAGCAGCAGAACCAGGATTCAGCGGTGAAAATTGGACACCAAGTTGCTGAATCAGATCAAGTCCAAATACGATGAAAAATTACGGGGATCGTTTTTATGGGAATTGACTGGGGATCACCGAAGACGGAGGTGAGGGGACCCACCAGGCAGCCAGAAGGGTGCCTGGCGCGGCCCCCCTCCTGGTCGCGCCAGGCACCCTACTGGATACCTGGTGGCCCCCCTCGGTGCCCCCTCTCGCCTATAAGACCCCCTGGGGTGAAAACCCTAAGTACAGAAGAGTTTCCGTGTTTCGCCGCCGCCACGAGGCGGAAACCTACAGAGGAGAAAAGCCATCTCCGGCGGGCAGATTCCGCCGGGGAGATCACCTCCCGGAAGGGGAGATCGTCGCCATCATCATCGTCACCGGCATCATCGAGATCATCATCAACATCATCACCAACATCAGCACCATCTCCATCACCATCCCATCTCATCTCACAATTGCAACTTGTGTTGTAATCTGTACTATCTATCCTCTCTACTCTGTTGGTGTTGATTACTACTTTGTGGTGAATGCTATTGAGTTTGGTTGGAGAAATATCATTGTGTCCAGAATTGTTTGCCACCCATCTATCACCTCTGATCATGATCTCTTTTATGTCTTGTGAGTAGTTACTTTAGTTCTTGAGAACATGGGAGAAGTCTAGTTATTAGTAGTCATATGATGTTGAAGTATTATGTGTTGTTTGATACTTAAGTTGTGTTGTTATATCTCTAGTGGTGTTATGTGAGTCGAACACTTAACACTTCACCTTTAATGGGCCTAGAGGAATACATTGTGCACAAAGGATGCTTATGGTGGGTTGCCGGAGTGACAGAAACCTGAACCCCGGTTCGCACACTTTTGCACAAGGGAGCTATGGATCCTTGATCGTAATGCTGTGGTTAGGCTTAAGCCTTAATTACTACCTTGTATTTGCGGATGCTTGCAAGGTGTGTAATCATAAGAGTACACTTATCTTAGTATGGAAGGTGTACTAGCATTGATCCACCCACCAACACTTATCAACACAATACATATTACTTGGCGGAGTATGGTGAAAGTAACTTGGCTATCTCTCCCACGTGTTCTCGAGAACACTTTAGCTTTTATAAGTTTAGTTCCTAGGCTTATCCTTGTGAAAGGATTGGGCCACTTGCTACTCCTCAGTTACCATGTTTACTTTGCTTGTCTTTTACTTTTGTGTTTCTTAAACCAAAACCCCCTAAATATTTACCTTTGAGTGTGTGCAGCCTTTCCTTATCCAGATTCACTTATCAACACCTTCTGCTCCTCGTGGGATCGACATCCTTATTTATCGAAAAGCTACAATTGATCCCCTAGACTTGTGGGTTATCAAGAATCGTTTATTGGAGCGGTTAACAGGGGAGGTGTGACGCCCCCAAAATCAGACCGTGTACAGTAATCATACACGCAAGGTACACGATCGAGATTAGGGACTCACGATGAGATATCACAACACAACTCTACAAATAAAATAATACAAGTTGTTTAATACAAGCCAGGGGCCACGAGGGCTCGAATATAACAGCTCGAGAGCACAAGTCAGCGGAAGCAAATAGTATCTGAGTACAGACACGAGGATACAAGGTTGCCTTAAGAAGGCTAGCACAAATAACAACAGATCGAAAAGGCGAGGCCTCCTGCCTGGGAAACTCCAAGCTACTCCTGGTCAACGGGGAACTCGACGTCGTAGAAGACATCGGGGGTCTTCACGTTGTGGTGGTCGGCATCGGGGATCTCCTGCTCCTGGACTCCAACGTCGACTGCAGCGGTCGATCAGGCAAAACAGTAAAGGAAATAAAGCAGGTGAGTATCTAGTATACCCGCGAGTCTTACGTCCGCTACTAAGCAATATGCATTGTATCAACGGAAAGAAGAGGATGTATATAGTGGACTGAAAGTCAGAAATTCAGAGCAAGGGTAAGAAGCTAGGCCTATCGAAGACTAGCATCTTCCGACGATGTCTTGCAGCATGAGGTAAGAATCAGCCAACAGTTTATATAAAGCATAAAGTAACAATGCTGCAGCAACTAGCATTGTATAATAATAAGTTGTAATAATTAGCAATGCCTCCAAGTTCACCTCCTCGACATCCCCGCGAGGAAGAGAACCCGGAACCATACAGTTTAATATTAATAGTTTCTAGTGGTAAGATCCAGCTTCAGCATAAAGCGTCCTGTTACCGTGGACACGGCTATTCGAATAGATTAATCTTCCCTGCAGGGGTGCACTTGTGTTACGCTACACGCACGGATCTCCAAGGTGGCGGGAACCTTGTTAGGGAACGCTCCACCGAGGCTATCCGACACTTCATAGCCCATCTTTCAAACTCAACAGAGAGGTCATCCGCCGGTCTAAATCCTAAGTACGCCGGGCCTTGGACCCCAACCCGAACGTACTCCTGCACGGTGCGTGACTGGCCGGTGAAGTTGAAGAAAATCCAAATAAGACACCACCGCGCGAGCAAATAAGACAACACCACTTTCCGGCAATTAGCCCGCGGTACTGCTGACGTCTGAAGAGTCCTCGGACGACACTAAGAAGCGGAGGAGCCCATAACTCGTAGTTCCCACGGGTAGGTAGTGCGTACATGGCATATAGCCAACTCAAGACATTCACTGAACCATTTAGCATTTTAATTAACCTGCATGACAACCGTTATCGTTGCCTCGACTTAACCGACCCGCGGACAACGACAGCAGCCAGGACCACCAGTACATCGGTGCCTGCCCTGTCGTCCCACCAAGTCACTGCGGTTACCAACAAGGTGAACCGTCTCCTTACCTTGTCTCGCGTGTGCTCCTGGAGGAGCTCGACTTTCGGGGGTTGGTAAATCTCGCGGCCAACGATCAGGGGCCAAGCACACCGGTACACTGGTCGTACCCTCCCTGTCGTCCCGTCGCAATACCTCTCGCGGGCACCGTTGGGTCGCCCGACTTCTTACCTGAAGGATAATCGTCGTTCAGTACCCTATGGCGGTAAGACAAAGTCAGCCTCGAGTGGAGTACAAGGATTACTCCTTGATAGCTCACACTTGAGGTGACTAGGCATAACCCAGATAGGGGCCTTAGACGGTGTCTGCATTGTACCGTACCTGTGCAGTTATTATATTTGTATCTGCGTTCACTCCCCGGAGTGAGCACGGCCCTCTATCTAATCCTAGCTAACAATGCGCAGGGCTCACTGCTGAATAATGCATAACAATAATAATAGGCAGCATAGGATAAAGGAAGGCACATCAAGGGGCGACAAAATCAGGCTATGCAATTGAATAGGATTGTAATCGTAGCAGCAGCAGTAACAATGCCTAGTGCAAGAAAAGTACGGAAAGATAGGCGATATCTGGGGAAGAGAATGGCTCTGCTTGCCTGCAAGCTCGACGGTAGTAGTAGGGTCGTCGACGAAGTAGTCGTACTCGGCATCGATGTAGTCGACGGCAGCAGCGGGGTCTACCGAAGATTAAGGGGGGGAAGAAACAATAAATACACAACAATAATAGCAATACAAATGCAAGACATAACAGATGAATTGTAAACGGGGTTCTAACGCAGTACGATGCACGTTGCTCGGAGCGGGAATTCATCCGGGGATGAAATACCGGCTCCGGGAGATTATCGGACAGGGTGTCCGGAGGGGGGAGATATCATGCCGGAGGTGTCGTGGACATCCGACACATGTGTGGGTGGTGTATCCGGGTTAGTTGATCTATTCCGAACAACTTTCGTGTTCGAAATAAATTCATCCGGGTACTCTAACAGTACCGGACAGTTTAACGGTTATCGGGCAATCTCTCGGACAGTGCCACCGGAGGGGGGAACAGTTCGATGATCGGTATGTTAGAGGGGTGTGGTGAGGGTATGGGTATCGTATCTGTAATCTTTGATCCGTTCTGAGTAACTTTCGTATACAAAAGTTTTTCATTCGGACAACTTTTATCGGTACCGGGAATTTTCGACAAACGGCCCGAAGGGGGGGAATGTTGATCAATTTTCATGTATAAAGTTTTTGAATCCGAGTTACGGTTTAAAAGTTATTGGATTTCAAAGTTTTAAATCATTTAAATGATTTTCTGAATTTCTTTTATTATTTAAATAGCAACATTATCCATAAGGTTGACTGGTCAAACAGACCAGTGGGACCCCACTGTCATACACTCAGTGTTAATATACTAAAGGAAAATATTTCTGTTAATAAAAAATAAAAATAAAAAATAGCTAGGGCCCACTGTCATTGGCTTAGTCTAATAAAACTAATTTCTTTTATTTAACCAGAGGGGTAGGTCCCACTTGTCATTGTCTCACCAGTATTAGCAATTTTTATCCTAGCTTAATTTAGAGGTGGGGGCCACCTGTAAGTGGGGGTTAGGGGGCTTAAGTAATCCTGCCATTAGGGGGGGTTAGTTCACTGGTTAATTAACCAGTGCCCTCACCGGCGAGCAGGGAACGGGGCACGGCCGTCGAGTGCACGCCGACGCGGCGGCGCGGCCTCAGCGGGCGAGCGGTGGCTGAGGCGGGGAGCAAAGCCGTGCGACCATGGGCTGTCGGCGCACGCAACACCACGGCTGCAGCCGAACTGCCGCAAGAAGCTCCAAGAGCGCACGGGGGATGGGGAGCAGGGCGCGGTGACCATGGCCAGGGGGGAGGGGCAGGCGCGGCAGATCGAGCACTGCGGGGGGGAATTGAGAGGGGGAAGCTCACAGCGGATCAGAGAGCGGCCAGGGGCTCGGGGAGGGCTCGGAGTTGCCGGGGGCGTCGAAGCAAGCCGACGGCTGGAGGAAGAAGAAGGGTTCGATTCCGGCGCGGTAGAGGACGAATTCGACCTCGTGGAGTACTCCGGACACGGTTGTGCGCCTCCTCGTCGCCGATGGCCGTGGTGGCGCGGTGGCACAGCCACGACGGCGCGAGCATGGCCCGCAGCAGAGAGAGGAAAGGGGGTGGGGCGGCGTGTTAGGGGATCTGGGAGGAGGCAAGGGATAGCTAGGGTTCCAACGCAGGGGTTCAGACTCGGGGTGGCGTCCTTATCGCCTCGGGGAGCAGGTGGAGGAGGGGAGGGAGCAGGTGAGAGGGGGCCGGCCAGGCAGTGGCCATGGCCATGGCGTCGTGGGGGTGGGAGCAGGTGGGGGAAAAGACAGGGGAAGGAGAGAGGAGAGAGGGGGGCTGGGCCCGGGGTGGCCCTCGCCCCCGGCGTAGTTTAGGGTTTTTCTTTTTCCTTTTTGTTGTTTGCTTTTCTTTTCTATTAGTTCTGTTTGTAATTAGTTTAATGTCTTTTATAATTTTCTACCACATAAAATTTGTTCCAAAATTATGGTTGCATCATAGTTAAGTGCCACAAAAAGTTTGGGCATTAATAAAAATCATTTAAATATTGTTATTTATTTTAAAAGGCTTTTTGGCATTGTTTTGCTACTGTTATCACTTAATTGCATTATTTAAATATCTTAATAAATTCATATTCCAATATTTATAAGACCTACTGATTTTTAGGCATTTAATAAAATTGGTTTCACAATTTTTAGTGCATTTAAAATTCCTACTTGTTTATTAAATTTACCATGGCCATTTAATAATTCCCAACTATTGTTTTATTGTAAATATTATTCCTTTATATTACTATACCATTTTAATAAAACAACCATTGCTATATTATCATGGCCTAAGATTGCTAGGCATTTTATAAATAGATTCCATTATTTTGGTTCAACTAAGATTTCCATTTTTATATTAACCTTCAAAGTAATTTTGATGACACCACAAGATTGGTTTCACAATCAACCTAGACTTGTGATTATTCTAATGACTAAGGGTGACTTGGTTTAACCATGATCATGTTGATTGACTGGCACCCACAAATTTTGGAGCAAGATTTACAATCCACATTTATTTGAAAATTTTATCAGGGTTGGAATTTCAATGAGCTGTGATCAAAGGTGTTCAAGGCTTGATCATCAACAGTAATGATCACTAACAGTGGAATCACTGTAGTGATTACTGTACTGGATCTGAGGGTGTTACAGGAGGCATCCCAACTAAACCTATTAACTTCTCCGCCATCAGACCCCTGGTGGCCCCCCTGGCTGCCCCCTTCGCCTATTTAATCTCCGTCACGGGAAAACTCCGAAGACAGAACCCTATTTCGCAAACTCGCCTCTGTTCCGCCGCCGCCGCGCTTCCAAGATCGGGAGCACCGTCTGGACCCTTCCCGGCACCCTGCCGGAGGGAGGATCGACCTCCGGGAGCTTCTCCTCCACCATGGACGTTTCCCGGAGGTGCTGTGAGTAGTCTACCTTGGACCATGTGTCCGTGATCAATAGCTATGTGATGTTCTCCTCCCCTCTTTGTTCTTCATGGTTTAGACCTCGTGAGCTTCCCTTCATGATCGAGGCACATATGTAATTCTTCTGCAGTTGCTATGCTGAGTTTGATGGAATCTGATGGATTATGCGATTATGTTCAGATTGTCATAGAGTAATATATTTGGTTTTTATCTCTTATATTTTTGTTCCTAAGAAATTCTTGCATGTTCTCCGTTGTTGTTTATTGCTTTGGCCAAGTGGTAGGTAGTGACTCTAAGAGGGAACGTTATGCTCGATTGTGGGTACATGCCCCCTGATGACACGCTTGAGTCACAGAAACATGAGTCTAGGGGATGTGTTGTGGCCACAAGGGGGAAAACAACAGTGCTTGTAACCGCGGTTGCGAGGATTGTTTACTTTACGCCAAGTTCTTTTTAATGCAGTTGTCTGTTGCTTTGGGTTTACACTTTAGGTGGGGCTCGCAACTTAATACCAGCGAGATGTTCTGGATAGATATCTCAAGGTGGATGATTAGTAGTAGATGCAGTTGCATTTCGGTCTACTTATTTTGGCATACTGCCCATGCTTATGAGCCTCTTCCGTTCTTTGTAGCATAGTTAGAATGGCGGTGCGTTTATAATCCTGTCAATTTCCCATCTATAATTTGTTTACCTCGCATAGCAGTTTTATCGTCTTTTGGGAGAGAGACATCACTAGTGAACATCACGGGACCCCGGTCCATATTATCATCATTGTTTATAAGTTTATTTCCTTTTCAGTATTTACTTTCAGTTGCTATCATTATCATTATCCCTTGTGTTTTTTATCCTTTCTAAACAACGAGACCGGAGAGATTGAAAACCTCTTTGAACTTCGTTGGGAGCAAAGTTAATTGTGTTGTGTGCAAGTCCGCGTTAGGTGCGCCGCTGACACCTACTTATCATCGCCGGAGTCCTACGGGAGACAAACCCTATCCTCTACATAGGGGGAATTTGCTGCTATCCTACATCTCACCTTCCACTTGGGGTAACCAACGAAGGGCGAGAATCCATTATCATCTCTCGTTTATCAAGAAAATTTCTGGCGCCGTTGCCGGGGACTCCGAGTGATCAGATAGGGGAGTTGCCCACTACCTTTTACCTTTACTTTTTAGTCTGGTTAGTTTACCTTTCTGTTTTTATCTTTGTGTCTTATATAAAAAATCACAAAAAAATCTTTTATCTTGCTAGTAGCTGTGATTATGTCTGGTCCTTTTGCCTTTGTTTAGACAGAAGTTCTCACCTTTAAATAAAATGTGGTGAAAGTTTAAAAGATGCTTGGTATAGAATTAATGATTCTCAAAAAAGAGCCACCAAGAAGCAATCCACTACTATCCTGCTTAGAAATTTTTATGTTGGGATTACTCCTTGGAATAGGTTCATACTAGATACTGCTATCAATGGGAATTTCCTAGAAGCCCTAATTTGGGAGTCTCTTAATGTTATTGAAAATCTTGTTGGAAATCTCCCTATTGTTAGCATACAAGAAGATATAACTCTAGCTCACATTATGAAAAAACTTGAAAAGATAGAATTAGAAATACCAAGTATAACTAGGATAAATGAGTTGGATCGCAAGATTCAAGGGAATTTTAATAGGCTTGATAGCTCCATGCTTAAAATTATTAAAACTTTGGAGACAATCAAATTCCATGATATGGATCCTTCTAGGATCGATAAGATTGAGGAAATCATTAATACTTTAGGAACTAATTTCTCCTCAATCAAACCAAAAAAGGTAGCAACTCCGACAAGAAAGGGACCTAACTTCAATTATGTCTCTAAGGTTCCTCGACCGAAAAATAATCCTCCCATTGCCAAGGAAGTTGAAACCGTGAAAACTTTGGAAGAAATACCTCTCTTTGATAAATTTATAAATGAAACTTCCATTGATTTTACGCCTTTTGGTTTTCTCCATAGAAGTTTCTTCATTAGGACTTTATTTTAAAGACCACTTAAGACTAGTTGTACAATTGAAGAGCTTTTTCATGATCTTGATGATGTTTCGATTGATACAACTTGATATTTTTCCATATGCCTAGCTTAAAGGCGTAAAAGAAAGCGCTTGTTGGGAGGCAACCCAAGATGTTTTTACTTATATTTTTAGTGGTCTTGATGATTGTTACTACTGTAGCAACATCATTGTATCTTTATTTTCAAGCGTTGTGCCAAGTTATAGCCTTATATGACAAGTGAACTGAAAGTTGTGACATGCTGTCCAGAAAACAGATTATGTCTTCGTGACGGGAAATATCAGATAAAATCACCAGTTCATCTTTTTGAGCTGAATGTTTTACACAACGTGCTCTATACAATCACGGAACTTTCGTATGTTCTGAGTTTTTTTATTTGAGTTGCAGAAGTACCCCTAAAAAATTCTTTACTGCCTGCTGTTTTGTTTTTCGCAGATTCTGCCACGTTTTGTCTCTCCGTACTTTTTCAAACCTTAAGCTTGCTTTTTCTTTGCAAAAACCTTTTGGCAATCTTGAGAAACATTAGCTCTTCAAGAATATCTTTATATCTATTGGGGAAAAATTATTTATTAAGGGTACTAACCTCTCTAATTAGCTTATGATGAGTTATGTATGAAGGGAGTTTTCAAGTGTGCGATGGAAGATGGATAAAGAAGATCCAGGAGTGCCAAGATATCAAGCTTGGGGATGCCCCCATGCATCCCCAATAAATATTCAAGGAGACTCAAGCGTCTAAGCTTGGGGATGCCCCCGTGCATCACCTTCTCCATCAACAATCATCAGTTCGTCCTTCGTCTCACTATATTTTTATCTTGTTAAGAGAGTTGGTTGTTGCACTGAGTTGTGTCTTGTTTTGAGAGTAGGTAATTGAGATTGCTATTTAATTTTAGTAGTAACTTGCAATAGTTTTGAGGTACTGATGTGAGTAATGTTTGAACTTTTGGTGTCAAGAGCTCTAGCCTATTAGTGATAGGTGTCATATTTTGGGCCATCCGTTTTTATTTTCAAAAAGCCTACTAAACTATTTGAGAACTCTAGCTACTAGATGGATCGCTAATCTTTGGAGGGATCAAATATTAGAGTACACTCACGTACCATGAGTCGAGGAGACGCAAGGATAACCAAACCCCCATACACTCCTCCTCGGGGTACTTGTATCTTTGTGAACCTCCTCATTAGATTTAGAGTTACCGATAATAAGTGCATGAGTTCTTCGGACTAATGTAAGTATTGAAAGTTGACACTTCCACCTCCTCATATTTTCTAGCCTCTCCTGTGCCGTGCATTGCCTCCTTCTCACTCCGAGAGTTGGCGTCCACCTTCGGCGGTACATCCAAACCCTTGGCATGATACGCTCTGTCATCGTAAACCTCCTTATATCTTTCCTCAAAACAGCCACCATACCTACCTATCAAGGCATTTCCATAGCCTTTCCGAGATATATTGCCATGCAACATCCACCTCTTCATGACTTTCTCTTCATGTCATACATGTTCCTGCTACACTGCCAGAGGAATACATTGCATACATCATGATAGCTACATCTTCTTTATGATTTGAGTACCTTGTAAAGTGTGAAAGATCTTCTATACCCTCTTGTAAATTAGAGTGTTGCCCTTAATTGAGGAAAAGATCCCAAAGTGGACAAAATAAAAGATCACAAAGAGGACAAATGAGAGTTAAATAGAAAGAGCCATTGAGGCCACCAAAAATGCAAAAAATAGAAAAAAGAGAAAAAAAGAAAATAAAAAGAGAGAAAGGGGCAACACTACTATCCTTTTGAAAGATCCACACTACTACTCCCTCTTATCCTTGTACTCCATAGAGATGATCATGCATATAGCTATGTGGGGACCTTCACACTATAGAACTTGGCTTGCATATTCCAAGGATGAGCCTCCTCAAAAGAGCTCTAGGTCTTCATCAGCGAGCAAGTTAGATGCACCCCCACTAGTTCCATTGGAGAGCTTTTCAGCTCATATGTGCATCTGTTGCATGGCAATCCCTACTCATAAAATCATATCTATCATTTGGCTTTCTCGCCTATGATTGTGCTCATTGATGTGAGCCTTTCTCACCCTTTTTGTCTTCCTCCACCATATTCTCTCTTTGCCATCCTAAGTGTCAACTTTCGTACTTACGCTCATCCATTGCATGAGTGCTCAAAATATCGAAAGGGAGTGGATCAAATTGACTTGTACCTGGCTAGTGGTCTGGGGACGAGTCAAGATAAGATTCCAAAGAAGACCAAGTGTGAAACTTTAGTAGATTGAGTTCTCAACAAAAAATATTTTTTTCTCGTATTCCCTATCCCCCTTCTTGCATGCAAACACCATTTGAAGACATTCGAGTCACGGACAGCGAGAGCTCTTGCACCTAATGTTCTATCGTTGCTTGTGTCAATGCTAATATAGACTCTTGCATGTTATGACTTGAATTGAATCACATACTTTGATTGTTATACTTTTCAAAGTTCTTATATGGTTGCTAGAATGTCACCACAGAAATTATGTTTATTATCATTTACCTACTCAAGGACAAGCAGGAATTAAGCTTGGGGATGTTGATACAGCCCAAACGTATCGATAATTTCTGCTCGTTCCATGCATGTTTTGTGTGATATTGCTATGATCTAGATACACTTTCATACACTTTTGATCATATTTGGACTAACCTACTAAATCAGTGCACCCCAGTGCCAGTTCCTGTTTTCTGCTGTTTTTCTATCCCATGTTTCCCCCATATTAAAAATGCTCGAAAAAATCGGGAAAATTCAGATAAAAAATCAGCGCAACGGAGCCTTCCAGAATCACCAAAGTGGGGCCAGAGGGCCACCACCAGGTGTCCAGGAGGCCACCTAGTGCGGCCAGGGGCCTGGCGCGCCTGGACCCCTGGCTGCCCCCCTTCGCCTATTTAATCTCCGTCACGGGAAAACTCCGAAGACAGAACCCTATTTCGCAAACTCGCCTCTGTTTTGTCACCGCCGCCGCGTGATATGTCTCAAACGTATCTACTTTTCCAAACACTTTTGCTATTGTTTTGTCTTCATTCTTGCTTGATTTGAACGAAACTAACCCGGACTGGCGCTGTTTTCAGCAGAGCTACCAGTGTTGTTTTCTTTTGTGCAGGTTTCTGGATATTTAGGTACGCTGGAAAAATCCCAAAAATATATATAAAAAATCAGCGTTCCGGAACCTTCCGCAAGTCCAAAGGGGGGCCACAGGGCAGCCAGGGGGCAGCGAGGAGGGTGCCTGGCGCGGCCCAGCCCCTGGCCGCGCCACCTGCCCTCCTGGCTTGGTTCCACGTCCCCCGGTGCCCTACTTTGGCCCTATTTATTCTCCCGACGCAAAAACCCCAGAAGAGAAGTCGCTTTTCCAATCTACGTCGCGGAGCCGCCGCAACCCTCTGTTCTTCTCTGGGAGAGCTCATCTGGAGGCTGTTTTGGCCTCCGGTGAGGGAAAATCATCGCCATCGTCATCATCATCGCCTCTCCATCACCCCTCCATGACTTCCTCTCTCATGTGTGAGTAATTCCCTGCTGTAGGCAAAGGGGGTGGTAGGGATTTGATGAGTTAGATCATGTAATAGTTCAATCAGATTGTTGGGGGGCATGTTTCCTATCATCTACTTGGTATTTATCATCTCTGTTACAACTTGTTGCTCTTAATGCTTGTCACTTTGGGCCCGAGTGCCATGATTTCAGATCTGATCACCCTTTTGTTTCTTGAGTTTGTGGTGTTCTTGATCTTATCTATGAGTTGTATGGACCTATTATAGTCCGGAACCGGCGATCCAATGGTGGCAGCTTGGGACACAAAAGGGGATGGACTATAATTTGAGGATTCCGTGTATCCATGAAGTGTTAATGCTTTGTTCCGGTGCTCTTTGACAGGAGTACCTTAATCTCCCTAAGTTCCTTTTGGCCCCGTTTGTAGCGGGAGGGTAGGACAAAAGATGTTGTGCAAAGTTCTTATTGCAAGCTGATACGTCCCAAACGTATCTATAATTTCTGCTTGCTCCATGCATGTTTTGTGTGACTTTGCCATGTTTTGCTTGAACTTTCATACACTTTCGAACCTATTTGGACTAACCTATTAACTCAGTGCACCCAGTTGCCAATTTCTGTTTTCTGCTGTTTTTGTATTTCAGGTTTTCCGGCCATTAAAAGTGCTCCAAAAATTCCGGGAAAATATATAAAAAATCAGCGCAACAGAAGCTTCCGAAATCACCAAGAGAGGGAAGGGGGCCACCACCAGGCAGCGAGGAGGGCAGGTAGCGCGGCCCCACCCTGGGCCACGCCAGGGACCCTCCTGACTGCCTCGTGGGTCCCCTCGATGCCCCCCTTTGCCTATATTTACCCCTCGGGGTGGAAACCCCTAATACGGACCCCTCTTTCGCGATCTCACCTCTGTTCTGCCGCCGCCGCCGTTTCAAGATCAGGGCTACCTGGAGAAGCTGCTCCGGCACCCTGCCGGGAGAAGCTACCCCTCCGGGAGACCCTCCATAGCCATGGACGCCTCCCGTATGTACCGTGAGTAGTCTCCCTTGGACCATGGGTCCGTGACCAGTAGCTATGTGATCTATCACTCCCCTTTTTGTGCTTCCACTTTCGAGTCCTCGTGAGCTGCCTCACATGATCGAGGCATCTATGTAATTTTTGCTGTTGCTATGCTGAGTTTGTTGGGATCTGATGGATTATGAGACTATGTTCAGATTGTGATGAGTAATATATTTGGTTCTTCTCTTTTATATTTTGTTCTTGAGTAAATTCTTGCATGTTCTCCGTTGTGGTATTTGCTTTGGCCAAGTATTTTGTTTGCAACTCCAAGAGAGAGCGTTATGCTCGATTGTGGGTTCAGGCCCTTGATGTCTAGCTTGAGTGACAGAAACATGAGACTAGGGGATGTGCTCTTGCCACCTGGGATAAAACAACGGTGCTTCTACCTGCGGGTGCAAGGATTGTTTACTTTACGCAAAGTTCTTTTAATGCAGTTGTCTGTTGCTTTGAGTTTACACTTTGGGTGGGATTCGCAACTTAATACCAGCGAGATGTTCTGGATAGATATCTCAAGGTGGATGATTCATAGTAGATGCAGATGGATTTCGGTCTACTTACCTTAGCGTACTACCCATTGCTTTTGAGCCCTTCCTTTCTTTGCAGCATAGTTAGAATTGCGGTGCCTTCATAATCCTGTCAATTGCCCAACTGTGATTTGTTTACCTCGCTAGCACTTTTATCGTCTTTTGGGAGAGAGACATCACTAGTGAAAATCACGGGACCCTGGTCCATCTTCACATTATTGTTCACACCCTCAATTTACTTTCAGCTTTTACTTTTCTTTGCACCTTTTATCTCTTGCGTTGATCCTTTGTAAAACGACAAGGCCGGAGGAATTGAAAACTCCTCTGTACTCGTTGGGAGCAAAGTAATTTGTTGTTGTGTGTAGGTCCACGACAACACCCTAGTCAGGAAGCAATTTCTGGCGACGTTGCCACCTACTTGTATCTCCTGAGTCCTACTGGTTCGATAACCTTGGTATCTTCACCGAGGGAAACTTGCTGCTGCACTGCATCTCAAACCTTCCACTTGGGGTAACCAACGAGGGACGAGAAGCCATCAAGCAAATTTCTGGCGCCATTGCCGGGGACTCTAGTCTACAAGATAGGGGAGTTGCACACTATCTTTTACCTTTGCTTTTTAGTCTTGTCAGTTTACCTTTCAGTTTTTACTTTTGTGTCCCTAATCAAAAATACCAAAAACACCTGTTACCTTGTCAGTAGTTACCACTATGGCTTTGGTGAGGCAGAAGTGCTTACCTTTACTCAAAGAGGTGGTGAAAGTTTGAAAGATGCTTGGTATAGAATTAATGATTCTCAAAAAAGAGCCACCAAGAAGCAATCCACTACTATCCTGCTTAGAAATTTTTATGTTGGGATTACTTCTAGGAATATGTTTCTTTTAGACACTGCTATCAATGGGAACTTCATAGAGGCCCCAGTTTGGGAAGCCCTTAATGTTATTGAAAATCTTGTTGGAAGTCTCCCCATTGTTAGTATTAAGGAGGACATTACATTAGCTCACATTATGAGAAAACTTGAAAAGATAGAGCTAGAGATGCCAAGTATCGATAGGGTGAATGAGTTGGATCGTAAGATTCAAGGGAATTTGAATAGGCTAGATAATTCCATGCAGAAAATTGTCAAAACTTTGGAGACTATCAAATCCCTTGATGAAAAGTCTTCTAGGATAGAAAAGATTGAGGAAGTTATTGAAACTTTAGGAACTACCTTTTCCTCAATCAAAACCAAAAATGATGAAACTCCAGCAAAGAAGGAACCTAAGTCCGTTTACGTACCCAAGGTTCCCCGAGCTAAAGCTAGCACACCAAGTGCCAAGAGAGTTGAAACGGTGAAAACTTTGGAGACATGTATCTTTAACTTTAATGAAACTCCAATTGATTTCCCTCCTTTTGATTTTATTCCAAGAATCATTTTCATTCGTCCTTTATTTGAGAAACCCATTAAGACTAGTTGTACTATTGAAGAGCTTTTTGATGATCATGATGATGGTTCAATAGATGCACCTTGATCTTCTGCTTTAAGCCTAGCTAATGGCTCTAAAGAAGCGCTTTCGGGAGGCAGCCCGCAACGAATTTAGGTTTTTATTTTTGCTTTTGTTCTGTTCTTAGTGGTCTTGATGATTGTTACTACTGTAGCAACATCATTGTATCTTTACTTTTCAAGCTTTGTGCCAAGTTTAGCCTCATACGGCAAGGGAAGTAAAAGTTGTGACATGCTGTCGAGAAAACAGATTCTGTCCTCGTGACTAGAAAAATCAGAGAAAAATCCCAGTTCGTCTTTTTGAGCTGACATTTTTACACAGCGTGCTCTATACAATTACGAAACTTCCGTATGTTCTGAGTTTTTTTATTTGAGTTGCATAAGTACCCCTACAAAATTCGTTTCTATCTGCTGTTCTGTTTTTCACAGATTCTGCCACGTTTTGTCTCTCTTCACTTTTGCAAACCTTAAGCTTGCTGTTTCTTTACAAAAACCTTTTGGCAATCTTGGGAAACAGTATCTCTTCCTGGAAATCTTTATTTGCAGTTGAGTAAAATTATTTTATTAGGGTACTAACCTCTCTAATCAGCCTACAATGAGTTATGTATGAAGGGAGTTTTCAAGTGCGCGATGGAGGATGATGAAAGAAGATTCAGGAGGGTCAAACGCTCAAGCTTGGGGATGCCCATGTGCACCCCCAATAAATATTCAAGAAGACTCAAGCGTCTAAGCTTGGGGATGCCCCCGTGCATCCCCTTCTTCATCAACAATTATCAGTTCGTCTCTCGTTGCACTATATTTTTATCACTTCATGCATTATGTGCTATTCTTGGAGCGTCTCGCTCTTAGGTTTTGTTTTTAGTTTTCTTTTGCTTTGTTTGCTGTAGTAACAAGTTAGACCCCAACTTACTCTTTTGTGTGGGAGAGATTCACGCTCCGCTTGAACTAGAACTCCTCATAGGATTTGCATGCTTATTCTTTTAGTTGTGATCTGTTCTTTTTCTTTTCTTAGCTGCTGTTCTGTTTAGTTGTAGTGCTTTAGTTTTTCTAGAGCTTTTCTTTTTGTCTTAGGTTGAACTTTATATAGGTTGCATGTTTTATCTTGTTAGAGAGTTTTCCTGTTGCACTGAGTTCTGTGTCTTGACTGAAAGTAGGTAGTTAAAGTTGTTGTTCTCTTTGTAGTAGTAACTTGCAATAGTTTTGAGGTATTGACTAGAGTAATGTTTGAACTTATGGTGTCAAGAGCTCTTGCCTATTAGTGATAGATGTCGTATTTTGGGCAATCCGTGTGTTTTTCGAAAACCAAAAACCCCTGTTGAGAACTCTAGCTACTAGATGGATCACTAACCTCAGGAGGGTTCAAATATTAGAGTACACTCACGTACCATGAGTCGAGGATGCGCAAGGATAACCAAACCCCCACACACTCCTCCTCGGGGTACCTGTCTCTTTGTGAACCTCCTGATTATATTGAGAGTTACCGATAATAAGTGCATGAGTTCTTCGGACTAATGTGAGTATTCGAAAGTTGACACTTCCCCCCACCTATACTTTTTCTAGCCTCTTCGGTACCGTGCATTGCCCTTTCTCACCTCGAGAGTTGGCGCATACTTCTCCGGTGCATCCAAACCCTTGGCATAATACGCTTTGTCATCATAAGCATCCTTATATCTTTCCTCAAAACAGCCACCATACCTACCTACGAGGCATTTCCATAGCCTTTCCGAGATACATTGCCATGCAACATCCACCTTCTCATGACTTGATCTTCATGTCATACATGCTACTTGCTTGATCGATGAGCCGCATGCTAGTTGGGCCTTGCCCTAATCATTGCTACATGACGCGCTAGTATCATTGCATATCCTGCTATCCTCGCAGAAGCATACATTTGCATCATGATAGTTACATTTTCTTTATGTGAGTACCTTTGTAAAGTGTTAAAGATCTCCTATATTCTTGTAAAATATAGAGTATTGCCCCTAAAGTGAGGAAAAGATCCCAAAGAGGACAAAATCAAAAGATCCCAAAGAGGACAAATGAGAGTTAAATAGAAAGAGCCATTGAGGCCACCAAAAAAAAGAGAAAAAGAGAAAAGAAAAAAGAGAAGGGGCATACTACTATTCCTTTTGAGAGATCCACACTAGTACTTCATCTTCTATCCCTTATACTCCATAGAGATCATCACCATGCATATAGCTATGTGAGGACCCTTCACACTATAGAACTTGGCTTGTATATTCCAATGATGAGCCTCCTCAAACGAGCTCTAGGTCTTCTTGAGCTAGCAAGTTAGATGCACCCCCACTAGTTCCCTTGGAGAGCTTTTACCTCACATGTGCATCCGTTGTATGGCAATCCCTACTCCTCACCTCATATCATATGGCCTTCTCTCGCCTATGATTGTCCTCATTGATGTGAGCCTTTCACACCTTTTTTTGTCTTCCACCTCCACCTTCTTTCTGTTTCGCCTTTTAGGTGTCAACTTTCTTGCTCACGCTCATCCATTGCATGAGTGCTCAAAAGATTGAAAGGGAGTGGATCAGTTTGACTTGTACCTGGCTAGTGGTCTGGGGACGAGTCCAGATAAGAATCCAAAGGAGACCAAGTGTGAAACTTTAGTAGATAGTTGTTCTCAACAACCTTATTTTTTCTCTCGTATTTCCCTATCCCTTGCTTGCACGCAAACACCATCTGGAGACATTCGAGTCACGGACAGCGAGATCTCTTGCACCTTTTGTTCTTTTGTTGCTTGTGTCAATGCTAATATAGACTCTTGCTTGTTAAGACTTGAATTGAATTGCATGCTTTGATTGATTTACTTAAAAGTCCTTTTATGGTTGTGTGGCATGTCACCACAGAAATTATGCTTGTTATCATTTACCTACTCGAGGACGAGCAGGAATTAAGCTTGGGGATGTTGATACGTCCCAAACGTATCTATAATTTATGCTTGCTCCATGCATGTTTTGTGTGACTTTTCCATGTTTTTCTTGAACTTTCATACACTTTTGAACCTATTTGTACTAACCTATTAACTCAGTGCACCCAGTTGCCAGTTTCTGTTTTCTGCTGTTTTTGTATTTCAGGTTTTCGGCCATTAAAAGTGCTCCAAAAATTCTGGGAAAAATATATAAAAAATCAGCGCAACAGAAGCTTACGGAATCACCAAGAGAGGGAAGGGGGGGCACCACCAGGCAGCCAGGAGGGAAGGTGGCGTGGCCCCACCCTGGGCCGCGCCAGGGACCCTCCTGACTGCCTCATGGGTCCCCTCGATGCCCCCCTTCGCCTATATTTACCCCTCGGGGTGGAAACCCCTAATACGGACTCCTCTTTCGCGATCTCGCCTCTGTTCCGCCGCCGCCACCGTTTCAAGATCGGGGCTGCCTGGAGAAGCTGCTCCGGCACCCTGCCGGGAGAAGCTACCCCCTCCGGGAGACCCTCCATAGCCATGGACGCCTCCCGTATGTACCGTGAGTAGTTTCCCTTGGACCATGGGTCCGTGACCAGTAGCTATGTGATCTATCTCTCCCCCTTTTGTGCTTCCACTTTCGAGTCCTCGTGAGCTGCCTCACATGATCGAGGCATCTATGTAATTTCTGCTGTTGCTATGCTGAGTTTGTTGGGATCTGATGGATTATGAGACTATGTTCAGATTGTGATGAGTAATATATTTGGTTCTTCTCTTTTATATTTTGTTCTTGAGTAAATTCTTGCATGTTCTCCGTTGCGGTATTTGCTTTGGCCAAGTATTTTATTTGCAACTCCAAGAGAGAGCGTTATGCTCGATGGTGGGTTCAGGCCCTTGATGTCTAGCTTGAGTGACAGAAACATGAGACTAGGGGATGTGCTCTTGCCACCAGGGATAAAACAACGGTGCTTGTACCTGCGGGTGGAAGGATTGTTTACTTTACGCAAAGTTCTTTTAATGCAGTTGTCTGTTGCTTTGAGTTTACACTTTGGGTGGGATTCGCAACTTAATACCAGCGAGATGTTCTGGATAGATATCTCAAGGTGGATGATTCGTAGTAGATGCAGATGGATTTCGGTCTACTTACGTTGGCATACTACCCATTGCTTTTGAGCCCTTCCTTTCTTTGCAGCATATTTAGCATTGCGGTGCCCTCATAATCCTGTCGATTACCCAACTGTGATTTGTTTACCTCGCTAGCACTTTTATCGTCTTTTGGGAGAGAGACATCACTAGTGAAAATCACGGGACCCTGGTCCATCTTCACATTATTGTTCACACCCTCAATTTACTTTCAGCTTTTACTTTCCTTTGCACCTTTTATCTCTTGCGTTGATCCTTTGTAAAACGACAAGGCCGGAGGAATTGACAACTCATATGTACTCGTTGGGAGAAAAGTTATTTGTTGCTGTGTGCAGGTCCACGACAACACCCTAGTCAGGAAGCAATTTCTGGAGACGTTGCCACCTACTTGTATCTCCTGAGTCCTACTGGTTCGATAACCTTGGTATCTTCACCGAGGGAAACTTGCTGTTGCACTGCATCTCAAACCTTCCACTTGGGGTAACCAACGAGGGGCGAGAAGCCATCACAAGCACGTACAACTACCCTGGGATACACGCATGATGTTTGATATTTGCCTAGATGATCCTTTCTTTTCTGTGAGCCTTGCCCGTGTTAGAATCTATTACATGTTCGTTCTCATCCAAGCAGCGCCCAACCATCCATCTCCCTAGCCTACAGTGTTTTCTTTCCTGCTGGTTACTAGTTGTTTACTTTTGTTGTTTTACTTTTGCTGTTTCACCACCACCATCACCACTATTGTCAGCACCACTACTACCACCGTATCACAGTTTCTACTAATACCTTTGTGCAAGCAAGTGTTTATTTTAGGTGCGTATGAATTGACAACTCAATTGTCAAAGCATGTACGTATTCTTTGTGTCCCCAAGTGTCGAATCAATAAATTGGGTTATCTTGCCCGCGAAGACTATCTCGATCCCCTACAGTTGAGGGTTATCAAGTACTGTTTTCTGGCGCCGTTGCTGGGGATCATAGCTTTATTTACAGGTCTACTTGAAGTATCCTACCTGCTGCACGCTATCCACTATGGGTAAGAAAGTAGACCCCAAGGTTCCGATCTTACCATCCCGTACGAGAAGAGGTACTGCTCTTAGCACTAGTGCTAAACTTGATTCACCTTCAGTTATGAGTCAGTTTGATTCACCTCAGTTACATGCTACTTCTGCTGAGTCTGGCAATATGTCAGATACTTTTGATGATGCTTCTACTACCTTTGAGGCTACAGGTTCACTTGGTTCTTTTATTGAAGAACAGATTGTTGCTGCTACCCGATTCTCGGGTGTTGAAATTCCTGTTACCAAAACACCTATTGGAAAAACTCATAACTTTGATGGCCTTAAGGAGAAAATCCTTGAGGATGATTATATTACGCTTGATGATGATTTTTGCAGGGAGCTTAATGAATGTGCTGATTCCGACCCTGCTACTATAAAGAAGTTGCTAGCAAAGCACTCCCTGAAGAACAAGTTTACTCCTGATCCTACTTTTGCTACGTCTCCTATATGCATCACTGATCCTGATTATGATTTCTCTGTTGACCTTTCACTTATATCCATGGTTGAAGCTGATCCATTTTATGGCAGAGGAAATGATGATGCTATCGGGCACCTGACCAGACTCACTGAGTTGGGTGGCTTACTACTGATGAAAGGATCCAGAACTTTTATGTGACCAAGCTTCTTCCTTTTTCCTTGAAAGGAAATGCTAGACATGGTATGATGCACTACCATGTGGTTCCATTCAGAGTCCTCAAGATATGGCTATATCTTTCGTTGATAAGTATTTTCCTGCTCATATGCAACATGCTGCTTTGCAAAGAATTTATAACTTTAAACAGTTGCAGGATGAGCATCTCCCTAAAGCTTGGTGGAGATTTTGCAGTTTGCTGAAGGCTAGACCGGGACATGAGATCCCTAATAATGAATTACTTGATATATTTTATGCTGGTCTAATCGATGGGTCTAAATCATATCTAGATAGTTGTGTTTTCAGGCAAAGAACACCGGACGATGCGGAAGGATTGATGGGCAAGATTGCCAAAAACCATGAAGATTGGTCCGTGCCTGAACCACCTCCACCACCAAAGAAGAGGGGCATGCTTGTCCTAAGCCCCGAAGATATGCAAGAAGCAAAGAAGTCTATAAAAGAGAAAGGAATTAAAGCTAAAGACGTGAAGAATCTACCCCCAATTGAGAAGATGTGTGAGCCTACCACTCACCCACCTATGGTAGAGGTACACTCTCTTTTAGATTTCAATGCAAGTGACATCCCTAAAGGTAAACCTCCTGACCAATGTTTAGATGAGCTTGATAATTTTATTATGAAGCAGAGTCACTTCAATGAGAAGATACAAGGCCAGTTGCATGATAATACTCTTGCTATCAAAAGTTTGCTTGATGTTCTAGGAAGAACAGTTAATGATGTTAAATGTCTTGTGAAGCATTTTCATATGGTTCAAACTCAGCTTGAAAAGATTTGCTTGCTAATAATGCCAAACAGGACAATTTACAAGCTTATGGTATAAAGACCCGGGGTGGAACACACACCCAGGACCCTCTCTATCCAGAAGGGCATCCAAAGAGGATCGAGCAAGATTCTCAAGTGCAGGAAGAAGAAATTGTTAGCTCTCCAAAGAAGAAGAAGAAGAAGAAGAAACACAAGGAAGCTGACAATTCCAATGATCCTATAGAAGAAGAAGAACAAGTTGTTGATCCAAATAGCATATCTACCTCCGATGCTGAGACTGAAGACGGTTATGAACCTGAAAAAGATGCTGAAAAGAATGATCCACCCGAGGTTCGTGAAGAAGAAGCACCCGATAAGCGCAATAAGTATACTAGAGAAGACATTCTTGCAAGGAGACAAGGGAAGAAACGAGAACCATGGGTACAGAAACCCATGCCTTTCCCAAGCAAGTCCGTCAAAACCAAAGAAGAAGAGCACTACAACAAGTTTTGTGAGTGGATGAAACCTCTTTTTCTTCAAATCCCTTTGAATGATGCTATTAAGTTACCTCCTTACTCTAAATATATGAAAGATATTGTTACTAATAAAAGAAAAGTCCCTAATGAGGCAATATCTACTATGCTTGCTAACTACTCTTTCAGTGGCAAGATTCCTGAGAAGCTCGGTGACCCAGGTATACCCACCATTCCTTGCTCCATAAAAAATAATTATGTTAGAACTGCTTTATGTGATCTTGGTGCAGGAGTGAGTGTTATGCCCTTTTCTCTCTACAAAAGACTTTGTTTAGAGAAACTAATTCCTACAGATATCTCTCTCCAGATGGCCAACAAGTCCACGGCTGTCTCGATCGGTATTTGTGAGGATGTTCCTGTTGAAGTTGCCAATTGCTTAATACTTACTGATTTTGTTGTGCTTGACATGCCCGAGGATGGGAGCATGTCCATTATCCTTGGTAGACCTTTTCTTAACACCGCATGTGCTGTTATTGATTGCAATAAAGGGAAGGTTGCCTTCAACGTGAATGACAAAGAACACACGGTGTATTTTCCGAAGAAGATCGACAAAAGGCATGGTCTTAACTCCATTGAGAATATCGAGACCATGAATATTGGAGAATGGGATTGTCCACTACATGTATACCATAAATACAAGACAATTATGGTGGGGACAATGTCCATTAAAGTGAGAGTGCAATGATCACTTCATAAGAGGCGAGACTTTCTGCGCTATATACCACATGTTTGTTGGTAAGACTTGATCAACCTTGCTAACTAGCATGTTTTATATAGGTAAAAAGTTGAGCTTGTTATGTTTTCATTTCCTTTAGCTTATATTCTCCTTGCTGTACCCAAGTTTTTGTGTTTAAAGCTTCACTTGTTCTAACTTTTGTCTCAAGTTCACGAAAGTTTTTGCAGCTTTTTGAACTTTGAAAATTTCTCTACAGTGAAGTTGCCCAGAAAATTCCAGAAAAATCAAAATCAAAATTTCCAGGTACAAAGCCATCAGGAGGCACCTGCGGCTGACCAGGGGGGTTCACCCCTGGCCCAGGAGGCCAGGTGGCGCGGCCCAGCTCCTGGCCGCGCCACCCACCCTCCTGGGGCCCACAGGCACCCCCTGGTGGCCTCTCTTCCCTCACTCTCTCTCCTTCCTCCCAAAAACTAGTGTTCTTGCTCTGGTTCTGTTGTTCTTGCTGTTCTTGAGCACGGAACCTCGATATCCTTCTACAACCACTCATTTGAGCTGAAATTTGGAACAAATACTCTCTGGTATGTGACTCCCTCACCCCTCCAATTAGTTTTCTAGTTGGTGGCTTCATTAGTGAGTATTTAGTGGTTCTTGGTGTTGTTTAGTTGAGCTTAAATGTTTGTGTAGAAATTTATTTTTCAAGTTTTGTTGCTAGTTTGAGCCTTGGTAAAGTAAGTAGAATGTTTTTCCCAAACTAGTTTTTCTTAAATCTTCGTTTTTGTAAATTGTTAAAAATTTCAGAAATGGAGAGGCTAGGAAAGTGGCTTGGGGAGAAGAAACCCGAGCGCTCTAGCCGTGTTACGCGTTTCGCAGCTTCACCTTCGACCACGAGGGTGATCTATAATGAAGATATCGTACCCATAGAGATGTTGGACGCGTCACCCGCGAAAGCCATGTCATTTCCATGCGAAGATTTCATGGAGGATGCCGGCATACAAGAAGAGTTCTATGCTCTGTGTGCCAATGCAGGTTTGACACGGCTTGTTACGAGCCGTGTACCACAGTACGAGACACTCACCGCTATTTTTGTTAACAGTTTCAGGTTTTATTCTGACAATGATACTGTGGTGTTTCGACTTTATGAAAGATTGTTAACCATACCTATGAGTATATTTTGTGAATCTTTAGGTTTGTCAGGCTTGGTCGAGAAGAAGAAGAGGAAAAATGTCCAAACTGTTGCACTCAACACCCTCCTCGACTCGTTCTGTAACACTGAAGTGAGGCCATCCAACCGTCAGAAGATTTCTAACATTATGTTCCCTCACCTCAGGTATTTCGCCTATTATATTGCTAGAGGAGTGTTGGCTCAAGACAACACGAGCACCACTTCTACGCCTGATACTGCTATCATGGCGAATGCCCTCTCAGGGAAGCACGAGTATCATGTGGGTTCGCTTATTGTGAAACGCCTTGCTACTAATAGTAACAAGGGGGACCTCTTTGGTGGCGTCTATGCCACACTTCTTTTGCAGTTTCTCCAAGGAGAACCGCGCCCAGATGATGCAATATTTCCTTTTGTTAGCCTTGACTTGGCTGCCATGAAGAGGCATTTCTTTGTTACTAAGACCTCTGACCGCTACACACTTGACTATATTTTGCGGTTTAAAGACGGTGTGGCACGCATTGTCCGTCTACCTGCACCACTTGTGTTTGATTTTTCTCGCAGGAACGGATTTCGTTTTTCAGTGGCCGAGTTTGATGAGATCACGGGGAGATACGAGTTTCACGACCCCACGGAGGGGGTCGAGCCAGGCGAGGAGGAGCGTGTCGTGTATCCGCCCGTTCAGGAGGAGCACGTGGTATATCCACCAGTTCAGGAGGAGACCGTCACCCCCTGGGGTGAAGGGTCTTCCTCTGGATGGGGGACGGGACCTTCCTCTTCCACGTGGGAGGAACCCAGGACTTCAGTGTACGCACCGGAGGATGCATACGACCCATGGGCATACCAGTACTACCCGGGAGCAGGAGGCTCCTCAGGACCGCAGTAGACGAGCCCCAACTTAGGCCAAAAGCCTAAGCTTGGGGGAGTACGTGCTCTCCTCCCCTTTCCATTGTATCTACCGTTGGTTTGCTTTTATCTTTTTGCAAGTTTTTGCCTGTTCTTCTTTGTTCTTTTAGTTTGCAAAAACCCAAAAAGATTTATCCTTTCTTTTGCTTTCGTTAAACCTTAAAAAACCCCAAAAATATGTTTCCTTTGCTCTTTAGTTTGCTTTGTTTCAGAGTTCATCTCGAATCCGTCATGATTATAATTTCCTACGTTCGATCGTGCAAGTGACAAGGCAGTAATGACGAAGATCGACGGAAGGGATGCAACAAGGAAAGCCGGTATGAACTCTTTTTGTTTCTACTCTTGTACATATGCCTGTACTTATGATTAGAGACCAGGTTGTAGCGACATAGTGCTATGTTTACAATGCTTTCCCAGTGGTTCATGCTTTCTTTGTGGTTAGTCTCAAATAACTAGAGTTTATAATGTGTTGCTTGAAATGATTGACATGCATTACATTGTTCATGGTGTGGCATATTGAAGTGGTATTTCCCACCGGGGGATTCTTGGATTGACTTGGCACATGTTCACGCATGTTAAGACTAAAAAGTATGTTCTGCCTTGATGATCTTTTTACTTCAGGGTGAGTTATATCACTTTCATGCCCGATTCAATGTTGCTTTGTCGCTCTGCATGATTATGACCGTTATGCTCTCTGGTTGGTCGCTTCCTCGTCTTTTGCTAGCCTTCCTCCAGCACCAAGCGGAATTCTGCTTGTGCTTCCACAATCACCTTTCTAAACCCAGTTGTTCCATTTGAGTCCACCATACCTACCTATATATGGTATTTACGTGCCATCCCTAACGAAGACTTTCATGTACCATCTCGAAATTTATTCAAAAGCTTTCCTTTTGCAACCGTACAAGCTCATGGTGTTGTAAGGGAAAATCAGTATCTACCATGCCAAAAATATTTTGACGGAAGTTTTAACTAGTCAATCAATTAAAAAATATGAGTTACACCTCCCCCATACATGATGGTGGAATGAAATGGACCAAATGCTGCTTATGATAGATAGAACGATACCCTCCTTCCATACTTGAGGCAAAATAAAAGGTTCCGTAGACCATCAAAGGATTTATGGATAAGGGAACATGTGTAAGGAAAAGGCCTTAATATGGTTGGCATGGGAGATATTGAGAGACCTTTACCGTTCATCGTTGACATGAAAGTTGCACTTATCAAAAGAGTTTTATCTCTGTTTTTAAAACCAAGAGCTCTGGTACATGTTTAGTCTTTGCTTCCTTTCATGGGTTTTCAACCTTGCCATCAAAAGCCACGGTTCGAGAGTCTCCACCTTCCTTTCTCCAAAGCACCAACTATGAGAGCATAATTGTCATTCTTAGTGTAACATGCATTGTCCCAAAGTATCACATTGTCTTCTGCATGCTTGTGATGTTTCTTACTTTGAGTTCTGAGTTCTAGTCTCCTTTAAAACTCCGGAGGAGTTTCTGCATTTATGTTTTGCTTCACTCATGGAGGCTAGCGAGATACCACTCTGATATAGTCATGCTATGTGCATTGTGATCTTAAATTGATTCTCAGCAGCATATTATTTACTTTTTGTTTGTTTGTGACTGATTACATGAAAGAAGGATTGCTTCGTGCATTGTCCTTGTAGCATGGTGTCAAAACATGCTAAACTCTTTTGTAGTGCATGCTTATATACATCTAATGAAGCAAAAGAGTTTGTCAAAGTTTTCTTTGTCGCGTCCAGTTCGTTGAACTGAATTTCTTGAGGACAAGCAATAGCTAAGCTTGGGGGAGTTGATACGTCTCAAACATATATACTTTTCCAAACACTTTTTCTATTGTTTTGGCTTCATTCTTGCATGATTTGAACGAAACTAACCCGGACTGACGCTGTTTTCAGCAGAGCTACCAGTGCTGTTTTCTTTTGTGCAGGTTTCTGGATATTTAGGTACCCTGGTAAAATCCCAAAATATATATAAAAATCAGTGTTCCGGAAGCTTCCGCAAGTCCAAAGGGGGCCACAGGGCAGCCAGGGGGAAGCCAGGAGGGTGTCTGGCGCGGTCCAGCCCCTGGCCGCGCCACCTGCCCTCCTGGCTTGGTCTCACGTCCCCCGGTGCCCTACTTTGGCCCTATTTATTCTCTCGACGCAAAAACCCCAGAAGAGAAGTCGCTTTTCCAATCTACGTCGCGGAGCCGCCGCAACCCTCTGTTCTTCTCCGGGAGAGCTAATCTGGAGGCTGCTTTGGCCTCCGGTGAGGGGAAATCATCGCCATCGTCATCATCATCGCCTCTCCATCACCCCTCAATGACTTCCTCTCTCATGTGTGAGTAATTCTCTGCTGTAGGAAAATGGGATGGTAGGGATTGGATGAGTTAGATCATGTAATAGTTCAATCAGATTGTTGGGGGCATGTTGCCTATCATCTACTTAGTGTTTATCATCTCTGTTACAACTTGTTGCTCTTAATGCTTGTCACTTTGGGCCCGAGTGCCATGATTTCAGATCTGATCACCCTTTTGTTTCTTGAGTTTGTGGTGTTCTTGATCTTATCTATGAGTTGTATGCACCTATTATAGTCCGGAACCGACGATCCCAATGGTGACAGCTTGGGACACCAAAGGGGATGGACTATAATTTTAGGATTCCGTGTATCCATGAAGTGTTAATGCTTTGTTCCAGTGCTCTTTGACAGGAGTACCTTAATCTCCCTAAGTTCCTTTTGTCCCCGTTGGTAGCGGGAGGGTAGGACAAAAGATGTTGTGCAAAGTTCTTATTGCAAGCACGTACAACTACCCTGGGATACACGCCTGATGTTTGATATTTGCCTAGATGATCCTTTCTTTTCTGTGAGCCTTGCCCGTGTTAGAATCTATTACATGTTCGTTCTCATCCAAGCAGCGCCCAACCATCCATCTCCCTAGCCTATAGTGTTTTCTTTCCTGCTGGTTACTAGTTGTTTACTTTTGTTGTTTTACTTTTGCTGTTTCACCACCACCATCACCACTATTGTCACCACCACTACTACCACTGTATCACAGTTGCTACTAATAACTTTGTGCAAGCAAGTGTTTATTTCAGGTGCGGTCGAATTGACAACTCAATTGTCAAAGCCTGTACGTATTCTTTGTGTCCCCAAGTGTCGAATAAATAAATTGGGTTATCTTGCCCGCGAAGACTATCTCGATCCCCTACAGTTGAGGGTTATCACCGCGCTTCCAAGATCGGGAGCACCGTCAGGACCCTTCCCGGCACACTGCCGAAGGGAGGATCGACCTCCGGGTTCTTCTCCTCCTCAGATTTTGATAGAATGATATATTTGGTTTTTATCTCTTATATTTTTGTTCCTAAGTAATTCTTGCATGTTCTCCGTTGCTATTTATTGCTTTGGCCAAGTGGTAGGTAGTGACTCCAAGAGGGAACGTTATGCTTGATTGTGGGTACATGCCCCCTGATGACACGCTTAAGTGACAGAAACATGAGTCTAGGGGATGTGTTGTGGCCACAAGAGGGAAAACAACGGTGCTTTTAACCGCGGTTGCAAGGATTGTTTACTTTATGCAAAGTTCTTTTTAATGCAGTTGTCTGCTGCTTTGGGTTTACACTTTGGGTGGGGCTCGCAACTTAATACCAGCGAGATGTTCTGGATAGATATATCAAGGTGAATGATTAGTAGTAGATGCAGTTGGATTTCGGTCTACTTATTTTGGCGTACTTCCCATGCTTATGAGCCTCTTCCTTTCTTTGTAGCATAGTTAGCATTGCGGTGCATTTACAATCCTGTCAATTTCCCATCTGTAATTTGTTTACCTCGCATAGCATTTTTATCGTCTTTCGGGAGAGAGACATCACTAGTGAACATCACGGGACCCCGGTCCATATTATCATCATTGTTTACAAGTTTATTTCCTTTTCAGTATTTACTTTCAGTTGCTATCATTATCATTATCCCTTATGTTTTTTATCCTTTGTAAACAACAAGACCGGAGAGATTGACAACCTCTTTGAACTTCGTTGGGAGCAAAGTTAATTGTGTTGTATGCAGGTCCGCATCAGGTGCGCCGCTGACACCTACTTATCATCGCCGGAGTCCTACGGGAGACAAACCCTATCCTCTACATAGGGGAAATTTGCTGCTATCCTACATCTCACCTTCCACTTGGGGTAACCAACGAAGGGCTGATACGTCTCAAACGTATCGATAATTTCTGCTCGCTCCATGCATGTTTTGTGTGATATTGCTATGATCTAGATACACTTTCATATACTTTTGATCATATTTGGACTAACCAACTAACTCAGTGCACCCCAGTGCCAGTTTCTGTTTTCTGTTGTTTTGCTATTCCAGGTTTCCCCCGTATTAAATTGCTCCAAAAATTCGGGAAAATCAAATAAAAAATCGGCATAACGGAGTCTTCCAGAAACACCCAAGTGGGGCCAGAGGGCCACCACCAAGGGCCCAGGCGGCCACCTGGCGCGGCCATAGGCCTGGCCGCGCCAGCGGGGCGCCTGGACCCCTGGTTGCCCCCCTTTGCCTATTTATTTCTCGTGACAGGGAAACTCCGAAGACAGAACCCTATTTTCCAATCTCGCCTCTGTTCCGCCGCCGCCTCGCTTCCAAGATCGGGAGCACCATCAGTACCCTTCCCGGCACCCTGTCGGAGGAATGATCGACCTCCGGGAGCTTCTCCTCCACCATGGACGCTTCCCGGATGTGCCGTGAGTAGTCTACCTTGGACCCTGGGTCCGTGATCAGTAGCTATGTGATGTTCTCCTCCCCTCTTTATTCTTCATTGTTTAGACCTCGTGAGCTGCCCTACATGATCGAGGCACATATGTAATTCTTCTGTTGTTGCTATGTTGAGTTTGATGGGATCCGATGCATTATGAGATTATGTTCAGATCGTGATAGAGTAATATATTTGTTTTTGATCTCTTATATTTTTGTTCCTAAGTAATTCTTGCATGTTCTCCGTTGTTGTTTATTGCTTTGGCCAAGTGGTGGATAGTAACTCCAAGAGGGAACGTTATGCTCGATTGTGGGTACATGCCCCCTGATGACACGCTTGAGTGACAGAAACATGAGTCTAGGGGATGTGTTGTGGCCACAAGGGGGGAAACAACGGTGCTTGTAACCGCGGTTGCAAGGATTGTTTAGTTTACGCAAAGTTCTTTTAATGCAGTTGTCTGTTGCTTTGGTTTACACTTTGGGTGGGACTCGCAACTTAATACCAGCGAGATGTTCTGGATAGATATCTCAAGGTGGATGATTAGTAGTAGATGTAGATGGATTTCTGTCTACCTATTTTGGCGTACTGCCCATGCTTATGAGCCTCTTCCTTTCCTTTGTAACATAGTTAGCATTGCGGTGCGTTTATAATCCTGTCAATTGCCCATATGTAATTTGTTTACCTCGCATAGAAGTTTTATCGTCTTTTGGGAGAGAGACATCACTAGTGAACATCACGGGACCCCGGTCCATATTCTCATTATTGTTTACAAGCCTATTTCCTTTACAGTTGAGGGTTATCACCGCGCTTCCAAGATCGGGAGCACCGTCAGGACCCTTCCCGGCACACTGCCGGAGGGAGGATCGACCTCCGGGTTCTTCTCCTCCTCAGATTTTGATAGAATGATATATTTGGTTTTTATCTCTTATATTTTCGTTCCTAAGTAATTCTTGCATGTTCTCCGTTGCTATTTATTGCTTTGGCCAAGTGGTAGGTAGTGACTCCAAGAGGGAACGTTATGCTTGATTGTGGGTACATGCCCCCTGATGACACGCTTAAGTGACAGAAACATGAGTCTAGGGGGTGTGTTGTGGCCACAAGAGGGAAAACAACGGTGCTTTTAACCGCGGTCGCAAGGATTGTTTACTTTATGCAAAGTTCTTTTTAATGCAGTTGTCTGCTGCTTTGGGTTTACACTTTGGGTGGGGCTCGCAACTTAATACCAGCGAGATGTTCTGGATAGATATATCAAGGTGAATGATTAGTAGTAGATGCAGTTGGATTTCGGTCTACTTATTTTGGCGTACTTCCCATGCTTATGAGCCTCTTCCTTTCTTTGTAGCATAGTTAGCATTGCGGTGCATTTATAATCCTGTCAATTTCCCATCTGTAATTTGTTTACCTCGCATAGCATTTTTATCGTCTTTCGGGAGAGAGACATCACTAGTGAACATCACGGGACCCCGGTCCATATTATCATCATTGTTTACAAGTTTATTTCCTTTTCAGTATTTACTTTCAGTTGCTATCATTATCATTATCCCTTGTGTGTTTGACCCTTTTTAAACAACAAGACCGGAGAGATTGAGAACCTCTCTGAACTTCGTTGGGAGCAAAGTTAATTGTATCGTGTGCAGGTCCGCATCAGGTGCGCCGCTGACACCTGATGTCTACGCACGCTTCTATTCTTGTAGACTATGTTGGGCCTCCAAGCGCAGAGGTTTGTAGGACAGCAGCAATTTCCCTCAAGTGAATGACCTAAGGTTTATCGAACTCAGGGAAGTAGAGGTTGAAGATGGTCTCTCTCAAGCAACCCTGCAATTAAGATACAAGAAGTCTCTTGTGTCCCCAACACACCTAATACAACTAGGAGTTGTATAGGTGCACTAGTTCGGCGAAGAGATGGTAAAATATGGGTGATAGGTGTGGCAAAACAAAGTAATATAAATCTGTAATAAAAAGTGCAGCAAGCAAACATGTGACAAAAGTGAGTGCAAACGGTGTAACAATAATGGAAACAAGGCCTAGACTTCATACTTTCACTAGTGGCAACTCTCAACAACATTAACATAGTCTAATCACATGATATTTCCACTAAAACATGCATTGTAGACGCACTCGGAGGTCATTCCTTTGTGGTCAAGAGAGGACGAGAATTATGTAGGGCTACGAAAGCACACCTCAAAGTTCATAGTTCTCAATCTATGGATTTCCCAATGTCACCGCGGCCATCCAAAGAGAGTACCACAATCACCACCACATATATCAAGGATAGTCAAAGACAAGCACCAAGAGACTCTCAATCTTAAATCAACACACAAAAGATGAAATCACTCATGAAAATATTCTTCTAATCCATGTCCAATAGACCGCTGTCACCTTGGTCTCGGGGATTATACTAGATAAGATCAATTGAGTACATCAATCCAATACATAGAGGAAGGGGAAATATCATGGGATCACCCTATATTAACATAGCATATGATCACAACAAAGATCACATCATGGGAGAGAGAGAAGAACACATAGCTACTGGTAGAAACCTCAGCCCCGAGGGAGAACTAGTCCCGCTTCATGGAGGGAGGAAGCAACGTCGATGGAGATGAATCCGGGGGCACTTCCCCGTCCCGGCAGGGTGCCGACACAGGAATTCTGGTCCCCCAAAGCTTGTCGGCGATGGCGGCGGAGATCGGAATTGCTTCTAGAGAAAAGGGGTCTGGAATCAGAGTTTCCTCCACGGGGGTAAAAATAGGGCCAAAGGGGGGCACCAGGGGAGCCACAGGGCAGCCAGGAGGGTGCCCGGCGCGGCCTAGGGTGGGGCCGCGCCAGGGACGCTTCTGGAGTCCCTGTGGTGGCCCTCCCCTCCTTCCTTGGTGATTCCGGAAGCTTCCGGGACGCTGATTTTTTATATAATTTTTCCAGAATTTTTGGAGCACTTTTAATGGCCGGAAAACCTGAAATACAAAAACGGCAAAAAACAGGAACTGGCAACTAGGTGCACTGAGTTAATAGGTTAGTCCAAATATGCTCAAAAGTGTATGAAAGTTCAAGCAAAACATGGAAAAGTCACACAAAACATGCATGGAGCAAGCAAAAAATATAGATACGTTTGGGACGTATCAACACCTACTTATCATTGCCGGAGTCCTACGGGAGACAAACCCTATCCTCTACATAGGGGAAATTTGTTGCTATCCTACATCTCACCTTCCACTTGGGGTAACGAACGAAGGGAGAGAAGCCATTACCACTTCCACGCCATCAAGAAAATTTCTGGTGCCGTTGCCGGGGACTCCGAGTGATAAGAAAACTAAAAAATAAAACCTAAGAGCGAGACGCTCCAAGCATAGCACATAACACATGAAGTGATAAAAATATAGTGAGACGAAGGACAAACTGATGATCGTTGATGGAGAAGGGGATGCACAGGGGCATCCCCAAGCTTAGCCGCTTGAGTCTCCTTGAATATTTCTTGGGGATCCATGGGGGCATCCCCAAGCTTGAGCGCCTGACACTTCTGAATCTTCTTTCATCATCTTCCCTCGCACACTTGAAAACTCCCTTCATACATAACTCGTCATAATCTGATTAGCGAGGTTAGTACCCGTAATAAAATAAAAAAATTATCTACTGGAAATAAGGATATTCTTGAAGAGCTACTGTTTCTCAAGATTGCCAAAAGGTTTTTGCAAAGAAAAAGCAAGCTTAAGGTTTGCAAAACGAAGAAAAGGCAAAACAGGACAGAATCTGTGAAAAACTGACCAGCAGGTAGTAAAGAATTTTTTAGGGATACTTCTGCAACTCAAATCAAAAAACTCAGAACATACAAAAGTTCCGTGATTGTATAGAGCACGCCGTGTAAAACTTTCAGCTCAAAAAGATGAACTGGGATTTTTCTATGATTTTTCCCGTCACGAGGACAGGATCTGTTTTCTGGACAGCATGTCACAACTTTCACTTCCCTTGTCATATGAGGCTATAACTTGGGACAAAGCTTGAAAATAAAGATACAATGATGTTGCTACAGTAGTAACAATCATCAAGACCACTAAAAACAGAAATTAAAAACTCAAAGTAAAGATAACAAGGGTTGTCTCCCTAGAGCTCTTTCTTTATAGCCATAAAGATAGACTTAAGATTTTAGTGATGCTCTCGTAGAAATAAGAGTTGAAGAACAAAAGAGAGCATGAAGAAGAAAATACCAAAAACATTTAAGTCTAACATGCTTCCTATGCAAAGGGATCTTGTAGAGAAATAACTCATTGAAGCATAAAGATATTAGCATAGGAAGCCAAAATAAGTGCAACTTCAAAACCTTCAACATAAAGAGAGGGAACTTGATATTATTGAAATATCTATAAGCATATGTTCCTCTCTCATAATAATTTTCAGTGGGATCATGAATAAACTCAACAATATAAGTATCACATAAAAAATTCTTATCATGATCCACAAGCATAGAAAATTTGTTACTCTCCACATAAGCAAAATCCTTCTCATTAGTAATAGTGGGAGCAAACTCAACAAAATAGCTATCGCATGAATCATTCTTATCATGATGCACATGTAAAAAATTGTTCTTTATATCATAAGTGTCATCACAATAATCATCATAGATGGGAGGCAAAGTATAATCAAAATAAACTTCCTCATCAAAACTTGGGGGGCTAAAAAGATCATCTTCATAAAACATAGCATCCCCAAGCTTATGGCTTCGCATATCATTAGTATCAAAAGTATTCAAAGAAGACATGCTAATAACATTACTACTATCATGAGTGTTGTTCAAATAATAAAGCTCCATAGGCTTTTTGATCTCCTCCTCAAACACTTCATGTCCTAACTCAAGATAGAGCTCATAAAGCTCTCTCATAATTTTTTTGTTGTTTTCCATAAAGCCTAACTAGTGAAAATAAAAACAAGAAACGAAAAGATTTAATTCCAAGATCTAAAGATATACCTTCAAGCCTTACCTCCCCGGCAACAGCGCCAGAAATAGCTTGATGTCTACGCACGCTTCTATTCTTGTAGACTATGTTGGGCCTCCAAGCGCAGAGGTTTGTAGGACAGCAGCAATTTCCCTCAAGTGGATGACCTAAGGTTTATCGAACTCAGGGAAGTAGAGGTTGAAGATGGTCTCTCTCAAGCAACCCTGCAATTAAGATACAAGAAGTCTCTTGTGTCCCCAACACACCTAATACAACTAGGAGTTGTATAGGTGCACTAGTTCGGCGAAGAGATGGTAAAATATGGGTGATAGGTGTGGCAAAACAAAGTAATATAAATCTGTAATAAAAAGTGCAGCAAGCAAACATGTGACAAAAGTGAGTGCAAACGGTGTAACAATAATGGAAACAAGGCCTAGACTTCATACTTTCACTAGTGGCAACTCTCAACAACATTAACATAGTCTAATCACATGATATTTCCACTAAAACATGCATTGGAGACGCACTTGGAGGTCATTCCTTTGTGGTCAAGAGAGGACGAGAATTATGTAGGGCTACGAAAGCACACCTCAAAGTTCATAGTTCTCAATCTATGGATTTCCCAATGTCACCGCGGCCATCCAAAGAGAGTACCACAATCACCACAACATATCTCAAGGATAGTCAAAGACAAGCACCAAGAGACTCTCAATCTTAAATCAACACACAAAAGATGAAATCACTCATGAAAATATTCTTCTAATCCATGTCCAATAGACCGCTGTCACCTTGGTCTCGGGGATTATACTAGATAAGATCAATTGAGTACATCAATCCAATACATAGAGGAAGGGGAAATATCATGGGATCACCCTAGATTAACATAGCCTATGATCACAACGAATATCACATCATGGGAGAGAGAGAAGAACACATAGCTACTGGTAGAAACCTCAGCCCCGAGGGAGAACTACTCCCGCTTCATGGAGGGAGGAAGCAACGTCGATGGAGATGAATCCGGGGGCACTTCCCCGTCCCGGCAGGGTGCCAGCACAGGAATTCTGGTCCCCCAAAGCTTGTCGGCGATGGCGGCGGAGATCGGAATTGCTTCTAGAGAAAAGGGGTCTGGAATCAGGGTTTCCTCCGCGGGGGTAAAAATAGGGACAAAGGGGGGCACCAGGGGAGCCACAAGGCAGCCAGGAGGGTGCCCGGCGCGGCCTAGGGTGGGGCCGCGCCAGGGACGCTTCTGGAGTCCCTGTGGTGGCCCTCCCCTCCTTCCTTGGTGATTCCGGAAGCTTCCGGGACGCTGATTTTTTATATAATTTTCCGGAATTTTTGGAGCACTTTTAATGGCCGGAAAACCTGAAATACAAAAACAACAGAAAACAGGAACTGGAAACTAGGTGCACTGAGTTAATAGGTTAGTCCAAATATGCTCAAAAGTGTATGAAAGTTCAAGCAAAACATGGAAAAGTCACACAAAACATGCATGGAGCAAGAAGAAATTATAGATACGTTTGGGACGTATCAACACCTACTTATCATTGCCAGAGTCCTACGGGAGACAAACCCTATCCTCTACATAGGGGAAATTTGTTGCTATCCTACATCTCACCTTCCACTTGGGGTAACCAACGAAGGGCGAGAAGCCATTACCACTTCCACGCCATCAAGAAAATTTCTGGTGCCGTTGTCGGGGACTCCGAGTGATAAGATAGGGGAGTTGCCCACTATCCTTTACCTTTACTTTTTAGTCTTGTTAGTTTACCTTTCAGTTTTTATCTTCGTGTCCTTTTTAAAAAATCCAAAAAAAAGTATGTCTAGTTCCTTACTTGCCAATCGATGTCTAACTTTGAAACCAGATCTTATTGGCACGGAGGATTCACCAAGGATCAACAAAAGTGGTACAAGTAACACCGCTTGTCTCAAAAGGGGATACACTTATGGAAACAAATACATCAGTTGTATGAGTACGCTAGAAACTTGTGCTCAATATATAATATATCTTTCTGCAGGGATGAATCTTGTTGTTTTATGAGGCACAAACACCTTGCTTTCCAATGTGAGTACAATGATGATGAAACCTTAGCTTCTTATGCTAAGAGAAACTATGATTTTTATGATGCAGAGGAAATAGAAGAATTTGTTGCTTATAAGGGTGCCTATGAAATTACTTCTCTTCTTAAAAATATTGATGAAACCTTAGCCTCTTCCGGCACCCTGCCAGAGGGAGGATTGACCTCCGGGAGCTTCTCCACCATAATGGACGCTTCCTGGATGTGACGTGAGTAGTCCCCCTTGGACCAAAGGTCCATGACCAGTAGCTATATAATGTCTTCTCTCCAATCTTGTGCTTCAATCCTTAGCCCTTGTGAGCTTCCCTACATGATCAAGGCATCTATGTAATTTTCCTGTTGTTGCTATGCTGTGTTAGCTTGCTTAGAGAGTTGGTCTGTTGCACTGAGTTGTGTGTCTTGCATGAGTAGGTAATTGAGGTTGCTATTATAAGTGTAGTAGTAACTTGCAATAGTTTTGAGGTATTGATTTGAGTAATGTTTGGACTTTTGGTGCCAAGAGCTTGATCCTATTAGTGATAGGTGTCGTATTTTGGGAAATCCGTGCTTATTTTCAAAAACTACAAAAAAATAAGTTGAGAACTCTAGCTACTAGATGGATCGCTAACCTCTGGAAGGGTCGAAATATATAGAGTACCCTCACGTACCATGGGTCAAGGATGCGCAAGGATAACCAAACCCCCATACACTCCTCCTCGGGGTACTTGTATCTTTGTGAACCTCCTGATTAGATAGAAAGTTACCGATAATAAGTGCATGAGTTCTTCGAACTAATGCGAGTATTCGATTGTTGGCACGTCCACCTTCCATATTTTGCTAGCCTCTTCGGTACCGTTCATTTCCCTTTCTCATCTTGAGAGTTGGTGCAAGCTTCACCGGTGCATACAAACCCTTGACATGATACGCCCTATCTAAACCTCCTTATATCTTCCTCAAAACAGCCACCATACCTACCTATCAAGGCATTTTCATAGCCTTTTCGAGATACATTGCCATGCAACATCCATCATCTCATGACTTGATCTTCATGTCATACATGATTTTGCTTGATCGAGGAGCCGCATGTTAGTTGGGCCTTGCCCTCATAATTGTTACATGACACGCTAGTATCATTGCATATCCTACTACACTGGCAGAGGCATACATTTGCATACATCATGATAGTTTTTCAGATTTCTTTATGTTGAGTACTTCTTGTAAAATGTGACGATCTTCTTTATATTCTTGTAAAATATAGAGTGTTGCCCTTAAGTGAGGAAAATATCCCAAAGAGGACAAAATAATAGATCCCAAAAGAGGACAAATTAAAAGACCCCAAAGAGGACAAATGAGAGATAAATAGAAAGAGCTAATGAGGCCACAAAAATACAAAAAAATAGAAAAAAGAGAAAGAAAAAAGAAATAAAAAGAGAGAAGGGGGCAACACTACTATTCCTTTTGAAATATCCACACTCGTACTCCATTTTCATATTTGTACTCCATAGAGATATTCATATCATTCATGCATAACTATGTGGGGATCCTTACACTATAGAACTTGGCTTGCATATTCCAAGGATGAGCCTCCTCAAAAGAGCTCTAGGCCTTCACGAGCAAGCAAGTTGGATGCACCCCCACTAGTTCCATTGGATATCTTACCTTAGCTCATATGTGCATCCGTTGCATGGAAATCCCTACTCCTCGCATCATATCTATCATTTGGCTTTCTCTCGCCTTTGATTGTCCTCATTGATGTGAGCCTTTCACACATTTTTGTCTTGTGTAAGAGCAAAGTGTGACGCCCCCAAAATCAATCCGTGTACAGTAATCATACACGCAGGGTACACGGCTGAGATTAGGGTGCCACGGTGAGAATATCACAGCACAACACTAAACACAAAAGGATAAACCAATATGTTACAGTAAAGGGGGTCACTCGGACCCTGAATACATAAGTCAAACAAACCATAATATCTGAGTACAGACATAGTTAGTCAAGTTTTGCCTTAAGAAGGCTAGCACAAATAACATCAGAGATACAGGTCGAAAAGGCAAGGCCTCCTGCCTGGGAGCCTCCGAAACTACTCCTGGTCCTGGTCAGCGGGGGTCTCGACGTAGTAGTATCCGCCTCCGGGGTACTCTTGCTCCTGGGCTCCAACGTCGACTGCAGCGGCCGATCAGGCAAAACAGTAAAGGAAATAAAGCAGGTGAGTACCTAGTATACCCGCGAGTCTTACGTCCGCTACTAAGCATTATGCATTGTATCAACGGAAAGAAGAGGTTGTATATATAGTGGACTGCAAGATAGAAATCAGAATAAGGGTAAGAAGCTAGGCCTATCGAAGACTAGCATCTTCCAACGATGTCTTGCAGCATGAGAAGAGAATCAGCCAACAGTTCATATAAAGCAATAAAGTAACAACGAAGCGGAAGTTGCTGCAACATTGTATAATATAAGTTGTAATGATTAACCATAATAATGCCTCCGAGTTCACCTCCTCGACATCCCCGCGAGGAAGAAAACCCGGAACCATACAGTTTAATAATAATAGTTTCTAGTGGTAAGATCCAGCTTCAGCATAAAGCGTCCTGTTACCGTGGACACGGCTATCGATAGATTAATCTTCCCTGCAGGGGTGCACTGGCGTGACTCTACGACGCTCGGATCTCCAGGGTGGCGGGAACCTTGTCAGGGAACGCTCCACCAAAGCTATCCGACACAAAGTAGCCCATCCTTCGGCAATCAACAGAGAGGTCATCCGCCGGACTATATCCTATGTACGCCGGGCTTTGGACCCTAACCCGAACGTACTCCTGCACGGTGCGTGACTGGCCGGTGAAGCAAAATCAAAGCAAATACAAACACACCTGCTGCAGCAAAGAGAAGACAACACCACTTCCCGGCAATCAGCCCGCGGTACTGCTGACGTCTGAAGACCCTCGAACGAGACTATGATGCAGGGGAGCCCACACTCCTTATCCCACGTGTAGGTAGCGCGTACAAGCCAAAAGGCTACTCAAGACATCCGCCGAACCATTTAGCATTTTAATTAACCTGCGGGACAACCGTTATCGTTGCCTCGACTTAACCGACCCGCGGTCAACGACAGCAGTCAGGTCCACCAGTACATCGGTGCCTGCCCTGTCGTCCCACCAAGTCACTGCGGTTACCAACAAGGTGAACCGTCTCCTTACCTTGTCTCGCGTTCGCTCTTGGTAGAGCTCGACTTTCGTGGTTTGGTAACTCTCGCGAGATACGAGCAGGGGCCAAGCACGCCAGTAACGTCGGTCGTACCCTCCCTGTCGTTCCCGACGATATACCTCTCGCGGGCACCGTTGGGTCGCCCGACTTTCTTACCTTTAAGGACAACCGCTGTCCAGGACCCTATGGCGGCAAGACAAAGTCAGCCTCGGGTGGAGTACAAGGATTACTCCTGGATAGCTCACACTTGAGGTGACTAGGCATAACCCAGATAGGGGCCTTTGGCGGTGTCTGCTTTGTTCCGTACCTGTGCAGTTGTATATATTGTATCCGTGTTCACCCCCTGAGTGATCACGGCCCGCTATCTAGTCCTAACTAACAATGCGCAGGGTTCACTGCTGAATAATGCATAATAATAATAATAGGCAGCATAGGATAAAAGAGGTACATCAAGGGGCGACAAAAACAGGCTATGCAATTGAATAGGATTGTAATCGTAGCAGCAGCAGTAACAATGCCTAGTGCAAGAAATGTACGGAAAGATAGGCGATATCTGGGGAAGAGAATGGCTCTGCTTGCCTGGAAGCTCGACGGTAGGGGCAGGGTCGTCGACGAAGTAGTCGTACCCGGCAGCAGTGTAGTCGGCGGTAGCAGCGGGGTCTACCGAAGATTAAGGGGGGGAGGAAACAGTAAATACACAGCAATAATATACAAACATATGCATGACATGATAGATGAAATGTTAACGGTGTTCTTACGCAGTGCAATGCACGTTGCTCGGAGCGGGAATTCATCCGGGGATGAACTTACGGCTCCGGGTGATTACCGGGCAGGGTGTCCGGAGGGGAAGGGTTCATGCCGGAGGTGTCGTGGGTACCGGAAAAACATAAGGGGGTGTATCCGTGCTAGTTGATCTATTCCGAACAACTTTCGTGTTCGGAATAAATTCATCCGGGTACTTTTTATCGGTACCGGGAATTATCGACAGACAGCCCGGAGGGGGGAATGTCGATGATCGGTGTGCTAGGGGGGTGGGGTAGACATACGAATAGCGTATCCGTATTCGTTATATTTTTCTGATCAACTTTCATGTATAAAGTTTTTCGACCCGAGTTACGGTTTAAAAGATATTGAATTTATAAGTTTAAATCAATTTTAAATCAATTTTAAATCAATTTATAATCATTTTCGCATTTCTTTTATTTATTAAACAGAACATTATCCATAACAGAGTTGACTGGTCAAACCTGACCAGTGGGACCCCCATGTCAGCCTCACAGTCAAATAAAACATTTTTATTAATTTTAATTACCCTGGACCCACATGTCATACACTGTTATCTAATAATCAAATTTAATAACTTAAATACCCAGTGGGGCCCAGGTGTCATTGAGACATCTGTTTAATTAACAGATTAATTAAACTAGAGAGTTAATTAAGGGGGGTTGGCCCCACATGTAAGTGTCACATGGGGGTTATTATTATCATTTTTCTAATCCCTCTGGTTATCTGTTAATAGGCAATTAAGGGGGGGCGCCCTGGCCCACTGTCATGGAGACAGAGGAGAGTCTCCACGGCGCCACGCCATGCCACGGCGAGGCCAGGAGACGCCGGCGAGGTCCTCGCGAGCAGCCCGCGCGGCCAGCTACATGGGAGGGGGAATCGAAGCCCCGGGCACACTCGCATCGAGTGGCGCTAAGGGATCAAGCGCGGGCAGCCAAACCCACCGGCGACGACGAACCCCCGTGGCGGCCGGAGCCCTGGCTCCACGGTGAAGGCGAAGGAGGAGCCCATACTGAGGGAAGATGGGGCGGGGGCGACGTGGTGCTCACCAGGGAGTGATGGGCGTGCACGGGGAGGACGACGACGGTCGGGGTGGAGCTCCCCTGCAGCAATGGCGCTGGCGGCTGGAGGAGGAAGACGCTCGTGATTCGCGATGCTCGGCGCGTCCCTGGTCGATTGCTAGCGCGGGAGGAAGTAGTCTAGCGCGGGGAAGGTCATGGACAGCCTTGTGGGGGCAGGCGTCGCCGTTGGCCGCGGGTACTCGCCGGCGGCGCCCACGGCAGAACATGGGTGGCTCGGGCGGGAGCTAGAAGACGACCGGGGGGGGCGAGCGCGAGGGGAAGGGGATGGGCAAGGGTTAGGGTTCGGGGGAGGGCATCCCGGGGCTCTTATCCCCGCCGGCTAACCGCCGGATGGACGCCACGCACGGCCGGCCGGCGTGGCCGTGCTGGATGCTCTCCACGCACGAGGGGGAGCAGTGGAGAGGACGACCGGGGGTGGGCTGGGCTTGGGGGTGGGCTGGTTTGGCCCAGGGGGAAGAGGGGGGGCTGGCTGGAGTGGGCTAGATTAGGTTTCTTTTATTTTTATTTCTTTTACTTTTTGTGTATTCCCTTTTGTAATTATTTTAATACCTTAGGCATTTTTGTAAAATGTGGTTGGTGCCACATAATTTATGTTACACCTAAGGTCAGTGCCACAAAGATTTGGGCAATTATTAAATTCATTGAAGATTTTTTTTTATAATATTAAATGATTAAATTGGGGTTTTTAGCTACTGTTTTGATTTGTTTGGAAATTTTCCATAGCACTATAAATACCCAAACCCATATGGATTTGGTCCAGTGATTATTTGGGATTTTATAAAAGTGGTTCCAAGATTTTTGGAAAATATTTTATTGTCACCATATTTTTAATATTCATCCAAGGCATTCTAGGGTTTGTTTGAATTTTATTTCAAATGTCTTGTACTTGTTTTGATCCCAGATGATCAAGGTCCATGATCACCATGCATTCAAGAACATCAAAGAGAAATTTGAAATTTGAATTGTTCCAAGTTGATCAACGAAAGTTTTGAACAGTACAGATGAACAGTAACAGTGATTATTGTTCACTGGCAGTGAGGGTGTTACACAAAGTTTTGCCCCCGTGTGTTTTGGATATTGTTGGACAAGACAGTAGAGGAACTAACAATGTTTTCTAGTGTAAACAGTTGCATAGGTTCCTGAAGGTCAAGCCATGTGATAAAGCTTCAGGGAAGGTCTTCATGTTATCGAAGCATTACCCTCAGAGCGAAGCTTAATCACGAAGGTTGACCCCCAAAAATGAAGGTGTCATGAAGCTCTACTCATTGAAGGAAATGAAGAAGACGGCGCAAGACTTAGATGTTTTTGTGTAGTTCTTTTTCGGTTCTTTGAGTCATAGGACAAACCGTACTATCAAGAGGGGTATTTAGTTTGTGGACATCGAAGTCATTGAGAAATGCTCAGATCAAATACAGACCAAGTGAGAAGCCTGGGTGAAGAAATCTCATGTGCACTAAGTTAAGCTTCGGTAGCAAAGACCTCGTTCTTTGGCTTCTGAAGCAGAACTAAGTCCGTGAGTCAGCTTTACTTGTTCCTCAAGTAAAGTTGCGCATTGATGATAAATCCGACCGTTGTGGACACGTGTCAAGCTGTCACCTTGGGTCAGTTTGGTCATTCCGCACCTCGGGATCGCCAACTATAAATACGCCGCCCCCTCCTCCATTTGCGGGTGGCTGCTCCGAGATCATTCCAAGAGAGACTGTAGAGAACAACCAAAAACGCCACCGAAGCAAAACCCAAAATTCAGATACTGAAGCCTAAGTCCCATTGATCTGAGTAGATTCGAGATGACTTAGGTGAAATCTTGCTAGCCTTTTTATCTTGGAGAACTGCAAGTCTCCTAGAGGGTTAGAGAGTTGTTCTTCAGAGAGCGAAGAGTAATTGTCGCCTCGAAGTCCAATTTGTCAAAGGTTTCGGTGATTTCCTCAATAATCAACCACGAGTGAAGAACTGACCAAGCTCAAGGAGTTTGGTGCAGTGGAGCAACGGACGGAGAGAGATTTGCTCCAGGTGTTCAATCACCAGTCCCTCCAACCAGACGTAGCGCTTTGCAGAGCGTGAACTGGTCGAACAAACATCGCTGAGTCCCAGTTCGATTTACTTCAAGCATTTACCTTCAGTATTGCTTTTGCTTCACTGCTATGCTTCAATGTGTTTTGATTCACTGCATTTAGTTTCGCTTCCAGTTATTCTTCGCTATTCCGCACTGTTTATGCTTCGCTTCAATAGTTTCAGTAGAAAATTTGAAGTGATCATTCACCCCCTCCCCCTCTGATCACATACTTGGACTTTCAATTGGTATCAGAGCTAGTCACTCCCTACACTCTGTGTGTTTTGGATTAACCTCCTGGAGTGTTTTCAAGTATGTCTTCTAGTATGTCTTTCGCAGCTATTCGCTCTGGCGAACCTATTCCTATTTTCAATGGGAAGGACTACCCGTACTGGAAGGACAAGATGAAAAGAAATATCATGGCTATCAACTCAATTGCCTGGCAAGTTGTCTTGTATGGAGTCACTGTTGCCGATGAGAAGGCCATCACCCCTGAAGAAGCAACACTGATTGATCTTGATTCTGTAGTTTGGGTTTTCATCACCAATCACTTGACACCTGAAAAGTATCATGAAGTGAAAAATATTCCAACTGCCAAAGGTGTCTGGGACTATCTTGAAAAAATTGGTGAAGGTGTTTCTACCCAGAAAGATGCCAGAATTGACACTCTCCGAAGCAAATTCTATCGCTCCAAGAGAAACGAGGGTGAAAAAGTCAGCTCCATTTACAGCAGACTCACAACTCTTGCTAATGAATTGATTTCCCTCGGTGCTGATGACATTACTTCTCACTCTGTTGTAAGAACTTTGCTTCGCTCATTGGATGACTCGTTTGGTCACATTGTGCTGATGATTAAGGAAAGGACTGATTTCAGACGTCTTGTTGCTGCTGATGTTCTTGAGAGACTCACTACCTTTGAAATGGAAGAAGATGAGAAACGTGACATAAATGGTTCACGAAGAAAAACTCATGCTTTGAAAGCAAAAGCTTCACGTCACTCTTCACCCGAAGTCAGTTCTGCTTCAGGTGTCGAATCAGATGATCCTGCAAGCATTGGAAAGGATTTGGCATTGATCATGAGACGCTTCAATCGCTTCCAAAGAAAAGGTTTCTCTTCACCGAGAAAGAGTTATTCTTCAAGAAGCTTCACTCACTCATCTCACCGTTCATCCTCAAGAAGCTCTCCATCAAAAGACAACTGTTGCTACAAATGCAAGAAACCAGGTCACTACATTGCTGATTGCCCTCTGTGGGAAGCTGAGAACAAAGCAAAGCATTCGCTCAGAGACTCCTCAACCAAGTCCCACAGATCTTCCAGAAGCTATGAATCCAAGAGACATGATTCCAGTTCGAGAAGAGATAAGAAGAAAGATTCTGATGATGACAAGAAGAAGAAGTATCACAAGAAGCGTGAGGGGTCTTCATCGAAGACTCACTCGTCTCGTCGAAGCAGCTCTCACCGAGCCAAGGCCTATCTGGGAAAGGAGATGAACTCCGAAGACGAAGCCTCTGGGTCCGAAGCTCATTCAGGCTCAATGTCTGGGTCTGGGTCCAAATCAGATGGTGTTGCTGGTTTGGCATTCGCTTCAGCAGATGCTTCGGCAAAAGCTTCGAGCTCATTCTTCACCAACAACAGTAGTGAAGATGAATCTCCTGCATATTGCTTCATGGCCAAGGCGAAGGTATCTTCATCAAAATCTAACTATGATACTTCTGATTGTTCCTCATATGACAGTGATTCTAAGATAAGCTATGCTAAACTTGCAAAAATTGCTTCAATCCAACAAGATGAACTTGATTCACTAAGCAAAACCATTAAGAAATCAGAAACATTGTTGATCGATGAGATAGAGAAAGGTCAAACTTTGACCAATGAGCATGAAGCTTTTAAAGAAAAGTTTGAAGAATTATCCTCTCGGCATGATCTTCTTTCAGTTGATTATGAGAAGCTTACCTATGAAATTCTTCAAAGGAAAATGGCTCTCGAAAAAATGAAAGAGGCTCATGAAGAGTTGGAAAATGTCAATCTCTCTCTCATGGCTCAACAAGGTTCTGAAACAAATCATAACACTGAATCACCTTGTTTGGATTGTTTGGAACGAAGCAAAATTGATTCCAAAGGCAAAGCTCCTATTGTTATTGATGATACTAATGCCTCTGATGAGGAAAATCCTGCTGTTACCGAGGAACTCCTCAGGTTGAAAAACTTATTTGAATCAGGGATGTTCAAAAGTGTGCAAGGTCACCAGTATCTATGTGATATCCTGAGGAAGGCTCTCCTTCACAGGAATCCCAGGAATGAAGGTGTTGGTTTCGAGAGAAAGATAAACCCTGATGGCACCTATTGGGAACCTGAGCAGTATCCTAAAACGGTTTGGGTCCTTGCGAAGGGGAACCCAATTGATATAGCTAACCTTTCAGGTTTTGATTGCAAGATGAACAAAGCCATTGTAGACGAATCACTTGATTCTGACTACAAGCTCATCAAAGATGAACAGGGAAAGGTTACAGCTGAGTATGTTGGTACTCCTCCTAAAGATGGCTTCTATAAGAGGCAGATATGGGTGCAGAAAGCACTTGTGGAAAAACTGCCTGCTAACCATACTATGCAGGGAAAGTCTTCGGTACCACCGAATCATTTCTATTCTCTTGAAACAAGAAATGATCCTCTGGTGCCCGAATCAAATGTTCCGCAGAAGCAATACTATCGTACTGGTCGTCATACATATCGTCCTCATAATAATCATACTAAGATTGCATATGCTCATTCTTATGCTAACCATTCGCAGAGGACTTACATTTATGGTGTGCTTGATGGTACACCGAAGCAATACACTCCTGTTCGATTTGATATTGCTTCAACCAGTGCTCCAACATCTTCTCAGTCACCTGCTCGTTTGTGGGTGGTTAAGAAGAACTAATTCATCTGCAGGGCTATGTCTCCGGTGGATCCGAATGGGTCATGGATAGTGGTTGCACAAATCATATGACCGGAGACAAGGAGTTATTCACCGAAGCAAAACTATCACACTCTTCTCAGAAGTACATTACCTTCGGTGATAACAACAAGGGTAAAGTTTTAGGTTTGGGTAAGGTTGCCATATCGAAAGATAAGCACATTGACAAGGTTATGCTAGTCCAATCCCTTGGATATAATCTTATGTCTATTTCGAAGTTATGCGATATGGGTATGCTTGTTCTGTTTTCTGCTTCACGTTGTGTTGTCTTTTCACAGGATGACTATGCGTTTGTCTTCGAGGGTTACCGAAAAGGAGATTTATACATTGTTGATTTTTCTTCGGGCCCTGCTGTATCCACATTCTTAATGGCAAAAGCTTCATCTGGGTGGTTATGGCATCGAAGACTTGGTCATGCAGGGATGAGAAATCTTCATAACTTAGTGAAGAAGAATCATGTTATTGGCCTTAGCGAAGTTAAATTCGACAAGGATCGTCTCTGCAGTGCTTGTGAAGCTGGTAAAATTACGAAGAAACATCATTCAGCGAAAACTATCATGACTACCACTCGTCCTCTTGAATTGCTTCATATGGATCTTTTTGGTCCTCAAAATTATGCAAGCCTGGGAGGAAATAAATATGGTCTAGTTATTGTTGATGATTTCTCTCGTTATACTTGGGTTTTATTTTTGGATGACAAGAGCAAAGTTGTTGAAATCTTCAAGTCATTCGCCAAGAGAGCTCAAACAGAATATGAATTATCTCTGAAGCATATCCGAAGTGATAATGGAACTGAATTCAAAAAAACTCATATTGAATATTTTCTTGATGATCATGGTTTTACTCATGAGTTCTCTACTGCATATACACCTCAACAGAATGGTGTTGTTGAAAGAAAGAATAGAACTCTCATTGAGATGGCCAGAACTATGCTTGCTGAATACAAGACTCCTATTAGGTTCTGGGCCGAAGCAATTAACACAGCTTGTCATATCATCAACAAGGTTTACCTTCACAAATTTCTGAAGAAGACTTCACATGAGCTTATCACTGGTAACAAACCTAATGTTTCGTACCTTAGGGTGTTTGGTGCTCCATGCTTCATTAGAGATATGAATCATAACTCCAAATTTGCCCCTAAGGCACATGAAGGTTTTCTTTTACGTTGTGGCTCAAACTCTCATACTTACAGAGTCTATAACTCTCACTTTGGGAAAGTTATGGAAACTGTGAATGTGAGATTTGATGAAACTAATGGCTCTCAAAAAGAGCATTTGCCTCATGATCTAGATGAACCTCCTCTTGACGAAGTAATCAGGTCCATGGCTATTGGAGAGATTCGTCCTGTTGAAGCCAATGCTAGTCAAGCAAATAGGGATGATGATGGTCCAATGTTCCCACACATAGCCCGGGGCGCTGGAGATCAACATCCTGAAGCTGATGATGAACAGGACGAAGAAGAACAAAGGAACAAAGGAAATGTTGAAGCTGAAGCTGAAGCAGATCCTGAAGCAGAAGCTGAGCCTGAAGCTAATGATTCAACCTTATCACGAGTTCGAAGAAGAGTTGATGTTGATTCGATCCTTGAAGAAATTCAACAACCTGGTCGTCCCACAACTCGCTCTCGTACTCGTTTGGCTAACTTCTGTGGAAACTTTTCGTTTGTCTCCATGCTAGAACCTTCAAAGTTTGATGAAGCCATGAAGGATCCAGATTGGTTAACTGCCATGCTCGAAGAACTTAACCAGTTCAAGCGAAACAAAGTCTGGTCCTTAGTTGATAGACCTGATCCCACGAAGCACAACATCATTGGTACAAAGTGGATCTTTCGCAATAAGCAAGATGAAGACGGTATAGTGGTAAGAAACAAAGCACGTCTGGTAGCACAAGGTTACACCCAAATCGAAGGTATCGATTTCGGCGAAACTTATGCTCCAGTTGCTCGTCTCGAATCCATTCGTGTTATGCTTGCTTTTGCAAATTTCAATGGTATTCTGCTTTATCAAATGGATGTGAAAAGTGCGTTTCTTAACAGAGAAATCGAGGAAGAAGTGTATGTCATGCAGCCTCCAGGTTTTGAAGACCCAAAGAAACCCGATATGGTGTACAGGTTACACAAGGCCCTCTATGGGTTGAAGCAAGCACCTCGTGCTTGGTACGACACACTGAAGGATTTCCTTCTGAAGAAAGGCTTCAAACCAGGAACCTCTGACCCAATGCTTTTCACTCGATCTTATAATGGTGATTTGTTTGTATGTCAAATCTATGTAGATGATATCATTTTTGGATGCACTAACACTGAAATCAGCGAAGAATTTTCCAAAATGATGTCGAAGAAATATGAGATGTCTATGATGGGTGAATTGAAGTTCTTCCTTGGACTTCAAATCCATCAACAGAAGAATGGCACCTTTATTTCTCAAGAAAAATATCTCAAGGATTGCCTGAAGAAGTTTGGTCTTTCTGAATGCAAAACTATTAAGACGCCTATGCCTACCAATGGCTTCTTAGATGCAGATGAGAAGGGCAAAGCCTTCGATCAGAAGAAATATCGGTCTATGATTGGATCCCTTTTATATCTTTGTGCATCTAGACCTGACATTATGCTTTCAGTATGTATTTGTGCTCGTTTTCAGGCAAATCCAAAGGAATCACATCATACTGCTGTAAAGAGAATTCTTCGTTATCTTGCTCACACACCTACCCTGGGCTTGTGGTATCCCAAGGGAGCATAGTTTGATCTTATTGGCTATTCTGATTCAGACTGGGCTGGTGATCGTGTGGATAGGAAATCAACTTCAGGGACTTGTCATTTCCTTGGAAGATCACTTGTGTGTTGGGCTTCAAAGAAGCAAAACTGTGTTTCAATATCTACTGCTGAAGCCGAATACATTGCTGATGGGTCATGCTGCACTCAGATTCTATGGCTGAAGCAAACGCTAAAGGATTATGGTATTCATGTTAAGAAAATCCCTCTCCTATGTGATAATGAGAGTGCAATCAAAATTGCCCACAATCCTGTACAACACTCTCGCACGAAGCATATTGATATACGCCATCATTTTCTTCGTGATCATGTTCAGCGTGAAGATATTGTTATTAGTCATGTCAGAACTAAAGATCAACTGGCAGACATATTCACTAAACCATTGGATGAGAAAAGGTTCTGTACGTTAAGATGTGAGCTCAATATATTGGACTCACGACAAGTACTGTAAGACCGAAACTTTTTACTTCTGTATATATTCATTTACTTCGTTGCTTACCTATTAAGTTTCGTTGTTTGTTTTTTCTCGTTTAGTTTATTTTTATTTCGCTTGGTTTTAGTCCTCTATGCTTATCACCTTTTGCTTCATTTGGTTTTTCTTCGAGGTGATAAGTTTCGGACCCTACCCCTTATGTTTCTTTTTCTTTCTTACTCTATCTGTCCATATTGGGTGAGCACAATTGAACCGGTAAGTATTTTGCTTCGTACATCATTGAGTTCCGAATCAAATTCTTCCAATTCTTATCGAAGTTTTTACTCAAGTCGAGGTCATATTCTTCGGTCGTTGAGATCCCGTCAAATCCGGGTCGTTGAGATTTTCTCGCGATTCGCCACGAAATCCTCGCCGTAGAATCCGGAGAGACAAACGTTGGGGGCCGTTCGATCTGATCTGACAGCTCCTGTCAGACCGGCCTATATAAGGCATCCCACCCCAGCGAAGCCATCCCACCTCCACATTCGCATCTCCCCGGAACCCTCTCTCTCTCCCGAGCGCCGCCGAGCTCTTCGTCCCCGTCGCCGTTCTCGCCGCTTCACTGCCGGAAGAACGTCGCCGTGGACTTCACGCCGTCGACGAGCACGTCCTCACCGCTCATCGCCGCCGTAGCTGCTCAACGTCACCAATTTAGGGTACGCTGAGCCACGATCCAATCTCCATCTCTGTTCTTCCTTTTCCAGATTGGATCCGTGTTCTTAGTCTTTTTGGCTGATTTCTCTAGGTTTCTTTGATCCGTTGGATCGTTGCACCGTTGCGAAACTTGTTTCTGCTTGTCAAGGTTTCCATCTCGATTCAGGTTAGAAATTAGGGTTAGAATTCATCTGTTCTGTGTTAGGGTTTCTGATCATCATTGTGTGAAGTTAAGTCTAGCTCAGAACAGACCAGAATCTCTACCAAAATTCTCCACTGAATCTCTTGTCAAAATTGTTTTTGGATCGAAACTTTTGCTGGTGCTCATTCCATACTCGCCTTTTTCCCTCGCTACCTTTATGCTTTTCACAGGATGTCTGGAGAGTTAGGCTTCGGAAATGAGTCTCCAAATCTCGATCACATCAACGAAGCTGAACGTACTGCTCCGAAGAAGAAAGGAGGAAGAACAAAGGAAACCAACAACGCCAGAGGCATCCCCGAATCAATTCGCATTGATCTGAGTTATGACACACCCCCTGAAGAGACCAAGGAGCAGCGCATGAACCACTTGCAAAATATTCGCCGGTACTGGGCTGTACGATGGTACAAGTACAAGAGCATTCCCACCTGGAAGTGGACCATGCAGTTTGCCTTCAGTCCACCCTATCAGTATACTTCAGCCATGTGCAGTCAGTACACTGAACAAAATCGTCACCTGTACTACCCAGTTACACCGAAGCTTCCTCACCCCAACACTCTCAAAACACCAGATGATTACCCAGAAGAACAAGAAAGATTGAGAATTGCAGCTGAAGCCAAGAGGCTGAAAGAAGAGAAGAAGGCAGCCAAGTTGGCTGAAGCTGAAGCCCAAGGTGAAGGGCCTAGCAAGAAAAGGAAGAAGAAGCTGAAGAAGAAGTCTGCTTCTCCACCCCATGCTACAACAGAAGATGAAGAACATGCCAAACTAGAGCAAGCTGCTCTGGAAGATTCCATCATGGATGAATCCAATGCAGCTGATGACGAAACTGAATTCGAAGCAGATGACGAATCGGATGATCCTGCTCCCCCCAAGAAGCAAAGATTTCAGATTCCACTGAAGAAAAATCCAGGAGAGAAACCTGATGCTAAGGTCAAGTCTTCTGCTCGTCCCACCATTGATCTCTCCAACTTGGTTGTCACGAAGCCCTTGGCCTCCAAGCCACCGGCAGATGCCCCCGACAAGGAGAAGCGATCGAAGCAGAAGCACGACCCCGCCAAGAAACAACCTGCAAAGGCTTCAGCACCAACGAAGCCCAAGCAGTCTGCTGCAACAAACCCTTCAGCGAAGCACAAGCTCACCGAAGAAGAATTGAGACAAAAAGACCTCGCGGAGGCACTTGAGCGCAACATCCATGCCAGAAGCGCAGCTGAGAAGAAGAAGGCAGATGAGGATGCTGCCAGACAGAGAAAGGAGTTGGACTCAGCCAAGATGGCTGCAGAGAAGGCTGAGACGAAGCGCAAGCTCGCCGAAGCCGCAAAGAATGAAGAGAAAGCAGCTGCTGAAGCTAAACCGCTTGCTGAACATGAAGCTAAACGCAAAGCTTCATTAGAAAGCCTCAGAACGAAGAAAGCTGAGAAAGCTGTTAGGGCAAGCCAGAAGAAGCCCGTAGTTGATATGACTCCCTCAGCTATTCCATCGAAGCAGAAAGGCATATCTTTGTCTGAAGCTCAAGCTGAAGCTGATCATCAGAGTGACCATCCAGTCTCTGACTCTCGTGAAGGCGAACTCTGGGATCAGTTGGGCATCACTGAAGCCCTTTGGGAGAAGTGTGCAGCTGAAGATCCTGACGCTGTTGACATTGGAGAAGTGTATATCTCCAGGTCTATCGAAGCTATGATCTCTACTATGATCGGTCTGCTGAAGGATTTGCATTCAAGAGACATGGCTGAAATGAAAAAGATTCACAACTATCAGAAGCGAGCTGAATCAGAACCTGATGAAGAATTCAAACAGCACGCCCTGCAATTGCTTCAACGAGTGACTGAAGTCAATTCCACCACCAAGGACAATATCAAAATCTACAAAGGCAAAGTTAAGGCCGCTGTAGATGACATGGTGAAGACCCATAATGCTTCCATTATGGAAAGTGAATCAAGGAAACGCAAGGCTTCGCCCGAAGCTGAACAAGATGTTGCACCACCGTCTCCTAAGCCTGCTCCATCAAAGGCCACAGGACCCTCACCGAAGAAGAAAACTACCAAGAGGCGCAAGGTTACTTTGGCCTCTGCCGCAGACATGGATACAAGTGATGAACAGCCCCCGGAATCTCCTGAAGCCGTTCCTGCTCCGAAGCCAAAGCCATCCAAGCCCGCACCAAAGCCTTCAGCTCCACCCACCAAGACTCCCACACCTCCTCCTACAAGAACCACCCCCAAACCAACTCCACCTCAAAGAGATCCTACACCTACACCAACGCCTGCACGAAACCCCACACCCATTCCACCCCGTGTTCCCACACCCATCCGTGCCCCAAACCCCGAACCACAAAGGATTCCCACTCCACCGGTTGCTCCCGCACCACCTCCATCACCTCCCCATGAAGCTCATGCTCCATCACCAACCCAATCCAGAACCCATGTAACCCGAGACTTTTCCCCCGCCAGGACCGTTCAAGATTCCGAAGCACATGTGCCCGATACCGAAGCACATGATGACGAAGAAGAACAAGTTCAAATTCTGAATCTATCACAAGAGCAAGCGCTTGTAGTCGCTCAATCTGCTGGTTCTTCAAGAGCCAACCCTTTTGCTCCTCTGCAAAGGATTCGTGAGCGTTCGCGCCCCTGCCAAGATACCCAGCTTGACTCCAATTACCCTCGTGCACTCCTTTCAACTCAGATCTCATCAAGCAATTCTATGCAACCCTTTATGTGTCTGGTGATGCCAATGAACCCAGCTCATGGACGCTAGAATGGATGATTCAAGGCAAAGTCTTCAGGATGTCCTCTGCCGAATTTATGGAAATTGTTAACATCCCAAGGCATTCTGGAGTCCACGAAAAGATTCATATTGCACCTGATTTGACTGAAGAAGAATTTGCAACTCTGTTGGATCCTGAAGCCACTGATAACTGCATACCTCAAAACATTCGCCCGAAGCATTTGAATTTCATCTCAAGAACTTGGTTCTTCATTCTATCAAACTCATTGATTCCTTTGAGTACTGCTTCGGAAGAATCGAATCTTTATCCTGAGACAAGGCATGCTATTATGAAGCTCACACATGGTCTTTTATTTGACTTTGAGGATTGCTTCATTAGGAATTTGGTTCATGCAGCAGAGCTACCTTTCACACTGAAACCCTATGCTCCCTGGCTGCAAGTTGTATGTAACTATGGCTGGAACGAAGACTTTGTGGCACGCCATCATCCGAAGCTTTTCCTCCCACCAGTGCGTGACTCTTTGGAACTGCTGAGGAAACCCAATGATCCATTTGCCACATATGTTGGCGTGCGCCATGAAGTCAATCAGCGAAACTTATCCAAGACAAACCGTACTATCAAGAGGGGTATTTAGTTTGTGGACATCGAAGTCATTGAGAAATGCTCAGATCAAATACAGACCAAGTGAGAAGCCTGAGTGAAGAAATCTCATGTGCACTAAGTTAAGCTTCGGTAGCAAAGACCTCGTTCTTTGGCTTCTGAAGCAGAACTAAGTCCGTGAGTCAGCTTTACTTGTTCCTCAAGTAAAGTTGCGCATTGATGATAAATCCGACCGTTGTGGACACGGGTCAAGCTGTCACCTTGGGTCAGTTTGGTCATTCCGCACCTCGGGATCGCCAACTATAAATACGCCGCCCCCTCCTCCATTTGCGGGTGGCTGCTCCGAGATCATTCCAAGAGAGACTGTAGAGAGCAACCCAAAAACGCCACCGAAGCAAAACCCAAAATTCAGATACTGAAGCCTAAGTCCCATTGATCTGAGTAGATTCGAGATCACTTAGGTGAAAGCTTGCTAGACTTTTTATCTTGGAGAACTGCAAGTCTCCTAGACGGTTAGAGAGTTGTTCTTCAGAGAGCGAAGAGTAATTGTCGCCTCGAAGTCCAGTTTGTCAAAGGTTTCGGTGATTTCCTCAATAATCAACCACGAGTGAAGAACTGACCAAGCTCAAGGAGTTTGGTGCAGTGGAGCAACGGACGGAGAGAGATTTGCTCCAGGTGTTCAATCACCAGTCCCTCCAACCAGACGTAGCGCTTTGCAGAGCGTGAACTGGTCGAACAAATATCGCTGAGTCCCAGTTCGATTTACTTCAAGCATTTACCTTCAGTATTGCTTTTGCTTCACTGTTATGCTTCAATGTGTTTTGATTCACTGCATTTAGTTTCGCTTCCAGTTATTCTTCGCTATTCCGCACTGTTTATGCTTCGCTTCAATAGTTTCAGTAGAAAATTTGAAGTGATCATTCACCCCCTCCCCCTCTGATCACATACTTGGACTTTCATCTTGCTTCCCCATCATTTTTCTCTTTGTCATCCTAAGTGCCAACATATCTTGCTCGTGCTCATCCATTGCATTAGTGCTCAAAGTCGAAAGGGAGAGGATCAGTTTGACTTGTGCCTGACTAGTGGTCTGGGGACGAGTCAAAATAAGATTCCTATGGAGACTAAGTGTGAAGTTTTAGTAGATTGAGTTCTCAATTAAACTATATAGTATTTTTATGCTCTAAACCCATCTCCCACTTCTTGCACACAAACACCATTTGGAGACATTCGAGTCACGGACAGCGAGAGCTCTTGCACCTTTATGTTCTTACTTTTCTAGTTTCAATACTAGATATAGACTCTTGCTTGTTATTGTCTTGACTTGAATTGCATATCTTATTCCAAGAAAAATATATATAAAACAACACATCAAAAGCTTCCGGAAGACCGGAGGAGGGTCAGAGGGGGCTACCCCCTCCCAGGAGGCCAGGGGGCGCGGCCCCACCCTAGGCCACGCAGGAGGGCGCCTGGTGGAGGGGCCACCCCCTGGTGCCCCCTTCGGCCTATATTTACACCACGTTCCAGAAACCCTCGACAAGTCCCCCACATCGTGATTATCACCTCTGTACTGCCGCCGCGCTTCCAAGATCGGGAGCACCAGAAGATCTCTTCCCAGCACCCTGTCAGAGGGAGGATTGACCTCCGGGAGATTCTCCACCACCATGAGCGCTTCCCGGATGTGCCGTGAGTAGTCCCCCTTGGACCATGGGTCCATGACCAATAGCTATGTGATATTTTTGTTGGGGTTCGGGGCAGAAAACACAAATTTTTCCATAACCTACGATACCCAATCCCAAGACCTATGCTATGGCGATGTAACTAACAGATGGAATAGGTCACATACCAGTATGTAGTCCGTTAAGCGAGAAACGTTTCCGCGTGAACGTGGTTGGTGTAGTCGTACCGGCAATCCCCGATGCCGCGCAGCTCCACGATGACTCGAGTAGCCACCCGGTCCTTGAGACCGATGACGGGATTATGTCCCCGCCGGAACGTTGTCGGTGAAGACGACGTGATACGGCCACGACGATGAAGTAGCGCCACAAGTGTAGCGCCTCGCGGGATTACACACATACGGTGTACCCGACGTCCCTCTGGGCTCCGAACCAGGCGAGCAGCGGAAAGAAGACGGATTCGGATCCCGAGCAGCACGACGGCGTGCGTATAGTGGAGAAACCTCCAACCTAGTGCAGCCTCCATAAAAGTGGAGTCCGCTCATAGGAGGGAGAAAGAGGGAGAGAGAGATCAACAGAATTTATCTGTATTTTTTCTGGAATTTTCTGTGTTGAAAAAGGGGCACCCACCACATCTATATAGAGAGGAAATCGGGGTGCAAATGCCTGTCAAGTAGCGATGTGCTACTAATATTAGTACCACATGCGCTAGCACATGGAATGGTGGCCGTGGCCATCCCCATGGCCGGCGGCGCACTAGGCCAAGTGGCCAAATGGCATTTGCTAGCCGTGGTGGCTATGGGCCCCATGGCCCATGTGCCACCCACCCTTTTTTTTCTCTTATTTTTTTTTCTGCTTTCTCTAAAGAAAAAACTAAAACTAAAAAGAATAATATTCCATTAATTATTTAAATTATATTTTAATATTTAATTCAATTAATTAAATAATAAAACATATTCAAATAACTTTTCGAACAATTCAAAAACACGGAAACCTTTCCGTCTCTCCTCCGAAACGATTTTGGAGTTCTCTCTTATTTCTCCGGCGATTCCGAATTTATCCTTAATGCGTCGAATACCCTTAAGTGTGACACCCTGGGGTCCGGGAAACAGCAGACATGATCAAGACACTTTCTTGATCAATGACCATCGATCAGATCTGGTTACAATCCTAGATGGCCCCTGCGCTTCCATCGAATGAACTTCCATCGCTGTTGGATCTGTTAACCGTGTGCCTGTTCCCTTTGTCCTACGGTACTTTGCTTGTCCGAGGTTTGATCATCGGTATCCAATATACCTAGTTCGTCCTCGTTCTCAACAAACAAGTTTACTCGTTCCCGTGATATTACAACTCTGTGACCTAGTCACATGTTTGCGCAAACCTTATGATGCAATATCACCGAGTGGGCCCAGAGTACCTATCCGTCACTCGGATGGACAAATCCCGCTTTGATCTATTTGCATACTCATCAACCATCTATTTCGGAATACCCAAAGTGCACCGTTATGGCCAGCATATTTCAGTTAGGCGGTGGGATACAAATGAAAGTCTCCTCATAGATGACAATTACGTATGATCATTACGGTCAAAGGATCTGGTCACTACGTTATAGTTATAGCAATGTCGAACTATGTGACTTGATCACATCGCAACACTTCTGGTGGGTGTATGTCCATCATATCATTATCCCAATGATACGACTCCATTGCTAACAAACTTATTTGTCTCATGATCAGGAAACCTAGATCATCAATCGCCCAATGGACTAGTATACTAGAGTTTACTAGGAACCTGGTTGTTTGGATACCACACGTGTATTAAGGTTTCCGTTTAATACAGTTATAGCATAGTATAAAACGTATTATGAACGGATGGAATATGCTCAATAAAACATATTTTATTTTCCTCTAGGGCACATTCCCAATAGTCTCCCACTTGCACTAGAGTACAAATAATCTAGCTGCATTTTTCTCTGGATCATAACTCCATATCATCTATATGGTTATAGATCATGCTTGCTTGTGGAAAAGGTTGTATCAACGGTCTGAACCATTCAGATCCGTATGTCTATTGCAAATCATTAATGTCACCTAGTTCGACATTCCTTCATTATCCATTATAATGATGAGGTATGTATATATTTGGCGGTGGAGTGAGACTGCGTTCATTGTGTTTCAGCAATGACGTCCGTTGGATCACGCGGACCTTCACTTAGTCATGCACACCAAAAACTCAGTCAGAAGTCGAACTTCTCCAGCCAAATTATAACTCATGCCACTTCTAAAGTAGCCACATCAATGTAGATTTAATCCTTAGTGCATTGTACGCAACTTTGATGTCTAACCATGTTTCTTTCAACTTAGGCATTCATTAGTATGATATCTCAATTTTCTAGGTTAGTGTCAGAACTTGAACCAACATTTTTAAACCTTAAAGGCGAATGGGCAACCCTTCTCCCTAGCCTTCCTCACGGGCAGGCTTCGACAGCCGTTGGATCTACCTGGTCAATCGTTGCAAGCCGTTGGATGATCATCTCGCTGCATGGATTGTTTGACTGCTTTCATGCTTCACGTGTGAATGACTAATGGGTCCGACTAGATGTGACTGGGTGTATTCAAGTGTGGGTTTTTACCTACGCGGTGAAAAAATATCAAACACTCCTCCGCACCCACCACGCACAGCAACCCTAGCCGTCACCCCTCTCGTCCATCTGCCGGACCCTTCTTCCTCCATCCCTCCACCACGCCGCCGCCTCCTCCATCTCTCCACCACACCGCCGTTCCCAACCCACACGAAGTAATGAAAGAAGGAGTTGAGGGAGGGCGGCGGCAGGCAGAAGAGAGGTGGGCGTCGGGGAGAGAGACAAGAAAAGAGAGGAAGGAGAAAGAGAAAGGAAAGAGGAGGGAGGGCGGCGGCACACAGGAGAAGAGAGAAAGGGGAAGAGCTCGATGCGCGGTGGGCGGCGGCGGTCTGGCGATATGGAAAGAGTTTGAGGCGCAAGAGGTCGGGCATCGGGACGCGCAGCGGCAACGGCGTCTTTGCTCCCCACGGGCACATCTGCCTCCACCTATGTGCCTCGTAGCTCCTCCGAGGACCCCCTCTGCGCCTCGATCTGGGCGGATCCCGCGATTCCCCGACACCCCCGCCACCGAATCCCTGATCCTCTCCCTGTATGGGGCGCAGTCCAGCCGGCGCCACGGTTGATCCCTAACTTCTTACATCTGTTTGGATAGCCTTCACGTTAGGTGTTCTCACTTGTAATTGTTATGCCACCTCTTTGTGTACAGGTTTGGTACATGCGTACAGATTGCTCTTGCCATTAAAAAAGAGGTTGATGATCTCGAAGCTGGTGGTATTCAGGTTTGTATTAGGCTTTCTTTGCCTTGTCGACATGCCATTAATATATCCTTGTGATGTGTAACAATATGCTTTGGTCATTTGTAGGTGATTTAGATCGATGAGTCTGCACTAACAGAGGGTCTGCCGCTGCCCAAGTCGAAGCATGATTTGCACTTGCATTGGGCTGTCTATTCATTCAGAATCACCAATATGCAGTATTTTTATTGATTCATCGCTTGCATCATAGAAAGCTGATGAGAAACTATAACTAAGAAAAACTTTTACATTTTTTGCGTAACATTTGCTATTGATGTGCATAAGAAGCCAAAAAATCTGTTGATGTATATAAGAAAAAAAAACTGAATACAAAGCTTTTGTCGGTGTGTAGAAGGCAAAAAAGAATCTAAATACAAGACTTACATTTGATCAAACTTATAAGGTATTTTCCTCTCTGTATCGAGCGCAGGTCGGCCGGCGCGCTGCACCAGGCGGCGGCACGTTCACGACAGGAGGAGGGAGGTGGCCTTTCTACGGGCAATATGGAGGTGCTCTCTGAGCGGCAGTTGGTCAACTGCAACTATGAGGTCAGGCTCCCTTTTCTTTTCCTTTTTATCTTTTTTTTTATTGGTTGATTGTTCGAAAGATAGCCTGGATTAGTTGCACTGCACCATTCGATGTGTGATCATTTGTGCAACTACTGAACTAATATACCTATTTGTGCGTATGTGATCGGTGAAAATTAAGCACTTATGTCTCTGTCATTTGTCTCTAGGGTGTGAATTGCATCCATTGGTAAATAGTGAATGGTCAGTTTAATAAATAGTTCTTTTCCACATGTTTCTCATCATAGCGAATTGATAAAATATGCATCTCCTTTTGTATCAAATCAATGATAGAGTCCTTATTAATTAACTTGATTTTTTGTGTGTGCATGAGGTTTTGTAGACTAACTTAAGATTGAAACCCTGACAGTGCAGTGAGCGAAGACCCATGATTTCAAACTTGAAATATTTGTTTGGAAAATTAGTTTAGTTCTTTGTGTTGGATTTACATCTTCTTCTCACATGTACCATCCTCTTAATTTTTTTTCCAGAGAAGCTAAATGAAGATAGAGCGGCCTGGTCTCAGTAACAATGATGTATATATTTCCATGGCAAGAGAAGCACATTAGTTGGATCTAGCATCTTGAGATTGCAGTGGACTCAACAAAAGGTTTGCAATTATTCTATAAAATTAGTACCTGGTTAGTGCGTCTTTTTAGTGATATATAGTAGTAAATTTTGAACCTGCAGAAATTGAGTGCACTATTAAATTAGGCTGTTGTACTGCTGTGACTATCGTCTTTATTAAACACTAATTTGAACCAGAATTCCCATATACTGTAATAAATTTTCTACAATTTGTTCCTTCTGCTGATGTTTAATAATGCAGATGGTGCTCTAGATAAAAGCATACGACATTTTTGTTAGCGACTTCTCTTCGTACACCTATAAGCAAATTGCATTATTGCTATTTGAATCTGTAGATTGCAGTAACCAAAAACTAAAGATTGAAATGCGCGTTTTGACATCCTCTTCAGTCTAGAATGAGTTAAATTTGTTCCAGATATCGCCAAGCGCCCGTAGATTCCATACTGCGAATTTATATGAATATAAAAGGACTGCAACGTTCTGGCTAACATGCCAAGTTTGAAGTGCTATCATGCAGTTCTAAATTAAGTGCATCGGGAAGCATAAACCACCAAACAATGCAAATTCATGTGAATCCAACATATCGGACCAGAATGAAAAGAAGAAACATAAATTGTGTTTTTTCTACAACATATGTGTGATGGTTTCATTCATATAAATTTTCAAATTTACAGCCAGAATATGTGTTGCCTTTGGTTATAAGTACACTATTTCATTATTTCTTGGAAGTCTTTTTTTGTTTTTGTTTACATACCTGTTTAGGTCATGGTGTCCCTGAGACTGATATTCATTTCATTTACTTTATACGTTAAAGGACTTGCCAATGATCTTCCGGAATTGCATATTAGCAATGGCAGCCTTGAATGTACTTAAAAGGATATTAATTTGTGGCTCTTTTCTGATAGAATTGCTAAACTAAGCAGTTCCTCTAAATCTGCAGTATTTCTCTGTTCCTTTAGAAAGCAGTATCTTATGGAGTATATCTCTTCGCCAATTAAGAAAATGCACATCGTATTTTCAACTGGGGCTATTGCAGAAGAAGTGCGCTTGATGAAGGGTCAAGACAACAGAGCTACTATCACAACCAACTGGTCTCGATTTGTTAGGTCCGCAAAATCTCCGAAGGCCGCATATGTGTGTTTTCCTTCCGCACACGGAAAGGGAAACTATGGCTCACTGTCCACAGAATTTAAGATGGTTAGCGTACCAATAATACTTATACCCTGACCTGTACCCAGTGATTTGCTTCTTAAACTAACTTGCTACAATTATTTTCGGATCTTTCAATACAACAATAGAAGAAGATCTAGCAAGAGAAGAAAAATTTAAGTAGATGGGGTGCCTACTTATATATATTGCCATGAGAGGACACAGTCCAAACTCTTAGGTTATGTTCTAAAGTGCCTACTTATATATAATGTAATATAAGAGGAGATCCTACAACCTTTTGCTATAACCTGCAGACGTTATAAACAAATGTAGCATTTTTTAATGAGACATTTAGTGCAGCTTCTTCGGTAAAAATGGGGTTTATTTGAGATTTGCTTTTCAGTTAAATTTGAGACATGAGAGTTGGTGTGTGTGGATTTTCTATGATTTGAGTGTGGCGTGGTATTTGATATGATGGATCTTAGCTACTTTTCCCATCAGTGGTGAATGGAGCTTATTCTTTTTTCTTTGGTGAAAATGGGGTTTATCTATGTTTTCACTGTGCCTAATTGGTTTTTGCTATAACCTGCAGAAGATATAAACAAATGTAGCATTTTTTAATGAGACATTTAATGCAACTGCTTCAGTGAAAATGGGGTTTATTTATGCTTTTACTGCTGCTGATTATTTTTTGCTATAACCTGCAGAATATAGAAACAAATGTACCATTTTTTATGAGGCATTTAGTGCAGCTATTCCCTATTCTGTATCACACACTCCATAGATGCCTGTTCTTGGTGGATTTGGCTAGGAGCAGTAGGTGTCATCGACCTTTATGGTTAGTTTTTGAAAGTGAAGCTTATCTATGTTTTCGCTGTAACTTATTTATGGATACCGTGCCATCTAAAAAATAAAGTCACAAGAGATTTTCCTTTGTGAAAAGTTAAATGCAGCAATAACCATGCTTTGATTTGTTGTCGTGATATGGTGCTTGGTAAAAATGTATGGTGGTTCTACTTGGTTCTCATGGTGGTATCTTTCCTGCCATCTCTATTTTTTAGTTCTAAACTTTCATGCTTTGATTTGTTGTCTTGGCCAGTGGGAACTTGGGAGGAGTAGGAGGAGGCAGGGAGGATGAGGAAGGAGACATCAGAAGGAAGATATATTTTTTGGGTATACCTTATTACTGGGAATCCTGCTATCGCATTCTGTCTACAAGACATGTTAAGGTCATAGTGTATAAAACAACGCATGGGTAAATTTAATGTATTCTATCTGTAACACCAAATTGTTAGGACTGGAAAACTACTGATGCTATCCATGTGTCCAGAAGCATTAGTTGGCCTTGAGATCTTATGGGTTTCAACTCTAGCCTAGCCCAAATTACTTGGGACTGAAAGACTTTGTTGTTATTGTTGGAAAAATATTGATGCTCTTTATACGGCCAGTGAAAATAGGATAATTTCCCTTTTTGGAAAATGGCATTCTGAATATTTTTCTTTGCGACTTATTTGCAAAAGCTGACCAGGAGAAAATAAAACTAACAGATTATCAAGGTGCTGTGGTTTTGGAATCTTGGCATCTATAACTGTTTGGGGGAAATTCTATAGACAATAGATAAAATTGCTCTTGGATGCAATGCCATGCTTGATCTCGGCATATCTTATCCATTCATGGCCTACAAAGAAAACAAGCATTTTTTGTATGTTTTCAACCGACATGTGGATATAACAGGGTTGATGTTGATCTAATTGCAGCTTTATTTTTACAGAACACTGATGTGTTTTGGTACCCCATTCGCAGGCTTTCTAACAAACGAATGTACTATTGATTCAGGTGATCTTATTCTGAAGGCTTAACTGATCTTTGTCATGTACAAAAATAGTTTAACGTTTAAGACTAACTTCACTTCTTCAAGCAGCTAACCTTTGCACATATTCATCTCAGTTGCACATATTCACAGTTCATGTCAAATTTCAATATACTCTTTAATTTAGCTATCTATTTGTGTGTTTCTTTACTTCTCTAGCAATGACTATTTTCATTTAGAAAATAGATACATGAGGTATGATTGGTATGGTTTGCTTTTTTGATAGTCAAGGAGGTGAGATGATGTCGGAGCTCGAGGCGGGGAGGCCTTCGCCACTGGCCTCATCTTCCTCGCAATGCTCACTGCTCGGCAGGAGGAGCTCGATCTGGAGTGGTGGTCCATGACTTCGCCATCGTCTTCCTCGGCAGGAGCAGCACGGGTTACAAAGAAGAGAGACGTCAAACACGACGCAGGTACGCGTACTCTTCTCTTCTTTCTGATTTTTTCCTTCCCTTATTTCGGTGCCCTACCCCTAGAGCTTCTCGTTTCGATTATTATTCCCTTTCGCAAGCACTAGCAGCATAAAGGGCAGTGGAGATGAGCAGCTCGAGGGTCAACGTTCACATAATTTAATCAGGTACAAATGTCAATCAGATTTATATACTGAACTGAAACCAATGCTTTGCTTACTAAAGTATATTGTTTGTTAACGGATCTTCAAATGCAGCAGTAGGAAGATTGTCGTAGGAAGACACAGACCTGTTTGTTAACAAATTTCCAAATGCAGCAGCAGAAGAAGATTGTCGTGGGAGAATGCAGACCAAACTCCTAAGTTATATTTTGGAACGCCTACTTATCTTCAATGTAATAGCAGGAGACACTAGAACCTCTTCATTTTCTATGCTAGGCCAACCTATGTTTCCAGATCCTTATGTTTAGTCCCTATGTTCGACCTTATGATACTACCAATCTGAAAAACTAATGTCTCATGCTTTTCGAAACAATGTGTTTCCTTTTCAAACCATGACTTAACTTGATCATTTCTTGCTTCACATTACATGATCACGTTTCAAAGGGTATGGTTGGTTCTGAAAATATGTCTTATGCTTTTCGAAACAATGTGAATCCTTTCCAACCCATAACTTAGCTTGATCATTTGTTGCTTCGCATTACATATTCGCATTTCAAAGAGTATGAATACAACGATGATTGGATTCTATAAATGCAAATTATTTCCACGATTACATGGTTTCAACTGGGACTCCGACTGGTCATCTAGTAATATTTATGGTCAAGTCCACTATCCTTTATAAATTTGAGATGTATCCTCAGTTCTCTGCAGAAACTGAAGGATAAACTTAACTCTTTGTTCAATGATTTACTCATAAATCGTATCACAACATGTTCTTCTTGCTAAGAACTTGGGTCACATTACGTCGAGTACATAACTCTGGTTTTGTATGAAAGAACCTATGACAAAGGCATAGAGGATCCAACACATCCATTTCTTTCATTTAATTAACCATTGTTCTTGTACTGAGATTAACTCGATACTTTTCTTGGATATACAAGCAAGAACTACTTCTTGACTTGTCCCATTCTGAACTCCTTCATAATCTTATCCAGGAAAGTATTTCGACTCAATGTTTATCAAACACATTAATCTATCTTAATATATTTTCAATGTTTAATACTTATTCATCTTCATTTATGCAAGATTCAAATAATCATTAGTACCAGCTACACCATTCACAATATGTTATCCATATATGAGAATGTTCTCATGCTCCCACTCAAATATGTCATGCACATATTAAGTTCAGGATAACACTCATATAGCTCCCACTCGAATATGCCAGTCACATATAAGATATGGATAATATCCACATGGCTCCCACTTAGATATGTCAAATAAATATTAAGTTCAGGATACTAACCACGTAGCTCGTACTCAGATATGCCAGTTACATATAAGGATAGGATAATACTCCCATAGCTCCCACTCAAAATATGTCGTCTACATATTAAGTTTCAGGAAACTATTCAACTCCCATTCAGTTTCATGCAAATGCATGTTTCCTCGATATTTTCGCTAAGTCCAAAATCATTTGATCATTCATCAAATCGAGAATCCCGGTTACGAGACACTAGTATCCATATGTTTTTCAAAACCTTCTTGTTGTACCAATTATAACACTTCTTCAAATGCAGGATTTTAGGAAGTCACGGTATTGATAACAATTTTGGATCAATTGTAGTGAATATCCCATTGACTCAAGCATTGCTACATGTTGTAGTCAACCTATTGAATTTGTCAGAGACATTCTTTGTGACAAATCAATCTTGATGTCTTCTTTGATGTTCACATTTATTCCTTATAACCATGAATTTATGGGAATATCAAGTAACCTCCTTACTTGATAAGATTCAAGCAATCTTAAATGAAACTCAATATAGGATTTCATGACTCATAGTCATATCTCGTACTTAGGTCCACCATCGCTTCTTTGTAGTTCATAGGTATGTCTTATTCCATTAACTTGACAAGTGAATCATGAATATTATTTTGCACAAGGGGCAAATATGTATTCTTGAATCCTACTTTGTTCAGTAAAAGCTTTAATCAAAAATATCATGATCATTATCATTAGTTTCTCCTCTAATTGTAGAGTTTTGCTTCCGGAACATATTCCGTTGTGCTACTCTGACATTTGGAGGCAAGGTCAATTACCTTGGTTGAACTTTCACTTTTCTTCCATTACCACATTTATCAAAAACAATTCTTGACAAACACCAAGATTAGCAATACAAGTTTTGCTCCTTTTGGTTCTAGTTGTGGAAGTTGTATCCATAGTTGACTAAGAATACACTACAAAGATGATTTATCATATAAATCAAGCTTCCTAGAAACCACAACACACCATAACATATATAACATTGGTTTCCACGAACTCAGATGGTTCCCTATACTGAAGTGAGTGTTTGCATATCAAATTAATAACTCTAAACAATAATAACGTAACTCGGTAAGAGATAACTTAGACCATACACTATTCAATAGAGTATGATTACAATGTTCAGGCACATCAACAATATTGAAGTGTCTCAAGACGTTGCAATTTGTGAAACAACTTTCACAAGTCTGTATGCTCATAACTAACTCAAAACATTTGTCACTTTGATCAAATCGTAGAGACTTGTCTTTCTTGTTACCTTAATATCCATCTTCACTCTGAAATCCCTTTTGATCATATCAAATCACTTCAGACTCATGTTTCATTGGTGAATACACATATTCATCTAAGTCCACATATGAAGTTCACGAAATAATGAAATTCACTACATGATGATATACAATACATCACAATGTATGATATTAAACAATCAGTGCACACTCTGTTTTACCAAAACGCGAGGTTTTAGTCATCTCACCTAAAGAGGCATGGTTTGCATGTGTCAAGAGGTCAAGTATCCCAAGACTTCATCAAACCATTCATGACTTAAACTGTAGTGTCATTATTAAGTTTGGATAATTTCTTGGCATTTAGAATATTTCTTATAAATGATCAACTACTATCATCAATATAAGAATAACTCATTCATAATCGTAATGTGACCATAAAAGATATCATTCATAAAAGGAGAACAACTGGCTTGTTTCTCACTAATATGAATAATTGTCTTTGCAGGATGCAAGACACACTAATATAGTTCACATTCAAACGATCATAAATTTATTCATATATTAATCAATTGATAGATGTAGAGGGAGAGTGTTGTCGACATCAACTATCTTGATTATCGTTAGCACACATTGTCACCTCATCCCTTCCAAGCCACTCTCAAGAAGTATGTTCAAGCATCAAATACTTAATCAACCGCAATTAGTGTTTTGTGGGGAAAGACATTTATAACTCGTATATCAAATATACTTTCTCCGTCAATGACTATTCCTGCATTGGTTCTTCTCTTAAAGTTCTTAACTTTAACCATGAACTCATGACAGGTGAACAATTCTCCTTCATGACATAGTCTAGACATGGTCTTTGTAGCTGGAAGGAAGCGGATGCAACTCCCCAACTATCGCAAAGTAACCGGTCACTTAGTAGTCCAAGTTATGCACAAGGTGTTCATGTATCTTATACAGTTTCCAAGTGACTTTCTCAGCAGGTTGTTCCTTCCACCATGGTTGAAAGAAACCTCGTCCATATACTCATATTCCATTACTCTGATTTGTGACTTGGTGCTTTCAAGTTCACCTAGCACGTCATACGTGTTGGTTAACATGCATTCACAATTCAGATTCCATAGAATGAAGTGTGGTGTATTGGACAGTCATTCATAAGTGACGGTGAGTACGATACTCATCATCATTTTCCTTAATTACGGAGTTATCAGGTGTATCTCCTAGCAGTTCTCGTATTAAGTTTAGCAAGTCATTAGCAATGAGTATGTCTCTAACGGTGTTGGTACACGTAAATGAAGTAAGACCCATCTACCTTAAGTTCTTCATAACGCTAAAGAGCATTAGTTATAAACATTTTGGGTATGACATTATCTACAATGATATTTGCTAAGACATGAATATTAAGTTCATAATATGTGGAGTTCAATTTCTTTAATTCTAAAACTCCCACTTAGTACAACATCTCTCAATTTACTAAGTGATCACACAATCCTCGAACACCATACCTCCCCCGATCATCACAGCCATCAGTATGTTGTCCAAGGTAGGCCATCATGCCAATCACATCATCTATGTGACTCGTGCTCGATCTTTCGATTTTCTGTGTTCCAAGCCCGCATCTACATACGTCAAGTCAACCAATCCAACCTTATTGTTAGTTGTTCGGCAAGGCCATATCTGCATATGCCAGGCTTGCCGAACCCAACCTCATTCAAACGCCATTTAATATGTGTGACACCCGGTATGTACGGAATTTCGGCCATATGGGAGATCCTTCCAGGCGGTGCCCATTAAGGGAGAACACAATGTTGGTATTGTGAGAGATTATCCTATTTATGCTACCATCGTTATATCTAGCATATTAGCAAAACAGGATGTCAAACAATAAATCATACATGCTATGATTCCCCCCAACATGCAAATTAAAGTTGAAAACGTCTTTCTACTTTATCTTTTGCAAGTTTTACATGGCTGCTAGGGGTTTCGAGAAAAGAACCGTTTCTATCCTACGAAAACAAGCCACAACACCAAGCCCTCAATTGTCTATATTACACCCCTTTCGGGGCCCTCCGTTGAAAACGTCTTCGCAAAGCTAATGTTAGAGAGACAGACACCCCAAACCACTTATATGGCACAAGCCATATGTCAAGCGTGGAACCAGTCTCGCGTAAACGCGTAAGGTCGGACGGGGCCGCTTCATCAGGACATTGCCGCAATGCTAAACGAGTACACGTGAGAGGGTAACAATTGGAGAATTGATGCCCACATATTATATGTGTTCTATCCGTACAATACATCTACGCATAGCCTTGCTCATGATACCACTGTTGGGGTTCGGGGCAGAAAACACAAATTTTTCCATAACCTACGATACCCAATCCCAAGACCTATGCTATGGCGATGTAAGTAACGGATGGAATAGGTCACATACCAGTATGTAGTCCGTTAAGCGGGAAACGTTCCCGCGTGAACGTGGTTGGTGTAGTCGTACCGGAAATCCCCGATGTCGCGCATCTCCACGATGACTCGAGTAGCCACCCGGTCCTTGAGACCGATGACGGGATTACGTTCCCGTCGGAACGTTGTCGGTGAAGACGCCGCGATACGGCCACGACGATGAAGTAGCGCCACAAGTGTAGCGCCTCGCGGGATTACACACATACGGTGTACCCGACGTCCCTCCGGGCTCCGAACCAGGCGAGCAACGGAAAGAAGATGGATTCGGATCCCGAGCAGCCGACGACGTGCGTATAGTGGATAAACCTCCAACCTAGTGCAGCCTCCATACAAGGAGAGTCCGCTCATAGGAGGGAGAAAGAGGGAGAGAGAGATCAACAGAATTTATCTGTATTTTTTCTGTAATTTTCTGTGTTGAAATAGGGGCACCCACCACATCTATATATAGAGAAAACCGGGGTGCAAATGCCTGTCAACTAGCGATGTGGTACTAATATTAGTACCACATGCGACTAGCACAGGGCATGGTGGCCGTGGCCATCCCCATGGCCGGCGGCGCACTAGGCCAAGTGGCCAAGTGGCCTTTGCTAGCCGTGGTGGCTATGGCCCCCATGGCCCATGTGCCACCCACCCTTTTTTTCTCTTATTCTTTTTTTTTTCTTTCTTCTTTTTTTAACGAAAAAACAAAAAGTACAAAATAATAATATTTCATTAACTATTTAAATTATATTTTAATATTTAGTTTAATTAAATAAATAATAAAACATATTTAAATAACTTTTTGAACAATTCGAAAACACGGAAACCTTTCCGTCTCTCCTCCGAAACGATTTCAGAGTTCTTTCTTATTTCTCCGGCGATTCTGAATCTATTCTTAATGCGTCGAATACCCTTAAGTGTGACACCCTACGGTCCGGGAAACAGCAGACATGATCAAGACATTTTCTTGATCAATGACCATCAATCAGATCTGGTTACAATCCTATATGGCCCATGCGCTTCCATCGAATGAACTTCAATCGATGTTGGATCCGTTAACCGTGTGCCTGTTCCCTTTGTCCTACGATACTTTGCTTGTCTGAGGTTTGATCATCGGTATCCAATATACCTAGTTCGTCCTCGTTCTCAACAAACAAGTTTACTCGTTCCCGTGATATTATAACTCCGTGACCTAGTCACATGTTTGTGCAAACCTTATGATGCAATATCACTGAGTGGGCCCAGAGTACCTATCCGTCACTCGGATGGAAAAATCCCGCTTTGATCTATTTGCATACTCATCAACCATCTATTTCGGAATACCCAAAGTGCACCGTTATGGCCAACATATTCCAGTCAGGCGGTGGGATACAAATCAAAGCCTCCTCATAGATGACAATTACGTATGATCATTACGGTCAAAGGATCTGGTCACTACATTATAGTTATCACAATGTCGAACTATGTGACTTGATCACATCGCAACACTTCTGGTGGGTGTATGTCCATCATATCATTATCCCAATGATACGACTCCATTGCTAACAGACTTATTTGTCTCATGATCAGGAAACCTTGATCATCAATCGCCCAATGGACTAGTATGCTAGAGTTTACTAGGGACCTGGTTGTTTGTATACCACACGTGTATTAAGGTTTCCGCTTAATACAATTATAGCATAGTATAAAACGTATTATGAACTAATGGAATATGCTCAATAAAACATATTTTATTTGCCTCTAGGGCACATTCCCAACAGTTTTATCTCCAATCTTGTGCTTAAATTCTTAGCCCTTGTGAGCTGCCTACATGATCAAGGCACCTATGTAATTTTCTTGTTGTTGCTATGCTATGTTTGCTCGGATCCGATGAATTATGAGATTCTGTTCAGATTGTGATGAGTTATATATTTGGTTCTCCATTTATATTTTGTTCTTGAGTAATTCTTGCATTGTAAGGCCCGATATGCGGTACTGTTCCAGATCTAGATGTTTCCATCCAGATCCGGGTACGAAGCACATATCGGTCCCACCGCGACACATGACGAAGTCATATGCCCCGGATTTCCAACATGATATCACAACATTACAGATATAAGGATACAACATCTCATACAATCGGCATACAACTGCCTCAATTACAATACAACAACGGAAGATACATGTCTGAGTACATACTACAATCAAATGCCTACTGGCAAAGAGAAAAACATCGATCCCCATAACCACACGGGTCCAGGCCCTCCGCCGGGATCCGCCTAACTAGTCGTCGTCGAGTCTCCACGTGAAACGTCGATCACCATACCTGTTGTGCGATCAAGAACCCTGAAAAGAGTTTGGGGGTAGTATCATGAGTACAGAAGTACTCAGCATCCAACTGTAGTGGTCAACTGACCCAGCAAGGACTTCATCACTCGTCATTCTAGGACAACTAGTAGTTTACGGTAAGGAAGGGGTAAGTGGTGAGGTTGCTGCCGCACTAGCATTTATGAAGTGGCTAACGATCTAGAGAGTAAGATAAGAAGCCAAGCATTCGATGAGGAATCGGCTCCAACAAGGCTTGCTATGAACTACTTACGCAAGCATAACACCTATCCTATCCTTGTCCTCCTCTTCGCATCCCGACGAAGAATAAGCAATCAAGGCACACACACACGTTGATCAAGTTATATTAAGATTATCTCGGTTGTTATTGTCTATGAACAAGGAGTAGGTCTCAAGTCGTCCATAGCCGTGGACACGACTTCTCGAAAAGATTTAACCCTGTAGGGGTGTACCAACTGCCCATTACAAGGCTCCGCACGCACGCCCATCACTCTCAGTTGCTACCCATCACAGGCAACCATTTTATGATTTAGTTCCAAGAGATCAGACACGACAGGTCCCTCTAGCTAACAACGAACAAATCCGGGTGGCCCCCGGTGAGTCGACACCCAACTCAAAAGCCGGTCGCGCTCTCGAATCGGCCTCTACCGTCTGGATGAGGTCGTGTTAGTTGCCCAAACAGATGTGGACAACCCCCTAGCTCCCTGGGGTGGACCAACAAGAGAAACCATGTCTCCGCTGACCCGGGTTGTTTGAAAACTACTGGCGGCCGACCAGCACACACACGGTTTCAAATGGTAAATCAGCTTGGGCCACCACTAGAAATGTTTGAAGCTAGGTAGGTAAGAAAAGGGGACCCCATAAAATCCCACACACGGTTAGGCACGCTCAGTCTTAAGACCAATACTCGGAACTCGGGTCCTAGGTGACTCGAATGGAACAAATCGTCGGGGCGGGATAGCCTAGACCTTCCATCCTTCGTCGAATATAGTCAACATTATAATAATCATATCATCAACAACAATATAATAATGTGATATCCCAAACCAAGGAGTAACAGGGTAACATCGTAGCATCCTAAGAATGCACACTAAGTAGGGGCTGAGCAACGAGCAATAGTAACATAGCAGTACATGGTTTGCTGAGAGGGGACATGGCTGTATCGGTTTGAAAGGGGCTGTAAACATGTGGTAGGAGCAAACATTCGAACCTATCCTAGACTAGCATGCAAACCGCTGGTTGAAATAGAATGGATCATAACTAATGTATAGTCCTTGCCTGTTGATAAGTCGGGTTCCGAAGGTGTAGTTGATCGCAAGCTTGCAACGTCTCCGAGAGGTACCCGCGGAAGCACACAAGACGGTAAACACTGGAAAGCAATCAACGAGCAAGCATCTATTACTATGACGCAAACACGAGCAAGCATCAACAAGAGGGCAACACGAGACATCGCACCTACCGTCGAGAGCGGTTACAAACGGGTTAAGTGGAGTAATCGTCACACATGACGATACCGCACATTTGGAAAGGTTCAAGTTGTTTAGCTACAGTTGATCAACAAAGGTTGTTAACATGGCATCTCACTCAATCATGGCATAGCACACAAACATGGCAAGAGGTGAAGCATAAAGGAAACTATCTATGCTAGTCAATATAAGTGAGGCACAACCTAAACATGGCAAACTATTGCGGACCCCACGATATTTATTGAATTTGGTACTATTTTGTCCTAAACATAATTTTATTATTTTTATTAGCAAGCAAAAAACAAGCATAAACACAATCTGCATGAAATTCTAGTCAAGTTACTTATAAGAAACATTTTAATCAGAGCAACGGTTAAAAAGTTATGGCAATTGCAGTTTACAGTGGCAAGCAGTTGTAAATAGCAGGTAAACAACATGTAAACAAAGTCAAACATGGCAACAAGCAACATTTTAATAATATACACAGAAATCTAAGCAATTTTCATGTTTAAAGCATCGTGATCCGAGCTACCGTTAAAAAGATACGGGCACCGCAAAAATACTAATACAATCTGCCTAAATAAAAAAAAGAGCTACAACAGTTATTGGGCCGGCCCAACAGCAAGAAATAAATAAAAACAAAAGAAAAAAAGGGGGGGCGAGCTCACCTTGGGCCGAGGCCCAGGTGGCTGGAGAGGCCGTGGCTGACTGGGCCAGGCGGCTGCGAGGCGGTTCGGGCCGCGGGACGAGGCCGGCCCACCAGGCGGCTACAGCGGCTGGATCGGGGCGCCCGGCCTCCCGTCGGCCATGGCGCGGCTGCGGTCGCAGCGGCCGGCCTCCGGCGAGGGGCGGCGCGGCGAAGAGGGGTTCCAGGAGGGCGCGGGAGGGCGGCGCCGGGCCGGATCCAGGCGCAGAGGGCGGCTGGGGAGGCGTCCGAAGGCGCGCATCGGCTGCGGCAGCCGAGCTCCATGGCGGGAGGGCGGCGGCTCTGACGGTGCAGCGGCGCAAGACCTGCATAGGGAGGACGAGGGAACGCGTGAGGGGAGAGGAGGAGAAGGGAGAGGCGCGCGGGAGGAGAGGGAGAGGAGGATGGCCGGCGCGCGGCTCGCCTGCAGCCGGCGGCGCGGCGGCGCGGGAGACCTCCACGGCAGGCGGCGGGATTCGGGCCCTAGCGGGCCCGCGACGGCGCTCCAGGCCCTGCGGGGCCCAATCCGACAGGGAAGAGGCTGGAGGGGCTACGTGGACACCACGGGAGCCCTCGATTTCGCGATCTGATGGCCAGAAACAGCTGGGGTTAGGGTTTCGGTGGAGAGATGGATTTGGGGGCAGATTTGAGTGGAGATCAGGGGTGTGGCTGCAAAATTTTGGCTAGGGAAACCCTAGAAAGGGGTGGGAGTGTGGTGGTCTTTATATAGCCCAGGTGGCTGGCAGTTTGCAAAAACATCCCCGGTTTTTCTCTCTCGCGCGCGGTGTTTACGTTTCTGACCGCCGGGGGTCCGCAGTACCTCCGATTTAGGTAAAACTTCGAACTGCGCGATCAGCGCGTCGAGCCGGAGGCGTTCACCTTGCGCTGGAACCGTTCCAAGAACACTTTTCGGCGCGCTATAAAAAAACCCGTTTAGTTATTAAACGGGGTTTTTCGTTCCATTGGCTGCGGCTGGTCTCGTGCGGTTTTTTTGCGACGGTGATCGGGTGAAACCCGGTGTCGCAAAGGTTGAGTGTTAGGGTGGCAAGGGTCGGTCTCCGTCCGGTATGAGATAAGAGGGGAAAAAAATAATCGTCGATCGATAAATCGGGGATGCAAACACCGCAAACAATTCAGACGATTCAAACAATTCACACCGAAAACAAAATTTTTAATTTTTGTGAAATCTGGGCTGTTACAATACAACACCACCAACAAGGGATCTCGCCCCGAGATCCTGGACGATCCGGGGGAGAGGGGGAAGAGAAAAGAGAGTCGACGATCTTCAACGCCACCAACAAGGGACTCTGCTCCATGTCGACGTCGAACTTCTGTCGAGAAACTTTCCGCAGGGAGACGACATCGTCGAAAAAAACGAAATCGTCGGGTGTCACGAGGAAGAGCGATCGCGAAAACCAGATCAAGGGATAGTGATTTTCGATGCAAGTCATAAAAACACCGGGCAAAAGGATGGATGGCAACGGCTGACCAAGATGTAAACCAGAGTTGGAAGAACTAGAGGTACTACAGGATTTCCCAAACCAGAGATCGGAATCGAGACAATACGCTGCAAGCACGGCATTGTAACCATTCCTAAACTCCACACACTCGAGATCCTAAAGTTTGAAGGGGATAAGGCTAGAATAAAACACTTACGACACTAGTCCTGACCAGAGCAAGGGTAAGGAGAAAAAGATTCCTACTCTTCGATAACTAACTTAGTAACTATAAAATAGTTTTTGTCTAGACTCGACTTCAGCCAGAGAGGGGATCCTACGGTCGGTAAGGCTCTGATACCAAGTTGTAAGGCCCGATATGCGGTGCTGTTCCAGATCTAGATGTTTCCATCCAGATCCGGGGACGAAGCACATATCGGTCCCACCGCGACACATGACGAAGTCATATGCCCCGGATTTCTAACATGATATCACAACATTACAGATATAAGGATACAACATCTCATACAATCGGCATACAACTGCCTCAATTACAATACAACAGCGGAAGATACATGTCTGAGTACAGACTACAATTAAATGCCTACTGGCAAAGAGAAAAACATCAATCCCCATAACCACACGGGTCCAGGCCCTCCGCTGGGATCCGCCTAACTAGTCGTCGTCGAGTCTCCACGTGAAACGTCGATCACCATACCTGTTGTGCGATCAAGAACCCTGAAAAGAGTTTGGGGGTAGTATCATGAGTACAGAAGTACTCAGCATCCAACTGTAGTGGTCAACTGACCCAGCAAGGACTTCATCACTCGTCATTCTAGGACAACTAGTAGTTTACGGTAAGGAAGGGGTAAGTGGTGAGGTTGCTGCCGCACTAGCATTTATGAAGTGGCTAACGATCTAGAGAGTAAGATAAGAAGCCAAGCATTCGATGAGGAATCGGCTCCAACAAGGCTTGCTATGAACTACTTACGCAAGCATAACACCTATCCTATCCTTGTCCTCCTCTTCGCATCCCGACGAAGAAGAAGCAATCAAGGCACACACACACGTTGATCAAGTTATATTAAGATTATCTCAGTTGTTGTTGTCTATGAACAAGGAGTAGGTCTCAAGTCGTCCATAACCGTGGACACGGCTTCTCGAAAAGATTTAACACTACAGGGGTGTACCAACTGCCCATTACAAGGCTCCGCACGCACGCCCATCACTCTCAGTTGCTACCCATCACAGGCAACCATTTTATGATTTAGTTCCAAGAGATCAGAAACGACAGGCCCCTCTAGCTAACAACGAACAAATCCGGGTGGCCCCCGATGAGTCGACACCCAACTCAAAAGCCGGCCACGCTCTCGAATCGGCCTCTACCGTATGGATGAGGTCGGGTTAGTTGCCCAAACAGATGTGGACAACCCCCTAGTTCCCTGGGGTGGACCAACAAGAGAAACCATGTCTCCGCTGACCCGGGTTGTTTGAAAACTACTGGCGGCCGACCAGCACACACACGGTTTCAAATGGTAAATCAGCTTGGGCCACCACTAGAAATGTTTGAAGCTAGGTAGGTAAGAAAAGGGGACCCCATAAAATCCCACACGCGGTTAGGCACGCTCAGTCTTAAGACAATTACTCGGAACTCGGGTCCTAGGTGACTCGAATGGAACAAAGCGTCGGGGCGGGATAGCCTAGACCTTCCATCCTTCGTCGAATATAGTCAACATTATAATAATCATATCATCAACAACAATATAATAATGTGATATCCCAAACCAAGGAGTAACAGGGTAACATCGTAGCATCCTAAGCATGCACACTAAGCAGGGGCTGAGCAACGAGCAATAGTAACATGGCAGTACATGGTTTGCTGGGAGGGGACATGGCTGTATCGGTTTGAAAGGGGCTGTAAACATGTGGTAGGATCAAACATTCGAACCTATCCTAGACTAGCATGCAAACCGCTGGTTGAAGTAGAATGGATCATAAGTAATGTATAGTCCTTACCTGTCGATAAGTCGGGTTCCGAAGGTGTAGTTGATCGCAAGCTCGCAACTTCTCCGAGAGGTACCCACGGAAGCACACAAGACGGTAAACACTGGAAAGCAATCAACGAGCAAGCATCTATTACTACGAAGCAAACACGAGCAAGCATCAACAAGAGGGCAACACGAGACATCGCACCTACCGTCGAGAGCGGTTACAAACGGGTTAAGTGGAGTAATCGTCACACACGATGATACCGCATATTTGGAAAGGTTCAAGCTGTTTATCTACAGGTGATCAACAAATGTTGTTAACATGGCATCTCACTCAAGCATGGCATATCACACAAACATGGCAAGAGGTGAAGCATAAAGGAAACTATCTATGCTAGTCAATTTAAGTGAGGCACAACCTAAACATGGCAAACTATTACGGACCCCACGATATTTATTGAATTTGGTACTGTTTTGTCCTAAACATAATTTTATTATTTTTATTATCAAGCAAAAAAACAGCATAAACACAATCTGCACGAAATTCTAGTCAAGTTACATATAAGAAACATTTTAATCAGAGCAACGGTTAAAAAGTTATGGCAATTGCAGTTTACAGTGGCAAGCAGTTGTAAATAGCAGTTAAACAACATGTAAACAAATTCAAACATGGCAACAAGTAACATTTTAATAATCTACACAAAAATCTAAGCAATTTTCATGTTTAAAGCGTCGCGATCCGAGCTACCGTTAAAAAGATACGGGCAACGCAAAAATACTAATACAATCTGCCTAAATAAAAAAAAGAGCTACAACAGTTATTGGGCCGACCCAACAGCAAGAAATAAATAAAAACAAAAGAAAAAAAGGGGGGCGAGCTCACCTTGGGCCGAGGCCCAGGTGGTTGGAGAGGCCGTGGCTGACTGGGCCAGGCGGCTGCGAGGCGGTTCGGGCCGCGGGACGAGGCCGGCCCACCAGGAGGCTACGACGGCTGGATCGGGGCGCCCGGCCTCCCGTCGGCCATGAGCGGCTGCGGTCGCAGCGGCCGGCCTCCAGCGAGGGGCGGCGCGGCGAGGAGGGGTTTCAGGAGGGCGCGGGAGGGCGGCGCCGGGCCGGATCCAGGCGCAGAGGGCGGCTGGGGAGGCGTCCGGTGGCGCGCATCGGCTTCGGCAGCCGAGCTCCATGGCGGGCGGGCGGCGGCTCCGACGGTGCAGCAGCGCAAGGCCTGCACAGGGCGGACGAGGGAACACGTGAGGAGAGAGGAGGAGAAGGGAGAGGGGCGCGGGAGGAGAGGGAGAGGAGGATGGCCGGCGCGCGGCTCGCCTACAGCCGGCGGCGCGGGAGACCTCCACGGCAGGCGGCGGGATTCGGGCCCTAGCGGGCCCGCAGCGGCGCTCCAGGCCCTGCGGGGCCCAATCCGACGGGGAGGAGGCTGGAGGGGCTACGTGGACACCACGGGAGCCCTCGATTTCTCGATCCGATGGCCAGAAACTGCTGGGGTTAGGGTTTCGGTGGAGAGATGGATTGGGGCAGATTTGAGTGGAGATCAGGGGTGTGGATGAAATTTTTTGGCTAGGGAAACCCTAGAAAGGAGTGGGAGTGTGGTCGTCTTTATATGGCCCAGGTGGCTGGCAGTTTGCAAAAACATCCCCGGTTTTTCTCTCTCGCGCGCGGTGTTTACGTTTCTGACTGCCGGGGGTCCGCAGTACCTCCGATTCGGGTAAAACTTCGAACTGCGCGATCAACGCGTCGAGCCGGAGGCGTTCACCTCGCGCTGGAACCGTTCCGAGAACACTTTCCGGCGCGCTATAAAAATAACCCGTTTAATTATTAAACGGGGTTTTTCGTTCCATTGGCTGCGGCTGGTCTCGTGCGGTTTTTGCGACGGTGATCGGGTGAAACCCGGTGTCGCAAAGGTCGAGTGTCAGGGTGGCAAGGGTCGGTCTCCGTCCGGTACGAGATAAGAGGGGGAAAAATAATCGCCGATCGATAAATCGGGGATGCAAACACCGCAAACAATTCAGACAATTCAAACAATTCACACCAAAAACAAAAAAATTAATTTTTGTGAAATCTGGGCTGTTACATGCATGTTCTCCGTTGCTTTTTATTGCTTTGGCCAAGTAGTAGATAGTAACTCCAAGAGGGAGCGTTTATGCTTGATTGTGAGTTCATGCCCCCGATGTCTAGCTTGAGTGACAGAAACATAGACTAGGGTGTGTGTTGTTGCCACCGGGGAGAAAACAACGGTGCTTGTAACCGCGGTTGCAAGGATTGTTTACCTTACGCAAAGTTTGTTAATGTAGTTGTCTGTTGCAACTTAATACCAGCGAGATGTTCTGGATAGATATATCAAGGTGGATGATTATTGATTAGATGCCGTTGGATTTCGGTCTACTTGTCTTGGTGTACTGCCCATACTTTTGAGCCTCTAACTTTCTTGCAGCATAATTAGCATTGCGGTGCATTTATAATTTTGTCAATTGCCCAGCTGTAATTTGTTCACCCAACTTAGCTATTTTATTGTCTTTTGGGAGAGAGACATCACTATTTCCACCATTGTTTACACTTCAACTCTTTAATGCTTTTATTTCCTTTTCGTTGCAATAACCACTACTATTTCCCGCTTGTGTTTGATCCTTTGTAAACAACAAGACCAGAGAGGTTGACAACCTCTCTGAACTCGTTAGGAGCAAAGTTATTTCTTGCTGTGTGCAGGTCCACGTCAACTCCTAGATAGAAAATTTCTAGCGCCGTTGCCACCTACTTGCAGAATTCAGAGTCCTATTGGAGACATAAATATTGGTATCTTCACTGAGGGAAATTTACCGCTAGCTACATGTCAACCTTCCACTTGGGGTAACCAATAAGGGGCGAGAAGCCATCAACAGTGCGCGGGATTCCATGCGTGTGCTTCAAGAGGAGTCTTTGTACCAAATGTTAGCGTTCCGGTACAGAAAAAAATAATTTTCTATCTACGACACCCAAACCCAAGGACCTATGCTATGCTGATGTAAGTAACGGAGGGAATCGGTGTTCATACCTTTGAAAGCCGAAAGCGACGTTCCTTACAGGAAACATTCTACGAACGTGGTTGGCGTAGAATTTCGATCCTTATGGCCTGCTGGCCATGCTGAAGACCTGCCGGCAATGAAGGAGTATCACACATGCAACACCTCGTAGTCTCACACGCGTACGGTGTAAGAGACGTTCCCCCGGGCTCCGAACTAGCCGAGCAGCGGAAGAAGATGGATTCGGATCACGATTCCAGCAGCGCGACGACATGCATATGGTGGAGAAAACCCCAACCTTGCACAAGCTCCAAACAAGGGGAACCCGACGAAGGAATGAGAACGAGAGAGAGAGAGATTTGAAATGTGTCTCAAATTGGGATGCTCAAAAGGGGGCACACCTCCCCTTTATTTATAGTCCAAGAGGAGGTGTAGCCCCCCTCCCCTTCCCATGTGGAACTATACCCACAAGGGGGGGGGGGGGGGGTTCGGCCAGCCAAAGGGGGAGGAGCCCCTCTCATGGCGCAAGGGACCAAAGGGGGAGGCTCACCTTCCACCTAATGGGCCATATGAGGCCCATATGCCCTTAATTATTTTATTTAATTATTTAAATCAAATATTTAATAATTAATTCATTAATGAAATACTAAAGCATATTTAAATAACTTTTTGAACAATTCAAAAAACTTCAGAACTATTTATGATCTCCTCCGAAACAATTCTGGAGTTCTCGCTTATTTCTTCGGTGATCCCGAATCTATCCTAAGTGCGTCGAATACCCTTAAGCGTGACACCCTACGGTTCGAGACAACTCCAGACATGATCAAGACACTCTCTGATCAATGACCAATAGAGGGATCTGGATACCCATGATGGCCCCTGTGCTTCCACGAATTTACTTCATCTTTTGAACTTTTAACGTTGAGTCCTAATCCCTTTGTCGCTACGGTACTTTGTTTGTCCGAGGTTTGATCGTCATATCCTATACCTAGTTCATCCTCGTTACTGACAACCATATTTACTCGTCCTGTGATATTACAACTACACGACCTAGTCACAAACTTGCAAGCTATATTATGCAATATCACCGAGTGGGCCTATAGTACCTATCCGTCACTCGGATGGACAAATCCCGCTCTGATCCATACTCCTCAACGTATTCATTTGGAGTACCTGAGTTACACCTTTATGGTCACCCTGTTATGGTGTGACAGTGGATGCAATCAAAGCATCTCGCCATCTCCGCATCATTTTGGGTAGCGTGTTACCGGCAAGCACCAAGCAACTTAGGCCCTGTTTGTTTGGGCTTTTGCAGCTTTTCCATTTTGGACAAGAAGCCATAAAAGCTCCTAAATATGTGTTTTTGGAGCTTTTATGGCTTTTGGAGCTAAATATTGTTATATTGATTCATCAAGAGCCATAAAAGCTCCCAAATAGGTGTTTTCGGAGCTTTTATGGCTTTTTGTCCAAGATGAAAAAGCTGCAAAAGCAGAAGCAAAAGCCCAAACAAACAGGACCTTAGTCCGTCCATCCTCCCAAACGTGCCAGCAGCCCGCTGCCTCGGACATTCGGCTCATGCAGTTGACGCACGCCGACGAGCGGCTCCGAAGAGAAGTTTTTGAGCGTCGGCAGGACGACTGCTGCCAAGGTCGAGGGAGACGACAATCTTCATGCCGCCGGTGCTCGTACTCCTCGACGCCGAGTCGGTGGTCTCCATGCTGCATGTGCTCATTGTTGGGGCTCCGGTACATAAAATAATAATTTTCTACCTACGACACCCAATACCCAAGACCTATGCTATGCTGATGCAAATAACGGAGGGAATCATTTTTCATACCTTTGAAGACCGAAAGTGGGAAACGTTCTACGAACGTGGTTGACGTAGACTCGCGATCCTTACGACCTCCTGGTCGTGTAGAAGTCCTCCGGCGATGGAGTACCGCACGTGCAGTACCTCGAGGGATTACACGCGTACGACGTAGTCGATGTTCCCCCGAGCTCTGAACCAGGCGAGCAGTGGAAGAAGATGGATTCAGATCCCGATTCCAGCAGCACGACAGCGCGAGTATGGTGGAGAAACCCCCAACCTAGTGCAAGCTCCAAACAATGGGAGCCCGACGAAGGTAGGAGAAAGAAAGAGAGAAAGAACTCAATTGGATGAAGAAAAAAGGGCACCCTACCCCTCCTTATATAGGTTAAGGAGGGGAGCCAACCTTCCTCCCTCCCCCATGTGGGACTAATCCCAAAGGGGGGAGGGCATCCCTTGGCGCATGGCCCAAGGGGGAGTCCTTCCCCTAGTGGGCCTTTTATGGTCCATATGCCTTTTAATTTATTTTAATTGTTTTTAATTATATTTTAATATTTAATTTTGTTAATTAGACACTAAAACATATTTAAATAATATTTTGAACAATTCAAAAATTTCAGAACTATTTCTGGCACCCACCGAAACAATTCCGGCGTTCTCTCTTATTTCACCGATGATCCCGAATCTATCCTTAATGCATCGATTACCCTTAAGCGTGACACCCTACGGTTCGGGACAACAATCGACATGATCGAGACACTCTCTGACCAATGACCATCATGTGGGATCTAGTTACAATCCTTGATGGCCCTGTGCTTTCATCGAATTAACTTCATCGTTTGAATCGCTAATGTTGAGTCCCGATCCTTTTGTTCTACGGTACTTTGTTCGTCCGAGGTTTGATCGTCGGTATCGTATACCTAGTTTATCCTACTACACGTGTTTAATGTTTTCGTTTAATACAATTATAGCATAGTATAAAATTTATTATGAACAAACAGAAATATGGCCAAACAACGTCTATATTAGTTGCCTCTAGGGCACATCTCCAACACCAAGGACCTTGGTGAGGTGTCGTGTGCGAGGGCGTGCTCGCAGACAGAGCTTAGTCGCTTTGGATTTTTGTCGAGTACCAAGGACCTTGGCAAGGTGTCGTGCGCGAGGGCGTGTTCGCGAGACAGAGCTTAGTCGCTTTGGTTTTTTTGGAGTTGCTGGGACTGACCTCGAGCGTAGACATCCATATTGTAGCCCCCTCTCGTGTGATACACGAGGAGAATCGACAAGCACAGGAAGCTCGTGAAGCGCGAAAGAATTGCTTGCGAAGAAAAAGTTGTTCAAGAAGCATAGACACAAAGACGAGACTGGCCAGTCACACGAAGTCTTATTTCTCTTTTAAAAGTTACTTTATATCGAAGAGGCAAACAAACACACACAAGGTAAAAATGTCATTGACGTGGAGCACGGTTTAACTTTGAGGATAGTTGGCCCGTCAGCGTTTCTAATGTAAAAAAATTCGCCGTGATGTGTGACTTTTATTGTGGATGGGCACCGAGACTTCGCTAAATTCAGTGGATGTTTAGATCAGTTGGGATTTACGTAAACAGTCTGTTCGTAGGTGTAGGATTTTCGCTAGAAAAAAGGTGTCTGCCAAAAAAAACCGTTAGCGTTTCCGCACAGAAAAAAAAATGGCTGTCAAAATAGCCGTTACCGATTTCGCACAGAGAGAAAAAAGATGGCTGCCAAAAGAGCCGCGAAATCCTACCCGGCCACCCACGCCTCTCGGAACCCCACCCAAGTACCCAACCCCTCCTCCCCCACGATCTTGTCGCCGGCGCCATCACCCACGCCGGTCGGTTCCGGCGAGTCCCGGCGCCGCGCACCACTCTCCCCTGCCCCCAAGCTCCGCCCCTCCCTTCCCTCCACCCAGATCCGGCGCTCAAGGCCTCTCCCCACCCACACGGCTAGGGTTTCGGGTGCCTCCCATCTTCTTAGGCCGGAATCAACCACAACCGACGACGGCGAGGCCAGAGGTCACCGGAACCGTCACCGGCGTGGCTGCAGTTAGTACTTCCCCTCCTTTTCCCCCCAATCCCCATCAGCGGCAGCAACACGAAGAGGAGGAGCGGCCCGGCGGCTGTGGCGAGAAGAGGCGCACCTCCCACTCCCGCTCCGACGCTATCCACATGGCGATGCTATTCCCAAGTTCGAGCAAAAAGGTCTCCTTTTCCCCATTTCCTTCTCTTGCGATTTCTTCTTCATCTTCTTTGATTGGTCTAGTGGAGAAACAGTGCAGTCCTAAAGTTACTGTGAATTTGTGCATTTCCTTCTCTGAATTTTTGGCAAGGCAGGTTCAAGCCCTCTGTAAATTGGTTGTGTCAAATTCCAGGGAGCCTCTAGTTCCTCTTATTGTTAAATTTAGTGTAGCTAGCTTAGTGCATTAGTGCACTTTTTAAAATTGCTAGTGCACTAGTGTAAATTTGCTATAGTGGTGCTTAATTGTAAACTGAATTTGCTGAATGTATTGTAAACTTAATTTACTGCAAACTAAATTTGAAGTCCCTGCTTTGCTTGGATTTACTATAAATTTACAGTTTGGTCAGTTTGTTAATCTTCAGAGGTTGTTTGATCTGGTGATTCGTGATCTGGTCAACGCTTGTGTCGAAGTGGTGCACTTAGACACCTCCTTTTTCCATGATAAAGTGATAAACAGGTTACTCTGACGGTGCACTTGGATTATCATCGAGATGACCGACGGTGGCGCTGACTATTGCTTTGAGTGCTTCGGGCTGGTGGCGCTGATGAGCCTAAGCAGGACATTTCGCTTCTCGCCGACAAGTACCTGAACAAGGTGACACTTATCAGACCAACCATGCATGCGTAATGTCGATATTCTAGTCTCATAAGTCATAATGATATAATATTTTAAATCCATTGCATGGCCATTCAGACTCTTGAAACATAAATGTTTATACCAAGAAAAACAATAGTGGGTAGTGGGTAGTGATGAATCAAACAAGGATGAAGGATGATGGGCTTGACCTTTGACCATTTCTTGACTCTTCCTAGGTTAGGATTGTCACATGCTAAGTATTTGATTGTACCTACTGGCCGCTGAAATCAGGAGCATGTGAATTTTCCATTCCAGCTTGATTACAAATTAACATCTATTTAGTACTGTCAGTCATTACTATGTTTTCCCTAATTGGTAATTGTTTTGTTGTGGTATTTAGGTATGCTCCAGTGAAAAATGACTTCTTGTTTGAGAGGGTATGCATAATTCCTATCAATTATGTTTGTTTCTTGCAATTAGAGAGAGGTGGGGGGGGGGGATAAGGAGGGGTATTCAGATATATTCTATCATACTTTGCGCACAACATTTTCTTCAGACAATATGTTGGACAGTGCACCGAATCAAATTTGTTAGTATACCTTTTGTTGTCTCTTTCAACTTGTAGAGGCCGCAAAGTTTCATTTTTGATACGTTGGATCTGATTTGTTACCACAAATGATTGGATATGCTTTTTTTTCTTCTCATGCACTACAAGTTGATTTGGTGATCCTTTTTTTTGAGGGGCGGGGGGGGGGGGGGGTTGATTTGGTGATCCTGTAATGCGTTATTATATTTAGTTAAAATATATATGTATTTGAGCTCAACTATCAAATCCAGTGGTAGAGAATATGGGAAGCCGGTGACAGTCGTGGCATCCCGAGCTGGATTCTATCTGTCAGGGAAGCGCATGCTCATTAGCTGCTCCCTTGTTGGGTCGTTGCAGCAGATGAGCCGTGTATTCAAAATAAAGGTCTCAGACTCTAAACGAGCTCTCTTTTATCAATGTATTTTAAGTATAGAGTTTCATTTAGTTTTGGTCGCCTAGAAGGAGTTTAAGCTATGTTGAAGTGAAACCGAAGCCGATATAATCTAATTTCTACTATAAATCTCGCTGGGCTACCTGCATACCTGGAGCACTTGTGATCTGTGATGAATCTGGTTCGCTGCTTAGTACCTGCTTTGTACTTTTCACCTCGCTTGTAAACATCTGGGCGTTGGTTTTCCTGTACGTTACCTTTTTATTTTATAGCGAATGACTATTGGGCCACCCTTGAGCGCTGGTCCAGGTTGCAGTGACAGCGTGTGTGCTTGTTTATGTTCCGATGGGGAAGGGAGGTGTACACAGCGTCCATTGTGAGTTGCAGGTAGAGGTGATCGTGGGGTGGCTGGGTTCTTTTTACCGTCTTTGTCTGTTCTTACGCGGAGTTGCTTTGACATGTTCTACTTCAGGTGGCCCCTTCTGGCGGTTGGTCACATCTGTCGGTGGGCTCCCTTTTCACTCTGCCATACATAGCAAATGCATTAAGTGACTAATTAATCTTCATTAAAGTTGTTTTTTGCTTCAGTTATAAAACATAGCCTTTTAGAGCAGATGATTTTAGATAGATCTAACAAGAGGTCTGCAATTGCATTGTCAAAAACTGGCTATTTGAATGGTGTTTCTAATGTGAAGTTTTTGTTTGGAGAGAACTAGGCTCTAACAAAGTCTGTGCTTACATGTTGTTTCTTATGTACAACGACAGCAAGTTCATGTTCAAACGCCAGCAACTGCCAGGGCGCCAAATAGAAGAAGAAGAGGTTGGGCTCATGTATTTGTCAAGCAAATTCTGAATGACGTAGTTGTCTTTCCTCTTGGATAGTTGAATTAATTACGTGCACATGATTTTCCAGGTTAATCAGAAGATGCTGAAATCTGCACTCATCAAAGATTTATACTTTGAAATGGACCGCCTCAAGCAAGGTTTGCCTTTACCTTACAAATGTGCCAGAATATATGTTATTATAAACTTCATGAAAACACGATGCAATGCAACCCATCTCTTTTTTGATTCATCTGCTGATTGTAAGCTTATTTTCTGAAACATAATTATAATCATGCCATGTGGAACGCTTCATACTACAGAGGGGTCACTTGCAGATTTAAGCGTGGCTAGTATTGGAGCTTTTTCTTGCCTATCAGTACACCTCATTTAGGTTTATTTTCGATGTCCCAATTAGATATTGCTTTAAACTTGTTGCGAGTGTACTTTGATTTATATGCATCTCTTGATTTCTTTTATTCATGGTTTCCCAGCACATGTGAATAGTATCACAATTAGCATTGGTTTCTGCTGGAGGCAACAATTAGTCAGGAGTTGTCAGTTTCTTAGTTTCTCTTGTTTATTCTTGTTTCGGTCAAGAATGATTTAAATTTAAAATAAAGTGGTCTGCGCACCAAGCCAGATCAGGATGTTTTTGTGTTTGTCGCTGCGGTGCTTGGTGGTGTGGACAATCCGTTGAGAATTGTAGATTATTGTTGAAAAACATAAAAGTAGTTTTTTGTATCGAACATGTGACCTTTGACACTATTATTGAGATCTGTTTACTTACTGTGACTAATGGAAGCTGCTCTGCTCTATATTACTAGTGAATACTTATCATTCGGTTCATGGTGTTATGATGCATATTGCTTAGTTCAGCGTCTGGATTGCTACCATTGTTTTTATGCTACAGTTTTTTTTTGGCAGTGTCTTCCTATTTAACTTGCCATTTTAATGTTTCACACAAAGCTTATTGATAAATATTCCTTGAAACTGAACTGCACACAAACAAAGGATGCACTTAAGCTCCTGAAGAAACACCTTGGGAATAAGAATTCAAAAGTGCAAATTCTGGCCCTTTATGTGAGTCCTACAAAATTTCTTGTATATTTTAACTATTTGGAGTCGTGACTCAATATGGCATCTTCTATATTCTGTTAAATGTGTTAAATGTGCCTGGTTGTTGTAATACAAGTTCTACATACATTCAGTTGCTAATAATGCATACATTTAAAAATAATGCATCTATTTGTTTGTTATATAAGTTTGTCTCGTCCAATTTTTATGCTTCGACATGTATCCATTTGTTTTGAAAAGAGTCCAACAGCATATATACATTTTTTTCTTACGTGCATGTCTCTTTTTATTGATTGTTTAATTACCTTGCCTTACTGTTTCAAGTTCTAGAGACTCTTAAGAAAAAAATCAATAAAATCATATCGGCCCTCGAGGAAGGGTTGAAGTGTCGAGGAGCAGCAGGCATGTAAATCTGACTGCAATTCATGTATGTATCTTCCTATTTATCTGTTGTTCAACAGTTGTGGCTCCCAGCCAGGCTTCGGTCTCATCCTATTAATCATGTGATCTTCGAAAACATGTTAGTTTTTGTCCAGCGTGTGATCATATTAAGCCTCCAGGAGGACAATACCTTGTACCTTGTGCTCCTACTGATATTGTCAGAACTTTGTTAATTGAGTTTTGGTGGAAACTCACTACTGCTAAAATTTCAGATAATGAAATGTTTCAGATCATTAGGAAGTTCACTAACCTATTAGGATACATAGCTGAAATGTGTGCACACTTTTGGTTGTTGTGGAGTTAGTTCTATTTTTTTGATAGTATAGATGTCAGAACAATAGCTTTGATCCAGAAATACTATTTAAATTTTCTCTTTCTATAAAAAATGTCTACTGTAAATCAGTTTCATGGCTTCCTTTCGTGTGGGTCCCAGTTTTTATTCCCAGTTTTTGTTTCTATGTGCATAGCAGGTCCGAACCAAATTTCTTAAAAACCTCACTATCATCCAACGTGAGTTTTTTCTGATCCTTGTTCCTAAGCTCACTCCTCTCTGCCCATTTGAGAGACTTGTGTAATGCTCTGTGCTTCTCGAAGTAATGATGTTTCTTCTAGCTTGAATCTTTTCTTTTATTTCATGCCTTCTGATTTTATTTTTGCTTGCTGAATGACAAGTAACAAATCTAAAACTTTTTAATTCATCATTTCCATTGCTTATTGTTTATCTTGAGTATACGAGTCCGTGTCAGTTTGCTTATTGTTTATCAGAGGTTTATCTTCTGGAGATCAGCGGTTTATCTGTTTAAAATACATTCTCATCATGGATGTGTAACCCAGGGATCCGAGGCGTGCGGTGTGGAGGTACTGCTCGCTGGTCTCGTCGTGTAGGCCATGAGCGGCAGCGGCACTAGCTCGGGGAGCATGCAGTAGCGGGGCAAAAGGATCAGCGACGGCGGCAATGTACTATCCCGTCGCTTATGATAGAGGCCCATCTTCCTGTTCGAGGTGATTCGAGGCCCCTCATCTTGTTCAAAACTTGTTATTTATGCAACATGTAGTAGCAGTTTAGTGCAAGTATACTCAGTATCCCCTGGGTACTACCATTATCTGAATTTAGCCAGTAAGTTCATGCCATCTGGCCTTTGTTAAGATTCAGATGTTGCAATTATGCAAGATTAAATTAGTACAACATAGTTGGTGAATTAAGAAACACCGATTGTACCAGATTAAATTAGTATGACATAGTTGGTGAATTAAGAAACACCGATTGTTCCAGATTAAATTATGTCATATTAACTCATTATTATGCCTATTTCTGTAAGTTTGGAAAAATAGTTGTGACAATATCTCGCATGAAAACTTTCTATTTATTTTTATGTAATTATATAAGAAACCCGATTTGATTATACATATATATGCTTGTCAGGTTAGGCGCGATTGGCGGTGGGGTCAAGAAGCAGGGGAGGCGGACGATGAGGACAGTAAGCAGTAGGCCATCGTAGTGCAGTGCAGCCGCAGGGAAGGAGGAGGTTTTCCGCGTCCCTGTGGTATCGGTGGAGCTGCTCCAGCGGGGTGAACCATTGCTAGCCCCAGCTTTCTTCTCCCGTGCCCCTTTTTGTGATCATAACAAGATGATCCTGAGATTAATAAGAATCCATATGTTCTCCATGTCATGGCATGATTTAATTGTTTACTTATTATTCTTTGCATATCCATCGTTGAACAACTATTACACTATTAAGAGACTACATATTATAATTGTGATCCTAGCACCGTTCTTGCTAAACATAATATGTAACTGCTAATAAGATTTGCTTGCGCGGTCAGAAGGTAGAACAAGATCAGGCCAGTATTTTTCAAAGAAAAATGTTTAGATTAGCTGGTGTTAGCTACCAAGACAAATCCATTGATGCTTTCTTATGCACCACTCTTTGTGGTTAATCCTTGACATGGCATTTTATAGAATATCCATGGTTACTTTCTTATGCATTTATTACTGCAGTGTCAGCTAATGAAACCTTAAGAACTGCAAGTTTCTAATAAAACCTTAAGAATCCTAGACTTCCATGGTTGAAACAAAATAACTCCGACAAGGTAACACTCATGATATATTAAATTAGCTAAAGAGGTTTACTGATAAAAAAACAAAACGTATCTGTACAACTTCTTGAAGTAAAATAATTAGTGGTATACTTGTTGAAGCAAAATAATTCCGACAAGATAAAGCTCATTATATATTATGCTTTTCCTCAATCTATTTCTCCTTTCTTACTTGCTTTTTAGATTTTCTATTGTCATTCCAGTTCAAATATTTGTATTGTAGCCCTGCTTTGTGATGTCCTAATTTGACTTGTGCTGCCACAACATTAATTCTCCTATTCATAATTGTACATCACATTTCACCACTACTGGATATATATAGACATTTCAGATCAGTCAACAGGATATCAAGGAATTGAAATGTTGGAGCACCACTTTACTAAGTATCACAAGCAATAAGCCATTGCAAGGTAGGTTCTGCTCATGCTTGGTAGTTGGTTCTGTAAAATGCACATTTGATTGCCCGAGTAAGGTAGAGTAAATTTGTATGTTTTTTTTTCCTTTGCTGTTGCTTCAAATGACTGAATATTTTTATTCCATTTTTTAGATTATAGCTTAGTAAATCTTAGGCCTATCCAAAGCTGTTTGTCGGCTTCTATGGTATTCAGTTGTGTTATTTTGGGTAATTGAGTGCCTACAGTAGTACTCTAATTCCAAAAGTTGTTTCTCTGGTTCCACCGTGTTTTGCCTTTCGCATTCTTTCTTTACCATACTACTTCACTTAGATGGTAATTTTTTATTCAGTTTAAATGCTAGAGCTAAGGATTGTTGGATCTTCAGCCTGTACGGAGTTACTCCGGTGGGATCTTCCTCGATCTGCAACTGAAATACTCCTGCAACTGTTAATGTACTCCTGATATGATGGAGTACTCTTAAACTGTCAATGCCACTGCTCTTCAATGTAATCAGACCATCAGTACTCTGCAACAAATTGCTCCTGTGCTTATTTTCAAATGTGTTTGGAAACACTAGAGAGATACTCCTGCATAATCATATCCTCTGCTTGAGTTTGTCTACACCTGCATAATCATATCAGTTGATCAGTATTTATTTCGCTGTACTCCTAGCTGTGGTTCAGTGCATTTTTGTTGATTTGTTGATCAGTTCATTTAGTTGTTGTTCAGTGCATTTTTTTGTTGATTTGTTGATCAGTTCATTTAGTGTTCAACGGCGGCGAGGAGCAGTCGGAGCGTCGAGGACAGCCGGAACGCTGATCTGCATGATCTGCTGCTGTTGTTGTCAATTGCTTGGAGGGCTGATCTGCCTGGAGTTGGAGCCCAATCTGCTGCTACCGGATTAGGATTGCTGGAGTTGGAGCCCAGACGCCCAGAGATTGCTGCCTACAAATAGTCTTGGACACTTGAGCAGGTGCTGCGCCCAGAGGAGCAGGGCAGAGGTGTTGTGATCTGCTAGCGCGGTTCGCTGGGGCTGCTGTGATCTGCTGCGCCGGTTGCTGCTGGTCCAGATACGACGATTTTGTTAATTTGTTGATCAGTGCATTTTTTGTTAATTTGTTGATCAGTTCATTTAGTGTTCAACGGTGGTGAGGAGCAGCCGGAGCGTCGAGGACAGCTGGAACGCTGATCTGCTTCTGCTGTTGCCAATTGCTTGGAGGGCTGATCTGCCTGGAGTTGGAGCCCAATCTGCTGCCAATCTGCTGCTGCCGGATTAGGATTGCTGGAGTTGGAGCCCAGACGCCCAAAGGTTGCTGCCTACAAATAGTCTTGGACACTTGAGCAGGTGCTGCGCCACGCCCAGATCCGAGGGGTAACCTGGTCATTTCCTTACTTTTCACCTGGTCGGAATTAATCCCCAGCGACTAAAAATTTGGAACGGAGGGAGTATTATAGTGTTTACATTAGGCTTAATTTACCATACAATTAAGAATTAGAGCTATGTCTTTAATTTTACTTTGTGGGATTGAGAAAGTAACTTCTGTTTCATATATCAGTGTTTATTTTGTGCAGCTATTTCTTTTCTTTTCTTCAGCCTTTATTTGCAAGAGAGCCTCAAATAAATAACAAATTCACTATTCTGGCCTATCAACTAAAGGACAATTATTCATTTCCCTCTTTTCATGTTTTTTTTTCTCTATGAATCACAATATCACTTCTCTAGATGTAGTGTGCATCACTTATAGTTTGGTTTTAGATCTAGCATTCCAATTCTATGTGGTTTAGATTTTGCTTTGCAGTTATGTTCATGTTTTCCTTGATTCTCATACTAATAACCACACACAAGCTTGTCTTCCTTGGCTCTACTTTATTTACCATTTGTTTTCTAAATGCTTACCTTTCTTCAGGTGTAGCCTTTTTTCGTTCAGGTGGATTGCTTTATATGGATTTCATGTTTGGTTTTGTTACTTCAATCTTGATAGTAATCTTTAAGTTAAGTAAATTATCTTGTATAGTTACTGTTGAAAGGTGCCATATTAATTTATTGTTTTCTAGAGCCTTACATGAAGTTTCTAAGTCTTACTAATGATGTTTTGGTTTTGCAGAAAGTACGTTCTTTTGGTTGTCAATATCAAGGAGCTTCCAGCAAAATAATACTAGGCGAAGCTTCTATATATTTAGTTAAATAGATTAGCATACATGAAATCAGATGCCTTTGTTTTTGTGGTTTTGCCTTCTATATATGTTTCTATCAAGGAGCTCCTGGCAAAATAATGCCAGGCGAAGCTTTTATATATTTAGTCAATAGATTAGCATATATGAAATCAGATGCCTTAGTTTTTGTGGTTCTACCTTATATATAGCTTTTTCTATTATATATGTTTCAATCAGTATAATTCACTTTGCAGCTTTTGGTGATGGTTATTGTGCTTGCTTCGTTTTGATCCTAGAAATTGCACTTGACAGGCACAATGCGACACATGCATGTAGTTAAGAGTGAAAAAAAAGAATGGAATCCTAATTTGAAAATTGATAAAATTTATAGTCTAGCGAGTTGTCTTAGAAATATAGCTGATCAACGCACCAAAATAACCCATTATTCCTATTGATGTTGATGAATCTCATCATCCAAATTATCTAACCTTGGATTGGTGAATCTTCACCTTTCACTTTCTGTTGTTTTAATAATATAACGTGTTCCTATCTTTGTATTTTTCTTATTTTTGTTGTCATTCGAGATTTCTCTCTTGGACAACAATAAGCATTAGGTCAATTTCAGTAAAATGCATGCAATTAGTTCTTTTACTTTTAGTGAGGGTGTGATGCTAGGAACGAAATGTAGATGCCATTTGGTACTCCCTTCCCTCTTCAGTGTTTCTGCATAAAACTCATGCCAGGCTGTTGTGGTGAATATAGAACGAGATGAAAGCAAAATATCTTAAGATGGCAGCATTGGAGCAACAGAGGTCGGATGACAATGTGCTGGAGCTTGTGGCAAAACACAAGGTTTGTGCCTTAATTTATTGTTTCACTTACGGTTTTGAGATACTAATTTATATGACTGTCTTACTGTGCTGAAAATGGCAAACTGCAGAGGGAGAAAAAAGCTGCTCAAGAGAAGATTATCAAGTTAGAGCAGAAACTGGATGCCAAACAGAAGCTTGAGTTGGAAATAAAGCAGCTACAGGGGAAATTGGAAGTGATGAAGCATATGCCAGGTGAGGAAGACTCTGAATCAAAGAGGAAAATAGCTGAACTTAGTGCCGAGCTTCAGGACAAGTATGATGAAATGGATGGCATGGAATCACTCCATCAGACTCTGCTGGCGAAGGAAAGGGAAAGCAATGATGAGTTGCAAGATGCTCGGAAGAAGCGAATAGATGTAAGTTACCTCAATGATTGAGTACTTGAACTTGTCTAGTATTTATGTTTGAATTACATGTCAGAGCTATCTGTTGCATATGCTGCAGGGTTTGCGGGGTCTGAATACTGGCCGAATTATAGGCGTTAAAAGAATGGGTGATCTTGATCTGAAATCATTTGCGAGTGCTTGCAAAAATAAAATGTCAAAAGAAGATGTAACGTTACTGCTTCAATTCTTTGTTCAAAGTGGGAGGAGGAGATTAAAAATCCAGAATGGCACCCTTTTATAGTTATCTTGGTCGACGGCAAAGAGAAGGTGATAATTTCTTCACTCGTCTTTATACAATTGTTGTTCTCTTGTAATCTTGAGTTATCGATTTCATACTGAATCTCTTGTTCTGCAAACGTTAACTTACTCTCCTAGTAAATGGTGGTGGTGAGAGCTGAAAAATGGAGACACCAAGTTTAATTTACTCTCCTAGATATTCTTACATGAATCTAAAGGTACGCAAGTAGCATAAATTCTCACATTGATAATAAAAACGGGAAATACCTAATCTATTGATCAAAGTATTATCAACTATAGATATCAAGAGAAAGAATATTTTCATAATACAAACATTGGGCTTATCGAGTTAAGGGCCCCGAATAGCATTATAGTTTTTGAATCTTGCTGTATTTGAGCATGTCCCAAAAACGTTAGTTACATTCTAATTCAGGTCCTTTCTGTTTCCTACATCTGTAACTTCTTTCGTCCTTCATTACTTGCAAAAAAGAGCAGAGGAAAACCAGAAAACACCAGCCACCAAGTATCACCAGCCGAGGAGCTATATTCTTGTGTTCTTTGAATAATCTAGTTTTTCATGGGTGTTATAATATCTTGTTTTTTATGGCATGATGTGGATGTAAACCACCACATTGATGGTTTTTACAGTTAACCAACTAGCCAGTTAACTAAGCTATGCCATAAATAATTTTCCTTCTGCGCAATAGAAAATATTCTCACCAAAGACCTAGCCATGGACAGGGTTGCGCGTAAGTTAGCTATCCGCATGCCAAAACCCTGACTAGGTTTCGAGATCTTATGGGTTTCAACTCTAGCCTACCCCAGCTTGTTTGGGAATGAAAGGCTTTGTTGTTGTTTGTTGCAATTGCAAATATTCGATTGATGCTTGATGATGGAATCTGAAAATTTACCCATATGTTATCTATGCTTGTAGTAAAGGCTAGCTAAGTTCCATCTGCTACTGGATTCGTCACCTTGTGGAGAGTTCGATCATATCCATAGATTTGTGCTACTTCAATGATATGAAGCAACATTGTCGAGTTCCTGGGTGCAAAACCTTATCATGATGTTAGCTGCTCTAGATTGAGATGTATATCATCTTGAATAAATGTTGCTTTTCTCTAAAGCTGACGGTCAGTTAAGTTATACTATTTAATTCGTCAGCTTTAGGAAGATAGTACGTGTAGCATCTGCTTGTGGAGTTATGTGTGGGGTAACCAAACTTCATACTGATCAAAAAGCTTGCCACTCGGTACCCGCATTGCCGAATGCTAATACCTTTGGTCAACTAGAAGTTCATTCTCAGTTCATAGCTTTGCTAAGTTGGACACATCTCGTGTCCTGGGTGTCGAAATTTGACATGATACATGATACTTAGAGCTCAAAGTTCTGCCTGCTGCCATCTGCAAACAATGTTTTCCCTGAGCTTTCTGTAGCATATATACTTGTTTCACAAGCATGGAAAGGTCCTCTTGTATATCTTTCTGATACATTTCTATGCAGTGATGCATTATGAGACGATATAATGAAGTAGGCGAGCATTACAATATTTATAATGAGTAGTTGTTCACCATGTTTTGACATGATACTTAGAGCTCAAAGTTCTGCCTGCTGCCATCTGCAAACAATGTTTTCCCTGAGCTTTCTGTAGCATATATACTTGTTTCACAAGCATGGAAAGGTCCTCTTGTATATATTTCTGATACATTTCTATGCAGTGATGCATTATGAGACGATATAATGAAGTAGGCAAGCATTACAATATTTATAATGAGTAGTGTTGTTCACCATGTTTTGTTGTACTGTGCAACATTTGACGTTCAGGCAATAATTAGATGCTACACACTTCCTGTATGAATATTTTGCTAAATTCACAGCAATTTTTTTGCTAAATGCACTTGTAGTGATCCTTGATTACTGTCTGTCTTGGGCATGTTCGTGGCGTGCGAAGTTTTGAAGCTGTTAATGCTCTGTTTCATCTTACAATTTTCGAATGGAGGTATGTCTACCTAATGATGGTGCTTGCATTGATGCTAGGAAATTCTCCTTGAGGATGATGAGAAGCTGCGGGAACTGAAAGAAGAGCATGGCGAGGAAGTGTATGGGTTGGTGGCAAAGGCTTTGCTTGAATTGAATGAGTACAACTCGAGTGGCCGCTATTCTGTGCCCAAGCTGTGGAACTTCAAGGAGAAGAGGAAAGCAACCAGGTCAGATTCTTGATCATTTTGTCTTCAGTTCTCTTTATAAAAAATACTAGATCGTTAACGGCGCGCGTTGCTGCGCCCGTTTATTTGAAATAGCATAGGTTAAAATATTACAAATTGAAGTAAAAAACATGGAGTTTGGGGTAGCATTAAAATGAGATTGAACAATGGAAGCTCCAACATCTTCATCTAGCAGCCTCAACTTTCTAGTTGCACGCACAACTTGCTCGTACATCACACGCTTCCAACCATCATGTAGATCGTCATGGCGATATTATTAACATTTGTTGATTGGGAGCTACACTACATAATGTGCTGCACATAATGTTGATGATGCACATTATTATGTGTCCATTTTGACGATATATTGATAGGAAATTCAGCAAAAAAAATTACGTAGTCAAACGCTAAATTGGAAGGTAATGCCATTTTTATGTACTCCCTCCGTTCCAAAATAACTGTCTCAAGTCAGTTATTTTGGAACGGAGGGAGTATATCACAATATACCGTCTCATTTTTAACCAATTTATCATTGCACATCAATGATACAAAGAAAGAGGATCAGTTAGATAGCATGACAACAGTAACACATGCAAAATAATGAAGTGAATGTATATTTTCATAAGTAACCTGTAGTATATAAGCCATTATGGAACACGAAGCAGCTCCCAATGGAGGTGAAGGTCATTCATGGTATGAGCCGTCTCATCTTACTGCAAACTCCGTTCTTTCAAGAACCATGTTCCATCTGCCAGCTACTCGGACCGCTAAAGTCACCGGTATCATCAGAACTGCTAGACTCCACCACTTTACCCTACGGGTCACATCTTTGGCGTCCACCACAGCTCTCGCCATCTCGTTTACTTTGAACCTTGGCTGTTGGGGATCCATGAGTACACATCCACACCTGCATCACGATTACGCATGAACCATATGGATCTGGAGAACACATCATCACTTCACAAAAAATGAAGTAACTAACGGGTCAACTTGGTCCTAATTAATTATCCAACAAATCAGCGGATACAAATTTTAATTTACTTAGATGGAAGAAAATAATATTTCCAGAGTTTGTTTGGGGGGGGGGGGGGGGTAAATCACGAGAATTTTCTGCTCTAAATACATGAAAATGTAACACGTAGGAAACCAATCTTGTTCATCAACATTGGCACTACAGATTTCATGAACCTCTAACACTAAGATGGATATCAGAGGTCAATACGCACCGATGGCCGCTGGGCCTGTGCTCTCCATGGCTCTATCCAGGACCTTGAGCGCCAATGTGTGTTGTACCCGTAGAGCCCGCGCAGCACGACATCAGCCTAATCAGCAAAAATCCCATGTCTCGGCAAGCCTGCAACTGGTCGGCGTGGTGCTACTGCATCACATGGTTTTTTAACCAACGCATATCAGGCTGAAACACAGAAAAACCTTAATTACAGCCCAAGGGAGGATTTACATGAATGAGAATTTTGAGCACAGGGGCAGCAACGATGGTGAGTTTCTAATACTACTCGTACGATCCAACAGAGAACGATGAAAAGTAGAACATCCATGTCAAGGGAAGGACGTGATGAAGCGATGGAGAAGTAACGCTTTGCCCTTGTCGAGTTGTTCTTGTAGGGGAAAACCTAGGTCACCGCCTCTGTTCCAAAGGATGACAACCAACGAAGTGGAGACTATCCCTGCTGCATCAAAGTTTCTCCCGTGTGCGCCGATCTGAGAGTGGATCTCTTGACCACCACGAGACCGCAAAAGGAAGATAACAAAGTCTGGGCGAAGACGGAGGCGCCGTTCCACGTCCAGTCGAGAACGGCGGCGGTGGAGTCGCAATCAGTGCCTGGGCGAGAGAGAGAGATTTATGCGGGAAATTAAACGAGACGACTAACTGGCTGAGATGTCGGGACTCGAGAGGAAAATCCTAGCGCGTATCGCGACCGCCCGTCCAAGATCGTACGACAGTTTTTGTGGGCGAACGAGAAGTCTTCGATTTGGTTTTGAGAGCAGCGTCCCTAGGTCACTCGGCCCAGGAGCGGCCCACGCTTGTGGGAAAACGTATCGGACGGTTCAAAACGATCAAATGGTGAAATCTGATGGCCAAAAACGTAAATGCGTGAGAGAGCTCCTAGATTGCCTAGTTTTTCTGTTCTAAATATCATTCATTCATTCATGAATTTACACATGCAAACTGAAAATGGTGTATCAACTAGCAACCTATAAACAGTTTTCTGATACTTGAAGTTGTCCTGATCTGCCCACACACACACACACACACACACACACACATTTTTAATCTTGATTATTAATAGATAGAAAGTTTTATCACATGGAACTAGGATACAGATAACTTTATGGCGTGTAATTGTTGTGATTTGCACGTTATGTCAGAATTAGTGATCAAAGTGCTATTTTTTGAGAATTAAAACCATATCAAGATATGCCCAAAACAACCTACTGTTGGAGTAGGAGAGAGCACAAATTATGACATGTTTAAGAGGAGGCATATGTAATATTTTTTCATATATAGGCTGGTGTTGATATAAATGGAGTGGGTAATATAGCCCCCTTAATAGCTGCTGTATGTGATGGGTTAACTTGAGTGCATGAAGTCCTTACTGGAGGCTGGTGCTGACCCAAACATCCCTGATGAAGTATGGGTTTTCTCCTAGTATGTGCTTTCTCCTTTGTTTTCCAATTTCTGCTATTGTCGCCGGTATCATGTTGTTATCTTTATTACTTGTGAAGATATTCTATTCAATTGTTTACCTGGCCATGTATTAGTAAAGAATTTCTACAACAATATAATTTAACACTTGTATTATTTATTGAACTCTCCTATTTTGTTCATCATTGAAATGAATTGTGCAAGTTCTGGAATAAGCATATCCGCATGTTATTTATGAAAGAATATCTAAAATGCGAGCTGGAAGATGATTTTTTATGGGGGAAAGGACCAATTCTGTCTGCAGTTATAGAAATGATGAGCAATTGTATTTGGGACCATTTGTATGCTAGCTCAGTTACATTTCTTACTTTTCAGTTCACTAGGCATAGCTTCATATTTTTCACTCCCAAAGTTTCGTGTTCCCTCTTTATCTGTTACTCACTAGTTATACTTATACCTGGAAATCTCAGATACGTATTTACTTGAATAACTGGTTGTTTTGTTCATAGAATATGTCAAATTGTACTTTTATCTATGAAAGTTCTAGGTAAAACACAATTATGATAAGGTTCAGCTAAACTATTTAGAGAAGCGAAGGTTGATTATTGAGGTCTTTCATTGCTTGTTCTAATATCAAGTATAGACTATTTCTTTATATCACTTTGTCTTGAGCTTATACATCTTGATTATATTAGAGTGATTGCCTTACTTGTTTTGTGCTATTGCTACATGTTTTTACCATATTTTATATCATTTATTGAACTAACCTATTTACACAGAGCCTAGTGCCAGTTTCTGTCTGTTTTTTCTGTACATTGCAGAAAAAGTCCAAAAATGAAAGTGCTCAGAAAATCCCTCAAAATTACCAAAATTCTTATCTGCCAGAAGACCACAGGAGCTGAGAGGACACCTCCTTGGGAGGGGGGGGGGGCAGGAGCCTCTAGGGTGCGACCAGGTGGGACCCTCGCCCCTTGCGTCCACCTCATGTTCACCTCATATCCTTCACTTTGATGCAGGTCATCATGGCGCCGACAGGACGGCTACGACGACGACCGCACCAGGGCTCAGAATCAATCCTAATCGAGGAGGAGAAGGGGAGAAGCTAGACGGCAGCCATGTCTTAGCCAAGGTACGCCCTACTCCTTCCTTCCCATACTGCCAAGTTCGTAACTTGTCTCCTCCTCCTCTGATGTTGCGCCCTGCGCTGCAGATCCGACTCGTAGAGCTGGAGTTCCAGCAGCTTCCGAGCGGCCAGCCGCTAGTGTTGCATAAGATGGGGTGGAACACCGGCAAGAACGACCAAGGTTTATTCTACTAATCATCTAACATTGTTGCAAAAAACAGACCAATCATCTAGGTTCAGCGGTTTAACATTTACTTCTGTGTTGTGTCGTTAATAAAAAAGACATGATTAAGAGAATGAAAAATTGTACCTTTATTCTACGTACTATAAAAGATTAAGAGAGGCTCTTAATCTGCACTAGATGGTTTATTTAATTTTACTTGATTAAAACTTAGCTGTATTTTACCTAAAAGATCCATAGAGCTTCTAAATCTGCAACATAATCTTATAAGGTTAAGCTAAACTATAAGAGAAGCGAAGGTTGACTATTGAGTTCTTAACATATAAGAGGACAACCCTGTTTTAACCAAGGTACAACCTCCTCTTTACTTCCCATCTTGCCAAGTTCGTAACTTGTCTCCTCGTCTGATGTATTGTTGCTTTCTTGCATTTTGCAGATCCGAAATGCAGAGCTGGAGTCCAGCTGCTACTGAGGGGCCAGCCGCCATTGCTGCAGAAGATGGGGTGGAACACCGACAAGAACGACCAAGGTTTGTTTTGCTAATTATCTAGCATTGTTGCAAAAAACAGACCAATCATCTAGGTTCAGTGGTTTAACATTTTTTTTAACTTTCCCCAGCAATGTTACGGGACCTCTGAATTGAGACCATTTGATTCACGAAAATCAAGAACTCAATTGTCTATATATTCTTTCATTGTTTATTCTAATATCAAGTATAAACTATTTCTTTATATCACTTTGTCTTGAGCTTATACATATTGATTATATTAGATAGATTGCCTTTACTTGCATTAGCATGTCACATAAACAATTATCTTTGTTATCATTTTTGATGTTCCATGCTTGTTTTGTGTCATTGCTACATATTTTTACCACACTTTTGAATTATTTATTGGACTAACCTAACACGGAGCCTAGTGCTACTTTCTGTTTGTTTTGTCTGTATGTTGCAGAAAAGGTACAAAAATGAAAGTGCTCAGAAAAATTACAAAATTCCTATCTACCGAAAGACCAAAGGAGACGGGAGGACCCCTAAGGCGGGGGGGGTGGGGGGTGGGGGGCACATCCCCCAGGAGCCTCTACGGTGTGGTCTGATGAGACCCTCGCCCCATTCCCCGACCTTATCTTCACCTCCTATCCTTCGATTTGCTGCAGGTCATCTCGGCTATGACACCAGGGCTCCGAATCCATCCTAGTCGACGAGGAGGAGAAGGGGCGCACCTAGCCGACAAACCTGTCTTAGCCAAGATACGCCCTCCTCCTTCCTTCCATCCTGCCAAGTTCGTAACTTGTCTCCTCCTCTGATGTGTTGTTGCTTCCTTGCGCTGCAGATCCGACATGCAGAGCTGGAGTCCAGATGGTACCGAGGGGCTAGCCGACAGTGCTGCAGAAGATGGGGTGGAACACCGACACGAACGACGAAGGTTTGTTTTGCTAATCATCTAGAATTGTTCCAAAAAACAGACCAATCATCTAGCTTAAGTGGTTTAGCATGTATTTATGTGTTGTGTTGTCAATAAAAGAACATGATTACGAAAATAAAAAATTGTAGCTTTATTCTATGTACTATAAAAGATTCAGAGAGACTCTTAATCTGCACTAGAGAGTTTATTTAATTTTAGTTGACTAAAGCTATAGCTCTGTTTTATCCTAAAAGATCCACAAAGACTATAAATCTGCAACATATTATGATAAGGTTCAGCTAGACTATGAGAGAAATGAAGGTTGACTGTTGAGTTCTTAACATATTAATTTCATTCTAAACCTTCCTTAGTCATGGCACGGGAACTCCGACTAGAGACCATTCGATTCACCGAAAGCAAGAACTCAATTGTTTATATGTTCTTTCATTGTTTGTTTTAATATAATAAGTATAGACTATTTGTTAAATCACTTTGTTTTCAGCTTATACATCTTGATTATATTAGATTAATTGCCTTTACTTCAATTAACATGTCACATGAAATATTATCTTTCGTATCATTTTGCTTGTTCCATGTTTGTTTTGTGTTATTGGTATATGTTTTTACCTTAATTTTGTACCATTTATTGGACTAACCACTACCACGGAGCCCAGATCAAGTTTATGTCTATTTTTTCTATACATTGCAGAAAATATCCAAAAATGAAAGTTATCAAAATTCCTATCTGTCGGAAGATCAAAGGAGTCGGGAGGACACCTCCCTGGGAGGGGGGGGTGGCCTCTAGGGTGCGACCAGATGGGACCCTCGCCCCTTGCCCCCACGCCACCTTCACCTCAATTGCCTATATATCACTTTGTCTTGACCTTATACATCTTGATTATATTAGACTAACCTACTAACATGGAGTCCAGTGCTAGTTTCTGTTTGTTTTGTCTGTACGTTGCAGAAAAGGTACAAACATGAAAGTGCTCAGAAAAATTACAAAATTCCTATCTGCCGGAAGACCAAAGAGTATGATGTGGCCAGGTGAGACCCTCGCCCCATGCCCCGACCTCATCTTCACCTCCTATCCTTCACTTTGCTGCAGGTCATCACGGCTACGACACCAGGGCTCTGAATCCATCCTAGTCGATTAGGAGGAGAAGGGGCGCACCTAGCCGACAACCCTGTTTTAGCCAAGATACGCCCTCCTCATTCCTTCCCATCCTGCCAAGTTCGTAACTTGTCTCCTTCTCTGGTGTGTTGTTGCTTCATTGCATTTTGCAGATCCGACATGCAGAGCTGGAGTCTAGCTGCTACTGAGGGGCCAGCCGCCAGTGCTGCAGAAGATGCGGTGGAACACCGACAAGAACGATCAAGGTTTGTTTTGCTAATCATCTAGCATTGTTGCAAAAAACAGACCAATCATCTAGCTTCAGTGGTTTAACCTTTATTTTTGTGTTGTGTTGTTAATAAAAAGACATGATTTAGAGAATCAAAAACTGTAGCTTTATTCTACGTACTATAGAAGATTCAGAGAAGCTCTTAATCTGCACTAGATGGTTTATTTAATTTCAGTTGACCAAAACTATAGTTGTATTTTACCTAAAAGATTCATAAAGGCTCTTAATCTGCAACATAATATGATAAGGTTGCTAAATTATTCAGAGAAGCGAAGGTTGACTATTGAGTTCTTTCATTACTTGTTCTAATATCAAGTATGGACTATTTCTTTATATCACTTTGTCTTAGGCTTATACATCTTGATTATATTAGATTGATTGCCTTTACTTCAATTAGCATGTCACGTAAAAGAATATCTTTGTTATCATTTTGCTTGTTCCATGCTTGTTTGGTGTTATTGCTACATGTTTTTACCATATTTTTGTATCATTTATTGGACTAACCTACTTACACAGAGCCTAGTGCCAGTTTCTATCTGTTTTTTCTGTACATTGCAGAAAAAGTCTAAAAATGAAAGTGCTCAGAAAATCCCTCAAAATTACCAAAATTCTTATCTGCCAGAAGACCACAAGAGCCGGGAGGACACCTCTCTGCGGGGTGGGGGCAGGAGCCTCTAGGGTGCGACCAGGTGGGACCCTCGCCCCTTGCGTCCACCTCACGTTCACCTCATATCCTTCACTTTGCTGGAGGTCATCATGGCGCAGACAAGACGACTACGACGGCGACCGCACCAGGGCTCAGAATCAATCCTAGTCGAGGAGGAGGAGAAGGGGCGCAGCTAGACGGCAGCCATGTCTTAGCCAAGGTACGCCCTACTCCTTCCTTCCCATCCTGCCAAGTTCGTAACTTGTCTCCTCCTCTGATGTGTTGTTGCGTCCCTGCGCTGCAGATCCGACTCATAGAGCTGGAGTTCCAGCAGCTTTCGAGTGGCCAGCCGCTAGTGCTGCATAAGATGGGGTGGAACACCGGCAAGAACGATCAAGGTTTGTTCTACTAATCATCTAACATTGTTGCAAAAAACAGACCAATCATCTAGGTTCAGTGGTTTAACATTTACTTCTGTGTTGTGTTGTTAATAAAAGGACATCATTAAAAGAATGAAAAATTGTTTCTTTATTCTACGTACTATAAAAGATTAAGAGAGGCTCTTAATATGCACTAGATGTTTTATTTAATTTCACTTGACTAAAACTTAGCTGTATTTTACCTAAAAGATCCATAGAGGTTCTAAATCTGCAACATAATATGATAAGGTTCAGCTAAACTATGAGAGAAGCGAAGGTTGATTATTGAGTTCTTAACATATTAATTTTTTTTCTAAACCTTCCCCAGTAATGTTACGGAACTTTGAAAGGAGACCGTTCGATTCACGGAAAGAAAGAGCTCATTTGCCTCTATATTCTGTCATTGCTTGTTCTAATGTCAAGTATAAACTTTTTATTTATATCACTTTGTCTTGACTTTATACATCTTGATTATATTAGATTGATTGTCTTTACTTCTATTAGCATGTCACATATTTTTTTTTCTTTGTTATCATTTTTCTTGTTCCATGTTTGTTTTGAGTCATTGCTACATATTTTTATCACACTTTTGAATCATTTATTGGACTAACCTACTAACATGGAGTCCAGTTCTAGTTTCTGTTTGTTTTGTCTGTACGTTGCAGAAAGGTAAAAAATTGAAAGTGCTCAGAAAAATTACAAAATTCCTAAATACCGAAAGACCAAAGGAGCCGGGAGGACCCCTAAGGGGGGGGCACGTCCCCCAGGAGCCTCTACGGTGTGGCCTGGTGATACCCTTGCCCCATTCCCCGACCTCATCTTCACCTCCTATCCTTCGCTTTGTTGCAGGTCATCTTGGCTACGACACCAGGGCTCCGAATCCATCCTAGTCGATGAGGAGGAGAAGGGGCGCACCTAGCCGACAAACCTGTCTTAGCCAAGATACGCCCTACTCTTTCCTTCCATCCTGCCAAGTTCGTAACCTGTCTCCTCCTCTGATGTGTTGTTGCTTCCTTGCGTTGCAGATCCGACATGCAGAGCTGGAGTCCGGATGGTACCGAGGGGCTAGCCGATAGGAACGACGAAGGTTTGTTTTGCTAATCATCTAGAATTGTAACAAAAAATAGACCAATCATCTAGGTTCAGTGGTTTAACATGTATTTATGTGTTGTGTTGTCAATAAAAGAACATGATTACGAGAATAAAAAATTGTAGGTTTATTCTATGTACTATAAAAGATTCAAAGACTCCTAATCTGCACTAGATAGTTTATTTAATTTTAGTTGACTAAAGCTATAGCTATGTTTTACCTTAAAAGATCCACAAAGGCTCTAAATCTACAACATATTATGATAAGTTTCAGCTAGACTATGAGAGAAGTGAAGGTTGACTATTGAGGTCTTAACATTTTAATTTCATTCTAAATCTTCCTTAGTCATGGCACGGGAACTCCAACTAGAGACCATTCGATTCACGGAAAGCAAGAGCTCAATTGTTCATATGTTCTTTCATTGTTTGTTTTAATATAAGTATAGACTATTTGTTAAATCACTTTGTTTTCAGCTTATACATCTTGATTATATTAGATTTATTGTCTTTACTTCAATTAACATGTCACATGAAATATTATCTTTCGTATAATTTTGCCTGTTCCATGCTTGTTTTGTGTTATTGGTACATGTTTTTACCTTAATTTTGTATCATTTATTGGACGTTCACTACCACGGAGCCCAGATCAAGTTTGTGTCTGTTTTTTCTGTACATTGCAGAAAAGATCCAAAAATGAAAGTTACCAAAATTCCTATCTGTCGGAAGATCAGAGGAGTCGGGAGGACACCTCCCTGGGAGGAATTCCTATCTGTCGGAAGATCAGAGGATTCGGGAGGACATCTCCCTTGGAGGGGGGGGGGTGGCCTCTAGGGTGCGACCAGATGGGACCCTCGCCCCTTGCCCCCACCTCATTTTCATCTCATATCCTTTGCTTTGCTGCAGGTCATCATGGTGCGGACAAGACGGCTACGACGACGACTGCACCAGGGCTCAGAATTCATCCTAGTCCAGGACTGCATCATCCTTGTCTTAGTCTAGGTACACCCTCCTCCTTCCTTCCCATCCTGCCAAGTTCGTAACTTGTCTCCTTCTCTGATGTGTTGTTGCTTTCTTGCGCTGCAGATCCTACCTGCAAAGGTGGAGTTCCAGCTGCTGTGGAGGGCCAGCCGTCAGTATTGCAGAAGATTGGGTGGTACACGGCAAGAAAGACAAAGGTTTGTTCTAGAAACCATGTAGCATTGTTGCAAAAAACAGACCAATCATCTAGTTTCAGCGGTTTAACATTTACTTCTGTGTTGTGTTGTCAACAAAAGGACATCATTTAGAGAATAAAAAAACAGTAGCTTTATTCTACGTACTATAAAAGATCCAGAGGCTCTTAATCTGCACTAGATGGTTTATTTAATTTCAGTTGACCAAAACTATAGTTGTATTTTACCTAATAAGATCCATAAAGGCTTTTAATCTGCAACATAATATGATAAGGTTCAGCTAAACTATTCAGAGAAGCGAAGGTTGACTATTGAGTTCTTTCATTGCTTGTTCTAATATCAAGTATAGACTATTTTTTATATCACTTTGTCTTGAGCTTGTACATCTTGATTATATTAGATTGTTTGCCTTTACTTCAATTAGCATGTCACGTAAAAAAAAATCTTTGTTATCATTTTGCTTGTTCCATGCTTGTTTTGTGTTATTGCTACATGTTTTTACCATATTTTTGTATTATTTATTGGACTAACCTACTTTCACAGAGCCTTGTGCCAGTTTCGGTCTGTTTTTTCTGTACGTTGCAGAAAAAGTCTAAAAATGAAAGTGCTCAGAAAATCCCTCAAAATTACCAAAATTCTTATCTGCCAGAAGACCACAGGAGCCGGGAGGACACCTCTCTGCGGGGTGGGGGCAGGAGCCTCTAGGGTGCGACCAGGTGGGACCCTCGCCCCTTGCGTCCACCTCACGTTCACCTCATATCCTTCACTTTGCTGGAGGTCATCATGGCGCAGACAAGACGACTACGACGGCGACCGCACCAGGGCTCAGAATCAATCCTAGTCGAGGAGGAGGAGAAGGGGCGCAGCTAGACGGCAGCCATGTCTTAGCCAAGGTACGCCCTACTCCTTCCTTCCCATCCTGCCAAGTTCGTAACTTGTCTCCTCTGATGTGTTGTTGCGTCCCTGCGCTGCAGATCCGACTCATAGAGCTGGAGTTCCAGCAGCTTCCGAGCGGCCAGCCGCTAGTGCTGCATAAGATGGGGTGGAACACTGGCAAGAACGACCAAGGTTTGTTCTACTAATCATCTAACATTGTTCTAAAAAACAGACCAATCATCTAGGTTTAGTGGTTTAACATTTACTTCTGTGTTGTGTTGTTAATAAAAGAACATGATTAAGAGAATGAAAAATTGTACCTTTATTCTACGTACTATAAAAGATTAAGAGAGACCCTTAATCTGCACTAGATGGTTTATTTAATTTCTCTTGACTAAAACTTAGTTGTATTTTACCTAAAAGATCCATAGAGGTTTTAAATCTGCAACATAATATGATATGGTTCAGCTAAACTATGAGAGAAGCGAAGGTTGACTATTGAGTTCTTAACATATAATTATTTTTCTAAACCTAACTCAGTAATGTTACGGAACTCTGAAAGGAGACCGTTCGATTCACGGAAAGAAAGAGCTCAATTGCCTATATATTCTGTCATTGCTTGTATATACTTTTTATTTATATCACTTTGTCTTGACCTTATACATCTTGATTATATTAGATTGATTGTCTTTACTTCCATTAGCATGTCACATAAAAAATCATCTTTGTTATCATTTTTCTTGTTCCATGCTTGTTTTGTGTCATTGCTACATATTTTTACCACACTTTTGAATCATTTATTGGACTAACCTACTAAAATGGAGTCTAGTGCTAGTTTCTGTTTGTTTTGTCTGTACGTTGCAGAAAAAGTACAAATATAAAAGTGCTCAGAAAAATTACAAAATTCCTATCTGCCGAAAGACCAAAGGAGCCGGGAGGACCCCTTAGACCATACTTTTGAATCATTTATTGGACTAACCTACTAACACAGAGCCTAGTGCTAGTTTCTGTTTGCTTTGTATGTATGTTGCAGAAAAGGTCCAAAAATGAAAGTGCTCAGAAAAATTACAAAATTCCTATCTGCCGGAAGACCAAAGGAGCCGGGAGGACCCCTTAGACCACACTTTTGAATCATTTATTGGACTAACCTACTAACACAGAGCCTAGTGCTAGTTTCTGTTTGCTTTGTATGTATGTTGCAGAAAAGGTCCAAAAATGAAAGTGCTCAGAAAAATTACAAAATTCCTATCTACCGAAAGACCAAAGGAGCCGGGAGGACCACTAAGGGGGAGGGGGCACATCCCCCAGGAGCCTCTACGGTGTGGCCTGGTGAGACCCTTTCCCCATTCCCCGACCTCATCTTCACCTCCTATCCTTCGCTTTGTTGCAGGTCATCTCGGCTACGACACCAGGGCTCCGAATCCATCCTAGTCGACGAGGAGGAGAGGGGGCGCACCTAGCCGACAAACCTGTCTTAGCCAAGATACGCCCTACTCCTTCCTTCCATCCTGCCAAGTTCGTAACTTGTCTCATTTTATGTGTTGTTGCTTCCTTGCGCTGCAGATCCGACATGTCGAGCTGGAGTCCAGATGGTACCGAGGGGCTAGCCGACAGTGCTGCAGAAGATGGGGTGGAACACCGACAGGAACGACGAAGGTTTGTTTTGCTAATCATCTAGAATTGTAACAAAAAACAGACCAATCATCTAGGTTCAGTTGTTTAACATGTATTTATGTGTTGTGTTGTCAATAAAAGAACATGATTACGAGAATACAAAATTGTAGGTTTATTCTATGTACTATAAAAGATTCAAAGAGACTCTTAATCTGCACTAGATAGTTTATTTAATTTTAGTTGACTAAAGCTATAGCTCTGTTTTACCCTAAAAGATCCACAAAGGCTCTAAATCTGCAACATATTATGATAAGTTTCAGCTAGACTATGAGAGAAGTGAAGGTTGACTATTGAGGTCTTAACATATTAATTTCATTCTAAACCTTCCTTAGTCATGGCACGGGAACTCCAACTAGAGACCATTCGATTCACGGAAAGCAAGAGCTCAATTGTTTATATGTTCTTTCATTGTTTGTTTTAATATAAGTATAGACTATTTGTTAAATCACTTTGTTTTCAGCTTATACATCTTGATTATATTAGATTTATTGCCTTTACTTCAATTAACATGTCACATGAAATATTATGTTTCATATAATTTTGCTTGTTCCATGCTTGTTTTGTGTTATTGGTACATGTTTTTATCTTAATTTTGTATCATTTATTAGACTAACCACTACCACGGAGCCCAGATCAAGTTTATGTCTGTTTTTTCTGTACATTGCAGAAAAGATCCAAAAATGGAAGTTACCAAAATTCCTATCTGTCGGAAGATTAGAGGAGTCGGGAGGACACCTCCCTAGGAGGGGGGGGGGTGGCCTCTAGGGTGCGACCAGATGGTACCCTCGCCCCTTGCTCCCACCTCACCTTCACCTCATATCCTTTGCTTTGCTGCAGGTCATCATGGTGCGGACAGGACGACTACGATGACGACTGCACCAGGGCTCAGAATTCATCCTAGTCCAGGAGGAGAAGGGACGCACCTAACCAGCAGCCTTGTCTTAGTCAAGGTACACCCTCCTTCCTTCTCATCCTGCCAAGTTCGTAACTTGTCTCCTCCTCTGATGTGTTGTTGCTTTCTTGCGCTGCAGATCCTACCTGCAAAGGTGGAGTTCCAGCTGCTGCGGAGGGCCAGCCGTCAGTGTTGCAGAAGATGGGGTGGTACACGGGAAGAAAGACAAAGGTTTGTTCATCCTAGGGCCAGCCGTCAGTGTTCTACCAACTCGTGCGGTTACCAACAAGGTGAACCGTCTCCTTACCTTGTCTCGCGTTTGCTCCGAAGAGCTCGACTTTCGTACAACAGGATATCTGTCGGCCACGAACAGTACCAGGCTCGCCGCACACCGGTGGAATACACCTGACCTGTCGTTCCGCTAAGATACCCTACACGGGCACCGTTGGGTCACCCGACTCCTTACCTTTAAGGACACCAGTTGATTCGAGTGCCTACCATCAAGTGAAACCAGGAGGAATAACCCTCGATGGTACACTTGAAGAGGTTCGACAGAGACATCAGCGGAATGAACTAAAGAGGAATATTCTCATATCACCCCGGTGGTGCCGAGACACCAGCGGAATGAACTAAAGAGGAATACCCTCGTATCATCCAGTGATGCTACGTACTGAGCCGACGAGAGTGAAATACGAGTTCGTCCACTCGTAAGTCAAACTCGAAGCGACTCGGCAGAGTATCACCGTTGTAGGTTCCCTAGGGCGTCTGCATTGATCCGTACCTGTTGCAGTTATAATATTTATAATCCGCTTTCACTCATCAGAGTGATCACGACCCGCTATTCTAAACCTAGCTAACAATGCGCAGGGTTCACTGCTGAATATTATATATATTTATAAGGCAACATAGAACAATGAAAGGTACATCAAGGGCGACAAAAACAGGCTATGCAATTGAATAGGATTGTAACGTAGCAGCAGCAGCATATGCCTAGTGCAAGAAATGTACGGAAAAGATAGGCGATATTTGGGGAAGGAAATGTCTCTGCTTGCCTGGAAGCTCGACGGTAGGGGTACGGTCGTCGGTGAAGTAGTCGTACTCGGCTACGGTGTCGTCGGCGGCAGTGTCGAGGTCTATCGAAGAATAAGGGGGGAGAAACAATAAATACACAAAAATAATAGCAATACAAATTCAAGACAAGGCAACGCATTGTTGGCGGTGTTCTAACGCAGTGTTAAGTATTTTAGTCGGAGCGGGAATTTATCCGGGGATGACTCATCGGTACCGGTTGATTACCGGACCGATGATCCAGAGGGGAAGGTTCCATGCCTGCAGTGTTAGAGACATCTGACAGACATGTGGATAGTGTATCATTGTTCTTTGATCCATTCTGAATAGCTTTCATGTTCAGTACATTTTCACCCGGAAAGTTTTACCGGCTCCGGTCGTCTGACTGACAGATGAACCGGAGGGGAAATGTTCCACGTTCGGTAAGTTAGAGGAGTGCGATGTGTACATGGGTAGCGTATTCGTACTCGTTGTATTTTTCTGATCAACTTTGATGTATAAAGTTTTCCCATCTGACTTATGGATTATTCTTTATGATTTTCTAAAGTTTAATTCATTTTCAAGAATATTTTAACTCAAATTAATAACGGTAAATACTTTTTATATTCAGACTGAGCCAACCACAGTCAATGACATGTGGGGCCGGTGGGGTGCAGCCAATAGTTGACTAGTCAAGGTTGACCGGTCAACAGGGTCAACGTGGGGGCCATAGGTCATTGCCCCATTTTGGGATTCTTTTGAAATTCTACAAAGTATGGGAATTCCGGCGTTAATTATCCACTGGCCGCCTTTGGGGGCCTACGGTTTAGGGTTCTGCCCATCCGCCGAGTTAATGCCTGATATCAAGTCGAACAATTTTCTGTGATCTCGAATCGGGTACGGATGGCATTTTGGTTAGGGTTCATCTACTCAATTAAAACCTGGCCGAAAAGTGTTGCCCGACTTTAATTCTCAAAATTGTTAAAAGATGCAACGTTCATCTGATGATTGTCGTGATCCGTAGCTCAGATGAAGATGCATCCAACACGTGTTTTGCACTATAATATGTATACAATCATGAAATGCCCTCTGATGGCATCACAGATGTATGTATCATGTTCAACCATTGCGCTAAGGCGGCCATCGGGGCAACTCCGATATGTTGTTAGTAGAAATCCGCGTTTTGCAATTTTTATTGGATTTAATCCGTGCATTATCTGGAGACGGTCCAATGGAACAAAATGAAATCGGTTATGTCCACTACATGCCCATATAATTCTTAGCTATTTTACATTTCGTTTTCTATTACTTGTTGCTGTCCAAAGTTAGCATCTAGCAGCAGCATTTTTCAATTTTTCTTCAGGTTCAGTTTCAGTAGCGCAACAGCAGCAACGATGGGGCTGCATGCACGATGACGAGTGTGCTCGAGCTCGAATCCGATCTCGGGAATAAGCGAAGGAGCAACGAAGCTCACATTGATGTTGAGGGCGAGCTCGACAAATGCGGGGAGGCGGCGGTGTCAGCAGATCGACGACGAGTCCGCGTCGTGTCAGTGGGCACTAGGCGGCCGAAGGCGGCGAGCACAGGAGCGACGCTGGCGTGAGGCGAGGGCGTGGCCACGCAGAGCAGCAAGACGGCCGGGTCACGGCGGAGCCAAACGTCGGCAAGCCATGGTGGCTAGGTCGCCCGTTCCCGTTGGAGGAGGGGGGCCGGCGGCCATGGGAGGACGGCAGCACCAGAGGGTGGCGGGGACAAGCACTGGGTTGCGCCGGAGCCACGGCGGCAGCCATGGCGGCGCCGCGCGTCGGGGCCACGACGGCTAAGGTTTGGCGGGGGCGTCAGACGAAGGGAGCGCACGGCGAATCGGTGGGGGGGGGGGAGGGGGAGCAGCGCCACCGGGGGTTCTGGGGCGGGCTGGACGGCGCCGGAGCTCACCGGAGCGGCCGGAATTGGCCCGCAGCCGTGGCGGCGGCGTGAGGGGACTGGGGGATCGGGGAGGGAGGAGAGACGAGATCGAGAGAGATGGAGGGTGGGGGGGGGGCTCGGTCGGTTCGGGCTTGTTATCCAGGTCGCTAAGGGGTTTGGGCTGGCCCATTGCCCTAGGCGCTAGTTAGGCATTTTCTTTTCTTTCTTTTCCTTTCTTTTATGTTGTAATTATTTTAGTAGCTTTTATATTTTTGTAAAATATGAGACCAGTCCAATTATTAGTGTTGCACATTTTTAGATTACCACAAAAAGTTTGGTGCACAATTATTCAATTGATTTTTATTCCAATATTAAATGGGTATTTGGGCTGCTTTTTCTACTGGTTAGAATTGTTTGTTTTATTTAAAAGCTTAATAAATACCCTAGGTTGGTTGAACATGGTCCAGTGATTATTGTGCAATTAACAAAATTGGTTGCGCAATTTTTAGACAAAGTTTTATTTGCCACATTGTTTTTAATATTATCAAAGGGGCATTTTGAATTTGAATTGATCCAAGATGATCATGGGTGACCCAAGCAAGATTTAGGAACAGTAATTGTTGGTTAGCAAAAGTGATCACTCTTCATGACACTGAGGGTGTTACAGTAGTGCTATGAACATAGTTATGAGTAGGTGGGATGGGTGCTATCAGAGTAAGTGAAACTCATCTGAAAGACCATGTTTCGATCTTCCAGTTGTCATACACCATGAAGTGTGATGAACTACAAAGGAGGTGGTCGAGTCTTATGGGGGGAAATGCACAAACCTCTGTGGAGTGTAAAACTAATCGATTAGTCGTGTCCCCGATTATGAACAATTTGAGCGACTAGATGTGGTAATATTAATTTGTCTCATCATTTTAATTAATTAATTGGGTTTAATTACTTTGGGATAGATTGAGTAGAATTTCCATCTGGATCGCATGCTATTGTAGAACTTAGGACTTATTCTTTAGGGAAAAATTAGCTTTTTGCAAAGTAAATAGCTCTACCAACCAAATTGCATGTATTGTAGGACTTTTACTTCTTTCAGTGATATGGCTTGCCGATACATTCAAAGTACTGACCTTTTTTGGGCTGTAACTACTCATATTGCAGAATTTATAGACGACGAGTTAAGGTACAACATAGGATCGTGATGTCTACACTCAACTTTGTCGTTAGCGTTGATGGGACTCCACATATATATTGATTGTTCTACTGTGTATTCTAGCCCGGGGCTGTAAGGTAATAAATACTATGTATTTACGTTAATTTATGACATGTGATACTATGGTATTTCATCGAGTATTGTGTATGCTAGCATACCGATTCAGGGATAGCACTAAAGCACAGTAGACTTGGTTATTTTCTGGACTGGGTCACTAAAAAAATTCAGATAAAAAAGATGATCTGGTGATTTTTAAAGATTTTTGTAATGAAGCAAACATAATCTGTTTTCTGGATAGCCTTTCACAATTTTCCCCTTCATTAGAGGCTAAAACTTGGCACAAAATTTGAAAATAAAGATACGATGGTGTTGCTACAGTAGTAACAAACACCAAGACCCACTAAAACTGAAAGTAAAAACATTTTGGGTTGCCTCCCAATAAGTGCTTTCTTTTACACCTTTTAGTTAGGCATGAAGAAACAAGATCAAGTTGCGTCAAAAGAACCATCATAAAGATCATCAAAATTGGCAAATGGCTCTTCAGTGAGCTCTTCCTTATTGCTTCTTGGGAAGACATACTTACCTTTCTCCTTTCTATGAAAATGCATATGTCCCTTCCCTACATCAATATAGCACCTCACAGTCTTGAGAAAGGTCCTTCCAAGCACTATGTTCCCTTGACTTGTTGACTCCATAATTATGAAGTCGACAACAATGTCTTTGTCTTTAAATTGAACTTGGATATTATTAAACTTTCCTACAATCTTAGAGAGATCACCATTAGCATGTGCATGATAGAAGGGAAAATCACCCATACTCTCAATCTTTAAAAAATCATACACAATTTTGTCCATGGTGGACACCATGGATCCAATATCACAATAAGAAGGAAAGTTTTGGTTGAAAATACTAATCCTAACGAAGGGTTCCCAATCATCTTCTATTTCTAAACGATCTTGCCCAACTTGTGTGGGTTTCTCTATTTTCTTCAAATTTAAAGCATCAAATTTCTTGTCAATAATATCAAGTCTATCTATGTTAGCATCAACTCCATGATTATAAACAAAGAAACTAGATAAACCATTTATAATATCAAGAGCTTTAATCACCTCACACTCTGCAAAGTTTCCTCCAATTAATAAATCTAAAGAGTGTTTGCACCACTTAAAAAATACCATAATAGAAGTTCTAAGAAGAATTTTCATAGGTATCCAAGGCATAATTCTTTTATGGGCTTCGTAAAGCATATCCCAAGACCTTTTCAAGTTTTCACCATTCTTTTGCCTAAAATTTATGATCTCAGCTTCAGGCAAAGCTTGAAAGACAAAAGAGCGACATACTGGCTAACAAAAGGAACAAACTAAGAACATGGTTTTTTTGGTTTTTTTGATATAAGACAGACAAGCAAGGATAAATACTGTAAAGTAAACTAACAAGACTAATAAGAAAAGGTAGAGGGTAGTGTGCAACTCCCCTATCTTGAAGCTTGGAATCCCCAGCAACTACGCTAGAAATTTTCTTGATGGGTGCAGATAACAACTCCTCGTTGGTTACCCCAAGTGGAAGGTTATGATGTAGATAGCCGAAAATTTCCCTCAGTAAAGATACCAAGGTTATCAATCCAGTAGGATTTCAGAGACGACAAGTAGGTGGAAACGACGTCGGAAATATGGGGCATAAGTTGACGTCTGCTACGGACCTACACACAAGACACAAGTAACTTTGCTCCCAATGAGTACAAAGAGGTTATCAATCTCTCCGGCCTTGATGTTTACAAAGGGTCAAACATAAAGGGTAGTAATGATAAAATAAGGTAGTAAATAAAAGCGGTGTAAATATATGATGAGGATATGGACCGGGGTACCATGGTGCTCACTAGTAGTGTCTCTCTCCCAAAAGACAGTAAACAGTTATGCTGGATGAACAAATTACAGCTAGGCAATTGACAAAATTATAAACGCACCGCAATGCTAATTATGCTACACGAGAGTAAAAGGCTCAATCGTATGGGCATTAGACCAAGACAAGTAAATTGTTTATTCATCAGCATCTACTCACTAATCATCCACTTTAAGATACATATTGAGACCATCTCGGTGATATTAAGTTGCGAGCCACAACTAAGGTTGTAAACTCAAAGCAACAGACAATTGCATTAACATTCTATACAAAATGTAAGCAATCCTTATTACACACAGTCATAATCACCGTTATTTTACTCCTAATGGAAACAACATGTTCCTTAGTCCCACGTTTCTATCACTCAAGCTCGACATCAGGAGGCATGAACCCATTATCTAGCATAACGCTTGCTCTTGGAGTTAAAATCTACTACTTGGCCAAATTAACAAACGGTAACGGAGAACATGCATGCATGACTACTGAAGAACATAAATATAAAGTAGAACCATATATATTACGTTCACAATGTGAACATAATCGCATAATCCATCGGATCCCAGCAAACACAACATAACAACGTAGTAATTATAACAAAGATGCGTTGATCATGTTAGGCAGTTCACAAGATATAAACAATGAATAACAAGATTGGAGAGAAGACACCTACTAGCTTGCTGCCATGGACCCATGATCCAAGGTGGGACTACTCACAGAGCATCCCGGAGGCAACCAAGGTGATGGAGGCCCCCCCGGAGATCAATCCTATTGGATATATGCTCTGGAGGCAAATAATATGTGATTATTCCAATATATCTAAGAAATTTCATAACTAGTTTCATACTGTTCTAGAACTGTATCAGTGAAACAATGATACATGTGTTGTATAGAAACAACCAACGTTCCTAGTTAGCCTCTATATAACTAGTTCATGGTCAACTGATGATCGTGGTTTCACGATCATGGACAATTAAGTCAATTGGCTGTGAGGTCACCTCATTAGATGAATGACGTGATGAACATTACCCAATGAAAGGATTGCAACATGATCAAATCATAAAGGTTCAGTGTTGTAATTAAAGAACGTAGTAGACCGTTCCTTAGACCGTGAGATCATGCATAATTGCTATCTTCTCTGATGCTTTGACCTACATCCACCGCCTGATTGAAATATGCTAGCCATAAAGGTGTATCTTGGGTATTCCGTTGAGATATGTTCAAGAGTTTTGATTCAAGAGAGGGATTTGTCAATCCATGTAAATGGAAAGATACTAAGGGCCGACTCGGTGAGATTTCATCCATAAGGCTGCACAACATGTGACTAGGTCAAGGGGATGAATATCACGGAACGAGTGAAATAAGATTTGTCAATAACGAGATAGAACCAGCCATAGGATGTCATTGATCGAATCTCAGACTTATCTAGTATCGATGACAAAGGGAATGCTATACGACATAAGGTCCAATCGGTGTTAATATCCGGAATGCACAGGGGTCACTATGGGCATCCAGGTCTCGCTGATGATCATTGACCGTAGCCTCATCTCGGTCATGACTAGAGTGTTCTCGGACAGTAGGGTAACACACTTTAGGGCTCGATGTTATTGGAGACCTTTTTTCTAAACTATCGGAGTTACCGGAGAATAAGGGAAGACATATCGGAAAAGTTCTGTGTTGGTCCGAAGGATATTCAAAGTGAGCCGAAAGGTGTTCTGGATTACCAGGAGAAGAAATAATTTGTTTTATTTATTAATTAAGTGAATTAATAATTATTATTTTTTATTTATAATTAAAAGTGCAATGGGCCTTATTTATTAAAGAAGCCCATTAGGGGAATAAAAGGGAAAAAGGAAAAAGAAAAAAAAGGAAGGGGGAGGCGCCATGGGCCCTAGGGCCGGGCCCATGAGGGGTGCGCCCCCTCCCCTCTTTGGCCGGCCACCTCCCCCTAGCAAGGGAATTTAGTCCCACCTTGCTAGGGGAGAGGGGTTGACTCCCTCCCCTCCGCCTATATATAGATGGGCAGGGTGCACATATTTATACACATAAATTCGCGAGAAAATAAATATAAATCCGAATTGAGATTGATTTTCTCTGGTCTTCTCCCCTCCCTCGTCTCTTCCACAGTGGTCTCCCCTTGTTTGGAGCCTGTAGTGGGATTGACACTTTGTAAGGCCCGATATTCGGTACTGTTCCAGATCTAGATGTTTCCATCCAGATCCGGGGACGAAGCCATATGCCTCGGATTTCCAACATGATATCACAACATTACAGCTACATACAATCGGCATACAACTGCCTTAAATACAATACAACATCGGAAGATACATGTCTGAGTACAGACTACAACAAATGCCTACTGGCAAAGAGAAAAACATCGATCCCCATAACCACACGGGTCCAGGCCCTCCGCCGGGATCCGCCTAACTAGTCGTCGTCGAGTATCCACGTGAATCGTCGACCATCATACCTGTTGTCGAGCAAAAACCCTGAAAAGAGTTTGGGGGTAGTATCATGAGTACAGAAGTACTCAGCATCCAACTGTAGTGGTCAACTGACCCAGCAAGGACTTCATCACTCGTCATTCTAGGACAACTAGTAGTTTACGGTAAGGATGGGGTAAGTGGTGAGGTTGCTGCCACACTAGCATTTATGAAGTGGCTAACGATCTAGAGAGTAAGGTAAGAAGCCAAGCATTCAATGAGGAATCGCCTCCAACAAGTCTGCTATCCACCTACTTACGCAAGCATAACACCTATCCTATCCTTGTCCTCCTCTTCGCATCCCGGCGAAGAAGAAGCAGTCAAGGCACACACACGTTGGTCAAGTTATATTAAGATTATCTCAGTTGTTGTTGTCTATGAACAAGGAGCAGGTCTCAAGTCGTCCATAACTGTGGACACGGCTTCTCGAAAAGATTTAACCCTGCAGGGGTGTACCAACTGCCCATTACAAGGCTCTGCACGCACACCCATCTCTCTCAGTTGCTACCATCACAGGCAACTCACGCACACCCATCTCTCTCAGTTGCTACCATCACAGGCAACCATTTTATGATTTAGTTCCAAGAGATCCGAAATGACAGGTCCCTCTAGCTAACAACGAACAAATCTGGGTTGCCCCCGGGGAGTCGACATCCAATCCAAAAGCCGGTCGCGCCCTCGGATCGGCCTCTTCTGTCTCAACCGGGTTTGGGTTACCGGGGCACCTCACGTGAGGTCCCGGGCCCTCTCCGGCCAAGGATGGACCAACAAGGAAACAAAGTCCTCACTGGTCCGGGTTGTTTTAAAGGATATCTGCTAGGAGCGACCCGACAGATATATATGCATGGTTTGCAAATGGTAAATCAGCTTGGGCCACTACTAGAAATGTTTGAAGCTAGATAGGTAAGAAAAGGGGACCCCATAAAATCCCACACGCGGTTAGGCAAGCTCGGTCTTAAAACCAATACCCGGAACTTGGATCCTAGGTGACTCGAATGGAACAAAGCGTCGGGGCGGGATAGCCTAGACCTTCCATCCTTCGTCGAGTATAGTCAACATTATAATAATCATATCATCAACAAAAATATAATAATGTGATAGCCCAAACCAAGGAGTAACAGGGTAACTGTCGTGGGAAAGTCACGACAGATGTCCGTAGAGTCGGACTTATCATGGGACCTTTGCTGCGAGGCGAATTCGAGGAGAGAGTCGACATAGACACGGGACTCGGCAGTTTACCCAGGTTCGGCCCCGTCGATGCGGTAAAGACCTAATCCTTCTTCTTGACTATTGTGGGATCGACTCCTCAATAGGAAGAGCCGATCTTATCGATTACAGTGATGATGTTTCGCAACCTTAATCTCGTGGAGATCTAGGTTATAGCGTGAGTTGTCTAGTCCTGGCTTGGAGTAAGTTCTGGCTCTGGCTCCTGTGGACCTCGGCTTATAAAGGCGCCGGGTTCTGGGATTCCGAGAGTCCGACTCCTACACGATGTGGAGTTCTATTCTACTTTACAAGTTTGCTTCGTGGTATACAAGGTAAGTCAAATTTCTTCTAGGGCTTCAATCTTCACGCTTGGCACGTCAGGCTCCTGGCCGGGTCTTCTTTGTGGGCCTTCACATGTAAGTCGGCCCAAAGGTTTCTAATACCGGGTCTATGGGCTTGATCCATCCCCCCGACATTAGCCCCTAGGATTGTTATGATGCTTTAGTCTTCATAGCAATCTTCTTTATTTTCTTCATTGCCACCGGCTCTTCATGGATCAAGGGCCGACTCTATGCTTGGCGTTGATTGGGAGTCGGAGTCGTCTCTCTTCAATCTTGCTTTGGCTCCTTTATCTCCATGAAGTCGACTCTTCCGGTCGAGTCGACTAATATTTCCAGAGTCGACGTAAACAGTAATAAATTTGACCTGCAAATGTTTCTTTGAGGGAATTTGAACAGTCTACCTCGATTCCGGCGGCACAATTAATGCTACCTAGGTTTTCCACAAAAATCGAGGGATTTCCTGCCGTTTAGCTGGCGGTTGGCGACGCGTCGGGTTTCGAGCAGAGGTCCTTTTATAAATAGACCCCCGTCCACATCCATTCACATCGTCCCATCCACATATTCTCTTCTCCTTCCTCGCGCACCGGAGAACTGGAAAGTTTTACCTTCGTCTCCGTTCCGAGCCGTTCTTCCTTCATCGTTCGCGCAAGACGTCCTGGGACTGTGTCATTCTCGTACGCCATTAAGGTAATCTTCTCATCACCTCCATCTTGCTGCAGTCTTTTACTCATCGCCATTGTCGCGAGCTTCAAGCTCTATTGTATCAGTAGATCGACACAACCCATTGGAGATGCACCATGCATGTTGGTAGATAGGATAGGATAAGTGATGGATAACTCCGGAAATGATTACTTCGTCGAACAATCGTATTTTTCAGATCCGTTTTCATCTTGCAACTATTCCCAGTTTTTCGCAAGCCGTAGATCTGTTCATCATTTTTCGCCTATTTCTCAGGCTTGTTAGATCCAATTGTCCCGCTGTATTTTGTGAAAACTGTTTGTGTAGTTTCTTGTAAGTCGGTTTATGACCGACTCTAGTTTTCCTTTTTCTAGATCTGACTTCTGCACCATGGGTCGGAAAACCGCTGCCGATAAAGGCAAGAAAGAATTCGTTGCGGACAAAAGCAAAAAGACAGCCGACAGGGCTAGACCTCCAGCTCCGAGGCCGACTTTAGAGGCCAACTGGTCAAAGAGATGGGTTACGGATGCCTTTTTGAAAGAGATGGAGACAGAGGGGATTTTTCCTCCCCAATCTGAAATTGATTGGCGGGCTCCTGGAGAGGAGACCCGGCCTCAGCCTCAAACAGGCGAGGTCGTCGTCTTTGGCGATCATATCACTAGGGGCTTCCGTCATCCTGGCTCTAAGTTTTTTAGGAGTGTGTTGCACTGTTATAAATTGCACCCTCAGGATCTAATTGCTAACTCGATACTTAATATCTGTCACTTCCAAGTGTTCTGCGAGGCTTATCTGCAGATTAAGCCGACTCTGGCTCTGTTTGCCGAGTTCTATTATTGCAATAGGCAGACTGAATATAGTGGAGGTCCGGCTCTGGAATGTGGTGGAGTTACTATCGAGAAGCTGCACTGTTGTGACTTCCGAGAAGGAACATCCTCTGCCCGGCTTTCGTGAGAGTTAGCTTGAGTTTCATGATGGCTTGAACCTGTTTCCTTCGGATATTCATAAGAAAAATCATGAGACGATTATGGCTCGAATAAAGGCCTTGTTGGCTCACGGTCTTGCTGGAACGGACCTGATAAAATGTTGGATAGGTTGGCAAATCCAGCCTCTTAGCTTGAGGGATCGACTCATGTGTGAGTATTCGGGGCCGGATGACCCCATGTGTTTCGCGAAGAAGGAGATTTCTGGGGGATTTCTAGTAGCGACTTGCAAGAAATTTCTTGCTGAGCGTATAGAAGATATCAAGAAAGTCAGCCTTCTCCCTTTTTGTAAAGCCAATCCGACTCCTCCAGTATGTTTGTTAAATCATTTTTCCTTGACACAATATTTGTTCAAAGATTTTAATCTTCCGCCTTCTTACTTTTAGGAAAATGACCCATGGTGGAACGTGGGTCAAGACCTCCCTATGGAAGAAGTTGATGCTAAAAGTCCGAGTCATTCGGTAAGATTCACTTGATTGCTTCTTTTGTGATATCTTCTTCTTACCCTTTTTGTTTCTGTAGGATGACTCGAGGAAGATGATGATGAATACGAGGAAGAACAAGAGGAAGTTCTCCCTGTTAGGACCGACTCTCGTAAAGAGAGCAAAGTCGCCAATCCACCAGTAATGTATTTTTCCGGCTCTTCATGATGATTTTAGACAAGCTCGTGTCTTTATGTTTTTGTTTATAGGCACAAAGTCGCAAGAGGCATACCCGTAGTTCCGACTCGGTGGACCCTCTTGTGGTTTTGGGTGATGAACCTCGAAAGATCCGACAGAAGCCGAATATTATCGTGATTGTTTCGCATCAGTCGGTGGGGGTTTCCGAAGGACAACATCAGGGTGCTGACTCTGGAGCCGGTACCCCTTCTTCTTAGGGTTCTTCTGTCCAGATATCGCCCTTCCCGATCAACCGTGGGTGAGTATTCCTTTCTTAGGATGGTAACTTGTCTTTTATATGCACGATTTGCTGATAAACTCTATTTTTGTCTTTGAGCAGCGCTCGAATTGATCCCAAGGATCTGGCCGACTCTTCTTTTGCTAAGGAGTCGGCTATTATGTTTGAAAAGTTGCCAGAAACTTCGGTTTCTGAAGCTTTGAAGAAAGATGGTTTATAATGAGTCAAGCCCATCAGGAATATACAAAGATAATTCTCCTGAAGCCGGCTTTGATAAACCGACAATTCCTTCTGAAAAAGTGGAGGTTGCTCCATGTTCTGTGCCGACTACTTCCAAGGAAAAGGCAGTTGTTGAAGATGAAGTTTTGATCACCGGGACTCAGAAGGGTGACCCACCTTCTTGTACAACCGTGATGAAAGTTTTAGAAAACAAGAGTCAGGTGGTAGGTCAGCCTGATGAGTTGATATCTGAAAATACATTTCTTGAGGAATTGTTCAAGCGGTCATTAGCTTGTTCTTCGGAGCATCATGACATATTCCTCCAACTTCGGGGGCGTTATGAGGTATGTATTTTTATTTGCCTGCACTGTCCTTGATGACATATAACTGTAGCCCCCATAAGCCGTCTTGGTGATTGATCGCCATGTTGGGTTATGAAAAACAAACTGTATCTGCCATGAGTCGGTATACCTATCTTGTGGTATGCCAAGTTTGAACTGTAACCCCCATGGATCGATATACCAGTCATGTGGTATGCCGAGTCATCATAGTTTTTTGAGCTGCAGCCCCCATGAGCCGGCTGGATGTGCTCTCATTCTGCCGGGTCAGGTGTCTGTTTGGAAAGTGTACCCCCAAGTGACTGGTTTAGGCTTGTTAGGTCTAAGTAAATACTTTGTGATATTTTGTTGTTTGTAGGCTGTTGCCATGGATGCTGGGAAGTCCAGACGTCAGATGGAGGAACGACTCGCTGAGGAGTCGGCAAAGCTGAAAGGAGCTGATGAAGAAATTGGCCGACTCCACGATGAGTTGGTGAAAAAGGACAAAGAAGTGGAAGCCGCCAAAGCTGAGATGTCTGAGGCCACCAATGTTCTTACTAGAGCTGTAAATGATGCAGCGGCCCAACGTGATACAGCCGAGCGAAAATTAAAGTCGGCACAAAATAAACTGGAGACACTCAAGGATAGTATTCACCGACTTGTGTCAGCCAGCTTTGGTGAGTCGGCAAAGGTGCTTTTTTGAGTCTGGGTGTTCCAATTTTCTTTGTTCCGTGCTGACTTTTTATCTTTGTTTTGTCTTTGTAATAGGCAAAGATCATGATATTCTAGGCGAGACGCCTGCTATGAAGCTCACATGTACGTTTTCCCTGGTCAAACAATTGTTTGAGGGTGCATGTAAAGCAATATGTGCGACTCAGCCCAAGCCCCCAAGCATGAAGAGGATAACTGATATAATGGGTCCTTTCTCAGTTGTACCTGAGTGGGTAAGGCTGGGGAAGCGATAGACTTGCTGTATGGGGGTGATGCGTGGCTTAGAGCTTGCCAAGGCGTATCATCCTGGATCGAAACTGGATCGTCTGGCTGCCGGCTTCCCGGAGCTTAAGGCAGATGAGTCCAATTTTTCCAAGGAAGATTTCGTCAAGGTGCATAAAGAGACTCGTCCTTTTGCCACCAAGATTGCTGATGACATCGAGCTAAGCCGGTTAAAGACTGGATATGATGAGAGCAGTAGAGGCGTCGGATCAATCTTCTGACTCCCGTCGAGTTCTCTCTTCTTCCTCCTCCAAAGAAGGCTTCGGAGTCTGCGAATCCCGTGGAACCATTTCCAGGAGGTGAAGAGGATGCCTTGATGATGGATGACATTGCTGATGTGGACTTAGTGGAAAGTTTCAACGAGATCTTGCCATCAGCGAATGTTGCCGGGTCTTCATCTCAGAGCCAGGACAACGTCCCATCATAAGCCTCTTGGAGAGAGAAAAACTTTCATAATATTTGTGCGGCCATAGTTCCGAGTTTGTAATATTGGGAAACATGTCCCGTGACTTGTGACCAGCATTTGGTCAGATACTTTATGGCGTTTCATCTGAAATTTGCCTTTTGGCTTTTTGAATGTCAATCTTCGTGATGCCATTTGACTTTGCCTTTGACTTTATTTGTTGCTTGCTTGAAGAAGCTTTCCTTCTGATGTGAATTGCAGAAGAGAGCCGTGTTCCGGCTTTACCCTTTTCACCGACTGGTGTAACTCCTAAGAGTCGGCAGGCTTCATAGTGGAAGGTTTTTAGAGGTCGACTTTATGAATAGTCTGACCACCTTTGTTTATATGTGAATCGACAAGTTTTTTTCCGAATCATAGATAATTTCAAAGTATAATCCTCATGAGTCGGGATGATCGTCATTGCGTCATGCCGACTTACGGAGATAGTTTGAACTGTAGTCCCCATGAGTCGGGAAGAACATCTTTGTGTTATACCGAGTCACACGGGTTAACGCTCATGTCGCAATATGTCGGTGCTTCCAGTGGCAAAGCTAGTGTTTGTAAAAGACACTTTTTGAAGAAGGCTAGTATTCGTGCTAGCTTGCCATGGTTACAGCCGAGTCATATGCTTTTTGAAGTCGGCGTGTATGTCATAAGATTGCAACGAAAAATAATGTCAAAAGAAAAGATGCTATGATGCATGCAAAAATAAAGTGCAAAGGCTCATATAGAAGTCGACTCCAATTTTAACACGCCTTATCTTCTCGTTGAGATAGATTACTGGGTTATCTGTGAGTCGGTACTTCTCTGTAAGCCAGCAAGATATGACTAGCGTTCCCTGTACTTGATACTAAACTTGGTAGGCGTTGCTGTAAGCCCCCAAGGTATTTAGACTAAGCCGGGTACACGTACGTCGTATGTGCTTGAGCTATACAGGCCAAGGTTAAGGCGTGTTTAGCCAGTTCATGTATATGCCGAGATTTCTTTAGATAAGAGTCGATGAGTGGCATCGAGCTCCCCTACTGCCCCTGAATAAGCTTATACACATGTGATTTTTACATATATATGCCGAGTTTTCGGATAAAGAGTCAATGATTGACATCGAGCTCCCAGATTCCTCTGAATAAGCGATATACATGCTCAGTACCAATAGAAGGGTTGATCAAGCCCCCAGGTCTCTGAGATATAAGTAATGCAAAGTATGTATGATGCAAAGATGATGAGAAAGTAATTGCATGCAAAGTAAGTATAGGATGTAATGCATGCAGGAGTCGTTGAGAATGCAGTCAATCGATGATGATTTCTATAGCGACAACCGATGCAACCTGCAATTGACTTATTCCTTGTATGTGGCGAGAGCCGGTAAGATGAGAGTCAATTTTTTATAGTGTGGCGAGAGCCGGTGCGATGAGAATCGACTTATATGGTAAACGGCGATGGCCTATTGCGACGTGAGTCGGCTTTTTTTTGTTTGAAGTGCGGCGATAGCCGATGCGACGAATGTCGACTTATATTTATTATAGTGGCAAGAGCCGGTGGGACGAATGTCGACTTATGTTTATATGGCGAGAGCCGGTGCGACGAGTGTCAACTTATGTTTATATGGCGAGAGCCGGTGCGACGAGTGTCGACTTTTTTTTGACGACTCTGGATGTAGTAGGGACGGAGCTGGATGATATCCCGTGTTTCTTTCACTTGGTGATAAGTACATGGGCTGCCGGCTTCTTAGTTTGCTTCACGAGTTCGTAGGCTTTAATAAGCAGTATTTATACTTTACTGTAATGAGCTGTTGGGGTGTCTCGTCCCTTGTTGTGTTTCCCGGGTTTTGATAACCCGGATCGACTCTCTATTGTGGACGAGTCCATGTTCTTGACCTCTTGTGGCTGTGTAAGCCGGTTGGGCCTTCATCTTACTGACTTGCCTCTAGAATGTTTTTCTCGATGTGTCGTCTGTACTCCTGTATGAAGTAGTACTGATCCCATGTGGGGTTAGCGAGACGACCCGGCCCGGAATGTTTTGGGCAAGCTTCTTTCATAGCTTTGTCACAATCCCGGTGCCTTTTTTCCTTCCTTGGCGGCCGTCCATGTCTCTGGGAGTGGTTGCTACTGTATTCCCGCGAGGTCAGGTTGTGCCTGCGTTTTCTGTGGTGGGTCCGAAGTTGAAGTTGGGACTCCTCATATTTGGCTTCACTGGACTCGGCATATCTAGCGACGGCATCCACAAATCCCTGTAGGTCCTCGGCTACCTCCTTTATGCGTCTTAGCGCGTTGGTTATAGGTGTAAGCCGAAGGCCTATCGGCTCCTTAACCTCGTTATGCCGTATCTCCTGTGGAAGTCGATCTTGTGCCTATGTGAGACTTTTATGTTCCCAGGCTACCTTTTCTTGTAGCATCATGGCCTTTTTCTGGTTTTCTTCTAATTCCTCGTCAGAGTCAGCTCTGTTCCGGCTCAGTCTCTGCCACACAGTGGTGGTTCGTAGTTCTGAGCCGTTTTCATTTTTGGCAGATTTTGGGTGGTGTCGGCATTGCCACGTGTCTCATGAGCCGAATTGTCGAAGTAGGGAACGTCTGGGTCGTATTCTTCTGGATCGGATCCGAGTCTGCCTTCCCCAATGGATCGAATTGATCCGTTATCTGAGTATTTATCTTCTTCTCGATATGAGTCGGCGTCGGAGAAACCATCCTTATCGTGATTTGGGGTTCCTTCAAGGCGCTCCCATTCTCGGAACTCGCCAATAAACCTGACGAAAGTGTGATGGAAGGCAGTTTCAGGCCGACTTGTCTCTTCGAGAGGAACTTGTAGGCCACTGATAAGTGAGTCAGTTAACTGGGATCCGAATACGTCGTTCGCACAAGTATGCACATTCTGACTTATCTTCTTCTCGAAGTAGCTCTGCCCTACCCGCTGGTAGGTGGCTGCTGTGTTTTTTAGACCGTAAAGCCTAATTGGTGGTTGTCTCGGTGTTTCCATATGGACTTCGTCTTGTTCAGGGAGCTTCACCGGCTCATCATCCATCAAGGATTCGACAGAGCATGCCAATTTCGGGGGTTCGTTGATGAATCCGATGAAGGCATGATCGGAGCCAGCAAGTAGCCGGCTTGCAGCTTCACTAGGGGCATAATGATCCGGCTCCGGCTCCGACCCGTTCAATCCACCGATGAAGAGGTGGATGGAACCGACTGGTATCTGATAGCCTGACTCAATGAAATCAGCTTCGGGACCCCAGGTAGCGTCGTCGACGTAGAGCATCCCGCTCCGGCTTCTGGTGATTCGCCCAGTAACAAATACTTCCATATCTTGCAGAGCTCCCCTTAGAATCTCAACACCTGCGAGCGCAGGCCCCACGGTGGGCACCAACTGTCGTGGGAAAGTCACGGCAGATGCCCGTAGAGTCGGACTTATCATGAGACCTTTTCTGCGAGGCGAATTCGAGGAGAGAGTCGACATAGACACGGGACTCGGCGGTTTACCCAGGTTCGGCCCCGTCGATGCGGTAAAGACCTACTCCTGCTTCTTGACTATTGGGGGATCGACTCCTCAATAGGAAGAGCCGATCTTATCGATTACAATGATGATGTTTCACAACCTTAATCTCGTGGAGATCTAGGTTATAGCGCGAGTTGTCTAGTCCTGGCTTGGAGTAAGTTCTGGCTCTGGCTCCTGTGGACCTCGGGTTATAAAGGCGCCGGGTCCCGGGATTCCGAGAGTCCGACTCCTACACGATGTGGAGTTCTATTCTACTTTACAAGTTTGCTTCGTGCTATACATGGTAAGTCGAATTCCTTATAGGGCTTCAATCTTCACGCTTGGCACGTCAGGCTCCTGCCCGGGTCTTCTTTGTGGGCCTTCACATGTAAGTCGGCCCAGAGGTTTCTAATGCCGGGTCTATGGGCTTGATCCATCCCCCCGAAAGTAACATCGTAGCATCCTACGCATGCATACTAAGCAGGGGCTGAGCAACGAGCAATAGTAACATAGCAGTACAAGGTTTGCTGGGAGGGGACATGGCTGTATCGGTTCGAAAGAGGCTGTAAAAATGTGGTAGGATGAACCATCGAACCTAACCTAGACTAGCATGCAAACCGCTGGTTGAAATAGAATGGATCATAAGTAATGTATAGTCCTTGCCTGTTGATAAGTCGGGTTCCGAAGGTGTACTTGATCGCAAGCTCGCATCGTCTCCGAGAGGTACCCGCGGAAGCACACAAGACGGTAAACACTGGAAAGCAATCAACGAGCAAGCATCTATTACTACGAAGCAAACACGAGAAATCATCAACAAGAAGGCAACAAGAGACATCGCACCTACCGTCGAGAGCGGTTACTAACAGGTTAAGTGGAGTACTCGTCACACACGACGATACCGCACATTTATATTGGTTCAAGTTGTTTAGATACACAAGATGAGCAAAGGTTTTTAACATGTCATGTCACTCAAGCATGGCATATCACACAAACATGGCAAGAGGTGAAGCATAAGGTAAACTATCTATGCTAGTCAATTTAAGTGAGGCACAAACTAAACATGGCATATCAGTAAGTGCCGTACGACAATTAGAACATTTGGTACTGTTCTACCCTAAACCATATTTTAGGTTGGTTAACAGAAGAAAAGAATAGCATAAACATAAAGTACACGAAAAACTAATCAAGTTACATGTAAAGAACACCCCAAACGGAGTTACGGTTAAAAAGATACAAGCAAAACAAGTTTGGAACACAATCTGCCAACATCAGGAAGCACACTTTAGAGCATTGCATTAACAGGATAATGAATGCCAAGATGCTCACAAATGATATGCAACTAAAGTAGACATGTCAGGCAAGGCATGGAAAAAGGAATCATGCAAATAGGCATCATGAACAATTAATTATAGCCCAAGAAAAATGCAATAAAACATTACTGGTCTAGGACTTAGTGAAAATCAGGAAAACATGGCAGAAACTGTTATTTTCATGCTGTATAAACAGGGGTAAAATTATATGAAATAGTGCAGCAACATGACATAGCAATATATGAGCATGGAGTAGGCATGATGATGATCAGGTACAAACAAGAATCAAGGTCATAGGCATCACAGATCTAAAGATATTAAGCGGGCAACATAGCATCGGAAAGTTACAGACTTGGAGAAAAACAGAGGTGGTTGTCAAAAACAATGCCATAGAAACTTTGGAGCAGAATATAACTATGACCAAGAATGTAAACATGACAATGCAATACATATAATGAAATTAGACATGGCATAGATCAAACTGACATATTGCAATGCTCAATAGGATGCACGGTTAAAAAGATATATGGAAGCAAAGTAGCAACTTTATATAAACAGCAGCACACTAACATCAGGGTAGCTACTTTGGGTGATGAAACAAACATCATGCAACAGGCAAATATGGAATGTGAATGCATAACATTGAAGTAGACACGATGCTTAACAGTATGCAACAAGAATCAGTGCAATAGGCCTCATGGATGTGTCACAATCATCAATCAAACTTGCAATAAAATAATAACAGCAACACTTAACAGGAATTAGCAACAGTTAACAGTCTGATGCCCACTTCAACAGTGATTAACAACATCAAGATGGCCTCAAATCAAAATGCTCACAAAAGATGAATTGAAGTACACACAATTCTAAACATTTTTCCTTTTGGGCGCAACGTCATCTGAGCTACCGTTTAATCGTTATTCGCAACACAAAAATGAATCAGCAGCAAATTATCACCAGACTTAGAAAAAAATAAGCAGCAGGAAAAAAATAAAATAAAAAAATTCGCTCGGGCCTCACCATGGGCCGAGGCCCATCTGGCCCGAGGTGGGCTGGCAGTTGTTGGTGGCCTGCTGGGCTGAGGCCGGCCTGGCAGACCGGCCCACGGAGGCGCGGTGGCGGTGGCCCAGCCTTCCCTCGCCCGATCCAGCGGGGTCGAGCCCGTAGCCACGCCGACGGATCGTAATACAGTATTACGATTGGAAGCCTTATTATGGGTCTATATAAATTAGAGACATCACCAAAGAAATGAAAGAAATGTGAGCCAGAGGTTCACGAATCACAACACTACAAAACATTAAACTACTTCAGGAAGCAGATGTATGGATAAAATTAAGCGTAAGAAGTTTAGGCTTCTAGCTGAGTGTATTTCCCAGTATGCATGACTATGAATAGTCTTCTAAAGATTTAATCAAAATTTCATTAGAAAATGTTGTGAAATAATAGTCTCACTCTCCCGCGAAACTTATATCCAAACATTATATGATAATGAGAGGTATATCAAGCCAGTTAATAAATACCAGTTGAGAAGGAAACATACGAATATGAGTCAGTACAGATCTTTGACGAAACCTCTTCCATGAGCAAGCATGATCAATAAACACTTATGTAATAAGATGATGATGATCAGAGAAATGCACATATATTATTAACACTCTAGTGCAAGTGGGAGACTGTTGGATATATGCTCTAGAGGCAAATAATATGTGATTATTCCAATATATCTAAGAAAGTTCTTAACTAGTTTCATACTGTACTAGAACTGTATCAGTGAAACAATGATACATGTGTGGTATAGAAACAACCAATGTTCCTAGTTAGCCTCTATATAACTAGTTCATGGTCAACTGATGATCGTGGTTTCACGATCATGGACAATTAAGTCAATTGGCTGTGAGATCACCACATCAGATGAATGCCGTGATGAACATTACCCAATTCAAGGATTGAAACATGATCAAATCATAATGGTTCAGTGTTGTAATTAAAGAACGTAGTATACCGTTCCTTAGACCGTGAGATCATGCATAATTGCTATCTTGTCAGATGCCTTGACCTACATCCACCGCCCAACTGAAATATGTTGGCCATAAAGGTGTATCTTGGGTATTCCGTTGAGATATGTTGAGGAGTTTTGATTCAAGAGTGGTATTTGTCATTCCATGTAAATGGAAAGATACTAAGGGCCCACTCGGTGAGATTGCATCCATAAAGCTGCGCAGCGTGTGACTAGGTCACGAGGATGAGTATCACGGAATGAGTGAAATAAGATTTGTCTGTAACGAGATAGAACCAGACATATGATGTCATTGGTCGAATCTCAGACTTATCTAGTATCTATGACAAAGGGAATGCTATACGATGTAAGGTCCAATCGTCGTTAATATCCGGAATGCACAGGGGCATTATGGGCATCCTGGTCCCGCTGATGATCATTGACCGTAGCCTAATGTTGGTCATGACTGGAGTGTTCTGGGACCGTAGGGTAACACACTTAAGGGCTTTATGTTATGGAGACCTTTTTCAGAATTATCGGAGTTACCGGAGAATAAGGGAAGACATACCGGAAAAGTTCCGTGTTGGTCCGAAGGAAGTTCAGAGTGAGCCGAAAGGTGTTTCGGATCATCGGGAGAAGAAACAATGTGTTTTATTTATTAATTAAGTGAATTAATAATTAAAAACATTTTATTCATAATTAAAAGTGCAATGGGACTTATTTATGAAAGTAGCCCATGAGGGGAATATAAGGGAAAAAGGAAAAAGAAAAAAAAAGGAAGGGGGAGGCGCCATGGGCCCTAGGGCCAATGAGGGGTGCGCCCCCCCTCCCCTCCTTGGGCGGCCACCTCCCCCTAGCAAGGTACTTTAGTCCCACCTTGCTAGGGGAGAGGGGCTGACTCCCTCCCCTCCGCCTATATATAGATGGGCAGGGTGCACATATTTATACACAGAAATCCGTAAGAAAATAAATATAACTCCGACTTGAGATCGGGTTTCTCCGGTCTTCTCCCCTCCCTCTTCTCTTCCACGATGGGACCCCCTTGTTTGGATCCTGTAGTGGGATTGACACTTCTCCATCAAACAAACGCCGTCGTGCTGCTGAAACTCCGGTTCCAGAGGTCTACTTTCGCCACCTTCGTTGGATCGGAGACCAGAGGTTGTCATCGAGTTCCGTACGTGTGCGAGTACTACGAGGTGCTACAGGTGTGGCACTACACCCAACAAGGTGCTAACACAGCCACGGGGCTGTGAACTTCAATTGACTACATCAACCACATTTGCGGGAATGTTTCCTGCGCAACGGACTACACCCCGAGGTATGTTATCCGCAAGTCTTTCCGTTACGGTAATACGGCTAGATAGATCTTGGGCAATCGGGAATGCTAATTAGAAAAATTATTATTTTCTGCTGCGAACCCCAACAAATCTTCCCTCCGACAGGGTGCCAAGACAGGAACGTCTATCGATCCCAATCTCGAAATCGCAACAACGGTGGAAGAGTGGTGCATATCGCGTGGCGGAGTCCTCCTCTAGGGTTTTCAGAATATAGGGTAAATATAGGCCAAAGGGGGCACCAGGTGGGTCCCACCTAGCCAGGCGGCTAGGGGGCGCAACGAGGCCCTGGCCCTGCCGTGGGGCCGCCTAGCTAGAGGGTGGTTCCCTCTGGCCTCCCTTCGGGCTTCTGGAGTATTCCGAAGAATTGGAATTTTGGGAAATTTTCTGAATTTTTCCGAGCACTTCGATTTTTCAGCTATTTTTTGCATTGCACGGAGAAAAACAGATAGAAACTGGCACTGGGCACTAGGTTAATAGCATAGTCCCAAATATGGTATAAATGCTATGAAAGTGCATCAAAAGATATAACAATATCACCAAAAGAGACATAGAGCGAGAAAAACTTATAGATATGTTTGGGACATATCAGGGTCCTGCAAGCTTCCTAGACGGTTAGAGAGTCCGTCATCAGCAGTCGAAGAGAAATTGTGACTGGGAAAAAAAAGTATTTCAAAGGTTTTCGAGATCTTTTGAAGCATCTACCATGGGTAAAAATAACACAAGCTTGAGGAGTTTGCTGTTGTGGATAATTGGATGGAGAGATGTCTACTCCTGTGTTCAATCACAAGGCCCTCCAACCAAACGTAGCACTTCACAAAGTGTGAACTGGTTTACCAAACATCGCTGCGTCACATGCTCATTTTACTTTCTGTCATAGAGTAATTTACTATTTTAACATCTTCATCTTCGGCTTGAGTAGAAACATTAGGATGTCTTACCTATTTGTCTTCATCGCATGTTTCCATGTTTCCTTTCTACCCTGCACTTAGTTATTTCCACCGATGTGTTTTTCTCGAGCAAATGTTGACAACTTTTTTGAAGAGACCATTCAACCCCCTCTGGTCTATTCTTGTATGTTCAATTGGTATCAGATCCATGTTCTCCTTTTGCTTTGCATTTATGTACTAACCGTTTGGAGTGTTGTCAAGAATGGACTTGAAGGAATTAGGTCTGGTGGACCTATACCTGTCTTTGAAGGTGATGACTATCCATTCTGGAAGGACAAAATGATGAGAAACATAAAGTGTCAACACAATGACATGTGGGTTGTTTTTCGAGATGGATTTACTATCAGAGTTCGAACTGCACCAACTAACGAAGAGAAGAAAAAGCTTCAACTTGATTCCCTAGCATATGTCTTCATCAAAACCATTTGTCTCGAGGTCAGTATGATAGAGTCAAAATCTTCACCTTCGAAAAACAAGTGTAGGACAATTCGGAGAAGATTGGCGAAGGAGTTTCTACTCATAAAGATGCTCACATTGATACACTGCGAAGCAAATTCTATCGATTCAAGCGTCATGGAAGTGAAAAATGTTTAACCCACCTTCAATGATATGTGCATCATTTTGGAGAACTTAAATCTCTTGGATCTACTGATAGCACTGATCACATGGTTGTGAATACATTGCTCCATTCACTGGATGTTACTCTGGTCAAAGAGAAACCCGATTTCAAAGATCTAATTTCGCTGACATTACTGAGAGGATAATGACACATGAAATGCAAGAAGAACAATGGCGTAAAATGAATGGCTTGGGAAGAAAATGTCATGCACTAAAAGTTGTGGCAACTACTGATTCCTCTTTGGATACTGAAACTTCCTCTATCTATGAGTCTAATGATCGAAAAAGTATTAGCAAAAAGCTCGCCCTCATTATGATAGACTTCAATCGTTTCCACAAGAAAAGTTGGTCTCCGAAGAAGAATTCATCATCAAGGTACTCAAACAATTCCCCTTGGCACCATTCTCCTACGCATCACCGTTCTCCTTCAAAACACATTGCTTGTTACAAGCACAAGAAATATAGGAATTGCATAGTTGATTGTCCTCTTTGAGAAATTGAAGCTACAACCAAGTAATCGAAGATTAATTCCTCCAGGAAACCGTACAAATCAAGCAACAGTTATGATTCGAAGAAGTATGAGTCCAAGCCTCGGAAGGAAAAGAAACATGATTCCGATGATGATAAGAAGAAGAAGTGTCATAAGAAGTTTGAGGATTCTTCCTAGAAGTCACATTCATCTTGGAGAAAGAACTCGCACAAAGCCACAACTTATCTGGGAAAGGAGATTAATTCCAAAGTACTGATTATCGTGAATATCATTCCAGTGTTGCTATGATTTCTTTCGCCTCTACACCCAACTACGAGTTCATTCTTCACCAACAATAGTACTGATTATGAAACTCCTACCTAATGCTTCATGGCTAAGGCCTTGATGGTATCACCCAAGAAAACTACCTATGATAATTTAAATAGCTCATCTTTCAAAAATGATGGTAAAAAATCTTCAACCAACTTGCTAAAATGGCTACCATACAAAGAAGAACTTCAGAAACAAAGTATGACTCTTAAGAAATTCAAAGGCTTATTGACCGATGAGATGAAGGAAAACCAACATTTAACTAATGAGTATTCTGCTTCGAAAGGAAAGTTTGATTAAATTTCCAGTCAGCAGAATCTTCTTTCAATTGACTATGATCAGCTCACTTATGAATTCCTTCAAAGGAAAATGGCTCTCAAAAAACGGAAAGAGGCTCATGAAGAGTTAAAGAAAGAGAAAATTTCTCTCATGGATTAAGAGGCTCACGAAGAGTTAGAGAAAGAGAATATTTCTCTCATGACTGTTGTTCCTAATGATAAGAATGAACTAATACCTCAAAGAATTATTATTGGATACAGAATGTGTATTGATTACATGAAGTTAAACAAGGCAACCAGGAAGGATCACTACCCATTTCCGTTCATCGACCAAATGCTTGAAAGGTTATCCAAAAACACTCTCTTTTTCTATCTTGATGGGTATTCTGGCTTCTCTCAAATTCATGTCAACACTGTTGATCAAGTGAAGACCACTTTTACTTGTCCTTTTGGTACTTATGCTTATAGACGTATGCCTTTCGGTTTATGCAATGCGCCTGCTGCTTTTGAAAGGTGTATGTTTGCTATCATTCATGGTTTTTGTGAGGAAATTGTGCAGGCATTCTTGGACGATTTCTCCGTCTATGGAACCTCTTTTGACCATTGTCTCCACAATCTTAATAAAGTTCTACAGAGATGTGAGGAGACAAACTTGGTACTCAATTGGGAGAAGTGCCACTTCATGGTCAAGAGGGAATTGTTCTTGGCCACAAGATTTCTAAAAGGGGAATCGAAGTGGACATGGAGAAGATTGAAGCAATCGAGAGGATGCCTTGTCCAAAGAACATCAAAGGTATTCGTAGTTTTCTCGTTCATGCTGGTTTCTATAGAAGATTTATTAAAGACTTTTCTAAGACTTCGATACCCCTCACTAATCTTCTCCAGAAGGATGTTCCTTTTGTGTTTGATGAATATTGTAAAGAAGCTTTCGAAGTTCTTAAGAAAGCATTGATAACCGCTCATATAGTCCAACCACCTGATTGGAATTTTCCTTTTGAAATCATGTGGGATGCTAGTGATTTTGTTGTTGGAGTTGTGCTAGGACAAAGGGTTGATAAGAAATTGAATGGTATACATTATGCTAGCAAAACCCTTGATAGTGCTCAACAGAATTATTCTACTACTAAGAAAGAGTTTTCAGCAGTAGTGTTTGCTTGTGATAAGTTTAGACCTTATATTGTTGATTCGAAAGTCATTATTCATATTGACCATGCTGCTATTAAGTATCTTATGGAGAAGAAGGATGCGAAACCAAGGCTTATCAGATGGGTTCTTCTTCTTCAAGAATTTGATTTGCAGATTGTTGATAGGAAGGGAGCGGACAATCCTGTAGCAGACAACCTCTCCAGGATGGAGAACATACCACATGATCCTATCCTGGTCAATGATAGCTTTCCTGATGAACAATTAGCTGTTTTGAGGATACAATCTACTTCTGACCCATGGTTTTCAGAATATGCTAACTTTATTGTTGCCACGTTTTTGCCTCTAGGTTTAACATTTCAGCAAAGGAAGAAATTCTTCCACGACTTGAGGCATTACTTTTTGGATGACCCACATCTTTTTAGAGAAGGTGCGGATGGAATCGTGAGGAGATGCATACCAGAGCATGAGAAGAAGGATATCTTAAGACAATGTCATGACAATCCCTATGGAGGACATCATGCCGGTGAGAGGACCGCACACAAGGTTCTCCAATCAGGTTTTTATTGACCTACTCTCTTTAAAGATGCTAGAAATTACGTTTTATCTTGTGATAAGTGTCAGAGAGTTGGTAATATTAGTAGGAGAAATGAGATGCCTATGAATTACTCTCTAGTTATTGAGCCTTTTGGTTGCTAAGGTTTTGATTTTATGGGTCCTTTTCCTCTTCACACAAGTACACTCACATTTTAGTAGCCGTTGATTATGTAACCAAGTGGGTTGAAGATATCCCCACTGAGAGTGTTGATCACAAGACATATTTAAAGATGCACAAAGATGTAATCTTTCCTAGGTTTGGTGTACTAAGGTACCTCATGACCGACGGAGGATCACATTTTACACATGGTGCGTTTAGAAAAGCTTTAGCAAAGTACGATGTCAATCATAGAATTGCTTCACCCTACCACCCTCGAACAAGTGGGAAAGTTGAGCTCACAAATAGGGAGATCAAGTTGATCTTACAAAAGATAGTGAACAGTTCTAGGAAGGACTGGTCCGAAAAGCTAGGAGATGCCTTGTGGGCGTATAGGACTGCTTACAAAAATCCCATGGGCATGTCTCCTTATAAGATGGTGTATGGCAAGGCTTGCCATTTACCTTTAAAATTGTAACACACAACTTTCTGGGCTGTTAGAGAGCTTAATGTCGACCCTAAAATTGCCGGTGAAAAGAATCTCATGAACTTGACTTCTCTAGATGAGTGGAGAAGTGAAGCTTACGAGACCGTAAAAATGTTTAAAGAAAAGGTAAAGAAGTGGCATGATAGGAGGATTTTGTAATGTGAATTTAATGTTGGTGATAAAGTTTTGTTGTTTAGATCTCGTTTCAGGTTTTCTCCAGGTAAATTACTTTCCAGATGGGAAGGAACGTACCATATCGAAGAAGTCTACCAATCCGGTGCAATCAAGATTAACAATTTTGAAGGCACCAAACCGCAAGTTGTGAATGGGAAAAGACTCAAGCATTACATGCCAGGAGACCCTGTCAATGATGATGTGGATATGATACGAACAACCACTCACGAAGAACATGTTGCAGCACTAGTTCATACACTAGCCAAAGAAGAATAAGAATACGTATGAAATATGGTAAGAAAACTTCACGAACATCCATAGAAATTTCGTATTATCAGTTTTTGCAAAATTAGGGAAATTCCAAGCCGAAGTGGAGCCGGAGAGGAGCTCCCAGGGCTCCAAGCGTCCTGGTGGCACCGCCTGCCTCCTGGCCGCGCCAGGTGGCCGCCTGGGCCAGCAAGATCCCTTCTCCGACCCCACTTTGGCTTGTTACATTCCTTTCGGTGCAGAAATTTTTGCTATATATTTGTCCGGATCGTCCCGGCTCTGTGTCTTGCAATTCCGTGTGTTTTATTTTTGATCTGTTGTTGCCAGGAAAACTTTCATCAAAACCTAGGTGCCATGGCTTCCCCAAGTTCCCCCAAGGACAAGTTCCTCGTCAATGTCATCAACCCTTACCTCGCAGAGGTGAAGAGGCATCCTCAAACTCTTTGGGTGGAGGATGGTGTCCGCCACAAAGAATATCTAAAGGGACCCGTCAAGGAGGGGATCATCAAGGCAAGGTTGGAAGAAGTGGAGCAAGAAGTCTTCAAGTACAAATACATGATCGAGCGTGGTATCGAGCCAACATGGACATCATCGTTGAGCTGAAGGCACAACATGAGAAGGAGATGAAGGAAGTGTGGTCAAGCATGGCCGCACTGGAGACCAAAGTGTTCGAGCTTCAAGGGCACATCTATGACCTGCACAACACGAACTGTGAGTATGAACTAAAGTTTCTGTGCATGGTCTTAGTTGCTGAATGCAGGATCCTGGAAACTGAAGAATCATGTGTGGAAGGAGGACCTTTGCCATGGAAGCTTTTTGCGAAAGATTACCTGAGGAACAATAACAAAGATGAAGATTGAAATATTCATGGGTAATGGCATCCCATTAGCTTGTTCCAAGCTTGGGGGAGTGCCCGGTATCTTTATCTTTATCTTTGTCTTTTTGTGGTGAAGCCTAGTGTCGTATCATGTCTAGGGAAGTTATCGTATGAAATAGATGTTTGCATTGAGGTCTATCACTCTATTGTGGAGAGTCTTGTATCCGTGAGGGTGCAGTCGTCTATGATGGAATATTAATGATAAGTCTATTGGTTTCTTCTCTGCACTTGGTATTCTCTCCGCGCAATCGACCTTATATGCTGATTCTTATGGGAGTATTGATCTTATATATCAGGTATGGCTTTGAAAACTTTATTCAATCCTGGAAAACATAGCATTGGTCATAACAACAAGCATGAGTTTTTCTAGTAGCGACATAGGCAAAACCTTTATGTTCTTATGCTTGAAGTGTTATGCTGACAAGGAAGACAAATTGATGTTTCATGCCAATTCTTAATGTTAGACTTTATATTGTTTTGCATCCAAGTCAACATCATTTGTCTGCTTTTAAAAGCCTTTGCTAGCCAAACCTTGTACTAAGCGGGAATACTTCTTGTGCACCCATACCTTGAAACCTCAACCTTCCAAAGAGTCCACCATACCTTTCCTATATGAGGTATTTCACCACCACTCCTAAAGTATATTACTCATTTTCTATCTTTAAACCTTCAAAATAGTATTACTCCTTGTTTTGTGCCTCTGTTTTAGCTCATGAGGAAGTAGTAGATAATTCATGATCTTCTCATACTGGACAAGCTTTATCTTGGGTTTGCATGTCTAATCTGTGAACCCCTAACACGAGGAGGGGCTGGCATGAGTGCGCCCAGCTCACAAAAGAGAATAGCAACAAACAAAACCTCCTTCACGCTTTGTTCATGAGAAATAAAAAAACTTTGGCAGTGATAAACAAAGGAGACTAAGGGGATGTGATCGACCCCACCTTGGGAGTCGTTCCTCGAAACTTGAACAGTTTGAAAAGTATTGGGCTATATGCTAGCATTCATTGATGAATTATGCACCTCCCAAAAGCTTATTTTATAACCCTATTGATTTCAAAACCACTAAAAGCTCTAGCACATGAGTTTTCCCTACTTCCCTCTGCAAAGGGCTAAGCCTTTACTTTTATGCTGAGTCAGTAAACCTACTTCTTTCTATCCCACAAAAAGAGCAGACACCTTATGTTGACAAAGATGCATGCATCTATATTGTCTCATTGCGAATTGCCTTATTACATCCTTGTTGACATTATTATCAAGATAAATAAGTTTTTTTGTTGATCTTGGCTACATCAAACATCTTCCTTTGTGTTAGAATTTTCGCTTCTTAACTAATAACATGTTCTTTCAAAAACTTCAAATGATCTCATCAAAATATAAGAGGAAGAGCAAGAGATAAAAGTTATTAGTTGTTCTTTGAGCAAGAACATGTTTTCCATGGTTTAATGAGTTTCCTTAGCCCTACCTTTGATTTTAATTGATATTACTCTTCCATAAGGGCCTTATGAGTTGAGGTTGCTGTTGATTATGCTTGAATTTAGTAGAGAAATTATGATGCTTCTTTTCCGTATTCTTATTTATCGACACTTCACTCCCTAAACTTGTGGACAGGTTTACCGAGCTCAATATTCTCTTGGGGAAAAGCGAGGTCTAAGCTTGGGGGAGTTGATACGTCCAAAATGCATCAGTATTTTGTATCATAATTCACCTCTATTCATTGATATATTTCATATTATGATGATGTTCTCATAGTGTTTTGGCTTGTTTACAACTTTCCGGTGCTGAAATAGCAGACACATGAATCAACGGGGAAACGTGCACATAGAGTGGTCATATCAACACATCTCCAAATGTCCTAAAAATTACGGGGAAGAGTTTTCTGAAGAATTGACGAAGACTGGCCAAAGGGCAGCCAGAGGGGGGCCACCAAGCCTCCAGGCTCCTTGGCGGCGCGCCCCCCTTAGGCCGCTGACGAGGGGGTGACCCCACGACTGCTACGGATGAGCCTACCTGGTGTCCATGAAGGCAGAAAGCCCATGAGGATACAACCCCGGCCCGCTAGTTGGCACCGACGTAGGAGTCCGCGACTTACAAGGAAGGTGTGAAGACATGCCGTACGAAGCAAGCTAGGGTTAGGAATGCTTACCTGTAAACGTAGATGAACTCCCCGAGACCTAGCCCGGTATATAAGGGCTAGGAGGGGCGACGCCAAAGACATCGAATATCACCTATAACCCTAGCCTCGAGCGCTCCAGCCTTGACCTCCACTGTAATCGCATCTCCCCCATTAATAATATCAAGCAGGAGCGAGCCTTCCTGTTTGCCGACGAGCTATCGTCCAACCTGTGCATCTCATGACTAACCCAGGGTCCCTGACCATGGGATTTGCCGGGGTTGATCCCCGTCAATTGGCGCCGTCTGTGGGAACCGCGCAAGTTGGAAACGCGATCTCGGCGGCCTCATCATCATCAGCACTCATCGACTCGATGGCTCCGGCAAGATCCAAACTGTTCGAGTCCCTCGGATTCACGGCCCACCTCCCGGCCCTCAAGCCAGTCTTCACCAATCTACACTCCGGCGTCAATCTGATCTTCGGAGCGTATCAGATCTACATCAACCATTGGGGTACCCTTCGCCTCATCGACGGCACCCGTGCACCCACGGCAACACCTGCAGCAACGACCGGAGCAGACGCCGCCGGCACGGCCAACCTATCTGGCGGTCGTAGCTACCCACCCAACTCACGGCTCCACGCCACTCATGACCGCTCGAGTGAAGTCCCAGCACGGAGAAGCACGATCGCACGCATCAGCAAGGAGACGGCAAGGACACCATCGCAGGTGTTCATGGAAGAAGTTGGCGCATCAGCGTCAGGCAACAACGAGCGAGTCGACGACCCGAGCACTCGTCAAGACACCCAACCACCAACAGGGCGGAAGATCCCGGCAACACCAGTCAGATGGTCGTACAGCTAGGAGAACCGGGGACCATACCAAAGAAAGTCCCGGTGGAACAAGGACCCAGCGATCAAAAAAGCAGTCGGCCGCTAAGAAGCAAACAGCAAGCACCCGACCAAGGCAGCCAGCCATCACGCAGCAGGCAGCAAACCCCGGTCGCAGCGGCGGGTGGACCCCCCAAAGAAAAAATATACTTGTCTAAAGAATCAATGGCAATGGTAAAGGAAGCAGTCGCCCACGACAGGTTACTACCATCAGATGCCTCAAGAGACGAGCTAAGGGCATACAACAAGCTAGCGGGTGATTTAACCCAGTAGAGGAGACAGTGGCGCCTAGCCATGGAGAAGCAAGCAAAAGCGGAACCCGAAAGGAAAAGCAGTCGCAGACAATCTCCCAGGAGTGACTCGCCAGGCCACGACTCCCCCATCCGCAACAGATCGAAACTCAACAACCTGCGGAAGACAGAAAGGGCGAGAGTAGTGCGGAAACTGGAAGATGACTTCAGATCAGAGGAGGACGACGACGAAGAGAAGCCCCTCACTCCGGCAGAAGCACTCATAAGCGCCCAGGACTACCTGTCCCGTGCCCAGAAAAGCAGAAAAAGCAAAACGGATCGCTACACTTCCATAGCTTTGCAGATAATGAAGGACGCTATCGACGCCTCGGTACCCAAGAAATCCAGCGCAAAGCGGCAGCCTCGCGAGCGGACACCAGACAGGGACCCCAGTTCACCGGACGACGACGATGACGACGATGACGACAACAATGACGACAGGCGCAGGCGCCCCGACAAGTACAAGAAACACGACAGCGACGACAACAACAGGCGCCGCAGCACTCGGCGAGACGCGCGAGACGACATCATGCAGAACAGAGTCAACCGCAACAGGCGAAGACGTGCAGCACGCGAGGAGTACTCGGATGAAGAGGCTTCCGACGAGGAAATCGAGCCATGTGGAGCACTCTGCTTCACACGTGCCATACGTGAGACGCGTATGCCAAACGGGTTCAAACTGAACTCCACGACACTAAAGTATAACGGACTCGAGGAGCCGGAGGCATGGCTCGACGACTACCTAACGACAGTCAAGTTTCAAAGAGGAACCAACGTCACGACAATGCAGTACGTGCAACTCATGCTCGAGAGCTCTGCTCGACATTGGCTGAAAAACCTTCGACGCGGATCCATCAGCTCTTGGAGCCAGTTCCGAGGAGCCTTCATAGAAAACTTCAAATCCACATACAAGCGACCAGCCTCACTCGAGGAGCTGCGGGCATGCAAACAAGGAACAAGGGAGGCCCTGCGAGCATACATCCAGCGATGGACGATACTCAAGAATTCAGCGGAAGACATCTCGGACGAAAGTGCGATCGACGCATTCAGGCGAGGTCTTCAGCGCGTTGAATTCAAGGAGAAGCTCGGACAGATGAAAGTCCGAACACTCGCACGGCTGTTAGAACTAGCCAACAGCTGGGCAGACGGAGAAGACTCCGTTCGTAAGTACGACTACGATTACAACGGAGATAGAGGAGACGACAGAAGAAGAAAGCGACCTAGACGGAACTTCTACAACGACAGAGGACCTGACATGGTCGCCGCCGGTTTCTCGGACGATCGGAACGGCAGGCACCGCGATGACAATAGACCAAAGCGACGAGAAAACCCAGAAGACGAGCCCCAGACTCAGAGACGAGAATGGAGGACAAGGCAGCCACGCGACGGCACTCGCGCATTTCGCTCCGCCAAAGAACAACTCGACGGACCGTGCTCTATACACGGATTCAGAAATGAGCGAGGAGAGCTCAGATCATCCCACACCCTCAGGAATTGCAGAAGCTTCAACGAGTTGGCTAAGGAGAAAAGCCGCTCCACGGCCGCAACAGCACGACCACTCGCAAGCATAGCAGTTGGGCCAGTCGCTCACGATGCGCCACCAGCCCCCCTCTGCCAACAAGACAGGTGGCCGTCATCCAGGAACGACAAAGGACACCAGAAGAAGAAAACCAGTACCCAGAAGCCCACGGGAGGATCTACATGATACAAGAAGGCAGACCTTCCAACAGGCAGCAGAAACAAGTCACCAGACAAGTCTTCCTAGCAACCTCCGCACACCCGGCCGTCCCAGAGTACCTGCGCGGGTCGGAGACAGAAATCTCCTTCTCCCAGGACGAACACCCGCCAGTCGTTCCCCAGCCAGGGCACGCCGCGCTAGTACTCGAAGCCAGAATCGGAAACTACGACATGTCGCGAGTATTCATGGACGGCGGCAGCGGGATCAACATCATCTTCACCCGAACACTCGACGACATTCTCATCCAAAACAACACACTCAAGTCCTTAGGCACAACCTTCCATGGGATCGTACCAGGAAAAGCAATCTACCCCCTCGGAAGGATAAGCCTGGAGGTAGTCTTTGGGAACGCGACAAACTTCCGCAAGGAAACACTTGACTTTGAAGTGGTCGACTGGAAGTCGCAATACCACGCAATCCTCGGGCGACCAGCTTTCGCTCGCTTCATTGCCGTACCCCACTACGCCTACCTCAAGCTGAAGATGCCAGGCCCAAACGGGGTCATCACAATCAGCGGTAGTTTCGTCAGATCCGACCGCTGTGACAAAGAATTCCATAAGATAGCAGAAGCATTCGTAGCCCACTAAGGCAGCAAGACCATGGGACTCGCAGAAGAAGCGCTCCCATAGAAGGAAAGGAACATCGCCCGAAGAAACCCGGCACTGGGAGACAAAGCTACCAGGCCCTTAAAGGCCACTACATCATCGCTCTAAGTAAAAGGGACCTGTCCTCAACAGAGCCCTCCTACTCTTTGTAAGGGAAAGCAGGAAATATATTACATAAATATTTTTCCCAAAATTTCTTGGCACTCGGGGGCTCGCCGAAGCAGCCACCCCCCGAGGCGTCTTCCGCAATCACGGCACATTAACTTGGCACTCGGGGGCTCGCCGAAGCAGCCACCCCCCGAGGCGTCTTCCGCAATCGCGACACATTAACTTGGCACTTGGGGGATCGCCGAAGAAGCCACCCCCCGAGGCGTCTTCCGCAATCGCGGCACATTAACTTGGCACTAGGGGGCTCGCCAAAGCAGCCACCCCCCGAGGCGTCTTTCGCAATCGCGGCACATTAACTTGGCACTCGGGGGCTCGCCGAAGAAGCCACCCCCCGAGGCGTCTTCCGCAATCGCGACACACTAACTTGGCACTCGGGGGCTCGCCGAAGCAGCCACCCCCCGAGGCGTCTTCCGCAATCGCGACACATTAACTTGGCACTTGGGGGCTCGCCGAAGCAGCCACCCCCCGAGGCGTCTTCCGCAATCGCGGCACATTAACTTGGCACTAAGGGGCTCGCCAAAGCAGCCACCCCCCGAGGCGTCTTCCGCAATCGCGGCACATCAACCTGGCACTCGGGGGCTCGCCGAAGCAGCCACCCCCCGAGGCGCCCCTCTCAACTACAAATGCAGACAACCCTCCAAGACAACATATATACAAACAAAAAGAAGCATATACAACGAAGGGAAGCACCTAATCTCTAGGCTCCAACTTCGCCTTAATAAGTGCACCCAGATGGCGGTCGTTCTCTTCGAAAACTCGCCTCACAACCTGGCACGCATGACTATCTACAGCCACATAGTGCTCATTCACCGGATGATCCCTACCACCTGGAGGACCCGCCACCACCTGAGCAAAATCCACCCCTGGCCAATGACTATGGACCAAGCCCAAAGCAGCTCGGACTCCAGTACGAATCTGATGATCCATCACTCGACGTAACTCGGCAGGCTGAGAAAATATGCGACAAAGCCTCTCAAGGAACGAAGAAACCACCTCCAACGGATAGAACTCATCATGTATACCGCCCAATACCCGCTGGCAGTAGCTGAGAGCTTCTGGTACCCGCTCAACTCGGCGACGAAGCAAAGCAAATGCTCGAGCACGAGCCCCATCTGCCCAAAAAGGGATTGCTCGCCTGCACACTATGATCATCAAGCCGCGACATCTCCGACTGAACGACCCTCTCTTCATCCCGAGTTCGCCCTGCCAGCACTTCGAAAGTCAAACACTACGATCAAGACAGAGACGACAAAAACCCACCAAGAGGAATCAAGCAACCAAGCAGAGGCAAGACTCACCCCGCAGGAGGTCGGACAACTTTACCACCCACGAAGCAAGGCCCTCAACCACGGACTCGGCACGCTCGCGACGAGTACGCTGAACGGCCACGGATCCCTTCAGTCGGACAACATCCCGCTCAGCGTCCTTCAGCCGCAAGCAAACGGACTCATACGCACCCTCGCGAGCGTCATCCTTCAGCGAACTCCACGGACGAAGAACGCCCGGAGTGGCCTACCGCAGGATGAACAAAACAAATCAAAAACAGCAAAAGGAACAACCAAGCAGTCACTCAGATAAAAGTAGCAAAGATCAAACCATCACAACAGAGTCACGAATTACAGACAAAGTTTCAAAGCGGCGCAACACTACTGTGCCTCCCCCTCACCTACGATAGGGGGACCCTGAGCATCTACGACTTGTTGCAGGCGACGAGCCAGCCTATCGGCTCGGTCGTCCTGCTCACCAGAATAGTGCGGGATGGTCTCAACCAAGGAATCATCAAAGGAAACCCCATGCCCTATAAGGACGACCAGGGCCGTGGAAGAACCACTCACCACGCTCTCCGCCACTAGTTCCACCATATATTTCCCATCCGGGCCGAAAGCAGCAACCCGAGCACCCATGCCATCAGGAACCTTCGTACCCTCCGGCATAAGGTGCTCATGCGCAAGACCCACAAGATTGGAAGCCCGGGCGCAGACGTCCTCGACCACTGCAACATCATCTGCAACAGCATCAACAACACCTTTGAGAATCCCAGACCCCGACGGGGCAGCCTCCATCAGCTTCGCACTTACAGCAGTTGCACCAAGCAAAGAAACGTCATCATGGGAAGACAGTAGAAACATCAATGGTGGAATACCAAACTTACACACGAGCGAGCCCGCCAAGGCGCGAAGACGTTTGCCTTCGACTGCTTCCACCCGCGCACGCGCGTATTCAGCCTGGCGAAGGCGAGCCAGCTCCTCATGTTGACCATGCAACTCCGCCTCCTTGGAAGCCAAGGCAGCCTTGAGAACGGAAATCGTCTTTTCCGCCTTTTCGGCTTGTTTCTCGGCAGCCTGGCGACGACCTGCAAGAAAAGTCAGTACTCAGAACAAAAGACGAAGTGCCCAATAGCTCAGCAGCGCAAAAATAAAACTCACCATCCATAGCAGATAAGGCATCATGGGCAGAATCATGGGCCCGTTGCCAACGCTCAGCATCAAGAATCAAAACGCTCACAGTGCTAGAAAATAGGCTGCAAGAACCAGGCAATCAGGTGTTAATTAAAGACAAGACTACAAGCAACTGCAAACAGTTACTTCTAGCCTCGGGGGCTACTCCCATCGGGAGCACTGCCGTGCCCCCGATGATAAAACAACACAGACACGAATCATCTTACCAGCTTGGAGACATGGTCGAAAGCACGGGCTTTTTCTTCAATCACCAGATCAAGACGGCCAAAGTACGGAGGACCAAGTTCAGACGGCCTGGGCTCAGGAGCAGCAGCACCAGGCACCGCAGAAGAAGGTACACCGGGAACTACACCCGCAGTCGAAACGACGGGAGTCGCCGCCGGTCCAGATTGGCCAGCGGCAGCCGATAGGTCCTCAAGATGCTTGGCTGCCGCCCCAGAACTCGTCGACTTCAGATCAGTAGCAGCTGCGCTGGTGCACGAAGCAGCCGGAGCAGGCGCAACACTACAAAATAAAGCATTATCAGACACAAGAACAAGGAAAAAGGAACGGGCACAAATCCAGCAGACTCTTACCCGACACGCGCAGCACGAGGACGCCCCAGCCTCCCAAGCCTGTCCCTCTTGGGAGGAGGAGCCAGAGCAGCAGCCGAAGGCGAAGGCTCAGCAACAGGAGCAGCAGGAGGGACTTCATCACCTAACGCAACATGATCTTCGGCATCCAAAGGACGCGAGCGCTTCACACGAAAAGGACTCGAGTCTTCACTATCTCCAGTCTCGACTAGCACAATCTCAGCATCAACAGCCGGCGCAGCATTATCAGCTGCGGAAGCATCAGGTTCTTCAAGAATATCGGCGTCCTCCGGCTGCGGAGGATTACACAGCACCGGAGCATGACCCTGCAAGGCAAGCAATGTCAACAACAAAACAGAACGAGGTACTCGTCCAGGCAAATGAGTGAACACGGACACCAACCGGCGGCGGAGAATGATCAGAAGCATATGGACGGACAAGATGCATCTCGGAAATACTCGAGCACTTGGTCACTTGCTGGATACGAGCCAGCAAGGCATCAGGCTCTAGCTCTTCAGGCGAGCATCTCGTCGAGTCACCGAGTCCCTTGTACTGCCACATAGGGCGAGCTCGATGCTGCAACGGTTGAACCCGCCTCCCCACAAAAACAGAGATAAGCTGACCACCAGTCAAGTTATCCTTTAACACAGAAATCCTCTCCAAAAGCGGAGTCAGCTCGGACGACTCCACCTCGGTCAAAGAGTGAGACCACGAAGGCTGTCTGACCACCCGCGTACCCGGATTGAAAGAAGCAAGACCAAATTGCTGACCAACAACGAAGCGATGCTTCAGATAAAACCAGCCTCTTCGCCACCCACTAACGGAATCGATCTTCTCCAAGTCAAAATACGAATGTTTATCCCCAATAGAGATACCCACTCGACCCACGGCGTACTCACAGTTCGTCCTTTTTACATTAAAAAGGCACCTCCAAAGTCCCCAATGGGGGTAAATCCCCAAGAAGGCCTCGCAAAGAGTGATGAAACACGCAATGTGCAAAATCCCATTGGGAGTCAGATCATGCAACTGGATCCGATAGGAATAAAGCAAGCCCCGAACGAAAGGATGCAGCGGAAGAGCAAACCCACGGCGGAAGAAAGCCTGGAAGCATACCCGCTCGTCCGCCGCCGGCGCTGGAATCGACTCATCACCAGGAAGATGGACATCGCCCGCCACCACCATGCCATCAGCAACCAGCGCATCCAGATCTCCAGCCCCGAACGTGGACCGCTCCCACTTGCCGTACATCTTGGCCGACTCGACAGCACCACGGAGGCGCTTGGACATAGATCTCACAGTAGCACGCAGAAGAGAAAAGACGAAGGCTCAGGAACACGAAGGAAGCAGAGAAAGAGGAGGAAGGCAATGGCTGGGTAAAACATACAATTTACCCAGCCACATGGTATTTAACTCCAAGAGCCTAGCAAGACGGGCCACCATGCAGCCTTTTTTCCCAGTAAAATGTGGCACGACCCCATACAGAGGCAAAAAGTATGGAAAATCCAACCGGCGCAGTAACAACACCGCCCACTACGCGCGCAAAAAAAGGACCATGATCACGCGACGCGAAAATTTCGGCGGGACATCGCCAAGTCATTTCCCACGACAGACCACAGCGGTCAAAAAATTGCAGAAGACCACGCCAACGTCATATCACAGCAAGGCGTACTGAGTACGCCATCAAGGCCCCCAGATTCCATCTCTCAGATCTTTTTTTTTCGATGAAGAAAAAAATATCTTACTCCCATCGGGAGAGTACATCATAAGAGTTCCAGGTGCTCCCTCACCTAAAGGTCAGCCATGTGCTCGAGTGACCACTCGCACTTATGAGAGTCTCGGGTGCTCCCTCAACCCGACGTAAGATAAACATGCATTCGCCAAGACCATGCGGCGCTAAGAGTCTCAGGTGCTCCCTCACCTCAAGAGCCGAAACGACATTCGAGTGATTACTCGCGAAAAACCCCCGACTGAGCACTCGAAACAAAGCTCCTCGGGTGAATGAGTGAACAGCTCTCTTGATGTTTTGTTTCAAGCGGGTGCAATGCTATAAGGCTCTGCGCCTCAAAAACACATATTCCTGGAACACGATACACTGTGCCCAGATGCCACGCAAGATTAGCGTGTAGGTAAGATCCCGCTGCGAAGTACGGCCGGGCTGGGACTTGCCGAAGAGCGATTTCAGTCCCAACCTTTCCCATGTGCTGCGCATGATAGAAAATCCGGGCGGACGCGCCTTAGGCTGTACACATTACTGGCGGCAAATGAACACCGTAAGACCTGAAGCGGCCGGACTTTTGCTCGACTCCAGTGTTCCAAGCTCACGTCGAGGGACGTGGGTTTGATTGGGCTAGTGTGGTATTTTCCCTAGTGCAATTCACCAAGGCTCGACCCGTCGACTCCTTGGGCCCTTTCAGCTTAGCATCCCTCAAAACAGGTTTTGTCATGGCCACCAGACTGCCAGCGACCCACGGGTGAACCGTGCATACCAATAACCGACGAATGAATGTACTCGAGTCCCTGCGCGACTCTCCGAGTCCCCTAGGCACTCGGGGGCTACTGATGAGGGGGTGACCCCACGGCTCCTACGGATTAGCCTACTTGGTGTCCATGAAGGCAGAAAGCCCATGAGGATACAGCCCCGGCCCGCTAGTTGGCACCGACGTAGAAGTCCGCGACTTACAAGGAAGGTGTGAAGACATGCCGTACGGAGCAAGCTAGGGTTAGGAAAGCTTACCTGTAAACGTAGATGAACTCCCCGAGACCTAGCCCGGTATATAAGGGCTAGGAGGGGCGACGCCAAAGACATCGAATATCACCTGTAACCCTAGCCTCGAGCGCTCCAGCCTTGGCCTCCACTTTAATCGCATCTGCCCCATTAATATCGAGCAGGAGCGAGCCTTCCTATTTGCCGACGAGGTATCGTCCAACCTGTGCATCTCATGACTAACCCAGGCTCCCTGACCATGGGATTTGCCGGGGTTGATCCCCGTCAGCTGCGCCAAGTGGCCGCCTGGGGCGTGGGTCCCACCTCCGGGGCTCCCCTTTGGCCTATATGACCCCCGTAACCTAAAAACCCCAACGCATAAGTTGTTTCCGGAGTTCCACCTCCGCTCCGTGGCGGAAACCTATAGATAAGAAAAGACCTTTCCAGCGGGCAGATTCCTCCTGGGAGAACTCCTCTCGGAGGGGGAGATCGTCCTCATAGTCATCACCATCGTCACATGCATCATCGAGATAATCATCATCATCACCATCATCCTCATCATCATCACCATCTCCATCACCATCCCATCTCATCTCACCGTTGCAATCCAAGTTGAAACTTGCACTATTCATCCCCTGTACTTTATTGGTGTTGATTACTCTTTTGTGGTGAATTCTATTAAGTTTTGTTGGAGAATTATTTTTATGATCATATTGTTCATCACCTCTGGTCTTGATCTCTTTTATGTCTTGTGAGTATTTCCTTTAGTTCTTGAGGACATGGGAGAAGTCTAGTTGTTAGTAGTCATATGATGTTGAAGTAATATGTGTTGATTGATATTTAAGTTGTGGTGTTATTCTTCTAGTGCTATTATGTGAACGTCGACTACATAACACTTCACATTTTGAAGGACTTAGGGGAATACATTGGGTATAAAGGATGCTTATGGTGGGTTGCTAGAGTGACATAAACCTGAACCCCAGTTCGCACACTTTTGCACGAGGGAGTGTTGGATCCTAAAGTTTATTGCCATCATTAGGCTTTGCCTTAATTTCTCTCTTGTATTTGCGGATGCTTGAAAGAGGTTTAATCATAGGAGTGTACTTGTATTAGCCTAGACGGTGCACTAGCATAGGTCCACCCAAACAACACTTATCAACACAAAACATAGTACTAGACAGAATATGGCGAAATCACTTGACTACCTCTCCTGTGTGTCCTCAGGAACACTTTAGCCTTTATAAGTTTGATCCTTCGACTTATCCTTTGTTCAAAAGGATTGGGACACTTGCTGCACCTCAGCACCATTTACTTTCCTTGCTTTTATTTCCCTGTTGCTTATACCAGAAACCCCATAAAAAGTTACCTTTTAGTACTTGCAGTTATTCCTTTCTCAAGATCATTTTAGTACCTTCTGCTCCTCGTTGGATTCCACACTCTTACTTATCAAAAAGGCTACGATAGATCCACTGCACTTGTGGGTCATAACTGACAACGGAAGCAACTTGTCAGAAGGAGTCATGGAATGATTCTGCCAACAAGAGCACATTCGACTAGACCTGGCCTCTATGGCGCACCCACAGTCAAATGGACAAGCCAAACGCGCAAATCAAGAACTCCTCCAAGGAATCAAACCCTGACTTCTCGTTCCATTAGAACAGTCTCCGGGTTGCTGGGAAGACGAACTTCCCTCCGTGTTATGGAGTATCCGAACATCTCCAAACCGCTCGACTGGGTACATGCCTTTCTTTCTCGTCTACAAAGCCGAAGCGGTCCTGCCAAGCGACATAAGGCATGACTCACCCCGAGTCATGGCATACATTGGAGCCGGCAACAAGAAAGCAAGACAAGACTCTCTCCTTATCCTCGATGGAGAACGTGATATCGCCGCAGCCAAGTCTGCAATTTATTAGCAAGACTTGCAGCGATGCCATAGCCGGAGAATCAAAAGTCGTACCTTCCAAGAAGGAGATTTAGTGCTATGTCTCATACAGAAGAAGGGCGACATGCATAAGCTATATTGACCATGGGAAGGACCATTCATGGTAAGCAAGAACCTACACAATGGATCATACTATCTGGTGGATATACGGGAGCCTTCCAAAAATAAAACATTGGGGGAAGAAATGCCCCGACCATGGAACATCGCTCAGCTCCGTCCCTACTACACGTAGTTCCATTGGTAAGAGTGTCAAAACATTTCCTCTCTACCTCCTCCTTATCCTGCCCTCTTTCTCCTACTATACAATAAGTATAGAGCCGGCTCCTCAAAGTGACAACTCTGCTTATTTTCTCTCCTTGTATCAAAAGGTCGAGTCCTTATGTTTTTACTTTCCTCTCAGAAGTATCTTCCCCTTTCTCGACTCAGTCTATCACGACAAGACATCGCTTGTAAGCTTTATGCACAATCACACCTCTATGACCTGATGGTATCGGCTTTTGATTCACTCAACAGCGGCTCTACGTGACGCCACTTTTGATCCTGAATCTAAGCCAGCATAGCAGCAGAATAAGTCATGCGACGCCGACATATAGAGAAGTTTGGCCTACACGCACACATGTGACCAGTAATTCCTTTTCATAAGTTACTCGAAGGCATTCGATCGTGGCGCCGATCGACCCTGAACTTACTCAATTAAAGGATACTGACAAGTCACGCGCACAGCCGACTTCTACATGGGCTATTTACTTTCCAATATTAAAATTCATGTAGATATAATACTTGCACAAAACAAGGCATTTTTACACATGTTCCTTCTCACGAACAAAAAAGAGGGGCTACATACACCATCGTAAAATCAAGACCTCTTACTAGTTCCTGGAACCGACTCCTTCGCACTGCCGGTTTCTTCCAATCCAGGTTTGGGGGCTACCCCCACAGAAGGAGCCGACAGGTCCACCAGAGGCATCCAAAAACCACATGGTTTCAAATCCACAGGACTTGGAGTCGGCATGGACCGCTTCTGACCCTACTCATCGTAACCAGGCTAAAATATCTCCACATTTATGTCATCCGCAATGATAGACGCCTCCGCACAAGTCACCTTCACGACATGATGATAATCTTAATTCTTGAACAGTCAACCATCGACTCTTCTTGCTAGAACACCCTCTACTAGCTGAGTCGGCTCAACGGAGGGATATGAAAGGATCGAGATAGACCTAGAGGGGGGGGGGTGAATAGGTTATATTGCAAATTGTAACACTACTTATTGATACGCGAGAGATGATAATTGCTTCTTGCCCTTCGTTGGTTACCCCAAGTGGAAGGTGAGATGCAGCGTAGCGGCAAGTTTCCCTTGGTGAAGATACCAAGGTTGAGTATCCACCAGTAGGACTCCGGAGATGATAAGTAGGTGTCAGCGGAGCAACTGACGTGGACCTGCACACAGACACAAATAACTTTGCTCCCAACGAAGTTCAGAGAGGTTGTCAATCTCTCCGGTCTTGTTGTTTACAAAGGATCAAAACACAAGGGATAATGATAATGATAGCAATTGAAAGTAAAAGAAAAAAAGTAAATAAGCGTGTAAACAATGATGAGAATATGGACCGGGATCCCGTGATGTATCTCTCCCAAAAGACGATAAAACTGCTATGCAAGGTAATTTTTTTACAGATGGGCAATTGACAGGATTATAAACGCACCGCAATGCTAACTATTCTACAAAGAAAGGAAGAGGCTCAAAAGCATGGGCAGTACGCCAAAATAAGTAGACCGAAATCCAACTGCATCTACTACTAATCATCCACCTTGAGATATCTATCCAGAACATCTCGCTGGTATTAAGTTGCGAGCCCCACCCAAAGTGTAAACCAAAAGCAACAGACAACTGCATTAAAAGAACTTTGCGTAAAGTAAACAATCCTTGCAACCGAGGTTACAAGCACCGTTGTTTTCCCCCTTGTGGCAACATCACATCCCCTAGACTAATGTTTCTGTCACTCAAGTGTGTCATCAGGGGGCATGAACCCAATCGAGCATAACGTTCCCTCTTGGAGTTACTATCTAGTACTTGTCCAAAGCAATAAACAACAACGGAGAACATTAAAGAATTACTTAGGAACAAAAATATAAAAGACAAGAACCAAATATATTACTCTATGACAATCTGAACATAATCTCATAATCCATCATATCCCATCAAACTCAGCATAGCAATAACAGAAAGATTACATATGTGCCTCGATCATGTAGGGCAGCTCACGAGGTCTAAACCATGAAGAACAAAGAGGGGAGGAGAACATCACATAGCTACTGATCACGGACCCATGGTCCAAAGGAAACTACTCACTGCACATCCGGGAAGCGTCCATGGTGAAGGGGAAGCTCCCGGAGGTTGATCCTCCCTCCGGCAGGGTGCCGGGAAGAAGTCTGCTGGCGCTCCCGGTCTTGGAAGCACGGCGGCGGCGTAACAGAGGCGAGATCGTGAAAAGCGGTTCTGTCTTTGGGGGTTTCGCATCACGGGGAACAAATAGGCGAAGGGGGGCAGCCAGAGGGGGCACCAAGAGTCAAGGTGCCCCCCTGGCGCGGCCAATCCCTAGGCTGCGCCAGGTGGCCACCTGGGCACCTTGTGGTGCTCCCGGCCCTCCTTCGGGGTTATGGAAGCTTCCGTTGCGCTGATTTTATAACCGATTTTTTCTGAATTTTTGGAGCACTTTTAATATGGGGGAAACCTGGAATAAGAAAACAGCAGAAAACAGAAACTGGCACTGGGGCACACTGAGTTAATAGGTTAGTACAAATATGAGAAAAAGTGTATGAAAGTGTATCTAGATCATAGCAATATCACACAAAACATGCATGGAGCAAGAAGAAATTATCGATACGTTTGGGACGTATCAACATCCCCAAGCTTAATTCCTTCTTGTACTCGAGTAGGTAAATGATAACAAGCATAATTTCTCTGGTGACATGATAGCAACCATATAAGAACTTTGTAAAGTAAAGAAATCAAGGTATGTGATTCAATTCAAGTCATAACATGCAAGAGTCTATATTAGCATTGAAACAAGCAACAAAAGAACATTAGGTGCAAGAGCTCTCGCTGTCCGTGACTCGAATGTCTCCAAATGGTGTTTGTGTGCAAGAAGGGGGATAGGGAATACGAGAGAAAAAGTAATTTTTTTGAGAACTCAGTCTACTAAAGTTTCACACTTGGTCTTCTTTGGAATCTTATCTTGACTCGTACCCAGACAACTAGCCAGGTACAAGTCAATTTGATCCACTCCTTTTCGATATTTTGAGTACTCATGCAATGGAAGAGCGTAAGCACGAGAGTTGACACTTAGGATGGAAAAGAGAGAAATATGGTGGAGGAGGAAGACAAAAAGGTGAGAAAGGCTCACATCAATGAGGACAATCATAGGCGAGAAGGCCAAATGATAGATATGATGTGAGGAGTAGGGATTGCCATGCAACGGATGCACATATGAGCTAAAAAGCTCTCCAATGGAACTAGTGGGGGTGCATCTAACTTGCTCGCTCATTAAGACCTAGAGCTCTTTTGAGGAGGCTCATCCTTGGAATATGCAAGCCAAGTTCTATAGTTTGAAGGTCACCACATAGCTATATGCATGAATGGTCATCTCTATGGAGTACAAGGATAAGAGGGAGTACTAGTGTGGATCTTTCAAAAGGATAGTAGTGTTGCCCCTTTCTCTATTTTTTTTTCTATTTTTTCTATTGTTTTGTATTTTTTTGGTGGCCTCAATGGCTCTTTCTATTTAAATCTCATTTGTCCTCTTTGGGATCTTCTATTTTGTCCACTTTGGGATCTTTTCCTCACTTAAGGGAAACACTCTAATTTACAAGAGGGTATAGAAGATCTTTCACACTTTACAAGGTACTCAAATCATAAAGAACATGTAGCTATCATGATGTATGCAATGTATGCCTCTGCTAGTGTAGTAGGAATATGTATGACATGAAGATCAAGTCATGAAGAGGTGGATGTTGCATGGCAATATATCTCGGAAAGTCTATGGAAATGCCTTGATAGGTAGGTATGGTGGCTGTTTTGAGGAAAGATATAAGGAGGTTTATGATGACAGAGCGTATCATTCCAAGGGTTTTGATGTACCGGAGAAGGTGGACGCCAAATCTCGGAGTGAGAAGAGGGCAATGCACGACACGGGAGAGGCTAGCAAATATGAGGAGGTGGAAGTTTCAACTTTCAATACTTACATTAGTCCGAAGAACTCATGCACTTATTATCGGTAACTCTCAATCTAATAAGGAGGTTCACAAAGAGACAAGTACCCCGAGGAGTAGTGTATGGGGGTTTGGTTATCCTTGCGCATCCTCGACTCATGGTATGTGTAAGTGCATCAAGTGCCCTCCCCTTGAGGTTTTGGAGTTTGATGACAAAACTGTTAAGGGACTGATGTGTTTGTGAGTATACACAGGAGAACAGTCCCTGATGAGGTGTTTAACCACCAATGTCGACCCCCCTAACATGTTGAGGAACATTGGAGAAATCGGTGTGTTTCCTGAAGAATGAAGTTGCACGAAATCCTGAGGAAGTAGGATCCTGAAGCGTTCGGTTGATGCTGAAGCTGAAGACGATCCTGAGGAAGTTCGCGCTGAAGACGAAGTTGAAGCGTAGTCTTCGCTAAGACTTTTTATACTTCTTGAGTAATGAAGTTGCGCGAAATCCTGAGGAAGTAGGATCCTGAAGCGTTCGGTTGAAGCTGAAGCTGAAGACGATCCTGAGGAAGTTCGCGCTGAAGATGAAGTTGAAGCGTAGTCTTTGCTAAGACTTTTTATACTTCTTGAGTCATAGGAAAACACCACACTGTTGGAGGGGTTGAAGAAAACGAGTTCCGAAGGTCTGAGGAAGTGCTCAGTTAGGAATCCTGAAGAAAAACCCTGAGGAAATCTCCTGCAGTAGAAGTTCAGTTCCTCGGGTGTCTGAGACGTTGTTATTCAGGACACTGAGGAATCTGTCTTCGGTTGAGGAGTCTGGAGACTGCGAGTGCAGTTCTCCTGATGAGAGAAATCTCCTGCAGTAGAAGTTCAGTTCCTCGGGTGTCTGAGACGTTTTTCTTCAGGACACTGAGGAATTTGTCTTCGGTTGAGGAGTCTGGAGACTGCGAGTGCAGTTCTCCTGAAGAGAGTGAGATCTCCTGCAGTAGAAGTTCAGTCCTCATGTGTCGGAGACGTTGTTCTTCAGGACACTGAGGTAACTAACTTCGGTTGAGGAGTCTGGAGAGAGAATACTTTGACCGTGCCACGTGTTGCGTGGTGAGAGGCTAGAACTTGTCTAGCAACGGTCATTTCCGAGGGCATGAGAGTAATTGCATGCATGGGCATTTATGTCCTTTCACCTCGGGTTGCTCCGCGGCTATAAATAGCCACCCCCAGCCCCATTTGTGGGTTGGCTGCTCCGACAGAAAAACTTGTCATTTGAGAGCAACCCACCTCTGAGGAAACTGAAGAACCTATGTGAGAAAAACCACCAGCCTGAGTAGTTGAGCATTTCTGAGGAAGTCGGTTCGAGTGATCCGAAGCTTTTTACTCTTGAAGACTGTGATCTTCCAGCCGGTGTAGAAGTCTTCAGTCTGAGGAAGTCAAGATGCAATTGTGACTTCCCGGAGTGACTGAGTCTGTGAAGGTTTCGGGAGTCTACCTTGAAGACTCACCTGAGTTATTGGACGGAGTCTGAGGACTTTAGTTCAAGGAGAACAAGGTGAAGACTATGTCTTCTGAGTTGAATCTCAGCCTCTCCAACCAGACGTAGAGTTGTCACAGCAACTTGAACTGGTCTACCAAACCAATGTCTTCAATCTCTGGTGCTATCTCTTCAACCTCTTAAGCTTCAGTATTTGATATGATATGCTTCAGCTCTCCCTCTGCTCTTTGTCTTCATACTATGCATCTTAAGCACTTCTGCTTATCTGAATTGATTTATTTCTGTTGCATTATGATGAGCTGCCCTAATGATTACATTCTGTGAAGTTTTATTTCTTCATGATTTTGGTTACTTCTTCAGCTTCATGATTGCTTCAATCCTGAAGAAAACCAAAATCTGGTAGTAAAATTGAAAATCTCCCATTCACCCCCCTCTGGTCGATATATTGCACTTTCAGTACGTGAGTGTACTCTAGTATCCGATCCCTCCAAAGATTAGTGATCCATCTAGTAGCTAGAGTTCTCAACTAGTTTTGTAGGTTTTTAAAATACACACGGATTGCCAAAAATACGACACGTATCACTAATAGGCTAGAGATCTTGACACCAAAAGTTCGAACATTACTCACATCAATGCCTCAAAACTATTGCAAGTTACTACTAAAATTAAATAGCAACCTCAATTACCCATTTTCAAGACAAGACACAACTCAGTGCAACAACCAACTCTCTTAACAAGAAAAAAATGAAAACTAAAGAGAGTTCCGACAACAAACTAAAAAAAAGCCAAGGCTCTTGCTAAGGATAAACTAAGACTAAAACTAAACATGGCAGTAGCTACGAAAAGATAAAGAACACACAACAACAAAAAGATAAGCATGAAAAATCCTATGATGTGTTCTACATTGGAGTGGAGCGTGATTATATCCCACACAAAGTAAGATGGGGTCTAACTTGTTATGAACAGCAAGCAAAGCTAAAGAAAACTAAAAATAAAACCTAAGAGCGGGACGCTCCAAGCATAGCACATAACACATGAAGTGATAAAAATATAGTGAGACGAAGGACGAACCGATGATTGTTGATGGAGAAGGGGATGCACGGGGGCATCCCCAAGCTTAGGTGCTTGAGTCTCCTTGAATATTTATTGGGGATGCATGGGGGCATCCCCAAGCTTGAGCGCTTGACACTCCCGGATCTTCTTTCATCATCTTCCATCGCACACTTGAAAACTCCCTTCATACATAATTCATCATAAGAAGATTAGAGAGGTTAGTACCCTTAATAAAATAATTTTTTCCTAATGGATATAAATATATTCTTGAAGAGTTACTGTTTCTGAAGATTGCCAAAAGGTTTTTGCAAAGAAAAATCAAGCTTAAGGTTTCAAAAGTAAGGAGAGGAAAAACGTGGCAGAATCTGTGAAAAACAGAACAACAGGTAGTAGAGAATTTTTTCGGGGCACTTCTGCAACTCAAATAAAAAAAATCAGAACATACAAAAGTTTCACAATTTTATAGAGCATTCTATGTAAAAAATTCAGCTCAAAAAGATGAACTGGTGATTTGTTCCGATTTTTCCTGTCAAGAAGACAAAATCTGTTTTCTGGAAAGCATGTCACAACTTTTGCTTCCCTTGTCATATGAGGCTATAACTTGACACAAAGCTTGAAAATAAAGATACAATGATTTTGATACATTAGTAAACATCATCAAGATCACTAAGAACAGAATTAAAAACATCTTGGGCTGCCTCCTAACAAGCGCTTTCTTTTACGCCTTTAAGCTAGGCATAAAGATTATAAAATATGCTCTCACAAGAGTAAGGAATTGAAGGAAAAGAGAGCATCAAGAAGCAAACATGGAACACATTTAAGCCTAAGCCACTTCCTATGCATAGGCATCTTTTAAGAAAATAAATTAAAGGAGCACAGAGTGACATGCATAGGAATGTGGAAAAAGAACAACTTCATTACTTTCAACATGAAGAGAGGTGTTTTAGTAATATGGAAGTTTCTACAATCAAATTTCCCTCTCTCGAAATAATTTTCAGTAGTATCATGAACAACATCAAGAATATAACTATCACATAAATCATGTTGTTCATGACCTACAAGCACACATGTACTGTTTTCAACACGGTCTTTAGGATCATAAGATAAATGCAACCCATCACGTTAAGTTTTGATAAGAGAAAAATTCTCCGAAGTTGGAGATTTCAAAAGAATAATAGGACACTCAAGTGTGGGTACGATAGCAACAATTTCATGATTAACATAAGGAACTATAGCACGTTCATCTTCGAAAGCTCCATCCATAGTGGCATCATGGCCATCAACAAAGCAAGTATTAAGTTCATCAGAAATGGATGTATCAACTGAGTCCTCGGAATCATAGGATTCCTCTTCATAGCAATCGTTGGCCTCTTTTTGGGCAGCAAACATTTTTTTTAAATCCTCAATATAATCATTGCAAATATAATTCTCAAAGAAATAAGCAAGAACTGCAAAGTTTTCAGACTTGTAAATAGTATCATAATACTTTTCAATCAAAGAAGCAATCTCATAAGCACCCTTAAAAGCAACAAATTCTTCAATCTTTTCAACATCAAAGTAATCATAAATACCTTTAGCATAAGAAGATAGGATCTCATTTTCATTAAACTCACATTGGAAAGGAAGGTGTTGACGATCTATATTAGAGCAGCAAGTAAAATCATAAATGTAGCATAAACACTTAGCATAGCAATAAGAAGTTTGTATTTGATCCCATAAGTGTTTCCCTTTCTAAGATAGGCGGTGCCGCGTATAATGAGCATGTTCATCCAATGATTTTCCCTCAACCAAGTCGGTTGTGTTTTTAGCGCGATCACAAATTGATCTAAGACGATCCAAGTGAAAAATCTCCATCCTATCATATTTGGGTGGTTCAGCACCCATGGTGAGGATAGCATCACTAGGCAAAGCAAGACAAAGGCAAAAGGTAGCAACTATTTTTTTTGTTTTTCAAATAAGACACAAAAGCAAAAACAAAAACTAGAAAGCAAACTAACAAGACTAAAAAGCAAAGGTAAAAGGTAGTGGGCAACTCCCCTATCTTAGCACTCGGAGTCCCCGGCAACGGCGCCAGAAATTTGCTTGATACGCGAGAGATGATAATTTCTTCTCGCCCTTCGTTGGTTACCCCAAATGGAAGGTGAGATGCAGCGTAGCGGCAAGTTTCCCATGGTGAAGATACCAAGGTTGAGTATCGACCAGTAGGACTCCGGAGATGATAAGTAGGTGTCAGTGGCGCAACTGACGTGGACCTGCACACAGACACAAATAACTTTGCTCCCAACGAAGTTTAGAGAGGTTGTCAATCTCCCCGGTCTTGTTGTTTACAAAGGATCAAAACACAAGGGATAATGATAATGATAGCAACTGAAAGTAAAAGCAGAAAAGTAAATAAGCGTGTAAACAATGATGAGAATATGGACCGGGGTCCCGTGATGTTCACTAGTGATGTATCTCTCGCAAAAGACGATAAAACTTCTATGCAAGGTAAACTAATTACAGATGGGCAATAGACATGATTATAAATGCACCGCAATGCTAACTATTCTACAAAGAAAGGAAGAGTCTCAAAAGCATGGTCCAAAGGAAACTACTCACGGCACATCAGGGAAGCGTCCATGGTGAAGGGGAAGCTCCCGGAGGCCGATCCTCCCTCCGACAGGGTGCCGGGAAGAAGTCTGCTGGCGCTCCCGATCTTGGAAGCGCGGCGGCGGCGGAACAGAGGCGAGATCGCGAAAAGGGGTTCTATCTTCGGGGATTTCGCATCGCGGGGAATAAATAGGCGAAGGGGGAAGCCAGGGGGGCCACCAGGAGTCCAGGCGCCCGCCTGGTGCGGCCAAGCCCTAGTCCGTGCCAGGTGGCCACCTGGGCACCTGGTGGTGGCCCCCCGGCCCTCCTTCGGGGTTCTGGAAGCTTCCGTTGCGCTGATTTTTTATCCGATTTTCTTGAATTTTTGGAGCACTTTTAATATGGGGGAAACCTGGAATAAAAAACACAGCAGAAAATAGAAACTGACACTGGGGTGCATTGAGTTATTAGGCTAGTCCAAATATGATCAAAAGTGTATGAAAGTGTATCTAGATCGTAGAAATATCACACAAAACATGCATGGAGCAAGCAGAAATTATCAATACATTTGGGACGTATCACTTATCAATTTTAGGCAATAATGCGGAAGATAAAGACGTGCCTAACAGTAACGAACCAATTCACATAGAATTGGAGTCTCTGTGATCAAGTGCCAGTCCCTGGATCAAACTCGCTAGCACACACAGTATCATATATTTATATCAAAGTACAAGTATATCATTATTACATCGTATGATCAAGAATAACATAATTAACAAGTTGCATAGCTCAGGGCTAGCTTATTCAATACACCATAAAACACATAAACAATGGAATAGTAAAAGAACCAAATGAACATTAAGAAAACCAACTAAACATAAGCTAAACGATAACTACAAGTCACCACGATCCCAACGCAACTGGAATCGGCGAAAACGGATACACCGTATAAAAGATACGGTCACCGGAAGTTTGAAGTTAAATCTGTACAAAATTCAAATTCGAAAAGTGTAACAGAGAAAAGTGCATCCTACTATAAACTAGACTTCACTACGGTCGCAACGCAAAAAGATTCACCTAAAACGGAGCTCGGTTTAAAAGATATAGCGAATACCGTTCTAGGGAGAAAACAGTGAAAAAGGGCCTCTTTGCGAATAAAATAACTTTTCTGTCGCGAACAGGTCCTCGGCTAAGGAGCGAACGACGTTCACTCCGGCCACTGATCCGGCGAACGTTCCCTGAATAACAAAATCGGGGTTAACCGAAAATAAAAACTAATCCTAAAAAAATCGGCCCGATCTGTTTGTGGCCGTTGGATACGGACCACGAGGGCGCTCGGCTCCCGGCCCGCGGCGTCGGCGCGGCCGGCGCGCTGCTGCGGCGCGATGGCCGGTGCGGCGAGGCGCGGAGGCGGCGGCGCGTGGCGTGCGGACGGCGGCGGCGCGGTGAGCGGCGGTGGCGGTGGTGGAGTCCGACGGCGGTGACGGTGGTGGAGTCCGGCGGAGGCGCAAACTCGGCGGGTCGCGCGAGGTGTAAATTTTAGGGTTTTCTAAAAAAAGAGAAAAACGAAAATCCAAAAATTATATATAACCCCAATTTTTTTCTCTGAGTCTGAAACGGACTCAAATTGCACGCGACGCAAAATAGCTAACTAGGCCGCTGGAAGGCCCAAAACGAAAACTCGTTTTTTATTTATTTTTACTTGGTCAACCGAGTACGGAGAATTTTTTTAAATAATAAAATATGAATTTTCAAAATGTCAAGGGCAATTAAATAAAATAATAAAAATAATTGTTTTTGCCGAAATTACTATTTCAACTATTATGCAATTTTCATAAATACCTTTTATGCAATAAACTCCGTATAAAAATTATAAAGACCCCAAAAATAAACTTGAGTGATTTATAATTCCTATGACACGGTTTATGAACACCCAAAAATATTTTCAACACTTTTCAACCTTATTTAAAATGGGGATAAGTCATATTATATCCTCTTCAATAAAATTGCCTTAAGTTGAAAAATGTTTAAAATATTCAAAAAATCCAAATAATGCAAAACTCCAGCATGACATGCATATGATGATCTATTAACATCCGAATTTAGAAAATTGGGATGTTGCAAACCTACCCCCTTAAGATGAATCTCGTCCTTGAGATTTGGGTTGGCTAGGAAAGAGGTGTGGATGATGTTGCTTCAAATCTTCTTCTCGCTCCCAAGTAGCTTCTTCATCGGTATGATGATCCCACCGAACCTTGCATAGCTTGATTGTCTTGGTGCGGGTAACTCTTTCTGCAGTCTCCAGAATCTTCACAGGTTTCTCCTCATAAGTCAAGTCACTCTCCAACTGAATTGCCTCAAGTGGTGCTGTATCTCTCAAAGGAATATCTGCCATCTCTGCATGACACTTCTTCAACTGGGATACGTGAAACACATCATGAACTCCTGACAAAGCTTCTAGAAACTCCAATTAATAAGCTACCTCTCCTCTGCGCTCCAAGATCTTGTAAGGCCCCACAAAACGTGGTGCTAACTTGCCCTTGATTCCAAACCTCTTGATTCCACGAATTGGTGAAACTTTGAGATATGCACGGTCCCCAACTTCATAGGTTACGTCCTTGCGCTTCGCATCTGCATAACTCTTCTGTCTGGACTGTGCTATCTTCAGTCTATCACGGATCAACTTGACCTTCTCCTCATCATCTCTGATCAGGTCTGGTCCAAACAACTGTCGTTCTCCCACTTCATCCCACATCAACGGTGTTCTGCACTTCCTGCCATACAGTAACTCGAATGGTGCCATCTGTAGACTAGCCTGGTAACTGTTGTTGTATGAGAATTCAGCATATGGTAGATTATCATCCCAACTAGACCCATAGTCTAATGCACAAGATCTCAACATATCCTCCAGAATCTGATTCACTCTCTCTGTCTGCCCATATTTCTGTGGATGAAAAGTTGTACTGAATTCCAGCCTGGTGCCCAAGGTCTCATGCAACTGACGCCAAAACATGGATGTAAACTGAGTACCTTTGTCAGACACTACCTTACTTGGAACTCCATGCAGATAGACATTCCTGGTCATATAAATATTGGCTAGCTTAGCACTTGTATAAGTTGTCTTTACTGGAATGAAGTGAGCAACCATAGGCAAACGATCAACAATCACCCAAATAGAATCATATCCTGACCGAGTCCTGGGTAATCTAGTAATAAAGTCCATATCTATCTGATCCCACTTCCAATCGGGTATAGGCAAAGGCTGAAACAATCCTGTTGGCTTCTGATGTTCAGCTTTGACTCTCTGGCAAACATCACACAATGCAATATACTGAGCTATCTCTCGCTTCAGGCTAGGCCACCAAAATCTCTCCCTCAAGTCCAAGTACATCTTGGTATTCCCGGGATGGATAGAATAAGGTGAATCATGTGCCTCCTAAAGAATCAAATTCCTGATGACTGCATCCTGCGGTACTGATACGTCCCAAACGTATCTATAATTTCTGCTTGCTCCATGCATGTTTTGTGTGATATTGCTATGATTTTGATACACTTTCTTATCTTTTTGTAACATATTTTGGAACTAACCTATTAATGGTTGCAAGAGTGCACAAGTTCTTGTTTTTGTACTTTATGTGTAGGAATTACTTGGATAAAGGAAAAATCACAAAAAGAAGCCTTGTAGGAGTTGGACTCTAACTCTCCCGAAATCTGTCCCCACCAGACAGGTTTTAAAGATCGCCTCGGAAACGCTAGAAGACGGCCTCAAAAGGAAAAACTTAAAACTACAAAGTTGTAGGGAAAAAAAAATCTGGTGGATCTAGATATAAAATTCGGCCCAATCGGAGTTCGGGTGCTCCCTGGAGCTCCGAAATAACGAAGACGTAATCTGGATGACGGGAATCCGGGAGTCTATATAAAGAAAGGAAACCTAGGTCAAAGGACACCACGAAAATTCCTCCCCCTTGGCAGTCGTCTTGAGGGGGATATCAATCTCCACAGCAGCACCATCTCCAAGGAAAAAGAAGGGGGCCAAGGGCCCTGCCCCCAAGGGTCGTGTCCATCGCCGTCGCCGTGGCCGTGGGCGCCGGCGCCGTCGTCGTCTCCTTCATCTCCTCCGGGCTGCACCTCTCCATCAATAACTCTCCCTCTCACCATGTCCATGTGTGAGTAGTTCCCCCTCGGGGCTAAGGCTTGTACCTTGATCTATATGGTTTCTCTCTCTCCCATGATGTTATCTTTGTTGTGATCATTGGCTATGTTAATCTAGGGGGATCCCATGATGTTTCCCCTTCTTCTATGTATTGGATTTGATATACTCACTTGATCCTATCTAGTATAATCCCCGAGACAATGGTGACAGTGGTCTATTGGACATGGGTTAGAAGAATATTTTCATGAGTGATTTCTTCTTTTGTGTGTTGATTGAAGATTGAGAGTCTCTTAGTGCTTGTCTTTGACTATCCATGAGATATGTTGTGGTGATTGTGGTACTCTATTTGGATGGCCGCGGTGACATTGGGAAATCCATAGATTGAGAACTTTGAACTTTGAGGTGTGCTTTTGTAGCCCTACATAATTCTCGTCCTCTCTTGACCACAAAGGAATGACCTCCGAGTGCGTCTCCATTGCATGTTTTATGGGAAATATCATGTGATTAGACTATGTTAATGTTGTTTGGAGTTGCCACTAGTGAAAGTATGAAGCCTAGGCCTTGTTTCCACAATTGCAATACCGTTTGTGCTCACTTTTGTCACATGTTAACTTGCTGCACTTTTTATTACAGATTTATATTACTTTGTTTTGCCACACCTATCACCCATATTTTACCATCTCTTCGCCGAACTAGTGCAGCTATACAACTCCTAGTTGTATTAGGTGTGTTGGGGACACAAGAGACTTCTTGTATCTTAATTGCAGGGTTGCTTGAGAGAGACCATCTTCAACCTCTACTTCCCTGAGTTCGATAAACCTTAGGTCATCCACTTGAGGGAAATTGCTGCTGTCCTACAAACCTCTGCGCTTGGAGGCCCAACATAGTCTACAAGAATAGAAGCGTGCGTAGACATCAAGCTATTTCTGGCGCTGTTGCCGGGGAGGTAAGGCTTGAAGGTATATCTTTAGATCTTGGAATTAAATCTTTTCGTTTCTTGTTTTTATTTTCACTAGTTAGGCTTTATGGAAAACAACAAAAAAATTATGAGAGAGCTTTATGAGCTCTATCTTGAGTTAGGACATTAAGTGTTTGAGGAGGAGATCAAAAAGCCTATGGAGCTTTATTATTTGCACAACACTCATGATAGTAGTAATGTTATTTGCATGTCTTCTTTGAATACTTTTGATGCTAATGATTTGCAAAGCTATAAGCTTGGGGATGCTACGTTTGATGAAGATGATCTTTTTAGCCCCCCAAGTTTTGATGAGGAAATTTATTTTGATGATACTTTGCCTCCTATCTACGATGATTATTGTGATGACACTTATGCTATAAAGAATAAATGTTTGCAAGTGTATCATGATAAGAATGATTCATGTGATAGTTATTTTCTTGAGTTTGCTCCCACTATTACTAATGAGAAGGATTTTGCTTATGTGGGGAGTAACAAATTTTCTATGCTTGTGGATCATGATAAGAAAGTTTTATGTGATACTTATATTGTTGAGTTTATTCATGATCCCACTGAAAATTATTATGATAAGGGAACATATGCTCATAGATATTTCAATAATATCAAGTTCCCTCTCTTTATGTTGAAGGTTTTGAGGTTGCACTTGTTTTGCCTTCCTATGCTTATTGATTTGTGCTTCAATAAATTATTTCATTGCAATATTCTGATGCATAGGAAGCATGTTAGACTTAAATGTGTTTGGTATTTGCTTATTTACGCTCTCTTTTGTGCTTGAACTCTTATTCCAACGAGAGCATCATTAAAATCTTAAGCCTATCTTTATGGCTATAAAGAAAGAGCTCTAGGGAGACAACCCTTGTTATCTTTACTTTGAGTTTTTACTTTCTGTTTTTAGTGGTCTTGATGATTGTTACTACTGTAGCAACATCATTGTATCTTTATTTTCAAGCTTTGTGCCAAGTTATAGCCTCATATGACAAGGGAAGTGAAAGTTGTGACATGCTGTACAGAAAACAGATTCTGTCCTCGTGACGGGAAAAATCAGATCAAATCACCAGTTCATCATTTTGAGCTGATTTTTTTACACAGGGTGATCTATACAATCATTAAACTTTCGTATGTTCTAAGTTTTATGATTTGAGTTGGAGAAGTACCCCTAAAAAATTCTTTACTACCTGTTGTTCTGTTTTTCACAGATTCTGCCACATTTTGTCTCTCCTAACTTTTGCAAACCTTAAGCTTGCTTTTTTCTTTGTAAAAACCGTTTGGCAATCTTGAGAAACAGTAGATCTTCAAGAATATCTTTATATCCACTAGGGAAAAATTATTTATTCAGGGTCATAACCTCTCTTATCAGCTTATGATGAGTTATGTATGAAGGGAGTTTTCAAGTGGCACGCAAACACCATTTGGAGACATCCGAGTCACGGACAGCAAGAGCTCTTGCACCCTTTGTTCTTTCGTTGCTTGTTTCAATGCCAATATAGACTCTTGCCTGTTATGACTTGAATTGAATCACATATTTTGATTGCTTTACTTTCAAAGTTCTTATATGGTTGCTAGCATGTCACCACAAAAATTATGCTTGTTACCATTTACCTATTCGAGGACGAGCCGGAATTAACCTTGGGGATGTTGATACTTCCCAAACGTATCTATAATTTCTGCTTGCTCCATGCATGTTTTGTGTGATATTGCTATGATTTTGATACACTTTCTTATCTTTTTGTAACATATTTTGGAACTAACCTATTAATGGTTGCAAGAGTGCACAAGTTCTTGTTTGTGTACTTTATGTGTAGGAATTACTTGGATAAAGGAAAAATCACAAAAAGAAGCCTTGTAGGAGTTGGACTCTAACTCTCCCGAAATCTGTCCCCACCAGACAGGTTTTAAAGATCGCCTCGGAAACGCTAGAAGACGGCCTCAAAAGGAAAAACTTAAAACTACAAAGTTGTAGGGAAAAAAAATTCTGGTGGATCTAGATATAAAATTCGGCCCAATCGGAGTTCGGGTGCTCCCTGGAGCTCCGAAATAACGAAGACGTAATCTGGATGACGGGAATCCGGGAGTCTATATAAAGAGAGGAAACCTAGGTCAAAGGACACCACGAAAATTCCTCCCCCTTGGCAGTCGTCTTGAGGGGGATATCAATCTCCACAGCAGCACCATCTCCAAGGAAAAAGAAGGGGGCCAAGGGCCCTGCCCCCAAGGGTCGTGTCCATCGCCGTCGCCGTGGCCGTGGGCGCCGGCGCTGTCGTCGTCTCCTTCATCTCCTCCGGGCTGCACCTCTCCATCAATAACTCTCCCTCTCACCATGTCCATGTGTGAGTAGTTCCCCCTCGGGGCTAAGGCTTGTACCTTGATCTATATGGTTTCTCTCTCTCCCATGATGTTATCTTTGTTGTGATCATTGGCTATGTTAATCTAGGGTGATCCCATGATGTTTCCCCTTCTTCTATGTATTGGATTTGATATACTCACTTGATCCTATCTAGTATAATCCCCGAGACCATGGTGACAGTGGTCTATTGGACATGGGTTAGAAGAATATTTTCATGAGTGATTTCTTCTTTTGTGTGTTGATTGAAGATTGAGAGTCTCTTAGTGCTTGTCTTTGACTATCCATGAGATATGTTGTGGTGATTGTGGTACTCTATTTGGATGGCTGCGGTGACATTGGGAAATCCATAGATTGAGAACTTTGAACTTTGAGGTGTGCTTTTGTAGCCCTACATAATTCTCGTCCTCTCTTGACCACAAAGGAATGACCTCCGAGTGCGTCTCCATTGCATGTTTTATGGGAAATATCATGTGATTAGACTATGTTAATGTTGTTTGGAGTTGCCACTAGTGAAAGTATGAAGCCTAGGCCTTGTTTCCACCATTGCAATACCGTTTGTGCTCACGTTTACCACTTGTTTCTTTGCTGCACTTTTTATTACAGATTTATATTACTTCGTTATGCCACACCTATCACCTATATTTTACCATCTCTTCGCCGAACTAGTGCACCTATACAACTCCTAGTTGTATTAGGTGTGTTGGGGACACAAGAGACTTCTTGTATCTTAATTGTAGGGTTGCTGGAGAGAGACCATCTTCAACCTCTACTTCCCAGAGTTCGATAAACCTTAGGTCATCCACTTGAGGGAAATTGCTGCTGTCCTACAAACCTCTGCGCTTGGAGGCCCAACATAATCTACAAGAATAGAAGCGTGCGTAGACATCAAGCTATTTCTGGCGCCGTTTCCTGGGAAGTAAGGATTTGAAGGTATATCTTTAGATCTTGCAATTAATTCTTTTTGTTTCTTGTTTTTATTTTCACTACTTAGGCTATATGGAAAACAACAACAAAATCACGAGAGAGCTTTATGAGCTCTATCTTGAGTTAGGACATGAAGTGTTTGAGGAGGAGATCAAAAAGCCTATGGAGCTTTATTATTTGCACAACACTCATGATAGTAGTAATGTTATTTGCATGTCTTCTTTGAATACTTTTGATGCTAATGATTTGCAAAGCTATAAGCTTGGGGATGCTACGTTTGATGAAGATGATCTTTTTAGCCCCCCAAGTTTTGATGAGGAAATTTATTTTGATGATACTTTGCCTCCTATCTACGATGATTATTGTGATGACACTTATGCTATAAAGAATAAATGTTTGCAAGTGTATCATGATAAGAATGATTCATGTGATAGTTATTTTCTTGAGTTTGCTCCCACTATTACTAATGAGAAGGATTTTGCTTATGTGGGGAGTAACAAATTTTCTATGCTTGTGGATCATGATAAGAAAGTTTTATGTGATACTTATATTGTTGAGTTTATTCATGATCCCACTAAAAATTATTATGAGAGAGGAACATATGCTCATAGATATTTCAATAATATCAAGTTCCCTCTCTTTATGTTGAAGGTTTTGAGGTTGCACTTGTTTTGCCTTCCTATGCTTATTGATTTGTGCTTCAATAAATTATTTCATTGCAATATTCCTATGCATAGTAAGCATGTTAGACTTAAATGTGTTTGGTATTTGCTTCTTTATGCTCTCTTTTGTGCTTCAACTCTTATTCCAACGAGAGCATCATTAAAATCTTAAGCCTATCTTTATGGCTATAAAGAAAGAGCTCTAGGGAGACAACCCTTGTTATCTTTACTTTGAGTTTTTACTTTCTGTTTTTAGTGGTCTTGATGATTGTTACTATTGTGGCAACATCACTGTATCTTTATTTTCAAGATTTGTGCCAAGTTATAGCCTCATATAACAAGGGAAGTGAAAGTTGTGACATGCTGTCCAGAAAACAGATTCTGTCCTCGTGACGGGAAAAATCAGATCAAATCACCAGTTCATCATTTGGAGCTGAATTTTTTACACATCGTTCTTTATACAATCACGGAACTTTCGTATGTTCTGAGTTTTTTTATTTGAGTTGCACAAGTACCCCTAAAAAATTCTTTACTACCTGCTGTTCTGTTTTTCACAGATTCTGCCACGTTTTGTCTCTCCTAACTTTTGCAAACCTTAAGCTTGCTTTTTTATTTGTAAAAACCTTTTGGCAATCTTGAGAAACAGTAGATCTTCAAGAATATCTTTATATCCAGTGGGGAAAAATTATTTATTAAGGGTACTAACCTCTCTAATCAGCTTATGATGAGTTATGTATGAAGGGAATTTTCAAGTGGCACGCAAACACCATTTGGAGACATTCGAGTCATGGACAACAAGAGCTCTTGCACCCTTTGTTCTTTCGTTGCTTGTTTCAATGCCAATATAAACTCTTGCCTGTTATGACTTGAATTTAATCACATATTTTGATTGCTTTACTTTCAAAGTTCTTATATGGTTGCTAGCATGTCACCACAAAAATTATGCTTGTTACCATTTACCTACTCGAGGACGAGCAGGAATTAAGCTTGGGGATGTTGATACGTCCCAAACGTATCTATAATTTCTGCTTGCTCCATGCATGTTTTGTGTGATATTGCTATGCTTTTGATACACTTTCATATCTTTTTGTAACATATTTTGGAAATAACCTATTAATGGTTGCAAGAGTGCACAAGTTCTTGTTTTTGTACTTTATGTGTAGGAATTACTTGGATAAAGGAAAAATCACAAAAAGAAGCCTTGTAGGAGTTGGACTCTAACTCTCCCGAAATCTGTCCCCACCAGACAGGTTTTAAAGATCGCCTCGGAAATACTAGCAGAAGGCCTCAAACGGAAAAACTTAAAACTACAAAGTTGTAGGGAAAAAAAATTCTGGTGGATCTAGATATAAAATTCGGCCCAATCGGAGTTCGGATGCTCCCTGGAGCTCCGAAATACCGAAGATGTAATCTGGATGAAGGGAATCCGAGAGTCTAAATAAAGAGAGGAAACCTAGGTCAAAGGACACCACGAAAATTCCTCCCCCTTGGCAGTCGTCTTGAGGGGGAGATCAACATCCACATCAGCACCATCTCCAAGGAAGAAGAAGGGGGCCAAGGGCCGCTACCCCCAAGGGCCGTGGTCATCTCCGTGGCCGTGGCCGTGGGCGCGGCCGCCGCCGCCGTCGCCGTCTCCTTCATCTCCTCCGGGATGCACCTCTCCATCAATAACTCTCCCTCTCACCATGTCCATGTGTGAGTAGTTCCCCCTCGGGGCTAAGGCTTGTATCTTGATCTATATGGTTTCTCTCTCTCCCATGATGTGATCTTTGTTCTGATCATTGGCTATGTTAATCTAGGGTGATCCCATGATGTTTCCCCTTCTTCTATGTATTGGATTTGATGTACTCACTTGATCCTATCTAGTATAATCCCCGAGACCATGGTGACAGCGGTCTATTGGACATGGGTTAGAAGAATATTTTCATGAGTGATTTGCTCTTTTGTGTGTTGATTGAAGATTGAGAGTCTCTTGGTGCTTATCTTTGACTATCCATGAGATATGTTGTGGTGATTGTGGTACTCTCTTTGGATGGCCGCGGTGACATTGGGAAATCCATAGATTGAGAACTATGAACTTTGAGGTGTGCTTTTGTAGCCCTACATAATTCTCGTCCTCTCTTGACCACAAAGGAATGACCTCCGAGTGCGTCTCCATTGCATGTTTTATGGGAAATATCATGTGATTAGACTATGTTAATGTTGTTTGGAGTTTCCACTAGTGAAAGTATGAAGCCTAGGCCTTGTTTCCACCATTGCAATACCGTTTTTGCTCACGTTTACCACTTGTTTCTTTGCGGCACTTTTTATTACAGATTTATATTACTTCGTTTTGCCACACCTATCACCTATATTTTACCATCTCTTCGCCGAACTAGTGCACCTATACAACTCCTAGTTGTATTAGGTGTGTTGGGGACACAAGAGACTTCTTGTATTTTAATTGCAGGGTTGCTGGAGAGAGACCATCTTCAACCTCTACTTCCCTGATTTCGATAAACCTTAGGTCATCCACTTGAAGGAAATTGCTGCTGTCCTACAAACCTCTGCGCTTGGAGGCCCAACATAGTCTATAAGAATAGAAGCGTGCGTAGACATCAGGTACACAACTGCGCTTCTCAAACCAAATGGCTCCATGCTCATCCTCACGAAACCCTCTGCTTTCCCTTTGGTCATATTCTATATTATTTCATCAATCTCTGCATCGCCCTTTTGAGCTTCTCTGATTCTTTCCAATAGATTTGGCTTCACTTTCAATGTTGCCACATATCCCTTAGGAACTATCTCCAATCTGAGATTCTTGAACTGCTCACATAACTCAAGTGGCATGTCCTCAACATTAGAAACATTGATATGACTCTTACGGCTCAACGCATCAACAACAACATTCGCTTTACCAGGATGATACTGCACATTCAAATCATAATCCTTAATAAGCTCTAGCCATCTACTCTGCCTGAGATTCAACTCCTTCTGAGTAAAGATATACTTCAAACTCTTATGATCAGTAAATATATCACAATGATTACCAACGAGATATTGCCTCCATGTTTTCAATGCATGAACAATTGCAGCTTACTCCAAATCATGTGTAGGATAGTTCTGCTCATGGTTCTTAAGCTGACGTGAAGCATAAGCAACAACTTTAACTCCTTGCATCAAAACACAACCAAGTCCTCGACGAGATGCATCACAATATAATTGGAAATCTTTATGTATATCAAGCAAACATAAAACTGGCGCAGTTACTAACCGTTTCTTCAACTCTTGAAAGCTGGTTTCACATTCCTCGCTCCAATCAAACTTATTCTCTTTCTTTAACAGCTCAGTCATTGGTTTTGCAATCTTGGAGAAATTCTCAATGAACCTCCTATAATATCCTGCAAGCCCCAATAAACTGCGAATGTCTCCAACTGTCGTGGGTGTCTCCCATTCTGTAACTGTTGAAACCTTGGATGGGTCCACAACTACTCCATCTCCCGACACAACATGTCCAAGGAATCCTACCTCCTTCAACCAAAACTCACACTTGCTGAACTTGGCATACAATTTGTGCTCCCTGATCTTCTCCAATACCAAACGCAGATGTGCTTCATGCTCTTGCTCATTCTTGGAATACACCAATATATCATCAATGAAAACCACAACGAACTTATCCAAGAACTCCATAAACACCTTATTCATCATATTCATGAAGTATGCAGGAGCATTAGTCAATCCAAATGACATAACGGTATACTCGTACAATCCATACCTTGTATTAAAAGCAGTCTTCGGAATATCCTTCTCCCGAATCTTCACTTGATGATAACCAGAACGAAGATCAAGCTTAGAAAACACACAAGCTCCCTCCAACTGATCAAATAGATCATTAATCACAGGTAGAGGATACTTGTTCTTGATAGTAACATCATTCAGAGAACGGTAATCCACACACATCCTCTGGGTTCCATCCTTCTTCTCAACAAACAACACTGGAGATCCCCAAGGTGACGAGCTTGGGCGAATGAATCCCTTTTCCTGCAACTCTCTAATCCGCTCCTTCAACTCTGCAAGCTCATTAGCGGGTATCCTATATGGCCTCTTAGCAATAGGCCTAGTGCCTGGTACTAAATCAATAAGGAACTCAATCTCCTTATGCGGTGGCATACCTGGCAACTCCTCTGGAAACACATCCGGATAATCCCTCACAACATGTACATCATCCAGGCTACCCCCCTTAAGAGAATTCACCTGAGCGTGATGATGCTTATACTTGGATACATATCTGATCTTCAGCCCAGTCGGTGTACGGAGAGTGATGGACCGATTGGCACAATCAATAACCTTGGTACTTGGCTAGCCAATCCATGCCCAATATAACATCCAAACCTTGTGACTTCAATATAATCAAATCCGTAGGAAAATCATGCTTCCCTATGGCTAGGCTTATCTGATAGCATCCCAAACTAGCTGACATCTCTGCTCCCGGGGAACTTATAAGAATGGATGACTTAAGAACTACGGTAGGTAACTCATGCTTATCCACAAATACCCTTGATATGAATGAATGCGATGCTCCAGAATCAAAAAGAACAAGTGCGGGTACTGAATTGATAAGGAACTTACCAATCACAACATCAGGCTCATTATAGACTTCCTCCACATTGACATGGTTCACATGCCCCTTGTTGAAAGGATTAGGCTTGCTGACTCCAGAATTCCCATTGTTGTCCTTGTTCTCCGGGCACATGTTGGAGTACCATAGCCTGATGTTTCCCCTCCAGCACAATAGCCTTGTCAATGAGTCCTTGGAAATTGTTGAAAGTATCCACCGTCAACTGAACTCCCAACTCATCGTTGAGACCCTTGATACGTCCCAAACGTATCTATAATTTCTGCTTGCTCCATGCATGTTTTGTGTGATATTGCTATGTTTTTGATATACTTTCATATATCTTTATAACATATTTTGGAACTAACCTATTAATGGTTGCAAGAGTGCACAAGTTCTTGTTTTTGTACTTTATGTGTAGGAATTACTTGGATAAAGGAAAAATCACAAAAAGGAGCCTTGTAGGAGTTGGACTCTAACTCTCCCGAAATCTGTCCCCACCAGACAGGTTTAAAAGATCGCCTCAGAAACGCTAGAAGACGGCCTCAAACGGAAAAACTTAAAACTACAAAGTTGTAGGGAATTTTTTCCGGTGGATTTAGACATAAAATTCGGCCCAATCGGAGTTCGGACGCATCCAGAAACCCCGAAATACAGAAGACGTAATCTGGATGACATGAATCCGAGAGTCTATATAAAGAGAGGAAACCTAGGTCAAAGGGCACCACGAAAATTCCTCCCCCTTGGAAGCCGTCTTGAGGGGGAGATCAATCTCCACAACAGCATCATCTCCAAGGAAGAAGAAGGGGCCAAGGGCCGCTGCCCCCAAGGGCCGTGGCCACCGCCGTGGCCATGGCCGTGGGCGCCGTCGCCGCCGTGGCAGCCGTCGTTGCCGTCTCCTTCATCTCCTCCGGGTTGCACCTCTCCATCAACAACTCTCCCTCTCACCATGTCCATGTGCGAGTAGTTACCCTCGGGGCTAAGGCTTATATCTTGATCTATGTGGTTTCTCTCTCTCCCATGATGTGATCTTTGTTGTGATCATAGGCTATGTTAATCTAGGGTGATCCCATGATATTTCCCCTTCCTCTATGTATTGGATTGATGTACTCAATTGATCTTATCTAGTATAATCTCCGAGACCAAGGTGACAGCGGTCTATTGGACATGGGTTAGAAGAATATTATCATGAGTGATTTCCTCTTTTGTGTGTGGATTGAAGATTGAGAGTCTCTTGGTGCTTGTCTTTGACTATCCTTTAGATATGTTGTGGTGAATGTGGTACTCTCTTTGGATGGCCGCGGTGACATTGGGAAATCCTTATATTGAGAACTACGAACTCTGAGGTGTGCTTTTGTAGCCCTACACAATTCTCGTCCTCTCTTGACCACAAAGGAATGACCTCCGAGTACGTCTCCATTGCATGTTTTATGGGAAATATCATGTGATTAGACTATGTTAATATTGTTGGGAGTTGCCACTAGTGAAAGTATGAAGCCTAGGCCTTGTTTCCATCATTGTTACACTGTTTGCACTCACTTTTATTACTTGTTTCTTTGCTGCATTTTTTATTACAGATTTATATTACTTCGTTTTATCACACCTATCGCCCATATTTTACCATCTCTTCGCCGAACTAGTGCACCTATACAACTCCTAGTTGTATTAGGTGTGTTGGGGACACAAGAGACTTCTTGTATCTTAATTGCAGGGTTGCTTGAGAGAGACCATCTTCAACCTCTACTTCCCTGAGTTCGATAAACCTTAGGTTATCCACTTGAGGGAAATTGCTGCTGTCCTACAAACCTCTGCACTTGGAGGCCCAAAATAGTCTACAAGAATAGAAGCATGCGTAGACATCAACCCTCCAAGAACTTCTCTTGCCTAGATGCATCCGTGTTGACATCATTTGGAGCATAGCGGGCAAGCTTGTTGAATTCCTCTACATACTCCGCTACTGTGCGACCTCCTTGGCGATAGCTGCGGAACTCTTTCTTCTTCAAAGCCATGGCGCTTGCAGATACATGTGCGGCGTGAAACGCATCCTGAAATTGTGCCCAAGTGATGGTGTCGATGGGATAAGTCACCAAGTAGTTGTCCCACCATGCTGCGGCAGGACCCTCTAGCAAATGTGAGGCAAACCTCACTCTCTCTGCCTCAGTACAGCCAAGTGTCTCCATGTTCCGGCCCACTGAACGAAGCCAATCATCCGCCACAATGGGTTCAGGAGTGCTAGAGATCTCTGAGGATTCAACCTCAAGAACCTCGCAAGCGTGTCCACAGGTGGGGGTGGTGGTGGCGCATTGTTGTTGTTGTTGTTGTTGCCCATGTTTTGAGTGAGCAACTGGATCAACTGGGCTTGTCTTTGAAGTAACTGTTGCATGTACGCTGGCACTTCATTGTTGTTGTTCCCATTTCCCGTAGGGTCACGTCTCGGCGGCATCTGTTGGGCAAGAATAGGTAAGTTACAAACAGAAAGTAGCTAGGGAAATATATCCTACCCCATATGCTTATTATGATCAAGACAAACATATATATATATATATATATATACATCATATCATACCACACAATCATCATACAGTTATCACCAATCATCAATATCATCAAGCAAAAGCACTCATACCCAATAAGAAAATACAATCACACCATATAGTCTCAAAATATATTGCATAACTAATATAAGATCCTCAACACAACCACTAATATAAGAGTATATCAAACAACCTAGTATTTCCATACCGAATAAGTCGACATGGTCAAATACGCTAACACGATAATGATAATCTAATTGCCGGTGAAGAAATTCCAAACGCTGTCTTTGCTAAACATCATACGGTATTCGCGCCCACTAGTACGGTTGCGCCTCTTGGGACTCGGTTCATCTTCCTCTCCCGAAGTCTCCACTTCTGGTTCCTCTTGCTTTTCTTCAACACCATTGGCCTTCAGCTTCTCCTTCAGCCTCTTGATCTCCTCTTCCATCTCCATATTCTCATTCTTCAGCTTGTTGGTGTCCCTCTTGAGCTTGTTGTTCTTCTGCTGTAACTCAGTGATGGTGTAGAGATCCGACTGGGTGCTCTTCTCCAGGTTGAGGATGTGCTTCTCCAGGCTCTGGATGAAGTAGGTAGTTGTACCTATTGGAAATATGCCCTAGAGGCAATAATAAAATGTTATTATATATTTCCACGTTCGTAATTAATGTTTATATTTCTGTGCTATAATTGCAATGACCCTGACTATGAGATTCAGAAGAAAACTCACTTGCATGTGTGGAAATGTAAACACCAAGAGTTCCTGGTTTAGCCTCTAAGACCAGCTCATGTGCTAACTGATGATTACGTTTTCTTAATCATGGACATTGTTCTTGTAACAAGGATGTCACTAGCAATGGGAACATATTGTTAGCAGAACAATGATGTTGAACCGACCCCAGTATTGAATGATATACTTAGAGATCACATCGTAACAACGTTATAAGTCATATCATGAAATGTTATCATATACGTAATTCCTTAGACCATGAGAGTATCAAGTTGCTTCACACAGGAAGATGTGCTTTGGTTCTTACATGAATCTTCCCGTTACTGGGAAGTAGTAAAATAAGTTCTGGGTACATTGGATAGTGTGTCTACTAACTGTGATAGTTCAAGATTGGGATTTGCTCCTTCACGATGAAGAAGATATTCACTTCGGTCCCACTCGGTATGACGGTATCCATTATAGTCTGGCCAGATGCATTGTGATTCAGTCACGGGGATACCGGAATACGATAACGAGAAAAGGGACAAACGAGCAAAGAGGATAACGAGTGGCTTGTGTTCAAGAAGTTGTTACACATGGGTCCCAAACTTCTCTCCTCTAACTTTGGCATATATCGCGAAGCAAAGGGAATGGTACATGACTAAACATAATGGTTCACTCGAAGTTTCATCGTGTATGTGCGGGAGTCAACATGGGTGTCCATGGCTCCGCTGTTGATTATTGTCTATTCACAAAAGGCTGTTGACCTATGTCTGGAAGATGTTCTGAGTCATGTCCGCATTATACCGAACCTATTGGGTCACACACTTAACGAGTAGTAGTCTGTTAGAATAATGGAATGGTAGAAGTTTTAGTGGAAGCAAAACGGAATAGTTCATACGGGCACCGGAAGTAGTTCCGGGTATTTATGGAATTGTTCATAAGGGCGCCAGAAGAAGTTCTGGGTATTTAAAGATATGTCCGAATCACTCTAGAATAGTCCCAGGTGGTTATGGAATATATGAGAATGGTACTGAGGAAGTCCTGGATCAACCGGAATAGTTTCCGATTAATCGATGGACGTCCCGAAAACGATAGACGAACCGACGCAGGGCATGGGGCAGGCTAGACCGTAACCCGGACCGTCCCGGAACCTATCCATATAGTTCCGGAACATCAGAAAACGGTCCCGGAAGGTCTTGGAAGTGTTCCAAAAGGTTCCGGAATGTCCCGAAACCATCCCGGAAGGTCCCGGAATGGCCGGGAATGGTCCCGGTTGGTCCTGGAAGGTTCTGGAAAATTCCGGAAGGTTCCACAAGGTTCTGGACAGTACCATATGTGCCCCATCACCCTTAGCCTTGGGGGGCAAGGAACCCCAAGGGGTCTGGCCGAAATTTTGGTGGTGGGGGCGCCACATGTGGGAGGAGTCCTCCTTGGACTCAGACTCCCCTGTGGGAAGGTCTCCCTTTGGGAGGAGGAGTCCCAGGGGGACTCCACCACCCCTTTTTTCGGCCAAGGGCCCTCCTGGCCACCTATATAATGAGGGTATGGGGTGGGGGGCGCAGCACACTTGATCCCCAAGGCCTATGCGCCACCCTCCCTCCCTCTAAACCCCGTTGCTCCACAATTAGACCCCGGTTTAGACGTTGTTCTAGATCGGAATCTGTTAGGGTTTTATCCCTCTAGTTTTCTCGGTGGCGTTCATCTTTGGACGGCGGAGCGCTGGATTGCTGCTACGGGATGTGTGGATACCGGTAGAGGGATCATAACTTTGATCCTTCTTCGAGGAACTTCTTCTTCTTCTTCTTCCTCGGAGATCTGTTCGAGGGAATTGCTCGAGGGATTCGTTCGTGGGATAGATCGTGGGACGGATCGTGAAACGCATCACGAGATCTACTTCCACCCACTTCATCAACTCTTCTTCCGCTGCAACCGTTGGTGAGCAATGGCCTAAACCTTGTATGCCATCTTTCTTGGATGATCTTGGGATCTTGATTCGTAGGCACGATTTTTTTTTGTTTTCTACTACGTTTCCCAACAGTACCTGGCCAAATGGTCCCAGGCACAATCTTGAACTTCTTCGTCCATATGTTACCCGATGGAAGGATCTTGGTCATCTTCTCGTACATCGTTCCCTTCATCTTGCCAGTATACCAGTTGACGAGGCGTCCAAGAGCCATGTGAGCGGCTATTCTCAAACACTGCTCCTTCTCAGGGGCATGCACCTCGAATGACTCCGTGATCACCCTTTCCTCCGTCTTGCTTCCGAGAAGAAATGCTTCCACTTCCCAGTAGGAATCAACTCCCCTTATATCCACTATCTCTAGCTAAAAAACTGGCGCATAGATGTTCAGGTGATGGCAAATCCCCCTGAGCTCAGGTCCAAACGCCATAGAGCGGTAAGACAAAGTAGTCATCTATAATCAAAGAGAGGAAAGGCAAGATTAGAACAGATATGAATACGAGATAGAGAAGATAAGTAAGTACAAGACATAGTGACATAAAGTAATATTTTCATTCCTATGGCTTTTCTAATCCATTTTCTAGGGTCATGTCCTACAGTCAACACACTGCTCTGATACCATCTGTAACGACCGAATTCACATAGAATTGGAGTCTCTGTGATAAAGAGCCAGTCCCTGGATCGAACTCGCTGGCACACACAGTATCATAGATGTATATCAAAGTACAAGTGCATCATTATTACATCGTATGATCCAGAATAACATAAATAACAAGTTGCATAGCTTAGAGCTAGCTTATTCAATACACCATATAACACATACACAATGCAACAGTAAAATAACCAAATGAATAGTAAGAAAACAAACTAAACAATAGCTAAACGATAACTACAAGTCACCACGATCCCAACGCAACTTGAATCGGCGAAAACGGATACACCGTATAAAAGATACGGTCACCAGAAGTTTTAACTTAAATCTGTACAAAATTCAAATTCGAAAAGTGTAACAGTGCAAAGTGCATCCTACTGTAAACTAGACCTAACTACGTTCGCAACTCAAAAAGAATCACCTAAAATGAAGCTACGGTTTAAAAGATATAGTGAATACCGTTCTAGGGTGAAAACTGTGAAAAAGGGCCTCTTCACGAATAAAATAACTTTTCTGTCGTGAACAGGTCCTCGGCTACGGAGCGAACGACGTTCACTCCGGCGACTGATCCGGCGAACGTCCGCTGAATAACAAAACCGGGGTTAACAGAAAATAAACCCTAACCCTAAAAAAACCGGTCCGATCTGTTTGTGGCTGTTGGATCTAGATCCAACGACCCACGAGGGCGCTCGGCTCCCGGCCGGCGCGCGGCGGCGCGGCACGGCGTGGCGGCCGACGTGGCGAGGCGCGGAGGACGGCGGCGCATGGCGTGCGGATGGGGGCGACGCGGTGAGCGGCGGCGCGTGGTGGCTCACCGTGGCGGCGGCGCCCGGCGGCGAGCTCGGCGGCGGCGGCAGTGGTGGAGTCCGGCGGCGGCGCGAACTCGGCGGGTCCCGCGGGGTGTAAATTTTAGGGTTTTCTAAAAAAAGAGAAAAACGAAAATCCAAAAATTATATGTAACCACGGTTTTTTTTTCTCTGAGTCCGAAACGGACTCAAATTGCACGAGGCGCAAAATAGCTGACTAGGCCAGTGGAAGGCCCAAAACGAAAACTCGTTTTTTTTATAATTTTTACTTGGTCAACCGACTACGGAGAACATTTTTAAATAAAAAAATATGAATTTTAAAAATTTCACAACAATTAAATAAAATAATAAAAATAATTGTTTTTTCCGAAATTACTATTTCAGTTATTATGTAATTTTCATAAATACCTTTTATGCAATAAACTCCGTATGAAAATTATAAAAACCCCAAAAATAAACTTGAGTTATTTATAATTCCTATGACAAAGTTTATGAACACCCAAAAATATTTTCAACACTTTTCAACCTTATTTAAAATGGGGATAAGTCATATTATATCCTCTCCAATAAAATTCCCTTAATTTGAAAATTGTTTAAAATATTCAGAAAATCCAAATAATGCAAAACTCCAGCATGACATGCATATGATGATCTCAAACTCAACAGGGGTAATCACAATGGTCGATTCCTCTCCGAAGAACTCCTAACCGCCTAGGAGTCTCTAACCTCCAATAGTAACAAGATCAATGGGGAAAAGCTCAATACTTGCTCAAATCACGAATTGCTTTGGTCGGAAGATAAGGAAGGGACGAATCTATCACGGGGTGAAAGATCCGACCAGAATTCTCACAAATCTCTCTGGGATCTTGGATTTAGTGTAGGAGATGAGGGAGAGGGAGCACTTGGTGTTCTTGAGTGCAATGAATGAAGTGGTCAACCCTAACCCTAAGTGGGTAGGGGGTATATATAGAGGCTCAAGAAAACTAGCCGTTTGGCGCTGTCCCAAATGCTCCGGACTATCCGGGACTTAAGTCGGATGGTCCGGGCTGTTACCGGACGGTCCGACCTGAGATTCGGACGACCGGGAGGGCCACATCAGGTTATAGTAGTGTATACAGGACATCGTTGTCGGACAGTCCGGGGAACAGTCCGGACGGTCCGGGCTCGGCCCGGACGGTCCGACATACGTAGTGAGTGCTCAATTTGAAGTGTTTTGAAAACCCTACACAACTACATTGATTTTTAATAGGTTGTGTAGAAGTGTATTTTACATGTTATGGTATTAATGACTTGAGCAAGACTTGACCTCAACTTTATGATCCCCTCTTAATAGTGCGGGGATCCCTATGACTCAAGATGTAATAGTAAAGAGGACTTAGCGTCATCTTCAGTCGTTATGTCGAATTCTTGAGTGCGGTTGCGGATTAGCACATGCTCCCTAAACGATGATGTCAAGAGGACTAACCAACTTCCTGTGTATCACTTAACAAACGTAGTTAGTCCCCTATATGTATATTTTCATCAACAACAAAATATGCTTAAGGGCATGATTGCACTTTCAATCTCCCCCTTTTTGGTAGTTGATGAAAGTACACATATAGCTCTCAAAAGGAATGGTAATTATTATTTGGAGAGCATTTTCATTTCTTAGAGGGAGGCTCCCCCTCAACATGTGCATGGTGGTTTTAGACATTTACGCAAGGCACATGTTAGGGCGACTCCCCCATGATCATATAACCAAACAAATTTATATGAGAATCCATAATGGTGTTAAGACCCAATAGTACATGATGAAGTAACAATCGAACGATATGATCCACAATGATACACATAGTACTCATCACGACATACACCACCAATTTAGCATGCAAGGATAGATAACCACATAGTTCGATACATAATGCATATGTCTTAATACATATCCGCCACATAGCATAAAACACAACTAATACGAGGAATCCTACACGGAAATGAACGAGGAACTAGATAGGTTTCTCCCCCTTTGTCAGCAAGGACAAAAAAGGGGCAAACAGTAGCACATGAAGGAGCTACGGCTCATCATCCTGATAAGCCACCACATCCGTGAAGAAGTCAGTGTAGTCCTCCGCGGATGGAAATCAATAGTCATGAGGTTGAGGAGAAGGTGTAGGCTGCTCATCACCACTGAAAGGGCTACTATGGCGAGTCTGAAGACGGGCCTTGAGAGCATTGGCCTGCGTGATGCGCCGGGTCTCAAGCTGGTGGATGGCTGTGGCGTTGGAATTGCACATATTTAAGATGGCCTTCTGAGATTTTCCCAAGAAGCAAGCAATAGTCCTGAAGGGCTCAGCCATCAACGGACGCGGAGGCGGTGCAGCAGAGGGAGGCTGAGGCCCACACGTATCCATATAGGAGTACTTCTTAGGGAGCCACTCAGAGTGAATGATGGGTTTCTAGATGGGAGTGGCAGCAAATGCATCAGTCACTCGCTGGATGTACAGAGAAAGCGGAAAGTGGTCTTGTTTATCAATAGCGAACGACCACACCTCATGCCAAAGAAAGTTAGACACATCAACGGGAGGAGACACTCTACCAAAATCGAAGTTGTTGAACACATCTTTGGCACGGGCCATGAGATTGATAGCGAAGGAGCGAACCATGTCCTTGTCTCCGTGCTTGGGCACAATAGTCTAGAGGAGACAAAGGTACAGCTAGCTGTACCTCATCAGAAAGATGGAGGAGTTGTTGGCATCCTGATTGACCACTTTGGGCATGTCACTAGTAGACATAAGGCAGCCCAGGCAAGCCACAAGGGGTGCAGACAGAAACTCGGTATGTTCACTGTGAATCTGAAAGAGGGCATCAGACCGAGTAGGCATCCCAAGGGCTTCACACCACTGGTCATATGTAATCGTGATCGTCTGGTAGTGAGTCTTTGTAAGGCCCCCGATGCGGTGCTAACTCAAGTTAGTCGCTTTCGCGTCCCACTCAAGTTAGTAGCGCATAAAAGTCCACCGACTCACGACACTCGCACTCGTGTCGCTGCCGGATTCTCGACAACAGGTATAAGAACAATGAACTTTATACTAAGACATAAATATATAGAGTCTAGGGCATACATCGCCGCTGGTATTTATTACATCATCTCAGAGGTCCATAGACCCAACAGTACATCATGCAACAAGCGGAAGAAAAACACGACCGAGTACGGTCAAAATCCAAATGACCCTAGAGAGGGCTACACATAGGTAAGTCCGCCCACGGAACGTCGGAACCCAACTATAGGATCTACTGAGCGAAGTAATCCTCATCGTCGTCCTCCGGGGCACCTCCACGAAGTAACGTCAGATGATCGGGTCGAGGTAGTAGTCAAATGCAGCGGCCGATCAGGCAAAATAGGTAAAAGCACAGAAGGAAACCATGGGTGAGATTATATCATTACAGGATAACTAACTTCCTACGGTAAGACAACGTAAAAGTAAAGGTTGCAGCCGCACTAGCATATATGGTGGCTATCGTTCTATTAGAGTAGAGGTAAGATGCAAGAATGCACGTGACATTGCGTCATAAGTCTGCTATTCACCTACTTATGTCAAACATAACACAACCTGGATCTTCTCTCGGTCCCCCTGGACGAAGAAAAGCAACCAAGGCAGTCACACGGTAGGCAAGTTTTAATTATGATCCAGATTTGATGTTATTCTATGAACAAGACACATGCTCTGAGTCGTCCATAACCGTGGACACGGCTTTTTGAAAATATTTAACCCTGCTGGGGTGTACCAACTGCTCATCATAGGCTTCGCATGTACGCCCGGTTTCCACTTGGCTAGGTAAGCGCCTGAAACTCCGGAACGTCAGAGTCCCTCTAACTACCAACGCACAATTCCGGGTGGCCCCCGGTGAGTCGACACCCAACTCAAAAGCCGACCGCGCTCTCGAATCGGTCTCTACCGTATGACTCCAGGTTTCGATTACCGGTTAATCTCATATGAGACCGGGTCCTCAGCCGGTCAAGGTGGGCCAGCCAAGGAACAAGTCCTCCTGGCCCAGGGTGGTTTGTAAACAACTGGGGTACCACCAGCACACACACGGTTGCAAATAGTAAATCAGCTCGGGCCACCACTAGAACTGTTTGGAGCTAGGTAGGTAAGACAAGGGGGCCCCATAGAACCCCACACATGATTAGGCACGCTCAAACAAAGAACCAATACCCATAACTCGGATCCTAGGTGACTCAAATGGAACAAAACACCTAGCGGGAACAACCCGGTCTCCCATCTTTCGTCAAGTATAATTAACATCATAATAATAAATATCAACCAACTTCTTTATTAACATGATATCCCAACCATAGAATAGGGTAAGCAGCAAGTTTTCCTACTCATACTAAGCAATGGCTGAGCAGCGGTAACTTAGCAATACAAGGTTTTGCTGGGATGTGGGGATCATGGTTGTTTAGTTTTTGAATGTGGCATAAGCAAAGTGGATAGGATCAAACAAACGTTCTAGACTACAGCTAGGCAGGTAGGCAGAAAGGTATCAAGTAATGATATAAATCTTCCCCTTGCCTGGGTAATCAGTCGACGGAGCAGACGTAGCAGGGTCCTCGGGCTCGGTGTCGGAGATCTCCACGTAAGTCTCCTTGACACCCTCAAGTGCTAACGTAAGGTACCGGCAAGGAAAACACACAAGTAAACATCGAGATCAACAATGCTCAATCATGGATGAGATGATCAAGTTTAATAGACATGGCGTGACCCTATCTAGTCAAGTTTAAATGGAGGTGTTGACGACACGTCAACAACTTCATATGCATTTACTTATATTTTTATGGCTTTGGTCATGGCCTTAATTTTGGTGTAAATAACATGGAAAAATGGCATGGCATTAAACAATATCAACAATTTAACAAAAACAAGCATCGTGAAATAAATTATCGATTCCGGAGAAAGTGTCGGTGAAATTAACACCAAGGGAGTATCAAAGGAAGGCCACATGGGGTGCAAGATGTGGTTGATCATGTGGCGAGATTAAGCATGGAAAGGATGCATGGGTGTTCCAACTTGTGGGACCTAAACAAGATCAAAGGATGACTAGGGGAAAAATCAAACATGGCAAGGTCACATGTGGATGCAACTTCCCTCCACATTGTTCACAATTTTTATGTAGTTCAAACATAAAAGCCGAGGTGACCATGTTGATCAGTAGATTTATTTACCCCAATTTGATATATGGCATGACTCAAGTTGAAAAAGCAAAACATAGTTTGCAAATTCAGAAGAACCGAAGAGCCTTAATGCAATTTCCAACACCTCAATATTTTTAAGGCTCAATCTGCAAAATGGACCACACCATTGGACTTAGTGGGAAATTCTACCCCAAAATCATATATGGGAAGATATGTTTGGGGTAAAATGCTCAAATGCCCAAATTCAGACTTAAATTTGAATTCAAATCAAATTTGGAATTTAAAACCAGAAAAGAAGTCAAAAAGAAAAAGGGAAGGAAGAGAGGCCCAGCACTTGGGCTGGTCTCGGCCACACTAGCCCAGTCTGCTAGCCCACTCGGCCAAGCTCACACACCAGCTGGGAGAACAGAAAATAAAGGGGACAAATGTCCCAATGGGGGATCGAACCCACGACCTCAAGTCCACTCACAGCGAACCAACCAGCTGAGCTAGTTATCCCGCGCTTGGTTCGCTGTAGTCTAGAACGTTTGTTTGATCCTATCCACTTTGCTTATGCCACATTCAAAAACTAAACAGCCATGATCCCCACATCCCAGCAAAACCTTGTATTGCTAAGTTACCGCTGCTCAGCCATTGCTTAGTATGAGTAGGAAAACTTGCTGCTTACCCTATTATATGGTTGGGATATCATGTTAATAAAGAAGTTGGTTGATATTTATTATTATGATGTTAATTATACTTGACGAAAGATGGGAGACCGGGTTGTTCCCTCCAGGTGTTTTGTTCCATTTGAGTCACCTAGGATCCGAGTTCCGGGTATTGGTTCTTTGTTTGAGCGTGCCTAATCGTGTGTGGGGTTCTATGGGGCCCCCTTGTCTTACCTACCTAGCTCCAAACAGTTCTAGTGGTGGCCCGAGCTGATTTACTATTTGCAACCGTGTGTGTGCTGGTGGTACCCCAGTTGTTTACAAACCACCCTTGGCCAGGAGGACTTGTTCCTTGGCTGGCCCACCTTGACCGGCTGAGGACCCGGTCTCATATGAGATTAACCGGTAATCCAAATCTGGAGTCATACGGTAGAGACCGATTCGAGAGCGCGGTCGGCTTTTGAGTTGGGTGTCGACTCACCGGGAGCCACCCGGAATTGTGCGTTGTTAGTTAGAGGGACTCTGACGTTCCGGAGTTTCAGGCGCTTACCTAGCCAAGTGGAAACCGGACGTACATGCGAAGCCTATGATGGGTGTAAGAGCAAGTTTTGCCCCCGAAGGTTTTGGACATTGTTGGACAAAGCAGAAGTGGAACTAATATTGTTTTCAAGTATAAACAGATACTTAGGTTCCGAAAGAATGGTGTTTGCATGTAGAAGGTCGAAGGACAACTCACTGCAGCAAAGCTGCAGTCATCTACCGAAACCTTTGAAGAAAGACGACCCCTAAAAATGTAGTCGAAGAAAAAGTCTCTCTCGAGTAAAAGCGCAACGAGGAGAAAGCTGAAGCTGGTCGAAGACTTAGTCTTTTTACTAGTTTCTCTTTATTTTTCTTGAGTCGTAGGAAAAACCGTACTATCAAGAGGGGTTTTCTAGTTGAGATCTTAGTCGAAGTGATTTTGCTCTGCTCAACCAAAACCCACTAAAGCCTACCGAGAGAAATCTTACTGAGTCGAGTGAATAGCTCGAAGGCAAAGTCATCGCACTTCGTGCCTTCGAGAGAGAGAACTCGCTCGGTAAGTCAGCTTACTTGTTCCTCAAGTAAAGTTGCGCATTGATTGGAATCCGACCGTTGTGGACACGCGTCAAGCTGTCGCATCGGGTCACTTCAGTCATTTTACCCATCGGGATCGCCAACTATAAATACCCCGCACCTACCCGCCACTTTGGGTTGGCTGCTCCACTGAAGATTCTAAGACAGAAGTCTATGAGCATCCCAAAGAGATCCATCGAGAGAAAACCAAAATCCCAAGTCTAAACTGAGTTGAGCAATTCAAAGAGACTTAGGTTGAGATTAGCCGATCTTTTTATCTTGGAGAACTGCAAGTCTCCTAGACGGTTAGGCGTCGCCTGTCAAGCAGTCGAAGAGTAATTGTCGCTGTTGAAGGAAGTTTGTAAAGGTCTCGGAGATGTCCTGAATCATCTACCACGAGTGAAAACTGGACAAGCTCGAGGAGTTTGTTGCAGTGGAGAATAGGACGGAGAGAGTTTTGCTCCAGGTGTTCAATCACCAGTCCCTCCAACCAGACGTAGCACTTTGCAGAGTGTGAACTGGTTTACCAAACATCGTCGTGTCAGGCTCGTTTTCTTTCATACTTTTACATTAAGTATTTACTCGTTGCCTGTTTGTCACCCGATGTTTTCCTTCGCTCCCAATCCTTTCGAGCTATGCATTACCTTCGATACTGTATTTCCTTCGAGATGTGCTTAGTCCTTCGCAGTTTGTATGAATTCCTTCTAATTTCCTTAGAATTTTTAGAAGTGATCATTCACCCCCTCCCCCTCTGATCATTCTTGAGCTTTCAATTGGTATCAGAGCTAGGCACTCCCTACGCTCTGCGTATTTTGGTCTAACAACCTGGAGTGTTGTCAAGAATGTCGTTTGCAGCTGTTCTCTCGGGGGAACCAATCCCTATCTTCAATGGGAAAGATTATCCCTATTGGAAGGACAAAATGAAGAGGAATATCATGGCTATCAACTCTGCCGCTTGGGAAGTTGTCAAGAATGGTGTAACTGTCAAAGACACAAATGCCATCACTCCTGAAGAGGCAAAGAAGATAGAGCTAGATACTGAAGTCTGGGTCTTCATTACAAATCATCTGATTCCAGAGAAATATCATGAGGTCAAGAATATTCCTTCGGCCAAAGGTGTTTGGGACTATCTCGAGAATATTGGTGAAGGTGTCTCTACTCAGAAAGATGCTCGTATTGACACCCTTCGAAGCAAGTTCTATCGTTTCAAGAGGCACGAGGGAGAAAAAGTTAGCTCCATATACAACAGACTCACTGCGCTGTCAAATGAACTGATTTCCCTCGGTGCCGAAGACATTACCAATCGGATTATTTTCAGAACTTTGCTCCGTTCCCTTGATGATTCTTTCGATCACATTGTGCTGATGATTAAGGAAAGTACTGACTTCAAGGATCTAGTTGCCGCTGATATTCTCGAGAGACTTAATACCTTCGAGATGGAAGAAGATGAAAAACGAGATATTAATGGGACACGAAAAAAATCTCATGCACTGAAGGCCAGAGCTTCACATCACTCCTCTCCTGAAGCTAGTTCTGAATCGGGTTGTGCCTCAGATGACCCCGAGAACATTGGAAAAGATCTGGCACTGATAATGAGAAGATTCAATCGCTTTCAGAGAAGGAACTCCTCTTCACCGAAGAAAAACTACTCTTCAAGACATTCAAGCAATTCATAACAACATCGATCATCATCCAGAAACTCATCAGCGAAAGATAACTGTTGCTACAAGTGCAAGAAGCCAGGTCACTTCATTGCTGATTGTCCTCTCTGGGAAATTGAACATAGATCAAAGCATTCTCACAGCAATTCTTCTAGCAAGTCTCACAGATCGAGCAAAAACTATGAGTCGAAGAGATATGATTCAAAGTCCAGAAAAGACAAGAAAGACGGTTCTGATGATGACAAGAAGAAGAAGTATCACAAGCATCGAGAGGGTTCTTCCTCGAAATCACATTCCTCTCGACGAAAGAATTCCCACCATGCCAAAGCCTATCTGGGTAAAGAGATGAACTCTGAAGATGAAGCATCCGGTTCCGAAGCTGAATCAAACCCAAGATCTGGTTCTGGTTCTGGTTCTGAATCTGATGGTGTTGCTGGTTTAGCATTTGCTTCGAGCAAGACTTCAAGTTCATTCTTCACCAACCAAAGCAGCGAAGATGAATCTCCAGCTTACTGCTTCATGGCCAAGGCCAAGGTATCCTCATCTAAGAATTCCTACGATACTTCTGATGGATCTGCGTATGAAAGTAACTCTAGGATAAGCTATGCCAAACTTGCCAAAATTGCTTCTATCCAACAAGATGAGCTAGATTCTCTAAGTGAAACTATTCAAAAATCTGAGACTTTGTTGATCGATGAGATTGAGAAGGGTCAAACTTTGACAAATGAGCATGCTGCTCTAAAGGAAAAGTATGATGAACTTTCCTCTCGTCATGATCTTCTCTCAGTGGACTACGAGAAGCTAACCTATGAATTCCTTCAAGGGAAAATGGCTCTCGAGAAACTGAGAGAGGCGAATGAAGAGTTGGAAAGTGTCAATCTCACGCTCATGGCTCAACAAGGCTCAGAAGCTAAAAATGAATCTACTTCACCTTGCTTAACCTGTTTGGAACGAAGTAAAATTGAGTCTATTTCTGAGAGATCGAAAGGAAAGCAACCTATTGTTATTGATGATGCTAACCCCTCGAATGAGGAAATCATTACCGAGGAACTCCTCAGGTTGAAAAATTTATTTGAAACAGGCATGTTCAAAAGTGTGCAGGGACACCAGTACCTATGTGATATCCTACGAAAGGCGCTTCTTCATAGGAATCCCCGAAACGAAGGAGTTGGCTTCAAAAGGAAAATCAATCCTGATGGAACCTACTGGGAACCCGAGCAGTATCCTAAAACTGTCTAGGTTCTTGCGAAAGAAAAGCCCATTGATATTGCTAACCTTTCAGGTTTCAGTTGCACAATAAACAAAGCTATTGTTGATGAATCACTTGATTCTGACTACAAGCTTGTCAAAAATCAGGAAGGAAAGGTGTCGGCTGAATTCGTTGGTACTCCTCCGAAGAATGGTTTATATAAGCGACAGATTTGGGTTCGAAAATCTCTCGTAGAAAAACTGCCCCCTAACCATTCTATGCAGGGAAAATCCTCGGTACCACCGAATCACTACTATTCTCTCGAGGATAGAAATGAACCCTTGGTGCCTGCTTCAAATGTTCCCCAGAAGGAATACTATCGTGTCGATAGAAATGTTTATCGTCATCGTAACAATAACACCAAAGTTGTTGTTACTCATCAGTACTCTAACCCCTCATCGAGGAATTATATTTATGGTGTGCTTGATGGTCCAGATAGACAATGCAATCCTGTTCGCTATAATATTGCTGCCCCATCTAGCTCTTCCATGCCTTCTAAGTCACCTGCTCGTTTGTGGGTGGTTAAGAAGAACTAATTCTTCTGTAGAGCTATGTCTCCGGTGGATCCAAATGTGCCATGGATAGTGGATGTACAAATCATATGACCGGAGACAAAGATTTGTTCACCGAAGACAAACTCACTGAATCTTCACAGAGATACATTACCTTCGGTGACAACAACAAAGGAAAAGTAATTGGTTTGGGTAAGGTTTCTATATCGAAGGATAAGCATATTGATAAGGTTATGCTTGTTCAATCTCTTGGATATAATCTAATGTCTATCTCAAAACTTTGTGATATGGGTATGCTTGTATTGTTTTCTGCTTCTCGTTGTGTTGTCTTTTCACAGGATGATTATTCCTTCGTGTTCGAAGGATATCGCAAAGGTGATCTTTATGTCGTCGATTTTTCTTCGGGACCTGCAGTGTCCACATGTTTAATGGCCAAAGAAACTTCTGGTTGGTTATGGCACCGAAGACTTGGGCATGCAGGAATGAAAAACCTTCAAACTCTTATCTCGAAGAAGAACATCGTTGGAATTGATAATGTTAAATTCGATAAAGATCGTCTATGCAGTGCCTGTGAAGCAGGAAAGATTGCCAAGAAACATCACTCAGCAAAAACTATAATGACTACTACTCGTCCTCTTGAATTAATTCATATGGATTTATTCGGTCCTCAAAATTATGCTAGTCTTGGAGGTAACAAGTATGGTCTGGTTATTGTTGATGATTTCTCTCGATATTCTTGGGTTTTCTTTCTAGATGACAAAAGCAAGGTTGTTGAAATCTTCAAAACCTTCGCAAAGAGAGCTCAGACTGAATATGAATTATCTCTCAAGCATATCAGAAGTGACAATGGTACAGAATTCAAAAACACTCATATCGAAGAATTTCTTGATGAATATGGCTTTACTCATGAATTCTCGGCTGCTTATACACCGCAACAAAATGGTGTGGTCGAGAGAAAGAATCGAACACTTATTGAAATGGCCAGAACAATGCTTGCTGAATACAAGACTCCTATCAGGTTCTGGGCCGAAGCAATCAATACTGCATGTCATATCATCAACAAGGTTTATCTGCACAAGTTTCTGAAGAAAACTTCACATGAACTCATCACTGGTAAAAAGCCAAATGTTTCATATCTCAGGGTTTTTGGTGCTCAATGTTATATCAGAGATATGAATCACCGCTCCAAGTTTGCCCCTAAGGCTCACGAAGGTTTTCTCCTAGGTTATGATTCGAATTCTCACACTTACAGAGTCTACAACTCTCATCTTGGCAAAGTTGTAGAAATTGTAAATGTTCGATTTGATGAAACTAACGGCTCTCAAAAAGAGCAATTACCTCTTAACCTGGATGAACCACCTTTGGATGAAGTTATCAGGTACATGGCTATTGGAGATATTCGACCTGTCGAAGGAAATGCACGTCAAGCAAACAAGGATGATGATGGTCCAATGTTCCCACACAAAGCCCGGGGCGCTGGAGATCATCATCCTGAAGCAAATGATGTACAGGTCGAAGGAGAACACGTAAACGAAGAAAATGTCCAACCCGAAGGACAAGCTGATCCCGAAGGACAACCGAATCCGCAAGATGTTGATGGAGTTCTACCTCATGTTCGAAGAAGAGTGGATGTCGACTCAATTGTCGAAGAGATTCGTTTACCAGGTCGTTCTCGTACTCTATTAGCTCACTTCTGTGGAAATTTCTCGTTTGTATCCATGCTACAACCATCGAAATTTGATGAAGCCATGAAGGACTCAGACTGGATGACTGCAATGCTCGAAGAACTTAATCAGTTCGAGAGAAATAAAGTCTGGTCCCTTGTTGATAGACCTGATCCCAAGGAGCATAATATCATTGGTACTAAGTGGATTTTTCGCAACAAGCAAGATGAAGATGGCATTGTGGTAAGGAATAAAGCTCGACTGGTTGCTCAAGGCTACACCCAAATCGAAGGTATTGATTTCGGTGAGACTTATGCTCCAGTTGCTCGACTTGAATCCATTCGTGTCATGCATGCTTTTGCCAATTATAATGGTATACTGCTATATCAAATGGATGTCAAAAGTGCATTTCTTAACGGTGAAATCGAAGAAGAAGTATATGTTATGCAGCCACCAGGTTTTGAAGACCCGAAGAATCCTGATAAGGTGTACAGATTGCACAAGGCCCTATATGGGTTAAAGCAAGCTCCTCGTGCTTGGTATGAAACACTGAAGGATTTCCTTCTGAAGAAGGGATTCAAACCAGGAACAACTGATCCGACTCTTTTTTACTCGTGCATACAAAAATGATCTTTTTGTGTGTCAAATTTTATGTCGATGATATTATTTTTGGCTGTACTAACCCTGATATTAGCGAAGAATTTTCTCGTATGATGTCGAAGAAATATGAAATGTCCATGATGGGTGAATTGAAGTTCTTTCTCGGGCTTCAAATCCGTCAACAGAAGAATGGGACTTTCATCTCTCAAGAGAAGTATCTCAGAGATTGCCTGAAGAAGTTTGATCTTGTCAGTTGCAAAACTATCAAGACTCCAATGCCTACGAATGTTCATCTAGATGCAAATGAGAAGGGCAAACCTTTCGATCAGAAGAAATATCGCTCGATGATCGGTTCGCTTCTTTACCTTTGTGCATCTAGACCTGACATTATGCTATCAGTTTGTATGTGTGCTCGTTTTCAGGCAAACCCGAAAGAATCACATCATATTGCTGTCAAACGAATTCTTCGATATCTGGCTCACACACCATCTTTGGGACTTTGGTATCCCAAGGGTGCCCAGTTTGATCTCGTTGGATATTCTGACTCTGACTGGGCTGGTGATCGAGTCGACAGGAAATATACCTCGGGCACATGTCATTTTCTCGGTAGATCTCTTGTCTGTTGGGCTTCGAAGAAACAGAATTGCGTATCTATTTCTACGGCTGAAGACGAGTATATTGCTGCCGGTTCATGCTGCACTAAGATTCTGTGGCTCAAGCAAACGCTGAAAGATTATGGTATTCTTGTGAAGAAAAATCCATTGCTATCTGATAACGAGAGTGCTATCAAGATTGCCCATAATCCTGTGCAACACTCTCGAACGAAGCATATTGATATTTGTCATCATTTTCTTTGAGATCACGTTCAGCGAGAAGATATTGTGATCAGCCATGTACGCACTGAAGATCAATTGGCTGATATCTTTACGAAGCCCTTGGATGAAAAGAGGTTCTGTACACTAAGGTGTGAGTTGAACATATTGGACTCACGCAATGTGCAGTAAGATCATAACTATCGGTACTATGTATTATATGTTTTCCTTCTATGTTGTTTACTTGCGTTATTTTTTTATCATGTTTCTTTTTCTTTTGTTTTTGTTCGTTTGGTGTTGTCCTATACACTTACCACTCCAAGTTTTATCACTGTTTTCCCCTCGGATTGATTAAGCATCGGACCCTATTTTCCCTCTATTCTATCCCTACCCATCTATGCTTTTCTCTCGTGAACATGTATATATGTACTCAATCAAGATTCCCTTCGAATGTCATTGATTCCGAAGGTAAATCTATCTAACTTTTATCTACTTTTATACTCGATGTTCGATGAGTTTGGTCTCGGACGTGGAGCAACTTTCTTTCGGTTTGTTGGGATTTTCCCGCGATTACCGCCGCAAAATCCGTCCGTTGAATGCGGAGAGACGCGAAATCTGCGCCGTTGGATCAGATCTGACAGTTATGTCAGACCCCCCCCTTATAAATACTGATCCTCCCCACTGGCTCAGCCATCGCAATTTCCTCGACTTCTTCTCTCTGCTCCCGAAGTTCTCTCTCGCGCGCCGCCGTGCTGCTCGTCGCCGTCGACTTCCTCGCCGCTTTGCTGCCGGAAGGAAGCCGCCGGAGACCTTCCCGTCGACGAGGAACTTCATCCGCGTCGCCGTAGTCGCCGCACATCGCCAATTTAGGGTATGTGTGGCTCTGGAAACGATTCCAATCTCATCTGTTCATCGTATCCAGATTTGTTCTTGATTTTCTCCTTTTTTTCTTAGGTCTGTTTGATCTGTTTGGATCATTGAATCTTGGGAAATCTGTTTCTAGCGTTTTCTGTCGATTCCCATCTGAGCTAGTTAAGAAATCCCTCGGATTCTCTCACTTTAGCAATTTCCTCAGAAACGTATCGATAGACTTGGTTGCACAATTCGTTCATACAAGTTCTTCGTTAGATTTACACACGATGGAAATCTAGCCTAGCACTTGCTTGAAAAACTTGCTGCAAGACATGCTTATCGATAAGTTTACTGCATTCAAAATGACTTTCCTCGAAAACCGATGGACTTGTTCACAACTTTCCTATATTCCCTCGTACCTATCTTTTTCGCAGGAAAATGTCTGGGATCGAAGGAAATGTCAGAGCACCCAAGCGTGTAGGAGGCCGATCTAGAATCACCAACAACTCTGAAGGATTGTCAGAGGAGTTGATCATCGAAAAGAAGTTAAGAACGCCTCAAGGTTCTGAGGATAAACATACGAGAGAAAACCGTCTGCAAGAGATTCGAAGACTTCAAGCGCTTCGTTGGTATGAGTACAAGTCTCTTATGCCACGCTGGGAGAGGCTGTTTGCAATGAAAAATCCTTGGTCTGATGTCAAAGCTTTAAGGCCAAAGTGGACGAAAGATAATCGACCACCTCCTCCAGCTGATGCTCATCCATCCTCTCTGAAAACTCCTGCCGATTTTCAAGAGCTGGTTGATGCTCGGGAAGCACGAGCACAGAAAAGAAAAGAAGCCAAAGCTAAAAAGGAGGCTGCTGCTGCTGCTGAGGGTACCGTATATGTTGGCCCTAGTGCCAAATCGAAGGCTGGCAAGAAATTAGCCAAGCGAAATAAAAGGGTGGTAATTGTCTCGCCACCAGATGCAAGCTCCAATGAAGAAGAAAATTCAGATGATCAAGACCCTGGTACAGAGGCTGATGTCGAGGACATTCCTCTGAAAAAGAAGCCGAGCAGTAAAGGCATTAGGATCCAGGAGCCAGCTGCACAGGCTCCTCGAGCAAATATTGACTTGACCACCTTGCTCACTGATCCGCCTATTTCATCGGCTCCACCTGTTCAAGCTCGCCAACCAAAACCTTCGATCAAATCGAAGGGAAAGAAAGCTCAAGTTGCTGAGGATGAGGAAACTCTTGTTCAACGTAAAGAAAGGCTGGCAAAGCAAAAAGAGCAAGAAGCAAAGGACTTGACAAATTCCAAGCTCCTGAACTTTCACAGCCAGCCCGAGCATAAAAAGGCCCAGGTTGCTCAACAACTAGGAATTTTACATTTGGTCAGTGAAAAGTATCATTGACAAATTGCTGAAGGCAATATTCCTGATGCACCGATAGAAAAGGTTGTGGCCCCCAGTGCCACCGAGAAAGTTGTGACTCCCACAGTCACGAAGGAAAAGGTTGCAGCCACAAGTGCTGCGAAGAGAAATGCTGAGGCCCCAAGTGCCTCGAAGGATAAAGCTGTGGCCCCTAGTGCCGTTGCCAAACCCATTGCTGCTGCCAAGGCCACCAAGGAGGCCGAGAAGAAAGCCAAGGAGGGTAGGCAAAAAGCTCAAGCTGTTCCAGTTCCTCGAGCCGCACCAGCTCCAGCTCCTGCACCTGCACCTGCTGCACCTGTTGTTTCCGGCCCTCGTGCCGATGAAGAGAGTTCAAACGAAGGAGATTCTGACACCCATGCTCCTTGGGATGCTGCTAATATTTCTCATATCCTCTAGAAAATGGCTACCACACCGAACAAAGTCACTGCTGAGATCCAAGAGCATGTTGCTCGATACATGATTCGCTGGGAAGGGTATATCACCCAGGATCGCAAGGACAAGGAGCAAGTGAATTTCTACTCCAGACAACTTCAAGAAGAAACCGAGGACATTGAGTCCCGAAAGTTTTTCAAATCCAAGATTGCCACTTCTAAGCTTCCAGAAGGGCTCAGAAGGAAAATCTGACCGCTGTGTATGAAAAGGTTCGACAAATTGTGTCGGCTGTGTGCAAAGAGCACAATGATGCCCTATTCAAGAGACAATCTCGTAAGAGAAAGTATGCTGCCCCAACCTCTGCGCGTGGGACGCCAGAGATCGAGAAGAATGCAAAGAAGGCCAAGTCTACCGAGGTCGTTGTTGCATCAGCATGACAGGAAACTGCACCAACCCCCACCAAGCAACCAACTCCTCCTCGTGAGAAAACTCCACCCCCTCGCCAACAAACACCTCCACCTCGTCAACCATCACCACCAAAACCATCATCACCACCGAACATTATTCCATCAACCACCCCAGCCATCGAGACCCAAGCCCAAGCAAAGACCGAGCAACTTGCTCAGGTCGAGCAAGAAACTCAAGCCCCCATCTCCTCTGCTCGGAAAGATTACTCCTCTGCCCAGACTCTGCATGAAGGAGAAGAGGCTGATGTTGATATCACGATAGTTTCCTCTCGTCAAGATGTCGTCGAAGGAAACAGTTCTGGAGATGACAGTTCTAGTGACAGTTCTTCCTCCTCCTCATCAAGTTCCTCGGACGAAGAAATGGTTGATGCTTTCGCACAACTAGACAAAGATTTGGAGGCCATGGAGAATGAAGAGGCCGCTCAGAATGCTAATGCCAACGAAGGAGTTGCCGTCGAAGCGCAGGCCGAGGAAAATGCTCCTGCAGCCATCTCAGCTCAGGACATTGTAAACATTCCATCTTCAATTCCTCGTCCTGCTGAGCCTGTTTACCAGATGTCGGACAATGCTACCAAAGTTTTTCCTGTTGATGAGCTGCTCCATTCTGCTCATCGAGGAGGCCCCATCTTCAAAAGCCGCGAACACAAGCCATTTTTCTTCGGAACCAATCCCTACGAGAAGCCCAGAAGTGCATATTCTCTTTGGTTTTGGACCCAAGAGCAAGCCATCTATTATACTCGTGTGTTGTACAACAAGGCTAGAGTGTTCCAACATCAATACCTCGATATGCCTTCGGTGTACTCCATGTCATGTTTCGAGAATGTTGCCGAGACAATTGATGGTCTTCATGCTCACAAGATGTTTGCTCTCGATTGTGGCTACAATCCGGAGCTTATCAAGCAATTTTATGCAACGCTCTATGTCACTGGTGATCCCGAGAACTCGAAGACGTGGAAATTTGATTATATGATTCAAGGCCAAGTATTCCATATGACTGTCGACCAATTTCTGGCCATCATCAATTTACCTCGGTTCGAAGGATTACCAAACAAGCTTCATGACTTACCTGCTCCAACTCCTGCTGAATTTTCAACGATCATGAATCCATATGTCGTAGCAGATAACTACCCGGCTGAGCCCAAGCCAAGACACTTAGTCTTTGAAGCAAAGGCATGGTTTTATATTCTTTCGAAGACTTTGATGCCAATGCTCGATGTGCACGATGATTTTCCTATTCCCAATGACGTACAACTTGCTCTGTTGAAGTTAGTCCATGGTCATCCTTTCAATTTCGAAGACTACTTCATCAGAACTTTGGTGTCTTGTGCTGATGATCACAATTCCCACAAGCCGTATGCACCATGGCTGATGGCTATCTGCAATTACTCTCGGGACGTGCCATTCCCCGTATCAATTTTCCCGAAGATTTTCACTCCACCAGTTAGGGAAGTATTGCAGATTGTTGCTCGACCCAACGATCAATATGCTAAGCACACTGGCATCCGCGCCCACTTAACTGAGCGTAATGTTCGCTCGAAGTTTATCAAGCCAGTGCATCACATGGAAGTTTCTCTTCGTTCCCAGCAAATGCTTCAACATCACATCGACCAAGATTTCATTCAGAGGCAAGCTTTGATGGACGAGATTAATCATTTGCGCAATATTGCCATGAACAACAATCAGATGCTGCGTGAATGTCTTTGCAGAGTTTGGAAAGGACTGCGGAAATTCAATTCCCTCGGTCAACTTCAACGATGTGGCTTCGAAGAATATCCTCCCCATCTGACCAGGAATTGGACTAATGATGATCGCGTAGATCGCCCGGATCCCAATATCCCTTGGCTGCCGAAGAACAGAGATGTACTCAGTGTTGATGACTATTACCACATCACTTTGGACACCTTCTCCTCCGACTCCGAGCAAGATGAAGCCCCTCGACGTCCAGCGAGAGTTTACACTCCACACCCTCGCAGCCCCAGGACCCCTCCGGAATCGCAGCTGGAATCTTCTGGAGATCAACACTCCTTCCGCACGAAGATCACTCCTCCAGGCGCTCGCCCAATTCGTCGTGCTCCAACGCTCGCCGAATCCTCTCGACGTCGCCGGAGCCGCCACAGCGAGTAGGGATTTCTTTCGACCCTATTCTCTCGACTTTTTGTACGTTGTGACAAAAAGGGGGAGATGTAGTGGCATCGAAGAAATTAGTTTGCCTACGGGGTTAAGGGCTTTGCTTTTCATTCGATAAACTTTTGATCTTTGAGGTTTTCTGAGTAGTTTCAAACAACTTTCGATTCATATTCGATCTGGTTGTAACTAACTCTAAGTAGGACTGTGAACTGCTACTCGTTTTTGTAAGATATCTATCTGCTGCTGGCGATACCTAACCTTTTGCAGGAAGTTATCTTTCATATAAGTTCACAGGTCATTTGAGGAGATTGAATGTTTCTCATTGGATATTATCTGGAATGCAATTTCACTCGCTAAGATTATTGATGATTTTCCCTCGATTCTACTTGTCAAAATATGCACTTCACAGGAAACTCTTATCTTCCATGCATACATCAAGGTGGAGTATTTCATCGATCTTAACACTGGTTTATCATCGAAAACTCAAAACTTTTTCAATTATTTATCGATGCCTGTTTTGTCAACAATCGTCCAAAAAGGGGGAGATTGTAAGAGCAAGTTTTGCCCCCGAAGGTTTTGGACATTGTTGGACAAAGCAGAAGTGGAACTAATATTGTTTTCGAGTATAAACAGATACTTAGGTTCCGAAAGAATGGTATTTGCATGTAGAAGGTCGAAGGACAACTCACTGCAGCAAAGCTGCAGTCATCTACCGAAACCTTTGAAGAAAGACGACCCCTAAAAATGTAGTCGAAGAAAAAGTCTCTCGAGTAAAAGTGCAACGAGGAGAAAGCTGAAGCTGGTCGAAGACTTAGTCTTTTTACTAGTTTCTCTTTATTTTTCTTGAGTCGTAGGAAAAACCGTACTATCAAGAGGGGTTTGCTAGTTGAGATCTTAGTCGAAGTGATTTTGCTCTGCTCAACCAAAACCCACTAAAGCTTACCGAGAGAAATCTTACTGAGTCGAGTCAATAGCTCGAAGGCAAAGTCATCGCACTTCGTGCCTTCGAGAGAGAGAACTCGCTCGGTAAGTCAGCTTACTTGTTCCTCAAGTAAAGTTGCGCATTGATTGGAATCAGACCGTTGTGGACACGCGTCAAGCTGTCGCATCGGGTCACTTCAGTCATTTTACCCATCGGGATCGCCAACTATAAATACCCCGCACCTACCCGCCATTTTGGGTTGGCTGCTCCACTGAAGATTCTAAGACAGAAGTCTGTGAGCATCCCAAAGAGATCCATCGAGAGAAAACCAAAATCCCAAGTCTAAACTGAGTTGAGAAATTCACAGAGACTTAGGTTGAGATTAGCCGATCTTTTTATCTTGGATAACTGCAAGTCTCCTAGACGGTTAGGCATCGCCTGTCAAGCAGTCGAAGAGTAATTGTCGCTGCTGAAGGAAGTTTGTAAAGGTCTCGGAGATGTCCTGAATCATCTACCACGAGTGAAAACTGGACAAGCTCAAGGAGTTTGTTGCAGTGGAGAATAGGACGGAGAGAGTTTTGCTCCAGGTGTTCAATCACCAGTCCCTCCAACCAGACGTAGCACTTTGCAGAGTGTGAACTGGTTTACCAAACATCGTCGTGTCAGGCTCGTTTTCTTTCATACTTTTACATTAAGTATTTACTCGTTGCCTGTTTGTCACCCGATGTTTTCCTTCGCTCCCAATCCTTTCGAGCTATGCATTACCTTCGATACTGTATTTCCTTCGAGATGTGCTTAGTCCTTCGCAGTTTGTATGAATTCCTTCTAAGTTCCTTAGAATTTTTAGAAGTGAGCATTCACCCCCTCCCCCTCTGATCATTCTTGAGCTTTCAATGGGCAGTTGGTACACCCCAGCAGGGTTAAATCTTTTCAAAAAGCCGTGTCCACGGTTATGGACGACTCAGAGCCTACGTCTTGTTCATAGAATAACATCAAATCTGGATCATAAATAAAACTTGCCTACCGTGTGAGTGCCTTGGTTGCTTTTCTTCGTCCAGGGGGGCCGAGAGAAGATCCAGGTTGTGTTATGTTTGACGTAAGTAGGTGAATAGAAGACTTATGACGCGATGTCACGTGCATTCTTGGATCTTACCTCTACTCTAATAGAACGATAGCCACCATATATGCTAGTGCGGCTGCAACCTTTACTTTTACCTTGTCTTACCGTAGGAAGTTAGTTATCCTGTAATGATATAATCTCACCCCTGGTTTCCTTTTGTGCTTTTACCCGTTTTGCCTGATCGGCCGCTGCAGTTGACTACTACCTCGACCCGAGCACCGGACGTTACTTCGTGGAGGTGCCCCCGGAGGACGACGATGAGGATGACTTCGCTCAGTAGATCCTATAGTTGGGTTCCGAAGTTCCGTGAGCGGACTTACCTATGTGTAGCCCTCTATAGGGTCATTTGGATTTTGACCCTACTCGGTTGTGTTTGTCTTCCGCTTGTTGCATTATGTACTGTTGGGTCTATGGACCTCTGAGATGATGTAATAAATACCAGCGGCGATGTATGCCCTGGACTCTATATATTTATGTCTTAGTATAAAGTTCATTGTTCTTATACCTGTTGTCGAGAATCCGGCAGCGACACGAGTGCGAGTGTCATGAGTCGGTGGCCTTTTATGCGCTACTAACTTCAGCGGGACGCGAAAGCGACTAACTTGAGTTAGCACCGCATCGGGGGCCTTACAGTCTTCCAGGTGAGTGTAGCATCGTTCCTGCGAACGACATCGCCAGCAAAGAAGTAGGTAGCATAGAACTGGAGGATAGCAGCATGGATCCAGTCGCACTTAAGAGTCAATGCATGACGAAGACCCATGGCATCAATGAGACGAATGAGCTCAACAAACACCTCAGGTCGGCGTTCGAAATAGTCCATGTGGATGAAGTTCTGGGGGGTTGTGCGGTTGATGGGTAGGCAGATAGTGGCATAGATGTCCTACTGCACCAAAGTGTGGAAACGAGGATCCATAGCAGTACTGGGCAGAGAAAACTAATTGGTCCCACTTTGCAGCTCTCTGTAGCTCTTGGAATCCATGGCAAAGTAATCAAACGGAGCACTGCTACGCCATTTATGGGGCATTTCTGAACACTACTAGGGAAATAGCTATACATGGAAAGCTTATTAGTGGCGCATTTTATATGTAATGCGCCACTATGTTCTAAGGGGTGGCGCACTGGTAAAAAATGCGCCACCTATAAGCCCTTATAGGTGGCGCATTTTTTAAAATGCGCCACCCCTAAGAGTGGGCCAGCCCTGGATCCCCTTATACGTGGCGCATTTCTCACCCCTAAGAACCTTATAGGTGGCGCATTTTGGAAATGCGCCACCCCTAAAGAATTATTAGTGGCGCATCCATAATGCGCCACCCAATAAGCTCCTAAATACACCCCCCTGAACCGCCTTTTCAATTTGAAAAAAATAAAATAAAATGATAGAAATGTCGAAAAAATAAAAGAAAAAAAGTTTCCCAAATGATATGTGGTCTAGTTGTTAGCAAAATTTACAAATATGAATTTCGACTTTTTTTGCAAAATCTCTCGAGAATTTTGTAAAATGGACTTAACTTTTGCATACGACCTCCGATGAAAAAGTTTTTTATATGAAAAATCATCGACTCGAAAAGTTTTTAGAATCCTCAAAAACCTAATAGAAAAAAAGTTACAGGCGTTTGAAGATCTTGAGTCCCAAAAAAGAGAAAAAATTGAAAAAAAATTGAACTTAGTAGTGGCGCATTTTGTATGAAATGCGCCACTAGTAACAGAATTTTATTTTGAAATTTTTTAAAAAATTTTTTTTAAAATTTTTTTTAAATTCAAAATAGGCTAGAGGACATCGGGAAGTTTAAAAAAAGTTGAAAATTTTTTATAGTAAAATTTAAAATTTTTAAAAAATTTAAATTTAAATTTTTTTTTAAAATCAATTTTTTTATAAAGTTCAAAATATGCTAATGGTCCCATCGAGAAAGTTTCAAAAAAATGTTGAAAATTTTAGCACACCCATGAACATTAACAAGGTCCTAGACATCAACATTGTTTAATAGGATTTATATGTTAAATATATCAACAAGTGCCTGCTAGGTGAGCTGGAGTGAGAGTTGAATAGAACCGAGAAGTTAAGCGTGCTGGGGCTGGAGTAGTGCTAGGATGGGTGACCCTCGGGGAAGCTTGACCACGGAGGTTAGTTTGAACTGAGATTAAGCATAATGACCGGGCATTAAGCATACTAATTTGAGATTAAGAAAAAATAAAAAAATTGTTTTCCAGATCCAGATTCAAAATTCAAAATTTAAAAAATTTAATAGTGGCGCATTTTCAGAATGCACCACCCCTAGGAGCTTATAGGTGGCGCATTCTGAGATGCGCCACGCCTAAGGGTCTTAGGGGTGGCGCATCCATAATGCGCCACTAAACATAAAAAAGGACGCCACTAAAAGGGCATTCCCTAGTAGTGGAAATAGCCAAGACCTGAAGTGGTTCCCGTCGTGGAGGAGGAAAGAGACGAGGAGCAGGAGAGAGGTTCTCTTTCTGAGGATTTGGGAGAGACTTCCTGCGGGTGCCGGGCTTGGGGCGCTGAGGGACAAGATCTTCCTCTTCAATTTCTTCCTCATAGTCATCGTCAAGGCCGTGGTACTCAACATTACTGCTTCCCGCCATGTCACCGCCGCGAAGGCGGCGACGAGGACGCAAGTCGTCCTGAGCGTCGTCAGAGCCCTGGCGACGAGAGTCTGTGCAAGGGAGCAATCATAGTGAGGCCACATGGGGTTGCACGGGTAAGAAGGCCCATCAAGTAAGGGAGACACAGTGGACCGCACCCGGACAGCCGGAATCAAAACCGGAAGTCCGAAAAAAGTGGATATGAGAAATCCATGGGCAAACCACTGTGAGTCAACCAAGATGGAGGGCACGAAAATGGATACAACGGCAACCGAGTCCTACTGTAATGGGGAGAGAACTCACCACTACGAGACCCCTTCGGAGGCATGGTAGCCAGATCTGATAGGCACATGTAATCTCTCCTTCAAGAGGAAACCTGCCCCTAATTGAAAATGGGATGGGTCAAAACGAAGATCGGGAGGAGGGGAAACTGTCGTGGGAAATTCACGGAAGATGTCCTCGTGAGAGAACTTTATTATGGGGCCTTTGCTACGAGTGTACGAGGAAGAAGAACATCATAGAGAGAGAAAACGCGATTTTATATAGATTCAGGCCCCGGGATACATCGTCCGGTAAAGACCCTACATGTTGTTTGTGGCTAGGTCTTATTCCTTTGCTCACGGGGAGTCGCCGGCATGTCGCCGACTCTCTTACAGCTGTACTTTGGCAAAAGCCTACTTTGATGGAAGCCTACTGTGACGAAAGCCTATTCTCATGGCGAAAGCCTACTCTGATGGTGAAAGCCTACTCTGATGGCGAAAGCATACTCTGATGGCGAAAGCCTACTCTAATGGACTTGGCCTCTATGGGCGCGCTACCGCTCCTTATATAGGTGGAAGGGGGAGGCTTAGATGTAGAGTCCTATTCTGATACAAAATAGTATCATCTTGTATTACAAGTCGGATATCAATCCGAGTCCTACTCTAAGTCTTGTAATCTTCCAAGTTAAGTGGACTCCTGTAGAGGAGAGTCTCCTGTCTGGCCGACTCCTATAGAGTAGAGTCTCCTGTCTGGCCGACTCCTGTAGAGGAGAGTCTCCGTCGGGCCAATTTATGTTACCAGCCGACTCATGTAACCAGCCGACTTATGTTACCGGGTTACATAATATGACATGTCTTTTGGCCGAGTCTTCCTATTGGGTGCTATCATCTGGCCGGGTCTTAGCTGTGAGTAATCCCCCCGACAGTAGCCCCCAAGTTTAGCTTGGACACAATCTTGGCGTCGGCTTCATCTTTCCTCTGCTTTTCCTTGGCAATGAGATTGTCGTAGAAGAGAACGCTGGGTGCACGTCCATGGTAAACTTCCAGTATAATGAATAGTTAGGATAAAGACCTGGTCTGGAGGCTAAACCATTAGGACATATTGCTCCACTAATTCATGTTAATGAACCCGATATGACTCCATTTCGAGCTCTTCCACGTTTGAGTTCAATGTTACTTTTTTCTCTTCCGTGTCTTGTCAAAAGGACTTGGGAATTTTGTTTACGGAAAATTTTATGTCCATATCACCTGTAGCCCCCAAACTCTGAGTTTATCATCTCGTGATGACTTGGAGTTTTGTATATAAAATAGCCTTGCTGGTGTAGCCCCCAAGTGCCGGGTTGTCTTGCCTGTAGCAACCTGGGACTTGTACTTGTGAAATTTGCTTCGAAGTAGTGTAGCCCCCAAGTGCCAGGTTGTCTTTCCTGTGGAAACCTGGGACTTACAATTTCTTGCTTGTTTTCTGAAGTCGGAAAGTATTATATGCCAAAGCCGACAATTTTTGTTGAAGCTTGCAAATGTTTTCTTGCTGATAAAAATCGATGAATGTGAATTTGCTGAATCCGGTAGATATGATATGATATGATGGGTTGTGCTCCCAGCTTCCAAATAGAATGGCCCTTCGAGCGCTGCAATATGTTTCCTTCAGCAAACCGTATTAATGTGTGCCAACTCCAAGTCGGTATGAGCATTTGAATGTGGCAAGAGCCGGTGCGACAAAACTCGACTTATATATTTTATATGGCGAGAGCCAGTGCGACGAGTGTCGACTTATATATATGGCGAGAGCCGGTGCGACAGAAGTCGACTTATAAATGCAGACGGTGCAATGCAGAAGGTATAGTCCCCATGAATCGGTATGAGCATCATTAAGTCATGTTGAGTCACAGAGAAATTCGAGCTATAGTCCCCATGAGTCAGTATGAGCATCTTTGTGTCATACCGAGTCACACAAGTTAATGCATATGAAATGATAGAAAAGAAAGTATGCTATGATGCTTTTATGCAAAGGCTAGTAGAAGCCGACTTAGACCTCATCTTCTCGCGTTGAGAGAGATTATTGGTTCAAGAGTCGAAACTTCTCTGTAAAACCGGCTTATATGACCAGCGTGCCCGACTCCCAGGACTAAATTCAATAGTCGTTTTATGTAGGCCCCGAATTATAGACCAACGGGTTCACGTTAGTCATATGAGCTTGAGATGTACTGGTTGGGCGGCGTGGGTGGCCATTTCATGTATATGTCGGGATTTCTTCGTTTAAGAGTCGATGGGAGCCATCGAACTCCCCTACTTCCCCTGATTAAGAAGACACATGTGGAGTTTTACATATATATGTCGGCTTCTCTGGCAAGAGTCGATGAGTATAATCGTGCTCCCCGATTTGCCTGACTGAGCAATAAAAATGCTCAGAGCCGATAGAGGGTTGATCAAGCCCCCAGGTCTCTGAGAAAAGGTGTAAAAGTATGTAATTGATGCAATATGTATGATGCAATGTATTTAAGCAGTATGAAAAAGATATGCAATATAAGAGTCAATTTTATGCATAAGTGTGGCGAGATCCTAGTGCGATGAAGATCGACTTTATTTATGGCGAAAGCCTGTTGCGACGGAGATCGACTTTATGGCGAGAGCCTGTTTGCGATGAAAATCGACTTTGTGGTGAGACCCTGTTTGCGATGAAGATCGAATTTATGGCGAGAGCCTGTTTGCGATGAAAATCAACTTTATGGCGATAGCCTATTTGCGATGAAAATCGACTTTATGATGATAGCCTAATGCGATGAATCGACTTATGCAATGCATCATGATATGAAAATAAAGGTGCAATGCATAAAATGAAAAATTCTGGGTTCCAGAGGTGTCGAGTCTTACCGAGATTTCTTGTGAAGACGGTAATTTGTAATGATCCTGGATCCATAAAGGAGCCAAAATTCTCGATGAACCGGAACTCATCGAGGAGCCGGAATTTTTGATTAACCTGGAATCGCTGAGTATCCGAAGTTTTTAAATGAGTCGTAACTCGTCAAGGAGCCGAAATTTCCGATGAACCGGAATCTCATTGTGGAGCCGGGATTTTCCAATAAACGGAACTCGAGAAGGGAGCCGAGATTTTTCCGATGATCCGGAACTCAATGAAAGAGCCGGAATTTTTCCAATGAACCGGAATCTAAGCCGGGATTTTACCGATGATCCGGAACTCAATGAAAGAGCCAAAATTTTGTAGTCTCTTCTCTTCGGAGAGTCGGAATTTTGTAGACTCTTCTCTTCGGGAGTCGGAATTTTGTAGAATCTTCTCTTTGGAGAGTCAGAATTTTGTAGAATCTTCTCTTCAGAGAGTCGGAATTTTGTAGACTCTTCTCTTCGGAGAGTCAGAATTTTTTCCGTAGACTCTTCAACACAGACGTTCATCCTATCCTGCAGGCTGCACGTGAGGGTCAATGCTGAAGTCGAATTTCGAGGCGCGTGCTCGAATTTTTTCTTGTTTTCTCCATGAGATTGATGTAGATCTTGATGTAGATGTTGGAGAAATTGAGGATGCAATGCACCCGGGTCGGATTGAGTCCTTCCAGCGTCGGCGGATCCTCTATTTAGATTCGTTCGTGCCGGTTCTTCTTCGTTCGTCCGATCACGAGTTTCTCGATCCCTTTGAGGACTTCCTCCAAGATGTCAACACCCTTGTGCGTAGGCCCCACGGTGGGCGCCAAATGTCGTGGGAAAGTCACGGCAGATGTCCTCATGAGAGAACTTGATTATGGGGCCTTTGCTACGAGTGTACAAAGAAGAAGAACATCACAGAGAGAGAAAACGCGATTTTATACAGCTTCAGGCCCCGGGAAACATCGTCCAGTAAAGACCCTACATGTTGTTTGTGGCTAGGTCTTATTCCTTTGGTCACGGGGAGTCGCCGTCATGTCGTCGACTCTCTTATAGTTGTACTTTGGCGAAAGCCTACTTTAGCGGAAGCCTACTTTGGCGAAATCCTGTTCTCATGGTGAAAGCCTACTCTCATGGAGAAAGCCTACTCTCATGGCGAAAGCCTACTCTGGTGGCGAAAGCCTACTTTGGTGGACTTGGCCTTTATGGGCGCCCTACCCCTCCTTATATAGGTGGAAGGGGGAGGCTTACATGTAGAGTCCTATTCTGATACAAACTAGTCTCATCTTTTATTACAAGTCGGAGATCAATCCGAGTCCTACTCTAAGTCTTGTAATCTTTCAAGTTAAGTGGACTCCTATAGAGGAGAGTCTCCTGTCTGGCTGACTCCTGTAGAGGAGAGTCTCCTGTCTGGCCGACTCCTGTAGAGGAGATTCTCCTATCTGGCCGACTCCTGTAGAGGAGAGTCTCCTTCAGGCCGATTTATGTTACCAGTCGACTCATGTAACCAGCCGACTTATGTAACCAGCCGACTTATGTTACCGGGTTACATAATATGACATGTCTTCTGGCTGAGTCTTCCTTTTGGGTGCTATCTTCTGGTCGGGTCTTAGCTGTGTGTAACCCCCGGCAGAAACCACAGATCCAAAAGGGGACTCACCGGAGGGCAAAATCGGCCGTGGAAGGCCGAGGTCAGGGCGGCGGCGGCGCACGGGCACTGGGGCAGCGAAACCCTAGGAGAAACCAAATGGGGAACTGCCAGTGAGAAAGTGGGGGGTGCGGCCCGATTCGTTTTATAGGACAGCCATGCCGGACGACCGGGCCACAAGTTGGAGATCCGGGCCGGACCCGAACAGTCTGGACGGGCGGCCGGACGACCTAAATGGCGATCGAGAAGGTCACGGTGATGGCTAAGGGCCGGACGACCGGACCATATGCCGGACCGTCCGGGCTGGACCTGGACCGTCCGGGGCACTGATCCGACGTCTGAAATGGCATGAGGGTTGGTAATCCGGGACGAACGTCGTGAGTGAGTGGTCTAGCTGTATGACAGATATATATATATCGAGAGAATATGTATGTAACATCCCAATTTTTGTAAAAATTTGGATGTTAATAGAATTATTTGTGCATATCATTTTTCTTCCCATTGCATATTGGATCTTTTGGATTTTCTTTCCAATTTATTTTAACCCAATAAAAATCAAGAGAGAAGATAACATGAATTCTTCAACAAAATAATGGGTTAAGAAAATATTGGAGCATTTTTTTTATTTTCATAAAGCATTTCGGGAATTTAATAAATCCTAAAATTCCTTTTGGAATTTATTAATTGTCCAAAATGACTTTATAAATAAATTTGGCATTTTATAAAATTGCATTGAGCTAGGAATATTTATCCTAGGCTTTATAAATTTTTTGTTGAGGTTTTATTAAAATTATTTTGAAATAGATTTTCTATAGTATTTTATTTTGGCCAGGAAAATTTTATAATATTTATCCACGCCAGCCACGCAGGTCGCGCCCTCCGCCCCTTCCTTCCTTCCTTCCCCGCGTATCCCGCACCTCCCTTCTCCGCCCCGACACCATTAAAGCCCCCATTAATCCGCCATTAAAGACCTCGACGGAGTTTCCGCACTCGCCGGATTTCGTCGCCGGGAGCACGCATCTGGACACCCCCTCCCCCCTATATAAATCAACCCTGCGTGCCTCTCCTCCCACTCGTCCAAAGCCCCCAAAAATCTAGCCAAACGATGCACCGTAGCTCGCGAATTTGCTCGCCGAAGTTCGCCGGTCGAGCTCCGCCTCGGCGTTGATCACGTCGCCGGTAAGCCATCTCTAGACCCCAAACTCTAGAAATCGGATGCCCTCCTCGTCACGCACCTTATGGACAAGCTTTTGGTTCTTCTCTTGCATCACAGCCTCATCCCCGTGCTCGTGCGCCCGCCGGAGTTCGCCGTGCACCGCCTCGCCCCAACCCTTCCCGACGTCGCCGGAGACCGCCACCACCACCCCGCGCCTCCCCACGCCGAGCCGCCCCTCCCAGACATCTTCCCCGCCGCCAATCCCCGCCGGAACCGCCGCCCCCACGAAGAACCGCCGCCGGCCCCAAAACTCCATGTATGTGCGTGTTCTGTAGAAGAAGATGGCTTAGAAAAAAAAGTTTTGTAAAAAAAAGAAACGTTTTTTTTTAAAACGTTCACTAGATTAGAATTTTAGCCCCCTGTTCACACGATAGCCAGGGACTTATATCTAATTATTTAATTTTCTGTTTTAGCTATTTAGCCCCTAGTCTTATTTTAGCTATATCTTTTTACTCGTTTATTAGTTTTAGACGAAATCAACTCCCACGTTTAAGTTTTTCTTCCCTCTATCGCGTTGAAACCTATTTTAAAAATTTTGGAATTTTAAAATATGAGTTTGGACATATTTAAATTCAAACTTCGTTTGGCCATAACTTTATAACCGTAACTCGGTTTTGACCGATTCTTTTTGCAAATCGAAACCCTAAATTATCCCTATCACTTAGGCCTTTCATCAACAAGTTTTACACGAAATTTCGTTCTGTTTTACAAAACATTTTTCATTCTTTATTTTCAAAGTTTGTCAAAACATTGTTTTCGTTTTCTTTTGTATTATGTTTTGATTGGATGCACTTGTTTGTTTGCGATAGATTGTCCCGAGTGCGAAGCAGAATATTTCCAATCCTTAGAGTTTGACCAGCGGCAGCCAGGCAAGTCTACCTTTGATCATATTTCCACTTTACCTATGTTTTATTGCATGTAGTACCCCTTTTCTTAGAATGCATAAGTAGAAGTTTACTTTCACGCAAACCCAGTATTTCAATTTGTTGTAGGTTTAACTTGTCACCATCGTGTAGGAAATTGTAGTGCTTTGCTATTGTAGACGTGGATGGGGAGTGAATTCACGATGAGATGAGTGAGTTTGTAGTAAATCAGGAGCAAGTTAAACTCAATGAACTACCTGGGTGGATTGGTTGGAGGCACCCTGGACGAACCAGTGGAGATGCCTAAGTGACCTGGAGATGGCCAGGGATCACTGCGGAAAGCCACCCAGGCTTAAAGAGATTTTATCATATTGTCATTTGCTAGAAGCTTACGTGTGCAGCCACAAGCTATTATGGGCTCTGTCTTGGTTAATTAGTAGTAGTGACTCTTGCTAGGTGGTGCTACGAACGTAGTGTTGGTAGGTGGGATGGGCACCGCCAGAGTAAGGGAAACTCTTCTAAAAGACCATGTCTCGACCTTCCTGTTTCCATACAACGTGTAGTGTGGAAAATACCAATGGAGGTGGTCGAGTCTTGTGGGGAAAAGTGCACAAACCTCTGTAGAGCGTATAAATCTAATCGATTAGCCGAGTCCCCGGTATTGGACAATTTGAGCGTCTAATTATGGTAATTTTGAGAAATCTCATCATCTTTAATTAATCATTTTGGGTATAATTACCATGGGTTGACTTGTTCTTATTCTTGCTGAAATTATTTTTTAGGAACACTTATTCTATAGGGAAAAATTTAGCTTTATGCAAATTGAAACGTAGAAGCTCCACCAGCCAAATGCATGTATTGTAGGACTTCATTTTCTTCTCCTTGGTATGGCTTGCCGTACATTCAAAGTACTGACCCTATTTGGGCTGTACGATTGTTGCAGATTACTCTGACGGTGATTAAGGTGCGAATAGGTTATTGTCCTATACTCAACGTTTTGCCGTGGAGTCGGATGGACCACTACTACTACTATTGCTTCCGCAGTTTTTTGATGGCCTTAAGCCATACTATTGTAATAAATTTTCTTTATTTTGAACTCTCCGATGTAATAAAAGACATGTGATTTATTCTGTTATTCATCGAGTACTGTGTGTGCCAGCAAGTTGATCCAGGAACTAGCACAGATCATAGAGACTTTGGTCCTATTCGGGATCGGGTCGTTACAAGATGGTATGAGAGCACATGTTGACTGTAGGACGTGACCTTAGAAATGGAAAAGCCATAGGACAAAATTTTATTTTGCAGACCTTCTACCTTTCGTTGTTCTTGTATCCTTGTCTACTCAAATCTAACTTCTCTTTTTTTTAATATAAATGTCGACTGCCATGACCCGGTTCACCCAGCCCGATGAGACCATGCCTTTTGGGCAACGCCTGACGAAGATCACCAAGTACCTGAACATCGGCCTGCCCAGTTTTACTGGAACCCTCAAGACCTCGACGCCAGAAGATAGATGTTGGAGGATCAACGTCCACATTCCAGGATGCACCTTCGGGAAGAACATCAAGCCTATTGACTTCTTCTTGGAGGCACCAACTTGGAGTTTGGGCCAGAGCATCGCAGCACACACCTCCCTCGGACGCATCCGCGAGGAATACAAAGAGGATCTCAAGGGAACCACCTTCATGGTGTGCGGACGTCGGGATCACCATGGAGAGATTGTGCGCACGGTTGAGGACGACACTATATCAATCTATATCCAAGACCTGGAGGAGCACATCCGCAGCTTGGAGAAGGTGATGCACCGTGGCATGAAGACCTCCAGGAAGCTGGCCATCCGCCAAGAGGATCTGGAGGAGGAACTCAAGGAAACTCGTGAAGGGTACGAGGATGAAATCAACACGCTACTGAAGAAGCATGAAGAAGTGAAGCTCCTGCTGGAAGAAGCCGAAGAGATTCTTGACCATGGAGAAAACATCCAGGACGACAACTCTGATGGAGATTTTGTCAGCCAGGATAAGGATCATGAGGGGTCACATGACGTTGAGATGAGCGAGTCTTCTACCGACTCAAATTAGTTACAGACCACCATCATAGATGATTATCCTTAGCTACTCGAGTAGAGTTTCGATCTATCGTTATTTTTGTTACCATGTCGACTTTGTGACATGGATTATCTTAGGTTGCTTGTTTGAAACTTGATTTGGGTGAATTGAATTGAAACCTTGCTATCATTTTTGCATATGGGTAGTGTTTTCCCCTTAGGCCCTTTTCTCCCTCTATATCTCATCTATTCTAACCCAACAGATGCCACCAAGAAGGGACCCTTCCGGAAGTGGATCAGGGAGTGGAATCCCCGGCCTAGAGAAGTTGCTTCAGACCCAAAACCAGTTGATGCAGCTTCTGATGCAGAACATGAACACCAACAACAACAACAACAACAACAACGCACCACCACCTCCACCACCACCGCCTCCGGTGGATAGTCTCACCCGTTTCCTGAGGTTGAACCCACCATTGTTCTCAAGCAGCCCAGAGCTGATTTTGGCTGATGATTGGCTTCGTAACATGGGAAGGAAGCTGGCAACCGCTGGATGCACTAATGGGGAGAAAGTGAGGTTCGCCTCGCACCAGCTGGATGGACCTGCAACCGCATGGTGGGATAACTATACCACCACATACCCCATGGCTAATGTGACTTGGGAGTAGTTCCAGCAGGCTTTCCGCACGGCTCATGTTTCAGCTGGAGCTATGAGTCTCAAGAAGAGGGAATTCCGCAACTTACGCCAAGGAGGTCATTCAGTGGCAGAATATGTGGAGGAGTTCAACAAGCTGTCCCGTTATGCTCCAGGAGATGTGGCCTCGGATGCCGCTAAACAAGAGAAGTTTCTGGAGGGACTAAATGATGATCTTGGAGTTCAGCTGACGGTGGAAACTTTTTCTAATTATCAAGAGATGGTGGACAAGGCTATCATTCTTGAAGGCAAGCATCAGATAATGGAGAATCGCAAGAGGAAGTACGGTCAGGGAAAGTTTCACTCTGGAGCTCAGCAGAAGCCCCGTCCCGCATCATTCTCGGGATATGGTGGATCAGGCCACAACAAGTTTGGAGGATACAACCATCATAACCATGGAGGCCATTCTCAGCATGGGAACCATGGAAACAATCATGGTGGCCCTAGGAATGGAAATGGAGGAAATGGAAATGGAGGAAATGGGAATCAACACCGTCCCAACAATACTGCACTAGTGAGGAAGGATCTGAGTCAGATCACTTGCTTCAAGTGCAACAATAAAGTACACTACTCAACAGATTGTCCTGAGAACAAGAATGGAAATGGCAATGGAAATTCTGTAAATAAGAAGCCAAATCCTTTCGCCAAGGGACAAGTGAATCATGTCAATGTGGAGGAAATCTATGAACAGCCAGATGCAGTGTTTGGTAAGTTTTTCCTAAACTCTCATCCGGTATTAGTTGTTTTTTATACTGGTGCATCGCATTCATTCATATCAAGGGTAGTTGTGGATAAGTATGGATTTCCTACCAAGACCCTTAGTATGCCCATTATGGTGAGTTCCCCGGGAGCCGAGATGGTGGCAGGCATAGGTTGTCCCCAGTTGAACCTCGCCATTGGCAAGCATGATTTCCCCACAGACCTAATCATCCTGAAGTCACAAGGATTAGATGTCATTCTAGGCATGGATTGGATGTCGAAGTATGAAGGCAACATTGACTGTGTTAGAAGATCGATTTCTCTCACCACTCCAGAGGGAAAGAGGATCAAGTATGTGTCCAAGCATAAGCCTAGAAAGGTCCAGGTATACTCACTTAATGGGGTTAGCCTGAAGGAAGTGCCGATAGTCAAGGAGTACCCTGATGTATTCCCGGAGGAATTGCCCGGAAGGCCACCGGATCGAGACATTGAGTTATTGATTGAGTTGTTGCCAGGCATCGGACCAATATCCAAGAGACCGTATAGAATGCCCGCAAACGACCTGGAAGAAATTAAGAAGCAGATTGAGGATTTGTTGGAGAAAGGGTATATACGTCCGAGTTCATCACCTTGGGGAGCCCCAGTGCTCTTAGTGGCGAAGAAATATGGAACCCTAAGAATGGTTGTGGATTATCGCTCATTGAATGAGGTGACTATCAAGAACAATTATCCACTACCAATGATCAATGATTTGTTTGATCAACTGGAAGGAGCTAGTGTTTTCTCCAAGATCGATCTTCGATCTGGATACCACCAGTTGAAGATTCGAGAACAAGATATACCCAAGACCGCTTTCACCACCAGATATGGACTTTATGAGTATACAGTCATGTCTTTTGGTTTGACCAATGCCCCTGCATACTTCATGAGTATGATGAACAAGATATTCATGGAGTTTTTGGACAAGTTTGTTGTGGTATTCATAGATGATTTCTTGATCTACTCCAAGAATGAAGAGGAGCATGAAGAACATCTGCGCTTCGTTTTGGAGAAGCTCAGAGAACATCAACTCTATGCTAAGTTCAATAATGTGAGTTTTGGTTGAAGGAGGTGGGATTTCTTGGGCACGTTGTGTCAGGTGAAGGCATACCAGTGGACCCTTCCAAGGTTCAAGAAGTCACGGAATGGATTGCACCCACATCAGTCACTGACATCCGTAGTTTTCTTGGACTTGCGGGATATTACCGGAGATTCATTGAGAGTTTCTCCAAGATCGCCAAGCCCATGAAGGAATTGTTGAAGAAGGAAACAAAGTTCGTGTGGACGGAAGAATGTGAAGAAAGTTTTCAAGAATTGAAGAAAAGGTTGGTTACAGCCCCAGTGCTGATTTTGCCTAATATACATAAGGATTTTCAAGTGTATTGTGATGCCTCTCGTCAAGGACTTGGAGGTGTACTTATTCAAGACGGAAAGGTCGTAGCCTACACCTCACGTTAGCTTCGACCTCATGAAGTGAACTATGCCACACATGATTTGGAGTTAGCAGTCGTAGTGCATGCACTCAAGACCTGGAGACATTTCCTTGTTGGGAATAGTTATGATGTGTACACTGATCATAAGAGTTTGAAATATATCTTCACACAGAAGGAGTTGAACCTTAGGAAGAGGAGGTGGTTAGAGCTCATTAAAGATTATGATATGAGATTGCACTATCACCCAGGAAAGGCCAATGTTGTGGCTGAGGCTTTGAGCCGGAAGAGTTATGTTAATACTCTCATAGCAGGAGGTTTACCTCAAGAATTATGCGATGACCTCAGAGACCTCTGATTGGATATTGTTCCTCAAAGATTTATCGCCACTCTGGAGATTAAATCCACATTGTTGGAAAAGATCCGCGAGGCACAGAAGACGGACAAAGACATTGCTGAGATAAAGGAAAGTATGGACAAAGGAAAGGCCAAAGGATTTCGTGAGGATGAACATGGAACCTTATGGTTTGAACAACGCATTTACGTGCCCAATAACCCGGAGATCAAGAAGCTGATTCTACAGGAAGCTCATGATTCGCCTTACTCCATACACCCAGGCAACACCAAGATGTATTTGGACTTGAAGGAAAATTCTGGTGGACCGGTATGAAGAAGGATATTGCGGAATATGTAGCAGTGTGTGATGTATGTCAGAGAGTGAAGGCAGAACATCAGAAGCCGGCCGGGTTACTTCAGCCTTTGCCGATACCCGATTGGAAATAGGAAAAACTTGGCATGGATTTCATCACTGGATTACCCCGGACTCGATCAGGATATGCCTCTATCTGGGTAGTGGTGGATCGTTTGACTAAGGTAGCTCACTTCATCCCCGTGAAAACCACCTATACGAGTGCAAAGCTGGCTAAGATATATATGTCGATAATCGTATGTCTGGATGGAGTCCCGAAGAAGATTGTGTCAGATAGAGGCACTCAGTTCACCTCAAAATTCTGGCACCAGTTGCATGAAACCTTGGGAACCAGACTGGAATTCAGCACGGCTTTGCACCCGCAGACAGATGGGCAGACAGAGAGAGTGAATCAAATTCTGGAAGACATGTTGAGAGCTTGTGCACTAGATTATGGATCTAGTTGGGATGATAATTTACCTTATGCAGAGTTCTCATACAACAACAGTTATCAAACTAGTTTGAAGATGGCCCCGTTTGAAGCACTCTATGGAAGAAGGTGTAGAACACCGTTAATGTGGGATGAAGTTGGAGATCGTCAATTGTTTGGACCGTACTTGATTAAAGATTCCGAAGAGAAGGTCAAATTGATCCGTGATAGATTAAAGATAGCCCAGTCCAGGCAGAAGAGTTACGCTGATGCCAAACGCAAGGAGGTAATATACGAAGTGGGAGATCGAGCGTATCTTCGTGTGTCCCCTCTTCGTGGGATCAAGAGATTTGGAGTCAAAGGGAAACTAGCACCAAGGTTTGTGGGGCCATACAAAATTGTGGAACGCAAGGGAGAGGTTGCATACAAGTTGGAACTTCCAGAAGCATTGTCTGGAGTTCACGATGTGTTTCACGTATCTCAGCTGAAGAGGTGTCATGCAGAGATGGAAGATATCCCGTTGAGAGACACGGTACCCTTGGAAGCAATTCAGCTGGGGAGTGACTTGATCTCCGAAGAGAAGCCGATTAAAATTCTTGACACCAAGGACAGAGTCACTTGTACCAAGGTTATCAAGTTCTGCAAGGTTCAATGGAGTCACCACACTGAGGAAGAAGCCACTTGGGAGCGAGAAGAAGAACTCAAGCAGGACCACCCACACCTTTTTGCTGGCCAACCCGAATCTCGAGGGCGAGATTCATCTTAAGGGGGGTAGGTTTGTAACATCCCAATTTTTGTAAAAATTTGGATGTTAATAGAATCATTTGTGCATATCAATTTTCTTCCCATTGCATATTGGATCTTTTGGATTTTCTTTCCAATTTATTTTAACCCAATAAAAATCAAGAGAGAAGATAACATGACGTCTTCAACAAAAAAAAAGGGTTACAAAAATATTGGAGCATTTTTATTTTATTTTAATAAAGCATTTCGGGAATTTAATAAATCCTAAAATTCCTTTTGGAATTTATTAATTGTCCAAAATGACTTTATAAATAAATTTCTCATTTTATAAAATTGCATTGAGCTAGGAATATTTATCCTAGGCTTTATAAAAATTTTGTTGAGGTTTTATTAGAGTTTTATTAAACTTATTTTGAAATAGATTTTCTATAGTATTTTATTTTGGCCAGGAAAAATTTATAATATTTTCCTTATATATTTCTAAAATTTTAAAAATTTACTAAGTATTATTTTTTAGCAGTATATTATTTTATTAAAAAAAAATCGGCCGCCAGGCCCAGCCGCGCCTCGCCTCCGACTTCCCGTGCGCGTGACGCACGCAGCCACGCAGCGGCCGCAGCAGTAGCGGGCGCTGCAGCGCAGGCCACGCCGGCCACGCAGGCCGCGCCCTCCGCCCCTTCCTTCCTTCCCCGCGTATCCCGCACCTCCCTTCTCCGCCCCGACACCATTAAAGCCCCCATTAATCCGCTATTAAATACCTCGCCGGAGTTTCCGCACTCGCCGGATTTCGTCGCCGGGAGCCCGCATCTGGACACCCCCTGCCCCTATATAAATCACCCACTCGTCCAAAGCCCCCACTCGTCCAAAGCCCCCAAAAATCTAGCCAAACGCTGCACCGTAGCTCGCGAATTTTCTCGCCGAAGTTCGCCGGTCGAGCTCCGCCTCGGCGTCGATCACGTCGCCGATAAGCCATCTCTAGACCCCCAAACTCTAGAAATTGGATGCCCTCGTCGTCACGCACCTTATGGACAAGCTTTTGGTTCTTCTCTTGCATCACAGCCTCATCCCCGAGCTCGCGCGCCCGCCGGAGTTCGCCGGAGCACCGCCTCGCCCCAACCCTTCCCAACGTCGCCGGAGACCGCCGCACCACCCCGCGCCTCCTCACGCCGAGCCGCCCCTCCCCGACATCTTCCCCGCCACCAATCCCCGCCGGAGCCGCCGCCCCCACGAAGAACCGGCGGCGGCCCCAAAACTCCATGTATGTGCGTGTTCTGTAGAAGAAGATGGCTTAGAAAAAAAAAGTTTTGTAAAAAAAACGTAACGTTTTTTTATTTTTTTATTTTTAGAACGTTCACTAGATTAGAATTTTAGCCCCCTGTTCACACGATAGCCAGGGACTTATTTCTAATTATTTAATTTTTTTTCTTTTAGCTATTTAGCCCCTAGTCTTATTTTAGCTATATCTTTTTACTCGTTTATTAGTTTTAGACGAAACCAACTCCCACGTTTAAGTTTTTCATCCCTCTATCGTGTGGAAACCTATTTTCAAAAATTTAGAATTTTAAAATATGAGTTTGGACATATTTAAATTCAAACTTTGTTTGGCCATAACTTTATAACCGTAACTCGTTTTTGACCGATTCTTTTTGCAAATCGAAACCCTAAATTATCCCTATCACTTAGGAATTTCATCAACAAGTTTTACACGAAATTTCATTCCGTTTTACGAAATCTTTTTCATTCTTTCTTTTCAAATTTTGTCAAAACATTGTTTTCGTTTTCTTTTGTATTATGTTTTGATTGGATGCACTTGTTTGTTTGCGATAGATTGTCCCGAGTGCGAAGCAGAATATTTCCAGTCCTTAGAGTTTGACCAGCGGCAGCCAGGCAAGTCTACCTTTGATCATATTTCCACTTTACCTATGTTTTATTGCATGTAGTACCCCTTTTCTTAGAATGCATAAGTAGAAGTTTACTTTCACGCAAACCCAGTATTTCAATTTGTGGTAGGTTTAACTTGTCACCATCGTGTAGGAAATTGTAGTGCTTTGCTATTGTAGACGTGGATTGGGGAGTGAATTCACGATGAGATGAGTGACTTTGTAGTAAATCAGGAGCAAGTTAAACTCAATGAACTACCTGGGTGGATTGGTTGGAGGAACCAGTGGAGATGCCTAAGTGACCTGGAGATGGCCAGGGATCACTGCGGAAATCCACCCAGGCTTAAAGAGATTTTATCATATTGTCATTTGCTAGAAGCTTACGTGTGCAGCCACAAGCTATTATGGGCTCTGTCTTGGTTAATTAGTAGTAGTGACTCTTGCTAGGCGGTGCTACGAACGTAGTGTTGGTAGGTGGGATGGGCACCGCCAGAGTAAGGGAAACTCTTCTAAAAGACCATGTCTCGACCTTCCTGTTTCCATACAACGTGTAGTGTGGCAAATACAAATGGAGGTGGTCGAGTCTTGTGGGGAAAAGTGCACAAACCTCTGCAGAGCGTATAAATCTAATCGATTAGCCGAGTCCCCGGTATTGGACAATTTGAGCGTCTAGTTATGGTAATTTTGAGAAATCTCATCATCTTTATTTAATCATTTTGGTTATAATTACCATGGGTTGACTTGTGCTTATTCTTGCTGAAATTATTTTTTAGGAACACTTATTCTATAGGGAAAAATTTAGCTTTATGAAAATTGAAACGTAGAAGCTCCACCAGCCAAATGCATGTATTGTAGGACTTCATTTTCTTCTCCTTGGTATGACTTGCCGTACATTCAAAGTACTGACCCTATTTGGGTTGTACGATTGTTGCAGATTACTCTGACGGTGATTAAGGTGCGAATAGGTTATTGTCCTATACTCAACGTTTTGCCGTGGAGTCAGATGGACCACTACTACTACTATTGCTTCCGCAGTTTTTTGATGGCCTTAAGCCATACTATTGTAATAAATTTTCTTTATTGTGAACTCTCTGATGTAATAAAAGACATGTGATTTATTCTGTTATTCATGGAGTACTATGTGCCAGCAAGTTGATCCAGGGACTGGCACAGATCACAGAGACTTTGGTCCTATTCGGGATCGGGTCGTTACAATGTATGCATAATGACCATAGATATGCCAAAAATTAGCAAGACCATCGAATAGCCATTTGATAAAATAGATCTATGAGAGGGTGGGAGATGGTCGTGGCCACTATGTTTAGGTACATGTGTTGTTCACACCGCGAAGATGTACCTTGGGCCCAACAAATACACCTCCATCTTTAAACGCTACACATGGTCTCACCGTAGTGAGCATGCAGATTCTTGATGTGTGGATCACTTTATGCATTGTGTAGAGAGTTGGGAACTCATGGATTGAGCTTCTCCCCCTACATACATGCCTACATCTAGACAAGTTATTTGCTATGTGCATGAATGAGAGCAAGATACCCCTCAGCCGTAAATCTATAACGTTCCAAGATACCAAATTCACCCCTTAGTTGGCAAAACCTTGCTTCATCCAATGGCTTGATGAAGATATCGGCAAGTTGCTTGTCGGTGCCCACATATGCAAGAACAATATCACCCTTTTGAATATGATCCCGTATGAAGTGATGATGAATGTCAATATGCTTGGTGCGAAGATGTTGACATGGGTTGTTGGCAATCTTGATAGCACTTTCATTGTCACATAAGATGGGTACCTTATGATAGGTGAGTCCATCATCCTTCAAAGTTTGCCTCATCCATAGGATTTGAGTAGCACAACTTACGGAGGCCACATACTCGGCTTCGGCGATGGAGAGGGAGATACAATTTTGCTTCTTGGAGTGCCAACTTACCAATGAGCGCCCAAGAAATTGGCATGAACCGGAGGTTGAATTTCGATCCACCTTGTCTACGGCCCAAACTGCATCCGTGTACCCCAATAGATCAAACTTGGCTTCCTTGGGGTACCAAGGGCCCAACAAAGGAGTATGAACAAGGTATCTAAGAATGCGCTTAACCGCCAAATGAGGACTCTCCATAGGAGAAGCTTGATATCTTGCACACATTCCTACGCTAAGCATAATATCCGGTCTATATGCACAAAGGTAAAGCAATGACCCTATCATAGAACGATAAAGAGTAGCATCAAATGGAATACCGGAAAGGTCTTGATCTAGATATCCCTTGGTTGGCATGGCTGTCTTGCTTGGTTTGGCATCTTTCATACCAAAATTCACGAGCATGTCTTGAATGTACTTCGTATGGGACATGAAGGTTCCTTCGGCAAATTGCTCAATTTGAAATCCAAGGAAATACTTCAAGCTCCCCATCATGGACATCTCAAAGTTCTTGGTCATAGTTTCCGATAACCACTTGCACAAAGATGGATTAGGAGAACCAAATATGATGTCATCTACATAGATTTGTCATATGAGCAACTCACCATTGGTTCTCTTGGTAAAAAGAGTGGCATCAATGATACCCCTCACAAATCCTTCCTCGAGTAAAAACTTCGTAAGATGGCCATACCAAGCCTGAGGGGCTTGCTTAAGACCATATAATGCATTATGAAGTTTGTACATATGGTCCGTGTGATGAGGGTCATAAAAGCCGTGTGGTAGTGCTACGTATACATCCTCTTGTAGAGGACCGTTAAGGAAAATACTTTTTACATCCATTGGAAATAGTGGAAATCCATTGAATGCGGAATAAGAAAGAAGCATGCGTATAGATTCAAGACGAGCAACGGGCGCAAAGGTCTCATCAAAATCCAAGCCTTCAAATTGGGAGTACCCTTGAGCCACTAACCTTGCATTGTTGCGGATGATATTACCATATTCATCTTGTTTGTTCTTGAAGATCCACTTAGTTCCAATGATGTTATGATCTTGACCGGAAGGCCTCTCCAAGAGAGACCACACCTCATTCCGGGTGAAACTAGTGAGCTCATCTTGCATCGCGATGAGCCAATCTGCATCCTCAAGTTCTTGTTCAACCCTTAGTGGTTCAATGCTAGACACAAACGAAAAGTGAGCACAAAAGTTCATAAGTTGACGACGAGTAACTACACCTTGCCCCAATCCCGTGAGGATCTTGTCTACATCAACACGTCTAGCCACCAATGGCATGGTAGAAGTTGGAGTTTCAATACGCTCCACCCATTCGGGTTCATGATATACATTTGGTTCATCGTCAAGGGTGGAGCCATCATCAATAACATCATTTTATCCAAAGCAAATGTTGTCAAGTCTATCTTCACGTGGTTCAACTACATCATCAACTTGTGGTTGAGTACCCACATCGGATCGTGGAGGTTCTTGTTCTTGTTCTTGGATAATTGGCTCATCTTGAGAAATTGGATCTTGAGTGGTAGGAGGAGCTGCTAGTGGTGGTGGAACACTTGGTCCATCATCGACCACATTATCTCTAGGTACTTGAGCAATGGGCACAAGATCTCCATGCCCATAGCCAAAATGTCTTGAGAGGAATCTTCATTATTACCTACATCACTTTGATCAACTTTCTCCCCATTGGATCCATTAAATTCATCAAACTCCACGTCACAAGTTTCCACAACACATCCGGTGGATTTGTTGTAGACCCTTTTGGCGTGAGAGTTTGAGGCATACCCAATAAATATACCCTCAATTGTTTCGAATTGAAACTTAGCTAACCGGTCTTTCTTATTGAGAAAGAAACACTTCAACTGAATACTCAGAAGTATTTGATGTTTGGCTTGTGACCGGTTAGAAGTTCATAGGGGGTATTCATCAAGATCTTGCGGAGAAAGATCCGGTTTGATGCATGACATGCGGTGTTGATGGCTTCGGCCCAAAAGCTATATGGTGACTTTGTACTCATCCAACATGGACCATCCCATCTCCACAAGAGTACGGTTATTCCTCTCGTCTACACCATTTTTTTGAGGGGTGTATGGTGCGGAATATTGATGCTCAATCCCCTCATCACTCAAGAATTCTTCCAAGGTGTAATTCTTGAATTCGGAGCCACTGTCACTTCGTACTGCCAAGATAGCCATGTTGTATTTCCTTTGGGCTTGCTTGGCAAAGTCAATGAAGGTGGCCTTCGTCTCGTCCTTGTACTTGAGGAAGAACACCCACGTGTATCTTGAGTAATCATCAACAATGACAAGACCATATTTCTTCCCACCAAGACTATCCCATGATGGAGGCCCAAAGAGATCCACATGAAGGAGCTCCAAAGGCCTTGAAGTTGACACAACATTCTTGGGGGTATGCTTTGCTTGATGTTGTTTCCCGGCTATGCATGCACTACACACACGATATTTCTCAAAAGACACGTTTGTTAGTCCGAGGATGTGTTCACCCTTTAGGAGATCTTTTAGATTTCTCATGCTGACATGGGCTAGCCGGCGATGCCATAGCCACCCCTTGTCGGCCTTGGCCATTAGACAAGTTGCATGGTAAGTACTCTCTTTCGAGAAATCAATCATGTAAAGGTTGCCATCCAACTCTCCAACAAAGGCCACTTCGAGAGTATCTCTCCTAAAGACTTTCACACTTGTTAGACCAATAGTGTATCATAACCAACGGAAACTAGTTGATGAACGGAAAGCAAATTTTATTGAAGGGATTGGACAAGCATGACATTTGCAAGAGACATGTCATTAGTAATATCCACCTTGCCCAAACCAAGTACCTTTCCCTTGGAACCACCACCAAAGACAATTCTCATATATGGTTGAATTTCATCCATGAAGTCCTTGAGCAAACGGCTTTCTGTGGTCATATGATTGGTGCATCCACTATCAATCACCCATTTGACTCCACCGGAGAGAGCATCCTACACATCGATTTAGGCTTCGGTTAGAGGTGCCCATTTTGCAATGGGACCTCTAAGGGTAGTAACAAGGGTCTTCGGAACCCAAATAGCATAGAATCGGAAAGCATTACGGGGCCCAATAAATTTGGCATACACATCTCCATCCTTTTTCCTTACGGAGTACATAGGATGGAGGCATCTTCTCCTTCTTCTTGTTGGGAATGGGCTTGCCCCTAGTGGCCTTCCCACTCCAACCACCAACCTCATCAACCTTCTTCTTACCTTTGTCCTTGTGCCCTTCGCGAACAAAGATCACCTTTTGAGGAGTTGATCCCTTGCTAAGGGTGACATCCTTTTTCATACTCGTACTTGGATCAAAACCAAGTCCCTCCTTAGCAAAGGACTCCTTGTGATGACTTAGTACATCATTTAGGTTTTTCTCTCCTTGGGCACAAGTTATGAGGCCCTTCTTTAGTTGAGCATGAAGAGCTAAGTTCTCCTCAATGAGAGATGTATGATCAAGAGTAGAGCTAGTAGCACAAGAATCAACATGTACAATAGTAGGAGGAGACATCTTAGTAAGGGTTTTTATGTGAGAAAGTTTGTGAGCCTCAAGATTCTTCTTAAGGGTGGTGAGTTCATCATCTTTTGTCTTCAGAGACAAGGTGAGTACCTCAACATCCTTAGAGAGGGAGGTGTTTAGCTCGACAAGCTTGCTCATATCATTAGCAAGTTCCTTTCAAATTTCATTAGCCTTTTTCAAGAAGGAAACATGTTTGTTATTTAAGGCATTTGATGTTTGAACAACTTTGCACAAGTTATCATTGGGAACCTCCTCAAAGTCAAACTTTCGCTCAAGGAGAGTATAGTTCTCCTTTTCCTCGGTGAGGAGGATTTCAAGATCCTTAATGGTTGTGGAGTGCTTACCCACCACATCCATAAGGAATTGAAACAGTTTGAGCTTGTTCCCTTTGAGGAATCTCATCATTGTGTTCACTTTAGCAAACAACAAATCTTCACAAGTAACAATTGCATCATCTCCTTCCGCATCATGAAATTCATCATTATGTGTTTCGGAAGAGAACAGAAGGATTCATAAATAGGAGTTACCTTGATCTTGGCCGAGATGGATGGAGTATCACCAACCGACTTGGCCATGAGTCACTTGTGTGCATTTCCTGTGTAGTCACTCATGTAGTTGTAGTTGACAACTTCACCTTCCTTGTTGGGGAGCTTCAAGGTCATTTGTGTGTCTTGAGCAACTCCGGTCACACCACCAACATCTTCGGGATCGGACCCTTCCAAGGCCAACAAGGCTTTCTTCTTGAACTTGTTGTTGAGAGGATTTGGGAGCTTCTTGGCAACTTCCTTCCAAGGAAATCGAGGCTTGTCCTCTCTCTTCTCATACGGACAATCCTCAGCAAAATGTCCCGGCCTCTCACAGTTGTAACATGTTCTTGTCTTCTTCTTTTGAAATCTTCCCTTGAAGTCTCCTTTGGTGAACCTCTTAACAAACAGAGCCATGTCTTCATATGATGGGGTGTCATCGGAGTTATCATCATCCTCATACTCATCATCTTCCTCATCATCATCAAACTCCTCGAGCCTAGCCTTGAGGGCAAGGTTTGAGGATGGACCACCATATGTGGAGAGTAGTCTCTTGGACTCCCTTATGTGTTCTTCATATTACAAGAAGGTAGCAATCACATCATCCTGTGTCATCTTGAAGAAGTCGGGCATACGCCTCAATTCCCACACCATTTGATGTGATTATACCATAAGAACATTCAACATCTTGTCCACTGGGTAATGGTTTGTGATTTTATATCCATCCAAAGATTTCTCACAAGTGAAAGATTGGACATGTGCGGAGAGGACCTTGAGACGCATATGGAGTTGTTGAGGTGTCTCATCTTTCTTCATGTGTAGGTTGTGCAATGCATTCTTGGCGGTATCATATCTTGTCATTTGAAGAGAACCGGGGCCGGACTTGGCAATGAGAAGGGTATCCCACATCTCCTTGGCATTGGTGATATGAAGAAATGGTGCTCGTGTTAACTAATCCATTCCTCTTTTCAAGAACACAATAGACGCAAGGTTGAGGTGTCTATCAAACACTTCACTTGGTGTAAGGATGTTTGGATCAACGGGATAATAGCCTTTCCCGGAGTCGATGAGATCCCATAAGGCTTTTCCAATCCAAAAAGTTAGTGTTCTCAGTTAGTACCAGCGAATTTCCATTGAAATTATACTTAGGTTCCACAAGCTTAGGAGTAGGATATTCCCATTGGTAGGGACCACCTCTTTGCAAAGGAGCTTCGGAACCGGGGTGCACAAAGGTCGCTTGTGGGGACCTTGGGTCCACACCAATTGACATTTGTGACTCCGATGCCAGAGCCTTCATCTTTGCAAAGGAGGCTTCCATTTCCATTCTTTAATTTTCTAAATCCTTTTGCAAAGAGTTTCCATATCACCGGAGGTGAACAACTTAGGATCCTCAATCTCATAGGTAACCGTGGAAGGGTGAACTGCAAACGACACGGGGGCTCTTCGTTCGGCATCCGATCTCTCGTCTTCCAAATGAGAGGCATCCATAGCAATTGCGACCACCTCCACACCGACACCCGAACTTTCGGGATTGTCGTCCTTGGTCATCTCTCTCTAGGGCGGTTAAGCCACGGGATTAGAGCACGAGGCTCTGATACCAATTGAAAGGATCGAGATAAACCTAGAGGGGGGTGAATAGGTTATATTAAAAAAATCACACTACTTATCAATTTTAGGCAATAATGCGGAAGATAAAGATGTGCTAACAATTGCAAGGGTGACCAAGATAAGATAAGGTAAACAACAAGAACAATATAATAAAGAAAGTGAGGTATAAAAAACAAGGTAGTGCAAGTAAAAAGGGGAAAGAGTAGGGACAAACGAATGACGTAAAGCCAATGATATACACCCATGTTCACTTCCTTGGAGGGAAGCTACTCACCGTTCGGAGAGAGTGGGTGAAACCATGAAGGCACACAAACACCAAGAAGGCTCACTCTATTCCCCTTGAGATATCATCACGAAGGTGATTCCCAATTACTACCGGTTGAACATAAAGGTGGTCACCAAACCCTCACAAACTCAACGGGGGTAATCACAGTGGTCGATTCCTCTCCGAAGAACTCCTACCTGCCTAGGAGTCTCCAACCTCCAAGAGTAACAAGATCAATGGGGAAAAGCTCAATACTTGCTCAAATCACGAATTGCTTTGGTCGGAAGATAAGGAAGGGACGAATCTATCACGGGGTGAAAGATCCGACAAGAACTCTCAAAAATTTCTCCAGGATCTTGGATTTAGTGTAGGATATGAGGGAGAGGGAGCACTTGGTGTTCTTGAGTGAAATGAATGAAATGGTCAAACCTAACCCTAAGTGGATAGGGGGTATATATAGAGGCTCAAGAAAACTAGCCGTTTGGTGATGTCCTAGAGGCTCCGGACGATCCGAGACTTAAGTCGGACGGTCCGACCTGAGATCCGGATGACCAGGAGGCCCACAGCAGGCTAAAGTAGTGTATACGGGACAACGCTGACGGACAGTCTGGGGAACAGTCCGGGCGGTCCGGGCTCGGCCCGAACGGTCCGACATACGTAGTGAGTGCTCAATTTGAAGTGTTTTGAAAACCCTACACAAATACATTGATTTTTCATAGGTTGTGTAGAAGTGTATTTTACATGTTATGGTATTAATGACTTGAGAAAGACTTGAACTCAACCTTATGATCCCCTCTTAATAGTGCGGGGATCCCTATGACTCAAGATGTAATAGTATTGAGGACTTAGCGTCATCTTCAGTCGTTATGTCGAATTATTGAGTGTGGTTGCGGATTAGCACATGATTCCTACACGATGATGTCAAGAGGACTGACCAACTTCCTGTGTATCACTTAACAAACATAGTTAGTCCCCTATATGTATATTGTCATCAACAACAAAATATGATTAAGAGCATGATTGCACTTTCAGGATAATATATTTTGCATAATGCGAGATCCCTCATAGCCCATTGACGACAAGCCGAACTTTTGGAGGCTTGAATCCAAGATGACACCTTCGAAAACTCTTCCAACATCTTGGAAATAGCATGGGTGATCTCATGTAAGCCTGAGGCAAAAGTAATTTCCCGACACCCACCAGTATGGAGATCTCAGACAATATTCATGACCGCCCTTAATTTTTTGTTGGCGGCTCAGCCATTATTAGGTCCTCTGAACCTAACAAGCATGCAAATAAACACATTAGCGGGACAAATTGAGAAGGATCGCTTCTCCAACAAAATGAAAACTATAAACAATTTCTTACCAAAAATGGCTTTGACCAGCCCAGTAATGATGTAACCTAGGGTAACTTCTTTGTCATCCCTATATTTTAATTTGGCTTTCAACTTCTTAATATGTTCGTCCTTTTTGGAAGAGCTGACTTGAACATTTTTAGTAGACTCGCCATCTTTTTATGACGATCCATCGGGAAAGATATCCGCCTCTCAGCTTCTTTAAGTTGACAAGCTTGATGGATGACCCGTTTCTTTAGAGTCGCAACAACGCCTCCAGAATTATTGGACATACCCTGTCAACGAATGTATAAGAGATTATCCTTGTATGACTCGGCCCAGTGACTTATATCATTATCCCGACTCATTGGGGCTACAATACTCACAATACGGTACAAAAAATTACCTCGTGTTTTATCTTCATTAAACCAAGGACGTCTCGTTGATGATCCATCGCTCTCACAAGATTTCTATACAACTCAGGGAAAGTAGAGTCCTCCTCTAACGGAGTCGATCTCTAACTAGACCCTGGGTTATCCTCTTCGAGAGGAAGAGTCCTAGGTACCGAAGAACCCATAAAATCTTGGTTGTTAACTTGCACCCTGAAAATAGGAAAAACACATAAGCATCATCACTAAAGAGGATGAAGGAGAAATACATAGTTTACATTTTGACTGCTTGATAATCTGAAGAGTCATCGTCAGAAAAATCAATGATGGGAACCGACTTAGGAAAATTCACATTAACCGGGAGAGACACCTGACCGGGTGAAGTCATCTCATCTGGATGATCTAAATCCTCAGAGTTGGAAGACTCAATTATTCGTCCTTTCACCGGCTCTTCCCGCTGAAAGAAGAAGAGGACGGCTAAGCAGACTCGAAAGGATCCGAATAAAGCAAAAAAGGACATAAATATACCCCTTATTCAAAGGAGTCATTCAGTTCTTCATCATGAATAGCATCTTGGTCAAACTCGAACTCATCATCATCATAGCCCACTGATATAAAAGGGGCATCAGCCAAAGTTCATGGATCTGATTCCCACACAAATGATACATTCAATCAGGCTAAAATCGGCTCCATTGCTTGATAAAAACTATATACTCAACGAGAGACAAAGGCATTTCATAAGAAGAGACCGTATGCAGATTCATTTCATAAAAGTGAAGGCGCTGCCTTTTTACATAAGTCGATTAGCCCGGTATTCCTAAAAGGCATCATCACAAAGAAAGGAAAATAAAATCCTAAGTCTACTTGCGAGCACGCCTTGGGATCGGCTTGACGTTTCTGACATCTCGCTCATAGCTGGAGTAGCTAGAAGCACCTCCTCGGCCTTGAACTCCTTCATCTAAGGATGAGTTGGAGGAGCCAGAGCTAGTGATGACCCTTTCGCTCCAGTTACTTGCAGCAGGAGAGCGAGGAGAGTCGTCTTCTTATTCTTCTGAGTCGGCTTCACTAGTGCTCTCTACGCAACATTCCGGACGGTCGCCATGGGAATTAAAAGGCCTCACCAACATGGAATATTTCACATCGAACCTGCAACAAAGGCAATCACACCTGCACAAATCGTACCAACGGACGAAGGTTTTCCATCCTTTTCCTAGGTACATCGAGGCTTCCTCCTCAAACTCCGCGTCCACCCAGATGGGGCCATATAGGCACCCATAGACGCGCAAAAATAAGCCTGGGGGCTTAAGGTCCTCCATGGCAATGGAGAAAGAAAGAGGAAGCTTGATGCGAAGACGAATGCGGGAGAGTATGTTTACCACAAAATCATGGTTGGAGATGCCTTCGTGGATGGAAGGATCACGCGGACTGGTCGTAGTTTCTTCATGACCACCACGGCCACAACCGGTGCGGACACCACGGCCACAGCGGCCCCGGCTCTTGTCGCCATGACTTGTGTTGGGGATTATCTCTTCAACTTCACAAAGACGAAGCTTGGGAGCCATGAAGGCAGACGTGGTGAAGAATGAAGAGAGAAAGAAAGAAGATGTGGGTATGAATCGTGCGTGTGCCCCGATTTAAATAGCCTAAGTTGAGGGTAAAACTATAAATTCATCTACGGTGGCGGTGAAGATTCCCACGTCGGCCTTTAAAGCAGGGACTCATCGGTTCCCCATACGATGGGACTTATCAGTGATGCCTCGATAACCGCGGGGTAATGGATTGCGTTCACACTTCATAGTGATTTGTTTAATCGATACATCTTCTACGATCGACCTAGGAGAAGGGGCGCGAAGGACGCCGACTCTGTGGATTGCCCGGTCTGGTAAAGAAGATGTTATTTGGGGAAGATTGCCCTGGAGCCAGCCCCATGCCATTCCTGGGGCCTACTGTCGGGGGATGATTTATGGACCCGACGGTGTTAGAAAGGAGGCCTCTATTTTCAAGATGGCCCAGAAGACGGTTCGGCTTATAAGCCGAACGACTTACAAGATGAAGACTGACTCTTAAACGAAGGAGTCCAAGCTGCCTTGGAGTACAAGATGGTTATCGAAGAGATAGAGTAGGACTCCACCTCATGTTGTAGTTGGGCTCATGGAAAAACCCTAGGACTCAGCGTGTATATAAGCTGAGGCCCTGGGTCGTCCTAAAAGCGAATCAATCTAGATAGGTTCTTGAGACACCGACGACTTCTAGCGCCCTTTTAATCGAGATCTCCCACATATAAAACCAGAAAGGCAGGAAGTAGGTCTTTACCTCATTGAAGGGCCGAACCTGGGTAAATCCATGTGTCTCTCTTGTCTCGATTCCAAGCCGATCGATTCTCTCTCCTCGTACGCACTCGTAGCAAATTCCCCGCAATCAAGTTCTCTATGAGGACATTTGTCGTTTTTTCCCACGATAGCCTCCTCGTACCTTGATCGCCCCAATCGTCGGTAGTTGCATGTGAGTGTGTGTCTTGTGTCTAGCTGGTACGGAGTATCATCTAAGTCCTACCTTCATGGTTGTCGATGCGTGTGGGACTGTCAATCTTATGGTTTCCAATGTGGTTTATCATGTGTTGAACAAAATTAGAAATGTTAAAGGTGAATCTTATTTCCACGTTGTTATATATTCAATAATTGTATATTGATTTCAAAAAAAACTAAAAATATTATACATAGTGTTGATTTCCAACATTTTAGAAAGTACATATGTATGTCGCTGCCCTTTCCTCCTAAATAAATCAGCCACGTTGGTGGTTTTCAAAGCCGAAACCCAAACGCGCGCGAAGCCACCCTCTAACAATGTTCTTCCTACCTTGGAGCCAAAGCACCCACGCGCTTCAACCTTACAACTGTGCCGCTTGCATCACCAGCACCGCCGCCGCATAACACTGTCCTCTCACAAACCCAATCTGATAGATTTGCCCGTTGATGCGTCAGTGCCACACCCCCCTCGTCCGAGGATGTCATGAAGCCGCCGTTGCGTGAGCAGATCGGGCTTCCAGGGCGTTCGGATTCGGGATTCCGGGCGCTACGCCATTGAGATCACGTGCGATGGGAGGCAGAGGTGGCTCGGCACTTATGACACGCCTGAGAATGTCGCGCGCGCGTACGATGTCCTGGCTTGGAGGTTAGACCGGTCGAGGTACCATCTGAAATTCCCCCTCTGCCCGAACATCCAGGAGGCAGAGTTCCTCGCTCCTAGAGTGCGGGTTTTCTCCAGCAAAGAGGACAAGGAAGACCGAATGGTCACGGATCAGCACGCCATACATGAGACTGACGAGATGGCTATGACAAGGTTCGCCAAATCCAATCCGCATCTCATGGAGGCGGAGCACGAATTCTTCGCCAGGAAGAACATCGAGAGCAAGAAGGACGCGTCGATAAATATGGAGGGGTGGTAGGCCCTTCTGTGGTTATCAAAATTGAGTTGGATGACGATGATTAGGGGGGCCAGTTTCCATGGTGATCGAAGATGAGTTTTGTTTTGGAACAAGATGAGTACTTCCTTGAGGTATGGACGAGGATAATGACAAGTCTATGCAGTGTTTTCGTAGTATGCTAATGTATTGAGTTTATCATCTATTAGTAAAATTATAACTTTAGTTATAGTTTCCAATTATGCTTCTTCACTATTATGCAATTAAGGAGAAGCGGGGACAATTACAATATATATGCAATTGTCTCTCCCACCCTCAATGTAATTTTGGGTCTTAAGATTTTGAATAGGATCTTGGATATGCTCCTAAAGGTGTACCTGAACCCTGCTTTTTTTCTATAGTCCCATCACGTATGCGCGCATGTCTAATGACAGACAAACATTTTAAATGACAATATATATCGTCCTTGAAAATAAATTACCGCAATGACGGCATAATGCGTCCTTAAAGACCATACCGGACCGTCATCGATATTATCCCAACGCTTACAATTCATACCGCATTGCCTGGTGACGTTCTCCTTCAAAGAAGAACCAACTTCGCTGACATTTGTTCCTCTGTCACACGGTTTTTTGCCAAAAGATATCACCAATTTTGTAGTGAATGCCCATATGATTGGGCATCTTTACTTTCAAGTAGCATAATTAGCATTGTGGTGCGTTTATAATTATGTCAATTGCCGAGTTGTAATTTGTTCACCCAGCATAGTTATTTATTGTCTTTTGGGAGAGAGACATCACTAGTGAAAGTCATGGAACCCCGGTCCATATTTCCACCATAGTTTACACCGTTCTCATTTAGTGCTTTTATTTCCTTTTAGCCGCAACTATTATTTCCCACTGTGTTTTGATCCTTTGTACACAGCAAGCCCGGAGAGATTGACAACCTCTCTAAACCCGTTGGGAGGAAAGTTATTTGTGTTCTTCTGTGCAGGTCCAAAACAATTGGTGTCCTCAAGCAAACCTCTGGAGTCGATGCCACCTTCTTGCTGATCGTAGAATCCTACTGGATTGATAACCCTGGTATCTTTACTGATGGAAATTTGCTGCTATATACATCATAACCTTCCACTTTGGGTAACAACCGAGGAGGTGTTATCTACACCCATCACTACTCAGTGCTCGACATTAGTACCCGGATCTGGGTTGGCCCTCCACAGTAGGAGGCGTCAACGCCTGCATCCCCATCCAATCCCCATATCAGGACGAGGGGACATGATCGTAGGAATGCCGACAACCACCGTCAATCCCACTCGGAGCTCCCACGATGTCGAATCCATGGTCAAATGTATCGATCTATAGAATGAATAGCAATGCCAGGGCCACCACCATCGCGCACCACACTCGCGACGAGATCGTCCGAGCAGAACCAGGCCAAGCCCAACCTCGCCTACCCGGGGAAAGAACCCCGATCTGTCTCGGGCCCAGAACCGGCTTGCCTGTGCATAGACATAAGGACCGGGCCGCCACCACAGCCCGCAGTGACGTCAGCCAAGCCCCATGAGAAAGGAGGCTTCTACGCCACCGCCAGTCAGAACGCAGCCGCCACAGGCATGTTGGGAGTGTGCCCTAGAGGCAAATAAAATATGTTTTATTAGCATATTCCATTAGCTCATAATATGTTTTATAATGTGCTATAACTGTATTAAACGGAAACCATAATACACGTGTGGTATGAAACAACCAGGTACCTAGTTAACTCTGGTATACTAGTCCATTGGCAATCGGATGATCAAGGTTTCCTCATCATGAGAACAGAATAGTCTATTGACAATGGGTTGTTGATGTCACGAGAGTTTACTTCTCGCCCCTCGTTGGTTACCCAAAGTGGAAGGTTGAGATGTAGACAACAACAAATTTCCCTCAGTGAAGATACCAAGGTTTGTCTCCAGTAGGACTCCGATAACGACAAGAAGGTGACAACGGCGCCAGAGATTGGCGGTTGTCTTGGACCTGCACACACAACAGATAACTTTGCTCCCAACGGGTACAAAGGGGTTGTCAATCCCTTCTGACTTGTTGTTTACAAAGGATAAAACGCACGGGATAATAATGATAGTGATAGCAACGGAAAAGTAAATAAAGAAGTAAATTGATAGCGGGTGAAAACAGTATTGGAAATATGGAACGGGGTCCTATGATGTTCACTAGTGATGTCTCTCTCCCAAAAGACGATAAAATAGCCATGCGAGGTAAACAAATTACAGCTGGGCAATTGACAGGATTATGTGCGCAAACCAATGCTAATTATGCTATAAAGAAAGGAAGAGGCTCAAAAGCTTGGGCGGTACGCCAAGACAAGTAGACCGAAATCCATCTGCATCTACCTACTAATCATCCACCTTGAGATATCTATCCAGAACATCTCGCTGGTATTAAGTTGCGAATCTCACCCAAAGTGTAAAATCAAAGCAACAGACAACTGCATTAAAGAACTTTGCATAAAGTAAACAATCCTTGCACCTGCAAGTACAAGCGTCGTTGTTTTCCCCCTTGTGGCAACAGCACATCCCCTAGACTCGTGTTTCTGTCACTCAAGCTAGTCATCGGGGGGCATGAACCCACAATCATGCATAACGCTCCCTCTTGGAGTCACTACCTACTACTTGGCCAAAGTAATAAACAGTAACGGAGAACATGCAAGAATTACTTAAGAACGTAAATATAAAAGAGGAGAATCAAATATATTACTCAAACACAATCTGAACATAATCTCATAATCCATCGGATCCCAGCAAACTCAGCATAGCAACAGCAGAAATATTACATATGTGCCTCGATCATGTAGGGAAGCTCACGAGGTCTAATCCATGAAGAACAAAGAGGGGAGGAGAACATCACATAGCTACTGATCATAGACCCATGGTCCAAGGTGGACTACTCACGGTTCATCTGGGAAGCATCCATGGTGGTGGAGAAGCTCCCGGTGGTGATTCCTCCCTCCGGCAGGGTGCCGGGAAGAGGTCTTCTAGTGCTCCTGATCTTGGAAGCGCGGCGGCGGTGGAACAGAGGAGAGATCGTGAAAAAGGGTTCCTGTCTTGGGGTTTTTGCGTCACAGGGAATAAATAGGCGAAGGGGGCAGCCAGGGGGCCACTAGGGGTCTAGGCGGCCCCCTGGCACGGCCCCACCCTGGGGCGCGCCGGGAGGGCACCTGGGGCCCTGGTGGGTCCCCTCTGCCCCCCCCCCCCCCTCGGTGATTCCGGAAGCTTCCAGATCGCAAAAATTTTATTGGATTTTTCCCGAATTTTTGGACCACTTTTCATATTGGGGAAACCTAAAATAGAAAAACAGCAGAAAACAGGAACTGGCACTGGGGTGCACTGAGTTAATAGGTTAGAACAAATATGATCAAAAGTGTATGGAAGTTCATCAATATCATAGCAATATCACACAAAAGAGGCATGGGGAAAGCAGAAATTTTAGATACGTTTTGGACGTATCAGTCGTATCATTGGGAGAATGATATGATGAACACACACACACACACACCAGAAGTGTTGCAATGTGATACAGTCGAATAAGTTCAACATGTGATTACTATAACGTAGTGACCAGATCCTTAGACCATAATGATCATACATAATTAGTATCTATTAGGATGCTTTAATTTACATCCAGCGCCTGACTGAAATATGCTGGCCATAAAGGTGTATTTTAGGTATTCCGAAGTAGATATGTTAATGAGTATGAAAATAGATCAAATCGGGCTTTGTCCATCTGAGTGACGGATAGGTACTCTCGGCCCACTCGGTGATATTGCATCATAAAGTTTGCAAACGTGTGACTAGGTCACGGGGTTGCAATATCACGGAACGAGTAAACATGTTTGTCGGTAATGAGGATGAACCGGGTATATTGGATACCAACGATCAATCCTCGGACAAACAAAGTACCATAGGACAAAGGGAACATGACTCAACGTTAACAGATCCAACAACGATGAAGTTCATTCGATGGAAGAGCAGGGGCCATCTAGGATTGTAACCAGGTCCAACTGATGGTCACTGATCAAGAGAGTGTTTTGATCATGTTTGTTGTTTCCTAGGCCGTAGGGTTTCACACTTAAGGGTATTCGACACAATAAGGGTAGATTCGGGATCACCAGAGAAATAAGAGAGAACATCGGAATTGTTCTAGTGGAGACCAGAACTGGTTCTGGGTATTTGATAGGTTCAAAATATTATTTAATAATGTTTAAATATGTTTTATTATTTAATTAACATAATTAAATATTAAAATATAATTACATATAATTAAAATAGAAGAAAAGGCATACAGGCCTAAAGAGGCCCATTAGGGGAGGGCCCACCCTTGATGGCGCTGAAGAAGTTCTCCTTCTTGGCTATCCAAGTGGAAGGTTGAGATTTAGCGTAGCATTAATTTCCATTCGGTGAAGATACCAAGGTTTGTCTCCAGTAGGACTGAGACGACGACAAGTAGGTGACAATGGCGCTAGAAATTACTTGATAACACGAGAGCTGACATGGACCTGCACACAGATACAAATACCTTTGCTCCCAGCGAGTACAGAGAGGTTGTCAATCTCTCCGGCTTGTTGTTTACAAAGGGTCAAACGCAAGGGTAGATAGTAGTGATAATTGCAACATAAAGTAAAAGAAGTAAGTAAAGTGAAGGTGTAAACAGTGGTGTAAATATGGACCGGGGTCCCATGAAGTTCACTAGTGATGTCTCTCTCCCAAAATACGATAAACAACTATGCGAGGTGAACAAATTATAGTTGGGCAATTGACAGGATTAAAAACGCACCGCAATGATAACCATGCTACAAAAGAAAGGAATAGGCTCAAAAGCATGGGCAGTACGCCAAGACAAGTAGACCGAAATCCATCTGCATCTACTCACTAATCATCCACGCCTTGAGATATCAATCCAGAACATCTCGCCGGTATTAAGTTGCGATCCCCACCCAAAGTGTAAACCCAAAGCAACAGACAACTGCATTAAAAGAACTTTGCGTAAAGTAAACAATCCTTGCACCCGAAAGTACAAGCATCGTTGTTTTCCCCCTTGTGGCAACATCACATCCCCTAGACTCATGTTTTTGTCACTCAAGCTAGCCATTGGGGGGCATGAACCCACAATCATGCATAATGCTCCCTCTTGGAGTTACGATCCATCACTTGGCCAAAGTAATAAAAAGAAACGAAGAACATGCAAGAATTACTCAAGAACATGAATATAAAAGGAGAAGAACCAAATATATTACTCATCACAATCTGAACATAATCTCATAATCCATCAGATCCCAGCAAACTCAAATAGCAGCAACTGAAAAATTACATATGTGCCTTGATCATGTAGGGCAGCTGATACACGAGATAGCTTCTTGTCCCTCGTTGGTTACCCAAGTGGAAGGTGAGATGTAGCGTAGAAGCAAGTTTCCCTTAGCGAAGATGCTAAGGTTTGAAGTATCGAACCAGTAGGACTCCAACAGATACAAGTAGGTGGTGAAGTGAACAATGGCGCCGTTCACAACTCTAAGTTGCTTACTTCACCTGGACCTGCACACACAACAGATAGCTTCGCTTCCCAACGAGTACAGAGGATTTTTCAATTCCTCCGGCCTTGTTGTTTACGAAGGATAAAAAGAACGGGATAATAATGATAGTGATAGCTACGGAAAAGTAAATACTGAAAGTAAATTGATAGTGTAAACAGTAGTGGAAATATGGACCTGGGTCCTATGATGTTCACTAGTGATGTCTCTCTCCCAAAACACGATAAAATAGCCATGCGAGGTAAACAAATTACAACTGGGCAATTGACAGGATTATGTGCGCAAACCAGTGCTAATTATGCGAAACAGAAAGGAAGAGGCTCAAAAGCACAGGAGGTACGCCAAGACAAGTAGACCAAAATCCATCTGCATCTACCCACTAATCATCCACCTTGAGATATCTATCCAGAACATCTCGCTGGTATTAAGTTGCGAATCCCACCCAAAGTGTAAACTCAAAGCAACAGACAACTGCATTAAAGAACTTTGCGTAAAGTAAACAATCCTTGCACCCGCGAGTACAAGCATTGTTGTTTTCCCCCTTGTGGCAACAGCACATCCCCTAGACTCATGTTTCTGTCACTCAAGCTAGTCATCGGGGGGCATGAACCCACAATCAGGCATAACGCTCCCTCTTGGAGTCACTACCTACTACTTGGCCAAAGCAATAAACAGCAACAGAGAACATGCAAGAGTTACTCAAGAACATAAATATAAAAGAATAAAATCACATATATAACTCAATCACAATCTGTACATAATCTCATAATCCATCGGATCCCAGCAACTCAGCATAGCAACAAAAGAAAGATTACATATGTGCCTCGATCATGTAGGGCAGCTCACGAGGTCTAATCCATGAAGAAAAAAGAGGGGAGGAGAACATCACATAGCTACTGATCATGGACCCATGGTCCAAGGTGGACTACTCACGGTTCATCCGGGAAGTATCCATGGTGGTGGAGAAGCTCCCGGAGGTGATTCCTCCCTCCGGCAGGGTGCCGGGAAGAGGTCTTCTGGTGCTCCCGATCTTGGAAGCGCGGCGGCGGCGGAACAGAGGAGAGATCACGAAAATGGGTTCCGTCCCCGAGGGTTTCTCGTCATGGGGAATAAATAGGCGACAGGGGGCAGCCAGAGGTGGGCCAGGGCTCCAGGCGCCCCCTGGCGCGGCCAGGGGTGGCGCAGCGCCCTCTGGCCGCCTGGGGCCCCCTGGCTCCCCTCTGGCCCCTCTCGAGCTCTTCGCGAAGCTTCCGGTACGCTGATTTTTTCTATATTTTTCCCGGTACTTTTAATAAGGGCGAAACCTGAAATAGAAAAACAGCAGAAAACAGGAACTGGCACTGGGGTGCACTGAGTTAATAGGTTAGTCCAAATATGATCAAAAGTGTATGGAAGTTCATCAATATCATAGCAATATCACACAAAAGAGGCATGGAGCAAGCAGAAATTATAGATACGTTTTGGATGTATCAGCAGCTCACAAGGTCTAAACGTTGAAGAACAAAGATGGAGAGAAGACATAACATAGCTACTGGTCATGGATCCATGGTCCAAAGTGGACTACTCATGGCTCATCCGGGAAGCTTCCAAGGTCATGGAGAAGCTCCCAGAGGTCAATCCTCCCTCCGGCAGGGTGCCGGGACAGGGTCTCCTGGCAGCCCCGATCTTGGAAGCGCGGAGACGGCGGAACAGAGGGGAGATCACGAAAAAGGGTTCTGTCCTCGGGGGTTTCAGAAGACGGGGTAAATATAGGCCGAAGGGGGCAGCCATGGGGACACGAGGGAGTCCAGACGGCCCCCCCGGCGCGGACTAGGTTAGGGTCGTGCCCCCTGGGCGCCTGGACGCCTAGTGGAGCCCCCTTCGGGCATCTGGAAGCTTCCGCATCACTGATTTTTTATATATTTTTCTGAAATTTTTTGCGCACTTTAAGTAATGGGAAAACTTGAAATAGAAAAACAGCAGAAAACAGAAACTGGCACTGGGGTGCACTGAGTTAATAGGTTAGTCCAAATATGATCAAAAGTGTATGAAATTGTATCAAAAGCATAGCAATATCACCCAAAACATGCATGGAGCAAGAAGAAATTATAGATACGTTTGGGACGTATCAACATCCCCAAGTTTAATTCCTGCTCGTCCTTGAGTAGGTAAATGATAACAAGCATAATTTCTGTGGTGACATGCTACCAACCATATAAGAAATTTGAAGTAAGGAAAGCAAGGCTTGTAATTCTATTCAAGTCATAACTAGCAAGAGTCTATATTAGCACTGAAACAAGCAACATAAGAACATAAAGGTGCAAGAGCTCTCGCTGTCCATGACTCGAATGTCTCCAAATGGTGTTTTCGTGCAAGAAGTGGGAGATGGTATTACGAGAGTATAAAAATATACTATTTATTTCGGTTGAGAACTCAATCTACTAAAGTTTCACACTTGGTATCCTTTGGAATCTTATCTTGACTCGTCCCTAGACCACTAGCCAGGTACAATTCAAACTGATCCACTCCCTTTCGACTTTTTGAGCACTCATGCAATAGATGAGCGTAAGCAAGAAAGTTGACACTTAGGATGGCAAACGAGAAAAATGATGGAGGAGGAAGACAAAAAAGGTGTGAAAGGCTCACATCAATGAGGACAATCATAGGCGAGAGAAAGCCAAATGATAGATATGATGTGAGGAGTAGGGATTTCCATGTAACGGATGCACATGTGAGCTATGGAAAGCTCTCCAAAGGAACTAGTGGGGGTGCATCCAACTTGCTTGCTCAAGAAGACCTAGAGCTCATTTGAGGAGGCTCATTATTGAAATATACAAGCCAAGTTCTATAGTGTAAGGGTCCCAAAATAGTTATATGCATGTATGATGATCTCTATGGAGTACAAGATATAAGGAGTATGAGCGTGGATCTCTCAAAAGGAATACTAGTGTGCCTCCTCTCTTTTTATTTGCTTTTTCTCTTTTTTCTATTTTTTGTATTTTTTGTAGCCTCAATGGCTCTTTCTATTTAACTCTCATTTGTCCTCTTTGGGATCTTTTAATTTTTCCTCTTTGGTATATTTTCCTCACTTTAGGGGCAACTCTCTCTATATTACAAGATGTATAGAAGATCTTTCACACTTTACAAAAGTACTCAGCATAAAGAAGTTGAAACTATCATGATGTATGCAAATTTATGCCTCTACAAGTGTAGCAGGATATGCAATGCTACTAGTGCGTCATGCAGCAATTATTAGGGCAAGGCCCAACTAGCATGCGGCTCATTGATACGTCGCAAATGTATCGATAATTTCTGCTTGCTCCATGCATGTTTTCTGTGATATTGCTATGATCTAGATACACTTTCATACACTTTTGATCATATTTGGACTAACCTATTAACTCAGTGCACCCCAGTGTCAGTTTATTTTTTTGCTGTTTTTCTTTTTCAGTTTTCCCCCATATTAAAAGTGCTCCAAAAATTCGGGAAAATCAGATAAAAAATCAGCGTGAAGGAACCTTCCGGAGTCCCGAAGGGGGACCTGGTAGGACCCACCAGGGCCCCAAGCGGCCACTGTCGTGGTCATACCAAAGGTATACCCCTAGGCAAGGGAAAACAAGGGGTACCCTCAAGCCCTTGGGTTTCCAACGCACCTAACAGAATAAATAACGTCAGTATAGAATACAGATGCTTTATCAACTGCAGAAGCTCAACTCCCAATATATCCCCGAGTAACATATTATTCGGAAAACAGAAACCACCTCCGAGTAGATAGTCACTCGGAGAGCAAACAAGATCTGAGTAGTTCGTTACTCGGAGAAGATGACCGACAGGTTATCCGTTACTCGGAAGATAAGAACGCAACGGACGGGAAGCATTCAAGACCGCGGACGTTCCTCCTCCTTTATTAGCAGTAATGAGTAGACCGTTTCCTATATTTAGTACGCATTTAACCCTGTAATTAAAGACCCATTAAGCTGAGGCATTGAAGGGGCTGAGGCGCACTCTATATAAGCCTCCCCCTCCTCTAGTATGGGCACGCGCAACACCATTGTCCTCAACCTTTGAGAAAGAACACCCCAGTCAGTCTGGGACAAGACTAAGGTTTTTATCTCTACGGAGAGGCCTAACCTGTATAATTTCCCCTGCGTCAACCACTCTGCGTACAGATTCATTTAGCTCCTTCCATACCCCCTCTCTATTTTCAGGATTATATCCCCGATAGTTGGCGCCCACCTTGGGGCTGAGTTGATCAGCAATCGTAGAGATGGAATTTTCTTCATCCTCTTCATCGGTTCGCGGCTCCGAGCTCATCGTCGGAGAGGTTTTTTGCTTTTGATCATTGGCCTTCGTGGCTGATGATTCTGCCTGGCTGGCGGATTCACCGCTCCATGCGCAGGTGCTACCTTCGAGAGGCAGCGTCCATTTTCGAGCGGACGAGGCGGGGGCTCTGCGCCTCCAACTTTCGGCTCATCGTCAAGCACCAACACCTTTATCAGTCCGCCATAAGAAGAAGCGCTCGGGTCGTCCACACGCTCATCATCGCGGCAAGCAAGTCAAGGTGCAGCAGGTGGCAATTATCGACTCGGTGGAGTCAGCCTAGAAGGACCTGGACGAATTGATCGCAAGGGAGGGCTCGTCAGCATCTCTTTTGCATCTATTCAACTCGGCTGAAGAGGAAGGCATGGAAATATCGGACTCTGAGCTGGATGTAGAACAGGAGGGAAGCAGCGGCGTTCCAGTCGCAGTCGCTGAAGTGTGCATGGCGGAAACTCCACCCCCTCAACCGTCACTAGTTCGGGATAGTCACGCCCGAGATGAAGCTAGCAGCCCATCCAGGGATGATGGCCGACAGCCAGCTCGGCGTGTGTCCGCTTTCCGAAGGTTAGAACTCGGAGAAGCAAGTCGGCAGCCCCGACCCCTTACTCAAGAAGAGCAAGCAGAAGCGGAGGCGGCCGAGCGACTGTTAAACACCCCTATCGATACAAGTACTCCGGAAGGTCGAAGTCTGGAGGCGGCCAGGTTAACCAACTTGGCCGAGCGGGAACGCCTGGCCGATCTAGAGAGCACCCTGGAACGTCAGGCCCGGGAGGTCGCTCGGCTCAGGCAAAGCAGAACAAGTCAGCAACTGTGAGGCCAAGGTCGAGAACATTTCCGAGCTATGGGAACCCCGGTGAAAAATCTCATAGCGGCGACTCGGATTTCAAACTCTCTGCATCCCAGTGGATCGGCAGCAGAGGGAATTCAGCATCTGACATTTTTATTACAAGCCGCAGTAGATCAAAACGCCACTGTAAGTCAATCACAGCAGCGGATCCATTCTCAAGTTCCTCCCGCAAGATCGTCGCAGTCGGTACATACACCTTACGGAGAAGCGCGGAGAAATAGGAACAATTCTCCTCGGCGCAGAAATGATCCCCGAGGAGATCATCGCCAAGATCAGTATCGGCACGAAGAGCACCGAAGAGCAGATAACTATGAAGCTCATAGGCCTGGTCGAGCTGCTCCTCGGAGGGAAGAGTTCCCTCGGCACCGAGGCGACCGTCATATAGATATTGAAGATGACGCCCGAAGCCATCTGGTACGGAGCAGAGTTGATCGTGCTAGGTCCAATCAGCAGGATCAGGCTCGTCCCTCGATGGCTACAGGGCCAGTTTGTTTCAGCGAGAGAATTCGGTCTACCCCTATTCCTCCTCACTTCAGGATAGCTCAAGGGGTGGATAAAGACCGAGGTGATGCCAAACCCCAGACATGGTTAGATGATTACAGAATAGCCGTGCAAATCGGAGGGGGAGGGGGTGAGATAGATATGATGCACCTGCCCCTAATGCTGGAAGGCTCACCTCGGGCATGGTTAAATCAGCTCCCCCTAGTAGCATTTTGGTTTGGGAAGACCTTGAGAGGGTTTTCATCAAGAACTTTGAAGGGACCTACAAGAGGCCTGGAGGACTAACCGAGCTACAGTTATGTGTGCAAGGAAACACCGAATCTACTCGGGAGTATATCCAGAGATGGATCACGCTTCACAACTCGGTAGAGGGAGTCTCCGAGTTTCAGGCCATACATGCCTTCAAAGAAGGAGTCAAGTACAGAGAGCTGAGTCTCAAGTTGGCAAGATCACCCCATGTTACCTCACTCGGAAGACTGATGGAGATAGCAAATAAGTATGCCCATGGTGAGGAGGAGATTCGGCAGAAGACCCAGCAGCACAGAGGAGGCAACAGGTCGGTGCCCAACCCAAAGCAGAAGACCGGAGGCAACAACAAGCGGAAGGCAGAAGATGCCCCAACAGATGCAGAGTTAGTTGCAACAGCAAATGCCTCAGGGATTCATGGCAAAGGTCAGGCGTGAAAGGAGTGGCAGCCACGCCAGCAAAAAACCGTCAAACGATGATGAAGTCCTGGATCAGCCTTGTCCTATTCATACTACCCGAGATGCTGAAGGAAAGTTGGTTCTTCCAAAGCACACAGCTCGGCAGTGTCGCCTGATCACAAAAGCAGCCCAGAATGCGAAAATGGGACCTCATCTAGACAAAGATACTGGCAAAAAGAAGGAAGCAAGCCCAGATCTGGACAGTGAAGGCTTCCCAAGAGAATACGGAGTGCTGGTCGTCTTCGCAGGTCCGGAGTCGAAGAGAGTGGAAAAAATAAGGTTCAAAGAGGTCAACTTGGCAGCTCCAGCAACTCCGAGTTACATGAAGTGGGCTGACACCCCGATCACCTTTGACCAATCGGATCACCCTCCCCACATCCCTCACCCAGGAAGGCATGCTCTGATTGTCGATCCTTTGGTATAAACAGGGAATGGAAACTTCAGGCTCATAAATGTTCTGATGGATGGAGGCAGCGGGATAAACATTTTATATGTCAACACTCTGAAAAGTATGAACATTCCAATGTCCAAGCTCCACAAAAGCTACTTGGAGTTTCATGGAATCATCCCAGGAAAGAAGGCGCACTCACTCGGAATGATCTCCCTCAATGTGGTTTCTGGTACTCCAAGTAATTTCCAGAAAGAAAAGATCACCTTCGAGGTAGTGGATTTTCCGAGTGCTTATCATGCTCTACTCGGAAGACCAGCCTATGCAAAATTCATGGCAATTCCATGTTACATCTACCTGAAGTTGAAGATGCCTAGCCCACACGGCGCGATCACCATCTCGGGAGATTACAATCAAGCCGAGGAATTGCTGCAGAAGGGATCCTTGATAGCTGACCAGCAAATGGCCGAGGTTGAGCTGGCCGAGTACAAGAAAGCCGCCGATTCATCCGAGCTGCTGCAACCAAAGAAGACATCTTCGTTCGAGTCAGCCGGAGAGACCAAAAGGGTACAGATACATCCCACGGATAAATACAAGTACACTAACATCGTGACCAACTTGGATCCCCAATAGGAACTCGAGCTCGTCAACTTCCTCCGTGAGAATTGGGATATCTTCGCATGGAAGCCTGCTGATATGCCTGGAGTCCCAAGGGGGTTGTCTGAGCACAAATTACACGTCAATCCAAAAGCAAGACCTGTGAAGGAGTTCCTTAGGCGCTTCTCTTCCGAGAAAAGGAAGGCCATCGGACAAGAAATAGCTAGACTATTAGCAGCTGCATTCATTATGGAAATCTTCCACTCCGAGTGGTTAGCAAATCCTGTAATGGTTCTGAAGAAAGATAAAACTTGGAGAAATTGTGTTGATTTCCGTCACATCAATAAAGTTTGTCCAAAAGACCATTTCCCACTTCCTCGCATTGACCAGATTGTGCATTCCACATCGGGTTGCTAGAGACTATGCTTCCTTGATGCGTACTCGGGTTACCATCAAATCCGATTATATGAACGAGATGAGCTTAAAACAACATTCATAACCCCATTCGGATGTTTTTGTTATGTCACGATGCCATTCGGGCTAAAAAATGCAGGAGCCACATATCAACGCATGATGCAGAACTGTTTGATCTGGAAAATCGGCAGAAATGTTGAGGTCTATGTGGATGATATTGTGATCAAGTCGGTTAAAGGAAGAAGTTTGCTAGCCGACCTAGCTGAAACTTTTCAGAGCCTCCGAGCCTTCAGTATCAAGCTTAACCCTGAGAAGTGTGTTTTTGGTGTGCCAGCCGGGAAGCTTCTCGGGTTCATGGTCTCCGAGCGTGGGATAGAAGCTAACCCGGAAAAAATCGCAGGAATCCAAAACATGAGGCCACCCAAGCAGCTCCCAGATGTCCAGAAGCTGACAGGATGTCTCGCAGCACTCAACCGATTCATTTACAGACTAGGAGAGAAAGCCTTACCTCTCTATCAGTTGATGGAAAAATCGCCAAATTTCGTTTGGACTGAAGAAGCTCAAATGGCATTCGAAGAGCTAAAGAAGCAACTGTCAACTCGACCGGTCCTTGCAGCACCTCAAGAAAAAGAACCGCTCTTACTGTACATTGCAGCCACAAACCGAGTTGTCAGCATAGCTATAGTGGTGGAAAGAGAAGAAGAAGGAAAGTCACAAAAGGTACAAAGACCGGTGTACTTCATCTCTGAGGTCCTCACACCATCCAAGCAAAGATATCCCCATTATCAGAAGCTGGGAATGGGAATTTACTTGGCATCACAGAAGCTTGCACATTATTTCCAAGATCATTCCATCACAGTGGTATCCGAAGCTCCTCTGGCATAAATCATGAACAACAGATACTCAACGGGCAGAATTGCAAAATGGAGCTTGGATCTAATGCCCTATGACCTGGATTACCAACCCAAAAAAGCAATCAAGTCGCAAGCATTGGTAGATTTCTTGGCCGAGTGGACTGAAGTCCAAAACCCTCCACAGCCAACACTAGAGCATTGGACAATGTTTTTTGACGGATCCAAGATGCTGAACGGAGCAGGAGCAGGGGTGGTACTAGTTTCACCAAGGAAAGATGAGATGAGATATGTTCTCCAAATACATTTCCCAGCAACAAATAACGAGGCCGAGTATGAAGCCCTCTTTTACGGCTTGAGAATGGCCATTTCACTCGGAATCAGGAGGCTGATGGTATTCGGAGATTCAGACCTGGTGATAAACCAACTAATGAAGGAATGGGACATTCGGAGCCCAGCTATGACAACTTACTGCGTAGAAGTGAGAAAATTGGAGAAAAAATTTGATGGGTTAGAACTCCATCACATTCCAAGGGTGCAAAATCAGGCAGCAGATGACCTAGCCAAGTTAGGCTCTACTCGGGGTCAGATCCCATCTGGAATTTATTTGGAGCACTTGCACTCTCCAACAGTCAAGGAAGATCCTTTCCTAGAGGCCGATCCAGATATGATGCCTGACAAAAACATACCTAACAAGGAAGATATACCCGCGGTAGTCGACATGGTGTTTGATGTGGAGGTCACCCCCCCCCCCAAGTGGACACTCCCAATCTTAGCTTATTTGCAAAAACAAGAGCTGACAGATGACGAGATAGAAGATAAGCAGGTTGTCCGCAAATCGAAGTCCTACTCGGTCATCAATGGAGAGTTGTACAAAAACAGCATCACTCAGCTCCCCCAGCGATGCATCTCCGAGGACGAGGGTCGTTGTATCCTGCAAGATATCCATGCGGGCGATTGTGGCAACCACGCCTCGAGTCTGAAACTGGTGGCAAAAGCTTTCCGAGCTAGTTTTTCTGGCCTCAAGCCCTGAGCGATGCTCGGTACATCGTGGACCACTGCAAAGGATATCAGTTTTATGCCAATCAACCACACAAACCGGCCTCTGAGCTGAAGACAATCCCTCTAGCCTGTCCATTTGCAGTATGGGGACTGGATATGATTGGACCACTAAGAACATGCAAATATGGTTTCACCCACATCTTAGTCGCAGTGGACAAGTTCACCAAATGGATAGAAGCAAAACCCATCAAAACCCTCGACTCTGCCATAGTAGTCAGCTTTATGCAAGGCATTATACATCGTTTCGGCGTGCCACACGACATCATCACCGACAATGGGTCAAATTTCAACTCGGCTGAATTCAAGAAATTCTGTGGGAGCAAAGGCATCCATGTCAACTTTGCCTCAGTGGCACACCCACAGTCTAATGGCCAAGTCGAGCGAGCAAATGGGTTAATACTCACAGGAATAAAACCCCGTCTCCTTCGGGAACTGAAATAAGCAGCCGGTGCCTAGGTTGATGAACTTCCTTCGGTCCTATGGGGGTTGAGAACAACTCCCAATCACTCCACCCGGTCAACCCCTTTCTTCCTCGTTTATGGATCAGAGGCAGTTCTCTCGAATGATCTCAAGCACAGCGCCCCCCGTGTAATCCAGTACACAGAAGCTGAAGCCGAAGCTGCATGGCAAGATGGTGTCGATCTCTTCGAAGAAGAGCGGCACCTAGCTCTCAATCGCTCAACATTTTATCAGAAAGACCTTCGCCGATATCACGACCGGCACGTCCGAGCTCGCTCAGTCCAAGAAGGTGACATGTTACTGTGGATCAACCAAAATCGGATCACAATTTAGCCCCCCTTGGGAAGGACCATATGTTATCTCCAGGGTACTGCGCAATGGGGCTTATCGTTTGTATGATGTAACTAATAATATAGAAAGCCTCATGCATGGAACACACAGTTGCTGCGACGTTTCTACGCATGAGCATGTTTGTAAGACTTGAATAAAATATGGTATATCACAAACAGTGTGTCTTTTCCAATCTTTGTATGATTACATTCCTGTTCCAAAATCAGGTTTTCATCTGAGCCACGCACAGCTCGGACGAAAACTTAGAATTTTTTTACTAAGAGCTCACCAAGTCTCAGGAGGCTTGGGGACTACTTAATGTTTTAAAATCAGGTTTTCATCTGAGTTGTGCGCAGCTCCGACGAGAACTTAAGAATTTTGACTAAGTGCTCACCAAAACTCAAGAGATTTGGGGAAGCACAACATCATCTGCATTGAGGATCTTGTTAACGAGATCTTCAATGAAATTTTTTCCTAAGTGCTTACCAAGTCTCAGGAGGCTTGGAGGCTACTTAACGTTTTAAAATCAGGTTCTCATCCGAGATGTGCGCAGCTCTGACGAGAACTTAGAAATTTTTACTAAGTGTTCACCAAGTCTCAGGAGACTTGGGGATACTTAATGATCTAAAATCAGGTTTTCATCCAAGCTGTGTGCAGCTCGGACGAGAACTTAAGAATTTTGACTAAGTGCTCACCAAAACTCAAGAGATTTGGGGAAGCAAAACATCATCTGCATTGAGGATCTTGTTAACGAGATTTTTAATGAAATTTTTTCCTAAGTGCTTACCAAGTCTCAGGAGGCTTGGAGGCTACTTAACGTTTTAAAATCAGGTTCTCATCCGAGCTGTGCGCAGCTCTTAGAAATTTTTACTAAGTTTTCACCAAGTCTTAGGAGACTTGGGGCTACTTAATGATCTAAAATCAGGTTTTCATCCGAGATGTGCGTAGCTCGGACGAGAACTTAAGAATTTTTACTAAGTTCTCACCAAAACTCAAGAGATTTGGGGAAGCACAACATCATCTGCATTGAGGATCTTGTTCACGAGATCTTCAATGAATTTTTTTCCTAAGTGCTCACCAAGTCTCAGGAGGCTTGGGGGCTAGTTAACGTTTTAAAATCAGGTTCTCATGAGTTCCTAGGACAACCACTCCAGAAGCATGCATAGATAACACTAAAGCAATAGCATGTCTAGTGCCAAGGGCACAACATCAACGACGAAATCCATTACAGATCTACTCAGCATTCCGAGGCAAATTTAAAAGAATTGTTTTTGCAACGCTACGTCTCAGCCGAGCTCGCTCATTCATCGCCAGCTTCTTCCGACTCGCTTGTTACGCCAGTCGACTCCACGAAAAAATCCAGGTCAGGCATCAGCGCAATCCGACTGGCAATCTCGGCATATCGAGAAAGAAAGGTGGTGCAGCTCTGACCGTCTTTAGGATCACCACCACCAACCCTCTCAAGATTATGAACTCACTCTGGAAAATGGGCTTTGGTCAGAGCCAGCGTATAGTTCGCACCACTCCGTGCCGCACAACGCTTCCAGCGCACCAACTGCGGAGGGGCTTCTTGAAGGATGGGCACAACAGTGTCCAGCTTCACTCTACTTCCCTCGCCAGGAGACAGCCTGCTCTTCAAGGACAATGTAGCACCCATGACCTCTTCAGCAAATCTCTTTTCCTTGGCGCACCTCATGGTTAGCAGCCCCCGAGCCAAATCAAACTCCGTGGTCACTTGCGTGTAGTTATCCTTCTTCATCATCTCGGCAAATTCTGCCATTCGGTCTTGCTCGGCTTCCGGGTCGGTCCCATATGCTGCACCAACGAAAAGATGAGTATATGATAGAGAAGCATGAGACCATCCATTCTTCACAAATGTACCACACACTCACCAGACAAAGTCTCGCTGAAGACAGCAAACCACCCAGCGCAGTATTCCTCAGCTGCTCTCACCGCTTTCCGAGTTGCCTCCAGCTCGGCCTTGTGCTTTTCTTCATCCTTGGTGCGCAACTCGGACAACTTCGCCAAATCATACTCAAGCTTGGCAATGCTGCCCTCGTTCTCCTTCACAGCCTTCTTGTAGTAATGTAGACTTGTCTCTAAAGCCTTCTTCTCCTTGGCCCGCTTCTCGTCTTAGTCTATCTCCTTCTTCATTTTTGCCACAAAATTATCGCTCTCCTTGACCTTTGCATCAAAATCTTTCTTGGCCGCTTCTGCAACAGAGTACCAAAAACAGAACATATTAAGCGGATCAATAGGATGACGAAAGATACCAAAGCCGGGGCGCGAACGAGGTCTATATCGGGCTTTCTCACCATTGTCCTCAGCATGCTGTTTTTTCAGCTTGTTATGCTCTCCAAGCAGTGCTTCGTACGCATTCTTCGCAGCTGTGTTTTCCTCTTGTAACTTCACAAAGGACGAACCAAGATTGCAAGCCTCGTACGAAAAGAAAGAAATACCATGTTATAAACAAAAAAACTCCTATCAAAAGACTCTGAATAACTTCAAGAAGTTACTCAGAGCCTTGGGGGCTACACCTAGTGGGTGCACTAAGAAGTGCTCCCACTGGAAGATCGTCAAAACAAAAACCTCCTATCAAAAGACTCCGAATAACTTCAAAAGTTACTCAGAGACTTGGGGGCTACACCCAGTGGGTTCACTAAAAAGTGCCCCCACTGGTAGTTCATCGAAACAAAGACCTCCTATCAAAAGACCTCCTATCAAAAGACTATGAATAACTTCAAAAGTTACTCGGAGCCTTGGGGGATACACCCACTGGGTACACTAAGAAGTGTCCCCAGCGGAAGTTTAAAAACTTCAGAGTAACAACAATTCTGCCAGAAAAGTTACTCCGACACCCAATGGGTAGAAAACTTACATAAGTACTTACGCGCATGTTGGACTTCACCAACTCGGCCTCGGAAGCCAGCTCGCGCAGGCGCAGCTCAAACTGAGTCACCTTCACCAAGGACTCCTTCAGGCCACCAATGATGGCGCTCTCAACCGGGGTACTGACCGGAATTGACACCGAAGTAGCAGGCCCATCCCCTTGAGCAGTAGCTGGGACGGCAGGAGTCTCCTTATCAACCTTCTCAGTAGGAGCCTCAGGCGTAGCAGAAGAGGCAGGTAGGCCACCGGCAGCAGCGTGACCGGACCCAGACGATACCGCTCCCCCAGGGATAATCACCTCAGGAGGAGCGACCCCAGCGACGGCCGGCTCAGTTACAATCCGAGTCGGACCAGCAGAGGAGTCAACATCCATATCTGTGGTAGACACAGCAAACAATCAAAAATAGAAGGATTGCAGTAGTAAAAGCACCAATAGACGTAGTGAGGAATTCTCACCGACTGCTGCATCATCTTCTAAAATGGTGTCCATGACAGGAAAGTCAGTCACCCCGCAGGTGCTAACATCCTCGAAAATTTCAGCACTCGGATCCTCAACCCCGGGCAGTGATTCAGACCACTCAGACGAACACTGCAAAACGGAATAGTCAAGAAAAAAGCCTGAGAAATCAATAAGACACCAAGTCAAAGAGAACTAGCGGCATTACTTGTGAACAGTCTTCAAAGTATGTCTCGGGGGAGCAACTTTGGCCGGACCAGCTCCAGCCCCCTTGGCCTTCTCGACAGCAGCATCCCCCGAGGGATTAACCTCCCTGCCGCCAAGCGTGACGAGCTTCTTCTTCTTCATTGGCGCAACTTTCCTAGAGCTAAGGACTAAGGATGGAAGTTTTCCACTACCTTCTTCACCACTCGGAGTATGGGCCCTCTTATGAGTCCGAGTAAGGCCCTCCCGTGCCGACTCGCGATCCTAATTATTCTTCGAGCGTTGCTCGGAGGTCACCTGAGCATGAGCCACCTCGGACTCTAGCTCCTCCCCAACCTCAACTCCGAGCCCTGCGCCAGCAGTACTGTCTTCATCTTCCTCGGCAGGATGCGGCATATCCAGAGGAATGGGAGAATGGAACCGGGAAAAATCCTAACGAAGAAATCCAAAAGTCCGAGTTAGAAACGAGAAGGAAAAATATATCCCAGAGCACATATAAAACAAGACGACATACCAAAGTCGGAGGGTTCTCGCTGCTAAAAGGCTTTACTCGGCCCGTCGGCTGCAAACCCTGGCTCACGCTAGTAATTATCTTCATCTGAAGCTCAAATTCGTCAAGGGGCATCTCGGTGTTGCTGTATCGGGTGTCATCGTGCAGCTCGGAGTATGTCCACATCCCCCGAGCCCTAGCTTGGAGAGGCTGGATCTTCCGAATCACAAATGTGGCTATCAGATCCATGGCGTCCAGGCCATTCCTCTTCAATCTAATGACCTCACACATCAAGGGGAGCACCTGCTCCTTCTCGGCATTGGTGAGTCGGGGATTCCAACCCTGAGAAGAAGTAAGCCTCACGTCCGAGTAAGGGGGCAACGTGCGCACCCCAGGCCCCTCCGCCACCTTGCAATAGAACCAACTATTTTTCCAGTTCTTCACATAATCCGACAAGCTGGAAGTAAAATATTGAACCCCCTGCTTCCGGGCCAGAAACAATCCTCCACAAAGGTGGTTGAACTCCACGCCTCCGCCCTCCCTGGATTTCTTAGCCTTCTGGAGCTTAATAGTATAAATGGACCCAAAAAGATGCTGATAACGGCTTCTCGCCCTTCGTTGGTAGGCCCCAAGTGGAAGGCGTGATGCGGTACAGCAGCAAGTTTTCCCTCAGTAAAGATACCAAGGTTTGTCTCCAGTAGGACTCCAGAGATGATAAGTAGGTGTCAGCAGCGCAACTGACGCGGACCTGCACACAGACACAGATAACTTTGCTCCCAACGAAGTTCAGAGAGGTTGTCAATCTCTCCGGTCTTGTTGTTCACAAATGATAAAACGCAAGGCGATAATGATAGCAACTTGAAAGTAAATGCAGAAAAGTAAATATAGCTTGGAAACAATAATGAGGATATGGACCGGGAAACGTGATGTTCGCTAGTGATGTCTCTCTCCCAAAAGACGATAAAAATGCTATGCGAGGTAAACAAATTACAGAAAGGAAATTCACAGGATTAAGAACGCACCGCAATGCTAACTATGCTACAAAAGAAAGGAAGAGGTTCAAAAGCACGGGCAGTACGCCAAAGTAAGTAGACCAAAATCCATCTGCATCTACTACTAATCATCCACCTTGAGATATCTATCCAGAACATCTCGCTGGTATTAAGTTGCGAGCCCCACCCAAAGTGTAAACCCAAAGCAACAGACAACTGCATTAAAAATAACTTTGCGTAAAGTAAACAATCCTTGTAACCGCAGTTACAAGCACCGTTGTTTTCCCCCTTGTGGCAACAGCACATCCCCTAGACTCATGTTTCTGTCACTCAAGCATGTCATCGGGGAGGCATGAACCCACAATCTAGCACAACGCTCCCTCTTGGATTCACTACCAACTACTTGGCCAAAGCAATAAACAGCAACGGAGAGCACGCAAGAATTACTTAGGAACAAAAATATAAGAGATAAAACCAAATATATTACTCTATCACAATCTGAACATAATCTCATAATCCATCATATCCGATCAAACTCAACATAGCAATAGCAGAAATATTACAAAGGTGCCTCGATCATGTAGGGCAGCTCACGAGGTATAAACAATGAAGATCAAAGAGGGGAGGAGAACATCACATAGCTACTGATCACGGACCCATGGTCCAAGGAAAACTACTCACGAGACATCCGGGGAGCATCCATGGTGGAGAGGAGACTCCCGGAGGTCAATCCTCCCTCCGGCAGGGTGCCGGGAAGAGGTCTTCTGGTGCTCCCGATCTTGGAAGCGCGGCGGCGGCAGAACAGAGGCGAGTTCGCGGAATAGGGTTCTCATTCTGGAGTTTTCCCGTGACGGGGGATAAATAGGCGAAGGGGGGCAGCCAGAGGTGGACCGGGGGCCCCAGGCGCCCCCCTGGCGCGACCAGGGGTGGGGCCGCGTCGGGTGGCCGCCTGGGCCCCCCCCCCCCCCTGGCCCCTCCCGGGCTTTTCTCGAAGCTTCCGTCAAGCTGATTTTTTATCCGAATTTTTCTGGCACTTTTTATATGGGGGAAAACTGAAATAGAAAAACAGCAGAAAACAGGAACTGGCACTGGGGTGCACTGAGTTAATAGGTTAGTCCAAATATGATCAAAAATGTATGAAAGTGTATCTAGATCATAGCAATATCACACAAAACATGCATGGAGCAAGCAGAAATTATCGATACGTTTTGGACGTATCAGATGCCAGTGAGGCTCTATGCCTAAATAGCCCTCGCAAAGGGTAAATAAGCTAGAAAGGAGGGTAATGGCGTTGGGGACGAGGTGATGAAGTTGGGCACCCGTGAAAGTCAAGAAATCCAAGAAAAAGGTATGCGGAGGGAGAGAAAACCCGCGATCCACATGCGAAAGGAGTATGACCCGATCACCGTCCCGCGGAAGAGGCTCGTCTTCTCCAGGGGCGGGAAGGCGGCAGCCCTCGCGAGGTCTAAACAATGAAGATCAAAGAGGGGAGGAGAACATCACATAGCTACTGATCACGGACCCATGGTCCAAGGAAAACTACTCACGAGACATCCGGGGAGCATGCATGGTGGAGAGGAGACTCCCGGAGGTCAATCCTCCCTTCGGCAGGGTGCCGGGAAGAGGTCTTCTGGTGCTCCCGATCTTTGAAGCGCGGCGGCGGCGGAACAGAGGCGAGTTCGCGGAATAGGGTTCTCGTTCTGGAGTTTTCCCGTGACGGGGGATAAATAGGCGAAGGGGGGCAGCCAGAGGTGGACTAGGGGCCCCAGGCGCCCCCCTGGCGCGGCCAGGCATGGGGCCGCGCCGGGTGGCCGCCTGGGCCTCCCTGGCCCCCCTCTGGCCCCTCCCGGGATTTTCTCGAAGCTTCCGTCACACTGATTTTTTATCTGAATTTTCCCGAATTTTTCTCGCACTTTTTATATGGGGGAAAACTGAAATAGAAAAACAGCAGAAAACAGGAACTGGCACTGGGGTGCACTGAGTTAATAGGTTAGTCCAAATATGATAAAAATGTATGAAAGTGTATCTAGATCATAGAAATATCACACAAAACATGCATGGAGCAAGCAGAAATTATCGATACGTTTTGGACGTATCAACATCCCCAAGCTTAATTCCTGCTCGTCCTCGAGTAGGTAAATGATAACAAGCATAATTTCTGTGGTGACATGTTAGCAACCATAAAAGAACTTTGAAAAGTAAAGCAATCAAGGTCAGAGATTCAATTCAAGTCATAACAGGCAAGAGTCTATATTAGCATTGAAATAAGTAACAAAAGAACAAAAGATGCAAGAGCTCTCGCTGTCCGTGACTCGAATGTCTCCAAATGGTGTTTGCGTGCAAGCAAGGAGGATAGGGAATACGAGAAAAAAGTATTTTTGTTTAGAACTCAATCTACTAAAGTTTCACACTTGGTCCTCTTTGGAATCTTATCTTGACTCGTCCCCAGACCACTAGCCAGGTACAAGTCAATTTGATCCACTCCTTTTCGATATTTTGAGCACTCATGCAATGGATGAGCGTAAGCACGAGAGTTGACACTTAGGATGGCGAAGCGATAAATATGGTGGAGGAGGAAAACAAAAAGGATGAGAAAGGCTCACATCAATGAGGACAATCATAGGCAAGAGATGACAAATGATAGATATGATGTGAGGAGTAGGGATTGCCATGCAATGGATGCACATACGAGCTAAGAAGCTCTCCAAACTATATGCATAAAGATCATCTCTATGGAGTACAAAGATATAGAGGGAGTACTAGTGTGGATCTCTCAAAAGGATAGTAGTGTTGCCCCTTTCTCTCTTTTTATTTCTTTTCTCTTTTTTCTATTTTTTGTATTTTTTTGGTGGCCTCAATGGCTCTTTCTATTTAACTCTCATTTGTCCTCTTTGGAATCTTTTAATGTGTCCACTTTGGGATATTTTCCTCACTTAAGGTCAATACTCTATTTTACAAGAAGGTAAAGGAAATCTTTCACACTTTACAAGGTACTCAAAATCATAAAGAAGATGTAACTATCATGATGTATGCAATGTATGTCGCTGCCAGTGTAGCAGGAACATGTATGACATGAAGATCAAGTCATGAAGAGGTGGAAGTTGCATGGCAATGTAACTCGGAAAGGCTATGGAAATGCCTTGATAGGTAGGTATGGTGGCTGTTTTGAGGAAGGATAAAGGGAGGCTTCTGATGACAGAGCGTATCATGCCAAGGGTTTGGATGTACCGGCGAAGGTGGACACCAACTCTCGGAGTGAGAAGAAGGCAATGCACGGCACGGGAAAGGCTAGCAAAATATGGGAAGGTGGAAGTGTCAACTCTCAATACTTACATTAGTCTGAAGAACTCATGCACTTATTATCGGTAACTCTCAATCTAATGAGGAGTTTCACAAAGAGACAAGTACCCCGAGGAGGAGTGTATGGGGGTTTGGTTATCCTTGCGCATCCTCGACTCATGGTACGTGAGTGTACTCTAATATTTGACTCCTCAGAAGAGTAGTGATCTATCTAGTAGCTAGAGTTCTCAACTAGTTTTGTAGGTTTTGAAAATAAACACGGATTGCCCAAAATACGACACCTATCACTAATAGGCAATGGCTCTTGACACCAAAAGTCCAAACATTACTCACAACAATGCCTCAAAACTATTGCAAGCTACTACTAAAATTAAATAGCAACCTCAATTACCTACTTTCAAGACAAAACACAACTCAGTGCAACAACCAACTCTCTTAACAAGATAAACATGAAAACTAAAAAGAGTTGCAGCAACAAACTAAACAAAAGCCAAAGCTCTTGCTAAAGACAAACTAAGACTAAAACTAAACATGGCAGTAGCTATGAAAAGATAAAGAACACACAACAGCAAAAAGATAGGCAGGAAAAATCCTATGATGTGTTCTAGATTTTGAAAGTGGAGCGTGTTTCTCTCCCACACAAAGTAAGACGGGATCTAACTTGTTATGAACAGCAAGCAAAGCTAAATAAAACTAAAAACAAAACCTAAGAGCGAGACGCTCCAAGCATAGCACATAACACATGAAGTGATAAAAATATAGTGAGATGAAGGACGAACTGATGATGGTTGATGGAGAAGGGGATGCACGGGGGGCATCCCCAAGCTTAGACGCTTGAGTCTCCTTTAATATTTATTGGGGATGCATGGGGGCATCCCCAAGCTTGAGCGCTTGACACTCCTGGATCTTCTTTCATCATCTTCCAACGCACACTTGAAAACTCCCTTCATACATAACTCATCATAAGCTGATTAGAGAGGTTAGTACCCTTAATAAATAATTTTTTCTCCACTGAATATAAAGATAATCTTGAAGAGCTACTGTTTCTCAAGAGTGCCAAAAAGTTTTTGCAAAGAAAAAGCAAGCTTAAGGTTTGCAAAAGTAAGGAGAGACAAAACGTGGCAGTATCTGTGAAAAACAGAACAGCAGATAGTAAAGAATTTCTTAGCGGCACTTCTGCAACTCAAAGCAAAAAACTCATAATATACGGAAGTTTCGTAATTGTATAGATCATACTGTGTAAAAAATTCAGCTCAAAAAGATGAACTTGGATTTTTCTGGAATTTTTCTGGTCACGAGGACAGAATCTGTTTTCGGGACAGCATGTCACAACTTTTACTTCACTTGCCGTAAGAGGCTATAACTTGGCACAAAGCTGAAAAGTAAAGATACAATGATGTTGCTACAGTAGTAAAAATCATCAATACACAACAAAAGCAAAAAGAAAAACCTAAATTCGTTGTGGGCTGCCTCCCGAAAGCGCTTCTTTAAAGCCATTAGCTAGGCATAAAGATTATGAAAGATGCTCACAAGAGAATAAGAATTGAAGCAAAAGAGAGCATCAAGAAGCAAATGTGAAACAAATTTAAGCCTAACCCACTTCCTATGCATAGGCATCTTGTAATAAAATAAATCAAAGAAGCACAAAGTGACATGCATAGGAAGGTAGAACAAGAACAACTTCAAAACTTTCAACATGAAGAGAGGTGTTTTTGTAACATGGAAGTTTCTACAACCAAACTTTCCTCTATCAAAGTAATTTTCAGTAGTATCATGAACAACATCAAGAATATAAATATTACATAAATCATATTGTTCACGACCTACGAGCACACGTGTATTATTTTCAACACGGTTTTTAGGATCATAAGATAAACGCAACCCAACATATTGAGATTTGATAAGAGGAAAATTCTCCGGAGTTGGAGATTTCAAAAGGATAATAGGACAATCAAGTGTGGGTGCAATAGCAACAATTTCATGCTTAACATAAGGAACTATAGAGAGTTCATTTTTGTCAACATCATCCATAGTGGCATCTTGGCCATCAACAAAGCAAGTATCAAAATTTTCAGAAAGGGAAGTATCAAGTGAGTCCTCGGAATCATAAGATTCCTCTTCATAGAAATCATTAGCCTCTTCTTAGGAAGGAAGCATTCTATTTTTAAAATCCTCAATATAAGCATTGGAAGCATAATTCTCAAAGCAATAAGCAAGAATAGCAAAGTTTTCAGACTCGGAAATAGTATCGTGATACTTTTCAATCAAAGAAGCAATCTCATAGGCACCTTTAAAAGAAACAAACTCTTCAATCTTTTCAACATCAAAGTAATCATAAACACCTTTAGCATAAGAAGATAAGATCTCATTTTCATTAAACTCACATTGGAAAGGGAGGTGTTTATGATCTATATTACAACAGCAAGTTAAATCATAAATGTGGCACAAAAGTTTAGCATGGCAATAAGAAGTTTGTATTTGGTCCCATAAGTTTTTCCCTTTCTCAGATAGGCGGTGCCGCGTATAATGAGCATGCTCATCCAATGATTTTCCCTCAACCAAGTCGGTTGGGTTTTTAGCGCGAGCACAAATTGATCGAAGACGAGCCAAGTGAAACATGTCCATCCTACCATATTTGGGTGGTTCAACACCCATTGTAAAGATAGCATCAGCAAGCAAGGTAACATGTATTTTTTGTATTTTTGATAAAAGACGCAAAGATAAAAACGGAAAGGTAAACTAACAAGACTAAAAAACAAAGGTAAAGGGTAGTGTGCAACTCCCCTATCTTAGCACTCGGAGTCCCCGGCAACGGCGCCAGAAATTTCCCTTGATGATGGCTTTTCGCCCTTCGTTGGTAGGCCCCAAGTGGAAGGCGTGATGCGGTACAGCAGCAAGTTTTCCCTCAGTAAAGATACCAAGGTTTGTCTCCAGTAGGACTCCAGAGATGATAAGTAGGTGTCAGCGGCGCAACTGACGCGGACCTGCACACAGACACAGATAACTTTGCTCCCAACGAAGTTCAGAGAGGTTGTCAATATCTCCGGTCTTGTTGTTCACAAATGATAAAACGCAAGGGGATAATGATAGCAACTTGAAAGTAAATGCAGAAAAGTAAATATAGCTTGGAAACAATAATGAGGATATGGACCGGGATACGTGATGTTCGCTAGTGATGTCTCTCTCCCAAAAGACGATAAAAATGCTATGCGAGGTAAACAAATTACAGAAAGGAAATTCACAGGATTAAGAACGCACCGCAATACTAACTATGCTACAAAAGAAAGGAAGAGGTTCAAAAGCACGGGCAGTACGCCAAAGTAAGTAGACCGAAATCGATCTGCATCTACTACTAATCATCCACCTTGAGATATCTATCCAGAACATCTCGCTGGTATTAAGTTGCGAGCCCCACCCAAAGTGTAAACCCAAAGCAACAGACAACTGCATTAAAAATAACTTTGAGTAAAGTAAACAATCCTTGTAACCGCGGTTACAAGCACCGTTGTTTTCCCCCTTGTGGCAACAGCACATCCCCTAGACTCATGTTTCTGTCACTCAAGCATGTCATCGGGGAGGCATGAACCCACAATCTAGCACAACGCTCCCTCTTGGAGTCACTACCTACTACTTGGCCAAAGCAATAAACAGCAACGGAGAGCATGCAAGAATTACTTAGGAACAAAAATATAAGAGATAAAACCAAATATATTACTCTATCACAATCTGAACATAATCTCATAATCCATCAGATCCGATCAAACTCAACATAGCAATAGCAGAAATATTACAAAGGTTCCTCGATCATGTAGGGCAGCTCACGAGGTCTAAACAATGAAGATCAAAGAGGGGAGGAGAACATCACATAGCTACTGATCACGGACCCATGGTCCAAGGAAAATTACTCACGAGACATCCGGGGAGCATCCATGGTGGAGAGGAGACTCCTGGAGGTCAATCCTCCCTCCGGCAGGGTGCCGGGAAGAGGTCTTCTGGTGCTCCCGATCTTGGAAGCGCTGCGGCGGCGGAACAGAGGCGAGTTCGCGGAATAGGGTTCTCGTTCTGGAGTTTTCCCGTGACGGGGGATAAATAGGCGAAGGGGGGCAGCCAGAGGTGGACCAGGGTCCCTCGGCGCCCCCCTGGCGCGGCCAGGCGTGGGGCCGCGCCGGGTGGCCGCCTGGGCCCCCCTGGCCCCTCCCGGGCTTTTCTCGAAGCTTCCGTCACGCTGATTTTTTATCCGGATTTTTCTGGCACTTTTTATATGGGGTAAAACTGAACTAGAAAAACAGCAGAAAACAGGAACTGGCACTGGGGTGCACTGAGTTAATAGGTTAGTCCAAATATGATCAAAAATGTATGAAAGTGTATCTAGATCATAGCAATATCACACAATACATGCATGGAGCAAGCAGAAATTATCGATACGTTTTGGACGTATCAGATGCCAGTGAGGCTCTATGCCTAAATAGCCCTCGCAAAGGGTAAATAAGCTAGAAAGGAGGGTAATGGCTTTGGGGACGAGGTGATGAAGTTGGGCACCCGTGAAAGTCAAGAAATCCAAGAAAAAGGGATGCGGAGGGAGAGAAAACCCGCGATCCACATGCGAAAGGAGTATGACCCGCTCACCGTCCCGCGGAAGAGGCTCGTCTTCTCCAGGGGCGGGACGGCGGCAGCCCTCGCGAGGAACAAGGCTGGCATCCTGGTACCCCAACAGCATGTCCTCCGCCACGATCGACGGGAGCCATTCCCCCGCAGACATGGTCTTGGCGACGGCGGAGGAGCAGCGCGAGTGACGGCCTCCCAGGATGAAACGCGAGCGGCCGGCGAGAACTCCCCGACGGCGGAAGAAGGAGCACGAGAGAAAGAGAGAGAGAAAGAACAAGAGTGGAGGCGCAAGAAGAAGAAGGCGTAGATCTGTTTCAAGCCGCAGGTGGGGAAGGTTTTATAGCTTGGGATGGCAACCGCCACGCGTCAGATTCGCGCCCCATTACGGGTGCGCCTGTTGCCTTCCCCATAAAATCGCTCCACTTCCCCATAACCTCTCCCACTTTCCCAAGGGAAGTTAATGATTATCCTAAAATAACGCCACGGGAATCGAGGAGACAGGCCTAACAGTGCGCCTACTTGCCTTGACGAAAAGATTCTCTTACAAGACAAGATCTCTTTTCATTTAAAACCGAATAAGATTTCGATTCGAAGCTCGAGACTGTCCCAACTACTCGGAAGGCACGGAACACCACGTCGATTGACAAAACTCTCCGAGTAAGTCACCACTCGGAAGGAATTACTAAGCTCTCAAGACGACCGAGTAAGCTATCACTCGGGACAGCAACCAGGAGAACTACTTGAAGCTAGAAACTACGTCCCTGAAGCTCATCGCAAACGGAAAATCTTGCACTCACCAACTACTCAAGTGAAAATCCGAATAGTTGGTTCACTAGTGGCCCGTCTCTGACGAAGAATGCCAGGCCACTAGTACGACCCGGCGCAGGGGGTAAAGGATCAATATCCCACGTGGTATGACCTAAGGCTCGTTACGATGCCTTAGGAAATTGATCTTTACAAATCTGGTTCATATGGAGTTTAAGGCCTTTTACTCCAAGACACGCCTTCCGAGGCCTCAGTCCACCTCTTCCGAGAGACGTTTGAGTGTCGCCAGATTTTTCCTTTAACCTTCCCAACCCACGCTCGAGGGAAAATTCAAAATATCAATAAAGCTCTTTCGGGCCTCTTATTGGGTTTAATCTTCACATACCTCATGAAATCTGACAAATGTCAGCTACCCCAATCGCAAGCACGCGAAAGCGCTTGGGGGCTACTGTCGTGGTCATACCAAAGGTATACCCCTAGGCAAGGGAAACCAAGGGGTACCTTCAAGCCCTTGGGTTTCCAATGCACCTAACAGAATAAATAACGTCAGTATAGAATACAAATGCTTTATCTACTGCAGAAGCTCAACTCCCAATATATCCCCAAGTAACATATTATTTGGAAAACAGAAACCACCTCCGAGTAGATAGTCACTCGGAGAGCAAACAAGATCCGAGTAGTTCGTTACTCGGAGAAGATGAACGGCAGGTTATTCATTACTCGGAAGATAAGAACGCAACAGACGGGAAGCATTCAAGACCGCGGGCGTTCCTCCTCCTTTATTATCAGTAATGAGTAGATCGTTTCCTATATTTAGTACGCATTTAACCCTATAATTAAAGACCCATTAAGCTGAGGCATTGAAGGGGCTGAGGCGCACTCTATATAATCCTCCCCCTCCTCCAGTATGGGCACGCGCAACACCATTCTCCTCAACCTTTGAGCAAGAACACCCCAGTCAGTCTGGGACAGGACTAAGGTTTTTATCTCTACGGAGAGGCCTAACCTATATAATTTCCCCTACGTCAACCACTCTGCGTACAGATTCATTTAGCTCCTTCCATACCCCCCCTCTCTATTGTCAGGATTATATCCCCAACAGCCACCTAGAGCGGCCTAGGGCTTGGCCGCGCCAGGGGGCGCCTGGACCCCTGGCTGCCACCCTTCGCCTATATATCTCATGTGACGTGAAACTTCCGAAGACAGAACCCTTTTTCACGATCTCGCCACTATTCCGCCGCCGCCGCGCTTCCAAGATCGGGACCTGTATGTTCTGAGTTTTTTTATTTGAGTTTCAGAAGTATCCCTAAAAAATTCGTTTCTATCTGTTGTTATGTTTTTAACAGATTCTGCCACGTTTTGTCTCTCTTCACTTTTGCAAACCTTAAGCTTGCTTTTTCTTTGCAAAAACCTTTTGGCAATCTTGGGAAAGAGTAGCTCTTCCTGGAAATCTTTATTTGCAGTAGAGGAAAATTATTTTATTAGGGTACTAACCTCTCTAATCAGCCTACAATGAGTTATGTATGAAAGGAGTTTTCAAGTGCGCGATGGAGGATGATGAAAGAAGATCCAGGAATGTCAAGAGCTCAAGCTTGGGGATGCCCCCATGCATCCCCAATAAATATTCAAGGAGACTCAAGCGTCTAAGCTTGGGGATGCCCCCGTGCATCCCCTTCTTCATCAAGAATTATCAGTTCGTTTCTCGTTGCACTATATTTTTATCACTTCATGCGTTATGTGCTTTTCTTGGAGCGTCCCGCTCTTAGGTTTTGTTTTTAGTTTTATTTTCCTTTGTTTTCTGTAGTAACAAGTTAGATCCCAACTTACTTTCTTTTGTGTGGGAGAGATTCACGCTCCGCTTGAACTAGAACTCCTCATAGGATTTGCATGCTTATTCTTTTAGCGGTGAGCTATTCTTTTTCTTTTCTTAGCTGCTGTTCTGTTTAGCTGTAGTGCTTTAGTTTTTCTAGAGCTTTTCTTTTATCTTAGGTTGAACTTTCTATAGGTTGCATGTTTTATCTTGTTAGAGAGTTTGCCTGTTGCACTGAATTTTGTGTCTTGACTAGAAGTAGGTAGTTGAAGTTGCTTTTCTCTTTGTAGTAGTAACTTGCAATAGTTTTGAGGTATTGATTGGAGTAATGTTTGAACTTATGGTGTCAAGAGCTCTTGCCTATTAGTTATAGATGTCGTATTTTTGGCAATCCGTGTGTTTTTCGAAAACCAAAACCCCCTGTTGAGAACTCTAGCTACTAGATGGATCACTAACCTCTGGAGGGTTCGAATATTAGAGTACACTCACGTACCATGAGTCGAGGATGCGCAAGGATAACCAAACCCCCATACACTCCTCCTCGGGGTACTTGTCTCTTTGTGAACCTCCTGATTAGATTGAGAGTTACCGATAATAAGTGCATGAGTTCTTCGGACTAATGTGAGTATTCGAAAGTTGACACTCCCACCCACCTATACTTTTTCTAGCCTCTTCGGTGTCGTGCATTGCCCTTTCTCACCTCGAGAGTTGGCGCATACTTCGCCGGTGCATCCAAACCCTTGGCATGATACGCTCTGTCATCATAAGCCTCCTTATATCTTCCCTCAAAACAGCCACCATACCTACCTATCAAGGCATTTCCATAGCCTTTCTGAGATACATTGCCATGCAACATCCACCTTCTCATGACTTGATCTTCATGTCATACATGTTCCTGCTACACTGGCAGCGGCATACATTTGCATCATGATAGTTACATTTTCTTTATTTGAGTACTTTTGTAAAGTGTGAAAGATCTCCTATATTCTTGTAAAATATAGAGTATTGCCCCTAAAGTGAGGAAAAGATACCAAAGAGGACAAAATCAAAAGATCCTAAAGAGGACATATGAGAGTTAAATAGAAAGAGCCATTGAGGCCACCAAAAAAATAAAAATAAAAGAGAAAAAGAGAAAAACAAAAAGAGAGAAGGGGGCATGCTACTATTCCTTTTGAGAGATCCACACTAGTACTTCATCTTCTATCCCTTGTACTCCATAGAGATCATCATCATGCATATAACTATATGGGGACCCTTCACACTATAGAACTTGGCTTGTATATTCCAATGATGAGCCTCCTCAAACGAGCTCTAGGTCTTCTTGAGCAAGCAAGTTAGATGCACCCCGACTAGTTCCCTTGGAGATCTTTTAGCTCACATGTGCATCCGTTGTATGGCAATCCCTACTCCTCACATCATATCTATCATATGGCCTTCTCTCGCCTATGATTGTCCTCATTGATGTGAGCCATTCACACCTTTTTGTCTTCCTCCTCCACCTTCCTTCTATTTCGCCTTTTAGGTGTCAACTTTCTTGCTCACGCTCATCCATTGCATGAGTGCTCAAAATATCTAAAGGGAGTGGATCAGTTTGACTTGTACCTGGCTAGTGGTCTGGGGACGAGTCCAGATAAGAACCCAAAGGGGACCAAGTGTCAAACTTTAGTAGATAGTTGTTCTCATCAACCTTATTTTTTCTCTCGTATTTCCCTATCCCTTGCTTGCACGCAAACACCATCTGGAGAAATTCGAGTCACGGACAGCAAGAGCTCTTGCACCTTTTTTTCTTTTGTTGCTTGTGTCAATGCTAATATAGACTCTTTCTTGTTAAGACTTGAATTGAATTGCATGCTTTGATTGCTTTACTTAAAAGTCCTTTTATGGTTGTGTGGCATGTCACCATAGAAATTATGCTTGTTATCATTTACCTACTTGAGGACGAGCAGGAATTAAGCTTGGGGATGTTGATACGTCCCAAACGTATCTATAATTTTTGTTTGTTCCATGCATGTTTTGTGCGACTTTGCCATGCTTTGCTTGAACTTTCATACACTTTTGAACCTATTTGGACTAACCTACTAACTCAGTGCACCCAGTTGCCAGTTGTTGTTTTCTGCTGTTTTTGTATTTCAGGTTTTCAGGCCATTAAAAGTGCTCCAAAAATCCGGAAAAATCAGATAAAAAATCAATGTCACGGAAGCTTTCGGAAACACCAAAGAAGCGAAGGGGGGCCACCACCAGGAGGCCAGGAGGGTCCCTGGCGCGGCCCACCCTGGGCCGCGCCAGGTGGCCTCCTGGCTGCCTGTTAGGTCCCCTCGACACCCCCCCCCCTTCGCCTATATTTACCCCTCGGGGTGGAAACCCCTAAGACGGACTCCTCTTTCGCGATCTCGCCTCTGTTCCGCCGCCGCCGCTGTTTCAAGATCGGGGCTGCCTAGAGAAGCTGCTCCGGCACCCTGCCGGGAGAAGCTACCCCCTCCGGGAGACCCTCCATAGCCATGGACGCCTCCCGTATGTACCATGAGTAGTTTCCCTTGGACCATGGGTCCGTGACCAGTAGCTATGTGATCTATCTCTCCCTCTTTTGTGCCTCCACTTTCGAGTCCTCGTGAGCTGCCTCACATGATCGAGGCATCTATGTAATTTCTGCTGTTGCTATGTTGAGTTTGTTGGGATCTGATGGATTATGAGACTATGTTCAGATTGTGATGAGTAATATATTTGGTTCTTCTCTTTTATATTTTGTTCTTGAGTAAATTATTGCATGTTCTCCGTTGCGGTATTTGCTTTGGCCAAGTATTTTATTTGCAACTCCAAGAGAGAGCGTTATGCTCGATTGTGGGTTCAGCCCCCTGATGTCTAGCTTGAGTGACAGAAACATGAGACTAGGGGATGTGCTGTTGCCACCAGGGATAAAACAACGGTGCTTGTACTTGTGGGTGCAAGGATTGTTTACTTTACGCATGGTTCTTTTAATGCAGTTGTCTGTTGCTTTGAGTTTACACTTTGGGTGGGATTCGCAACTTAATACCAGCGAGATGTTCTGGATAGATATCTTAAGGTGGATGATTCGTAGTAGATGCAGATGGATTTCGGTCTACTTACCTTGGCATACTGCCCATTGCTTTTGAGCCCTTCCTTTCTTTGCAGCATAGTTAGCATTGCGGTGCCTTCATAATCCTGTCAATTTCCCAACTGTGATTTGTTTACCTCGCTAGCACTTTTATCGTCTTTTGGGAGAGAGACATCACTAGTGAAAATCACGGGACCCCGGTCCATCTTCATATCATTGTTTACACCCTCAATTTACTTTCAGTCTTTACTTTCAGTTGCCACTATTATTATCTCTTGCGTTGATCCTTTGTAAACAGCAAGGCCGGAGGAATTGACAACTCCTCTGTACTCGTTGGGAGCAAAGTTATTTGTATCTGTGTGCAGGTCCAGGTGAAGTTAGCAACCTCGGCGCCATTGTTCACTTTACCACCTTCTTGTATCTCTGCGAGTCCTACGGGAGACAAACCCTATCCTCTAGATAGGGGAAATTTGCTGCTACGCTACATCTCACCTTCCACTTCGGGTAACCAACGAGGAGTGAGAACTATCCTCACCGTATCAATTGCCCATCTGTAATTTGTTTACCTCGCATAGTGGTTTTATCGTCTTTTGGGAGAGAGACATCACTAGTGAACATCACGGGACCCCGGTCCATATTCTCATCACTGTTTACACGCTTATTTACTTTTCTTCTTTTACTTTCAGTTGCTATCATTATCATTATCCCTTGTGTTTTGCTCCTTTGTAAACAACAAGACCGGAGAGATTGACAACCTCTCTGAACTTCGTTGGGAGCAAAGTTATTTGTGTCTATGTGCAGGTCCAGGAGAAGCAAGTGATTATCTTCAAACGGTGCATCACTTTCCGAACCACCTACTTATCATTTCCGGAGTCCCACGGGAGACAATCTTAAAACCTCGGTATCTTCACCGAGGGAAACTTGCCGCCACGATGCATCTCACCTTCCACTTGGGGTAACCAACGAAGGGCGAGAAGCAATTATCCTCTCTCGCCTATGAAGAAAATTTCGGGCGTCGTTGCCGGGGACTCCGATTGATAAGGTAGGGGAGTTGCCCACTACCTTTTACCTTTACTTTTTAGTCTTGTTAGTTTACCTTCCAGTTTTTATCTTTGTGTCTTATATCAAAAACCACAAAAATAGTTGCTACCTTTTGCCTTTGTCTTGCTTTGCCTAGTTATGTTATCTTTACCATGGGTGTGGAACCACCCAAATATGGTAGGATGGACATGTTTCACTTGGATCGTCTTCGATCAATTTGTGCTCGCGCTAAAAACCCAACCGACTTGGTTGAGGGAAAATCATTGGATGAGCATGCTCATTATACGCGGCACCGCCTATCTCAGAAAGGGAAACACTTATGGGACAAAATACAAACTTCTTATTGCTATGCTAAGTGTTTATGCTAAATTTATGATTTTACTTGATGCTCTAATATAGATCGTCAACACCTTCCTTTACAATGTGATTTTAATGAAAATGAGATCATATCTTCTTATGCTTAAGGTGTTTATGATTACTTTGATGTTGAAAATATTGAAGAATTTGTTGCTTTTAAGGGTGCTTATGAGATTGCTTCTTTGATTTAAAAGTATTACGATACTATTTACAAGTCTGAAAACTTTGCAGTTCTTGCTTATTGCTTTGAGAATTAAATTTGCAATGATTATATTGAGGATTTTAATAACAAAATGTTTGCTTCCCAAAAAGATGCCAACGGTTGCTATGAAGAGGAATCCTATGATTCTGAGGACTCAGTTGATACATCACTTTCTGATGAACTTAATACTTGCTTTGTTGATGGACAAGATGCCACTATGGATGATGCTTACAAAAATGAACTTGCTATAGTTCCTTATGTTAAGCACGAAATTATTGTTATTGCACCCACACTTGATCTCCCTATTATCCTTTAGAAATCTCCAACTCATATTCTAGAGAATTTTGCTCTTATGAAGGCTCAATGTGATGGGTTGCATTTATCTTATGATCCTAAAGACCGTGTTGAAAACTATACACGTGTGATTTTAGGTCATGAACAACATGATTTATGTGATAGTTATATTCTTGATGTTGTTCATGATACTTCTGAAAATTATTTTGAGAGAGGGAAGTTTGGTTGTAGAAACTTCCATATTACTACTAAAACTCCTCTCTTTATGTTGAAAGTTTTGAAGTTGTTCTTTTTCCACCTTCCTATGCATGTCACTTTGTGCTTCTTTGATTTATTGGTTTACAAGTTTCCTAGGCATAGGAAGTGGGTTAGGCTTAAACGTGTTTCATATTTTCTTCTTGATACTCTCTTTTGCTTCAAATCCTTATTTTCATGAGAACATCTTTTCATAATCTTTGTGCCTAGCTTAAAGGCGTAAAAGAAAGCGCTTGTTGGGAGGCAACCCAAGATGTTTTTATTTCTGTTTTTAGTGGTATTGATGATTGTTACTATTGTAGCAATATAATTGTATCTTTATTTTCATGCTTTGTGCCAAGTTATAGCCTCTTATGATAAGAGAAGCAAAAGTTGTGACAAGCTGTCCAGAAAACAGATTCTGTCTTCTTGACGGAAAAAATCGGATCAAATCACCAGTTCATCTTTTTGAGCTGAAGTTTTTACACAGCATGCTCTATACAATTGTTAAACTTTCGTATTTTCTGAGTTTTTTATTCGAGTTGCAGAAGTACCCCGAAAAAATTCTCTACTACCTGATGTTCTGTTTTTCACAAATTCTGCCACATTTTATCTCTCCTTACTTTTGCAAACCTTAAGCTTGCTTTTTCTTTGCAAAAAACTTTTGGAAATCTTGAGAAACAGTATCTATTCAAGAATATCCTTATATAAAGTGGGGGGATTATTTTATTAAGGTTACTAACCTCTCTAATCAGCTTATGATGAGTTATGTATGAAGGGAGTTTTCAGTTTGTGCGATGGAAGATGATGAAAGAAGATCCGGTAGTGTCAAGCCATCAAGCTTGGGGATGCCCCCATGCATCCCCAATAAATATTCAAGGAGACTCAAGCGTCTAAGCCTGGGGATGCCCCCGTGCATCCCCTTCTCCATCAACAATCATCAGTTCGTCCTTCGTCTCACTATATTTTTATCACTTCATGCGTTATGTGCTATTCTTGGAGCGTCTCGCTCTTTGGTTTTATTTTAGTTTTATTTAGTTTTGCTTGTTGTTCATAACAAGTTAGACCCCATCTTACTTTGTGTGGGAGAGAAACACGCTCCACTCCAATCTAGAACACATCATAGGATTTTGCATGCCTATATTTTTACTGTTGTGTGTTCTTTATCTTTTCTTAGCTACTGCCATGTTTAGTTTTAGTTTTAGTTTGTCTTTAGCAAGAGCCTTGGCTTTTGTTTAGTTTTTTGCTGGAACTCTCTTTATTTTTCATGTTTATCTTGTTAAGAGAGTTGGTTGTTGCACTGAGTTGTGTCTTGTCTTGAAAGTAGGTAATTGAGGTTGCTATTTAATTTGAGTAGTAACTTGCAATAGTTTTGAGGTATTGATGTGAGTAATGTTTGAACTTTTTGTGTCAGGATCTCTAGCCTATTAGTGATAGGTGTCGTATTTTGGGCAATCGTGTTTATTTTCAAAAACCTACAAAACTATTTGAGAACTCTAGCTACTAGATGGATCTCTAATCTTTGGAGGGATCAAATATTAGAGTACACTCGCGTACCATGAGTCGGGGATGCGCAAGGATAACCAAACCCCCATACACTCCTCCTCGGGGTACTTGTCTCTTTGTGAACCTCCTTATTAGATTGAGAGTTACCGATAATAAGTGCATGAATTCTTCGGACTAATGTAAGTATTGAAAGTTGACACTTCCACCTCCTCATATTTGCTAGCCTCTCATGTGTCGTGCATTGCCTTCTTCTCACTCCGAGAGTTGGCGTCCACCTTCGCCGGTACATCCAAACCCTTGGCATGATACGCTCTGTCATCATAAACCTCCTTATATCTTTCCTCAAAACAGCCACCATACCTACCTATCAAGGCATTTCCATAGCTTTTGGAGATATATTGCCATGCAACATCCACCTCTTCATGACTTGATCTTCATGTCATACATGTTCCTGCTACACTGGTTGCGGCATACATTGAATACATCATGATAGCTACATCTTCTTTATGATTTGAGTACCTTTTAAAGTGTGAAATATCTTCTATACCCTCTTGTAAATTACAGTGTTGCCCTTAAGTGAGGAAAAGATCCCAAAGTGGACAAAATAAAAGATCCCAAAGAGGACAAATGAGAGATAAATAGAAAGAGCCATTGAGGCCACCAAAAAAATACAAAAAAGAGAAAAAAAGAGAAAAAGAAAATAAAATGAGAGAAAGGGGCGACACTACTATCCTTTTGAAATATCCACACTAGTACTCCCTCTTATCCTTGTACTCCATAGACATGATCATTCATGCATATAGCTATGTGGGGACCTTCACACTATAGAACTTGGCTTGCATATTCCAAGGATGAGCCTCCTCAAAATATCTCTAGGTCTTCATGAGCGAGAAAGTTAGATGCACCCCCACTAGTTCCATTGGAGAGCATTTTAGGTCATATGTTCATCCGTTGCATGGCAATCCCTACTCCTCACATCATATCTATCATTTGGCCTTCTCGCCTATGATTGTCCTCATTGATGTGAGCCTTTCTCATCCTTTTTGTCTTCCTCCTCCACCATATTTCTCTCTTTGCCGTCCTAAGTGTCAACTCTCGTGCTTACGCTCATCCATTGCATGAGTGCTCAAAATATCGAAAAGGAGTGGATCAAATTGACTTGTACCTGGCTAGTGGTCTGGGGACTAGTCAAGATAACATTCCAAAGAAGACCAAGTGTGAAACTTTAGTAGATTGAGTTCTCAACACACACACAAAATACTTTTTTCTCGTATTCCCTATCCCTCTTCTTGCACGCGAACACCATTTGGAGACATTAGAGTCACGGACAGCGAGAGCTCTTTGTAGCGACCCCATTCAAACAGAATTGAAGTCTCTGTGCTCAAGTGCCAGTCCCTGGATCGAACTCGCTGGCACACACAGTATCATAGATGTATATCAAAGTACAAGTGCATCATTATTACAACGTATGATCCAGAGTAAAATAAATAACAAGTTTCATAGCTCAAGGCTAGCTTATTCAATATAAATATAGCGGAAGAAAAAGCAAGTAACGTGGAGTCCCATCAACAGCCACATGCGAACATGCTGAGTGTAGACTCGCAACCCCTAAATGCACCTTACTGATCGTCTGAAAAACCTGCAACACCGAAGGTTACAGCCCGACAACGGGTCAGTACATCTGATTTGTACGGCAAGTGACACGGAAAAATTTATATAAAGGACCTACAACTACATGCAAGGTAAGTCAAAGGAAAGGCTTATGGTTTTGTTTTGCAGAAAGCCAATTTTCTCCTGAACTAAACTAGTCAAAATTTTAAGTTGAACTTACTACTTAAGAACGAACTGGGCACACCAGTTCCAACACCACACCCTTTATTTAATCTTTCCCACTCAAATTATTATGGTGATTCGTATGTCAAGATCCTCCAGAAACAGTAATGTCTAGTAGCTCAAGGATGTCCATAACCGGGGACACGGCTAATCATGATTAGTTTTTACTCTGCAGAGATTAGTACACTTTCCCCGCTAGACTCAACCCGAAGATTGAGACGAAGTCTTTCAGAAGAGGTCACCTACACCCAACGGCAAGCCGGTACCACCTATCACATCTACATCTGCTAGCTTTGCACGGGAGAGGCTTCCTACATCATACTCAACTAAGCCAGAGCCCATATGGCCAGCGGCTGTACATGGACGATCCTAGTCACCAAGTATGTCTGATCTTTTTGAGCCTGGACGGCGCCCACTTACGTTCAGAGGGTAGCACCATGACGTACTGTCAACCACCAAACCAACCATTAGGGGTACAACCTGGTCTCGCCCTTAGATAAGGCACGAGCCCCCAGGAAGCACTCCCTGCCCGTCCAGAGGTGATTTCTAATTATGATAAAGTTGCTACACAAATTATTAAATAGCTCACATGCACTCCATGAATTTACACAGCCCAAACCACGTCTACAAAGCATAGCAATAAAGCAACAACATGGCTAGGTTGATCTACGGTAGACAAGTCAAGACATGTGGCTATCCTAACTGGTTTTGCAGCAACAGTAAAATAAACTACCTATCATGCAATAGGGTGATATTTCTTAACATAATGCATATAGAAAATATAGGTATGAATATGATCAAAGCATCACTTGCCTTCTTGCTGGTCCTGACGGTCACAATCCTCACAATACGAGGCGGCACACTCCGGACAATCTATACGAGCAAACATAGCACCAATCAACATATGTTCAATACAAATATTCTCAAACAGTAATAAACAGTCAAAGAACAGTACCAAACTTGTCTAACTGTAGCTAAAATTAAAGTACTTGTCAAAATAAAACCAACGCAAAAAAAACGGCGCAAACGGGCGCACCGGTAAAAAGTTACGGCTGCCGGAAGTTCAAATTTGGATCTTCTTGGGATTCAAATTTGAAAACTTCAAAATTCGGTAACACTTGGTCTACTCGCTAGATAATTTCTACACGGTCGCAACGCAACTGGAATCGCCCAATTCCGAGTTACGGTTAAAAAGTAGTCGCAAAGACGGTATCGGGGTGACACCGAGGGGTACCGGGGTCCTCTACTGTAAAAAGGACCCGGACGTAAATAAAAAAATTCCGAAAAACGCGATCAGGTCCTCGGGCGGTTTGGATCCAGATCTTGATTTTTTTTTCTGAAAACGAATCTAACTCTTTTTTTCTAGTCTCCTCACGCACGCGGGCACGAAGGCTAGCGGCCATGGCTGGCCAGCACGAGCTCGGCTCAGCCTGGGGCACTCCGGCCGAGGCCGGCGGCGGGGTGGCGGCCGTGGGGCGCGGGGTGCGGGCGCGGAGCGCAGGCGCCCTGGAGCGGCGGTCGTGCTGCTCGCGGCGGCGGCGCGGCGGCGGCGCTAGGGCACGGGGCGGCGGCTAGGCTACGGGCTCACCTCGAAAAGGCGTCAAAAACGCACTCCAGCGAAAATTCCGGCGAACTCCGGCGATGACGTCGTCGATGATGTCGGCGGCGGCGGGTCCTGCGGATTAGATTAGGGCTAACCAAAAAACGCTAAAAGGAAATAATCTAACCCTAAACGGGGCTATTTATAGACAGCCTCTAATCCCCTTTTTTTTAAACCGAGATAAATACAAAATCGGTTTGCGGACAAAAAAACAGAACAAGCCCATTAGGCCCAAAACAATATTAGACAAATCACGGGAATTTATTTTTAAATTCCGTCTTCGCCAATATTTTTAAAATAATAAAACTGAGTTTTTGGTTTTACAAAAATATTAAATAAAAATAAAAACTTTGCAACTTATCTTTAAATATTTTTAAAATACTTTTCTCGCATTTTAAAAATACCAAAAACTCCGAAAATTGATTTAAAAACTTTTCCGGAGCATAAATAAATTCCCAAAACAATTTTAGAAAATATTTATAACTCCAAAGTAAAATTAATAAGTCTCCCAAAATATTTTAAACTATTTTTCAACAAATTAAAAATGGGGATAAGTCCTTTTATATCCTCTCCAGCGAACTGCCATGTGTTGAAAAATGTTTAAAAATATTTTAAAACTCCAGAAAAATGCGGAAGCAGCATGAGATGCATATGATGATCCATTAACATCCGAATTTAGAAAATTGGGATGTTACAAACCTACCCCCCTTAAGATGAATCTCGTCCTCGAGATTCGGGCTGGCTAGCAAAGAGATGCGGTTGGTCTTGCTTCAGATCTTCTTCACGCTCCCAAGTTGCTTCCTCTTCGGTATGATGATCCCACTGAACCTTGCATAGTCTGATCGTCTTGGTGCGGGTAACTCTTACTGCAGTCTCCAGAATCTTCACAGGTTTCTCCTCATACGTCAAGTCACTCTCCAACTGAATTGCCTCAAGTGGCACTGTATCTCTCAAAGGGATATCTGCCATCTCTGCATGACACTTCTTCAGCTGGGATACGTGAAACACATCATGAACTCCTGACAAAGCTTCTGGTAACTCCAACTGATAAGCTACCTCTCCTCTTCGTTCAAAGATCTTGTAAGGCCCCACAAAACGTGGTGCTAACTTGCCCTTGATTCCAAACCTCTTGATTCCGCGAATTGGTGAAACTCTGAGATACGCACGGTCTCCAACCTCATAGGTTACATCCTTGCGCTTCGCATCTGCATAACTCTTCTGCCTGGACTGTGCTATCTTTAGTCTATCACGGATCAACTTGACTTTCTCCTCGGCATCTCTGATCAGGTCAGGTCCAAACAACTGACGCTCTCCTACCTCATCCCACATCAACGGAGTCCTGCACTTCCTACCATACCGTAACTCGAATGGTGCCATCTGAAGACTAGCCTGGTAACTTTTGTTGTATGAGAACTCAGCATACGGTAAGTTGTCATCCCAACTCGAACCATAATCCAACGCACAAGCCCTCAACATATCCTCCAAGATCTGATTGACACTCTCGGTCTGCCCATCTGTCTGAGGATGGAACGCTGTACTGAACTCCAGCCTAGTGCCCAAGGTCTCATGCAACTGACGCCAAAACTTCGAAGTAAACTGAGTACCTCTATCAGACACAACCTTGCTTGGAACTCCATGCAAACACACGATCCTGGACATATAAATCTTGGCTAGCTTGGCACTGTTGTAAATTTTCTTCACGGGAATGAAGTGAGCAACCTTGGTCAAACGATCAACAATCACCCAAATAGAATCATATCCTGACCGAGTCCTTGGTAAACCAGTAATAAAGTCCATACCTATCTGATCCCACTTTCAATCTGGTATAGGCAAAGGCTGCAACAATCCTGCTGGCTTCTGATGCTCAGCCTTGACCCTCTGGCAAACATCACACAAAGCAATATACTGGGCTATCTCTCGCTTCAGGATAGGCCACCAAAATCTCTCCCTCAAATCCAAATACATCTTGGTATTCCCGGGGTGAATAGAATAAGGTGAATCATGTGCCTCCTGAAGAATCAACTTCTTGATCTCTGCATCTTGCGGTACACAAATGCGCTTCTCAAACCAAATGGCTCCATGCTCATCCTCACGGAAACCCTCTGCTTTCCCTCTGGTCATATTCACTTTTATCTCATCAATTTCTGCATCACTCTTCTGAGCTTCTATGATTCTTTCCAACAGATTGGGCTTCACTTCCAATGTTGCCACATATCCCTTAGGAACTATCTCCAACCTGAGATTCTTGAACTGCTCACATAACTCACGTGGCATATCCTCAACTTTAGCAACATTGACATGACTCTTACGACTCAATGCATCAGCAACCACATTCTCTTTACCAGGATGATACTGCACATTCAAATCATAATCCTTAATAAGCTCCAGCCATCTGCTCTGCCTGAGATTCAAATCCTTCTGGGTAAAGATATACTTCAGACTCTTATGATCAGTAAAAACATCACAATGATTACCAACAAGATATTGCCTCCATGTTTTCAATGCATGAACAACTGCAGCTAACTCCAAATCATGTGTAGGATAGTTCTGCTCATGGTTCTTAAGCTGACGAGAAGCATAAGCAACAACTCTACCTCCTTGCATAAAAACACAACCAAGTCCTCGACGAGATGCATCACAATATACTTGGAAATCCTTATGTATATCAGGCAAACATAAAACAGGTGCAGTTACTAACCGTTTCTGCAACTCCTGAAAGCTGGCTTCACATGCCTCACTCCAAACAAACTTGTTCTCTTTCTTCAACATCTCAGTCATTGGTTTTGCAAGCTTGGAGAAATTCTCAATGAACCTCCTATAATATCCTGCAAGACCCAAGAAACTGCGAATGTCTCCAACTGTCGCGGGTGTCTCCCATTCCGTAACTGTTGAAACCTTGGATGGGTCCACAGCTACTCCTTCTCCTGACACAGCATGTCCAAGGAATCCGACCTCCTTCAACCAAAACTCACACTTGCTGAACTTGGCATACAACTTGTGCTCCCTGAGCTTCTCCAATACCAAACGCAAATGTGCCTCATGCTCTTGCTCATTCTTGGAATACACCAATATATCATCAATGAACACCACAACGAATTTATCCAAGAACTCCATAAACACCTTGTTCATCATATTCATGAAGTACGCAGGAGCATTAGTCAACCCAAATGACATAACAGTATACTCATACAACCCATACCTTGTAGTAAAAGCAATCTTCGGAATATCCTTCTCCCAAATCTTTACTTGATGATAACCAGAACGAAGATCAATCTTAGAGAATACACAAGCTCCCTCCAACTGGTCAAATAGATCATTAATCACAGGTAAAGGATACTTGTTCTTGATAGTAACATCATTCAGAGAACGGTAATCCACACACATCCTCTGGGTTCCATCCTTCTTCTCAAAAAACAACACTGGAGATCCCCAAGGTGACGAGCTTGGGCGAATGAACCCCTTTTCTTACAACTCTCTGATCTGTTCATTCAACTCTGCAAGTTCATTAGCGGGCATCCTATACGGTCTCTTAGCAATAGGCCCAGTGCCTGGTATTAAATCAATAAGGAACTCAATATCCCTATCCGGTGGCATACCTGGCAAATCCTCCGGAAACACATCCAGATACTCCCTCACAACACGCACATCATCCAGGCTACCCCCCTTAAGAGAATTCACCTGGGCGTGCTGATGCTTATACTTGGACACATATCTGATCTTCTATCCATTCGGTGTACGGAGAGTGATAGACCGACTGGCACAATCAATAACACCCTGGTACTTGGCTAACCAATCCATGCCCAATATAATATCCAAACCTTGTGACTTCAACACAATCAAATCTGTAGGAAAAACATGCTTCCCTATGGCTAGGCTCAACTACTGATAGCATCCCAAACTAGCTGACATCTCCGCTCCCGGTGAACTTATGAGCATATATGACTTAAGAACTACGGTAGGTAACTCATGCTTATCCACAAATACCCTCGATATGAAAGAATGCGATGCACCAGAATCAAAAAGAACAAGTGCGGGTACTGAATTGATAAAGAACTTACCAATCACAGCATCAGGCTCATCATAGATCTCCTCCACGTTGACATGGTTCACATGCTCCTTGTTGAAAGGATTGGGCTTGCTGACTCCAGAATTCCCATTGTTGTCCTTGTTCTCCGGGCACATGTTGGAGTAGTGTCCCATCTTCCTGCACTTGAAACACTGAACTCGACTAAGGTCCTTCTGAGCATTCACCACTTGACGGTTCTGGTTGTAGTTCTCTCCATTTCCATTTCCTTTCCCATTGCCATTGCCATTCTCATTCTTGTTACCATTGTGGTGGTTGTGGCCATTCTGATTGTGACCATTTCCACCATGATGGTTGTGTCCTCCATTGTGAACATGGCTATTCCCACCATTGTGGTTATGTCCATGGGTAGGTCCTCCATTGCCACCATAAGAATTGTGTGGCTTCTGATGCGGTCCAGAGTTATACTTGCAACCATTGTTGTTGTTGTACTTCCTCTTGCGGTTCTCAATGGCCTGCTGCTTGCCTTCCAACACAATAGCTTTGTCTATGAGCGCCTGGCAGTTAGCAAAAGTAGCCACTGTTAACTGGACTCCCAACTCATCATTCAGCCCTTCCAAGAACTTCTCCTGCCTTGCAGCATCATTCCTGACATCATCTGGAGCATATCTTGCAAGCTTGTTGAACACCTCAACATACTCGGCCACTGAACGGCCTCCCAGACACAAACTGCGAAACTCCTTCTTCTTCAAGCTCATGGCGCCTGCTGAAACATGTGCGGCGCGAAAATCAGACTGTAACTGCGCCCAAGTGATGGTGTCGATGGGGTAAGTCAGCAAGTAGTTGTCCCACCATGCTGCGGCAGGACCCTCCAGCAAATGTGAGGCAAACCTCACCCTCTCTGCCTCAGTGCAGCCAACTGTCTCCATATTCCGGCCCACTGAACGAAGCCAGTCATCCGCCACTATGGGCTCAGGAGTGCTAGAGAACCTCTGAGGATTCAACCTCAGAAATCTTGCGAGCGTGTCCACAGGTGGTGGTGGTGGCGCATTGTTGTTGTTGCCCATGTTCTGAGTGAGCAACTGAATCAACTGAACTTGTCCTTGAAGTAACTGCTGCATATAAGCTGGCACTCCATTGTTGTTGTTCTCATTCCCCGTGGGATCACGTCTCGGCGGCATCTGTTGGGTAAGAATAGGTAAGATTTAGACAGAAAGTAGCTAGGGAAATATACTCCTACCCATATGCTTATGATGATCATGGCAAGCATTATATATACAATACACCACAATACATATATCACCAATCAACTTCACCAAACAATATCACCATAGCATCAAACATATAACAATCATCAACCAATGCACTCATACGGAAAACCATCACATATCACACCATATAGTTTAAAATATCTTTTATAACTGATATAAGATCCTCAAAACAACCTCGGGTAATATAAGATCCTCAACACAACCACGAATAACATGAGAGTATATCAAGCAACCTAGTATTGCCACACCGAATAAGTCGACATGGTCAAATACGCTAACATGATAACGGTAGTAAACTAATAGCCGGTGAAGTAATTCTTAATGCTGTCTTTGCTAAACAGCATGCGGTATTCGCGCCCGCTACTGCGGTTGCGCCTTTTGGGACTCGGCTCTTCTTCTTCTGCCGAGGTGTCTACTTCTGGCTCCTCTTCTGGTTCTTCAATCCCATTGGCCTTCATCTTCTCCTTCAGCCTTGTCATCTCTGCTTGCATCTCCAACTTCTCCTTCTTCAGCTTGTTGTTGTCCCTCTTGAGCCTGGTGTTCTTCTGCTGCAACTCAGTAATGGTGTAGAGGTCTGACTGAGTGAATGCGTCCAAGAGCTATGTGAGCGGCCATGCGCACACACCACTCCTTCTCCTGGGCATGCACCTCGAATGACTCCGTGATCACCCTTTCCTCATTATCCATGCTTCCATCTCCACTTGCCAGTAGTCATCAGCTCCCCTAGTCTCCACGATGTCCGGCTGAAAGACCGGCGCGTAGATGTTCAGGAAGTGGCAAATCCCCCTGAGCTCAGGTCCAAACGCCATAGCACGGTATGATATAGTGGTCATCTATAATCAAAGAGAGGTAAGGCAAGATTAGAATAGGTATGAATACGAGATAGAGAAGGTAAGTAAGTACAAGACAGAGTGATATAAAGTAATTTTTTATTCCTATAGCTTTTCTAGTCCATTTCCTAGGGTCACGTCCTACAGTCAACACACTGCTCTGATACCATCTGTAGCGACCCAATTCACACAGAATTGAAGTCTCTGTTCTCAGGTGCCAGTGCCTGGATCGAACTCGCTGGCACACACAGTATCATAGATGTATATCAAAGTACAAGTGCATCATTATTACAACGTATGATCCAGAGTAAAATAAATAACAAGTTGCATAGCTCAAGGCTAGCTTATTCAATATAAATATAGCGGAAGAAAAATCAAGTAACGTGGAGTCCCATCAACAGCCACATGCGAACATGCTGAGTGTAGACTCGCAACCCCTAAACGCACTTACTGATCGTCTGAAAAACCTGCAACACCGAAGGTTACAGGCCGACAATGGGTCAGTACATCTGATTTGTACGGCAAGTGACACGGAAAAGTTTATATAAAGGACCTACAACTACATGCAAGGTAAGTCAAAGGAAAGGCTTATGGTTTTGTTTTGCAGAAAGCCAATTTTCTCCTGAACTAAACTAGTCAAAATTTTAAGTTGAACTTACTACTTAAGAACGAACTGGGCACACCAGTTCCAACACCACACCCTTTATTTAATCTTGCCCACTCAAATTATTATGGTGATTCATATGTCAAGATCCTCCAGAAACAGTAATGTCTAGTAGCTCAAGGATGTCCATAACTGGGGACACGGCTAATCATGATTAGTTTTTACTCTGCAGAGATTAGTACACTTTCCCCGCTAGATTCAACCCGAAGATTGAGACGAAGTCTTTCAGAAGAGGTCACCTACACCCAACGGCAAGCCGGTACCACCTATCACATCTACATCTGCTAGCTTTGCACGGGAAAGGTTTCCTACATCATACTCAACTAAGTCAGAGCCCATATGGCCAGCGGCTGTACATGGAAGCTCCTAGTCACCAAGTATGTCTGATCTTTTTGAGCCTGGATGGCGCCCACTTACGTTCAGAGGGTAGCACCATGACGTACTGTCAACCACCAAACCAACCATTAGGGGTACAACCTGTTCTCGCCCTTAGATAAGGCACGAGCCCCCAGGAAGCACTCCCTGCCCGTCCAGAGGTGATTTCTAATTATGATAAAGTTGGTACACAAATTATTAAATAGCTCACATGCACTCCATGAATTTACACAGCCCAAACCACGTCTACAAAGCATAGCAATAAAGCAACAACACGGCTAGGTTGATCTACGGTAGACAAGTCAAGACATGTGGCTATCCTAACTGGTTTTGCAACAACAGTAAAATAAACTACCTATCATGCAATAGGGTGATATTTCTTAACATAATGCATATAGAAAATATAGGTATGAATATGGTCAAAGCATCACTTGCCTTCTTTCTGGTCCTGACGGTCACAATCCTCACAATACGAGGCGGCACACTCCGGACAATCTATACGAGCAAACATAGCACCAATCAACATATGTTCAATACAAATATGCTCAAACAGTAATAAACAGTCAAAGAACAGTAGCAAAACTTGTCTAACAGTAGCTAAACTTAAAGTACTTGTCAAAATAAAACCAACGCAAAAAAGAAACGGCGCAAACGGGCGCACCGGTAAAAAGTTACGGCTGCCGGAAGTTCAAATTTGGATCTGCTTGGGATTCAAATTTGAAAAATTAAAACTTCTGTAACACTTGGTCTACTGGCTAGAGAATTTCTACACGGTCACAACGCAACTGGAATCGCCCAATTCCGAGTTACGGTTAAAAATTAGTCGCAAAAACGGTATCGGGGTGACACCGGGGGTACCGGGGTCCTCTACTGTAAAAAGGACCCGGACGTAAATAATTTTTTTCTGAAAAACGCGATCATATCCTCGGGCGGTTTGGATCTAGATCTAGAATTTTTTTTTCTGAAAACGAATCTAACTCCTTTTTTTCTATTCTCTCTCCTCACGCACGCGGGCACGAAGGCCAGCGGCCATGGCTGGCCAGCACGAGCTCGGCTCGGCCTGGGGCACTCCGGCCGGCGGCCAACTCCGGTCGAGGACGGCGGCGGGGGTGGCGGTCGTGGGGCGCGGGGCGCAGGCGCCCTGGAGCGGCGGCCGTGCTGCTCGTGGCGGCGACAGCTCACAGCGGCCGGCGGCGGCGCTAGGGCACGGGGCGACGGCTAGGCTACGGGCTCACCTCGAAACGGCGTCAAAAACAAACTCCGGCGAAAATTCCGGCGAACTCCGGCGATGACGTCGTCGATGATGTCGGCGGCGGCGGGTCCCGCGGATTAGATTAGGGCTAACCTAAAAACGCTAAAAGAAAATAATCTAACCCTAAACGGGGCTATTTATAGACAGCCTCTAATCCCCTTTTTTTCAACCGAGATAAATACAAAATCGGTCTGCGGAAAAAAAACAGAACAGGCCCATTAGGCCCAAAACAATATTAGACAAATCACGGGGAATTAATTTTTAAATTCCGTCTTCGCCAATATTTTTAAAATAATAAAACTGAGTTTTTGGCTTTACCAAAATATTAAATAAAAATAAAAACTTTGCAACTTATCTTTAAATATTTTTAAAATACTTTTCTGGCATTTTAAAAATACCAAAAACTCCAAAAATTGATTTAAAAACTTTTCCGGAGCATAAATAAATTCCCAAAATAATTTTAGAAAATATTTATAACTCCAAAGTAAAATTAAAAAGTCTCCCAAAATATTTTAAACTATTTTTCAACAAATTAAAATGGGGATAAGTCCTTCTATATCCTCTCCAGCGAACTGCCATGTGTTGAAAAATGTTTAAAAATATTTTAAAACTCCAGAAAAATGCGGAAGTAGCATGAGATGCATATGATGATCTATTAACATCCGAATTTAGAAAATTGGGATGTTGCACTCTTGCACCTAATATTCTTTTGTTACTTATTTCAATGATAATATAGACTCTTGCATGTTATGACTTGAATTGAATCACATATCTTGATTGTTTTACTGTTAAAAGTTCTTATATGGTTGATAGCATGTCACCACAGAAATTATGCTTGTTATCATTTACCTACTCCAGGACGAGCAGGAATTAAGCTTGGGGATGTTGATACGTCCCAAACGTATCGATAATTTCTGCTTGCTCCATGCATGTTTTGTGTGATATTGCTATGATCTAGATACATTTTCATACACTTTTGATCATATTTGGACTAACCTATTAACTTAGTGCACCCCAGTGCCAGTTTCTGTTTTCTGTTGTTTTTTATTTCAGTTTTCCCCCATATTAAAAGTGCTCCAAAAATTCGGGAAAATCAGATAGAAATCAGCGTGAAGGAACCTTCCAGAGTCCCGAAGGGGGACCAGGTGGGACCCACCAAGGCCCCAGGACGCCACTTGGCGCGGCCTAGGGCTTGGCCGCGCTAGGGGGCGCCTGAACCCCTGGTGTCCCCCCTGGCTGCCCCCCCTTCGCCTATATATCTCCTGTGACGTGAAACTTCCGAAGACAGAACCCTTTTCGCGCTCTCGTCTCTGTTCCGTCGCCGTCGCGCTTCCAAGATCGGGAGCACCAGAAGACCTCTTACCGGCACCCTGCCGGAGGGAGGATCAACCTCCGGGAGCCTCCCCTCCACCATGGACGCTTCCCGGATGTGTCGTGAGTAGTTTCCTTTGGACCATGGGTCCTTGATCAGTAGTTATGTGATGTTCTCCTCCCCTCTTTGTTCTTCATGGTTTAGACCTCGTGAGCTGCCCTACATGATCGAGGCACATATGTAATCTTTATGTTGTTGCTATGCTGAGTTTGATGGGATCTGATGGATTATGAGATTATATTTAGATTGTGATAGAGTAATATATTTGGTTTTTATCTTTTATATTTTTGTTCCTAAGTAATTCTCGCATGTTCTCCGTTGCTGTTTATTGCTTTGGCCAAGTAGTAGGTACTAACTCCAAGAGGGAACGTTATGCTCGATTGTGGGTTCATGCCCCCTGATGACACGCTTGAGTGACAGAAACATGAGTCTGGGGGATGTGTTGTTGCCACAAGGGGGAAAACGACGGTGCTTGTAACCGCGGTTGCAAGGATTGTTTACTTTACGCAAAGTTCATTTTAATGCAGTTGTCTGTTGCTTTGGGTTTACACTTTCGGTGGGGCTCGCAACTTAATACCAGCGAGATGTTCTGGATAGATATCTTAAGGTGGATGATTAGTAGTATATAGTTAGCATTGCGGTGCGTTTATAATCCTGTCAATTTCTCATCTATAATTTGTTTACCTCGCATAACAGTTTTATCGTCTTTTGGGAGAGAGACATCACTAGTGAACATCACGGGACCCCGGTCCATATTCTCATCACTGTTTACACGCTCATTTACTTTTCTGCTTTTACTTTCAGTTGCTATCATTATCATTATCCCTTGTGTTTTGATCCTTTGTAAACAACAAGACCAGAGAGATTGACAACCTCTCTGAACTTCGTTGGGAGCAAAGTTATTTGTTTCTGTGTGCTGGTCCAAGAGAAGCAAGTGATTATCTTCAAACAGCGCATCACTTGCCGAACCACTTACTTATCATTGCCGGAGTCCTACGGGAGACAATCTTAAAACCTCGGTATCTTCACCGAGGGAATCTTGCCTCTACGTTGCATCTCACCTTCCACTTGGGGTAACCAACGAAGGGCGAGAAGCAATTATCCTCTCGCGTATCACTCATCGATCAAGCTCAAGCATGTATAACATGAAGATCAGTTCATGAGATGGTGGATGTTGCATGGCAATGTATCTCGGAAAGGCTATGGAAATGCCTTGATAGGTAGGTATGGTGGATGTTTTGAGGAAAGATATAAGGGGGTTTATGATGACAGAGCGTATCATGCCAAGGGTTTGGATGCACCAGCGAAGTATGCACCAACTCTCGAGGCGAGAAAGGGCAATGCACGGTACTGAGGAGGCTAGAAAAATATGGGTGGTAGAAGTGTCAACTTTTGAATACTTACATTAGTCTAAAAAACTCATGCACTTATTATCGATAACTCTCAATCTAATCATGAGGTTCACAAAAATACAAGTACCCCGAGCAGGAGTGTATGGGGGTTTGGTTATCCTTGCAAATCCTCGACTCATGGTACGTGAGTCTACTCTAATATCCGATCCCTCCAAAGATTAGTGATCCATCTAGTATCTAGAGTTCTCAACTAGTTTTTTTTTAGTTCTTCGAAAATAAACACGGATTGCCAAAAATACGACATCTATCACTAATAGGCTAAAGCTCTTGACACCAAAAGTTCAAAAATTACTCAAAACAATACCTCAAAACTATTGCAAGTTACCACTACAATTGAATAGCAACCTCAATTACCTACATCAAGTCAAGACACACAACTCAGTGCAACAACCCAAATCTCTAAACAAGATAAACATGAAAACTCAAGATAGTTCCAGCAACAACCTAAACAAAAGCTCTTGAAAAGAAATAAACAGGAAAACTAAGAGCTAAACATGACAACAACTACGAAACAATAAAGAACACTCACAAAAAGAAAGATAAGCATGAAAATCCTATGATGTGTTCTAGTTTAAAGTGGAGCGTGTTTCTCTCCCACACAAAGAAAGCTGGGTTCTAACTTGTTATGAAAAGCAAGCAAAGCTAAAGAAGACAAAACAGTAAAGAGCAAGACGCTCCAAGCATAGCACATAACGTATGAAGTAATAAAAATATAGTGGAATGAAGGACGAACTGATAATTGTTGATGGAGTAGGGTATGCACGGGGGCATCCCCAAGCTTAGATGCTTGAGTCTCCTTGGATATTTCTTGGGTGCATGGGGGCATCCCCACGCTTGAGCGTTTGACACTCCCGAATCTTCTTTCATCATCTTCCCTCAAACAGTTGAAACTCCCTTCATACATAACTCATCATAAGCTGATTAGAGTAGTTAGTACCCATAATAAAATAATTTGATTGTGCTGGAAATAACAATATTATTGAAGAGCTATTGTTTCTCAAGATTGCCAAAAAGTTTTTGCAAAGAAAAAGCTAGAGCAAGATTTGAAAAACTGGGCAAACGCAAAACAGGGCAGAATCTGTGAAAAACAGACCAGCAGGTAGTAAATAATTTTTTGGGGGTACTTCTGCAACTCAAATCCAAAAAACTCATAACAGATGCACGAAAGCTAATTGTATAGAGCACACTGTCAAAAAAATTCAGATAAAAAAGATGATCTAGTGATTTTAGCAGAATTTTTCCGTCAAGGGATATAATCTGTTTTCTGGACAGCACGTCACAACTTTTGAACTTTCTTGCAATCAGAGGCTAAACTAGGCACAAAGCTTGAAAATAAAGATACAATGATGTTGCTACAGTAGTAACAATCATCCAGACCACTAAAAATAGCAGAAGAAACAAATCGGGTTGCCTCCCAACAAGCGCTTTCTTTTACGCCTTTCAGCTAAGCATGAAGATTATAAGAGATGCTCACAAAAGAATAAGAGTTGAAGCAAAAGAGAGCATAAATAAGCAATATGAAACACATTTACGTCTAACCCACTTCCTATGCATAGGCATCTTATAAGAATATAAATCAAAGAAGCACAAAGCAACAAGCATAGGAAGGTGGACCAAAAACAACTTAAAAAAATTCAACAAATAGAGAGGTGTTTTAGTAACATGGAAGTTTCTACAACCAACCTTTCCTCTCTCAAAATAATTTTCAGTAGCATCATGAACAACATCAAGAATATAACTATCACATAAAGCATGTTTTTCATGACCTACAAGCACACATGTATTGTTTTCAACACGGTTTTTAGGATCGTAAGACAAATGCAACCCATCACATTCAGCCTTGATAAGAGCACAATTCTTTGGAATATGAGTTGGAGATTTCAAAACGATAATAGGGAATCAAGTGGGGGTGCAATAGCAACAATTTCATGGTTAACATAAGGAACTATAGAAATTTCATCTTCGTAAGCATCATCCATAGTGGCATCATGGCCACAAGTATAGAAGTCATCAACTTCATCAAAAAGGGATATCTCAAAGGACCATAGGGTCATAACACTCATATAGGGTAAGAGTCAAAGAGTTACTCTCATTAGAAGGTAGACATGGATGGCTCCATTCTTCCTCCTTTTGTTCGTCACTCTCCTCCACTTTTTCATCCAAGGAGCTTTCAGTTTCAGCAATTTCTTCTTCCATAGAGTCCTGCAAAACATTAGTCTCTTGCTTTGGGGGAGAGATTCTCTCAAGATGATCAGTAATATAATAATTTGCATTGTAAATTTCAAAGCAATAGTTAAGTATATCAAGACTCTCAGATATGTAAGCGGCATCATCAATATTTTTAAGAAGACAAGTAATTTTGTAGGCACCCTTAAAAGCAAAAAATTCTTCTATTTGCCCTGCATCATAAAAAAAATTCCCTTAGCATAAGAAGCTAAGGTTTCATCATCATTGTACTCACATTGGAAAGCAAGGTGTTTATGCCTCATAAATCAACAAGATTCATCCCTGCAGAAAGATATATTATCTATCGAGCACAAGTTTCTAGCATATTCATACAACTGATGTAGTAGTCTCCATAAGTGTATCCCCTTTTGAGACAAGTGGTGTTCCTTGTAATATTCTTGTTGATCCTTAGTGAATCCTCCATGCCAATAGGATCTGGTTTCAAAGAATTTAGGCATTGGTGGCAAGCATGGAACTAGACATGCTATTTTTTGGGTTTTTGGTATAAGACACAAAAGAAAAAAGTTAAACGTAAACTAACAAGACTAAGAAGCAATGATAAAAGATAGTGTGCAACTCCCCTATCTTGAAGAGTGTAGTGCCCGGCAACGGCGCCAGAAATTACTCTTGATGGCACTGAAGTAGTGCTCCTCGTTGGCTACGTACCCCAAGTGGAAGGTTGAGATGTAGCGTAGCAGTAATTTCCCTCGGTGAAGATACCAAGGTTTGTCTCCAGTAGGACTCCGACGACTACAAGTAGCAGACAACGGCGCTAGAAATTACTTGATAGCGCGAGAGCTGACGTGGACCTGCACACAGATACAAATAACTTTGCTCCCAACGAGTACAGAGAGGTTGTCAATCTCTCCGGCCTTGTTGTTTAAAAAGGGTCAAACGCAAGGGTAGATAGTAGTGATAATTGCAACAGAAAGTAAAAGTAGTAAATAAAGTGAAGGTGTAAACAGTGGTGGAAATATGGACCGGGGTCCCATGAAGTTCACTAGTGATGTCTCTCTCCCAAAAGATGATAAACAGCTATGCGAGGTGAACAAAGTATAGCTGGGAAATTGACAGGATTAAAAACGCACCGCAATGCTAACTATGCTACAAAAGAAAGGAATAGGCTCAAAAGCATGGGCAGTATGCCAAGATAAGTAGACCGAAATCCATCTGCATCTACTCACTAATCATCCACCTTGAGGTATCTATCCAGAACATCTTGTTGGTATTAAGTTGCGAGCCCCTCCCAAAGTGTAAACCCAAAACAACAGACAACTGCATTAAAAGAACTTTGCGTAAAGTAAACAATCCTTGCACCCGCAAGTACAAGCACCGTTGTTTTCCTCCTTGTGGCAACATCACATCCCCTAGACTCATGTTTCTATCACTCAAGCTAGCCATTGGGGGGCATGAACCCACAATCATGCATAACGCTCCCTCTTGGAGTTACGATCCATCACTTGGCCAAAGTAATAAAAAGCAATGAAGAACATGCAAGAATTACTAAAGAACATAGATATAAAAGGAGAAGAACCAAATATATTACTCATCGCAATCTGAACATAATCTCATAATCCATTAGATCCCAGCAAACTAAAATAGCAACAGTAGAAAAATTACACGAGAATGGTCGAGTTTTGTACACGAAGTATCACTGGTTTTTATCATAACCATCTTTAAATTTCACCACATACATTGTTGGTGAAATGATGAAAACACTCCAAGTTTCATCCATTTTAGAGATCATTTGAATTGATTAACAATTTCAGGGTCGTGTTGCTCGAAAATGATTCACATGTTCCATTATATTTATCAAATGAACTCAAAATTGTTTGACATTTTAGGATACCAGTGTGAGTGCTTAATGTTGAACACACACACACACACACACACACAAAATGGAGGCTAAAGGATTTTTGAAAGACATGTTGTCTTTGTAATGTGGTTGTTTCACGTAGAAACCCTGACATTTCATTAGGAATGGCCCAGTTTTGTACACTAAGTGCCTTCAGTTTGTTTCATAATCCTCTCAATTTTTTACCACGTACCATGTTCGTGGAATGATGACAGGATTTCAAATCTCATCCTATTCAGAGGTCATTTTAATCAACTTTCAATTTCATGGGCATTTTGTTCAAAAATATATCACTAAATGCAATAATATTTAGAAAATGAAGTCGCAACTGTCTGAAATTTTAAGATGTTAGTTTGAATGCTTAATGGTGAACACATAAAAAGTTTGGGGTTCAAATCACTTAAAAATAATATATTGTATTTGTAATGTGTATGTTTCGAGTAGAAACATCGATGCTTCGAAGTGAATGGTACAACTTCATACACGAAGTACCACTGGTTTTCAACATAAGAATCTTTAAATTTAACCACATACATTATTGGTGAAATGATGACAACATGCCAAGTTTCATCCAATTTAGAGTTCATTTGAATTGATTTTCATTTCCAGGGTTGCTTTGCTCGAGAATGATTCACCTGGTACATTATATTTGTAAAACGAAGTAAAAAGTGTCTCAAATTTTGGGATAGCGGTGTGAGTGCCTATTGCTTAACGCATAAAAAATGGGGGGTTTAAAGGATTTTATAATAACATGTTGTCTTTGGAATGTGGTTGTCTCACATAGAAACTCTGATATTTCGATAGGAATGACCCATTTTGTACACGAAGTACCCCTATTTTTTATCATGATAATATCAAATTTACACAACATATCGGTCTCGTGAAACGATGACAGCATGTAAAGTCTCAAACTGATTAGTCATCCTTTGAATTGGTTTTCAATTTGAAAATCATTTACGGTTCATAACCACCAGCTCTTACAACGCAAACGGATATATTCATATATGTGTATGTTTTTCCATCAGTACTGCAAAGCAAATCGGTGAGAAATTTGGATAGCTTCGGATGGAAGCCTTCGTTAGGAGGCGTTCCACTTACGTTTTCGTATCCCAAACGCTTCTTCATTATAAACTGTGTGCATGTACTTTGATAAAAGCCAGTCAATCAGGTTGCAGAACCAGCTCCTCGTGAATCGCGCTGAGATCCAACGACTACCATTGTGCGCTACGGTTACGATATTTTTTCCAGCTGGTTTTTGAGACGGTCAACAGGGTTTTCCAGTGTTCGACCAACATTCAAATAATGCAGTTTGTAAAATACGTGCCACCGGTTTTTGTCATAATACTCTCAATTTTTTACCACATACCATGTTCGTGAAATGATGACGACATGCCAAATCTCATCCCATTTAGAGGTCATTTAATCGACTTTTAATTTCATGGTCCCTTTTGCTAAAAAATAACAATAAATGCATAATATTTATCAAACGAGGTCCAGACTGTTTGAAATTTTATGATGTTAGTGTGGATGCTTAGTTGTGAACACATCAAAAGTTTGGGATTCAAATCATTTAAAAAATAATATGTTGTATTTGTGATGTGGTTTTCGTTAGAAATCCTGATGATTCAAAGGGAATGGTCGAGTTTTGTACACGAAGTATCACCGGATTTTATCATAACCATCTTTAAATTTCACCACATACATTGTTGGTGAAATGATGACAACATGCCAAGTTTCATCCTATTTAAAGATCATTTGAAATGATTAACAATTTCAGGGTCGTGTTGCTCGAAAATGATCCACTTGTTCCATTATATTTATCAAATGAACTCAAAATTGTTTCAAATTTTATGATTCCAGTGTGAGTGCTTAATGCAGGACACACACACACACAATGGAGGCTAAAGGATTTTGGAAAGACATGTTGTCTTTGTAATGTGGTTGTTTCACGTAGAAACCCTGACATTTCGATAAGAATGGCCCAATTTTGTACACTAAGTGCCTTCAGGTTTTTTCACAATCCTCTCAAATTTTTACCACGTGCCATGTTCGTGGAATGATGACAGCATGTCAAATCTCATCCTATTCAGAGGTCATTTTAATTGACTTTCAATTTCATGGGCATTTTGTTCAAAAATATATTACTAAATGCATAATATTTAGCAAATGAAGTCGCAACTGCTTGAAATTTTAGGGTGTTAGTGTGAATGCTGAATGGTGAACACATAAGAATTTTGGGGTTCAAATCACTTGAAAATAATATGTTGTATTTGTAATGTGGATGTTTTCGGTAGAAAGACCGATGCTTCGAAGTGAATGGTACAACTTTGTACACGAAGTATACCACTGGTTTTTATCATAACCATCTTTAAATTTAACCACACACATTGTTGGTGAAATGATGACAGCATGTCAAGTTTCATCAACTTTAGAGTTCATTTGAATTGATTTTCATTTCCATTGTTGTTTTGCTCGAAATGATTCACCTAGTACATTATATTTGTCAAATGAAGTCAAACAAGTTTGAAATTTTGGGATACCTGTGTGAGTGTCTATTTCTTAACAAATAAAAAAATTGGTTGTTTAAAGGATTTTAGAATAACATGTTGTCTTTGTAATGTGGTTGTCTCACATAGAAACCCTGATATTTCGATAGGAATGACCCATTTTTGTACACGAAGTACCCCTATTTTCTAGCATGATAATCTCAAATTTACTCAACATTCCGGTCTGGTGAAACGATTACAACATGCAAAGCCTCATACTGATTAGTCATCATTTGAATTGGTTTTCTATTTCAAAGTCCTTTAGGGTTTATACCCACCAGCTCTTACAACCCAAACGATTTTATTCCTATATATGTATGCTTTTCCATCTGTACTACAAAGCAAATGGTGAGAAATTTTGTTACGTGTGCTTAGTAAACACTATCCCGCGGCCCGCCCGCCCTATATGAACCCCTGCTTTTAGGTCCATTCTTGGCTTTATGCCGTGTCTCTCGCGAAGATTTGTGGCCATGGCGTCCCGGCGCAGTTCCCTGCCCGGCGTGGTGAAGCTTGCCGTCAAACCTCCATGGTGGAGGAGTGATGGGTGTGGCAGATCTGCGTCAATCTTCCTTAATAAGCGCCTCTTCTGCATCTGGCCCTTCTCCCTTCGACGTCCTCCATGGTGGTGGAAGAAAGGGGATCGAGGACAGATCTGGTGTCCCCGTCCCTGATCTGCAGCAAGTTGGGTTCTAGTTCCAGGGTGGAAGGAGACATTCATGTGGCTCCTCTTCAGTGTTGGGCACATATAGATCTTCATTGTGTTGATGGGGTTCAAGCTTATGGCAGAGGCTCTCATGGCGGAGGTGGTGGTGCTGTCTTCGACGAGCTGATGCATCCTCTGGCTTAAAGGAAGCCGCAAAGTTATCCTCCTTCGAAGGCAGCCGTTCTTCTTGCTGGTAGCCAGCTTCATCGGCGCCCTCGTTGTCCCAAGTAGGCAGTTCCCCGGCGACGCGCGAGGTGTATCCGGCGAGAGGACAAAGGACCTGATCGCGTTTTATTTTTCTCTCCAGGGTCCTTCTTGCAAAAGTCTAGGGACTTGTTGTTTTGTCTTGTTTTCCTAGGGGTCTTGTGTAAGTTCTGGTGTTTTAACACCCTTGATTAATAAAGTGTTTTTAATGTTAAAAAAAGATTGTCAAGTATTCTCTCCGTTATCCAATATAATATTTTCTTTTAAACTTTAATATAAAATACATATAAAGCAAAATTAATGAATCTACCTTCTAAAAATATATCTGTATAACCGTATTAAAAAATAAAAGAAATTATATTTAGAGAAGCAAGGAGAGTAAAAAGAATGGAGAAAATAGCACTGATTCTAGTTGGTATGATCAATTGAGTAGGAAACTGGAACTCGATCAATTTTCATCTCAGTCACGCTTTGTCACGCTTTTAAAGCTCGGTAAGTGTGGGTGGTCGATAACCACATCCCAGTAAAGAAAAAGAAGGCGCACAGACCCTGTAATCCACTGATGCTGGCTGGTCAAAGAAGGCATTCAAAATGGATTTGCACTCAGGGCAATAAATAAGAATACTTTGAACGGCCACTGCATTGACCGGTTTTGGGGGCTACTGAATGAATAACTACGAGCCTACACAGAGGGGCTCCTCACTCGCACCAAATTTATCCCTACTACACATAACCAAGACAATAGAGATGGATATATCTAGCAAATTAGCTAGAGAATGGGGCTAATCAGGAAGCAATTAGTCACTGAAACCGGAAACCGGCCATTGGAGACGGTCTTCGGTCAAGATGAATCGAACTTGTAGTACTTATCGACGGCGGCGACGACGTCCCAGGTGCAGCTGAGCCCCTTGGGGAAGACAACGAGGTCGCCGGCGCCGAACTCCACGCACTCCGACGAGCCCTTGATGTGCGCCTTCACCTTGCCCTTCACCAGGTAGCACATCTGCCTGGCGTCGAACTTGACCGGAAACTTCCCCGTCGGGCAACCCCACCTGCACGACCAGCACCACACACAACCATTGCGCACGCCTACTTAGACGCCATGGAAATGGAACAAACATCAAGAAATAGCTGGAACTGGTGATCGGTCGACCGGTCAGCAGCTCTACTACTCACTTGGGCCAGGACCTGACGCCGAGCTGAACGAGGCGCGACTCCGGCGGGTTGTGCTCGACGGCGACAGACAGGCAGGGCGGGTCCATGTCCATGGTGACCGGGCTTGAGCTCGAGGCCATGAGCGCCGGAGGGGGAGGAGGGAGAGAGGGTTGGATGAAGCTGGATGGTTTGTGTTAGTTTGGTAGGTGTTGAGGGAGGCCTCTGGCTGTGGGAGTCTAGGCTAGGGGAAAGGGCAAGGCTCCAAAGGCAAGCATGACCGGTAGCTTCCCTGTATTAGTACGCCGGAGTGGAGGAATCTCTTTCTCTTCTCGTCGTTAGTGGTGAGCCATGGGTGATTGTTTATTATTTCCCTCCAGCATGTGTACATATTGGACAGTTGATTCAGTTGGCGATATCTCGTGATATATCCACATGCCTTCTAATAAGTGTCAAAATAAGCAAATTAGCCTATAAAATTTATACAAAATGAATTAACTACGCTTTGAAAGGACGTTAGATTAAGGAAGGAAACGCCCCCCTCAAAAAAAATAAGGAAGGAAACACCAAGGTTTTCGATTTATGTGGGCACGCCATCGTTCGCTTTTTCTCTCCAAGAAATACTGTTTTGGCTACGGGAGAGGCACATCTATGTTTTAATATGAAAACAAAGATACATAACAACTTACATGAAGGATCCTGAAGAAACTAAAAATTACAATAAGCCTCCTACATCTTACGAAAAAGACCCTAACAAGGGTAGGAAAAACACGATCAGATCCAAACTGCTTCTTGATAGATAATCACTGCTGGGCGCCGGGGATAGACCACTTGGTCTGGCGCGACGATCCGTTGTGACAGACCACAGACTCCGACAAGAAGAACTATTGCCTCCCTTTGGCCTTCGAGACCGAGAGGAAAGACAAAGGTCGCCCTTCGGTCAGAAGACCAGACGGATTGAAGAAGCAGACCGACCAGCCACCATGGGCGCCACTATGTCTTCTCCTCCATCATTTGCCAAGCTCTGGATCCCCATGGCCATCTGTATTCTTGCAAAAGCATTTTTCCCATATAGAATGGAGACCTAGCCGTCGTCGAAAGCGTGAATCCGACGAGGCCTGGCTCGAAGCAACACCAATCGGGTGAATCTTTCCCCACCTTTTCTCACCACCACCACGATGGCCAATAGAGGAGGAAGAACTCACAAGATCAGACCCACCCAAAGAGACATCGCGCTTATTGAAGCAGGATTCTCCAGATCCTCCATCATCTCACTTTCCACACCATGGTGATCAAGACGGAGAGGACTCCAGCAAGCGCCAGGTGCTGCGCGAGAGCACCCAATCCCTGTGAACTATCGACATCAAGCCAAAACACCTACTATGTGCAGCATCCGAGCCACCTCTTCCATTCACATTCCATACGGTGGTATCGCCAGAGAGGAAGGATGGAGGGACGGGAGACCACATGAGACTCTCAAGATCGGGGGAGAATGAGAGAAGGAGAGGAGAGTCTAGCCGATGGAATTTTCGTAGGATTGAGGGATAGACACTGATGGCTGATGAGGCACATCTGTGTAAAAAGGGAGAATCCACTAGAATGAGGTTTAGAAAAAATATTTGAAAACCTTTTTTCATAGAGGTAAAATGCCTCCCGAGAACAAATAAGAAAAAAGTCCTAAACATTATGTGAAAGGTACCTCAAGATGTAGAAATACAACAAGATTTTGGGGAGTGAATTGCAAGAAACCACCACATTGAAGCGACCTTTTGCAGAAAACACTCTTCTACGTTATTTTACAGAAACCATTAATTTTGTGCCTAATTTTTTGCAGAAAACACTAGTCCTCAAGTTAAAGCGATTTAAACGCGCTTATGACAGGTAGGGCCCGATTTTATCGACGTGGCATGTTGAATTGGTCTTTTTCATAAAGACCCTTCCTCCCCCAACAAAAAAAACCCTCCTTCTTCCCATCCCGATCCAATCTGGATCAGATCCTACTGCCGCCACCAGTTCTCACACGGCACCGTACCCCCGCCGGCTCCCTCTCTGCCGCCCACCACCATCCCTCCCGCGGCGCTCCTCCGGCCTCCCAGCACCACCGTTTCGCCCCCCCCCCCACCCCCGGTCCTCTTCCCCTCCCGACCCACCGGCCGCCCAGCACCACCGTGCCCTCGTCCCACCGACGGCCACTCCGTCCGCGGCCTCGTCGGCGTCCTCGCCTGTGCCCAGCGTCCAGCCCTCGTCGGCGTCCTCGCCCCTCCACGGAGTCCGCGACCCGTCGTCTTGGGGCTTGGTCGGACTCGTCCTGGCGCCCGCGACCCATCATCTTGGCGCCGGCCAGTGAAGCGGCCTCCGGTGGCCAGCCGACCCTGGCGCCTTCCGGGGCTGCAGGCCCTTTGGCGTCGCCGTTGCGCCATTAAGCGCCAGCACGCGGCTGGACCCTCGGCTCCTGATAAGTACAAAATGAATCACTATTTTATATAGTAATTCTTTCTTATTCATTGATATATTTCATGTTATGATGTTGTTCTTATGTTGTTTTGGCTTATTTTACACAGTTTGCAACTTTTCGATGCTGAAGCAGCAGACGTAGGATTCAGCGGTAAAAAGTGGACATTGAGTTGCTGAAGAAGAATACCTCCAAATTACCTGAAAATCAACGGAGGGCATTTTTCAGAAGATTAACGAAGACACGCCGAGGAGGGGCCAGAGGGGGCCACAGGGTGCTCAGGCGGCCACCCGGCGCGGCCCCACCCCTGGCCGCGCCGGGAGGACGCCTGGACCCCTGGGGCAACTCCCGGCTCCCCCCTCTGGCCTATATATCGCTCATATACCAAAAACCCTAAAAAGGAGAGAGTTTCCGGAGTTCCGCCGTCGCTCCGTGGCGGAAACCTACAGAGAAGAAAAGATATCTCCAGTGGGCAGATTCCGCCGGGGAGAACACCTCCCGCAAGGGGAGATCGTCGCCATCGTCATCACCATCGTCATGGGCATCATCGAGATCATCATCAACATCATCCCCAACATCAGAACCATCTCCATCGCCATCCAATCTCACCTCACAAGTTCAACTTGTGTTGTAATCCGTACTATCTATCCTCTCTACTCTACCGGTGTTGATTACTACTGTGTGATGAATGTTATTGAGTTTTGTTGGAGAATTATCGTTGTGACCATATTGTTTATCATCTATTTATCCCCACTGATCATGATCTCTTTTATGTCTTGTGAGTAGTTATTTTAGTTCTTGAGGACATGGGAGAAGTCTGGTTGTTAGTAGTCATATGATGTTGAAGTAATATGTATTGTTTGATATTTAAGTTGTGTTGTTATTTTCCTAGTGGTGTTGTGTGAGTCGAACACTCAAAACTTCGCTTTATTAAGGACCTAGGGGAATACATTGTGTACAAAGGATGCTTACAGTGGGTTGCCAGAGTGACAGAAACCTGAACCCCAGTTCGCACTCTTTTGCACAAGGGAACAATGGATCATCGATCGTATTGCTATGGTTAGGCTTTTGCCTTAATTACTATCTTGTATTTGCGGATGCTTGCAAGGTGTTTAATCATAAGAGTGCACTTATCTTAGTCTAGAGGGTGCACTAGCATAGATCCACCCACTCAACACTTATCAACTCGGCACATAGTACCGATACGGAATATGGCGAAAACACATGACTATTTCTCCCGTGTGTCCTCAAGAACGCTTTAGACTTTATAAGTTCAGTTGCTAGGCCTATCCTTTGCTCAAAACGATCAGGCCACTTGTTACCCCTTAGTGCTCTTCACTTTGCTCGCTTTTACCTTTTTGCTGCTTATATAAAAAATCCCTAAAAAGTTATCTTTCAGTTGCTGTAGCTATTTGTTTACCAAAGTCACTTACCAATACCTTCTGCTCCTCGTTGGGTTCGACGCTCTTATTTATCAAAAACGGTACAAACAATCCCCTACAGTTGAGGGTCATCAAGTACTGTTCTCTGGCGTCGTTGCCGGGGAGCGTAGCGCTATTAGTAAGTGAAGCTGGTAAGGAAGTCTTTATATTTCTGTTTTTATTTCGCTGTGGCTACTTTTGTCCTTATGGACACCTCTACTCTTGGATCGTTGTTTATGGGGAAACGCCCCACGACTGTGGTGGTCACTCTTACCCCTACTGAAATTGTGCCTTGCAAAATACCATCTGGTATTATCGATCATGTCTTAGCTAATCGTTATGCAGGAGATAGACATCCAGGTGAACACTTGCTATATTTATCACAACTATGTTCATTATTTAAGCTTGCAGGTGTGTCACTGGAGTTCGTCATGAAGAAATTATTCTCCATATCAGTTATAGGTAAAGCTTCAGATTGGTATAAGCTCCTTGATAACTCACATCTACTTAGTTGGGAAGAGCTTATGTCTCTCTTTTAACAAAGTTTTACCCTCTTCATGAAATTCATCGATACAGGAACTACATCTACAACTTTTGGTCTCACGACGGAGAGAGCATCGCTCAAGCTTGGGGGAGACTTAAATCCCTAATGTTCAAATGTCCTATCCATGAACTCCCCAAAGAAATTATAATTAAAAAAAATTATGCCAGTCTCACTCGTCAGGATAAGGAGATGTTGGATGCCTCCTCTAGCGGGGTATTCCAAACAAGAAGTTTCGAAGAAAAGTGGGATCTCATCGAGAGGATCCAGAAGAACACTGAAGACTGGGAAATCGATAAAGGTATTGAACCCGCTATAAATTATGAGCATAATTACATTGAGAGCTATGTGAAAACTGATTACTTTAATACCTTTTGTTCTAAGATTGGTCTTGATTCCCAGCTCATGATTGATTTTTGCAAGAACTTTGCCTCTCACATTGACTCTTCGAAAGAAGAGAAGGCTCAATATCATAAACCTTTTAAAGAATTAACTGTTGATATAAATGTTGCTGACCCTATTCTGCCTGCAGTTTTTATGAAAAGCCCTCTTTTCCTATAAGGATGAGGGAGCACTCTTTTGTGACAGGCATAATGAATAAGAGTGAGAGAAGAAGAAGTGACGAACCTGAGGACCTGATCAAGGTCGATCCTCAAGTTGCGGTGATTAAAGATTTTGTCACTAATGATATTTCAGATGCCAAGATAAATTATTGTGTCGTTTTAACTAACATTGTCACAGCCCAGACTAAGAGTCCAATTTCAGGTACACCAGTTGTATCTGTCAAGATAGGAGATCACAACTACTACGGGCTCTGTGATCTAGGATCCAGTGCTAGCGCTATTCCTTATTCACTCTATCAGGAGATCATGGGTGAGATTTCCCCCTGTGAACTTGAAGAGATCGATGCTACTATTTATCTAGCAAACATAGAAATTATCTCTCCCATCGGAATTATGAGAAATGTTGAAGTCCTATGTGGAAAGGTAAAGTATCCTACCGACTTTCTCGTACTTGGTTCAGTGCAAGATAGGTTTTGCCCTATTATCTTTGGTAGACCTTTCCTCAACACTTGTGGTGCTGTCATAGATTGTAAAAAAGGTAAAGTCTCTGTTGAATTCGATGGTGAGCCATATGAATTTAACTTTTCTAAATTTTCCAAGCTACCTCGTGGTACTGATCTACTTAGTGATGATAAAATTATTGAAAATATTGCTTCTATTGCTATTCCTCCTAATGATCCTTTGCAGCAATATATGGAAGACCACGAGAATGATATGCATATGCAGGAAAGAAATGAGTTGGACGAAATATTCACAAGACAAACTGCTATCCTGAAGCACAACCTTCCATTTGAGCCTTTAGGAATCCTAGCACAACCAAAAGAAGACCCGGTGTTTGACCTCAAACCACTTCCCGATACGCTCAAGTATGCTTATTTAGATGAAATGAAAATACATCTTGTCATTATCAATGCTAACCTTTCAGGATTTGAATAAGAGCGATTATTGGAGACACTTCGCAGACACCGTGGTGCATTAGGCTACACCCTTGATGACTTTAAGGGATTAGTCCATCAATTTTCCAACACACTATCAATCTCGAGCCCGATGCTAAGCCAGTTGTTGATCATCAACGACGGCTGTACCCAAGGATGAAGGACGTGGTTAGGACGGAGATTCTCAAGCTTCTAGCTGCAGGTATCATCTATCCTATAGCTGATAGTAGGTGGATAAGTCCAGTTCATTGTGTTCCTAAGAAAGGAGGTATGATTGTTGTTCCTAATGATAAAAATGAACTAATACCTCAAAGATTTGTTATTGGATATAGAATGTTTATTGATTACAGGAAGTTGAACAAAGCGACCAGGAAGGACCACTACCCACTGCCCTTTATTGATCAGATGCTAGAGAGGTTGTCTAAAAACACCCACTTTTGCTATCTTGATGGGTACTCTGGCTTCTCTCAAATTCATGTTAACACTGCCGATCAAGAGAAGACCACATTCACGTGTCCTTACGGTAATTATGCTTACAGGCGTATGCCTTTTGGTTTATGCAATGCGCCTGCTACTTTTCAGAGATGTATGTCTGCAATTTTTCACGGTTTCTGTGAGGAGATTGTGAAAGTCTTCATGGATGATTTCTCCGTCTATGGAACTTCCTTTGACCACTGTCTCCACAATCTTAATAAAGTTTTGCAGAGATGCGAGGATACGAACTTAGTTCTAAACTGGGAGAAATGTCACTTCATGGTTAACGAAGGGATCGTGCTTGGTCACAAGATTTCCGAGAGGGGAATTTAAGTGGACAAGGCGAAGATTGAAGCTATTGAGAGGATTCCCTATCCAAGGGACATTAAAGATATTCGTAGTTTTCTCGGTCATGCTGGTTTTTATAGAAGATTTATTAAGGACTTTTCTAAGACTTCGAGACCCCTTACTAATATTCTCCAGAAGGATGTTCCTTTTGTATTCGATGAAGATTGTAAGGAGGCTTTTGAAGTTCTTAAGAAAGCTTTGATAACCGCTCCTATAGTACAACCACCTGACTAGAAATTGCCCTTTGAAATTATGTGTGATGCTAGTGATTTTGCTGTTGGAGCTGTTTTAGGAAAAAGGGTTGATAAGAAATTGAATGTTATACATTATGCTAGCAAGACCCTTCATAGTGCTCAAAAGAATTATGCTACTACTGAGAAGGAATTCTTAGCAGTAGTATTTGCTTGTGATAAGTTTAGACCTTATATTGTTGATTCAAAAGTTATTATTCATACTGACCATGCTGCTCTTAAGTACCTTATGGCGAAGAAGGATGCCAAACCAAGACTCATCAGGTGGGTACTCCTTCTTCAAGAATTGGACTTACAGATTGTTGATAGAAAAGGAGCAGACAATCCGGTGGCGGACAATCTTTCAAGGATGGAAGATATACCGCATGATCCCATCCCAGTCAACGAAAGTTTTCCAGACGAACAACTTGCCGTTGTAAAAGTACAATCTCTCTCTGATCCTTGGTTTGCAGATTATGCTAATTTTGTCGTTGCAAAGTATTTGCCTCCAGGTTTAACATTTCAGCAAATAAAGAAGTTCTTTGATGATTTGAGGCACTACTTTTGGGATGACCCTCATATTTTCAAAGAAGGTCCCGACGGGATCGTGAGAAGATGCATACCGAAACATGAGCAGAAGGACATTCTCAAGCAATGTCACGATAGTCCCTATGGACGACATCACGCCGGTTATAGGACCGCACATAAGGTTCTCCAATCAGGTTTTCTCCAGTTGTTAATGGGCAAAGACTCAAGCATTACATGGCGGGAGATCCCGTCAACGTTGATGTAAATATAATACACACAACTACTCATGAAGATTATGTTGCAGCCCCATTTCAGATTCCAGCAGAAGCAGAATAAGAAAATGTATGTATTACGGTAAGGAAACATCGCGAAACCGCCATAAAAGTTCCAGATTACGCGTTTTTGCAAAATATAGAAAATCCAGAGCTTGATTGGAGCCAAAGAGGAGCTCCAGGGGGCCCAGGCACCCCCCCTGGTGCGGCCTACCTCCTGGCCGCGTCGGGAGGCCTCCTGGGCACCCCGGAGCCCGTCTCCGACTTCACTTTTGCTCGTTTCCTTCCATATGTTGCAGAAATTTTTGCTATATATTTTCTCGGATAGCCCCGGCACCGAATCTCTCGATTTCGCGTGTTTTCTTCTCGATCTGTTTCTGCCAGGAAATCTTTTAGATAGACCTAGGTGCCATGGCTTCCCCAAGTTCCCCCAAAGACAAGTTCGTCATCAACGTCATCAACCCTTACCTCGCTTAGGTGAAGAACCATCCTCGAACCGTCCAGTTGGAGGATGGTGACCTTCACCAAGAGGATCTGAAGGAACCTGTCAAGGAGGGAAGCATCGAGGCCAGGCTAGAAGAGATGGAGCAAGAAGTCTTCAAGTACAAGAAGATGGTTGAGCGGGGTGTTGAAGCCAACTTTGACATCATCAACGAGCTGAAGACGTTCTACAAGAAAGAGATGAGGGGGATTTGTCAAGCATCACCATTGCAGAAGAAAGAATTGATGATCTCCAAGATCAGATCTATGATCTGCACAACTAGAACTGTGAGTATGAACTAAAGTTTATGCGCATGGGTTTAGGTGCTGGAAGCGGGATCTTGGAGACCGAAGCCTCTCATGGGACCGGGGAACCTCTACCATGGAAGAGCTTCGTCCATGACTACATCAACAACAACCACAACAAGAATGAGGAGTAAATCTCCTTGGGTAATGGCATCCCCTCAGCTTGTTCCAAGCTTGGGGGAGTGCCCGGTATCTTTATCTTTATCTTAGTCTTTTAGAATCAAGTAGAGTAGTATCATGTCTAGGGAAGTTATTATATGAAATAGGTGTTTGCATTGAGGTCTATCACTCCTTCTGTGGAGAGTTTGTATCCGTGAGTGTGGATTCGTCTATATTGGAATATTAATGAGAAGTCTATTGGTTCCTTCGCTGCACTCGGTATTCTCTTCGCGCAATCGGCCTTATATGATCATTCTTATGAAGAGTATTGACCTTATATCAGGTATGGCTTTGAAAACTTTATTTAATTTTGGCAAACATAGCTTTGGTCTTGACAACATGCATGTTTTCTCAAGTAGCGACATAGCCAAAACCTTTATGTTATTATGCTTGAAGTGTTATGTTGACAAGAAAGACAACTTGATGTGTTATGCTTACCTTAATGTTTATGCTTTATATGTTTTGCATCTAAGTTAGCATCAATGGTCTGTTATCTCAAAGCCCTTGCTAGCCAAACTCCTTGCCTAGCAGATTTCTTCTTGTGCATCCATACCCTGAAACCGTTACCTTCCATATGAGTCCACCATACCTTCCTATTCGTGGTATTCCCCTACCACTCTTATAAGTATAGAATTTATGTGTTATCCTTAAATCTTCAAAATCTTCTGTTTTGTGCCTCTTGTTTAGCTCATGAGGAAGTAGTAGGTAATTCATGATCTTCTTAAGTTGGACAAGTTTTACCCCGGGATTGCATGTCTAATGTGCAAACCCATAATGCGAGGAGGAACTGGCATGAGTGCGCCCAGCTCGAAAGATAATATAACAAACAAACCCTCCTTCATGCTTGGTCTATGAGAAATCAGAAACTTTGGCAGTGATAAACAAAGGAGATTAAGGGGATGTGATCGTCCCCACTTGGGAGCCGTTCCTCGAAACTTGTCCATCTTGAGAAGTAATTGAGCTATCTATTAGAATTCTTTGACAAATTATGCACCTTACAAAGGTTATTTTTCATTCTGTTTGATTTAAGGATAACACATGAGTTTTCCCTACTTGCCTTTAACAAGGCCTTTCCTTTAATTTTATGTTGAGTCAGTTTTCCTACTTCCTTCTTTTCCCCAAAGAGAACAAACACTTGATGCTAATGAGGATTCATCCATATAATGTTGCTTTAAGTTTTGCCATGCCATATCATTGTTGACCAAAGTTGTTATAATCGAGATTCTGAATCGGATCTTAATTTCGTTCGTAGGATCGTGAATCGTAGAATCTTAACTACTAGAATCGTAGAATCTAAGATTCTATGAGTAAAATCGTAGGATCGGAGGGGCTAATTTGGATCGTAAGGTCGTAAGATTCTAAGACTTGAATCGCCATTCTGACAACTTTGTTGTTGACAATATCTTTTGATAAGTAAGTTGTTCGTGAAAGCTCTTGCCGAGCAAACATCTTCCTTTGTGTTAGCATTTGCACTTCTTGACTAATAACATGTTCTTTCAAAATCTTCAATTTGTTTCATCTTATTTAGAAAGAGCAAAAGTAAAAGTTATTAGTTGTCCTTTGACCATGGATATGTTTGCCATAATTTGATGAGTTTTCTCAGCCCTAATTTTGATTATAAGTGTTATTACTTTCTCATAAGGACCTTATGAGTTGAGGTTGTTGTTGAGGATGTTTGAGTTTGGTGAAGAAACTTTGATGCTTCTTGTCTGTATTTTATTTATTGACACTTCACTCTCTAAACTTGTGGATAGGTTTGCCGAGCTCAGTATTCGCTTGGGGACAAGCGAGGTCTAAGCTTGGGGGAGTTGATACGTCCAAAATGCATCACTATTTTATATAGTAATTCTTTCTTATTGATGGCTTCTCGCCCCCTTCGTTGGTTACCCCAAGTGGAGGGTTGAGATGTAGTGCAGCAGCAGTTTTCCCTCGGTGAAGATACCAAGGTTTGTCTCCAGCAGGACTCCAGAGATGATAAGTAGGTGTCAGCGGCGCAACTGACGCGGACCTGCACACAGACACAGATAACTTTGTTCCCAACGAAGTTCAGAGAGGTTGTCAATCTCTCCGGTCTTGTTGTTTACAAAGTATAAAACGCAAGGGATAATAATAGCAACTTGAAAGTAAATGCAGAAAAGTAAATAAAGCGTGGAAACAGTGATAAGGATATGGACCGGGATACGTGATGTTCGCTAGTGATGTCTCTCTCCCAAAAGACGATAAAATTGCTATGCGAGGTAAAAAAATTACAGAAAGGCAATTGACAGGATTATGAACGCACCACAATGCTAACTATGCTACAAAAGAAAGGAAGAGGTTCAAAAGCACAGGCAGTACGCCAAGGTAAGTAGACCGAAATCCATCTGCATCTACTACTAATAATCCACCTTGAGATATCTATCCAGAACATCTCGCTGGTATTAAGTTGCGAGCCCCACCCAAAGTGTAAACCCAAAGCAACAGGCAACTGCATTAAAAAGAACTCTGCGTAAAGTAAACAATCCTTGTAACCACGGTTACAAGCACCGTTGTTTTCCCCCTTGTGGTAACAACACATCCCCTAGACTCATGTTTCTGTCACTCAAGCGTGTCATCGGGGGGCATGAACCCACAATCTAGCACAACGCTCCCTCTTGGAGTCACTACCTACTACTTGGCCAAAGCAATAAAAAGCAACAGGGAACATGCAAAAATTACTTAGGAACAAAAATATAAGAGATAAAAACCAAATATATTACTCAATCACAATCTGAACATAATCTCATAATCCATCAGATCCTATCAAACTCAACATAGCAATAGCAGAAATATTACAAAAGTGCCTCGATCATGTTGGGCAGCTCACGACGTCTAAACAATGAAGATCAAAGAGGGGAGGAGAACATCACATAGCTACTGATCACGGACCCATGGTCCCAGGAAAACTACTCACGAGACATCCGGGGAGCATCCATGGTGGAGAGGAGACTCCCGGAGGTCAATCCTCCCTCCGGCAGGGTGCCGGGAAGAGGTCTTCTGGTGCTCCCGATCTTCGGAAGCGCGGCGGCGGCGGAACAGAGGCGAGTTCGCGGAATAGGGTTCTGCTTCTGGAGTTTTCCCGTGACGGGGGATAAATAGGCGAAAGGGGGCAGCTAGATGTGGGCCAGGGGCCCCAGGCGCCCCCCTTGCGCGGCCAGGGGTGGGGCCGCGCCGGGTGGCTGCCTGGGCCCCCTGGATCCCCTCTGGCCCCTCCCGGGCTCTTCTCGAAGCTTCCGTCACGCTGATATTTTATCTGAATTTTCCCGAATTTTTCTGGCACTTTTTATATGGGGGAACACTGAAATAGAAAAACAGCAGAAAACAGGAACTGGCACTGGGGTGCACTGAGTTAATAGGTTAGTCCAAATATGATCAAAAATGTATGAAAGTGTATCTAGATCATAGCAATATCACACAAAACATGCATGGAGCAAGCAGAAATTATAGATACGTTTTGGACGTATCAACACCCCCAAGCTTAATTCCTGCTCGTCCTCGAGTAGGTAAATGATAACAACATAATTTCTGTGGTGACATGCTAGCAACCATATAAGAACTTTGAAAAGTAAAGCAATCAAGGTTAGAGATTCAATTCAAGTCATAACAGGCAAGAGTCTATATTAGCATTGAAACAAGTAACAAAAGAACATTAGGTGCAAGAGCTCTTGCTGTCCGTGACTCGAATGTCTTCAAATGGTGTTTGCGTGCAAGAAGGGGGATAGGGAATACGAGAAAAAAGTATTTTTGTGTTGAGAACTCAATCTACTAGAGTTTCACACTTGGTCTTTTTTGGAATCTTATCTTGACTCGTCCCCAGACCACTAGCCAGGTACAAGTCAATTTGAACCACTCCTTTTCGATATTTTGAGCACTCATGCAATGGATGAGCGTAAGCACGAGAGTTGACACTTAGGATGGAAGAGAGAGAAATATGGTGGAGGAGGAAGACAAAAAGGATGAGAAAGGCTCACATCAATGAGGACAATCATGGGCAAGAGATGCCAAATGATAGATATGATGTGAGGAGTAGGGATTGCCATGCAACAGATGCACATATGAGCTAGGAAGCTCTCCAATGGAACTAGTGGGGGTGCATCTAACTTGCTCGCTCATGAAGACCTAGAGCTCTTTTGAGGAGGCTCATCCTTGGAATATGCAAGCCAAGTTCTATAGTGTGAAGGTCCCCACATAGCTATATGCATGAAGATCATCTCTATGGAGTACACGGATATAAAGGGAGTACTAGTGTGGATCTCTCAAAAGGATAGTAGTGTTGCCCCTTTCTCTCTTTTTATTTATTTTTCTCTTTTTTCTATTTTTTTTGTATTTTTTGGTGGCCTCAATGGCTCTTTCTATTTAACTCTCATTTGTCCTCTTTGGGATCTTTTAATGTGTCCACTTTGGGATCTTTTCCTCACTTAAGGGCAACACTCTATTTTACAAGAAAGTAAAGGATATCTTTCACACTTTACAAGGTACTCAAAACATAAATAAGATGTAACTATCATGATGTATGCAATGTATGTCGCTGCCAGTGTAGCAGGAACATGTATGACATGAAGATCAAGTCATGAAGAGGTGGAAGTTGCATGGCAATGTAACTCGGAAAGGCTATGGAAATGCCTTGATAGGTAGGTATGGTGGCTGTTTTGAGGAAAGATATAAGGAGGCTTATGATGACAGGGCGTATCATGCCAAGGGTTTGGATGTACCGGCGAAGGTGGACACCAACTCTCGGAGTGAGAAGAAGGCAATGCACGGCACGGGAAAGGCTAGCAAAATATGGGAAGGTGGAAGTGCCAACTCTCAATACTTACATTAGTCCGAAGAACTCATGCACTTATTATCGGTAACTCTCAATCTAATAAGTCGGTTCACAAAGAGACAAGTACCCCGAGGAGGAGTGTATGGGGGTTTGGTTATCCTTGCGCATCCTCGACTCATGGTACGTGAGTGTTCTCTGATATTCGACCCCTCAGAAGAGTAGTGATCCATCTAGTAGCTAGAGTTCTCAACTAGTTTTGTAGGTTTTGAAAATAAACACGGATTGCCAAAAATACGACACCTATCACTAATAGGCAAGAGCTCTTGACACCAAAAGTTCAAACATTACTCACATCAATAACTCAAAACTATTGCAAGCTACTACTAAAATTAAATAGCAACCTCAATTACCTACTTTCAAGACAAGACACAACTCAGTGCAACAACCAACTCTCTTAACAAGATAAACATGAAAACTAAAGAGAGTTCCAGCAACAAACTAAAACAAAAGCCAAGGCTCTTGCTAAAGACAAACTAAAACTAAGACTAAACATGGCAGTAGCTATGAAAAGATAAAGAACACACAACAGCAAAAAGATAGGCATGAAGAATCCTATGATGTGTTCTAGATTTTGAAAGTGGAGCGTGTTTCTCTCCCACACAAAGTAAGACAGGACCTAACTTGTTATGAACAGCAAGCAAAGCTAAAGAAACTAAAAATAAAACCTAAGAGCGAGACGCTCCAAGCATAGCACATAACGCATGAAGTGATAAAAATATAGTGAGACGAAGGACGAACTGATGATTGTTGATGGAGAAGGGGATGCACGGGGGCATCCCCAAGCTTAGACGCTTGAGTATCCTTGAATATTTGTTGGGGATGCATGGGGGCATACCCAAGCTTGAGCGCTTGACACTCCTGGATCTTCTTTCATCATCTTCCATCGCACACTTGAAAACTCCCTTCATACATAACTCATCATAAGCTGATTAGAGAGGTTAGTACCCTTAATAAATAATTTTTCCCCACTGGATATAAAGATATTCTTGAAGAGCTACTGTTTCTCAAGAGTGCCAAAAAAATTTTGCAAAGAAAAAGCAAGCTTAAGGTTTGCAAAAGTTAGGAAATACAAAACGTGGCAGAATCTATGAAAAACAGAACAGCAGATAGTAAAGAATTTTTTAGGGGTACTTCTGCAACTCAAATCAAAAAACTCAGAACATACGGAAGTTTCTTAATTGTATATAGCATACTGTGTAAAAATTTCAGCTCAAAAAGATGAACTGGGATTTTTCTGTAATTTTTCTGGTCACGAGGACAGAATCTGTTTTCTGGACAGCATGTCACAACTTTTACTTCCCTTGCCGTAAGAGGCTATAACTTGGCACAAAGCTTAAAAATAAAGATACAATTATGTTGCTACAGAAGTAAAAATCATCAATACACAAGAAAATCAAAAAAAGAAAAACCTAAATTCGTTGCGGGCTGCCTCCCGAAAGCGCTTCTTTAAAGCCATTAGCTAGGCTTAATGCAAAGAAGAATCAAGTTTTATCAAGAGAAAGAGAATAACTAGCCCGAGTAACGGACTCAAAACGTAACTTGATTTTATTTCTAGGGAAGTGTTCCATCCCCTTTTTAAATGGGAATTGTAATTTTATATTCCCCTCTTTCATGTCAATAACCGCACCAATAGTGCGAAGAAAAGGACGTCCCAAAATAATTGGACATAAAGGTTCACACTCTATATCCATAACAATAAAATTAACGGGAACATAGTTGTCATTGACAATTATAAGAACATCGTCGATCTTCCCTAAAGGTTTCTTTACGGAAGAATCAACAAGACGAACACCAAAAGAACAAGGCTCAAAAGGTTTCAATTCAAACATATCAAATATTCTTTTGGGCATAACGGAGGTACTAGCTCCAACATCACATAAAGCATAGCAAGAGAAGTTATTTAATTTAATTTTGATCATAGGATCCCAACCATCCTCTAGCTTCCTAGGTATGGAGGCTTCTACTCTAAGCTTCTCCTCCCTAGCTTTGATGAGAGCATTTGTGATATGCTCAGTGAAGGCAAGATTAAGTGTGCTAGTGTGGGGGTCTCTAGACATTTTGTGTAGTAGACTGATAACTTCTGAGAGGGTACAACTATCAAAATCAATATCACTACTATCAAAGGTGGTAGTAGTGTCATCTAGGCTCACTTGTTTGAAACCCTCTATGTTCATAGGAGTTTCTTCATCTATGGTTGAGGTATTAGCATCACCATTAATAGGTCCAACGGGACTAGGAGTGCATTGGGTGCTAATAGTTTGGGTGTCCTCAACAATTTGGATAGTGGCAACTGTGTGGTGTGTAGGAAGGCTCTTAATTCTATCCTCTTCCTCTTTTTCTCTACCCCATCTTTCTTTAAGTTTAGCCATCATCCTAATGTTTTCATTGATTTGTAACTGGATAGCATTAATAGGAGTGGCCTTATTCTCCTCAAGGGGGGAGGTTCTAATTTTGAGCATCTCAATATCAAGGGCTAAGATTTCTACCTTCAAAGAGAGATTATCTATTTTAGATAATTTCTCTTCTACATTTTTGTTGAAGGCTTTTTGGGTAGTGATAAAGTCTCTAAGCATGCTTTCTAATTCAGAAGAGGGTTTCTTGTTGCTAGGGTAGGTGTTGTTGTTCCCATAGTTGGATGGAAACGGTCTAGGATTGCTAGCAAAATTTCCCCTATAAGCATTGTTGTTGAAGTTGTTTCTAGCAATAAAGTTCACATCTACTTGTTCTTGAGCAACCAAAGAATTTAAAGGAACATCATGAGGATCAATAGAGGGTTTCTTGGTAAGTAGAGACATAATTAAGTCAACTTTTTCATTGAGGGAGGTAATTTCCTCGACAGAATTTACCTTCCTACCTGTTGGAGTGTGTTCGGTGTGCCATTGGGAATAATTGGTCATCATTTCATCGAGAAGCTTTGTAGCAGCACCAAGTGTAGTTGACATAAAGGTTCCTCCCGCGGCCGAATCTAACAGGTTCCGCGAGGTAAATTTCAAGCCTGCATAAAAAGTCTGGATAACCATCCAGGTAGTCAAACCATGTGTAGGGCATTTCTTAACAAGAGATTTCATTCGTTCCCAAGCTTGGGCAACGTGTTCATTATCCAATTGCTTAAAATTCATAATATTAATCCTCAATTGGATAATCTTAGCAGGAGGGTAGTACTTCCCTATAAAAGCATCTTTGCACTTATCCCAAGAATCTATGCTATTTCTAGGCAAAGATTGAAACCAGATTTTAGCATCTCCCCTTAAAGAGAAAGGAAAGAGCTTGAGCTTAACAACATCACCTTCTACTTCTTTATACTTTTTCATATCACATAATTCAACAAAATTATTCAAGTGTAAAGCAGCAGCATCTCCAGCACCAGAGAATTGATCTCTCATAACAAGGTTTAGCAAAGCAGGTTTAATTTCATAAGAGGTAGCTGAAGTGGCAGGTGTGGCAATGGGAGTGCAGATAAAGTCTTGGTTGTTGTGACTAGTGAAGTCACACAACTTGGTGTTTTCAGTGGAACCCATAGTAGCAGCAAGTGTGGCAGATTTTTTGTAGTTTTTGATAAAAGACACAAAGAAAAAAACTGAAAGTTAAACTAACAAGACTAAAAAACAAAGGTAAAGGGTAGTGTGCAACTCCCCTATCTTAGCACTTCGAGTCCCCGGCAACGGCGCCAGAAAACTTTGCTTGATGGCTTCTCGCCCCCTTCGTTGGTTACCCCAAGTGGAGGGTTGAGATGTAGTGCAGCAGCAGTTTTCCCTCGGTGAAGATACCAAGGTTTGTCTCCAGCAGGACTCCAGAGATGATAAGTAGGTGTCAGCGGCGCAACTGACGCGGACCTGCACACAGACACAGATAACTTTGTTCCCAATGAAGTTCAGAGAGGTTGTCAATCTCTCCGGTCTTGTTGTTTACAAAGGATAAAACGCAAGGGATAATAATAGCAACTTGAAAGTAAATGCAGAAAAGTAAATAAAGCGTGGAAACAGTGATAAGGACATGGACCGGGATACGTGATGTTCGCTAGTGATGTCTCTCTCCCAAAAGACGATAACATTGCTATGCGAGGTAAAAAAATTACAGAAAGGCAATTGACAGGATTATGAACGCACCGCAATGCTAACTATGCTACAAAAGAAAGGAAGAGGTTCAAAAGCATAGGTAGTACGCCAAGGTAAGTAGACCGAAATCCATCTGCATCTACTACTACTCATCCACCTTGAGATATCTATCCAGAACATCTCGTTGGTATTAAGTTGCGAGCCCCACCCAAAGTGTAAACCCAAAGCAACAGACAATTGCATTAAAAAGAACTCTGCGTAAAGTAAACAATCCTTGTAACCGCGGTTACAAGCACCGTTGTTTTCCCCCTTGTGGCAACAACACATCCCCTAGACTCATGTTTCTGTCACTCAAGCGTGTCATCGGGGGGCATGAACCCACAATCTAGCACAACACTCCCTCTTGGAGTCACTACCTACTACTTGGCCAAAGCAATAAACAGCAACGGGGAACATGCAAGAATTACTTAGGAACAAAAATATAAGAGATAAAAACCAAATATATTACTCAATCACAATCTGAACATCATCTCATAATCCATCAGATCCTATCAAACTCAACATAGCAATAGCAGAAATATTACAAAAGTGCCTCGATCATGTTGGGCAGCTCACGAGGTCTAAACAATGAAGATCAAAGAGGGGAGGAGAACATCACATAGCTACTGATCACGGACCCATGGTCCCAGGAAAACTACTCACGAGACATCCGGGGAGCATCCATGGTGGAGAGGAGACTCCCGGAGGTCAATCCTCCCTCCGGCAGGGTGCCGGGAAGAGGTCTTCTGGTGCTCCCGATCTTCGGAAGCGCAGCGGCGGCGGAACAGAGGAGAGTTCGCGGAATAGGGTTCTGCTTCTGGAGTTTTCTCGTGACGGGGGATAAATAGGCGAAAGGGGGCAGCCAGAGGTGGGCCAGGGCCCCCAGGCGCCCCCCCTGGCGCGGCCGGGGGTGGGGCCGCGCCGGGTGGCCGCCTGGCCCCCCTGGATCCCCTCTGGCCCCTCCCGGGCTCTTCTCGAAGCTTCCGTCATGCTTATTTTTATCTGAATTTTCTCGAATTTTTCTGACACTTTTTATATGGGGGAAAACTGAAATAGAAAAACAGCAGAAAACAGGAACTGGCACTGGGGTGCACTGAGTTAATAGGTTAGTCCAAATATGATAAAAAAAATGTATGAAAGTGTATCTAGATCATAGCAATATCACACAAAACATGCATGGAGCAAGCAGAAATTATAGATACGTTTTGGACGTATCACTTATTCATTGATATATTACATGTTATGATGTTGTTCTTATGTTGTTTTGGCTTATTTTACACAGTTTGCAACTTTCCGATGCCGAAGCAGCAGACGCAGGATTAAGCGGTAAAAAGTGGACACTGATTTGCTGAAGAAGAATACCTCCAAATTACCTGAAAATCGACGGAGGGCATTTTTCAGAAGATTAACGAAGACACGCCGAAGAGGAGCCAGAGGGGGGGCCACAGGGTGCCCAGGCGGCCACCCGGCGCGGCCCCACCCCTAGCCGCGTCGGGAGGGCGCCTGGACCCCTGGGGCCACTCTCGGCTCCCCCCTCTGGCCTATATATCGCTCATATACCAAAAACCCTAAAAAGGAGAGAGTTTCCGGAGTTCCGTCGCCGCTCCGTGACGAAAACCTACAGAGAAGAAAAGACATCTCCGGAGGGCAGATTCCGCCGGGGAGAACACCTCCCGGAAAGGGAGATGGTCGCCATCGTCATCACCATCGTCACGGGCATCATCGAGATCATCATCAACATCATCCCCAACATCGGCACCATCTCCATCGCCATCCAATCTTACCTCACAAGTTCAACTTGTGTTGTAATCCGTACTATCTATCCTCTCTAATCTATCGGTGTTGATTACTACCTGTGATGAATGCTATTGAATTTTGTCGGAGAATTATCATTGTGTCCAGATTGTTTATCATCTATTTATCCCCACTAATCATGATCTATTTTATGTCTTGTGAGTAGTTACTTTAGTTCTTGAGGACATGGGAGAAGTCTAGTTGTTAGTAGTCATATGATGTTGAAGTAATATATGTTGTTTGATATTTAAGTTGTGTTGTTATTTTCCTAGTGGTGTTGTGTGAGTCGAACACTCAACACTTCGCCTTATCAAGGAGCTAGGGGAATACATTGTGTACAAAGGATGCTTACGGTGGGTTGCCGGAGTGACAGAAACCTGAACCCCAGTTCGCACTCTTTTGCACAAGGGAACAATGGATCATCGATCGTATTGCTATGGTTAGGCTTTTGCCTTAATTACTATCTTGTATTTACGGATGCTTGCAAGGTGTTTAATCATAAGAGTGCACTTATCTTAGTCTAGAGGGTGCAATAGCATAGATCCACCCACTCAACACTTATCAACCCGGCACATAGTACCGATGCGGAATATGGCGAAAACACATGACTATTTCTCCCGTGTGTCCTCAAGAACGCTTTAGCCTTTATAAGTTCAGTTGCTAGGCCTATCTTTTGCTCAAAAGGATCGGGCCACTTGTTACTCCTCAGTGCTCTTTACTTTGCTCGTTTTTACCTTTTTTCTGCTTATATAAAAAAATCCTAAAAAGTTATCTTTAAGTTCCTCCAGCTATCTCTTTACCAAAGTCACTTACCAATACCTTTTGCTCCTCGTTGGGTTCAACACTCTGATTTATCGAAAACACTACAAACGATCCCCTACAGTTGAGGGTCATCAGCTCCTCGCTCCCCTCCTCGTTCCCCAAGCGTCCCGACCTGCCGACGGAGCTCCTCGTGCTGGCTCTTCACCGCCGGGGACATCAGCATTGGTGGCCTCCCCGGCGTCAGGAGGGAGGGAGGGGATTGCTTTACTTTTATTTTTTCAGGGTGTTTCTGCAAAATGGGAGGACCTTACACGCGGGCTCCATATGTTATAATCGTATTCAGCTGGAGCTAATCTTGTGATCAGTGTTTCTTGCAAAAAAATTGGCACAAAATTAGTGGTTTTTGTAAAAAAAAACGTAGAAGAGTATTTTCTGCAAAAGGTCGCTTCAATGTGGTGGTTTCCTGCAATTCACAGATTTTGGGTGGTCTCTGCAATTAAATCAAAGTCAATGACTACACCAGAATCTCTCATCGTATCACGCATCACAAAAGAATCGCAACCTCCACTATCAATACATCAAGTGGAACATCATAGCAAGAAAGGCTTCCAAAGATCGATGGACAAACTGCAGCAAGAAGCAAGACATATGTCAATGTAACACGTCGGCTCGAGAACATCCCGATGCGTATCTGGACCAAGATCGACCGCGCCCCATTGATGAAGTCGGGTAGGAACGCCACATCTACCTCCACTAAGCCCTCAATCTAAGGCTGCAAATGGGAGTGTATTAAGTGGGATTGCAATACCCATCCACTTAAAATCCATTAGTGGGAGCCCACTGGATAAGGAATTTTTTAAGTGGGCTAACCCACTTAGCCCACCGGGAATCCACTTACCCCCACCTCTCCAGCCCACCTCTGTCACGTTGTGTCTCGACCGATAGAGAGGAAGTCAGGCGAAAGAACAGAAACCGTGGCGGAGGCGGCGGCGGCGCCGTCGATGGAGTCCCTACCTCAGTCAGGCCGACCCCCCAGGTCGCCCACTGCGGTTAGGTCGACGGCTTCCCCTACCTCGAAGCCTTCGGCGGCAGCCCCAACCCCCTGTTCGCCGGCTGCCTCGACCCCGATCTTGCTGGCTGCCTCGACCCTAACCCCGGCGCCGGACGCATCAGTCATGGAGCCCAGGAGGTCGCCGCCCCCAAACGGTGAGGATTTCCTGTCAGCAACTGGCTGCCCCACCCCCAACCGCCACCTGTTCTTTTTTTGTGTAGATTTGGTGCAGACTACACCGTGTAGTCAACCTGATTTAGTGTAAATTACTAGTTCCAGATTGCTATTTGCCATTCCAGATTCAATGGTTCAATGGTTTAATGCTAGTACGTTTGAATCAGCTGGTACAAGAGGAGCTCATCTGATTTTTAAACATAACAGAACTAGAATAGGAATTAGTTAAGAACTAGCCTGCTATTAGACACCTAGGATTAACTTTGAGCACTTAGTCGTTGTTGAACTTGTGTGGCTGGACTATCTCAATCAACCATGAACATAATTTCTATACTAGTACGTGTAAGGAAGGATTTCTTATGATTTTTTTTGCTAGTATGTAATGGTAACTACACAACAACCAGTTTCTGATATGAACTGAGCTAGAGATGCCTCTTAAATTAACAGGAATTTTAATAGGTGTGTGTGATACAGGTACAGTTTTTATTGTTGTTAAAATCTGTATTTATACTGATAGCAAGGAAGAATTTGGTCAGTGGTGAAATATCTGCAGTGGTGAATTTGTATTAGTGCTGATTACATGATTTGTTTTCACTTATCTGCAGTAGTAAAGAAAAGGAAAAGAAGTATACAAGTAGCGACGGAGTTCAAGAAGTTGTTATGAAGTCGTCGAAGTCCAAGAAGAAGTCTCACGCAACAGAACTAATAGGCACTAATCCACTTGCACCGTCGCTTGGGCCAATGGCTGTTGCTATGGATAATAAGGCACCATCCTTGAAGAAGAAAAGGCTGAGTAAGGTGAGTTTCAATTGCAAATGATTATCTCTTGTTTGTCTACCCTTAATTATACCTTAATCAAATTGCTCTCCTCAAGCTTATTTGTGTACCCTTTTTTCGTTTCCTAGAGAGATCACATGGATAAGCAACCATCAATTGGATCTGCACTCGTTGAGAAGGATAAGCAGCCATCACCTGCATCTTTGCCAGTTGAAAAGGATAAGCAGCCATCTCCTGCATCTTTGCCATTTGAAAAGGATAAGCAGCCAGGACTATCCAGAAAGATGGTAAGATCTCCAATCCTGAACAACGTGGTAGTGTCAATCTTAGCAAAAAGAGGAAAAAATGCCAAGTCATTAGAGAGCTCCCCATCACATCCCTCATTGCTAGCCCTGTCACCTAATGTAGAAAATCCAGGATCACACAAACCACGCAAATTAAAATCCAAAATTTGGAATGAGGTAGAACCAATATATGTTGATGGAATGCTTGCACAAGGTCGTTGCGTTCATTGCAACCAACTCTTTCCTGCCTCCAAAAAGTCAGGAACAAGTCACATCGGTAAACATTTGGAGGTATGTGAGGAGAAAGCTAAGATAGATGGTATGGTGGCCCAGATACGAACTGATAGTGCAGTTAATCCCGAGTGGAAGTTTCACCAAGTGCGGGCACGTAGAGCTTTGACAAAGTTGATTGTACTTCATGAATTGCCTTTCTCTTTTGTTGAGTATCCTGGCTTTAGGTCCTTTGCTAAGACTCTGAATCCATGGTTCAATGTGGTATACAGAACAACAATCAAAGAGGATTGCATTGCTTCATATAATAGACACAAAAAAGAGATCCAAGCATTCTTTAGGACTCTTAGTTCCCGAGTATCATTAACGGGTGACATGTGGACGTCCAATCAAAAGTTGGGTTATTTATGCATAACCGCCCACTTTATTGATGACTCATGGACTCTACAAAATAAAATAATCAGATTTTGCCTTTTGGAAACACCACACAACGCTCACAACATATTCGATATGGTCCAGAAGAGCTTGAGAGATTGAAACATTGAAGAAAAAATCTTTAGCTTTACACTCGACAATGCACCTGTTAATGACTCGATGGTTGGCCACTTGAGAAAGAATTTGGCAGATAGGTACCTTGTTCATCATAGTGGGAAATTATTGCATGTAAGATGTGCTGCGCATGTACTGAATCTTGTGGTGAAAGATGGACTCGATGCAATGGCGTCAGTGGTTAATAGAATTAGAGATTCAATGCAGTATATCAAGAGTTCGCAAGGTAGAAAATAGAAATTTGATAAGATGATTGCACAAGTGGGACTTTCTTGCAAAAACCATCCTTCGCTAGATGTACCTACAAGATGGAATTCAACGTACCTCATGCTTGAATCATCACTGCCGTTTAGAGCAGCCTTTGAAGCCTTGAAACAAGCTGACAAAGATTATGAATTCGCACCTTCAGCTAGTGAATGGGAGATGGATGAAGCTATTTGTCATCTCTTGGGTTCTTTCTACGATTGGGATAAGCATTTGAGATTGAAAAAATCTCACAACTCGAATGAGCTACAACAATATCTTAAAGAAGCCCTTTTTCCTCGTCGACAGAAGTTGGATATCTTGAAGTGGTGGGAAATTCACTCCCCAAAGTATCCAGTGCTTGCGGCTATAGCGCGTGACATATTGGCAGTGTCTGCGTCTATAGTGCCCGCGGAGGCTGCATTTAGCAATGCTGGAAGGGTCATCACGGATCATAGAAGTAGCTTGAGCCCGAGTGCTGTTGAGGTGTTGATGTGCCTCGAGGATTGGCTTCGATCAGCTGGTATGATATTTTTATAATTATTCTACATACTTAATTTAATATCTTCCATATATAATGTTTCACTTTGAGTGCTTTCAATGTTGTAGATCGCCAAAAGATGGAAACTGCAGGTGGAGACTATGGTGGTGATCAGAGTCATGCTGCAAACAACTAAGGTAATTTTGTTGGGCTGGTCTGGATGTGGATACTATGCTCTGGTCTTGTTAGCAAATTGGAGATGCAAAAAGTAACTAAAATCTGTCATATGCTCTGGTCTTGTTGGAAATTTGTCATATGCCCTGGTCTTGTTTGCAAATTGGAACACCAGGCTGTAGGATTATCATATGTTCTGTCATATGCTCTGTTTATTCTTCTCTGAATTTGCAAACTCTGAAACCCAGGTTCAGTTCTGTAATATTCTTCTCTGAATTCTGTCATATTCTTCTCTGAATGTTCAGTGCAGTTTTTCTGTCACATATCTTCTACTAGTCATACATGATATTCAGATTTTGCAATATGTTTACATGTATATGTGTCAGAATTTGCAGCAAGTATGTTTAGATAAATGAAGAATCAAGATTTAAGATAGTCTGAACTTTAGATAAATATGCAGATTGTCTGCAGTTACATATATATTCAGATTCAGCTTCCTTGTCTGTGTGTAGTCTGGTTATTTTCTTTGCATGATTATTCTGCCTGTACATACATGTATGTATTTTTCTTACTAATAAGCATTCTTATCTGTGTGTAGTCCGGATTTTCCCTCATTTATGCTTGTTTTGACTGTATACTAATAAGCATTCTTTGTAATAGAGTACACCGGCGGCGACCGGCGAGTGGACGGAGCAAGAGCAAGAGGACGCCGGCAACTGACCCTGACCCCCTGTAGCCTACATTGCCTCAGCTTGTAGTTTTCTGAACTCTACTTGAGAATGCTCAATGTTTATTCTCAAATGGTAGCACATGTCACTCATCCTCATAGCAGAAATCCTTCAAAATTTTCTGCCATTTGTAATGCTTATTTTGGAAGCAAATGGTGCTATGATGTGGTTACATGTATCCTAAAGTGAAAAACCAGTAATATGTAACATGTGTGGCTGTGTAGCATGTATCACCGGTGGTCCTGGGCGAGCGTTAAGCAACATGCATGGCCGGTATTCTTTTGTTAACTGGGATCCCACTTATTCCCATCAAGTTTTAATCGGGTTGCCCACTAATGCCCACTAAATAACGGTGGGATTGTGGTGGGCATCCCACCTACAGTCCCACCTGCAGCCTGACCTCAATCCCATTTCAGAAACTGTATGTCATCCCAATCGTCATCAGCACTAAAAGATACAGAAATCCTCAAGGAGGAAATAGAAAACCAAATCTTGTCGCCCCAGCTGGGCGGTAAGAAGAAGAGGTCAACTTCTTCTCAATGCATGCATGAAGAGTGTCATCGTGGTGAGGAAGAAGTTGAGACAATTTTTACTCGATCTCATGTTGTCATCACCACTCCGACACCACCACTAAAATAAGTAACCCATCGATGGAAATAACCCAATAGAGAAACGCAGATCCCCTCACCACCCGTTATCGGAGCAACAACAAGAAGAAGGGAAACGCCGAGCCTCACTAGAGTTCACAAGGAAGGTTGCCCACTCCCCGCACTTTTTTGGAGAGGAAGATAGCAATTCATGGTAGAGAAATTAAATCAACCACACTGCGATTCGTTGGGCCTAGATTAAGGAGGGAAGCACTTGTGTTTTCATTTCTTGTGTTCACACAATCGTTCACTAGGTTTAGATTAATGAGGAAAGACACCCGAGAAATCAGTGTGGTTCACCCATCTATAATACCTAAATAGTTCATCCCTACTAATCTATTTTTCTTGAAATGCACCATATTCACATCATCAAGTAGGTTCACCATGCAAACTCTTTTCTCCTAAGACTTAATGCACATGACTACAGTAACTTCGCATGTGCATGCAGCCTATCGCAAATAAATAATAATGTTTTTATGCACCTCACGATTTATAAGCGGATTTTCTGTAGAAAAAATTGTAAGTTACCTCGAATTTTATTTTTCTATGCGATAATTTTTTTATGAATGCACATTTATATTTTCTATCATTATTTTAGGTTAGCCAAGGGTGAAAATATCTCCACCATCTAAAGTCAAGTTGTTTTTATCCCATATCGTATGAGTGATATATTGTTAAGGTAATGAATTAACAAAATAAAAATCAAACTCATTTTAGATTTTTCATTAAAATTTTGTTAGATTTTTACTCTAAACAATATTTATCTCAAAAAAATATAGTCAAACTATAATACTTTTTATTATGTTTTAAAATATTAAATTATTTCTTAACAGTTCCCGGAGCAACGCATAGGGTATCATCTAGTTAAAAATCACTATAATGTGATGTTTGAGGGGGGTGGGGGCGATGAGATGGGATAGTTTCGGAAGAAGGTGATAGAAATAACCTATTTTTTTCAACGAAAAACACCAGATAAGCTTGTGTCATTCTTATGAGAACAAAGGGAGCAATGAAAGAAATTATAAAATGTTCTTTAACAAAAAAATTAAAATGTTGATTGCATGCATATTTATGCTATTTTTAATAGCTAATCATACTTACTGTCTAATATATTTATGCCTTTATAGTTTGGAACAAAAAGGTTGTTGGTGTGCACAATCGCGCATGACACACAAATATTGGAATGGCTAACTAGAAATGATATGTTAATGAGATTTGCTCATATGAAACATTTATCATCGGATTAGTAATATGAGAACAAAATTTTTAAAATACATATAATTTATTATGTTGATTGCATGATTATAAAATAAAAATAAAAAATCACATGGATGCTTGTGTGATGAGATGAATCTTTTTCCAAACTATCGGAATACTGGTCCAAATTAATCTTTTCCAATAAGACCCACACAAAATTTATTTATCAAAGGAAGCACATTGACTACACGGCGAGGAGCAGGGCGATATGTCGCGAGCGGCACCGATAGGAATCAAAACGAGGGGCAATATGGGGCGAAAATCACTATTCTGACCTTTTATTCAAACTTCAGCACACTTTGATCCTCCGTCGAAACTATTTTAAAATTTAACCCAATAGGGTAGCGCCTGGCGCTACCCTCTGTGGTGTAGCGCCATCGTCAATGGCGTTACCATAGTGCCCCGTGGCACGCTGGGTCCTGCACCCCGGTAGGGTAGCGCCGTCATAGGTGGCGCTACCCTCTATAAGGTAGCGCCGTCACTGGTGGCTCTACCCTCCTGAATTTTTAATTTTAGCTGTTTTGCATTGCTTGTATCTTTTTAACCATAGCTCCGTTTGAGATGCTCTTTATATGTAACTTGACTAGAATTTCATGTAGATTACGATTTTGCTCTTGTTTTATGTTGTTAACCAATGTAAAATATGGTTTAGGGCAGAACATTAGTAAAACTAGTCGTGGGGTACTTAGTGATATGCCATATTTAAAATTTTACCTCTCTTCAATTGACTAGCATATATAGTTTTCTTTATGCTTCACCTCTTGACATGCTGATACGTCAAAAACGTATGTATAATTTCTGCTTGCTCCATGCATGTTTTGTGTGATATTGCTATGATCTAGATACACTTTCATACACTTTTGATCATATTTGGACTAACCTATTAACTCAGTGCACCACAATGCCAGTTCCTGTTTTCTGCTGTTTTTCTATTTCAGTTTTCCCCCATATAAAAAGTGCTCCAAAAATTCGGGAAAATTCAGATAAAAAATCAGCGTGAAGGAACCTTCCGGAAGAACCTGGATGGGGCCAGAGGGCCACCACCAGGGGCCCAGGCGCCCTGGTGGCGCGCCCTAGGGCTTGGCCGCGCCAGGGGGGCGCCTGGACCCCTGGTGGCCCCCTTCGCCTATATATTCTCCGTCACGGGAAACTTCCGGGAACATAACCCTTTTTCGCGATCTCTCCTCTGTTCCGCCGCCGCCGCGATTCCGAGATCGGGAGCACCAGAAGACCTCTTCCCGGCACCCTGCCGGAGGGAGGGCCGACCTCCCGGAGTCTCCTCTCCATCATGGATGCTTCCCGGATGTCTTGTGAGTAGTTTTCCTTGGATCATGGGTGCAAGAGAGCTACTTCAGAATACAGACTTAGTGGAAATCAGAGATCATGACAAACTGTTATAATCATGCTCTATAAACAGTAGTAAAAGTGATAGCAAATCTATAGCAACATGACCATGCAATATATGAACATGGAGTATACATGATGCTAAACAATTCTTAGATATCACTTATGGTCAAAAGACCCATGGATGAATAAGTATTAAACATGCAAAACAACTAAAACAGATTCCAGACTTAATAGAATTTAGGGTAGTTGACAAACAACAGCAAGTAGCCACTTTAGGAGTTGAAGAACCTTTGTTTGGCCATGTACCTTGCTTGCTTGACCACTGCTTAGTATGCATGCTAGGATGCTATATATTTATTTCTGTTGTTACTCCTTGGATTGGGCTATCACACTATTGTATTGTTGTGGATGATATGATTATTACAATGTTGATTATTCGACGAAGGATGGAAGATCAGGCTATCCCGCCTTGACACTTTGTTCCATTCGAGTCACCTAGGATCCGAGTTCCGGGTATTGGCTCTAAGACTGAGCGTGCCTAATCGTGTGTGGTATCATATGGGGTCCCCTTGTCTTACCTATCTAGCTTCAATCGGTTCTAAGAATGAGCAAAGATTGTTAACATGGTATTTCACACAAGCATGACAAGAGTTGAAGCGTAAAGTAAACTATCTATGCTAGTCAATTGAACATAGGTAAAATTTTAAACATGGCATATCACTAAGTACCCCACAGCTAATTTTACTAATGTTCTACCCTAAACCATATTTTACATTGGTTAACAACATAAAACAATAGCAAAATCATAATCTACATGCAATTCTAGTCAAGTTACATATAAAGAACATCTCAAACGGAGTTATGGTTAAAAAGATACAAACAACATAAAACAGCTAAAATTAAGTATTCAAGAGGGTAGAGCCACCAGTGACGATGCTACCTTATAGAGGGTAGCGCCACCTATGGCGGCGCTATCCTATCGGGGTGTAGGACCCAGCGTGCCACGGTGGCATTATGATAGCGCCATTGGCGACGGCGCTACACCACAGAGGATAGCGCCACTTGGGCGGGCACTACCCTATTTGATTAAACTTTGAAATGGTTTCGATGAAGGGTTAAAGTGTGTTTAAGTTTAAACAAAAGGAGAACTGTGATTTTCCACGCAATATGGCCGTCCCTATCCACTCGGCTGACGTGGCACATCCGGGGCCACCAGCTGCTGGTCAGGCCCTTGACCGGCTGGTCCACCATCCCGTGCGGCGACAGGGCGTGTGGCCCCTCACCCGTGCGTGCAGGCGCCGGACACGTGCATAAGACGACGACGGGACTATCATTCATCACCCGATCGGAGGAACGAGAGGCGCACGCACGAGACGCTCGGCGCGTTTGGACGTGCCCGCCCGGGTTTGGACGGTGGCGATGCGACGCTGAGGGCGTCCCGGTCCGGTCGGCACCACGATCCCCTCCCCTGGTCGTACGCCGTCTCCCCCGAACATGTGGGGCGCCAGTGCACGGCCGACGCGTGCCCGCCCTGGCGGAAGGGACCGGATTCCTTGCGTTTTCACTACGGAAAGGGGAGGATCATGTAACGCAGATTTATTTTGATGCTGCGACGTGTGTGGTGCCTTCAAGGGCATCTTTTAACGTCGAATTCTAAAATGAAGAAAGTATTTGTACTTCATACGAGCATTTGCGAATTAATCTGTGGTTGAATTGGTTAAGTGAATGATTGTATTACCAATCCATCAGAGTTTAAATCTTAGATTTGACATTGGTGCTTGCATTTTTCTGAATATATTTTAGTTTTTCCGGTGATGCGCTTTCGATGTGAGGAGACGTTCCCGTCGAAGATGCGTTAATCTCAAGATGATGTGCCGACTTAATATTGCGAAGATGCTCATAGAAATAGGATGTGCGTGTGTGTTCATAGGAGTAAGTGTATACTCATGTTTGTGAATGTCTGCGTTGTACTGTGTTCCCTACAAAAACGATATGAGCGTTCGCTCACATTAAGAAAAGCTGGATGTTCATTATTTTTACATAATTTTTTTTTCAGTTAACACACTGCTTTATTGAACATGGACGGATTCTATGATCTCATCTGAGATGACATCTAACACGAAATCTGGAGGCACCATAAACCAGACTTTACATAATTCACCACCCACACTAATTACAGCTAGCCTGTGGGTGACGAGGAAGAGAAGGAAGCCCCTTTGTGCGGTTAGGTCAATTCCAACGCGCCGACGCAAACGGACGCACGATTTATCTGATTTCTGTCCGTTTGTGTCGGCGCGCTTACTATTGTCCGTATTTGTCCGTAATTTTCTGGACGCGTCGCCCAACGGGGGACGTATTTCGTCCGCGCCAACTAAAGGGCGCGCCATTTTAGATATTTAAAAAAATTTAAAAATAAAGAGAAAGGGAAGATCCAGTTATCGGATCGAAATCTGATAATTGAATCTTCCTTTCCTCTCCGCTCAAAGGTTCCACCTCTCCTTATAAAGATGTGCGGGCGTCCCTCGGCTCGCGAGGTGGGACTAAACATTTGGCGACGTGGCGCCGACGCTGTATTTTTTTTAAAATAAACAAACATATAATTAAGGTAGTTTTAATTGATGTGATATTTTTTTTAAATCATCGATTTAGAACAACACATCACATCTATTAAATCTATTCAAATTATATTATTTAGACAATAGTCTACCCGCGCTATTCCTTATAAACAGTTGCGGGCGTCCCTCGGCGCGCAAGGTGGGACTAAACATTTGGCGCCGATGCTGTGTGTGGCGCGCTGTGTGTGGCCGACGTGTAGGCCAGGGGAGGACAAGGGCGGGCTCTCACGCGCGTCGGCGCGTGTCCACGCCGACGCAAATCAGGCCCAAATTTGGATCGTAAATGGGCCAGGACGGACAAGAAAACGGACACATGTCCGTTTGCGCCGGCGCGTTGGGCCGCTATTTTGGTCCGCGCCAACGCATCTGGACCAAAATGGACAGAAAAATGTGTTTTGCGTCGGCGTGTTGGAGTTGGCCTTATACTTGATATGATGTAAGCATACGATAGAGTGGAGTGGGTTTTTCTTGAGCGAATGATGTCCAGGTTTGGCTTCTCTATCAGATGGATTAGCATGATCATGAGGTGTGTTCGATCAGCTAGATTCACGGTAAAGTTCAATGGTGGTTGTTCTGAGGGTTTTCTTCCTTCAAGGGGTTTAAGTAGAGGAGACCCGTTTTCTCCTTACTTGTTTTTGTTCTGTGTGGAAGGATTCTCACCCCTCATAAAAAATGCCCAAGAGGATAAAGCTTTACCCGGTGTTAAATTTGGGAGCATTGGCCCCCAAATATCACACTTGCTATTTGCGGATGACAGTGTGGTTTTCCTTGAGGGTTCCACCAGCAATATGAAGGCGCTTAGGGAGATTCTAGCTACCTATGAAGAATCTTCGGGACAAAACGTGAATCTTCAGAAGTCCTCTATATTTTTTGGGAAAGGTTGCCAACCTCCCCAGAAAGAAGCTTTGAAGCAAGAGATGGGTATATCGATTGAAGCTCTCAGCGAGAGATACCTGGGATTGCCAACACTGGTAGCCAGGTCCAAAGCTGGTACCTTCCAGTATGTTAAGGAAAAATCCAAAAACAAAGTCTATGGCTGGAAAGGACAATGGTTATCGAAGGTGGAGGGAGGTGCTTTTCAAGTCCGTCCTGCAAGCCACACCTACATACACCATGAGTTGTTTCCAAATATCCAAGAAAACGTGTCGGAACCTGACCACTATCTCCTCTAACTTCTGGTGGGGTTCAAAAAATGGTGAAAAGAAGGTGCACTGGGTTGCATGGGACAAGATGTGTACTTCGAAGCGAGGCGGGGGAATGGGGTTTCAGAATAATGAAGTGTTCAATCAAGCGCTCTTAGCGAAACATGCCTCGAGACTAGTGAGCTCCCCCGATTCACTATGTGCAAATTGTTGGGAATGTGCCCTAGAGGCAAATAAAATATGTTTGTTAGCATATTCCATTAGTTCATAATATGTTTTATACTATGTTATAATTGTATTAAGCAGAAACCTTAATACCCGTGTGGTATACAAACAACCAGGTCCCTAGTTAACTCTAGTATACTAGTCCATTGGGCAATCGATTATCAAGGTTTCCTGATCATGAGGTACGAACCACCTATTGACAATGGGGTCATATCATTGGGAGAATGATATGATGGACACACACACACACACCAGAAGTGTTGCAATGTGATCGAGTTACATAAGTTCAACATTGCGATAACTATAACGTAGTGACCATATCCTTTGACCGTAATGATCATACATAATTGCTATCTATTAGGATGCTTTGATTTGCATCCACCGTCTGACTGAAATATGCTGGCCATAAAGGTGTACTTTGGGTATTCAGAAATAGATATGTTGATGAGTATGCAAATAGATCAAAATGGGATTTGTCCATTCGAGTGACGGATAGGTACTCTGGGCCCACTCGGTGATATTGCTTCATAAAGTTTGCAAACGTGTGACTAGGTCACGGAGTTGTAATATCCCGAGAACGAGTAAACATGTTTGTAGGTAACAAGGATGAACTAGGTATAATGGATACCGATGATCAAACCTTGGACAAGCAAAGTACCGCAGGAAAAAGGGAACAGGCTCAACGTTAACGGATCCAACAACGATGAAGTTCATTCGATGGAAGCGCAGGGCTATCAAGGATTGTAACCAGGTCCAATTGATTAGTCATTGGTCAGAGAGTGTCTGATCATGTCTGTTGTTTCCCGGACCGTAGGGTGTCACACTTAAGGGGTATTCGACGCAATAAGGATAGATTCGGGATCACCGAAGAAATAAGAGAGAACACCGGAATTCTTCCGATGGAGACCAGAAATATTTCTGGAGATTTTGAATTGTTGAAAATATTATTTAAATATGTTTTAGTATTTAATTAATGAATTAAATATTGAAAAAAAAATCTGATTTAAATAATTAGATAATCAATTAAAAGGCACTTGGGCCTCATAGGGCCCATTAGGGGAAGAGGGAGTCTTCCCCCATGGGCGTGACGCCCCCAAAATCAATCTGTGTACAGTAATCATACACATAGGGTACACGGCTGAGATTAGGGTGCCACGGTGAGAATATCACAGCACAACACTAAACACAAAAGGATAAACCAATATGTTACAATACCAGGGATCACGAGGATCCGAATACCTAAGTCATACAAGCCATAATATCTGAGTACAGACATAGTTCGTCAAGTTTTGCCTTAAGAAGGCTACCACAAATGACATCAGAGATAGAGATCGAAAAGGCGAGGCCTCCTGCCTGGGATCCACCGAACTACTCCTGGTCGACGGGGAACTCGACATCGTAGTAGTCGCCTCCGGGGTACTCCTGCTCCTGGGCTCCAACGTCGACTGCAGCGGCCGATCAGGCAAAACGAAAAGGGGGAAATAAAGAAAAGGTGAGTATCTAGCATACTCGCGAGTCTTACGTCCGCTACTAAGCATTTATGCATTGTATCAAATAGAAGGGGGAGGCCGTATATAGTGGACTGCAAGGTAGAAATCAGAATAAGGATGAGAAGCTAGGCCTATCAAAGACTAGCATCTTCCGACGAGTCTTGTAACATGAGGAGAGAATAGCCAACAGTTCAATATAAAGCATAAAGTAACAATGCAGCAGAAGTTGCTGTAGCATTGTATAATAATAAGTTGTAATAATTAGCAATGCATCCGAGATCCCTTCCTCGACATCCTAGCGAGGAAGAAAACCCGGAACCATACAGTTTAATAATAATAGTTTGCAGTGGTAAGATCCAGCTTCAGCATAAAGCGTCCTGTTACCGTGGACACGGCTATTCGAATAGATTAATCTTCCCTGCAGGGGTGCACTTGTGTTACACTACACGCACGGATCTCCAGGGTGGCGGGTACCTTGTTAGGGAAAGCTCCACCAAGGCTATCTGACACTCCACATCCCATCTTTCAAACTCAACAGGGAGGTCATCCGTCGGTCTATATCCTAAGTACGTCGAGCCTTGGACCCCAACCCGAACGTACTCCTCCACGGTGCGTGACTGGACGGTGAAGCATAAGAAAACCAAAAAAAGACAACACCGCGCGAGCAAATAAGACAACACCACTTCTCGGCAATCAGCCCACGGTACTGCTGATGTCTGAAGAGTCCTCGGACGAGACTATGAAGCAGGGGAGCCCATAACTCGTAATTCCCACGGGTAGGTAGTGCGTACATGGCATATAGCCAACTCAAGACATCCACCGAACCATTAGTCGTGTTATTAACTTGCGGGACAACCGTTATCGTTGCCTCGACTTAACTGACCCACGGACAACGACAGCAGTCAGGACCACCAGTACATCGGTGCCTGCCCTGTCGTCCCACCAAGTCTCTGCGGTTACCAACAAGGTGAACCGTCTCCTTACCTTGTCTCGTGTGTGCTCCTGGAGGAGCTCGAATTTCGTGGTTTGGTAACTCTCGTGGCCAACGATCAGGGGCCAAGCACACCGGTACACTGGTCATACCCTCCCTGTCATCCCGTCGCAATACCACTCGCGGGCACCGTTGGGTCTCCCGACTTCTTACCTGAAGGACAACCGTCACTCAGGTACCTAGAGCGGCTATAAAGAGTCAACAATGAGTGGAGTACAAGGATTTCTCCTTGATAGCTCACACTTGGTGGTGGCTCGGCAGAGCCAAGCTAGGCGGCCTTAGGCGGTGTCTGCATTGTACCGTACCTGTGTAGTTGTAATAAGTTGTATCCGCGTCACTCCCCTAAGTGATCACGACCCGCTATATAATCCTAGCTGACAATGCGCAGGGCTCACTGCTGAATATAATATATATAATAGGCAGCAAGGATAAAGGAAGGTACATCAAGGGGCGACAAAAACAGGCTATGCAATTGAATAGGAACGTAGCAGCAGCAGTAATGCCTAGTGCAAGAAAAGTACGGAAAGATAGGCGATATCTAGGGAAGAGAATGACTCTGCTTGCCTGGAAGCTCGACGGTAGGGGTAGGGTCGTTGACGAAGTAGTCGTACTCAGCAGCGGTGTAGTCGACGGCAGCAGCGGGGTCTACCGGAGATTAAGGGGGGGGGGAAGAAACAGTAAATACAAAGCAAGCATATAAAAATAGGTGCATGGCATGACAGATGCAATGTTCACGGTGTTCTAACGCAGTGCAATGCACGTTGCTCGGAACGGGACCGGGGATGAAATACCAGCTCCGGGTGATTATGGACAGACGGCCCGGAGGGGGAATGTCTCGTGTTCGTTGTGTTATAGGGGGGGGGGTGGTTGACATACCTATAGCGTATTCGTATTCATTGTATTTTTCTAATCAATTTTGATGTATAAAGTTTTTGAATCTGACTTACGGGTTAAAAGATATTAATTTATAAAGTTTAAATCATTTTATAATCATTTTTGAATTTATTTTGTTATTTAAAATCCAACATTATCCACAAGTCTATCCAGAACAATGCTGACAGGTGGGACCCATATGTTAGCCTCTATTTATTAATAATCTTTTATTTAAATTAATCTGACTAATGGGGCCCAACAGTCAGTGACTCAATACTAACTAATCCATTTTATTAAGTAAACTTGGCAGTGGGACCCAGGTGTCATAGACACATGTTTATTAAGCAGTTAATTTAATCTTTGTATTAACTTAATGACCTATGGCCCACATGTTAGTGGCACACAGTGCTAATTTCTATTTTATTTAAAGTGAGACAATTAGCAGCGCAGGGGCCCACAGGTCAGTGACACCGGTGCGGGGGTTATCTGCTAATGACCCAACTGACCGATGGGGCCCGCAGGTCAGCCTCACTGGGAGCTCGCCGGAGGCTCGCCGGCGGCGAGGTTGAGCGTGCGCTCAACACAGGCCACGTCTGGGGGCGTGTGGGGGTCCAATCGAACGAGCGCAACGGCGCGGTTCGAATGGTGGTGGTGGTGGGACATGGGGTCACAGGAATCGTGGCCGGCGTAGAGGTTTGGCGGCAGTCAGAAATTCACGAAGACGACGACGATTTAGCCCGCGGCTTGGGGCGTGCTGATGGCGGAGAAGTTAATAGGTTTAGTTGGGATGCCTCCCCTGTTAACCGCGCCAATAAACGATTCTTGATAACCCACAAGTCTAGGGGGTCAATTGTAGATTTTTGATAAATAAGGATGTTGATCCCACGAGGAGCAGAAGGTGTTGATAAGTGACTCTGGATAAGGAAAGTCTGCACACACTCAAATGTAAATATTTAGGGGGTTTTGGTTTAAGCAACAAAAAAGTAAAAGACAAGCAAAGTAATCAGGGTAATTGAGGAGTAGCAAGTGGCCCAATCCTTTCACAAGGATAAGCCTAGGAACTAAACTTATAAAAGCTAAAGCCTTCTTGAGAACACGTGGGAGAGATAGCCAAGTTACTTTCACCATACTCCGCCAAGTAATATGTATTGTGTTGATAAGTGTTGGTGGGTGGATCAACGCTAGTACACCTTCTAGACTAAGATAAGTGTACTCTTATGATTACACACCTTGCAAGCATCCGCAAATACAAGGTAGTAATTAAGGCATAAGCCTAACCACAACATTACGATCAAGGATCAATAACTCCCTTGTGCAAAAGTGTGCGAACTGGGGTTCAGGTTTCTGTCACTCCGGCAACCCACCATAAGCATCCTTTGTGCACAATGTATTCCTCTAGGCCCATTAAAGGTGAAGTGTTAAGTGTTCGACTCACATAACACCACTAGAGAAATAACAACACAACTTGAGTATCAAACAACACATAATACTTCAACATCATATGACTACTAATAACTAGACTTTTCCCATGTTCTCAAGAACTAAAGTAACTACTCACAATACATAAAATAGATCATGATCAGAGGTGATAGATGGGTGGCAAACAATCTGGACACAATGATATTTCTCCAACAAAACTCAATAGCATTCACTACAAAGTAGTAATCAACACCAACAGAGTAGAGAGGATAGATAGTACGGATTACAACACAAGTTGGAATTGTGAGATGAGATGGGATGGGGCTGATGTTGGGGATGATGTTGATGATGATCTCGATGATGCCCATGACGATGATGATGATGATGATGGCGACGATCTCCCCTTCCGAGAGGTGATCTCCCCGGCGTAATCTGCCCGCCGGAGATGGCTTTTCTCCTCTATAGGTTTCCGCCCCGTGGCGTCGGCGAAACACGAAAACTCTTCTGTTCTTAGGGTTTCACCCCAGGGGGGTCTTATAGGCGAGAGGGGGCACCGAGGGGGGCCACCAGGCATCCAGGAGGGTGCCTGGCGCGACCAGGAGGGGGGCCGCGCCAGGCACCCTTTTGGCTGCCTGGTGGGTCCCCTCACCTCCGTCTTCAGTGATCCCCAGTCAATTCCCATAAAAATGATCCCCGTAAATTTTCATCGCATTTGGACTTGATCTGATTCAGCAACTTGCTGTCCACTTTTCACCGCAGAATCCTGGTTTTGCTGCTTCGGCATTGGAAAGTTGTAAACTGTGTAAAACAAGCCAAAACAACATAAGAACAATACTTTAAAGTGGAATATATCAATGAATAGGATGAAATTACGATATAAAATAGTGATGCTTTTTGGACGTATCAACTCCCCCAAGTATAGACCTCGCTTGTCCCCAAGCGATTGTCGAGCTCGGTAAACCTGTCCACAAGTTTAGAGAGTGAAGTGTCGTTAAAAGAATACGGACAAGAAGCATCAAGATTTCTCACCAAACTGAAGCATCCTCAACAACAACCTCAACTCATAAGGTCGTTATGAGAAAGTAGTAACAATTATAACAAAGTAGGACCTAGAAAACTCATCAAATCATGGAAAACATAGCCTTGGTCAAGGAACAAATAATAACTTTTACTTTTGCTCTTTCACTTATAAAGAAACTAGTTGAAGCTTTGGAAAGAACATGTTATTAGTCAAGAAGTGCACATGTTAACACAAAGGAAGATGTTTACTCAGCATAAGCTTTGGCAAACAACTCACTTATCAAAAGGTAATGTCAACGAAGATGTAACATGCTAACATTCAATGCAACTTTGTATGCAAGAATCTTTATTAACATCAAGTGTCTGTTCTCTCTCAAGAAGGAAGGAAGTAGGAAGGACTGACTCAGCAAAAAATAAAGGATAAACCCCGTGCAAAAGGGTAAGCAGGGAAAACTCATGTGCCATCTCTAGATCAAACAGAATAAAAACAGACTTTTGGGAGGTGCATGATCCGTCAACGACTGCTGATAGATAACTCACTCACTTCATGATTTGGACAAGTTTCGAGGAACGGCTCCCATGCGGGGACGATCACATCCCCTTAAATTCCTTTGTTTATCACTCATAAATGGGCGAAGGAACTTGTGTGTTAGTATTTATCTTTTACGAGCTGGGCACTCATGCCAGTCCCTTCTCGTATTAGGGGTTTGCAGATTAGACATGCAATCCCAAGATAAAACTTGTCCAAATTAAGAAGATCATGGGTTACCCACCACTTCCTCATGATCTGAATCAGTGACACAAAACAGAAGATTTTGAACATCTAGAGATAGCACACAAATTATATACTTTAGGAGTGGTAGTGGAATACCACAAATAGGAAGGTATGGTGGAATCAAGTGGAAGATGTTGGTTTCAGGGTATGGAAGTACAAGAAGAATTCCGCTTAGTACAGAGTTTTGGCTAGCAAAGCTTTGAGAGACCAGACAATTGATGACAACTTAGATGCAAGCAATACAAAGCATAAACATTAAAACAAGCATGAAACATCAAGTTGTCTTCCTTGTCAACATAACACTTCAAGCATAATAACACAAAGGTTTTGGCTATGTCGCTACTTTGAGAAAAACATGCTTGTTGTTATGACCAAAGCTATACTTGCCAAGATTTAAATAAAGTTTTCGAAGCCATACCTGATATAAGGTCAATACTCCCCATAAGAATCAGCTCATAATGTCGATTGCGTGAAGAGAATACCGAGTGCAGCGAAGAAACCAATAGACTTCTCATTAATATTCCTTCATAGACGACCCCACACTCACGAATACAAATCTCTCCACAAAAGGAGTGATAGACCTCAAAGCAACACCTATTTCATAAAGTAACTTCCCTAGACATGATACGACTCTACTTGACTCCTAAAGAAAAAGATAAAGATAAAGATACCCGGCACTCCCCCAAGCTTGGAACAAGCTAAGGGGGTGCCATTACCCGAGGAGATTTACTCCTCATTCTTGTTCTTCTCAGTCAGGTAGTCCTTGGCGAAGCGCTTCCATGGCATCTCCTCTCCAGTCTCGAAGGACATTCCCGTCTCCAAGATCCTGCACTCAGCACCCAAACCCATGCGCAGAAACTTTAGTTCATACTCACAGTTCTGGTTATGCACATCTCCTTCCTTGACTGGTGCTTGGAGCCCATAAATTTTTTCTTCTAGTGCGGAAAAACTTGACCACATCTCCTTCATCTCTTTCTTGTGGGAAGCCTCGATCTCGTTCATGATGTCGAAGTTAGCTTCAACACCATTCTCCACCATCTTCTTGAACTTGAAGACCTCATGTTCCATCTCCTTCAGCCGCTCCTCGGTGCTCCCTTCCTTGACTGGTCCCTTCAGATCTTCCTTGTGGAGAGCACCGTCCTCCACACGAAGGACCTGGGGGTGCTTCCTCACCTCGGCGAGGTAAGGGTTGATGACGTTGACGACGAACTTGTCCTTGGGGGAACCTGGGGAAGCCATGGCACCTAGATCTACTGAAAGTTTTCCTGGCAGAAACAGACCGAGAAAGAAAACACGCGAAATCGAGAGATACGGTGCCGGGACGATCCGGGCAAATATATAGCAAAAATTTCCGCAACAGAAGGAAGGTTTCAAGCCTAGGTGGAGTCGGAGTCCAGGGCACCCAGGAGGGTGCCTGGCGTGGCCAGGAGGGGGGCGCTCCAGGAGGCCTAATTTTCTCCGGCTCCACTCGGGCTTGGAATTTTCCTAATTTTGCAAAAACTTTGAAAAGTAAACTTTTACCGACGTTCGCGATGTTTCCTTACCGTAATACATACCTTTTCTTATTCTGCTCCTGCCGGAGTTTAAAACTGGGCTGCAACATGTTCTTCATGAGTTCTTGTATATATCATGTTCACATCCACATTGATAGGATCACCTGCCATGTAATGCTTGAGTCTTTGTCCATTCACAAGTTGAGGTTTGGTGCCTTCAAAATTGTTGATCTTGATTGCACCAGACCGATATACTTCTTCGATAAGAAAAGGTCCTTCCCATCTAGAATGTAGTTTACCTGGAGAAAACTTGAAACGGGATCTAAACAACAAAACTTGATCACCAACATTAAATTCACGTTTCAGAATTATTTTATCGTGCCACTTCTTTACCTTTTCCTTGAACATTTTAGCGCTCTCGTAAGCTTCACTCCTCCACTCATCTAGAGAAGTCAAATTCATGAGACGATTTTCACTAGCTAACTTTGGGTCAACATTTAGCTCTCTGACAGCCCAGAAAGCCTTGTGCTCTAACTCTAATGGTAAAGGGAAAGCCTTTCCATAGACCATTTTATAGGGAGACATGCCCATGGGGTTTTTGTAAGCAGTTCTATACGCGCACAAGGCATCTCCTAACTTCTTTGACCAGTCCTTTCTAGAACTGTTTACTGTTTTCTGTAAGATCAACTTTATCTCACTATTGGTGAGCTCAACTTGCCCTAGTTTGAGGGTGGTACGGTGATGCAATCCTATGATTGACATCATACTTGGCTAGAGCTTTCCTAAAAGCTCCATGCGTGAAGTGTGACCCTCCATCTGTCATGAGGTACCTTGGTACTCCAAACCTAGGAAAAATTACATCCTTGAGCATTTTCAAAGATGTCTTGTGATCAGCACTCTCAGTGGGGATTGCTTCAACCCACTTGGTTACATAATCAACAACAACTAAGATGTGTGTGTACTTGTGTGAAGGAGGAAAAGGACCCATAAAATCAAAACCCCAGCAATCGAAAGTTTCAATCACTAGTGAGTAATTCATAGGAATCTCATTTCTCCTGCTAATGTTACCAACTCTCTGACACTTATCACAAGATAGAACGTACCTTCGGGCGTCCTTAAAAAGAGTAGGCCAATAAAAACCTGATTGTAAAACTTTATGTGCAGACCTTTCACCGGCATGATGTCCTCCATAGGGACTATCGTGACATTGTCGAAGAATGTCCTGCTGCTCGTGCTCTGGTATACATCTTCTCACGATCCCATCCGGACCCTCTTTGAAAAGATGTGGATCATCCCAAAAGTAGTGCCTCAAATCCGTGAAGAATTTCTTCCTGTGCTGAAATGTAAAACCTGGAGGAAAAAAATTTGCAACGATAAAATTAGCATAATCTGCAAACCAAGGGTCGGAATGAGATTGTACTTTTACAACAGCAAGCTGTTCATCTGGGAAACCGTCGTTGACTGGAATAGGATCGTGCGGGATATCTTCCATCCATGAAAGATTATCCTCCACCGGATTGTCTTCTCCTTTTCTATCGACAATATGTAAATCAAATTCTTGAAGAAGGAGTACCCATCTAATGAGTCTTTCTTTGGCGTCCTTTTTCTGCATAAGATACTTAATGGAAGCATGGTTAGTATGAATAATAACTTTAGAATCAACAATATACTGCCTAAACTTATCACAAGCAAACACCACTGCCAAGAATTCCTTCTCGGTAGTAGCATAATTCTTTTGAGCACTATCAAGTGTCTTGCTGGCATAGTGGATGACATTCAACTTCTTGTCAACCCTTTGTCCTAAAACAGCTCCAACAGCAAAATCACTAGCATCACACATAATTTCAAAGGGCAAATTCCAGTCAGGTGGTTGTACTATAGGAGCGGTTATCAAGGCTTTCTTAAGAACTTCAAAAGCTTCCTTACAATCTTCATCAAATACAAAAGGAGAATCCTTCTGGAGAAGATTGGTAAGGGGTCTCGAGGTCTTAGAAAAGTCCTTGATAAATCTTCTATAGAAACCAGCATGACCTAGAAAACTACGAATACCTTTGATGTCCCTTGGATAGGGCATCCTTTCAATAGCTTCAATTTTTTTCCTTGTCCACTTCAATTCCCCCTTTCGGAAATCTTGTGTCCAAGAACTATCCCTTCGTTAACCATGAAATGGCACTTCTCCCAATTGAGCACCAAATTCATTTCTTCGCATCTCTGCAAAACTTTATTAAGATTGTGGAGACAGTGGTCAAAGGAGTTTCCATAGACGAAAAAGTCGTCCATGAAAACTTCTACAATATCCTCACAGAAACCATGAAATATTGCAGACATACACCTCTGAAAAGTAGCAGGTGCATTACATAAACCAAAAGGCATACGTCTATAAGCATAAGTACCGTAAGGACACGTAAAGGTGGTCTTCTCTTGATCCGCGGTGTTAACATGAATCTGGGAGAAGCCAGAATACCCATCAAGATAACAGAAGTGGGTGTTTTTTGGTAGCTGCTCGAGCATCTGATCAATAAAGGGCAGAGGATAATGGTCCTTCCTGGTGGCCTTGTTCAACTTCCTGAAATCAATACACATTCTATATCCAATAATAGTCCTCTGAGGTATTAGTTCATTTTTATCATTAGGAACAACAGTCATACCTCCTTTCTTAGGAACACAATGAACGTGACTTATCCACTTACTATCAGCTATAGGATAGATGATACCTACGGCTAGAAGTTTGAGAACCTCCGTCCTAACCACGTCCTTCATCCTTGGGTTCAACCGTTGTTGATGATCAACAACTGGTTTAGCATCGGGCTCGAGATTGATAGTATGTTGGCAAATGGATGGACTAATACCCTTGAGATCATCAAGATTATAGCCAATAGCACCTCGGTGTCTGCGGAGTGTCTCCAATAATCGCTCTTCTTCATACCCTGAAAGGTTAGAATTGATAATAACAGGATATACTTTATTTTCATCTAAATAAGCATACTTGAGTGTATCGGGTAGTGGTTTTATATCAAACACCGGGTCTTCTTTTGGTTGCGAGAGGATTCCTAAAGGTTCAACCGCGAGGTTGTGCTTCAGGATAGGAATTTGTCTTAAAAATATGTCTTTTAGTTCATCCCTCTCCTGCATATGTATGTCATTCTCGTGGTCTTCCATAAATTGCTGCAAAGTATCATTAGGAGGAATAGCAATAGAAGCAATTTCTTCAATAATTTTTTCATTACTTGATAAGTCAGTACCATGAGGTTGCTTAGAAAACTTAGAAAAATTAAATTCATACGGAACACCGTCGAATTCAACAGAAACTTTACCTTTCTTCCAATCTATTTTAGCTCCACAGGTGCTGAGGAAGGGCCTACCAAAGATAATAGGGCAAACACTATCTTGTACTGAACCAAGTACAAGAAAGCCAGTAGGATATTTTACCTTCCCGCAGAGTACTTTAACATCTCTCACAATCCCAATTGGAGAGATTGTTTGTCTATTTGCAAGATGAATCGTGACATCAATGTCCTCAATCTCACATGGCTGATTCTCGTGCATGGTCTCTTGATAAAGTGTGAAGGGAATAGCACTGACGCTAGATCCCAAATCACATAGCCCATAATAATTATGATCTCCTATTTTAACAGATACCGCTGGTGTACCTGAAATTGGGCCTTTGTTCTTGGCTGTGACAATGTTAGTGGAAACAGCACAAAAACTAATATTGGATTCTTTAATATCACTGGTTACCAGATCCTTGACCGTTGCAACTTGAGGCTTGACCTTGATCATGTCCTCAGGTTTGTCAGTGGCCCTTCCGTTTTTGTTTAGAATACCTGTAACGAAAGAGTGCTCCTTTATCCTTGAGGGATAAGGAGGCTGTTCGTACACAACTGCAGGTCAAACAGGATCAGTAACATTAATCTCAATAGGTGACTCCTTGAAAGGTTTATAATGTTGACTCTCCTTCTTCTTAGAAGAGTCAATATGAGAAGCAAAGTCCTTGCAAAAGTCAACCATTAGCTAGGAATCAAGACCAATTTTAGAGCAAAAGGTATTAAAGTAATCAGTCTTCACATAACTCTCAATGCAACCATGCTCATAGTTTATAGTGGGTTCAATACCTTTATCAATTTCCCAGTCTTCAGTGTTCTTCTAGATCCTTTCTATAAGATCCCATTTTTCTTCCATACTTCTGGTCTGGAATACCCCGCTAGAGGAGGCATCCAACATCTCCTTGTCCTGACGAGAAAGCCTGGCATAAAAATTTGTAAGTATAATTTCCTTAGGGAGCTCATGGTTTGGGCATTTGAGCATTAGGGACTTCAGTCTCCCCCAAGCTTGAGCGATGCTCTCTTCGTCGCGAGACCAAAAGTTATAGATGTAGTTCCTGTCTTGGTGAATTTCACGAAGAGGATACAACTTTTCATAAAAGAGAGACATAAGCTCTGGCCATTCAAGCAGATCAGAGTTATCGAGTAGCTTATACCAATCTGAAGCTTTATCTTTGAGTGATATGGAGAATAGTTTCTTCATGACGAACTCCATCGTTACACCTGCAAGCTTAAATAAAGAACATAATTGTGATAAATATAGCAGGTGTTCTCCCGGATGTCCTTCTCCTGTATAACGATTAGAGAAGACATGATCAATAATACCAGGTGGTATTTTATAGGGCACAATTTCAGTAGGGGTAGGAGTGACCACCACAGTCGTGGGGCGGCTCCTTACCAGCAACGAACCAACAGTAGCAGAGTCCATAAGGACTGAAAGTAACAACTGAGAATAAAGGTTTCCTTACCGGCTTCAGTTACCAATAGCGCTACACTCCCCGACAACGGCGCCAGAAAAGCTCGTTGATGGCGGAGAAGTTAATAGGTTTAGTTGGGATGCCTCCCCTGTTAACCGCGCCAATAAACGATTCTTGATAACCCACAAGTCTAGGGGATTAATTGTAGCTTTTCGATAAATAAGGATGTCGATCCCACGAGGAGCAGAAGGTGTTGATAAGTGACTCTAGATAAGGAAAGGCTGCACACACTCAAAGGTAAATATTTAGGGGTTTTTGGTTTAAGCAACAGAAAAGTAAAAGACAAGCAAAGTAAACAGGGTAACTGAGGAGTAGCAAGTGGCCCAATCCTTTCACAAGGATAAGCCTAGGAACTAAACTTATAAAAGCTAAAGCGTTCTCGAGAACACGTGGGAGAGATAGCCAAGTTACTTTCACCATACTCCGCCAAGTAATATGTATTGTGTTGATAAGTGTTGGTGGGTGGATCAATGCTAGTACACCTTCTAGACTAAGATAAGTGTACTCTTATGATTACACACCTTGAAAGCATCCGCAAATACAAGGTAGTAATTAAGGCATAAGCCTAACCACAACATTACGATCAAGGATTCATAACTCCCTTGTGCAAAAGTGTGATAACTGGGGTTCAGGTTTCTGTCACTCCGGCAACCCACCATAAGCATCCTTTGTGCACAATGTATTCCTCTAGGCCCATTAAAGGTGAAGTGTTAAGTGTTTGACTCAGATAACATCACTAGAGAAATAACAACACAACTTAAGTATCAAACAACACATAATACTTCAACATCATATGACTACTAATAACTAGACTTCTCCCATGTTATCAAGAACTAAAGTAACTACTCACAAGACATAAAAGAGATCATGATCAGAGGTGATAGATGGGTGGAAAACAATCTGGACACAATGATATTTCTCCAACAAAACTCAATAGCATTCACCACAAAGTAGTAATCAACACCAATATTGTAGAGAGGATAGATAGTACGGATTACAACACAAGTTGCAATTGTGAGATGAGATGGGATGGTGATGGAGATGGTGCTGATGTTGGGGATGATGTTGATGATGATCTCGATGATGCCCGTGACGATGATGATGATGGCGACGATCTCCCCTTCCGGGAGGTGATCTCCCCGGCGGAATCTACCCACTGGAGATGGATTTTCTCCTCTGTAGGTTTCCGCCCCGTGGCGTCGGCGAAACACGAAAACTCTTCTGTTCTTAGGGTTTTCACCCCAGGGGGGTCTTATAGGCGAGAGGGGGCACCGAGGGGGGACACCAGGCATCCAGGAGGGTGCCTAGCGCGGCCAGAAGGGGGCCGCGCCAGGCACCCTTCTGGCTGCCTGGTGGGTCCCCTCACCTCTGTCTTCGGTGATCCCCAGTCAATTCACATAAAATCGATCCCCGTAAATTTTCATCGCATTTGGACTTGATCTGATTCATCAACTTGGTGTCCACTTTTCACCGCTGAATCCTGGTTCTGCTGCTTCGGTATCGGAAAGTTTTAAACTGTGTAAAACAAGCCAAAACAACATAAGAACAATACTTTAAAGTGGAATATATCAATGAATAGGATGAAATTACGATATAAAATAGTGATGATTTTTGGATGTATCATGTGCGTCTGTGCGTTCGACTCCTGGGTGTATTGCGCGCAAGGTGACATGCTTCGCACGCCAAAAGCACAAGCTAGGGCGCAGGGAGGAACACGTCGGCGGCGACGAGCTTCTGCCCTAATGGCAGATCGGCCTACAGGACACGGGAGGGGCAACGGGGCGTTGGCGGTGGTAGAGGAGCTCACCAGGAACGCGTAGAGTCTGGCAGCGAGCTCGGAGACGAAGCGGCGTGGCCGGAATTGCTCGCTGATCACACCGGAGTCGAAGAAGAATATGAAGACGCCGCGCTCGTTGTAGTCGATCCCGCCGCAATTCCGAGCGCACGCAGACGAAGTCGACCACCGCACACTTGCCAGACACGTTGTTGTCGCACGGGGAAGTCACTGGCCACGGTTGCTCACCACGGCGGCCATGGCGGCTCGACGGAAATTTTCCCCCGACGATGCGAGAGGGGAAGGAGGGGAAAATGGAGGCGGGGGTGTCCAGGGGGAGGCCGGGGTCAACCTTATCACCTCCCCGGCCATAGTGAAGGTGGGCGCGGCCGGCAGGCGTCTTGGCCACGGCGGTGGCGCCACGGCGACGGAGCAGGTGGAGGAGGTGACGGGGGCAGGTGGGAAGAAGAGGTGGGCTGGGTGGGCCATCGCCTAGGGCGAGGTTTAACTCCTTTTCCATTTTCTTTTACTTTATGTTTTCTATTTCCTATTTATGTATTTAATTTAGATGCCTCTACATTTTTGTAAAACATTTGAGGTGTTTGTAAATTAGAGTTACCTCCTGAACCAGTGATACAAAAAGTTTGGTTGTGATATAAATTCCTTTGATATTTGGTTTAATTAATAAATGCTCAAGATGGGATTTTTAGGCTAATCTTGGAATTGTTTGGATTAATTCATGGCTCAAAAAAATACACAAGTTGGTCCAACATGGTTCTATTGACTTGTGGAATTTTACAAAATTGGTTTCATAATTTTTGGCCAAGGTTTAATTTTCCACATTGTTTTTATTTTCATTTAAAAAGGTTTAGGGTTTGGGTTTGATTCCAAGTGATCAAGGCACATGGGGCCTTGGGTTTTGATCACCACACATCATGGAGTTGAATATGATCAGAACAAAGTTTTATTAAGGACAGGGAACAACAGTGATTAGCAACAGTGATGATCCACAGTGATAGTGATTACTGTTACAGATACTGAGGGTGTTACAATGGGCCATGGCGCCATGAAAGGGCCCACCCCATTTAATGGTGCGCCTTGCCCCTTCCCTTGGGATTACTCCCACATGGGAAGTTGAGGGAGGTTCCCGCCCTCCTTGGCCTATATAAGGAGGGGTAGGGTGCCCTTTTTATTCATGATTTTTTAAGACAAAGTTCTCATCTCTCTTCCTCATTTCTCCTTCCTCGAGTGGACTCCCCTTGTTTGGAGTCTGCACTTGGTTGGGGATTTCTCCACCATACGCACACCATCGTGCTGCTGGAATCGGGATCCGAATCCATCTTCTTTCCTCTGCTTGCCAGGTTCAGAGCCCAGAGGGAACGTCGGACACACCGTATGTGTGTAATCCCACGAGGCACTACACTTGTGGTGCTCCTTCATTGTCGTGGCTGTATCGCGGCGTCTTCACCGACAACGTTCTGACGGGGAAGCAATCCTGTCATCGGTCTACAAGGACCGGGTGGCTTTGGAGTCATCATGGATCTGTGCGGAATCGGGGATTGCCGGTACTACTACATCAACCACGTTCACGCGGGAACGTTTCCCTCTTAACGGACTACATACTAGTTTGTGACCTATTTCCATCCGTTACTTGCATCGCCATAGCATATGTCTTGGTATGGGTGTCGTAGGTTATAAAAAAATATTGTTTTCTGCCTCGAACCCCAATAGTGGTATCAGAGCAAGGCTATGCGTAGATGTATTGTAGGGATAAAACACATCTAGTATGTGGGCATCAATTCTCCAATTGTTACCCTCTCACTGTACTCATTTAGCATTGCGGTAATATTCTGATGAAGCGGCCTCGACTGACCTTACGCGTTTATGCGAGACTGGTTCCACGCTTGACATATGGCTTGTACCATATAAGTGGATGGGGGTGCTTTGCGAAGATGTTTGCAACGGAGGACCCCGACAGGGGTGTGATAGAGACAATTGTGGGATTGGTGTCGTGGCTTGTTTTTCGTAGGATAGAAACGGTTATTTTCTCGAAACCCCTAGCAGCCACCTAAAACTTGCAAAAGATAAAGTAGAAGGCGTTTTAACTTTAATTTGCATGTCGAGGGGGGGGGGTCATAGCATGTATGATTTATTGTGTTACATCCTGTTTCTCTAATATGCCAGATATAACGAAGGTAGCACAATAGGATAACCCCTCTTAAATACCAAACACAAGTATTCTACTAAAGTGTGCACCACCTGGAAGGATCTCCCTTATGGCCGACACACCGAACATCGGGTATCACACATAATCAACGACATTCACATGAGGTTTCATATGTAGATATGGCCTTGCTAAGCATCATATAACACCAAGGTCAATTTGGTGAGCCTAGAATATGCAGATACGGCCTTGGAATACTAGAGATTGAAAGATCGAGCATGAGTCACATACATGATGTGATCGCACAAGTAGTTGTCTACCTTTGAAACTAATCTGTCGGCCATGTGACATTCGAGGGCGGATAGTGAATCTGGATCATGTAATCACTTAGTAAATTTCGAGGGATGTCAAACTAAGTGGGAGTTTTAGAAATAATTAAAATTGAACTCCACATATTATGAACTTAATCTTCATGTCTTAGCCAATACCTTTGAGGATAATGTCATACCCAAAATGTTTATAACTATGGCTCTTTTATTGTAATGAAGAACTTAAGGTAGATGGTGATGTGCGAGGTAATGATAGTGATTTCTCGCCCTTCGTTGGTAAACCCCAAGTGGAAGGCGTGATGTAGCATAGCAGCAAATTTCCCTCAGTAAAGATACCAAGGTTTGTATCCAGTAGGAATCCAGAGATGATAAGTAGGTGTCAGCGGCGCAACTGACGCGGACCTGCACACAGACACAAATAACTTTGTTCCCAACGAAGTTCAGAGAGGTTGTCAATCTCTCCGGTCTTGTTGTTCACAAAGGATCAAACGCAAGGGATAATGATAGCAACTGAAAGTAAAAGCATAAAAGTAAATGAGCGTGTAAACAGTAATGAGGATATGGACCGGGATACGTGATGTTTACTAGTGATGTCTCTCTCCCAAAAGACGATAAAACTGCTATGCGAGGTGAACAAATTACAGAAGGGCAATTGACAGGATTATGAACGCACCGCAATGCTAACTATGCTACAAAAGAAAGGAAGAGGCTCAAAAGCATGGGCAGTACGCCAAAATAAGTAGACCAAAATCCAACTGCATCTACTACTAATGATCCACCTTGAGATATCTATCCAGAACATCTCGGTGGTATTAAGTTGCGAGCCCCACCCAAAGTGTAAACCCAAAGCAACAGACAACTGCATTAAAAAGCACTTTGTGTAAAGTAAATAATCCTTGCAACCGCGGTTACAAGCACCGTTGTTTTCCCCCTTGTGGCAACAGCACATCCCCTAGACTCATTTTTCTGTCACTCAAGCGTGTCATCGGGGGGCATGAACCCACAATCGAGCAAAACGTTCCCTCTTGGGGTTACTACCTACTACTTGGCCAAAGCAATAAACAGCAACGGAGAACATGCAAGAATTACTTAGGAACAAAAATATAAGAGATAAGAACCAAATATATTACTCAATCACAATCTGAACATAATCTCATAATCCATCAGATCCCATCAAACTCAGCATAGCAACAGCAGAAAGATTACAAAAGTGCCTCGATCATGTAGGGCAGCTCACGAGGTCTAAACCATGAAGAACAAAGAGGGGAGGAGAACATCACATAGCTACTGATCACGGACCCATGGTCCAAGGAAAACTACTCACAAGACATCCGGGAAGAATCCATGGTGGAGAGGAGACTCCCGAAGGTCAACCCTCCCTCCGCCAGGGTGCCGGGAAGAGGTCTTCTGGTGCTCCCGATCTCGGAAGCGCGGCGGCGGCGTAACAGAGGCGAGATCGCGAAAAAGGGTTCTGTCCCCGAGGGTTTCACGTCACGGGGAATATATAGGAGAAGGGGGGTAGCCAGAGGTGGACCAGGGTCCCCAGGCGCCCCCCTGGCGCGGCCCAGGGGGTGGCCGCGCCGGGTGGCCGCCTGGGCCACCCCTGGCTCCACTCTGGCCCCACTCGGGCTCTTCGCGAAGCTTCCTGTACGCTGATTTTTCCTATATTTTTCCCGGAATTTTTCTGGCACTTTTTATATGGGGGAAAACTGAAATAGAAAAACAGGAACTGGCACTGTGGTGCACTGAGTTAATAGGTTAGTCCAAATATGATCAAAAGTGTATGAAAGTGTATCTAGATCATAGAAATATCACACAGAACATGCATGGGGCAAGCAGAAATTATAGATACGTTTTGGACGTATCAGATGGGTCTTACTTCATTGATTGTTACCAACACCGTTAGATATATACTCATTAGTAATGACTTGCTAAACATAATACGAGAACTGCTAGGAGATACACCTGATAACTCCATGATTAAGGAAGTTGACGATGAGTATCGTACTCACCGTTACTTATGAATGACTGTCCAATACACCATACTTCATTCTATGGAATCTGAGTTGCGAGTGCGTATTGATGACACCAACACGTATGACGTGCTAGGTGAACTTGAAAGCACTAAGTCAAAAATCAGAGTAATGAAGAATGAGTATATGGACGGGGTTTCTTTCAACTATGGTGGAAGGAACAACCTGCTGAGAAGGTCACATGGAAAATGTATAAGATAAATGAACACCTTGTGTATAACTTGTACTACTGAATGACTGGTTACTTTGCGATAACTAGGAAGTAGCATTTTCTTCCGCCCAGCTACAAAGACCGTGTCTAGACTATGTCATGAAGGAGAATCGTTCACCTGTCATGTCTTCTTTTTTTAATGGCAGATGCCATGGGGATGGCTAAAGAGGGGGACAAACTGAGGTGAGTGTCGATGGTGCCGGAATCGAGAGTGGGAAAAAACACAGTGAGAAACCGCGATGTACCTAGGTTCGGGGCTCTCCGTAGAGATAACACCCCTAGTCCTGCCGAGCTAGCTATAAGCAATAACTCTGGCTACAATGAATGCTCCGTGAGCTGTATGAGAGGAAGGAGAAGATGGCTCTAGGCACAACTCTCTCCTTGCTCTCTCTAGTGGGTGAAAGTGGAGTAAATGCAACCGTCGTCCCCCGCACACGAGGGGTACACGGGGCTGTTATAGGCCGAGCCCGGGGTACTAAAGGAATTACATAGTGTGGGAGGACCCAGCTGTAAGCCTCTAGCGACGAGCTGGGGCCCTCATGACGTAGGCTCTCCGGTTAATCTGGAGTAGACCTGCGGCTCTCCATGCCGTTAGCTTGTAGGTCTTTGATACGGTGAGGATAGTTCTCTCACTTCTCATTGGTTACCCCAAGTGGAAGGTGAGATGTAGCGTAGCAGAAAATTTCCCTCGGTGAAGATACCAAGGTTTGTCTCCAGTAGGACTCGCAGAAATACAAGAAGGAAACAACGGCGCCAGAAATTGACTTCTAGCTAGGGAGTTGACAGGACTGCACACAGATACAAATAACTTTGCTCCCAACGAGTACAGAGGAGTTGTCAATTCCTCCAGCCTTGATGCTTACAAAGGATCAACACAAGAGATAAAAGTGGAACTGAAATTAAAGACTGAAAGTAAATTAAGGGTGTAAACAATGATGTGAAGATGGACCGGGGTCCCGTGATTTTCACTAGTGATGTCTCTCTCCCAAAAGACAATAAAAGTGCTAGCGAGGTAAACAAATCAAAGCTGGGCAATTGACAGGATTATGAAGGCACCGCAATGCTAACTATGCTGCAAAGAAAGGAAGGGCTCAAAAGCAATGGGCAGTACGCCAAGGTAAGTAGACCGAAATCCAACTGCATCTACTACGAATCATCCACCTTGAGATATCTATCCAGAACATCTCGCTGGTATTAAGTTTCGAATCCCACCCAAAGTGTAAACTCAAAGCAACAGACAACTGCATTAAAAGAACTTTGTGTAAAGTAAACAATCCTTGCACCCGCGGGTACACGCACCGTTGTTTTATCCCTGGTGGCAACAACACATCCCCTAGTCTCATGTTTCTGTCACTCAAGCTAGACATCAGGGGGCTTAACCCACAATCAATCATAACGCTCGCTCTTGGAGTTGCAACAAACTACTTGGCCAAAGCAAAAAACTGCAACGGAGAACATGCAAGAATTTACTCAAGAACAAAATATAAAAGAGAAGAACCAAATATATTACTCATCACAATCTGAACATAGTCTCATAATCCATCAGATCCTAGCAAACTCAGCATAACAACAGCAGAAATTACAAAAGTGCCTCGATCATGTGAGGCAGCTCACGAGGTCTCGAAAGTGGAAGCACAAAGAGGGGAGAGGTACATCACATAGCTACTGGTCACGGACCCATGGTCCAAGGGGGACTACTCACGGCATATCCGGGAGGCGTCCATGGCTATGGATGGTCTCCCGGAGGGGGTTCCTCCTCCCGGCAGGGTGCCGGGGCAGCTTCTCCAGGCAGCCCCGATCTTGAAACGGCGGCGGCGGCGGTACAGAGGCGAGTTCGCGGAAAAGAGATCTCTATTAGGGGTTTCCACCCTGAGGGCTAAATATAGGCGGAGGGGGGTGTCGAGGGCACCCACCGGGCAGCCAGGAGCCCCCCTGGCGCGGCCTAGGGTGGGGCCGCGCCAGGGAACCTTCTGGAGTCCCTGTGGTGGCCCCCCTCCGTTGCCTTGGTGATTCCAGAAGCTTCCGGGTCGCTGATTTTTTATCTGATTTTTCCGGATTTTTTGAAGCACTTTTAATGGCCGGAAAACCTGAAATACAAAAATAGCAGAAAACATCAACTGGCAGCTGGGTGCACTGGGTTAATAGATTAGTCCAAATATGCTCAAAAGTGTATGAAAGTTCAAGCAAAACATGGCAAAGTAACACAAAACATGCATGGAGCAAGAAGAAATGATAGATACATTTCGGACGTATCAACATCCCCAAGCTTAATTCCTGCTCGTCCTCGAGTAGGTAAATGATAACAAGCATAATTTCTGTGGTGACATGCCACACAACCATATAAGGACTTTTAAGTAAAGCAATTAAAGCATGCAATTCAATTCAAATCTTAACAAGCAAGAGTCTATATTAGCATTGACACAAGCAACAAAAGAACAAAAGGTGCAAGAGCTCTCGCTGTCCGTGACTCGAATGTCTCCAGATGGTTTTTGCGTGCAAGAAGGGGACTAGGAAAAAGAGAGAAAAAGGTTGTTGAGAACAACTATCTACTAAAGTTTCACACTTAGTCTCCTTTGGGTTATTATCTTGACTCGTCCCCAGACCACTAGCCAGGTACAAGTCAAACTGATCCACTTCCTTTCGATATGTTGAGCACTCATGCAATGGATGAGCGTGAGCAAGAAAGTTGACACCTAAAAGGCAAAACAGAAATAAGGTGGAGGAGGAAGACAAAAAGGTGTGAAAGGCTCACATCAACAAGGACAATCATAGGCGAGAGAAGGCCATATGATAGATATGATGTGAGGAGTAGGGATTGCCATGCAACAGATTCACATGTGAGCTAAAAGCTCTCCAAGGAAACTAGTGGGTGTGCATCTAACTTGCTTGCTCAAGAAGACCTAGAGCTCGTTTGAAGAGGCTCATCATTGGAATATACAAGCCAAGTTCTATAGTGTGAAGGTCCCCACATAGGTATATGCATGATGAAGATCTCTATGGACTACAAGGGATAGAGGATGAAGTACTAGTGCGGATCTCTCAAAAGGAATAGTAGTGTGCCCCCTTCTCTCTTTTTATTTTTCTGTTTCTATTTTTTGTATTTTTTTGTATTTTTTGGTGGCTTCAATGGCCCTTTCTATTTAACTCTCATTTGTCCTCTTTGGGATCTTTTGATTTTGTCCTCTTTGGGATCTTTTCCTCACTTTAGGGGCACCACTATATATTTTACAAGAATATAGGAGATCTTTCACACTTTACAAAAGTACTCACATAAAGAAGATATAACTATCATGATGCAAATGTATGCCTCTGCCAGGATAGCAGGATATGCAATGATACTAGCGCGTCATGTAGAAATTATTAGGGCAAGGCCCAACTAGCATGCGACTCATCGATCAAGCAAGTAGCATGTATGACATGAGGATCAAGTCATGAGAAGGTAGATGTTGCATGGCAATGTATCTCGGAAAGGCTATGGAAATGCCTTGTAGGTAGGTATGGTGGCTGTTTTGAGGAAAGATATAAGGAGGCTTATGATGACAGAGCGTATCGTGCCAAGGGTTTGGATGCACCGGCGAAGTATGCGCCAACTCTCAAGGTGAGAAAGGGAAATGCATGGTACCGAAGAGGCTAGAAAAAGTATAGGTGGGTGGAAGTTTCAACTTTTGAATACTCACATTAGTCCGAAGAACTCATGCACTTATTATCGATAACTCTCAATCTAATCAGGAGTTTCACAAAGAGACAAGTACCCCGAGGCGGAGTGTATGGGGGTTTGGTTATCCTTGCGCATCCTCGACTCATGGTACGTGAGTGTACTCTAATATTCGAACCCTCCAGAGGTTAGTGATCCATCTAGTAGCTAGAGTTCTCAACAGGGATTTTTGGTTTTCGAAAATCACACGGATTGCCCAAAATACGACATCTATCACTAATAGGCTCGAGCTCTTGACACCAAAAGTTCAAACATTACTCTAGTCAATACCTCAAAACTATTGCAAGTTACTACTACAAAGAGAACAACCACTTTAACTACCTACTTCTAGTCAAGACACAAAACTCGGTGCAACAGGCAAACTCTCTAACAAGATAAAACATGCAACCTATAGAAAGTTCAACCTAAAACAAAAGAAAAGCTCCAGAAATACTAAAGCACTACAACTAAACAGAGCAGCAACTAAGAAAATAAAAAGAACAAGTCACAGCTAAAAGAATAAGCATGCAAATCCTATGAGGAGTTCTAGTTCGAGCGGAGTGTGTATCTCTCCCACACAAAAGAGTTAGCTGGGGTCTAAATTGTTACTACAGCAAACAAAGCAAAAACAAACCTAGAAAAGTAAAGAGCGAGACGCTCCAAGCATAGCACACAACGCACGAAGTGATAAAAATATAGTGCAACGAGGGACAAACTGATAATTGTTCATGAAGAAGGGGATGCACGGGGGCATCCCCAAGCTTAGACGCTTGAGTCTCCTCGAATATTTATTGGGGGTGTACATGGGCATCCCCAAGCTTGAGCGTTTGACACTCCAAGATCTTCTTTCATCATCTTCCATCGCGCACTTGAAAACTCCCTTCATACATAACTCATTGTAGACTGATTAGAGAGGTTAGAGCCCTACTAATTTTTTTTTTCTCTACTGTAAATAAAGATAATCTTGAAGTTCTAATTTTTTTTGAGAGTGCCAAAAGGTTTTTGCAAAGAAAAAGCAAGCTTAAGGTTTGCAAAACGAAGAAAAGGCAAAACAGGACAGAACCTGTGAAAAACAGACCAGCAGGTAGAAACGAATTTTTTAGGGATACTTCTGCAACTCAAATAAAAAAAACTCAGAACATACAAAAGTTTCCTAATTGTATAGATCACACTGTGTAAAAAATTAAGCTCAAAAAGATGAACTGGGATTTTTCTCTGATTTTTCTAGTCACGAGGACAGAATCTGTTTTCTGGTCAGCATGTCACAACTTTCACTTCCCTTGTCGTATGAGGCTATACTTGGCACAAACCTTGAAAAGTAAAGATACAAGGATGTTTCTACAGTAGTAACAATCATCAAGACCACTAAGAACAGAAGAAAAGAAAAAATAAAAACCTAAATTCGTTGCGGGCTGCCTCCCGAAAGCGCTTCTTTAGAGCCATTAGCTAGGCTTAAAGCAGAAGATCAAGTCTTTTCAAGAGAATAACTAGCTCGTGTGACGGACTCAAAAGGTAACTTAATATTTTTCCTAGGGAAATGTTCCATCCCTTTCTTGAGAGGGAATTGGAATTTGATATTCCCCTCTTTCATGTCATTAACAGCACCAACTGTGCAAAGAAAAGGACGTCCCAAAATAATTGGACAAGAGGGCTCACACTCAATGTCCATAATAGTGAAATCAACGGGAAAATAATTGTCATTGACAATGATAAGAACATCGTCGATCTTCCCCAAAGGCTTCTTTACGGAAGAATCAACAAGAAGAACACCAAAAGAACAGGGATCAAAAGGTTTCAATTCAAGCATATCATACATCCTTTTGGGCATAACAGAGGTACTTGCTCCTACATCACAAAGAGCATAACAAGAGAAGTTATTCAATTTGATTTTTATCATAGGATCCCAACCATCTTCTAGCTTCCTAGGTATGGAGGCTTCTAGTCTAAGATTCTCCTCCCTAACTTTGATTAGAGCATTAGTGATATGCTCTGTGAAGGCAAGATTAAGTGTGCTAGTGTGGGGGTCTCTAGACATCTTGTGTAGGAAACCAATAACTTCAGGTAAAGTGCAGCTGTCAAAGTCTAGGTCACTACTATCTATCAAGGAGGTAGTGATATCATTTAGGCTCACTTTTTTGAAATCCTCTATGTTCATAGAGGTTTCTTCATCTATGGTTGAGGTGGTAGCATCACCATTGGTAGGTCCAGTGGGACTAGGGGTGTGATGGGTGCTAACAGTTTGGACATCCTCAACTACTTGGATAGTGGCTACTGTGTGGTAGGTAGGAAGGCTCTTAATCCTCTCTTCTTCTTCCTTTTCTCTGGCCCATCTCTCTTTTAGTTTTCCCAACATCCTAATGTTTTCATTAATTTGGATTTGGATGGCATTCATAGGAGTGGTCTTCCTCTCCTCGAGGGGAGAAGTTATAATTTTAAGCAATTCTACTTCGTGGGCTAAATTGTCTACCTTCGACGAGAGGGTATCTAATTTATCTAATTTCTCTTCCACACTCTTGTTGAAGGCTTTTTGGGTAGTGATAAAGTCTTTGAGCAAGGTCTCTAGTTCAAAGGTGGAGTTTTTGGTGCTAGGATAAGTGTTGTTATTCCCATAGTTGTTGGATGGGAAGGGCCTAGGATTGTTGCTACCAAAATTACTCCTATAAGTATTATTGTTGAAGTTGTTTCTAGAGATAAAGTTCACATCTACTTGTTCTTGAGCAACCAAGGAATTTAAAGGAACATCCCGAGGATCAATAGGAGCTTGCTTGGTAAGTAGAGACATGATAAGGTCAACCTTTTCATTTAGAGAGGAGATCTCCTCGACAGAATTTACCTTCTTACCAGTTGGAGATCTTTCGGTGTGCCACTGAGAGTAGTTCAGCATCATCTCATCAAGTAGCTTTGTGGCAACACCAAGTGTGGTTGACATAAAAGTTCCTCCCGCGGCCGAATCTAACAGGTTCCGCGAGGTAAAGTTCAAGCCTGCATAAAAGGTCTGGATAACCATCCAGGTGTTCAGTCCATGTGTGGGGAAGTTCTTGACAAGCGTCTTCATACGTTCCCATGCCTGGGCAACGTGTTCATTATACAATTGCCTGAAATTCATAATGTTACTCCTCAATTGAATAATTTTTGTAGGGGATAGTACTTCTCTATAAAAGTATCTTTGCATTTACTCCAAGAATCGATACTGTTCTTGGGTAAGGATTGCAGCCACTCCTTGGCTCTTCCTCTCAAAGAGAAAGGAAAAAGATTCAGCTTGACGATGTCTCCATCCACTTCCTTGTACTTTTGCATATCACAGAGCTCGATAAAATTATTTAACTGCAAGGCAGCGTCCTCTCCAGCACCTGAGAATTGATTTTTCATAACAAGATTAAGCAGAGCAGGTTTAATTTCATAAGAAGGTGCTGAAGTGGCAGGTGGAGCAATAGGAGTGCAGATAAATTCACTGTTGTTGTGACTAGTGAAGTCACACAACTTGGTGTTTTCATTGGAACCCATAGTAGCAGCAGGTATTTTTGGTATTTTTTATAAGGGACACAAAAGTAAAAACTGAAAGGTAAACTAACAAGACTAAAAAGCAAAGATAAAAGATAGTGTGCAACTCCCCTATCTTTTAGACTGGAGTCCCCGGCAACGGCGCCAGAAATTAGCTTGATACGGTGAGGATAGTTCTCTCACTTCTCGTTGGTTACCCCAAGTGGAAGGTGAGATGTAGTGTAGAAGCAAATTTCCCTCGGTGAAGATACCAAGGTTTGTCTCCAGTACGACTCGTAGAAATACAAGAAGGTGACAACGGCGCCAAAAATTGGCTTCTGGCTAGGGAGTTGACAGGACCTGCACACAGATACAAATAACTTTGCTCCCAACGAGTACAGAGGAGTTGTCAATTCCTCCGGCCTTGCTGTTTACAAAGGATCAACACAAGAGATAAAAGTGGAACTGAAAGTAAAGACTGAAAGTAAATTAAGGGTGTAAACAATGATGTGAAGATGGACCGGGGTCCCGTGGTTTTCACTAGTGATGTCTCTCTCCCAAAAGACGATAAAAGTGCTAGCGAGGTATACAAATCAAAGCTGGGCAATTGACAGGATTATGAAGGCACCGCAATGCTAACTATGCTGCAAAGAAAGGAAGGGCTCAAAAGCAATGGGCAGTACGCCAAGGTAAGTAGACCGAAATCCAACTGCATCTACTACGAATCATCCACCTTGAGATATCTATCCAGAACATCTCGCTGGTATTAAGTTTCGAATCCCACCCAAAGTGTAAACTCAAAGCAACAGACAACTGCATTAAACGAACTTTGCGTAAAGTAAACAATCCTTGCACCCGCGAGTACAAGCACCGTTGTTTTATCCCGGGTGGCAACAACACATCCCCTAGTCTCATGTTTCTGTCACTCAAGCTAGACATCAGGGGGCTGAACCCACAATCAAGCATAACGCTCCCTCTTGGAGTTGCAACAAACTACTTGGCCAAAGCAAAATACTGCAACGAAGAACATGCAAGAATTTACTCAAGAACAAAATATAAAAGAGAAGAACCAAATATATTACTCATCACAATCTGAACGTAGTCTCATAATCCATCAGATCCTAGCAAACTCAGCATAGAAACAGCAGAAATTACAAAAGTGCCTCGATCATGTGAGGCGGCTCACGAGGTCTCGAAAGTGGAAGCACAAAGAGGGGAGAGGTACATCACATAGCTACTGGTCACGGACCCATGGTCCAAGGGGGACTACTCATGACACATCCGGGAGGCTTCCATGGCTATGGATGGTCTCCCGGAGGGGATCCTCCTCCCGGCAGGGTGCCGGGGCAGCTTCTCCAGACAGCCCCGATCTTTAAACGGCGGCGGCGGCGGTACAGAGGCGAGTTCGCGGAAAAGAGATCGATATTAGGGGTTTCCACCACGAGGGCTAAATATAGACGGAGGGGGTGTCGAGGGGACCCACAGGGCAGCCAGGAGGCACCCTGGCGCGACCTAGGGTGGGGCCGCATCAGGGACCCTTCTGGAGTCCCTGTGGTGGCCCCCCTCCGCTGCCTTGCTGATTCCGGAAGCTTCCGGGTCGCTGATTTTTTATCAGATTTTTCCGGATTTTTTGGAGCACTTTTAATGGCCAGAAAACCTGAAATACAAAAACAGCAGAAAACAACAACTGGCAGCTGGGTGCACTGGGTTAATAGATTAGTCCAAATATCCTCAAAAGTGTATGAAAGTTCAAGCAAAACATGGCAAAGTCACACGAAACATGCATGGAGCAAGCAGAAATTATAGATACGTTTGGGACGTATCAGTCTTGCATAGTGAATAGTGCCCCAGCGTATTAAATAGTGAACCGGAGTACTGAACATTGGTCCGGTGTAGTGAACAGTGGAGCTGGGAGCTTTGTCTTGTCGGCCTGTCCGCGCGATCGGTGCTGGAGGGGACAACACGCCCCTGACAGCCCGAATATTCTGGGATTGCGCATTGATGAGATTGTACCAGGTGTCCGACCTGGGATTTAGTCAACTCTTGGTGTTAGCTCGGATGTTTTTGTGTCCTCTTCGGCCGAATGAACTTAGGTGAGGCCGATTGCGCTCTCTTGGATCAACCGGCCTCCGACCTAATCAGCTCGGCCCTCTGGAGATTGGTCTTGCTCTAGATCGGTGATCTTCAGGTCGGCCTTGAATAGATCGGCCTTTCTCTGAATGACGATCTTCAGGTCGGCCCAAATTAGCTCGGCCTCACTTAGCTCGGCGATCATTAGATCGGTGATCTTTGTTTTGAAGTAATGTTCTCCTAGATGACCCTACCCGGGGGTCATACCCCCGACAGTAGCCCCTGAAGCTGCAGTAGTCTCGCCGAGCTGAATGACGGCGGGGCCTGCACAGTTTCCTCCCATACTTCTCTTGAGTCTTGCTGTATGTCTTGCTTTCCTAACCGATAGCTCTCAATTGTCCAATTGCTCGCAATTTGCCGATTGCTCTTGTTTAGCTCGGATACTTCTCAACCGACCGATTGCAACTCGTGCTCGGCCGATTTCTCTTGTGATTTTTGCCGATTGCTTCTTTCCCTCAGCTGATCTGGCCAACGGTTGTTTCTTCCTCTCATCCGATCTGGCTAACGGTTTATTTGACCAGAAACTTGAACGAAAGTTGCCGCTTCAAATTCGCCGCAGAACGCGGGGCGACGTGCCACGATGGACATGACATAACTGCCGCTTTGGGCCATGCGCGCACGTCCCGTCTCGTCCGCCGGATGTTCTATGCTCCGATCTTGTGTTGCCTTGGTGATAGACGAGGCCACACCGGCCACAGCGTTGCCGCGCCAGATCCCACCACCACCCCTTGGACCAATAAATAGCCGAGGGGGTGGGGATGAGGCTCGCCTCCACCCACTTCATCTTCTTCCTCGTCCTTGCCCTTCCTCTGCCTCTGCTGCCGCTGCAACGCGCACCTCGATGTTTCCGCTGCTGCCGCCGGGGATTGGATCTACCCCCACCGCATTCCGCCTTCTGCTTCCTGCTACTCACTGCCACCACCGCCCTCACTCGCCGTCGCCATTGGTGGGCGTGGCTCCCGAGCGCTGCTACCGCCGCCACCGTCTTCCTCTTCGTCTTCGTGCTCCTCCACCACGGATTCCGACGCATCCATGGGGAACGACGCCGCTGCTCCCGTTATGCGTGGCGCCTGGAAAGGCTCCAACGTCCGGGAGATGGATATTCTCCTCCTCCAGCGTGCGCGCAAGATCTTGACGGACATCGAGTTCTGCGTCCCCGGGGATCAGCTGGTGCCGGCTCCCAACGCCGGCGAGCGCGTCGTCTTCCTCGCACACTTTGATCGCGGGTTCGGGCTTCCTGTAAGCAAGTTCTTCCACGACTTCCTCAATTTCTTTCGCTTGCAACCACATCACCTCGGCGCCAATGACGTGATGCTTCTCTCGGCCTTCGTCACTTTGTGCGAGGGCTACCTTGGAGTGCGGCCAACTGTTGGATTGTGGGTACGGATCTTCCATCTGGGTGACGGCCGAGTGGGTACTGGAGTGTTCGCCCCAGATCCAGCGGGTGGGCCTAACAAGGAGGTGAGGGTGGCGGCCGAGTGCGGAGCCATCATTTTTTATGTTCGCCGATCTGGATCGTGCCCCCATCCTCATTCACCGCAATCCATCAAGGACTGGCAAATGGGGTTCTTCTATGTTCGGACGCCGGAGGGCAAGGATGACTGCTTGAACATGCCGGAGTTCTCTCTTCCTCCGCCGACCAAACATAATTGGTCGGAGAAGCCTGGGCACGGTGACACCTATCTGGATGCCCAAGTGGCTCGGATCGCCGAGCTGATGACTGAAGGATTGTGCCCTGCCGACCTGGTTGCCGCCTGGCTCTGCTGCCGAGTGCTCCCCCTGCAGCGTCGGTGCCATAGGATCTGCGATATGAGCTATCGGCGGGATCCAACTCGTATTTCCACCTTCCGCATGGATGAAGAAGAACTTGTTCGGCGACTACGCATGCAGACTGAGCCGATCTCGTTGATCCCTACAAATTTGGGATGAAAGCTTACAATCGGGGTCGGCCTTCTCCTGTGGTATGATTCTCCTTCCGATCTCATGCTCTTTTTCTCCGCTTTTTTGGTTGATCTGATCTACTGCTCTCGCAGCAATTCATTGGCTCAAGGGCTCTGCAAGATGGGAAAGCTCTCTCTATCTAACATCCCGACCGCGAGGCCGAGGATACCGAGGACTTGGAACTCGTGGTGCAGTCGGAGACTGAGACCGAGGCCCGCACCTCCAGCTTGGGACTTGGCTTCAACTGGCCGGGTGAGTCCAATTCCTCCATCAAACGTTTCATGGAAGATTGGAGTGATAGCGATGCTGCCGACGCTCCTGGTGATCATGGCGCAGAGTCGCAACCGACTGTGCAATCGGTGGCGGAAGGAAACGCCCACAAGCAGATCCAGCTCCTGGCACCTCCAAGGTCCCCAAGAAGAAATGGCCCCATGGTCCGAGGGGACAAGCTCCGCCTCCGACTGATCCTAGGCCATCTGGCCCTGTGCCGAATCCTGCACCCTTGAACATCGCTCCTCCACGCTTCTCCATGGCAAACTTTGCTGCCAATTTTCCCAGAGCTGCCGGGTATTTCCTCCTGTTCCTTCTTGCTTCATTTGTATTGTCTGACTGATCCATTAACTTGTGCTCCTCGGACCGCAGGGATGTCCGATTTGTTGCTTCTGTGGTGCCCGGAGCTGCTTCAGACCCTCGCCCTGTTGCTTCCGCGACTTCCTCCAAGCCAGTGGTTTCTCGCAAAAGGGATGTTGCCGCCGAGACCTCCAAGGCCGAGCGCACTAAGAAAAAGAAAGTTGTTGCTGCTGCGAAGTAGGCTGCTCCCCCTCTGAGATCCGCAGCCGCTATAGGTCCGACTGCTAGCTCGCAATCGGCTGCTCCTCCCGCGGATGCCACTACTACTACTCCAATTCTGATCGATCAGTCCGGGATCGTGCATTTCGATGTGCCGATCATGGATTTAACTGATGTAGGTGCTGATTCGCCCCGGACTTCTCCAGTCCGGGACACTATCCCTGAAGATGTACCTCCTGCAGCCATATCGGAGAGTGTCGATGCTGCCCCCGCCAACCCGACTGCTCTTCCTCCTGAAGGCCCCCAAGTGACATACCCGATTGGCTCCCACACCCCTGCTCAGGTTAGTACTGATGTTCCCTAGTCCTCCAACGTCGTTGTGCCCCAGCCACCTTCCATGGTCCGCCAGCTCTCGCGGGCCGATCGATTTTGGTTGTCGTATACCAGCAATCTTGATGTTGCGCCGGTTCAACCCGCGTCCGATTCCACCGCTCCTCCCCCTGCTGGGTCCCAGGACCAAGTCCCTCCCCACATTCAACGCCGATTGGGTGGCCTTGCCACCCAAATTAAAGACTTTGATACTGGAGCCCTTCCCAAGTCCTCGCCACTGAGCACTCTATGGTGGTAAGTTTATCTTCCTGTGGGGGCGAGAAAACGCACCCACTGGGTGTAGTCCCCGAGATTCGGGCCGGTTGCTTGCAATCAGCTCGGATCTAATCTTTTTGTTCTCTGCCCTTTTGGATCTGACCATGCCATTTTTCAGCCTGTCTGTGAGAGGCGTCCAAATGTTTTTAACGAGCTGCTGGCCGCTTATTCAGCGGGCCAGAAAATTCTCGCCGCTCTGAAGAAGAAATCTGATGCTCAAGCCGCTAAAAATCAAGAGCTGACAGGTGAAATTTTGCTTGTTACTTGCTTATTTCTGATTTCTATTACTTTCTGACATTGCTGTGTTTTTTCCTTAGACGCTGCTTCTCAAACCTCCGAGCTGGAGGCGGCCCAGAAGAAAATGGCCGAGCTGGAAACTCAGCTCTGTGAGAAGAATGAATAACTTGGGAACGCTGAAAAGGAGCGCGACCGATTGGAAGCTGTCGAGGCCGAACTGGAAGCCAAGGCCCATAAAATGACAAGTGATCTCACCGCTCTGAAGGCTGCTCATGCTAGTGACATGCAGTGACTGCTAGATGCTCGGCTCGAGACAGAGGGCCAGCTGCAAAAAGAGAGAGATATCGATGTGAAGAGCGCCAAGGAGGCCACCGTCCAACACCAGAAGGAACTCCGAACTGCCCAAGGCCACGGCGATCTGGCACTCGCCTGCCTGCATAGAGTCGACATCGCCCTTGCTGGTACCTTTTCTTTCTGCTTATTCCTTATTCTCCGATCTGATTTTCTTGTGATCTGATCTTACTTTCCTTCTGATTGCTTGCTGTCAGATGCCTGGCCCAAGTCCACAGCTGCTGCCACTGAAGCTGTAGCCGAACTTAGGCGAACCAAGGGTGTGGAAGTTGACGGTGATGCAGGTTGGGGCCCAGAAGACTTTGTCGTAGCTCTGGACGCCCAATTGCCTCTAGTTAAGGGTGCTTTATGTACCTTCAAGACTAGAGTCCAGAAGCTGAACGACCTGCTCTGGAAGACGCAGGCGAAGCCGATAGCTGGTGAGACAGTTGCCGACGTAGCTCGGAACCTCAAAGCCGCGCCTCGGCAAATTGAAGTGATGCTCGATTCTGCCATCCGATCTGGAATACATGTTGCTCTCTCCATTGTGATGAGCTGGTACCCTGAGGTGGATTTGAACCTGTTGCATGCTGTGCGGGTTAGGTCGGAGGCCAATGTTGGTGCGGTCTGGCCGCGGATCTGCAAAATTTCTGAGGAGCTTTTAGTTGCCATCAATCCTTTGGAGCACACCCCCTATCTCGAGGATGATGGTTCACCGATCCCGGAGATATCACTCAGTGAGCTTCTCTACACCACCAATGAGGAAGGTACCAACTCGCGACCTTCTCGCCGGTGGATTGCCGCCTTGACTTCTTCGCAGTATGCTCAAACTAGTGAGGAAGGTGAAGATTCGTCCGACGAGCAATCAGAGAGCGCAGATTAAGAGCCTCCGATTGCGCAGCCCGAAGCCACTGCTACTTCAGTTCCAAAAGGCACCACTGATACGACCCCAACTGCTTCAGCTACCCCTGCACCGGAGACAACTGCACCTTCTTCCAGCGCTGCTACTGCTCCAGATGCGCCGACTGCCTGAGTCTGGCGTGCCCTTATTTACCTACTTTACTGTCAAACAGTTCGGTCAAACTCAAGTGCGCCAGTTGAGGGCCACTTTCATGTAATAATCAACATTCGGCCAATCGTCCAGGTTTGCTTGTGAACATGGTTCTTTGGTAGTTATCAATGCTCTCTTGCCTTTGTATTTTCATGCCGATTGCATTTTTCCTTGCCTCTTTTCTTCCTTAGTCGAGATTCCTACCAACCATACAGCCGACCTGCGGTCTGCAGTTGGATCAGAGAATATACCTCGAAGGAAATGTGACAAGCACTTCCAGGCTTTGAGATCTTGGCGTAAAGGTAAGGGTTTGCGGACGGGCCGATTGCAACCTGCTGATCTGTTGGCCAGCCGGTCTGGTCACAATCGGTGGTGTGTGCCGTCGGCTAGTACGAACTGAATATACTCTAGAGTATGAATTTTCCGATTGATGGCTCTCCTCGGCCACGTTCAGCCGACCAGCGGTCTGCATTCGGTTCAAACTAACACCCACAAACCCATCGCTCATCTTGTTCTTTTCTCAAGTATACCCTTTTCGGGGCTACCGACAAGTCCCCGGGTCCGCTTTTACCGACCTTGGGACTAGGAATGAGTGCACACGTTTTATTTTTATTTTATTTTTTTAACTCCCACCTAATGCAGTCTCATGGACGCACGGCAATTCTCATTGATAACATTGCAAAGGGAAAATACAACAATACCGCTCAACTGTAAAACGGGCACAATTGCTTGGCGTTCCAGGGACGCTCCGTTTCTTGTCCTGAAGTGTCCACATATCGAGTCGGCTTTCTGCAATCGATGAGGTATTATGCATTGTTCTTGAGCGCCCGACTTATGATGAATGGACCTTCCCAAGGAGAGGATAACTTGTGCTGGCCCGCCGATTTCTGGGTTCGGCGGAGCACAAAGTCACCCTCACGAAAGCTAGGGGTCGGATCTTCTTGTTGTGGTAGTGCCGCAACTTCTGCTGGTAATATGCCGACCTGGACAAGGCCAGGAGACAAGTTTCTTCTCTTAGATCGACGCAATCCTCTCGAGCTTCCTTGGCTTCTGCCTCCGTGTACATGGCGTGATGAGGTGAGTCGAACTAAATATCAGAAGGAATGATTGCCTCCGCGCCATATACGAGGAAGAAGGGAGTGAATCCAGTTGAGCGGTTCGGTGTGGTGCGCAAAGTCCATAGCACGGCCGGCAACTCGTCAAGCCATGCTCCGGGTGCTCTGTCCAGTGGCTCGACCAATCTTGGCTTGATCACAGATAAAATGAGGCCATTTGCTCGCTCTCCTTTCCCATTTGATTGCGGGTGAGCGACGGATGCTACAGACAACCGAATGCCCTACTCGGACGCATACCGAGCTAATGTCCCTTTTGCAAAGTTTGTGCCGTTGTCAGTGATGATGTTGTTCGGCAGTCTATATCTGGTTGCAATATCTGCAATGAACTTGACCGCATTCGGCCCATCGAGCTTCTTGATCAGTCTTGCTTCGATCCACTTGGTGAACTTGTCCACTGCTACCAGCAGATGTGTCATGCCCCCTTTGGCTGTCTTGAATGGTCCAAACATGTCCAGTCCCCAAACTGCGAATGGCCATGTGATCGGAATGGTTTTGAGTGCTGAGGCTGGTAGGTGGCTCTTAGCTTTGAATCTTTGACACCCATTGCAAATCTTTACAAGATCCTTTGCCGCTGCTTTTGCAGTCGGCCAGTGGAAACCATGGCAGAAAGCCTTGGAAACTATTGTTGTGGCTGATGCGTGATGGCTGCACTCTCCTTAGTGGATGTCCCGCAGCAGTTCCAGCCCCTTGTCCTCTTCCACATAGCACTGGAGAATTCCAGTCACACTACGATGCACTAGCTCATTATTGATGATGGTGTATGCTCCAGATCGGCGTTGAACTTGCCGAGCTTCTACTTCATCTTGGGGGAGTGTGTCGTCCACCAAAAAATTTCTGATTGGTTCTGCCCATGAAGGCGCAACGACAATTACTATTACATCAACTGCCTCTGGTTCCGGTTGTCCGGCTTCAACTACTGGTAGATCGGAGGAGGTGGAGACGATTGCATCTTTCATGACCACATCGGTCCCCGAGCTGACAACATCAGCCCCTGGTTCGCAATCGGCAACCCCTGGTGCGGCCGAATGCTCCGCCAACCTTTTCTTCTTGGCTGATCTTTCTGCTTCGAGCTCTGCCATCTTCAGGTCGACCGGAATAAAGATGGACTCTGATTCTGGGGAAGGCTTGATAGATGGCTTCTGAATGTTTTCCAAAGAAATGTCTGCTGGAATGTCTTTTCTGGTGGATCCCAGTTTGGACAATGCATCTGGTGCTTCATTTTCAGCTCGGGGAACATGGTGGAACTCACATCCCACAAATAAACCACAAAGTTGCTGCACGAGGAATCTATAGCTTGACATGTTTGCATCCTTTGCGTCCCAACTGCCAGTGCATTGCCGCACCACCAGATCGGAGTCTCCATAACATAAAATCCGCCGAGTGCCGATCTCTTTGGACAATCGGATACCGTGGACCAGTGCTTCGTACTCGGCCACGTTGTTCGATGCAGAAAAATGGATCTGCAACACATACTTGAGCTGATCACCCTTTGGAGATTTGAGAACAATGCCAGCCCCTAGTACGGTCTTCATCTTGGAGCCATCAAATTGCATTTGCCAGAAATGGGAATCCGGACAGGGGGGCTCATATTGAGTTTCTGCCCAATCAACAAGGAAATCTGCCAGGACTTGGGACTTGATTGAAGTGCGTGGCTCATATTTGATTGCATGGCTTGCGATCTCAATGGCCCACTTTGCCAATCGACCAGATGCATCTCGGATGCCTATGATTTTTGCCAGCGGTGCCGAGCTGATGAGCGTGATCGGATGCGCCTGGAAGTAAGGCTTTAGTCTCTTTTCCGCCATGTACACACCATAGCACATCTTCTGGTAGTGGGGGTAGTTTTGCTTGGAGGTTGAGAGAAATTCGCTGATATAATACACTGGTCTCTGGACCGATTGTGCCTTATCCTTTTCAGGATGCTCAACTACCATCACAATACTGACCACCCGACTAGTAGCCGCAATGTACAACATCTTTGGCTCTTTCTCAATCGGAGCTGCTAGCACTGGAGTAGTGGATAACATACGCTTGAGCTCGGTGAATGCTCCGTCCGCTTGCGGAGTCCAGGTAAACTTGTCCGTCTTCTTCATCAATTGATACAAAGGGATTGCCTTCTCTCCTAACCGACCGAGAAATCGGCAGAGGGATGCCAAACATCCTGTGAACTTCTGGACCTCTCTAAGGTTTCTGGGCTTGCTCATTCGCTCGATTGCTGAAATCTTATCGGGGTTGCATTCAATTCCACGCTCGGAAACAAGGAAACCGAGAAATTTTCCAAATGGAACGCCGAACACACACTTCTCTGGATTGAGCTTGATCTGGTAAGTGCGCAAATTTGCAAATGTCTATCTGAAATCCTTTAGTAGTGTTGCTCCCTGAACTGACATGACCACTAGGTCGTCCACATATACATGAATGTTTCTGCCGAGCTGAGGTCAGACACATCGCTGTATGGTACGCTGATAAGTCGCCCCGCCATTTTTCAGGCCAAAGGGCATGGTGACATAGCAATAAGCCCCGAAAGGGGTGATAAATGCAGTCTTTATTTGATCTTAGATAGCAAGTTTGATCTGGTGATAGCCAGTTGTGGCATCTAGAAAAGATAAAAGCTGCTAGCCAGCCGTAGAGTCTATGATTTGATCGATACGGGGCAAAGCAAAAGGATCCTTGGGGCATGCCTTATTCAGGAAAGTGTAGTCCATACACACGCGCCAAGTTCCGTTCTTCTTCATAACCAGAACTGGGTTGGCTAACCAGCCCGGATAGAACACTTCCATGATAAAACCAGCTGCGAGCAACTTGGAGATCTCTTCGCCGATTGCTCTTCTCTTGTCTTCGGAAAAATTTCGTAGAGGCTTCTTGATCGGCTTTGATCCAGGTCAGATGTGAAGCTTGTGCTCGGATAGTTCCCTCGGTACTCCAGGCATGTCTTGTGGAGACCATGCGAAGATATCCCGGTTCTCACGGAGGAACTCGACGAGCTCTCCTTCCTATTTGCTACTCGGTCCAGCTCCCACAATCACCCACTTTTTTGGGTCGGAAGGGCTCAGAGCAATCCTCTTGATGTCTTTGGCTGCTTGGAAGATGGTCTCATCATCCGATCTCTTGGTCTTCGCGTTCGGCAGAGGTGCCTTCATCTGAGCTTGGGCCATTGCTACGACCTTGTTGAGTAGACGCCGTTCTGCATCGATGACTAGGGAATCGTCCAGCTTGGAACCAGGGGATGAACACTCTAGGGACTTCTTGTAGTCGCCGCAGCGAAGCAAGTAGAAGGTCGAAGGACAACTCACTGCAGCGAAGCTGCAGTCAACTACCGAAACCTTTGAAGGAAGACGACCCCCAAAAATGCCGTTGAAGAAGAAGACACTCTCGAGTAAAAGCGCAACGAGGAGAAAGCTGAAGCAGGTCGAAGACTTAGTCCTTTTACTAGTTTCTCTTTATTTTCTTGAGTCGTAGGAAAAACCGTACTATCAAGAGGGGTTTGCTAGTTGAGATCTTTGTCGAAGTGAATTTGCTCTGCTCAACCTAAACCCACAAAAGCCCACCGAGAGAAATCTTACCGAGTCGAGTGAATAGCTCGAAGGCAAAGTCATCACACTTCATGCCTTCGAGAGAGAACTCGTTCGGTAAGTCAGCTTACTTGTTCCTCAAGTAAAGTTGCGCAGTGATTGAAATCCGACTGTTGTGGACATGCGTCAAGCGGTTGCGTCGGGTCACTTCAGTCATTTTACCCATCGGGATCGCCACCTATAAATACCCCGCACCTACCCGCCATTTCGGGTTGGCTGCTCCACTGAAGATTCTAAGGCAGAAGTACTGTGAGCATCCCAAGAGAGATTCACCGAGAGAAAACCAAAACCCAAGTCTAAACTGAGTTGAGCAATTCACAGAGACTTAGGTCGAGATTAGCCGACCTTTTTATCTTGGAGAACTGCAAGTCTCCTAGACGGTTAGGCGTCGCCTGTCAAGCAGTCGAAGAGAAATTGTCGTTGCTGAAGGAAGTTTGTAAAGGTTTCAGAGATGTCCTGAATCATCTACCACGAGTGAAAACTGGACAAGCTCGAGGAGTTTGTTGCAGTGGAGAATAGGACGGAGGGAGTTTTGCTCCAGGTGTTCAATCACCAGTCCCTCCAACCAGACGTAGCACTTTGCAGAGTGTGAACTGGTTTACCAAACATCGTCGTGTCAGGCTCGTTTTCCTTCTCGCATTTACATTAAGTATTTACTCGTTGCCTGTTTGCCTTCGATGTTTTCCTTCGCTCCCAATCCTTTCGAGCCATGCATGTCTTTCGATACTGTATTTCCTTCGAGATGCCTGTAGTCCTTCGTGGTTTGTCTGAATTCCTTCTAAGTTCCTTAGAATTTTGAGAAGTGATCATTCACCCCCTCCCCCTCTGATCATTCTTGAGCTTTCAATTGGTATCAAAGCTAGGCACTCCCTACGCTCTGCGTATTTTGGTCTAACCACCTGGAGTGTTGTCAAGAATGTCTTTTGCAGCTGTTCGCTCGGGGGAACCGATTCCTATTTTCAATGGGAAGGACTATCCTTATTGGTAGGACAAAATGAAGAGGAACATCATGGCCATCAACTCTGCCGCTTGGGAACTTTTCAAGAATGGTGTAAATGTCAAAGACAAAAGTGCCATCACTCCTGAAGAGGCAAAGAAGATGGCCCTTGATTCTGAAGTCTGGGTATTCATCACAAACCATCTGATTCCAGAAAAATATCATGAAGTCAAGAATATTTCTACGGCCAAAGGTGTATGGGACTATCTCGAGAAGATTGGTGAAGGTGTCTCTACCCATAAAGATGGTCGTATTGACACCCTTAGAAGCAAATTCTATCGATTCCAAAGGCACGAGGGAGAGAAAGTTAACTACATATACAGCAGACTCACTGCTCTGTCAAATGAACTGATTTCCCTCGGTGCCGAAGAAATTACCAATCGGATTGTTTTCAGAACTTTGCTCCGTTCCCTAGATGATTCCTTCGATCACATTGTGCTGATGATCAAGGAAAGAACTGATTTCAAGGATCTTGTTGCCACTGATATTCTCGAGAGACTCAACACTTTCGAGATGGAAGAAGAAGAAAAACGAGATGTCAACGAAACTCGAAGAAAAACTCATGCACTTAAGGCCAAAGCTTCAAATCACTCCTCTCCTGAAGCTAGTTCCGAATCTGGAGGTGCTACAGATGACCCAAAGAACATTGGAAAAGATCTGGCACTGATAATGAAAAGATCAACCTCTTCCAGAGAAGGAATTCCTCTTCACCGAAGAAAAACTACTCCTCCAGACATTTGAGCAATTCATGACAACATCGATCATCATCCAGAAACTCTTCAGCGAAAGATAACTGCTGCTACAAGTGCAAGAAGCCATGTCACTTTATTGCTGATTGTCCTCTCTGGGAAATTGAACATAGATCAAAGCATTCTCACAGCAACTCTTCGAGAAAGTGATTTCTACGCACGCTTCTATTCTTGTAGACTATGTTGGGCCTCCAAGCACAGAGGTTTGTAGAACAGTAGCAATTTCCCTCAAGTGGATGACCTAAGGTTTATCGAACTCAGGGAAGTATAGGTTGAAGATGGTCTCTCTCAAGCAACCCTGCAATTAAGATACAAGAAGTCTCTTGTGTCCCCAACACACCTAATACAATGGCAAATTGTATAGGTGCACTAGTTCGGCGAAGAGATGGTAAAATATGGGTGATAGGGGTGTCAAAGCAAGGTAATATAAATCTGAATAAATAAAAAACAGCAAGGTAGCAAGCGACAAAAGTGAGCACAAACGGCATTGCAATGGTGGAAACAAGGCCTAGGCTTCATACTTTCACTAGTGGCAACTCCCAACAACATTACCATAGTCTAATCACATGATATTTCCCATAAAACATGCAATGGAGACATACTCGGAGGTCATTCCTTTGTGGTCAAGAGAGGACGAGAATTGTGTAGGGCTACAAAAGCACACCTCAGAGTTCGTAGTTCTCATCTATGGATTTCCCAATGTCACCGCGGCCATCCAAAGAGAGTACCACAATCACCACAACATATCTAAAGGATAGTCAAAGACAAGAACCAAGAGACTCTCCATCTTCAATCCACACACAAAAGAGGAAATCACTCATGAAAATATTCTTCTAACCCATGTCCAATAGACCGGTGTCACCATGGTCTCGGGGATTATACTAGATAAGATCAAGTGAGTGCACCAATACAATACATAGAAGAAGGGGAAACATCATGGGATCATCCTAGATTAACATAGCCTATGATCACAATGAAGATCACATCATGGGAGAGAGAGAAGACCACATAGCTACTGGTAGAAACCTCAGCCCCGAGGAGGAACTACTCCCGCATCATGGAGGGATGAAGCAACGTCGATGGAGATGAATCCGGGGGCACTTCCCTGTCCCGACAAGGTGCCGACACAGGAATTATGGTCCCTCGAAACTTGGTGGCGATGGCGGCGGAGATCAGAATTGCTTCTGGAGAAAAGGGTTCTGTCCTCGAGGGTTTCGGGACGAGAGAGATATATAGGCGAAGGGGGGGGGGCAGCCAGAGGTGGACCAGGGCCCCCAGGTGCCCCCTGGCACGACCTAGGGGGTGGCCGCGCCAGGTGGCCGCCTGGGCCACCCCTGGCTCCCCTCTGGCCCCACTTTGTCTCTTCCCAAAGCTTCCTGTACGCTGATTTTTCCTATATTTTTCCCGGATTTTTTCTGGCACTTTAAGTAATGGGAAAACCTAAAATACAAAAACAGCAGAAAACAGGAACTGGCACTGGGGTGCACTGAGTTATTAGGTTAGTCCAAATATGATCAAAAGTGTATGGAAGTGCATCAATATCATAGCAATATCACAGAAAAGATGCATGGAGCAAGCAGAAATTATAGATACGTTTTGGACGTATCAACATCCCCAAGCTTAATTCCTGCTCGTCCTCGAGTAGGTAAATGATAACAAGCATAATTTATGTGGTGACATGCTACCAACCATATAAGAAATTTTAAGTAAAGAAATCAAGGAATGTAATTCAATTCAAGTCATAACAGGCAAGAGTCTATATTAGCATTGAAACAAGCAACATTAGAACATAAAGGTGCAAGAGCTCTCGCTGTCCGTGACTCGAATGTCTCCAAATGGTGTTTGCGTGCAAGCAATGGGATAGGGACATACGAGAGAGTAAAACATAGTTTTTATTGTTGAGAACTTAATCTACTAAAGTTTCATACTTGCTCTTCTTTGGAATCTTATCTTGACTCATCCCCAGACCACTAGCCAGGTACAAGTCAAAATGATCCACTCCCTTTCGATATTTTGAGCATTCATGAAATGGATGAGCGTAAGCAAGAAAGTTGACACTTAGGATGGCAAAGAGAGAAAAATGATGGAGGAGGAAGAAAAAAAAGGTGTGAAAGTCTCACATCAATGAGGACAATCATAGGCGAGAGAAAGCCAAATGATATATATGATGTGAGGAGTAGGGATTGCCATGCAACGGATGCACATATGAGCTAAGGTAAGCTCTCCCATGGAACTAGTGGGGGTGCATCCAACTTGCTTGCTCAAGAAGACCTAGAGCTCATTTGAGGAGGCTCATCATTGGAATATACAATCCAAGTTCTATAGTGTGAAGGTCCCCACATAGCTATATGCATGAATGATAATCTCTATGGAGTACAAGATATAAGATGGAGTACGAGTGTGGATCTCTCAAAAGGAATAGTAGTGTGCCCCCTTCTCTCTTTTTATTTCTTTTTCTCTTTTCTCTATTTTTTGTATTTTTTTGGTGGCCTCAATGGCTCTTTCTATTTAACTCTCATTTTTCCTCTTTGGGATCTTTTGATTTTGTCCTCTTTGGGATCTTTTCCTCACTTTAGGGGCAACACTCTTTATATTACAAGAAGTATAGAAGATCTTTCACACTTTACAAAAGTACTCAACATAAAGAAAATAAAACTATCATGAAGTATGCAAATGTATGCCTCTGCAAGTGTAGCAGGATATGCAATGATACTAGCGCGTCATGTAGCAATGATTAGGGAAAGACCCAACTAGCATGCGGCTCATCGATCAAGAAAAAGCATGTATGACATGAAGATCAAGTCATGAGATGGTGGATGTTGCAAGGAAATGTATCTCGGAAAGGCTATGGAAATGCCTTGATAGGTAGGTATGGTGGTTGTTTTGAGGAATCATATAATGAGGCTTATGATGACAGAGCGTATCGTGCCAAGGATTTGGATGCACCGGCGAAGTATGCGCCAACTCTCGAGGTGAGAAAGGGCAATGCTCGGTACCGAAGAGGCTAGAAAAATATGGCTAGGTGGAAGTGTCAACTTTCGAATACTCACATTAGTCTGAAGAACTCATGCACTTATTATCGGTAACTCTCAATCTAATTAGGAGTTCACAAAGAGACAAGTACCCCGAGGAGGAGTGTATGGGGGTTTGGTTATCCTTGCGCATCCTCGACTCATGGTACGTGAGTGTACTCTAATATTCGATCCCTCCAAAGATTAGTGATCCATCTAGTAGCTAAAGTTCTCAACTATTTTTATAGGTTTTTCGAAAATAATCACGGATTGCCCAAAATACGACATCTATCACTAATAGGCTAAATCTCTTGATACCAAAAGTTCAAACATTACTCATGGCAATACCTCAAAACTATTGCAAGTTACTACTACAATTGAATATAAACCTCAATTACCTACTTCAACTCAAGACACACAACTCAGTGCAACAGGCAAACTCTCTAAACAAGATAAACATGAAAACTCAAGAGAGTTCCAGCAACAAACTAAACAAAAGCTCTGAAAAAGATAAGCATGAAAACTAAGAGCTGAACATGACAGCAGCTACGAAAAAGATAAAGAACACACACAACAAAGATAAGCATGAAAATCCTATGTTGTGTTCTAGGGTGAAGTGGAGCGTGTTTCTCTCACACACAAAGAAAGTTGGGTTCTAACTTGTTATGAACAGCAAGAAAAACTAAATAAACTAAAAAGAAAAGAGCAAGACGCTCCAAGCATAGCACATAACGCATGAAGTGATAAAAATATAGTGGAACGAAGGACGAACTGATAGTTGTTGATGGAGAAGGGGATGCACGGGGGCATCCCCAAGCTTAGATGCTTGAGTCTACTTGGATATTTCTTGGGGGTGCATGGGGGCATCCCCAAGCTTGAGCGTTTGACACTTCTGAATCTTCTTTTATCATCTTCCCTCGCACACTTGAAAACTCCCTTCATACATAACTCATCATAATCTGATTAGAGAGGTTAGTACCCACAATAAAATAATTTTTCTCTACTGTAAACAAAGATATTATTGAAGGGCTACTGTTTCTCAAGATTGCCAAATTTTTTTTGCAAATAAAAAGCACGCTTACGGTTTGCAAAATGAAGAAAAGGCGAAACAGGGCCGAATCTGTGAAAAACAGACCAGCAGGTAGTAAATAATTTTTTGGGTCTCTTATGCAACTCAAATAAAAAAACTCAGAACAGACGCTCGAAAGCCAATTGTATAGAGCATGCTGTAAAAAAACTCAGGTCAAAATGATGATCTGGAGATTTTATTCGAATTTTTCTGTCCAAGGACAGAATCTGTTTTCTGGACAGCATGTCACAACTTTTGAACTTTCTTGCAATCAGAGGCTAAACTTGGCACAAAGCTGAAAAATAAAGATACAATGATGTTGCTACAGTAGTAACAGACATCAAGACCACTAAAAACTAAAAGAACAAACTGAAAGTAAAGATAACAAGGGTTGCCTCCCTATAGCTCTTTCTTTATAGCCATAAAGATAGGATTAAGACTTTAATGATGCTCTCGCAGGAATAAGAGTTGAAGAACAAAAGAGAGCATCAAGAAGCAAATACGAAACACATTTAAGCCTAACATGCTTCCTGTGCATAGGAATATTGCAATAGAACAATTCATTGAAGCACAAAGCAAAAGGCATAGGAAGGCAAAACAAGTGCAGCTTCAAAACCTTCAACATAAAGAGAGGGAATTTGATATTATTGAAATATCTATAAGCATGTGTTCCCTTCTCATAATAATTTCCAGTGGGATCATGAATAAACTCAACAATATAAGTATCACATAAAGCATTGTTACCATAATCCACATGCAAAAAGTTACTCTTACTCTCCACATAAGCATAATCTTTCTCATTGGTAATAGTGGGAGTAGGACTATCATAAACAACTTGAACACTATAGATTAATTGTGTATTAGGAAGATGGTGTTCAGAAAGGGAGTAATCCCCTCCATGATTATGACAAGTTTCATAAGGATAATTTCTCCTTATGTCATAGGTACCTTTACAATCACTATAGATAGGAGTTATAACATCATCATAGTAGAGAAGAGCATTATCATTGATAGAAACTATATTTGTAAACATGTTGTCTTTGTTCTTACTAGCAAAAGAATTATCAATTACCACATCACTAATGGGTAAAGGGCTTGCAATCCTATCATCCCCAAGCTTAGAGCTTTCTATATCATCATTTTCAGAGTTGGCACCAAAAAGATTTTCAAGATCATAAGTGGCATTATCATTATCTTCCCAATCACAATAAGTAACATGCATATCATAATGAAAATCATCTTCAATAGTGCCTACGGACTTAACATTAGGATAATAATGAATTCAATCAAGCTCACCATCCTCCATAAATTTATATCCGTTAGGATAAAAATTGATGTGAGGAATATGCTCAGGCCAGGTTGATACCGATTCTTCTTCCTTCTTGCTCCTCTTCCTCCTCCTCTTCTTTTTCTTCTTCTTCACCTTAGGAGGGAGTGGTTGGAGATGAAGTTTCTCCATTTATCTTGGTTTATCATTAGAAACAATAGGGGAAACTTGGGAGAAACTCTCCTTTTTATTATTAGAAATATAAGAGACATTTTTATACTTTGGTAAAGTTCCCTCCTTTCTAATCTTACTTATGTAATCATTTTCATGGAAATTAACAACATAATAGAGATGGAAATTTTGCAAAGTGTTGTTTATTCCTAAGGCATTAACATCTAGCCAAGAAGTCTTTTCTGATAACTCTTCACACATAAAAAATAACATAAGTTCATCATAAAGATCAGGGGTGATCATGTTATCACACAACTGGTTAACAGTTATGTTTTGAAAGTTCATGCATTGAAAATTAAAGTGACCCTCTATACCACAAAGTTCACAAGTAAAAGGATAAAGGTCACACAATTCTCTAGAAATTTCATTTAAATATTTGACCCAAGTGATTGTTCTTTCATGCTTATGTTGCTTACAATACTTCTCTTCTTAAATCATAGGCCTTTAACAAGGTCTATCCACTCCACAAAAATTAACATGCTTATATAAAACTTCATTTTCAGGAATTGGATCATGCATGTTGCAATCATCATGAACAATTTTATTTTCTTTGCAAATCTCTTTAAAAGGTTCATGATGCTTGATCCAATCCTCCTTAGGCATATTAAGATGTGAAGCAAAAGATTTGAGGAAATCAACAAGGAGTTGAGAATCAAGCCCAAACTTAGCAGTAAACTTATTAAAACTTGAAGTTTCAACAAAGGACTTAATGCAATCATACTCATAAATTATACCTGACTCTTTACCTTTGTTGAATCTTTAGTGTTGCGTTGAATTCTTTCAAGGAGTTCCCATTTTGCATCAATCTTTTCGTTTGTGAAAGAACCCATAGAGGAAGCATCGAGCAAGTCTTTATCCTGTCGAGAGAGCCTTGCATAAAAATTAGTAATACTGATATTTTTGGGGAGCCCATGGTTAGGACATTTTAGCATTAAAGTTTTCAGTCTCCCCCAAGCTTGAGCTATGCTCTCTCCGTCATGAGGATAGAAATTATAAACATAATTCCTATTCTCATGGACTTCATGAAGAGGATAAAACTTGGAGTAAAAGAGAGACTGGATCTCTTGCCAATCCAGCAGGTGAGAATCATCTAGTATCCTATACCATTCCAATGCTTTTCCTTTCAGTGACAAGGAAAATAATTTCCTCATGACTGCATCTCTTGTCAAACCTGAAATCTTAAATAACTCACAAAGCTCTATAAGTTTTGAACAAATGAATACTACGGTTGACTGTTCCATCATAACAATCATTCCTAATTATTTCAATTATCCCAAGTGGTATTTGGAACGGAATACATTCAGTAGGTGGAGGAGACTTCTCTACCACGGGTGTGGTAAAGCGGCCTTCCCCAAGCAATGAACTAAGAGTGCGGTTTTCCATAAGCCTAACTAGTGAAACTAAAAACAAGAAACGAAAAGATTTAACTGCAAGATCTAAAGATATACCTTCAAACCTTACCTGCCTGGCAACGGCGCCAGAAATAGCTTGATGTCTACGCATGCTTCTATTCTTATAGACTATGTTGGGCCTCCAAGCGCAGAGGTTTGTAGGACATCATCAATTTCCCTCAAGTGGATGACCTAAGGTTTATCGAAATCAGGGAAGTAGAGGTTGAAGTTGGTCTCTCTCAAGCAACCCTGCAATTAAGATACAAGAAGTCTCTTGTGTCCCCAACAAACCTAATACAACTAGGATTTGTATAGGTGCACTAGTTCGGCGAAGAGATGGTAAAATATGGGGATAGGGGTGGCAAAGCAAGGTAATATAAATATGAATAAATAAAAACATCAAGGTAGCAAGCGACAAAAGTGAGCACAAACGGTATTGCAATCTTGGAAACAAGGCCTAGGCTTCATACTTTCAGTAGTGGTAACTCCTAACAACATTATCATAGTCTAATCACATGATATTTCCCATAAAACATGCAATGGAGACGTACTCGGAGGTCATTCCTTTGTGGTCAAGAGAGGACGAGACTTGTGTAGGGCTACAAAAGCACACCTCAGAGTTCGTAGTTATCATCTATGGATTTCCCAATGTCACCGCGGCCATCCAAAGAGAGTACCACAATCACCACAACATATCTAAAGGATAGTCAAAGACAAGCACCAAGAGACTCTCAATCTTCAATCCACACACAAAAGAGGAAATCACTCATGAAAATATTCTTCTAACCCATGTCCAATAGACCGGTGTCACCATGGTCTGGGGGATTATACTAGATAAGATCAAGTGAGTACACCAATCCAATACATATAAGAAGGGGAAACATCATGGGATCATCCTAGATTAACATAGCCTATGATCACAATGAATATCATATCATGGGAGAGAGAGAAGACCACATAGCTACTGGTAGAAACCTCAGCCCCGAGGAGGAACTACTCCCGCATCATGGAGGGAGGAAGCAACGTCGATGGAGATGAATCCGGGGGCACTTCCCCGTCCCGGCAGGGTGCCGACACAGGAATTCTGGTCCCCCGAAACTTGGTGGCGATGGCGGCGGAGATCGGATTTTCTTCTGGAGAAAAGGGTTCTGTCCTCGAGGGTTTTGGGACGAGAGAGATATATAGGCGAAGGGGGGCGGCCAGAGGTGGACCAGGGCCCCCAGGCGCCCCCTTGGCGCGGCCTAGGGGGTGGCCGCGCCAGGTGGCCGCCTGGGCCACCCCTGGCTCCCCTCTGGCCCCACTTTGGCTCTTCCCGAAGCTTCTTGTACACTGATTTTTCCTATATGTTTCCCGGAATTTGTCTGGCACTTTAAGTAATGGGAAAACCTGAAATACAAAAACAACAGAAAACAGGAACTGGCACTGGGGTGCACTGAGTTAATAGGTTAGTCCAAATATGATCAAAAGTGTATGGAAGTGCATCAATATCACACCAATATCACACAATAGATGCATGGAGCAAGCAAAAATTATAGATACATTTTGGACGTATCAGCAAGTCACACAGATCGAGCAAAAACTATGAGTCGAAGAGATACGATTCAAATCCAGAAAAGACAAGAAAGATGGTTCTTATGATGACAAGAAGAAGAAGTATCACAAACATCGAGAGAGTTCTTCCTTGAAATCACAGTCCTCACGACGAAGGAATTCCCACCGTGCCAAAGCCTATCCGGGTAAAGAGATGAACTCTAAAGACGAAGCCTCTGGTTCCGAAGCGGAATCAAACTCAAGATCTAGTTCTGGTTCTGGTTATGAATCTGATGGAGTTGCTGGTCTAGCATTTGTTTCGAACAAGACTTCAAGTTCATTCTTCACCAACCAAAGCAGTGAAGATGAATCTCCAACTTACTGCTTCATGGACAAGGCTAAGGTATCCTCTTCTAAGAATTCCTACGATACTTCTGATGGATCTGCTTATGAAAGTCACTCTAGGATAAGCTATGCCAAACTTTCCAAAATTGCTTCTATCCAACAAGATGAAATAGATTCTCTAAGTGAAACTATTCAAAAATCTGAGACTTTGTTGATCGATGAGATTGAGAAAGGTCAAACTTTGACAAATGAGCATGCTGCTCTGAAGGAAAAGTATGATGAACTTTCCTCTCGGCATGATCTTCTCTCAGTGGACTACGAGAAGCTAACCTATGAATTCCTTCAAAGGAAAATGGCTCTCGAGAAACTGAGAGAGGCTCATGAAGAGTTGGAGAGTGTCAATCTCATGCTCATTTCTCCACAGGGCTTAGAAGCTAAAAATGAATCTACTTCACCTTGCTTGACTTGTTTGGAACGAAGTAAAATTGAGTCTATTTCTGAGAAATCAAAAGGAAAGCAACCTATTGTCATTGATGATGCTAACCCCTCGAACGAGGAAACTATTACCGAGGAACTCCTCAGGTTGAAAGATTTATTTGAAACAGGCATGTTCAAAAGTGTTCAGGGACACCAGTATCTATGTGATATCTTAAAGAAGTCACTTCTTCATGGGAATCCTCAAAAGGAAGGTGTTGGTTTCGAAAGGAAACTCAACCCTGATGGCACCTACTGGGAACCCGAGCAGTATCCTAAAATTGTCTGGGTTCTGGCGAAAGAAAAGCCCATAGATATTGCTAACCTTTGAGGTTTCAACTTCAAAATTGATAAGGCTATTGTTGATGAATCACTTGATTCTGACTACCAGCTTGTCAAAGATCAGGAAGGAAAGGTGTCTGCGGAATTCGTTGGTACTCCTCCGAAGAATGGTTTCTATAAGCGACAGATTTGGGTTCGCAAATCTCTTGTAGAAAAACTGCCACCTAACCATTCTATGCAGGGAAAATCTTCGGTACCACCGAAACATTACTATTCTCTCGAGGATAGAAATGAACCCTTGGTGCCTGCTTCGAATGTTCCCCAGAAGGAATACTATCGAGTTGATATAAATGTTTATCGTCATTGTGACAATAATGACAAAATTGCTTTTACCTACCAGTATTCGAACCCCTCATCGAGGAATTATGTTTATTGTGTGCTTGATGGTCCCCCTCGCCAATATGATCCTGTTCACTATAATACCTCTGCTTCATCTAGCACTTCCATGCCTTCTCAGTCACCTGCTCGTTTGTGGGTGGTTAAGAAGAACTAATTCTTCTGCAGGGCTATGTCTCCGATGGATCCGAATGGGTCATGGATAGTGGTTGTACAAATCATATGACCGGAGACAAAGATTTGTTCACCGAAGACAAACTTACTAAATCTTCTCAGAGATATATTAACTTCGGTGACGACAACAACAAAGGAAAAGTACTTGATTTGGGTAAGGTTGCTATATCGAAAGATAAGCATATTGATAAGGTTATGCTTGTTCAATCACTAGGATATAATCTTATGTCTATCTCAAAACTTTGTGATATGGGTATGCTTGTACTATTTTCTGCTTCTCATTGTGTTGTCTTTTCACAGGATGATTATTCCTTCATGTTCAAAGGATATCACAAATGTGATCTTTATATTGTTGATTTCTCTTCGGGGCGTGCAATGTCCACATGTTAATCACTAAAGCCACATCTGGTTGGTTATGGCATCGAAGGCTTGGTCATGCAGGAATGAAAAATCTTCAAACTCTTATCTCGAAGAATAATATCGTTGGAATTGATAATGTGAAATTCGATAAAGATCGTCTATGCAGTGCCTGTGAAGCAGGAAAGATTGCCAAGAAACATCACACGGCAAAAACTGTCATGACTACTACTCGTCCTCTTGAATTGCTTCATATGGATTTATTCGGTCCTCAAAATTATGCTAGCCTTGGAGGAAACAAGTATGGTCTGGTTGTAAGTGCATCAAGTGCTCTCCCCTTGAGGTTTTGGAGTTTGATGACAACACGGTTAAGGGACTGATGTGTTTGTGAGTATACATAGGAGAACAGTCCCTGATGAGGTGTTTAACCACCGTTGTCGACCCCCCAAAATGTTGAGGAACATTGGAGAAATCGGTGTGTTTCCTGAAGAATGAAGTTGTGCGAAATCCTGAGGAATCAGGATCCTGAAGCATTCGGTTGAAGCTGAAGCTGAGGACGATCTTGAGGACGTTCGCACTGAAGACGAAGTTAAAGCGTAGTCTCCGCTAAGACTTTTTATACTTCTTGAGTCTTAGGACAACACCACACTGTTGGAGGGGTTGAGGAAAATGAGTTCTGTATTTCTGAGGAAGTGCTCAATTAGAAATCCTGAAGAAAAACCCTGAGGAAATCTCTTGCAGTAGAAGTTCGGTCCTCGGGTGTCTGAGACGTTGTTCTTTAGGACACTGAGGTAACTAATTTCAGTTGAGGAGTCGGAAGATCGCCAGTGCGATTCTTCTAAAGATTGTGAAGAGAGAGAATTGTTTGACCGTGCCACGTGTTGCATGGTAAGAGGCTAGAACTTGTCTAGCAACGGTCATATCCGAGGGCACGAGAGTAATTGCGTTCATGGGCATTTATGTCCTTTCACCTGGGGTTGCTCCGCGGCTATAAATAGCTACCCCCAGCCCCTTTTGTGGGTTGGCTGCTCCGAGAGAAAAACTGACACTTGTCATTTGAGAGCAACCCACCTCTAAGGACACTGAAGAACCTAAGTGAGGAAAACCACCAGCCTGAGTAGTTGAGCATTTCTGAGGAAGTCGGTTCAAGTGATCCGAAGCTTTTTACTCTTGAAGATTGTGATCTTTCAGCCGGTGTAGAAGTCTTCAGTCTGTAGAAGTCAAGATGCAATTGTGACTTCCCGGAGTGACTGAGTCTGTGAAGGTTTCGGGAGTCTACCTTGAAGACTCAGCTGAGTTATTGGACGGAGTCTGAGGACTCTAGTTCAAGGAGAATAAGGTGAAGACTATGTCTTCTGAGTTCAATCTCAGCCTCTCCAACCAGACGTAGAGTTGTCACAGCAACTTGAACTGGTTCATCAAGTCTTCGTCTTCAGTGCCCCGGTGCTATTTCTTCAACCTTAGTTACTATGTTTATGCACTGATGACTTATCCTGATGCTTTACTTTCTGAGTTCACTTTGCACTGATTCCTCAGTTTTTGCCTCAATCTTACCGTAGCTGGGCAATAGGTTATTTTTCCATTCACGTCATTGCTATTGTACTTCGTGTGTTCTTCCTCAGGTTTCAACTTCCTCAATTTCTTATTGCCTTAGTCCCGAGGAACTAGAAATTCCTCGAGATATTTTAAAATCTCCCATTCACCGCCTCTCTGGTCGATATATTGCACTTTCAATTGGTACCAGAGCAAGGTACTCCCCTGTTCTGTGTGATTCGGTTTAACCACCTGGAGTTTTAGTTATGTCGACCTCAGGTACAATGAGCGTTGCCTCAAACTGCCCCATCTTTGACGGGACAGACTATCCATACTGGAAGAACAAGATGAGGATGCATCTTGAAGCCATTGACAAGGATCTGTCGGATATTGTTGATCAAGGCATTCCTGAAGCAAATCTAATGACTGCTCCTGAAGTTGTCAAGAAGAACTGGCAGCTCGATGCAAAAGCTCGAAGCATCATTGGTGGTCATCTCAACAAGGCTCAGTTCAACCGTATCAGTGGTCTGGATACTGCAAAGAAGATATGGACAAGACTGTCAAAATTCAATGAAGGAGTCTCTGCTCAACGAGACTCACGAGTTGATACACTCTGCAGTCTCTTCAACAGGTTCAAGAGTATGGACAACGAGCACGTGCAGCAAACCTTTGACAGACTCACTGACATATCCAATGAACTTCAAGCACTGGGTGCCGCTGATATCAAAGATCATGAGGTGGTGAAGAAACTACTGAGGTCACTGGATGACTCATTTGAGTTCCTATCACTGATGGTTCAAGAAAGACCTGACTTCAAGACTCTGGATCCAGCTGACATTCTCGAGCGCCTCAATGCTCATGAGTTGAAGCTCTCTGAAAAACGAGATTTGTACAGCTCCACGCCTAAGGTCCGCGCGCTAAAAGCTAGAGCACAAAGAGTGTCCTCTGATGAAGATTCTAAGGCTGATACTGATGATCTCGAAACCCTCAGCTGGGAACTTGCTCTCCTCACCAGAAAGTTCCAAAGATTCACGAAGAAGAATCGCTTCAGAAATTCCTCAAGATCTTCCTCAAGAAAAAGCAAAGATGATGACTCTGTCGTAACAAGAAAGAGAGTCTGTCACAAGTGCAAGAAACCTGGGCATTACATCGCTGAGTGTCCTCTATGGGAAAAGGAAGATAGACTGAAGAAGAAGAAGAAGAAAGGGAAAGATGACAGTTCTGATGAAAAGACAAAGAAGAAATCCTCAAGATCCTCAAAGTCTGCTGGATACAGGAATAGCAATTCCCGTAAGGCTCGCGCATATCTCGGCAAAGAATTGGACTCTGAAGAATCTGGTTCCAACCCTAATGCTGAGGAAGAAGAATCTGAAGAATCTGAGGGTGTGGCCGGTCTGGCTCTTGCCACGTCGCTTGTCTCCAAGTCAATCTTCAGCACTGAGGAATCTGATCCATCACATGTTGATGATGAAGCTGAAGACACAACCCATACCTTCTGCTTCATGGCCAAGTCCTCCAAGGTATCTACTTACTCATCAATCAGATGATCCCTCTGATGAAGAACCTGATGAAAACTATGCTAAACTTGCATCTAAGAAACAACGTGCACCTGAAAAGATCCAGATCTCACTAAACAATAGTGATGATATGTTGGTTGAGGAAATGACGAAGACTCAAAAATTGACTGATGAATCAAAAATTCTCCAGTCAAAGTTTGATGACTTGTTCAGTCGTCATGAGGCACTCCTCACCGATCATGAGAAGCTGGCTCATGAGTTCCTCATGAGGAAGCAAGAACTTGAACACGTGAGGATGTCTCATGACGATCTGAGGACAGAAAATGATTCACTCCTCTCCCAACAGATCATCATGCCACAAGAAGGATTTAATCCTCCCTGTTTAAAATGCATTGAACATGACCGTATTACCTCTGTGCCTAGTTCTTCAATGTCGTCAGACTCTGTTATTTATATTGCTTCTGTGGTATCTAACCCCTCATCTTAGGATACCATAAACATTATTGAAGAAAATTCCAGGTTGAAGAGTCTACTGGAAACCGGCATGTTCAAGAGTCTGAAAGGACATCAGATTCTTTGTGACATCCTCAAGAAACAGATCCTCAACAGGAACCCGAGGAAAGAAGGTGTCGCATTCACTCGGAAACTCAACCCTGATGGGTCTTACTGGAAACCTGTACAATATCCAGAGACCACTTGGGTTCTGGCAAAGATGCCTCCTCCTGATCCCTATACTTTATCTGGTTATGATGTTGTTTCCTCAGATGTGGTGATTGAGTCTTTTGACTCAAACTATAAACTGTTTAAGGATGTTAATGGTGAGGTATTTGCCAGATACATCGGAACTAACTGCAGGAACGGTCCTCCAGTCAAGAAGATCTGGGTTCAGAAGGACCTTATCACTAACCTTCCTGTGAATGCAGATGCAAATGAGCTGAGGGTATCATCTGAGGACGACACCTCAAATGGAAATGGTTATCATCATGTATCAGCTAACCATTTTGTTCACAGGGAAGCCCCTCATAAGAATGCTTACTCATTTGTTTATCCTGATACCACCATCTCACGTCCCATTAGGTCTCATCGCCCTCATCAGTCCTCATATACCTCAAAACCACCCATTAAGATGTGGGTGGTAAAGAAGAACTGATCATCTTTGCAGGGACATGTCCTGAGGCAATCATAAATCTTGCAGATCATATGCCCAGGACAACATCATTTGAGTCAGTTGAAGGATATTTATATTGTTTGGTTTCATAGAATCAATCCTGAGGAACGTCCTGAGGAATTAATTCTGAGGAACCATAAAATCCTCAAACTGAGACTGGCTCATAACTTGCTGTATGAGATACTAATTCCGTTGCAGGGAAAAACTGAACGGGTGATGGACAGTGGATGCACAAATCACATGACTGGTGACAGAAGCCTTCTTATGGAATCATCTCTGAGTCCTTCTTCAAAGAAAACCATCACCTTCACCGATAAAGGTAAAAGTAAGGTATTGGGTCTCGGCAGAGTAGCTATCTCTCGAGACCAACACATTGATAAAGTCATGCTTGTTGAATCCCTTGGATACAACTTGATGTCTGTATCTATGCTATGTGATCTTGATCTCGTTGTTCTCTTCGGAAAATATGGTTGTGCTGTCTATATGGTTAGCGATAACTCCATTGTCTTCAGTGGAGTTAGGAAAGGTGATCTGTATATTGTAGATTTCTCTGAAGGTCCTCAGGTCGCTACATGCCTCATGGCTCGAGCCTCAGAGTGCTGGCTATGGCATCGAAGACTCGGCCACGTTGGAATGAGGAATCTCCAGAAGCTAGTACTGAAGAAACATGTCCTCGGGATTGAGGAAATCAGATTCACAAAGGACCAGTTGTGTGGTGCTTGCGAAGCTGGAAAGATGACCAAGGCCAAGCATCCTGCTAAGACCATCATGACTACTACTCGTCTTATTGAGCTTCTTCATATGGACCTCTTCGGTCCTCCTAAGTACTCAAGCTTCGGAGGAAATTGCTATGGTCTAGTTATTGTTGATGACTTCTCACGTTACACTTGGGTGCATTTCCTCACTTTTAAGTCAGAAACCCAAGCTGTCTTCAAACGCTTCGCCAAGCGCGTCATGAAAAACTACAGCCTAAAGATCAAGCACATTCGAAGGGACAACGAAACCGAATTCAAGAACTCTGGCGTACAGGAATTCCTCGATGAGATTGGCATCACTCATGAGTTCTCGGCTCCATACACTCCTCAGCAAAATGGAGTCGTTGAAAGGAAGAACAGAACCCTCATCGAGATGGCTCGAATGATGCTTGCTGAATACATCACACCTCTCATAAGGTGGGCTGAAGCAATCAACACTGCCTGCCACATCGTCAATCGGGTGTATCTTCATAAGTTCCTCAAGAAAACTTCATACGAGCTAATGGTTGGTAAGAAACCCAATGTAAGTTACTTCAAGGTTTTCGGCGCACCTTGTTGGATCCGTGAGCCTCATCATCAATCTAAATTTGAGCCTAAAGCCTATGAAGGCTTCATGATTGTCTATGGCCTCGAATCGCACACCTACAGAGTATTCAACAAAAATCATCATAAAATTGTTGAAACTGTAGACGTGCGGTTTGATGAATCTGACGGCTCCCAAAGAGAGCACGTGCCACATGATTTAGATGAAGCTCCACCTGAGGAATAGATCAAGAAGATGGGTGCTGGTGATATCATTCATGTGGATCATCCTGAAGAAACACACATACCTCCTGCTCCTGAAGAACATCCAAATCATGATGCAAATAATCCTGATAACGATCCTGATCCCGAGGCTCCTGATACCCTTGAAGCTCCTGAAGCACCTGAAGCAGATGCAAATGAATCTGATAGCAGTGATGAAGATGCGCCTCAAGATCATCTTCCTCGTCTTCCTCGCGTGGCGAATGAAGTTCAAGTGGACAGAATCCTCGCCGACGTCAATCTACCAGGTCCTCTCACTCGTGCAAGAGCTAATCGTATAGCTAACTTTTGTGGGCATTTCTCGTTTGTATCAATTTCAGAGCCCACCAAAGTCACCGAGGCATTCCAAGAAGCGGAATGGATTCAGGCGATGCAAGACAAACTTCTTCAGTTCAAACTGAATGATGTTTGGGAATTAGTCAAACGTCCTGATCCTCGAGTACACAATGTCATCGGCACGAAGTGGATCTACCGCAACAAACTCGATGAATATGGACAAGTCATCATAAAAAAAGCTCGTCTCGTAGCACAAGGATATACACAAGTCGAGGGAATCGACTTCGGTGAAACCTTCGCTCCTGTTGCTAGACTTGAGTCTTTTCGTATTATGCTTGCATTCGCTAACCATCATAATATCAAGTTATATCAAATGGATGTGAAAAGTGCTTTCCTCAATGGTAATATCGAGGAAGAAGTATATGTTGCTCAACCCCCTGGCTTTGAAGACGCAAAGAAACCTGATATGGTGTACAGATTGAAAAAGCCCTCTATGGACTGAAGCAAGCCCCTCGGGCTTGGTATGACACACTAAGGGACTTCCTCATCAGCATGGGCTTCAAATCTGGTTCCCTCGATCCAACTCTTTTCACAAAACGATATGATGATGCATTATTCATATGTCAAATCTATGTTGATGACATCATATTTGGATGCACTAACAAGAAATATAGTGAAGAATTTGCATTCTTGATGAGTGAACAGTACCAGATGTCCATGATGGGTGAACTGAAGTTCTTCTTAGGGCTTCAAATTCGTCAACAATGCAACGGCATCTTCATCTCTCAGGAGAAGTACCTCAAGGAGTGCCTGAAGAAATTCGGGATGCAAGACTGTAAGGGTATCAAGACCCCGATGCCTACAAATGGGAAACTAGGCCCTGATGAAAATGGCAAGGACTACGATCAAAAGGTATACCATTCCATGATAGGTTCTCTGCTATATCTATGTGCATCTAGGCCTGATATAATGTTGAGCGTTTGCATGTGTGCCCGATTCCAAGCGGCACCTAAGGAATCGCATCACCAAGCGGGGAAACGAATTCTTCGATATTTGGCTCACACCCCGTCGCTAGGCTTATGGTATCCAAAAGGCACACAGCTGGATCTCGTTGGGTACTCAGACTCAGATTATGCTGGAGATCGAGTGGATCGGAAGTCTACCTCAGGAACATGTCATTTCCTCGGACGCTCTCTGGTGTGCTGGTCATCGAAGAAGCAGAACCGCGTCTCCCTCTCCACTGCTGAAGCTGAATACATTGCTGCTGGTGCTAGCTTCTCACAACTTCTTTGGATGAAGCAAACTCTGAAGGACTACGACATCAACCTGAAGAAAGTACCACTACTATGTGACAATGAGAGCGCCATCAAGATCTCTCAGAACCCAGTACAACACTCGAGGACGAAGCACATTGAGATTCGGTATCACTTTCTTCGGGATCATGTATTGAAGGAAGACATCGTCATCAGCCACGTGAAGACTGAAGACCAACTTGCTGATATATTCACTAAGCCTTTGGATGATAAGCGATTTAGCACTCTGAGGTGTGAGCTAAATATCTTAGATTCCTCAAACGTCCAGTGAATGGACACACATCCTAACACTTAAACAATATTGAAGAATTCTGATGTACAACACACAATGCGTTGTACTCCTCAAATCATGAGGAACTACCTTGCTAAGTGTGAAGAAATTAACGTGGAATTGACTCAAGATCCATACGAAAAGTGTATGGTATCAAGTGTCTCATTCCCTATAAGGTGGATAGCGCCACCGCCAAAATTCCTCAGGATCTGTTGTTCCTCAGTTTCCTCAGTTGAAGTCTTCATTGTTGATGATTACCGTGTTTGTCCTCAACAGCGTTCACCTATAGTTATTGTTCTTCAACATTTGCTTCTTCATCTAGGTGAACATGATCGGACCCGTCCCTCTGTGCTCACTTATCTATTCTTTCTATCTCATATGCGTTCGTCCGGAAATCATGTATTCCTCAGCCTGAGACCATTTGTCTTCATCCTCAACCTTTGTCCTCAGGTTTCCAAAAATTGAGGATTATCAGTTACGTTTTTTTAACTGTTGCAATTTTACCGCACGTCGTGCTTATCCACCATTATGATAACCATTGAGGATCCCAACCATTAGGGGCAATGTGGTCCACAAATTTCGCAACCCCTCAGCTTTCAGCCCTCTATAAATAACCCTCTACCCCACGGTCATTTTCCCCCACCTCTTCTCTCCCTCTCACGCCGCCGCCCTTGAGCTCCTCAAGCTCTCGTGCTAACGTCGCCGGAGTTCGCCGTTGCCGGAGAAGACTGACTCGTGGTTCCTCAGCATTCGCCTCAGTCCTGGTACGCTTATTCCTCAGTGGCTTATTCCTCAGTACTGTTGTGTCCTCACGAATCCTCCAATCCTCAACAATATTGTTAGCTTTCTGAGACCTATACCTATGCCTCATTATTTTCCTCAGCCTATTACTCATGAACGCATATAACCGTACCCCACTTCCCTCGCAACTTAATTCTGTCACAGGTACATGTCTGCTGAGGAATCGTATGGTTCTCATAGTCTCACTTCATTTGCAGCTCAGCTCGAACGTACAATTCCTCAGTCTCCACCGCTGAAGAAAATGGCTCCTCGGCGTAAGCTCACTGATACCACTAAAGACTTACCTCCTGAGCTCTATGAGCAGCTGAAGACTCCCGAACGTGAAACCGTGGGTGATCGTAAGAAAAGGGTCCAAAAGATCATGCGAGAATGGGCCAAGCGATGGGTTGCATACCAATGGGTTAATCCTTAGCATGAGGAAATGTTTGCTGTCAACCCGCCACTGAAGACCTTGGGTATCAAGGCCCGACCTCCTCCTGCACCGGGAGTCACTCCTGATCCCACAACTATGTGAACTCCTGATGACTTTCCTGATGCCTATCAACAATACCTCAAGCGCAGTGCTAGCCGAGTAAAGACTCTGGTCCGTGACTTGACTGCCTCAGTGCAGATTCCACCTCAGGCTCAGCCTCAACCCAGGACACAACCTCTGCCTCAGCATCGCAGAAATGCACCTGGAATCAAGCCCTCACAAAAGTCCTCAGCACAACCTCATGCTTCTGGTGCCTCATGCCAACGCACAGACGGTGCTGCCCCCGCCTCAAGGATTCGAACTGATGAATCTGGCAGTGCTCCTGAGGCCTCAACCACAATGCCTCGGCCTCAGCTGAAGACCAAAACAGTTCTTCAATGCGTCCCACGACTCTCACCCAAGAAAACTGCTATGCGTGGCGCCATTCATCATGATACACTGAGTTCTGATGATGAAGATGAATTTGAATATTTGACCGGCTTCGTTGCCACTGAAGAACAGAAGATTGAATATGTGCATACTGCAGCCAGACGCAAAGCTGAAGCAACGGGTTCTGAAATTCCGCTTCTTCTTGATCCCAAGAAGATCTTGGAGTACATTGAAATCTGGTCTGTCAAGCCTGATACTCCTCTTGATGATTTGGACATACCTAAAGACATCAAGTTCTATGTTCAACAGTTCCTAATCAATGAGATTCATCAACGTGATCTTCAGAAACAGTTGAAGGCTCAACTGAAGAAAGTCCTCAGTGACTTTAAAAAGAAACCTGTTACTGCTATTACTCCTCAGGAGTTCATAGAGCATCAGTGTGAAGTTCAACGCCTCAACACTGAATATGCCGCCAACCGTGCCTACATCGGAAAATCCAAGGAGCGGATGTCTAAGCAAATGGCTAACTTGATGAAGCTTAAACAACCTCAGGCCTCAGTGACTCCTGCTGCTTCAGCACCTCAGGCTGACCGGAGTGAGGGACATGCCCAAAGCCTCAAGCGCAGGTCTGAGACTGATCTACCCAGTACTCCCCCAGCTGCCAAGAAACCTTTTGTTGAAGCGCAAACTGAAGAGCCCATCGATGCTAGGCCCATTTCTTCTGCTCCTCCTACTTCAAGAGCACCTGAAGCATCTGCAACACCTCCTGCTGCTTCCATTCCTCAGGAAAATACTGAGCGAAGGTTGGTTGTGTTCACTCCACCGTCCAAGACACCTGCTTCAGCGCTTGCCACCCCGATCATTTCAACGCCTCTATCTACCATTCCTCCAGTCATCACTGAAGCTGAAGAAATGGATGAAGATGTGGATATTGGTGACATGGGCACCCCTCGGGTGGTTGATGAAGCATATGAGCTGGAACACTTCAACTCGCCCTCTCACACCGTGTTCTCTCTGGAACCTCATTCTCCCTCAGTTACAGTTGTTTTATCTGACACGTCTCAACACTCTGAAGCCTCTGTGGATGCCTCTGTCTCCCCTGGCACTGAAGAAACTGAACCAGAGGCCACTAGTGCCCGTACTACTGCTGCTCCTGAAGCTTCTGCTCCTGCCCCAGACACTCAGAATGTTGAAGCTGATCATGTGGTTCATGAAGCTCAACCCATGGATACTGAAGCTCGTGCTGCGGAGCCTGAAGCAGAAAACAGCACAAATGCTCATCCTGAAGCAGAAAATAGTATTAATGCTTATCCTGAAGCTTCAAAGGATGGATCTAAAGATAAACAGGCCACATCACCTCGTCTTCCCAAGGACCTCAACACGTCTGTACCCGAAGCCTCTGCTGCGACTCCGCCTTCGCCCCAAGCCTCTCTCCAGATTGAAGTGTCTCAAGCGCCTCCACCACCTCAAGGCCCAGTTCAAGCTCGGTCCTTGTGTCCGAAGAAGAAGCAACCATTCTTTTGTGACCTTGAAGCTGGTGCTACCCCAAGCTTCGATGCTTCTGATTTCTTCAATGCCATGAGTTTCTTCCAAGAGGGGATTCAAAATCCTTATCATTCTGCTCCACCTCGAAAGCTGCTAAGGTTCTGGACAGCTACTCAGAAGAACTATTATACTTCAGTTCTATATAAGCAAAACAAACTGTTTCCTCACGAGCATATTCCTCTAATGGGTATGGAAGCCATTCCCTGCTTCAACAGTGTGCTTCAGGATCTGCATCATGCCAAGCTGCTTCAGTTCTGCTCCGAATGCATCCACTGGAACGAAGAGCTTGTGCTTCAGTTTTATGCAACTTTGTATGTTTCAGGAGATCCTCTGGATATCACCACCTGGGTCCTCGAGTGGATGACTGAGCATCATCACTACACCATCACTGTTCCTGAAGCAATTGCCATTCTTGAGTTGCCTCAGTGCACTTCCTCAACTGCTTGCTCCTATGGGTCTCCAATTCTTCGAGATGACCTGATGAACATGCTTATGAAGCCTCAGGCACCTGAAGCCCCAGCTCGCACAAAGTTTCCAGTTTCTGAGCTTCTGTATCTGCCAAGCACGCTGTATCGGATTCTGGCGAAGTCCTTCTGCCCCATTAAGGGCTATGAATCCACTGCTGAAGAAGTCATTGGCATCATGCAGACCATCCTCCACAACCTCTGCATGTCTGGGTCAATCAACGTTCCTGACTTCTTCTTCAGAACTCTGGTGGATGTAGCACAGAATCCTCATATACTGAAGCCTTACGCGCCATGGATCATGAAGCTCATCCGAGTCAAGATTGGCATTGATTTCCAACCTAATCACCCGAATCATAGGACCTATCTGCCGCCTGTCGAAGTGCTTCAGCATACGCTTGCTTCTAATGCTAAGGTCAAAGGCCTATTCTATGAAGAAGTTCTCCCGACCAATTCTCTCGGTGGAAACATTCGTCATCCTCAGTCTCGCACTACTGATGAAACCAGAACTCATGCATCTACTGAGGACACGACTCAGGCTCGAGTGATGATAGACCGAGAGCTTCTGATTAGTCTTCATCAGAAGGTTGACCGAACTCATGATTGGGTGAAGCATCAGTTTTCTGAAATCCTCAGCTACATGGCTCAGACGCATTCTTCTGTGAAGAAAGTGCATCAGTATGCTCATCATACATATCAACATCTCGATGCCTTGATGAGAGAAGTAATTACCCCCGCAGACATTGCAAAATTGGGTCTTCAAAAGCCTCAGATTCCTGCCATCTGACCCCCGAGGCAATTCAGACGCTGCACAACTCCTCCTCCGGCCATGGACTCTTATTCTTTGAACCAAGAAATGACTGTTGAAGAAGCTGAAGACACTGCTGCCTGCCCTCACACTGCAATGGTTTGCCTCAGGCGTGACTCACCTCAGCCTTGAAGCATCTTCAAAGGGGCGTTAGCTTCAATTTTTCCCTTTTTGTTCATTTTATGACAAAGGGGGAGAAATCTGTTAGTCTTCAAGCGGGTCTTAGTTATGGGGTTCTTCAGTTACAACTCTCGTTCTTCAGATTTTTTTATGAGTTGTATACTGTTATTTTGGTGTTTGCCTGATACTATTCCTCGGTTACCTCATGTTATTTCTTCAAGTTTATCATATATGCATGTGATTGTCTCTGCAAACACATTTCTCAGTGCGTTGTTTAAATTCCTCAAACACTTCATAACATGCACTGCTTCAAAAATTCCTGGATATAGGGGGAGCTCCTCATATACCTCAAAATGATTTAGATATTAAACATTCTTCAATTTATATGCATATCCTCAGGGGGAGCTTCATTATATCCAGCTCAATGATAAAAATGTTCTTCAAAGTTTTTATTCTTCAAACTCATAATTTTATCCTCGTTGAAGCTTAACCTGATTGTCATCAAATCACCAAAAAGGGGGAGATTGTAAGTGCATCAAGTGCTCTCCCCTTGAGGTTTTGGAGTTTGATGACAAAACGGTTAAGGGACTGATGTGTTTGTGAGTATACACAGGAGAACAGTCCCTGATGAGGTGTTTAACCACCGTTGTCGACCCCCCAAAATTTTGAGGAACATTGGATAAATCAGTGTGTTTCCTGAAGAATGAAGTTGTGCGAAATCCTAAGGAATCAGGATCCTGAAGCATTTGGTTGAAGCTGAAGCTAAGGACGATCCTGAGGATGTTCGCGCTGAAGACGAAGTTGAAGCGTAGTCTCCGCTAAGACTTTTTATACTTCTTGAGTCATAGGAAAACACCGCACTGTTGGAGGGGTTGAGGAAAATGAGTTATGTATTTCTGAGGAAGTGCTCAATTAGAAATCCTGAAGAAAAACCCTGAGGAAATCTCCTGCAGTAGAAGTTCGGTCCTCGGGTGTCTGAGACGTTGTTCTTTAGGACACTGAGGTAACTAACTTCAGTTGAGGAGTCGGAAGATTGCCAGTGCGATTCTTCTGAAGATTGTGAAGAGAGAGAATTGTTTGACCGTGCCACGTGTTGCGTGGTAAGAGGCTAGAACTTGTCTAGGAACGGTCATATCCCAGGGAACGAGAGTAATTGCGTGCATGGGCATTTATGTCCTTTCACCTGGGGTTGCTCCGCGGCTATAAATAGCCACCCCCAGCCCCATTTGTGGGTTGGCTGCTCCGAGAGAAAAACTGACACTTGTCATTTGAGAGCAACCCACCTCTGAGGACACTGAAGAACCTAAGTGAGGAAAACCACCAGCCTGAGTAGTTGAGCATTTCTGAGGAAGTCGGTTCAAGTGATCCGAAGCTTTTTACTCTTGAAGACTGTGATCTTCCAGCCGGTGTAGAATTCTTCATTATGAGGAAGTCAAGATGCAATTGTAACTTCCCGGAGTGACTGAGTCTGTGAAGGTTTCGGGAGTCTACCTTGAAGACTCACCTGAGTTATTGGACGGAGTCTGAGGACTCTAGTTCAAGGAGAATAAGGTGAAGACTATGTCTTCTGAGTTCAATCTCAGCCTCTCCAACCAGACGTAGAGTTGTCACAGCAACTTGAACTGGTTCATCAAGTCTTCGTCTTCAGTGCCCCAGTGCTATTTCTTCAACCTCAGTTACTATGTTTATGCACTGATGACTTATCCTGATGCTTTACTTTCTGAGTTCACTTTGCACTGATTCCTCAGTTCGTGCCTCAATCTTACCGTAGTTGGGAAGTAGGTTGTTTGTCCATTCACGTCATTGCTATTGTACTTCGTGTGTTCTTCCTCAGGTTTCAACTTCCTCAATTTCGTATTGCCTCAGTCCTGAGGAACTAGAATTTCCTCGAGATATTTAAAAATCTCCCATTCACCCCCCTCTGGTCGATATATTACACTTTCACTGGTTATTGTTGATGATTTCTCTCGATATACTTGGGTTTTCTTTCTAGATGACAAGAGCAAGGTTGTTGAAATTTTCAAAACTTTCGCAAAGAGAGCTCAGACTGAATATGAATTATCTTTCAAGCATATCAGAAGTGATAATGGTACAGAATTCAAAAACACTCATATCGAAGAATTTCTTGATGAATATGGCTTTACTCATGAATTCTCGGCCGCTTATACACCGCAACAGAATGGTGCGATCGAGAGAAAGAATCGAACTCTTATTGAAATGGCCAGAACAATGCTTGATGAATACAAGACTCCTATCAGGTTCTGGGCCTAAGCTATTAACACTGCATGTCATATCATCAACAAGGTTTATTTGCACAAATTTCTGAAGAAAACTTCACATGAGCTTATCAGTGGTAAAAATCCGAATGTTTCATATCTCAGGGTTTTTGGTGATCCATGTTATATCAGAGATATGAATCACAGCTCCAAGTTTGCCCCAAAGGCACACGAAGGTTTTCTCCTAAGTTATGGTTCGAATTCTCACACTTACAGAATTTACAACTCTCATCTAGGAAAAGTTGTAGAAACTGTAAATGTTCGATTTGATGAAACTAACGACTCTCAAAAGGAGCAATTACCTCTTAACCTGGATGAACCACCTTTGGATGAAGTTATCAGGTACATGGCTATTGGAGATATTCGGCCTGTCGAAGGAAATGCACATCAAGCCAACAAGGATGATGATGGTCCAATGTTTCCACACATAGCCCGGGGCGCTGGAGATCAACATCCTGAAGCTAATGATGTACAGGTTGAAGGAGAACGCATAAACGAAGAAAATGCTCAACCCGAAGGTCAAGCTGAACCCGAAGGACCAGCTGAACCTGAAGGCCAAGGTGATCCCTAAGAACAACCGGATCCTCACGCTATCGAAGGAGATTTATCACGTGTTTGAAGAAGAGTGGACGTCGACTCAATACTCGAAGAGATTCGTCTACCAGGTCGTCCTATCACTCGTTCTCGCACTCGTTTAGCTAACTTCTGTGGAAATTTCTGGTTTGTATCAATGCTAGAACCGTCAAAATTCGATGAAGCCATGATGGACTCAAACTGGATGACTTCTATGCTCGAAGAACTTAACCAGTTCGAGAGAAATGAAGTATGGTCCCTTGTCGATAGACCTGATCCCAAGAAGCATAATATCATTGGTACGAAGTGGATTTTTCGAAACAAGCAAGATGAAGATGGTATTTTTATAAGGAATAAAGCTCGAATAGTTGCACAAGGTTACACCCAAAGCGAAGGTATTGATTTCGGTGAGACTTATGCTCCAGTTGCTCGACTTGAATCCATTCGTGTCATGCTTGCTTTTGCCAATTACAATGGTATATTGCTATATCAAATGGATGTCAAAAGTGCATTTCTTAACGGTAAAATCGAAGAACAAGTATATGTTATGCAGCCACCAGGTTTTCAAGACCCGAAGAATCCTGATAAGGTGTACAGGTTGCACAAGGCTCTATATGGGTTAAAGCAAGCACCTCGTGCTTGGTATGAAACACTAAAGGATTTCCTTCTGAAGAAGGGCTTCAAACCAGGAACAACTGACCCGACTCTTTTTACTCGTGCATACAAAGATGATCTCTTTGTGTGGCAAATTTATGTCGATGATATTATATTTGGCTGTACTAACCCTGATATCAGCGAAGAATTTGCTCGTATGATGTCGAAGAAATATGAAATGTCTATGATGGGTGAATTGAAGTTCTTTCTCGGACTTTAAATCCGTCAACAGAAGAATGGGACATTTATCTCTCAAGAGAAGTATCTCAGAGATTGCCTGAAGAAGTTTGATCTTGTCAATTGCAAAACTATCAAGACTCCAATGCCTACAAATGTTCACCTAGATGCAGATGAGAAGGGCAAACCTTTAGATCAGAAGAAATATCTCTCAATGATCGGTTTGCTTCTTTACCTTTGTGCATCTAGACCTGACATTATGCTATCATTTTGTATGTGTGCTCGTTTTCAGGCAAACCCGAAAGAATCACATCATATTTCTGTCAAGCGAATTCTTCGATATCTGGCTCATACACCTACTTTGGGACTATGGTATCTCAAAGGTGACCAGTTTGATCTCGTTGGATATTCTGATTCTGACTGGGCTGGTGATCGAGTCGACAGGAAATCTACCTCAGGCACATGTCATTTTCTCGGTAGATCTCTTGTCTGTTGGGCTTCGAAGAAACAGAATTGTGTGTCTATTTCTACGGCTCAAGCCGAGTATATTGCTGGTGGTTCATGCTGCATTCAAATTCTGTGGCTCAAGCAAACACTAAAAGATTATTGTATTCTTGTGAAGAAAATTCCATTGCTATGTGATAACGAAAGTGCTATCAAAATTTCCCATAATCCAGTGCAACACTCTCGAACGAAGCATATTGATATTCGTCATCATTTTCTTCGAGATCACGTTCAGCGAGAAGATATTGTTATCAGCCATGTTCGCACCGAAGATCAATTGGCTGATATCTTTACGAAGCCCCTGGATGAGAAAAGGTTCTGTGCACTTAGGTGTGAGTTAAATATATTTGACTCACGCAATGTGCAGTAAGATCGTAACTATTGGTACTTTGTATTATATGTTTTCCTTCTATGTAGTTTACTTTCGTTAGTTTTCTATCATGTTTCTTTTTCGTTTGTTTTTGTTCGTTAGGTGTTGTCCTATACACTTATCACTCCGAGTTTTCTTATCGATGTTTTTCTCTCCGATTGATTAAGTATCGGACCCTGTTTTCCCTCTATGCTATCCCTAGCCCATCTCTGCTTTTCTCTCGTGAACATGTATATTTGTACTCGATTAAGATTCCCTTCGAATATCATTGATTCCGAAGGAAAATATATCAAACTTTTATCGGATGTGGAGCAACTTTCTTTCGGTTCGTTGGGATTTTCCGGCGATTACCGCCACAAAATCTGTCCATTGAATTCGGAGAAACGCAGAATCTGCGCCGTTGGATCGGATTTGACGGTTATGTCAAACCCGCCTCTATAAATACCGATCCACCCCCACCGGCACAGACCACGCATTCCCTCGACTTCATCTCTCCGCTCTCAAGCTGTCGCGCGCCGCCGTCCTGTTCGTCGTCGTCGATTCCCTCGCCGCTTTGCTGCCGGAAGGAAGTCGCCGGAGACCTTCCCGTCGACGAGGATCTTCATCCGCGCCGCCGTAGCCGCCGTACATCACCAAGTTAGGTTATGCACGGCTCTGGACTCGATTCTGATCTCTTCTGTTCATCGAGCCCCAGATTTGTTCTTGATTTTATTTTGTTTTTCTTAGGGCTGTTTGATCCGTTTGGATTGTTGATCTTTGGGAAATCAGTTTCTACAGTTCTCTCTCGATTCCCATCTGATCTAGGTAAGAAATCCCTCGGATTTTTTCACTTAGGCAAATCCCACAGATGCATGTCGATAGATTTACACTTGTGCAATTCCTTCATACAAGTTCTTCGTTAGATTTGCACCCGATGAAAATCTACCCTAGCACTTCCATGAAAAACTTGCTTCAAGACAAATTCCTCGATATGCATACTGCATTCAAAACGTTTTTCCTCGAAAATGGTTGGTACAAGTTCACAACTTTCCTATATTCCCTCGTACCTATCTATTTCGCAGGAAAATGTCTAAGAACGAAGAAAATTTCAGAGAGCCCAAGCGTGTTGGAGGTCGAACAAGAATCACCAAAAATTCTGAAGGTCTGTCTGAAGAGCTGATTATTGAGAAAAAGTTGAGAACTCTAGAAGGCTCAGAAGATGATCGTACGAGAGAAAACAGACTGCAAGAGATTCGAAGGCTTAAAGCGCTTCAATGGTGTGAATACAAGTCACTTATTCCTCGCTGGGAGAGACTGTTTGCTCTGAAGAATCCCTGGTCTGATATCAAGTCTTTAAGGCCCAAATGGATGAAGGCAAATAGACCACTTCCTCCATCTGATGCTCACCCATCCTCTCTCAAAACACCCAATGATTTCAAAGAGTTGGTTGCTGCTCGAGCTAAACGAGCGAAAAAGAGAAAGGAGGCTAAAGCCATAAAGGAGGCTGCAGCTGCTGAGGGCACTGAGGATGTTGGTCCTAGCACCAAATCTAAGGATGGCAAGAAATCTGCCAAGCAAAATAGAAAGGAAGTTGTTGTTTCTCCTCCAGAGGATACCTCTGACGAAGAAGAAGCCCATTCCGATGGTCAAGACCCTGGCATAGAGGCAGATGTCGAGGACATTGCTCAGCAGAAGAAACCGAGCAATAAAGGCATCAGGATCCAGGACCCAGCTGCTAAGGCTCCTCGAGCAACTATTGACATGACCAATTTGGTCACTGATCCACCAATTTCCTCTGCTCCCCCCGTGCAAACTCGCAGGAAAAAACCCTCGGTCAGGTCGAAGCGAAAGCAAGCCCAAGTGGTTGAAGATGATGAGACCATGATCCAGCAAAAGGAAAGGATGTCCAAGCAACAAGAACTTGAAGCAAAAGACTTGGAAAAGTCCAAACTTCTTAACTTCCATAGTCAACCCGAGCATAAGAAGACCCAGGTTGCTCAACAATTGGGCATCCTGCATCTGGTAAACGAGAGATACAGACGCCAGATCGAAGGAGGTATTGTCCCCAGTGCTCCGAAGGAAAAGGTTGTGGCCCCAAGTGCCACCGATAAAGTAGTGGCTCCCACAGTCACGGAGGATAAGGATGCAGTCGCTAGTGCTGCGAAGAAAAATGCTGAGGCTGCAAGTGCCTCGAAGGATAAAGTTGCGGCCCCCAGTGCCGTAACTAAACCAGTTGCTGCTACCAAGGCCACCAAGGAGGCCGAAAGTAAAGCCAAAGAGGCTAGGAAGAAGGCTCAGGCTGCTCCAGTCCCTCGAGCTTCCCCTTCTCCTGCCCTTGCTGCACAAGTTGTGTCCGGCCCTCGAGCCGATGAAGAAATCTCCAACGAAGGAGATTCTGCTGCCAATGCTGAATGGGATGCAGTGCAGATTTCCAACGTTCTTTGGCGTATGGCCACCACACCGAGCAAAGTGACTGCCGAGGATGATGTTCCTCCTGAGATACAAGAACGCGTAGCTCGCTACATGATTCATTGGGAGGGATATCTTACCCAGGATCGCAAGGACAAAGATCAAGAAAAGTTTTATTCCAAGCAGCTTCGAGCAGAAACGGAGGACCTTGTGTCTCGACAGTTTTTCAAGACCAAGCTTGCAACACTTGCTGACTCCAGAAGGGCACAGAAAGAAAACATCACTGCTGTCAATGAAAAGGTTCGACATATAGTAACTGATATGTGCAAGGAGCACAATGATGCCCTCACCAAGAGACAATCTCGAAAGAGAAAGTCTGCTGCCCCATCCTCTGCGCGTGGGGCGCCAGAGATCAAGAAAATTGCTAAGAAGCAAAAGTCCGTCGTGGTCGTTGCTGCAACAGCACGACAGGAAACTGCAGCAAACCCCGCCAAGCAACCCACTCCACCCCGTACGAAAACTCTGCCACCTCGGCAAACCACTCCGCCACCTCGCCAAGCCACCCCTCCACCTCGACAACAAACTCCTCCCCCTCGTCAACCTTCACCACCAAAAGCTTCGTCGCCACCACCCAACCCACCATCACCACCACACGTCATTCCATCGTCCACCCCAGCCGTCGAGCCTCAGGCTCCAATTGTGACCGAGCAACCTACTAAGGTCGAGCAAGAAAAACATGCCCCAATTCCATCCGCGCAGAAGGATTATTCCTCTGCTCAGACTTTGAATGAAGGAGAAGACGCCGAAGTCGATATAACCACTGTTTCTTCTCGTCAAGATGTTGCCGAAGGAGAAAGTTCTGGAGATGCCAGTTCGAGTGAAAGTTCCTCCTCCTCCTCTTCAAACTCCTCGAACAAAGAAAAGATTGATGCTTTTGCACAACTGAATTAGGATCTGGAGGCTATGGAGACTGCAGAGGCCGAGAAGCATACCAATGTCGACGAAGGAAATGCCGTTGAAGAGCAGGCCAAGGAAAATGCTCCTGCAACCATCCCAGCTCAGGACATCGTAAATGTTCCATCTTCATTTCCTCGTCCTCCTGTGCCATTTTTGCAAATGCTAGATAATGCTGCTGAAGTTTTTCCCGTCGATGAACTGCTTCACTCTGGTAGTCCGAGAGAAATGATGCCTTTGTTCCGCCCCGATGTCCCTCGAGGAGGCCCTATATTCAAGAGGCGGGAACACAAGCCATTTTTCTTCGGGACCAATCCCTACGAGAAGCCCAGAAATGCATATTCTCTTCAGTTTTGGACCCAGGAGCAAGCTATCTATTATACTCGAGTGTTGTACAACAAGGCTAGAATTTTCCAGCATCAATATCTTGATATGCCTTCGGTGTACTCCACATCATGTTTCGAAAATTTTGCCGAAACTATTGATGGCCTGCATGCTCACAAGATGTTTGCTCTCGATTGTGGGTACAATCCCGAGCTCATCAAGCAATTTTATGCCACTTTGTATGTCACTGGTGATCCTGAGAACTCGAAGACTTGGAAATTTGATTATATGATTCAAGGCCAAGTGTTCCATATGACCGTCGATCAATTTCTGGCCATCATCAATTTACCTCGTTTCGAAGGATTACCACACAAGCTTCATGATCTGTCTGCCCCAACTCCAGCTGAACTTTCTACGTTGATGAATCCAGATGTCGTAGGAGATCACTTCCCAGATGAGCCGAAGCCAAGGCATCTCGTTTTTGAACCAAAGTCATGGTTTTATATTATTTCGAAGACTTTGATGCCAATGCTCGATGTGCATGATGATTTTCCCATTCCCCATGATGTGCAACTTGATTTGTTGGAGTTAGTTCATAGTCATCCCTCCGATTTTGAAGACTACTTCATTCGCACGTTGGTTTCCTGTGCTGATGATCACAATTCTCACAAGCCATATGCACCCTGGATGATGGCAATCTGCAATTACTCTCGGGACGTGCCATTCCCCGTATCAATCTATCCCAAGATTTTTACTCCACCATTAAGGGAAGTATTGCAGATTATTTCTCGACCCAACGATCAGTTTGCAGAGCACACTGGCATCCCCGCCCATATGACTGAGCGCAATATTCGCTCGAAATTTATCAAGCTAGTGCATCACATGGAGGTATCTTTTTGGTCTCAGCAAATGCTTCAACATCATATTGACCAAGATTTCCTTCAGAAGCAGAAGATGATGGATGAAATAAACCATCTGCGCAACATTGCCATGCACAATAATCAGATGCTGCGTGAATGCCTTCGCCGCGATTGGAAAGGCTTGCACAAGTTCAATTCCCTCATTCAACTTCAGCGCCGTGGCTTCAAAGAATATCCTCCACATCTGAACAGGAACTGGACTAATGATGATCGTCTTGATAGACAAGATTTCAATATTCCTTTGCTGTCGAAGAACAGGGACATGATTTCTGTCGATGATTTCTATCACATCACAGTGAACACCAATTCCTCCGACTCCGACAAAGATGAACCTCCTCGATGCCAAGAGAGATTTTACTCTCCCCGTTTGCGAAGCCCTCGGACTCCTCTTGAATCTCAACTGGAATCCTCTGGAGACCAACATTCTTTCAGGACGAAGCTTACTCCTCCAGGCGGTCGCCCCATTCGACGTCCTTCAACGCTCGCGGAATCTTCTCGACGTCGCCAACGCTGCTCCTGCGAGTAGGGATTTCTTTCGACTCTATTCTCTCGACTTTTTGTACATTGTGAAAAAAAGGGGGAGATGTGGTGGCATCGAAGAAATTAGTTTGTCATCGGGGTTAAGGGCTTTGCTTTTCGTTCGCTGAACTTTTGAACTTTGAAGTTTCTGAGTAGTTTCAACAAACATTCAATTCTCATTCGATCTGGTTGTAACTAACTCTAAGTAGGTCTGTGAACTACACTTTTATCGTAAGATATCGATCTTCTATGCTTGCGTTACTTAACCTTTTGCAGGAAGTTATCTTTCACAGGTTATTCGAGGAGATTGCTTATTTCTCATTGAATATTAGTTGGACTGCAATCTTTCTCGCTAAGATTATTGATGTTTTTCCCTCAACTCAATTATTCTCAAATATGCACTTCACTGGAAATTCACATCTTCCGTGCATACATCAAGGGGGAGTATTTCATCGATCTTAGCACTGGTTTATTATCGAAAAATCAAAACTTTCAAATTATTTATCGATGCCTGTTTTGTCAACAATCGTCCAAGAAGGGGGAGATTGTAAGAGAAAGTTTTCCCCCGAAGGTTTTGGACATTGTTGGACAAAGAAGTAGTGGAACTAAGATTGTTTTCGAGTATAAGCAGATACTTAGGTTCCGAAAGAATGGAGTTTGCAAGTAGAAGGTCGAAGGACAACTCACTGCAGCGAAGCTGCAGTCAACTACCGAAACCTTTGAGGGAAGACGATCCCCAGAAATGTCGTTGAAGAAGAAGACACTCTCGAGTAAAAGCGCAACGAGGAGAAAGCTGAAGCTGGTCGAAGACTTAGTCCTTTTACTAGTTTATCTTTATTTTCTTGGGTCGTAGGAAAAATTGTACTATCAAGAGGGGTTTGCTAGTTGAGATCTTTGTCGAAGTGAATTTTCTTTGCTCAACCTAAACCCACAAAAGCCTACCGAGAGAAATCTTACTGAGTCGAGTGAATAGCTCGAAGGCAAAGTAATCGCACTTAATGCCTTCGAGAGAGAACTCGTTCGGCAAGTCATCTTACTTGTTCCTCAAGTAAAGTTGCGCAGTGATTGAAATCCGACCGTTGTGGACACGCGTCAAGCGGTTGCATCGGGTCACTTCAGTCATTTTACCCATCCGGATCACCAGCTATAAATACCCCGCACCTACCCGCCATTTTGGGTTGGCTGCTCCACTGAAGATTCTAAGACAGAAGTACTATGAGCATCCCAAGAGAGATTCACCGAGAGAAAACCAAAACCCATGTCTAAACTGAGTTGAGCAATTCACAGAGACTTAGGTCGAGATTAGCCGATATTTTTATCTTGGATAACTACAAGTCTTCTATACGGTTAGGCGTCGCCTGTCAAGCAGTCGAAGAGAAATTGTCGTTGCTGAAGGAAGTTTATAAAGGTCTCGTAGATGTCCTGAATCATCTACCACGAGTGAAAATTGGACAAGCTCGAGGAGTTTGTTGCAGTGGACAATAGGACGGAGAGAGTTTTTCTCTAGGTGTTCAATCACCAGTCCCTCAAACCAAACGTAGCACTTTGCAGAGTGTGAACTGGTTTACCAAACATCGTCGTGTCAGGCTCGTTTTCCTTCTCAATTTACATTAAGTATTTACTCGTTGCCTGTTTGCCTTCGATGTTTTCCTTCGCTCCCAATCCTTTCGAGCCATGCTTGTCTTTCGATAATGTATTTCCTTCGAGATGCATGTAGTCCTTCGTGGTTTGTCTGAATTCCTTCTAAGTTCCTTAGAACTTTTAGAAGTGATCATTCACCCCCTCCCCCTCTGATCATTCTTGAGCTTTCAGTACTGTATGGCTTGGATCTCATGAACTCCCTTGCAAGTGTTTCCGATCTTGATCCACCGCTGAAGGTAATCGCGAAGGGGCTCGTCCTTTCCTTGTACACACAACGGCAGGTGCCATGGCAAACTTGGGCGCTCATACGTGCCAGTGAAGTTGCGAACAAACACATCATAAAAATCCGCCCAACAGTTAATCCTGTTGCTAGGCAAGCTGTTCAACCAGGACCGAGCTGAACCTTGGAGCATGAGTGGTGCATAGCGAACTGCCACACGCCGACTGCCTCCTGTGATGCCAACTGCGGTCATATAATCGACCAGCCAATCCTCTGGCTTGACTGACCCATTGTACTTGGGGGTGTCCCTCGGCTCTGTGAAACCTTTGGGGAACTGCTCTTGCCGAATGCGTGGACCGAAACAGGTCGGATCCGCTGATGCGTCATCCTATGGCTGATGATCTTGCTCCAGCTGCGCAATGCGGTGCCTTGCATCATTGCCCGCGATTGCTCGGGGACCCAAATGCTGACTCATTGCCGGTCGAACACCGGTTGCTCTTGATGCCGAATGTTCACTTCCGGTTCATCCTTTCGACTGCCTCCTGCAGCCCCTTGGTTCCTTCGACTGCGGTGATGACTCCCATGTGGCGAAGATGCCTGCCTCTGCTGCCGAGGTGGTGCATTCGGCTGGTTTTCACCCGCAGTTGCCCGAACTGATTTTGACGCCATGGGCCCTTGAGGTTGCTCAGTGGCCGCCTTCTGCTGCTGGCTTGCTGCTGCCAGAAGATCGCGCATCCGGCACGACCTCTTTCGCAGCTCCTCTTCTTCCAGATGCTCCAGCTCGTTGGCGATCTTCTCGGCAGCTCTCATGTTCTTCACAGGAGAGTTGTATGCGATCTGTGGGAAGATGATGGTGGACGCTGCCGGTTGCTGGGCTCTTTCCAACTCACTGCCGACCTCTCGGCCAGCAACTCGGAGCTCCTCTAACACTGGGGGTGGGATGACACGCGGTCTAATGCCATGTGCATCATTGTACTCCCGAACTGTTGCTTCCAGACAAGGTTTTTCAATGTCCATCCGATCTGATTGCTCCGCCAAAGCTTGGCGAGCTTTCTCCAGATCGGCGTGAGCTACCGCTGGATCTGCATTAAGGCCCACAGGAGTTCGGATCACATCTTGCGGGTTGCTCGGCCCCACAACCGTGTTGGATGCCTCCTTCGCAGCTCGGGTTGCGTTGCTGGTGGAGATGTGATGACTTGACGACCCCACCATCATAACATCCGCACGGATGTGCGAAGTCGTGCTCTCCGAATCCACAGAGCCCACCCCAAACGGAAGAGGGTCTGTGAGCTCAGAGAACACCTGTATCTCCTTGAGATATACCTCTGGAAGAACCGTGATGAAAACGCGATGACTGCCGAAAGGAACAATGATGCCATGCGGTAGGGGCATTCCTGTTTCAAACTGCGAGGCATTGTCGATGACGTAGTCCCATGCTCCGTACCTGAGAACCAGGCCAGACATGAAGTGTGCGCTCGATGCAGATGATGATCCCGTCCGGATCAGAACTCTAGCCGACGCCTCGGCCTTCCCCACGGTCGGCGCCAACTGTCGTCGTTTTGTAACGGCAGATGCCATGGGGATGGTTAAAGAGGGGGACAAAACGAGGTGAGTGTGGATGATGCCGGAATAGAGAGTGGGGACAAACACAATGAGACAATGCGATGTACCCAGGTTCGGGGCTCTCCGTAGAGATAACACCCCTAGTCCTGTCGAGCTAGCTATAAGCAATAACTCTGGCTACAATGAATGCTCCATGAGCTGTATGAGAGGAAGGAGAAGAGGGCTCTAGGCACAACTCTCTCCTTGCTCTCTCTGGTGGGTGAAAGTGGAGTAAATGCAACTATCGTCCCCCACCCAGGAGGGGTACCCGGGGATCTTATAGGCCGAGCCTGGGGTACTAAAGGAATTACACAGTGTGGGAGGACCCAGATGTAAGCCTCTGGTGACGAGCTAGGGCCCTCATGACGTAGGCTCTCCGTATGATCCGGAGTAGACCTGCGGCTCTCCATGACGTTAGCTTGTAGGTCTTGCATAGTGAATAGTGCCTCGGCATACTGAACAGTGAACCGGAGTACTGAACAGTGGTCCGGAGTACTGAACAGTGGAGCTGGGAGCTTTCTCTTGTCGGCATGTCCGCGCGATCGGTGCTGGAGGGGACAACACGCCCCTGACAACCCGGATCTTCTGGGATTGCGCATTGATGAGCTTGTACCAGGTGTCCAACCTGGGATTTAGTCAAATCTTAGTGTTAGCTCAGATGTTGTTGTGTCCTCTTCGACCGAATTAACTTAGATGAGGCCAATTGCGCTCTCTTGGAGCAATCGGCCTCCGACCTAATCATCTCGGCCCTCTGGAGATTGGTCTTGCTCTAGATCGATGATCCTCAGGTCGGCCTTTCTCCGAATGACGATCTTCAGGTTGGCCCAAATTAGCTCGGCCTCACTTAGATCGGCGATCATTAGATCGGTGGTCTTTGTTTTGAAGTAATGTTCCTCCGGGATGACCCTACCCGGGGGTCATAATACCGACATGTCATGAGGTCATGATTAAAGTTGAGAACTTTAAATGTAGAACCAATGCGGGAATAGTCATTAACGGAGAAAGTATATTTAATATATGGGTTATAAATGACTTTCCTCACAAAACATTGATTGTGGTTGATTAAGTATTCGATGCTTGAACTTACTGCTTATAAAGTGTCTTGGAAGGGATGAGGTGACAATGTGTGATGACGGCAATCAAGATAGTTGATGGTCAACAACATTCTCCCTCTACATCTATCATTTGATTAATATATGAATCAATTTATGATCGTTTGAATGTGGACTTTATTAGTGTGTCTTGCATCTTGCGAAGACAATTATTCATATTAGTGAGAAACAAGTCAGTTGTTCTCCTTTTATGAATGATATCTTTTATGGTCACATTACGGTTAGAATAAGTTGTTCTCATATTCATGATAGTAGTTTGATCATTTATAAGAAATATTGTAATGCCAAAGAATTGTCCAAACTTAATAATGACACTACCATTTAAGTCATGATTGGTTTGATGAATTCTTGAGATACTTGATCTATTGACACATGCAAAACATGCCTCTTTAGGTGAGATGACTGAAACCTCGCATTCTGGTAAAACAGAGTTTGCAATGATTGTTGTATATCATAAATTGTGATGTATCATATTTCAACATGTAGTGAATTTCATTATTTCATGAACTTCATATGTGGACTTAGATGAATATTTGTATTCACTAATGAAACATGAGTCTGAAATAAATTGATCTGATCAAAGGGATTTGAGAATAAAGATGGATATTATATTAACAAGAAAGACAAGTCTCTATGATTTGATAAAAGTGACAAATGTTTTGAGTTAGTCTTGGGCATAAAAGACTTGTGAAAGTTGTTCCACAAATTACACTGTTTGGACCACTTCAATATTGTTGATGTGCCTCAACATTATAATCATACTCTATTGAATATTGTATGGTATAAGTTATCTCTTACCGAGTTACGTTATTATTGTTTAGAGTTATTAATTTAATATGCAAACACTCATTTCAGTATAGGGAACCATCTGAGTTCGTGGAAACCAACACTATATATGTTATGGTGTGTCATGGTTTCTAGGAAGCCTGATTTATATGATAAATTATCTTTGTAGTGTATCCTTAGACAACTATGGATGCATCTTCCACAACTAGAACCAAAAGAAGCAAAACTTGTATTGCTAAGTGTTTTGGTGTTTGTCAAGAAATGTTCTTGATGAATGTGTTAATGGAAGAAAAGTGAAAGTTCAACCAAGGTAATTGACCTTGCCTCTAGATGCCAGAGTGGCACAATGGAATATGTTCCGGAAGCAAAGCTCTACAATTAGAGTACATTCGGTTAAATCTTTTACTGAACAAAGTAGGATTAAAGAACACATATTTTCCCATTGTGCAAAATGATATTCATGATTCACTTGTCAAGTTAATGGAACAAGACATACCTACGAACTACGAAGAGGCGATGGTGGACCTAAGTATGAGATATGACGATGAGTCATGAAATCCTATATTGAATTACATTTAAGATTACTTGAATCTTATCGAGTAAAAAGGTTACTTGATATTCTCAATAACTTCAAAGTTATAATGAATAAATGTGAACATCAAAGAAGATGTCAAGATCAATTTGTAAGATAAATGCAAAGAAAGTAAAAAACATTAAATAAGGTGGAGATGTAAACAGTGGTGGAAATATGGACCGGGGTCCCGTGATGTTCACTAGTGATGTCTCTCTCCCGAAAGACGATAAAATAGCTAAGCTGGGTGAACAAATTACAGTGGGGCAATTGACAAAATTATAAACGCACCGCAATGCTACCTATGCTACTTGAAAGTAAGAGTGCTCAATAGTATGAGCAGTACGCCAAGACAAGTAGACCGAAATCCATCAGCATCTACTACTAATCACCCACCTTGAGATATCTATCCAGAAAATCTCGCTGGTATTAAGTTGCGAGCCCCACCCAAAGTGTAAACTGTAACATCCCAAAATTCTCCGAATTTTGGAATGTTAATAAAAATTAAATAGATAATGATTGTTTGATTGATGTGTTTGATTTTCCCTGGGATTTAAAACTTTTGGAGTTTATTGAATATTAAAAAGAGAGGGAATAAAAGGACTTTCCCTAATATTCATAATTGGTGTTTTTGGAATTTATTATTTTAAATAAAAAACAACGAAACAAAATGAGAGAAGGTAATATGACTCCTTCAACATATTAAAAGGTTTGAACAAGTTTTAAATCATTATTGGAATTCTTTTGAATATTCAAAACATTTTTCAACTCGAGGAAATTCATTTGGGAGGATATAAAATGACTTATCCCCTTTTTAATAAAGTTGGAAAATATTTAGAATATTACTTTAAAGTTTTTTAAACTTTTTTTGAGTAATATAAATAACTCTAAAATCATTTTAGGGATTTTAAAATGCTAAGAGAGTTTTTATTTCATTGAAATGATTGGTTAAATATTTTTAAAAGAGTTGAAAAAGTATTCCAATCGGATATCTTTATTTTACCACATTATTTATTGGTGTAACAATTTTAAAATTCATATTTTATTATTTAGAAAGGGTTTGTCAATGCTTTTGATCAAATAAAAATATTTTAAATAATTTATTGGATTTTATTCGAGTTATGAAAGGTATTTTATATTTAAATAAAGTATTTAGAAAATGTTTTTATTTTTATTTACCTTTTTGGAAAATATTTTCATTTTATAATTTTCTTTAGATTATTTGATGAATTTAGAAATTTATTTCATATTTTTCCGATGAATATTTATTTTTCTACAATTGTTTGAAGTTCGGTTTTTAATGAAAAAGAAAAAAAAATCCGTAGCCGGCCCAATAGTTTTTTTCTGCCCGCGAGCGCAATAAGAGCCCAACTCGGTTTGATTGTTTTTTTTCTTTTTCTCTGGCTATATAGGAATTTCGTTTTTTCGATTTTTGTTTTGTTTTATTCTTTTTCGGGAAAACCTAATTCCACGGGACCCGCCGCCGGGCCCTGCCATGTCACCGCCGCCGTCGTCAGCCCCGCCGCCGCGCCACCGAAGCGCTGCGCCGCCTCCACGGCCGGTCGCCTCGGCTCGCCGCCGACCCCGGCGTCTCCACGGCGCCCTTGACCGCGCCTCCCCGTCCCGCTCTGGCCGGCGCCGCCACAGAGGGCAAGCCGTCGGAGCCGCCCCGCCCGAGGCCCGCTCGCCGGAGCTCGCCGCCGCGCTCGAGCAGCCGGCCGAGCCGCCGCCTCCACGCGCCTTGCGCCGCCCTTCGCCGGACCTCGTCGCCCGCGGCTGAGCCGCCGCCCCTAACTGCGCCCCACACCTCGCCGGCCCCCTCCACCGCGCCCCCCACTGGCCGCCACACCTCCCCAAGTCGCCGGAGCCGCGTGGAGTTCGCCGGAGAAGACGACTTCGCGGGTCAACTCCGGTCAGATCTGACGGAGGACCCGATTGCTTTTTGCGAAGAAAAGATATTTACGCACAGGTCCTTTTGGCAGAATACCCCCTATTCTCGCGGCTGCAATATCTCCGCAACCGTAAGTCGGATCGAGGTGAAGCTTTTTCCTACGCTCTTGTGTTGTTCTGTAGTTTATCTTAGAATCAAGTTTTCAAACTTTTGCACACTTTTGAATTTGAATTTATTTCAAATTCAAATTTATATTCCGGAGGTCGTATCTTTTCAACCGTTGATGCAAATCGAGTGATTCTTTTTGCGTTGGATCACTCGTTCCATGTACCTTCTGTTTATAGCATGTGTACACAAAAATTCACAAGTTTTTTAATATGTTTAAATTCAAATTCAATTCAATGTTGCAATTGCTATGACCTGCATTGTAGTATTCCGTTTCACGTGATTCTTTTTGCATATTTGACAACATGAGGCATCTTTTCGGCAATATCCACACACCATTCATATTGCTATGATCTTTACCTTGATGTCATGATTCCTTGATCATAATCTTGTATCGACAACTCTTTCTCCATTGAATCTCTCGAGTTCACGTTGCACTGATCACCTTCGAGCACATCCACACCTTTGCACTTCAAAGATTTTTTTTTGTTTCAAAAACCCTTGTGATTGTTTTGTTGATCTTTTGTTTGTCCTTGTGATGTGATTTCTTATTTGAGTTCCTTCGTTGCGATAGATTCTCGGAGTGTGACGAATAGAGTTGACTGGACCGTGAGAGCGAAGAACTTCATCGAATGTAAAAGGCAAGTGATGCTTTGACCATACTCATACCTATATTTTCTATATGCATTATGTTAAGGAATATCACCCTATTGCATGATAGGTAGTTTATTTTACTGTTGCTGCAAAACCAGTTAGGATAGCCACATGTCATGACTTGTCTACCGTAGATCAACCTAGCCGTGTTGTTGCTTTATTTCTATGCTTTGTAGACGTGGTTTGGGTTGTGTAAATTCATGGAGTGCATGTGAGCTATTTAATAATTTGTGTAGCAACTTTATCATAAATGGAAATCACCTCTGGACGGGCAGGGAGTGCTTCCTGGGGGCTCGTGCCTTATCTAAGGGCGAGACCAGGTTATACCCCTAATGGTTGGTTTGGTGGTTGACGGTACGTCATGGTGCTACCCTCTGAACGTAAGTGGGCGCCGTCCAGGCTCAAAAAGATCAGACATACTTGGTGACTAGGAGCTTCCATGTACAGCCGCTGGCCATATGGGCTCTGGCTTAGTTGAGTACGATGTAGGAAGCCTCTCCCGTGCAAATCTAGCAGATGTAGATGTGATAGGTGGTACCAGCTTGCCGTTGGGTGTAGGTGACCTCTTCTGAAAGACTTCGTCTCAATCTTCGGGTTGAGTCCAGCGGGGAAAGTGTACTAACCTCTGCAGAGTAAAAACTAATCATGATTAGCCGTGTCCCCGGTTATGGACATCCTTGAGCTACTAGACATTACTGTTACTGGAGGATCTTGACATATGAATCACCATAATAATTTGAGTGGGCAAGATTAAATAAGGGTGTGGTGTTGGAACTGGTGTGCCCAGTTCGTTCTTAAGTAGTAAGTTCAACTTAAAATTTTGACTAGTTCAGTTCAGAAGAAATTTGGCTTTCTGCAAAACAAAACCATAAGCCTTTCCTTTGACTTACCTTGCATGTAGTTGTAGGTCCTTTATATAAACTTTTCCGTGTCACTTGCCGTACATTCAAATGTACTGACCAGTGTTCAGCCTGTAACCTTCGGTGTTGCAGGATTTATATACGACGAGTAAGTGGTACGATGTAGGGTTACGATGTCTATACTCAACTTGCCGGTGGAGTTGATGTACGCCACGAAGCTCTTTATTGTTTTTCCGCTGTATTTTATTTGTAAGCTAGTCTTGAGCTATGCAGGTATGATTTATTATATACTGGATCTTCGATGTAATATATATGACATGTGTTTTATTCTTGATATTACATCGTGTACTGTGTGTGCTAGCTATTGATCCAGGGACTAGCACAGAATGCTCAGAGACTCCGGTTTGTGAGGAATCGGGTCATTACAGATGGTATCAGAGCCCATGTTGACTGTAGGTCGTGACCCTAGAAAATGGATAGAAAAAGCCATAGGAACAAAAGTATTTTATCACTCTTTGATTACTTACTCTCTCCACTAGTATCTCTCATCTATTATTCATCTTCTAAAACTTCTCATCTTGTTTTACTGTAAATACCCCTTCTTACCCCTGAAGACAAGACATTTGAGAGATACATCATCAACCTCGTGGATCAATCGAAGTTACGACTGCCAAAATTTTGGAGGAGTATCCTACGGATTTAATAAGGATTAGTGTTTACACTACGAGATGATCTTTAAGATTAGCTTAGCTGAGAAGGATGAAGTTTAGATTCAGACCACCACCTTTTAGGTGAGGTTAGATGAACGAATTTCGCGTAGCATGATGAGATCGTATGTCTTGCACATATGACCTTACCCTAGGAGTTGTTTGTGTGTTTTGACTTTTGTGACTGTATTGTTTGTTTTCATGTGTTACTGTCGAACGTAGGTGTTTTTGCCGCTTTTTGTTTGAGTGCATATGTTTGGTGTTATCGTTAGTGGTTCTCTTGTCGGTGTTATAGTTTTGCCCTAACCTTTGTCGTATGGGTTTAATAGATGGAGTATGAAGTAGGACTCGCCTTTTCCGGGGCGATGTCGAGACTGAAGGTGGAGCAATGGATTCGTAATATGGAGGAGCATATGGAGCGTAACAAGGTTGGAAGTGATGACATGGTCCACTATGCTGGCAAGTACTTTGTAGAAGAGGCTGCTACTTGGTGGACAATGCATCAGGCGATTAACGAATCAAGAAAGAAGATTACTTGGAAGGATTTTACAAAGATTTTGTTGGGATCTCGCCTCGTCACCCCGATGCAAGGGACGGTAACCCGTAAGAGGCCTCGTGCCTGCAAAATTTGCGGGGAAGTAGGACACTCCTATGAAAGACATAAGGATGGATGTGCCCATTGTGAAGAAATTCACTGGGGTGAAGAATGTCCCACTACTCAAGTCACATGTTTTATGTGTGAAGGAAGTGATCATTACCCCGCTCAATGTAAATTTTTCATCGTGACACAACAAGTGGTTCAACATCAAATGGAAGGAATGAAGGAAGTTATCCAAGAATTGAAGGAAGCCCCCGTGAAGAAGAAAAAGAAGGACATTAGCCAAATTCAGTGTTTCCGGTGCAGGGATATGGGACATTACGCCAACATGTGTCCAGAATTGAAGGGAGAGAAGAAGTTGTGAACGTGGAAGCAAGGATGCGGACTTGAAGAAGCTTATGTTTGGCATTTTGAGGATAGACGTTTGTAGGAGTGCGCTAAGTGTACGTTATTACTTTTTTATTGTTAGCTGGAGTTGTGGTTCGCAGCATGTTCTGCTGGTTGAACTAGGTGTGTTATGACTTGTTGTTTTGTTTGGTTTTGCTTATGGCCTTGACCCTGTTATGTCTTGTTTTGTTGTGATGTGTTGTGCCCTGTCTTTCTTCTTCGTGAGTAGAATAAGTTCACGTTACACTAGAGCCCTCATCTTTTTAGTATGCTTCAAGACTAAAAGAGACACAACTGCAAGAAGAATAGGTTGACAATTGGCTAGACGATATGAAGATCACTTCGACGATGCGAAGTGAAACTCCCAACATTGAAGACTTGAAGACCTGGAAGATTCAAGTTTCTACCGTTAGATCGTTTTCGTGAGCTGTCATCTCTTGTGTTTTACTGACAACTACACATCAAAACTATTCTCAAAACCGGTGTGATGTTTGTAGGGGTATCTATCTATCTCTCTCTACCTCTCTATCTACATTCTATTCCCCCCCCCTCATCCTCATCCTACACTGAAGAAGCTAATACAACGGTTGCTAGTATCAAGATTGGATTAAAGATGGATGCTACTTAATGCTAAGTTCAAGTAAACCCCATGTGCCAGGATCTTACGACAAGCAAGCACAATCTTGCTGGAGGAAGAACCCTGGAGGGAGTTGCAGTCCACCAGTACACGTTTTATAGCAGTTTGCGCAAACCTGAGTGTAGTGAAAAAATGATAGATGTTTGTTTGGCTTGCAGAACCATGGATTTATCTGAATCCAGTTCACGAACAAGAGGAATTTATGCAATGCTTGTGAGGATGACCGAGTGTTAGATTACGAGATTCACTAAACCATATACAAGGTAATGATTTGGGTGCGGAATGGATTGATCACCATGCCGACTACTCTTATTATTCGCTCTTGCTATGCGGGATAGTAAATCTTGAGTGACTTACCTATAGCAGAGAGACGGCGATGTTAAGCCTAAACCATGGAATGGTACGATGTTTGACCCCTGTAGAAGATTTCCGTTTGTGTTATACGGTGAGTATGGACCAAGACCATTTGCTGTAGGTATTCCGTAAAAGTATGCTTGATGACCACCATGAGGAAATCGATAGTTGCTTAGTACTGGCGCCTGACTTGTCAGCCATGAAAGTTCAGTATATGGGGGACTCCTCTTTTGCGAAGGATTCAAAATCTCAACGGGTACGAGGAATGTACGAAGGATGTCATCGATGGATTGAGAGTTTGAAGACTAAGACGTATTCCTTTTAAGGGTGGTAGCACCCTAGCTCATCGGAGGATCGATGGACCGTCATGAAGACCCGAACCCTAACATTTTATTTCTAGCCTTCTCGAATCTCGAGGACGAGATTCGTTTTAAGGGTGGTAGTGTGTAACATCCCAAAATTCTCCGAATTTTGGAATGTTAATAAAAATTAAATAGATAATGATTGTTTGATTAATGTGTTTGATTTTCCCTGGGATTTAAAACTTTTGGAGTTTATTGAATATTAAAAAGAGAGGAAATAAAAGGACTTTCCCTAATATTCATAATTGGTGTTTTTGGAATTTATTATTTTAAAACAAAACCAACGAAACAAAATGAGAGAAGGTAATATGACTCCTTCAACATATTAAAAGGTTGGAAAATGTATTAAATCATTATTGGAATTCTTTTGAATATTCAAAACATTTTTCAACTCGAGGAAATTCATTTGGGAGGATATAAAATGACTTATCCCCTTTTTAATAAAGTTGGAAAATATTTAGAATACTACTTTAAAGTTTTTTAAACTTTTTTTGAGTAATATAAATAACTCTAAAATTATTTTATGGATTTTAAAATGCTAAGAGAGTTTTTATTTCATTGAAATGAATGGTTAAATATTTTTAAAAGAGTTGAAAAAGTATTCCAATCGGATATCTTTATTTTACCACATTATTTATTGGTGTAACAATTTTAAAATTCATATTTTATTATTTAGAAAGGGTTTGTTAATGCTTTTGATCAAATAAAAATATTTTAAATAATTTATTGGATTTTATTCGAGTTATGAAAGGTATTTTATATTTAAATAAAGTATTTAGAAAATGTTTTTATTTTTATTTACCTTTTTGGAAAATATTTTCATTTTATAATTTTCTTTAGATTATTTGATGAATTTAGAAATTTATTTCATATTTTTCCGATGAATATTTATTTTTCTACAATTGTTTGAAGTTCGGTTTTTAATGAAAAAGAAAAAAAAAATCCGTAGCCGGCCCAATAGTTTTTTTCTGCCCGCGAGCGCAATAAGAGCCCAACTCGGTTTGATTGTTTTTTTTTCTTTTTCTCTGGCTATATAGGAATTTCGTTTTTTCGATTTTTGTTTTGTTTTATTCTTTTTCGGGAAAACCTAATTCCACGGGACCCGCCGCCGGGCCCTGCCATGTCACCGCCGCCGTCGTCAGCCCCGCCGCCGCGCCACCGAAGCGCTGCGCCGCCTCCACGGCCGGTCGCCTCGGCTCGCCGCCGACCCCGGCGTCTCCACGGCGCCCCTGACCGTGCCTCCCCGTCCCGCTCTGGCCGGCGCCGCCACAGAGGGCAAGCCGTCGGAGCCGCCCCGCCCGAGGCCTGCTCGCCGGAGCTCGCCGCCGCGCTCGAGCAGCCGGCCGAGCCGCCGCCTCCACGCGCCTTGCGCCGCCCTTCGCCGGACCTCGTCGCCCGCGGCCGAGCCGCCGCCCCTAACTGCGCCCCACACCTCGCCGGCCCCCTCCACCGCGCCCGCCACTGGCCGCCACACCTCCCCAAGTCGCCGGAGCCGCGTGGAGTTCGCCGGAGAAGATGACTTCGCGGGTCAACTCCGGTCAGATCTGACGGAGGACCCGATTGCTTTTTGCGAAGAAAAGATATTTATCCACAGGTCCTTTTGGCAGAATACCCCCTATTCTCGCGGCTGCAATATCTCCGCAACCGTAAGCCGGATCGAGGTGAAACTTTTTCCTACGCGCTAGTGTTGTTCTGTAGTTTATCTTAGAATCAAATTTTAAAACTTTTGCACAATTGTGAATTTGAATTTATTTCAAATTCAAATTTATATTCCGGAGGTCGTATCTTTTCAACCGTTGATGCAAATCGAGTGATTCTTTTTGCGTTGGATCACTCGTTCCATGTACCTTCTGTTTATAGCATGTGTAAACAAAAATTCACAAGTTTGTTAATCTGTTTAAATTCAAATTCAATTCAATGTTGCAATTGCTATGACCCGCGTTGTAGTATTCCGTTTCACGTGATTCTTTTTGCATATTGGACCACATGAGGCATCTTTTCGGCAATATCCACACACCATTCATATTGCTATGATCTTTAACTTGATGTCATGTTGCCTTGATCTTAATCTTGTATCGATAACTCTTTCTCCGTTGACTCTCTCAAGTTCACGTTCCACTGATCACCTTCGAGCCCATCCACACCTTTGCACTTCAAAGATTTTGTTTTGTTTCAAAAACCCTTGTGATTGTTTTGTTGATCTGTTGTTTGTCCTTGTGATGTGATTGCTTATTTGATTTCTTCGTTGCGATAGATTCTCGGAGTGTGGCGAATAGAGTTGACTGGACCGTGAGAGCGAAGAACTTCATCGAATGTAAAAGGCAAGTGATGCTTTGACCATACTCATACCTATATTTTCTATATGCATTATGTTAAGGAATATCACCCTATTGCATGATAGGTAGTTTATTTTACTGTTGCTGCAAAACCAGTTAGGATAGCCACATGTCTTGACTTGTCTACCGTAGATCAACCTAGCCGTGTTGTTGCTTTATTGCTATGCTTTGTAGACGTGGTTTGGGTTGTGTAAATTCATCGAGTGCATGTGAGCTATCTAATAATTTGTGTAGCAACTTTATCATAAATAGAAATAACCTCTGGACGGGCAGGGAGTGCTTCCTGGGGGCTCGTGCCTTATCTAAGGGCGAGACCAGGTTGTACCCCTAATGGTTGGTTTGGTGGTTGACAGTACGTCCTGGTGCTACCCTTTGAACGTAAGTGGGCGCCGTCCAGGCTCAAAAAGATCAGACATACTTGGTGACTAGGAGCTTCCATGTACAGCCGCTGGCCATATGGGCTCTGGCTTAGTTGAGTACGATGTAGGAAGCCTCTCCCATGCAAATCTAGCAGATGTAGATGTGATAGGTGGTACCGGCTTGCCGTTGGGTGTAGGTGACCTCTTCTGAAAGACTTCGTCTCAATCTTCGGGTTGAGTCCAGCGGGGAAAGTGTACTAACCTCTGCAGAGTAAAAACTAATCATGATTAGCCGTGTCTCCGGATATGGACATCCTTGAGATACTAGACATTACTGTTACTGGAGGATCTTGACATATGAATCACCATAATAATTTGAGCGGGCAAGATTAAATAAGGGTGTGGTGTTGGAACTGGTGTGCCCAGTTCGTTCTTAAGTAGTAAGTTCAACTTAAAATTTTGACTAGTTCAGTTCAGGAGAAATTTGGCTTTCTGCAAAACAAAACCATAAGCCTTTCCTTTGACTTACCTTGCATGTAGTTGTAGGTCCTTTATATAAACTTTTCCGTGTCACTTGCCATACATTCAAATGTACTGACCCGTGTTCAGCCTGTAACCTTCGGTGTTGCAGGATTTATATACGACGAGTAAGTGGTACGATGTAGGGTTACGATGTCTATACTCAACTTGCCGGTGGAGTTGATGGACGCCACGAAGCTCTTTATTGTTTTTCCGCTGTATTTTATTTGTAAGCTAGCCTTGAGCTATGCAGGTATGATTTATTATATACTGGATTTCGATGTAATATATATGACATGTGGTTTATTCTTGATATTACATCGTGTGCTGTGTGTGCTAGATATTGATCCAGGGACTAGCACAGAATGCACAGAGACTCCGGTTTGTGAGGAATCGGGTTGTTACATAAACTCAAAGCAACAGACAATTGCATTAACAATCTATGCATAAGGTAAACAATACTTGCAACCGCGGTTACAAGCACCGTTGTTTTCTTCCTGGTGGCAACAACACATCCCCTAGTCTCCTGTTTTTGTCACTTAAGCTAGACATCGGGGGCATGAACCCACAATCATGCATAACGCTTCCTCTTGGAGTCGCTATCTACTACTTGTCCAAAGCAACAAAAAGAAACGGAGAACATGCAAGAATTACTAAGAACAAAATATAAAACGGGAAACCAAATATATAACTCATCACGATTTGAACATAATCTCATAATCCATTGGATCCCAGCAAACTCAGCATAGCAACAGCAGGAAAATTACCTATGTGCCTTGATCAAGTAGGGCATCTCACAAGGTATAAAACATTGAAGAAAAAGGGTGGAGAGAAAACATCACATATCTACTGATCACGAACCCATGGTCCAAGGGAAACTACTCACGGCACATCCGGGAGGCGTCCATGGTGCTGGAGAGGCTCCCGGAGGTCAATCCTCCCTCCGGCAGGGTGCCGGGAAGGGGTCTTCTGGTGCTCCCGATCTTCAGAGCGCGGAGGCAGCGGAACAAAGAGGTAATTCGCAATGCGGGGGACCTCCCGAGGATGTTTGGAGCGAGGGGTAAAAATAGGCCGAAGGGGGGCACTGAGAGTGGGCCCCACCTCCTAGGCGCCCTGGTGGCGCGGCGAAGGGTGGGGCCGCGCCACCTGGCCGCCTGGGAGGGGGGTGGCCCCCCTCCGGCTCTCCTTCGGTGTGTTCGGAAGATTCCTCCATGTTGTTTTTTATTCTGATTTTTTCCCGAATTTTCCTGGCATTTTAAATTGGCGAAAAATCACTGCAACTAAAGACATTAGCAGACAGGAACTGGCACTGGGTGCACTGAGTTAGTTGGTTAGTCCAAATATGTGTAAAATGATATATAAGTGTAGAAAACATGTAGCAATGTCACATAAAAGTGCATGAAACAAGCAGAAATTATAGATACGTTTGGGGCGTATCAATTTGTCAAAAAGAATGTTTCTGACAAATTCAAAAGGGTTGACTACAATGTGTAGCGATGCTTGAGCCAATGGGATATTCACTACGATTGATCCAAAATTGTTATCAATGACGTGACTTCCTCAAATCCTACATTTGAAGAAGTGTTGTAATTGGTACAAGAGAAGGTTTTAGAAAACGTAGGGATACTAGTGCCGCGTAACCTGAATTCTCGTTTTGATGGATGATCAAAGGATTTTGGATTTAGCCAAAATATCGAGGAAACATGCATTCGCATGAAACAGAGTGGGAGCTGAATAGTTTCCTAAATTTGATATATGGACGACATATTTTGAGTGGGTGCTATGGGACCATCATCCTAGTCTTATATGTAACTGACATGTGCCACCCTGGATTTTGCAACTTTTGATTTCAAAAACTTTTCCGATATATTTCTGGATTTTCCAGTTGGTTTGATTTTTAGCAACTCTTTGGACTTGAAACTTGAGCATATTTTCTTTCCATGCTCAAGTATACCATGATTCCCTAAAACCTTTCCAATGATCATCCCTTGATCCATCCCATCCAATACATTTTTATTCATACCATATATTCCTTTTCCCATTAAAAGGAATATTCCCTTTATTTGAGGATTGTGAAGCAACCCTTAGTTATATTGCTCCATAAATCCCCAAATAATTCCCACATTCCATTGATGCCCTATCTTGCCAAAATCTCCAAAAACAATGCATGGCCCAAGTGGATTTTTCACCTAGAGAAATTCATTTGTCTGTGGGGGTAGAATAGCACTTTGTGAAGGAAGTGTTATTTATCCTTATCCATTGCTGGTGAAACTTTTTGTGTAAGCTCTTGTGACCATATCAATAGCCTATGCAAAATTTCAGCTTTATGGGACTAGCCAAACTTCAGCAAAAATTCTCAAAGTTTGTATGCAGCAAGGGGGCATTGTGAAGCAAGGGCATGATAGGAGCATCCATTTGCTCTCAAACTTTTTACACATATTCCCACCTCCAAATGACTCCACTAAACCAAGTTTTGGCCAAACCCAACCACCCATGTGAGGGCATCATCAAGATTAAGTTTCTGGCTAGCAAGGTACCTTGTGAAGCAAGTGCTAGCTGGGTACTTCCCCTAGCCATGAAACTTTTCACACTTGTGCACACCCCAAAATAACCCCTCAACACCAAATTTCAGCTTAATCCAACCACCTATGTGATGACAGCTTCAACATCAAGTATCCGGATCATTTGGGCACTTACAAAGCAAGTATGTGCAAACTATGTCCATTTGAGCTGCAAATTTTTAGACATGTAGTCCTTTGTACCCTAAGCACCTGTGACAACTTACTTACCATCCCCTCTTCACCACTTGATCACTACCTCTCCCCCAAGATTGTTGCATCAATCTTTGCAAAGGGTTCAAGATCACCCTATTCCTCCCCTAGACCAGTCAAAGCCACCACTGTGCTTAGTGTGGAAAGGCCACGAGAAATCTCACACAGTGCACCAGTGCACGGGGTGGCCACGCCCTAGCATGCAGTTGGCGCGCTCTACGTGTGCCTGGGAGCTGCGGGACACGACGGCTCGATCTGCAGCTCACCCTCGTCGCCTTCCTCTTGTCTCTCCGCGCCTCATGGCTTTGCCAAGCACGCGCGCCCCCTTTCCCCTCCTTTCCTCGCAGGAATTGCACTCCGGCAGGGCCCGCCATGAGGAACCCGACGACTACAGTGGGCGTCGTCCCGTCCCCATCGTCACTGCTGCCCCCATGACCTTAGATGCCCCCGTTCCCCTGCTCCCCTCTCCCGTGACCTCCAAAACCCCCTCGAAGCCTCGCCACATCGCCAGCTCACCTTCACGCCATGGCCGCTTCTTCTCGGCGGCACGCAAGCTCGGGCATCGCCGCTAGGCTATTTAAGTCGTGCCAAGCCTCGCCACACCACACTAGCAGCCCACACCACCTCCTAATCGGGTGCTTGCACAAAGAATCGAGGCTCGGGCACCCTTCTTCCCCGCCTCCGGTCAGAGCTCCGCCGTTGCCGTTGCAGCCACCTCCTCCTCCCTGCAGTGCCTCCCCGACCATGAAAACACCACCGTTGAACTCCCCTTGGTTCCGTGGTCCTTCCACAATCGCCCACGCCCTCGATTTCGACCGGAATCATGGACCTCACCGGAGCCCGTGGCCTGGCCGCCGCCGCGACGACCCTCCCGTCGTCGTCCAGCCATCTCCCGGTGAGCCACGGGTATGGGCTTGCTCGCCGTGGAGCGCCCGACCACCCGGAGCCATCATCTCCCCCGGTCGTGCCCTCCCCGCCAGTGATCCCCGCCGATGAGCTCGCCTTCTCTGCCCCTCTCTCTATCTCTCTACTTATATGACAGGGCTGGCCCACTGTCAGCCACCCTAGCCCAGCCGAAGCGGTATAAGTGGAGGTGCCCCTCCACTTTACGCTTTCGATGTCACCCCCACCCTCTGGTTATTCTATAAATTGATTCAAAATCAATTTTAAATCATTTCTGTTGACCAAACTTTGACCAGTGTTATCTCCTAAACCACAAGTCCAAATGGGTTGATGCTTTTTCCCCTAGTTTGTTCTTGAGCTCCTCTTTAATTTGGCATAATTTTTATGCTATGTTGTTCTGTTTATTTTTGCTAAGCAAAAGAATTGCTTTATGTGACATTTTCTTTTGCCATTTAAAAATATATTTTCACGGAGTTAATAGTGTTGAAGACCAGGAGTATTTCCCACTCCTTGGTGAAAGGCAAGCCATAACTCTCTTTTTCATCTTCATAAATCTTTGACATGGTTCTACAACTAGCCGTAGTTTTCGGATTTATACGGTGATTGTTCATGGCATGTTCGGAGTTAACCATGATCATGATATTGCCATGAATATGCTTGGAGTTTAAATTACTACTATATGTGATTATGATCTTTCTATGCTGCCTGTTGTGATAGTTATAATTACCTTTATCATCCTGACATGGCTAAGTTAGGCTTCGGATTATGCTTTGGATTATAATATAGCCATGATCGTGCCTTGGATTATTTTAGGGATATCGTTATGACTTGGACTATGGATTCTCATATAGCACCTGACACTTTGATGATTATAATTTTTGAGACATGCTTCATGTTGTGTGATCAGGTGCCACTGAACCAAACTTATCAGTGCAGCCACACTCGCCTGTATGGGAAGGCCTTGGCTCGGTCTATCATTGTGCTCTTTTATTCGTATCACCAAAGAGGGAAGGCTATGCGCGTGATTACCCTGGCCCGGTAAACGGCGATAGTCTTGAGAGCCGGTTTGGTTATATGGATCCAGTCCCCGATTGGGACAATGTTGTTTGCCACACGGTGGTCGTTTGCCACAACGGTGGCGGGTATCTGGAGGACACAGAGCTAACCACGACATGAATTGTCAAGTATGTCGGGTGATATTGTAAGGGAGGCACGCGGTAGGGCGGTCTCGTTGGAGAACTACTAGTCCATTCCATGGGAGACGTTCCAAGGTATTTGATGAAGGAAGAACTCCATAGTGTGGGTAAAGTGCGCAAACTCTGCAGAGTCAAAATCTATTCGAATAGACGCGTCCTCGGTTATGGACAAGTTCGTACTAAGTCACACCGTTCGATCACCGTGATATGGATGAGAGATTGTGTTGCACCTGTTGATCGGTGCAAGTGATGGTAAGCTTGCGAAGCTTACAAGATGTTGGTAAGATGACTACGCGGTAGTCATGAGATGTTGATGAGATAGCTACGCGGTAGCCACGAGATAGTGGTGGATCCGGAGTGATCCGGAGTGATCCCGAGTTTTGGATCCGAAGTGATCCCGAGCTATGGAATCGGAGTGATCCCGATATGAGATGTTGCAAGTGATCATGAGTGATGTGATCTCGGATAAGTTACTGGAGGGTTATCCACTTTATAATATTATCTTACATTATTGTGTCACTCGCATGCTTACTTCATTAATATACTCTAACCTGCTTGCTATGTTATTGTTTTTCCTTGATGCTTCGGTTGTTGTGAGCCTCCAAGTACATTCAATGTACTGACATGGTGTGTCATCCCAGACTTGCAGGCAATGCCGTGATTGCGTAGGACGACGTTCCCGGTGTTTACGAGCTAGGAGGTGTCCCAGCCAGTGTCCCTGTGGAGTGGAGTTCATCACCATCATCGTTGTTCCGCAGCTAAGATTCATTCCGCTGTTGTAGAGTTATTCCTCTGCTCGATGTGGTTCTATTGCTAGCATCAGGAGCAAGATCGTTTCCCGACCTCGCTCTGCTAGTGTTGTAATAGACCCCTTTGTACCCATTTCATTGGTAGTAGAAGTTGTTCAGTTCTATATCAAGCAGTGTCATGTTCCAGAAGACATGATCTTTGGATGGAGCACGGGGCGTTCCGGTATTCTGAGACGGGGTGCCACATGACATATTTGAGTAGGATCCATGTGGTTATTATCCTGAAATTAATTGTGTCTGACATATCTAAGTGGGAGCTATGTGGATGTTATCCTTACCTTATATGTAACTGGCATATTTCAGTGGGAGCTATGCGAGTGTTATCCTAAACTTAATATGTGCATGATATATTTGAGTGGGAGCATGAATTTTTTTTCATATATGGACAACATATTATGAATGGTGTAGTTGGTATTAATGATTATTTGAATTTTTTTCATAAATGAAGATGAATAAGTATTAAGCATTAAAATCTATCAAGATAGATTAATGCGTTTAATAACATTGAGTCGGAATACTTTCCTGGATAAGATTCTGAAGGAGTTCAGAATGGGACAAGTCAAGAAGGTAGTTCTTACTTGTATATCCAAGATAAGTATCGAGTTAATCTCAGTACAAGAACAATGGTTAAATAAAAGAAATAAATGGATGTGGTACATCCTCAATGCCTCTGTCATAGGTTCTTTCACATATAAAACCAGAGTTATGTACTCGGCGTAATGTGACCCAAGTTCTTAGAAAGAAGAAAATGTTGTGATATGATTTATGAGTAAATCATTGAACAAAGAATTAAGTTTATCCTTCAGTATCTGGGGAGAACTGAGGATACATCTCTAATTTGTATAGGATAGTGAACTTTACCATAAATGTTATGCTGGTTCAAGTTCTGACACGAACCTGGAAAATTGAGATATCATACTAATAAATGTCTAAGTTGAAAGAAACATGGGTAGAAATCAAAGTTGCATACAGTGCACTAAGATTAAATCTACATTGATAAGGCTACTCTAGAAGTAGCAAAGTGTTATAATTTCGCTTAAGAAGTTCGACTTCTGACTGAGTGAGTTTTAGTGTGCCTGACTAAGTGAAGGTCTGCGTGATCCAACAGACGTCATTGTTGAAACACAACGAACGCAGTCTCACTCCACCGCCAAATATATATACCTCATCATTATAATGGATAATGAAGTAATGTCAAACTACGTGACATTGACGATTTGCAAAAGACATACGAATCTGAATGGTTCAGAATGTTGATACAACCTTTTCCACAGGCAAGCATGATCAATAACCATATACGTGATATGGAGTTATGATCCAGAGAGAAAAATGCAACTAGATTATTTGTACTCTAGTGCAAGTGGGAGACTAATGGGAATGCGCCCTAGAGGCAAATAAAATATATTTGTTAGCATATTCCATTAGTTCATAATACGTTTTATACTGTGCTATAACTGTATTAAGAGGAAACCTTAATACACGTGTGGTATACAAACAACCAGGTCCCTAGTTAACTCTAGTATACTAGTCCATTGGGAAATCGATGATCAAGGTTTCCTGATCATGAGGTATGAACCGCTTATTGACAATGGGGTCATATCATTGGGAGAATCATATCATGGACACATACCCACCAGAAGTGTTGCAATGTGATCGAGTCACATAAGTTCAACATTGCGATAACTATAGCGTAGTGACCAGATCCTTTGACCGTAATGATCATACATAATTGTTATCTATTAGGATGCTTTGATTTGCATCCACCGCCTGACTGAAATATGCTGGCCATATTGGTCTACTTTGGGTATTCTGAAATATATATGTTGATGAGTATGCAAATAGATCAAAACGGGATTTGTCCATCCGAGTGACGGATAGGTACTTTGGGCCCACTCGGTGATATTGCATCATATAGTTTGCAAACGTGTGACTAGGTCACGGGGTTGTAATATCATGGGAATGAGTAAACATGTTTGTCGGTAACGAGGATGAACTAGGTATAATGGATACCGACGATCAAACCTTGGACAAGCAAAGTACCACAGGACAAAGAGAACAGGCTCAACGTTAAAAGATCCAACAGCGATGAAGTTCATTCGATTGAAGCACAGGGGCTATCAAGGATTGTAACCAGGTCCAATTTATTAGTCATTGGTTAGAGAGTGTCTGATCATGTCTGTTGTTTCCCGGACCGTAGGGTGTCACACTTAAGGGGTATTCGACGCAATAAGGATAGATTCGGGATCACCGGAGAAATAAGAGAGAACACCGGAATTGTTCTGATGGAGACCAGAAATAGTTCTGGAGATTTTGAATTGTTCAAAATTATATAAATATGGTTTAGTATTTAATTAATGAATTGAATATTTAAAAATCTGATTTAAATAAGTAAATAATGAATTAAAAGGCACATGGGCCTCATAGGGCCCATTAGGAGAAGAGGGAGTCTTCCCCCATGGGCCATGGCGCCATGAAGCGGCCCACCCCCCCCCCCCTTTATTGGTGCGCCTCCCCCTTCCCTTGGGATTAGTCCCACATGGTAAGTTGAGGGAGGTTGCCCCCCTCCTTGGCCTATATAAGGAGGGGTAGGGTGCCCTTTTATTCATGAATTTTTTAGACAAAGTTCCCATCTCTCTTCCTCCTTTCTCCTTCCTCGAGTGGGCTCCCCTTGTTTGGGGTATGTACTTGGTTGGGGATTTCTCCACCATACGCACGCCGTCGTGCTGCTAGAATCGGGATCCGAATCCATCTTCTTTCCGCTGCTCGCCTAGTTCGGAGCCCAGAGGGAACGTCGGGTACACCGTATGTGTGTAATCGCGCGAGCCACTACACTTGTGGTGCTCCTTCATCGTTGTGGATGTACCGCGGCATCTTCACCGACAACGTTCCGACGGGGACGCAATCCCGTCATCGTTCTACAAGGACCGGGTGGCTTTGGAGTCATCATGGATCTGCGCGGCATCGGGGATTGCCGGTACGACTACATCAACCACGTGCACGCGGGAACGTTTCCCGCTTAATGGACTACATACTGTTATGTGACCTCTTTTCATCCGTTACTTGCATCGCCATTGCATAGTTCTTGGGTATGGGTCTCGTAGGTTATGAAAAAATATTGTTTTTTTTCCTGAACCCCAACACAAAGTCGTTGAAGGAAAGGTACTACAAGCAGCATACCATCATGTTGTTGGATATGTGCCCTAGAGGCAAATTAATAAAGATATTTGTAACATATCTGTTTGTTCATAATACGTTATATATTGTGCTAGAACTGTATTAAGTGGAAACATTAATACATGTGTGATATATAACAACCTGGTCCCTAGTTAAACTCAGGCATACTAGCTCATTGGGCAATTTATGATCAAGGTTTCCTGATCATGAGAACATAATAGTCTATTGACAATGAGGTCATATCATTAGGAGAATGATGTGATGGACACACACCCACCTTAAGCATTGCAGTGTGATCAAGTCACATAAGTTCAGCATTGCGATGACTTAATAACATAGTGACTGAATCCTTAGACCGTGATGATCATACATAATTGCTATCTATTGGGATGCTTTGAGTGCATTAACCGTTACACTGAAACATGGTAACTGAAAAGGTGTATCTTGGGTATTCCGAAGTAGATATGTTGAGGAGTATGAAATAGATCAGAGCGGGATTTGTCAATCCGAGTGACGGATAGGTACTCTGGGCCCACTCGGTGGTGTTGCATCAATAGCTTGCAAGCAAGTGACTAGGTCACAAGAGATGTAATATTCACAGACGAGTAAACATGTTATGTCGGAGACGAGGAAGAACTAGGTATTGGATACCGACGATCATACCTCGAACAAACATAGTACCGAAGCACAAAGGGATCAAGTCATATTGTTAACGGTGCAATAGCGATGAACTTTATTCGATGGAAGCGTAGGGGCGCATCAAGGTTTGTAACCAGATCCCACATGATGGTCATTGGTCAGAGAGTGTCTCGATCAAGTCTACTGTTTCCCGGACCGTAGGGTGTCACACTTAAGGGCAATCGATACATTAAGGATTGATTCGGGATCATCGGTGAAAAGAGAGAAAACACCGGAAATGTACCGGGAGGTGCCGGAAGCTGTTCCGGATATTTTGAAAGGTTCAAAATAATATATATTAATGTTTAAATATGTTTTATTATTTAGTTGACCGAATTAAATATTAAAAATTATTTAAATAATTAATTAAAAAGGTGAAAAGGTATTTGGGCCTTAAAAGGCCCATGAGGGGAAGGGGGAGCCTCCCCCCTTGGGCTTGGCGCCAAGGGAGGGGCCCATCCCCCCTCCGAGCCGCACCACTCCCCCCCCTTGGGGGTTTAGTCCCACATGGGGGAAGGGGAGGGGGTGGAGCCCCTCCTTGGCCTATATAAGGAGGGGTGGGGGTGCCTTTTTCAACATAACATTGAGTTTCTCTCTCTCTCTTTCTCCGACCTAGAGCGGACTCCCCTGGTTTGGAGTTTGCACCTGGTTGGAGGTTTCACCATCATCCGGACGCCGTCGCGCTGCCGGAATCGGGATCCGGATCAATCTTCTTTCCGCTGCTCTTCTGGTTCGGAGCCCGGAGGGACGTCGGTTGCACCGTACGTGTGTAATCCCGCGAGGCACTACACGTGTGGTGCTACTTCATCGTCGGAGGTTCTTCAACACGACAGGGAGGTCGTAGGATCAGAGTCTACGCCAACCAAGTTCGAGGAACGTTTCCCTCTTTCGGTCTTCCAAGGTATGAACATCGATTCCTTCCGTTACATACATCAGCATAGCATAGATCTTGGGTTCGGGACTCGTAGGTAGGAACATTTTTGTTTTCTGTGCCGATTCCCAATAGTGGTATCATGAGCAAGGCTATGCATAGATGTATTGTACGGGTAGAACACATCTAGGATGTGGGCATCAATTCTCCAATTGTTACCCTCCCACGTGTACTCGTTTAGCGTTGCGGCAATGTCCTGATGAAGCGGCCCCGACCGACCTGACGCGTTTACGCGAGACTGGTTCCACGCTTGACATATGGCTTGTACCATATAAGTGGCTGGGGGGTGTCTGTCTCTCTAACTTTAGCGTCGCGAAGACGTTTGCAACGGAGGGCCCCGACAGGGGTGTAATAGAGACGATTGCAGGATTGATGTTGTGGCTTGTTTTCGCAGGATAGAAAGCGGTTCCCTCTCGAAACCCCTTAGCAGCCACGTAAAACTTGCAAAAGATAAAGTAGAAGGCGTTTTAACTTTAATTTGCATGTAAGGGGGGATCATAGCTTGTATGATTTACAGTTTTACTTCCTGTCTTGCTAATATGCTAGATATGCGATGGTAGCATGATAGGATAATCTCTCTCAATACCATGATTGTATTCTCCCTTAGTGGGCACCGCCTGGAAGGATCTATTTATGATAGGCAGGCCGTGACGATCGGGTGTCATACATACATTAGCGATCGCATGAGGTTGGGTTTGGCAAGCCTAGCATATGCAGATATGGCCTTGCTGAACAGCCATACACTAAGGTTCGACTGGCAGGCTTGACATATGTAGATATGAGCTTGGGATACGGATGACCGAAAGGTTAAGCATGAGTCATATAACGGATATGATTGGCATGATGGACTACCTAGGGAGATGTGTCATCGGCCGTGTGATATTCAAGGACGATCATTCAAACTAGGATTATGTTAATCACTTAGTAAATTTTGAGAGATGTTTAACTAAGTGGGAGTTTTAGAATTAATTAAAGTTGAACTCCAATTATGAACAAAGTCTAAATATGTGTTTTGAAAATAACCATTGTAGATGGCTGCACCTCGCCCCTCATTCAACTTAGGGTCATTCCTAGACAAAGAAAAACTGAAAACCGATGGGTCAAACTTCACCAACTGGTTCCGCACTCTGAGGATTCTCCTCGTTCCCCTCAAGATGGCATACGTACTAGAGGCCGCGTTAGGTGACGAACCACCAACAGACGCTAGTCAGGATGAGAAGAATGTCTACCTCTCCAAGACGGATGATTACAACCTTGTCCAGAGTGGAATGCTTTACTCCATGGAGGCTGAGCTGCAGAAACGCTTTGAGAGGATGGGTGCATATGAGATAATAACCGACCTCAAGGCCGTCTTTGCACCCCAAGCCAGGGCTGAACGTTATGAGGCTTCTGAAGATTTCTTCTTAGCAAAGATGGATGAGCATAGCAGTGTTAGTGAGCACGTGGTCAAGATGTCTGGCTATGTTCAACGCTTGAATGCTCTGGAATGTCAGATTCCAGATGAACTTGTTGTTGATAGGGTGCTGCAGTCGCTGCCCCCTAGCTACAAAGGCTTTGTGTTGAACTACAACATGCAGGGGATGACTAAGACCCCTTTTGAGTTGTTCTCCATGCTGAAAACTGCTGAGGTTGAGATCAAGAAGGAGCATGTTGTATTCATGGTCAACAAGACCGTTGAATTCAAGAAGTCTGGCAAGAAGGAGAAGGGAAAGAAGGGAAGCCCGAAGAAGATTGACAAGCTAGTTGTCACTCCTCGTAAGGCACCCAAACCTAGACCCAAGCCCGGCGTTGAGTGCTTCTACTGCAAGGGTGATGGTCACTAGAAACGCAACTGCCCCAAGTACCTAGAGGATAAGAAGTTGGCAAGATTGTCAGAAGAGACAAAGGTATATTTGATCTACACGTTATTGATCTTTTCTTAACAAGCGCTGGGAACAAATCCTGGATATTTGATACAGGATCTGTTGCTCATATTTCTAACTCCTCTTAGGGGATACGGAATAGGCGACGCTTGATGAAAGATGAAGTGATGATGCGCGTGGGAAACGGCTGCCGGATTGAAGTGGTGGCGGTCGGCACGAAGCATCTTAGTTTCCCTTCGGGATTAGTTTTGATTTTGAATAAGTGCTACTATGTACCCGCATTAAGTGTGAACATCGTTAGTGGTTCTTGCTTGAAGCGAGACCACTATTCTTTTAAGTTAGATACAATTGGTTGTGCGATTTATAAGGATGATGTGTTTTATGTTCACGCACTGGAGAAAAATGGCTTATTCATTCTTAACCTCGATTGTGATATACTTCATATTGAGAACGTAGAGGCCAAAAGATTAAAACCTAGTGGCGAAGAACACATGACGATGTGGCATTGTCGACTTGGTCATATTGGTGAAAAGAGCATGAAGAAGCTTCATGATGATGGACTTCTGGAGTCATTGGACTTTGGATCCCTTGACACATGTGAACCATGCCTTATGGGCAAGATGACAAGGACTCCATTCAATGGAACAATGGAGCGTGCGGGAGACTTGTTAGGGATCATACATTCAGATGTATGTGGACCTATGAACGTCCCCACACGCAATGGTCTTCGTTACTTCGTGACCTTCACAGATGACTTAAGCAGATATGGGTATATCTACTTCATGAAACATAAGTCTGAAACCTTCGAAAGGTTCAAGGAATTTCAGAGTGAGGTCGAGAATCAACTCAGGAAGAAAATCAAGCACCTTCGATCCGATCGAGGAGGCGAGTATTTAAGTCACGAGTTTGGCGATCATCTTAAGACTTGTGGCATCGTACCACAACTTACGCCGGAAGGAACACCTCAGCGTAACGGTGTTTCTGAGTGACGTAATCGAACTCTATTGGATAGCGTATGATCGATGATGTCTCATACCGACTTACCTGTGTCATTCTGGGGGTATGCATTAGAAACTGTCGCTTACATTCTTAGTAGGGCACCGTCCAAATCCGTAAAGACAACACCATTTGAGGATTGGCATGGAAATAAACCAAAGTTGTCTCACTTGAAGATTTGGGGTTGTGAGGCTTATGTTAGGAAACTTCAGCCTGACAAACTCGAATAAAAAGCGGATAAGTGCATTTTTGTGGGATATCCACGGGAAACCGTTGGATACACCTTCTACAACCAGTCTGAGGGCAAAAATTTTGTCGCCAAGACTGGATGCTTTCTTGAGAAAGAGTTTCTTTAGAAAGAATTGAGTGGGAGGAAAATAGACCTCAACGAGATGATTGACCAATCACTCCAAGTGGAAGAAATGGCAATGGAAGTTGTTCCGGAACCATCTTCCGTAGTGGGAGCTGAAGAGAACGGTCATCATGATATTCATAACGATCGTGACATACATGATGATCATGATCAAGATGAAGAGGATCCTATTGTACCCCGCAGGTCATCAAGACCCCGAGTAAAAACTCAGTTTTATGGGCAACTTGTCAATGCGGTCATGTTAAATGAACCTGACGAACCTGCGAACTACAAAGAAGCAATGGAGGGACCCGAGTCCGAGAAATGGCTGGAAGCCATGAAATCCGAGATAGACTCCATGTATGCCAACAAAGTATGGACTTTGGTGGATATTCCCGAGGACCGAAAGGCCGTCGAGAATAAGTGGATATTCAAGAAAAAGACTGACTCAGACGGAAACGTATCTATCCACAAAGCTCGACTTGTCGCAAAAGGTTTCCGACAAATTCAAGGAGCTGAATACGAAGAGACTTTCTCTCCCGTAGCGATGCTAAAGTCTATCCGGATATTGCTAGCAATTGCTGCCTATTACGATTATGAAATATGGCAGATGGATGTGAAAAATGCGTTCCTAAATGGCAACATTGAGGAAGATTTGTATATGGTACAACCGGAAGGTTTATTGATCCTAAGGACGCTGGTAAGGTATGCAAACTTCAACGGTCCATTTATGGGTTGAAGCAAGCATCTCGGAGCTGGAATCTTTGTTTTGATGAGGTGATTAAAGCTTTTGGATTTGTCCAAAATGAAGAAGAATTCTGTGTTTATAAGAAAGCGAGTGGGAGCTCTGTGGCATTCCTAGTACTATATGTGGATGACATATTATTGATAGGGAATGATGTGAAATTTCTAGAGGGGGTAAAGGAATATTTGAATGGACAATTTTCCATGAAGGACCTAGGTGAAGTTGCATACATATTAGGCATTAAAATCTATAGAGATAGATCAAGACGCCTATTAGCACTGAGTCAGAGAACTTACCTTGATAAGATATTGAAGAGGTTCAATATGGATAACGCCAAGAGAGGCCTCTTGCCCGTTATGAAAGGAAGTAAATTGAGTGTGACTCAATGCCCACCAACAGGAAAAGAAAGGGAGGAAATGTCCTCAAAGCCCTATGCCTCAGCCATAGGTTCTATCATGTATGCTATGTTGTGTACTCGACCAGATGTGGCCCTGGCGGTTAGTCTGACTAATCGTTTCCAAAGTAATCCTGGAATGGATCATTGGATTGCAGTGAAGAACGTACTTAAGTACTTACGAAGAACTAAGGATTTGGTTCTTGTCTATGGAGGATGTGAAGAAGAGCTCCCCGTAGCAGGTTACGTCGATGCCAGTCTTGGTACTGATCCCGATGACTCAAAATCTCAGACGGGATACGTGTTTATGTTGAATGGTGGTGCGATTAGCTGGAGGAGCGGCAAGCAGCCAGTCGTCGCCCAATCTACGATGGAGTCGGAGTATATTGCCGCTTCTAAGCGTCAAACGAAGCGCATTGGCTGAAGAAGTTCTTCATCTAGCTTGGCGTAATCCCTAGTTGCACTAACCCTGTTAGCATTTATTGCGACAATACGGGCGCCATTGCTAACGCAAGGGAGCCAAGGACTCACTCTACAGCCAAGCATATTCTCCGGCGTTTCCATGTGACGCGGGACTACGTCAAGGATGGTCCTACTAGGATTTGCAAAATACATACGGATCTGAATCCGTCAGACCCAATGACTAAACCTCTTCCGCAAACCAAGTTTGAACAACACCGAGAGACTATTGGTGTTAGATACATACCTGATGTAAACTAGTGTAATTTGTACTCTAGTGCAAGTGGGAGACTGTTGGATATGTGCCCTAGAGGCAAATTAATAAAGATATTTGTCACATATTTGTTTCTTCATAATACGTTATATATTGTGCTAGAATTGTATTCAGCGGAAACATTAATACACGTGTGATATATAACAACCTGATCCCTAGTTAAACTCAGGCATACTAGCTCATTGGGCAATTGATGATCAAGGTTTCCTGATCATGAGAACATAATAGTCTATTGACAATGAGGTCATATCATTAGGAGAATGATGTGATGGACACACACCCACCTTAAGCATTGCAGTGTGATCAAGTCACATAAGTTCAACATTGCGATGACTTAATAACATAGTGACTGAATCCTTAGACCGTGATGATCATACATAATTGCTATCTATTAGGATGCTTTGAGTGCATTAACCATTACACTGAAACATGGTAACTGAAAAGGTGTATCTTGGGTATTCCGAAGTAGATATGTTGAGGAGTATGAAATAGATCAAAGCGGGATTTGTCAATTCGAGTGACGGATAGGTACTCTGGGCCCACTCGGTGGTGTTGCATCAATAGCTTGCAAGCAAGTGACTAGGTCACAAGAGATGTAATATTCACAGACGAGCAAACATGTTATGTCGGAGACGAGGAAGAACTAGATATTGGATACCGACGATCATACCTCGGACAAACATAGTACCGAAGCACAAAGGGATCAAGTCATATTGTTAATGGTTCAACAGCGATAAAGTTTATTCGATGGAAGCGTAGGGGCACATCAAGGATTGTAACCAGATCCCACATGATGGTCATTGGTCAGAGAGTGTCTCGATCATGTCTACTGTTTCCCAGACCGTAGGGTGTCACACTTAAGGGCAATCGATGCATTAAGGATTGATTCGGGATCATCGGTGAAAAGAGAGAAAACACCGGAAATGTACCGAGAGGTGCCGGAAGCTGTTCCGGATATTTTGAAAGGTTCAAAATAATATATATTAATGTTTAAATATGTTTTATTATTTAATTGAAAGAATTAAATATTAAAAATTATTTAAATAATTAATTAAAAAGGTGAAAAGGTATTTGGGCCTTAAAAGGCCCATGAGGGGAAGGGGGAGCCTCCCCCCTTGGGCTTGGCGCCAAGGGAGGTGCCCATCCCCCCTCCTATCCGCACCACTCCCTCCCCTTGGGGGTTTAGTCCCACAAGGGGGAAGGGGAGGGGGTGGAGCCCCTCCTTGGCCTATATAAGGAGGGGTGGGGTGCCTTTTTCAACATAACATTGAGTTTCTCTCTCTCTTTTTCTCCGACCTAGAGCGGACTCCCCTGGTTTGGAGTTTGCACCTAGTTGGGGGTTTCTCCATCATCCGGACGCCGTCGCTCTGCCGGAATCAGGATCCGGATCAATCTTCTTTCCGCTGCTCTTCTGGTTCGGAGCCCGGAGGGACGTCGGTTGCACCGTACGTGTGTAATCCCGCGAGGCACTACACGTGTGGTGCTACTTCATCGTCGGAGGTTCTTCAACACGACAGGGAGGTCGTAGGATTAGAGTCTACGCCAACCACGTTCGAGGAACATTTCCCTCTTTCGGTCTTCAAAGTTATGAACACCGATTCCTTCCGTTACATACATCAGCATAGCATAGATCTTGGGTTCGGGACTCGTAGGTAGGAAATTTTTTGTTTTCTGCGCCGATCCCCAACACATGTCTGCTACTTGCCCTAGTGGGGGATCTTTCACCTTCAAGAGCATTCTTCATGGCCGAGACCTGCTGTGTGAGGGCATGTTATGGAGGATCGTAAATGGGTCTAAAGTTAATTTGAACCATCATAACTGGATCCCTCGACGCGGGTGTATGAAGCCATTTGGGGCGATTTATGTCCCAGGAATTTCAAAGGTTGGAGGCCTTCTTACCCAGGACGGTTCAGGCTGGGATATGGGAAAACTGAACCAAATGTTTCCACAAGGAGAGGTGTAGGAAATCAAGCAGCTAGTTGTTAGTGGACTAGGCACGGACGGCTACCTTGCATGGAACTACACGAAGGACGGGGTGTATACCATTCGCCCTGGTTATCACATGCTGATGGAGGCCAAGAAGGTGAGGACCGGACAGCCAGAGTCCTCGAGTCCAGCAGCAAATCATAAGGCTTGGCTATCTTTTTGGGATACTAATGCACCTAGTAAGGCAAAGATTCACGTTTGGAGACTCATCAAGAACGGGTTAGCTGTCGGCGACGAGCTTCACAGGAGAAACATAAAGAAGGGTGTCCTCTGCATGGCCGCAATGAATCCATATACCATCGCTTCTAGGCTTGTCCCCATTCGCTGCTGGTGTGGAAACTTCTCGACTTGGAGAAGAGTAACCCGGTGACGTCCCCGCCGGTTCAGTGCGATACATAGAGCCGGTTGGCGGACTGGGTGCTACAATGGTTCTCTATGGCTACGGAGGACGAAAAGGAAGGAATGATACATGGACTGTATGGGATATGGCTTGCTCTCAATGATGCGAGGGACGGGCGGTGGATTGCTGAGCCGGGAGATGTAGCCCACTCTGTTCATCGGTTCCTGACAGAGTGGCGTGAGGTTCATGCAAAAGAGGCCAGGAACACGTCCGATCTAGTGAAGGACGACTGGGAGGTGCCGGCGACTGGGTAGGTAAAGATGAATTTTGATGGTGTTGTCTCCAAGCTGCGAGACAAGGGAGGAACTGGAGCTGTTTTACGGGACGAGTCGGGTGCATTCCGTGCGGCCGAATCCTATTTTTTCCCGGCTAAAGTCAATCCCGAGTTGATCGAACTCCAAGCATGTCATCGGGCAATTCTATTTGCGGGAGAGTTGGGCGCAACCAAGCTTCATCTGGAGTCGGACTGCCAGACGATGGTGAACAAGATTTCTTCCCAGGGCAAAGATAGATCGGTTAATGGTCCTCTAGTGGAAGAGATAAAGGATTTGCTCAAAGCCATAGAGTGGAATATCAGCTATCGAAGAAGAACTGCAAACAGAGTGGCACACACACTTTCCTGGCTAGTTGTGGGTGCGGAAAGAAATGAAGAGTGGCGCTCTAGGCCACCAGATTGCGTTTTAAGTGTAATAGTTGAAGAGATTCCGAATTTAAATTAATAAATTTTGGTATTTCCCCTAAAAAAACCTAGCTTGTGGGCCGCAGAATTAGTCGGGCGGCGTACCCATGAAACCTTCCTATCCACAAAAGCATGAAGCGTCATTTTGATATCCACCAAAATCGGGCCTGTTCCGAGAGGTTGTCTTGTTCCCCTAAGAGCATGCGTGTGACCTTCTTGCTATCGGTCTCTAGGTGGAGTTTTTGGACATTGATCTCCACTGCAACCTAGACCACCCGTCTGCATGAGAGCAGTTCAACCAACTTCAGATCAAAAACCTGCGGAAAAAAGTGGCAAGATGCAGCTCTGAAGTCGTCGTCTGACTGATACGTCCCAAACGTACTTATAACTTCTTCTTGTTTCATGCTCTTTGGGTGACATTGCTATGTGTTTTTCTAAACTTTCATACATTTTTACACATATTTGGACTAACCTAGTAACTCAGTGCACCCAGTGCCAGTTTCTGTCTGCTGATGTTTGTGAATTGTGGGTTTTTACCCACATTTACAGAGCCCAAAAAATTACAACAAGAATATAAAAAAAATCAGATTGACAGAAGCTTCCGTAGTCACCGAAGGAGAGCTAGAGGGGGGCCACTCTCTCCTAGGCGGCCAGGGGGAGCGGCCCACCCTAGGTCGCGCCACCAGGGTGCCTGGGGGGAGGGGCCACCCCCTGGTGCCCCCCTTCGGCCAATATTTACACCCCGTTCCAGAAACCCTCGACAAGAACCCCACATCGCGATTTTCGCCTTTTTTCCGCCGCCGCCTCTCTTCCAAGATCGGGAGCACCAAAAGACCTCTTCCCGGCAACCTGCCGGAAGGAGGATTGACCTCCAGGAGCTTCTCCATCACCATGAGCGCTTCCCGAATGTGTCGTGAGTAGTCCTCCTTGGACCATGGGTCCATGACCAGTAGTTATATGATGTCTCCTCTCTAATCTTGTTCTTCAATTCTTAACCGTTGTGAGCTGCCCTACATGATCAAGGCATCTATGTAATTTTTCTGATGTTGCTATGTCGTGTTTGCTGGGATCCGATGGATTATGAGATTATGTTCAGATCATGATGAGTTATATATTTGGTTCTTTTTTTATATTTTGTTCTTGAGTAATTCTTGCATGTTCTCCGTTGCTTTTTATTGCTTTGGTGAAGTAGTAGATAGTAACTCCAAGAGGGAGTGTTATGCTTGATTGTGGGTTCATGCCCCCTTATGTCTAGCTTGAGTGACATAAACATGAGACTAGGGGATGTGATGTTGCCACCAGGAAGAAAACAACGGTGATTGTAACAGCGGTTGCAAGGATTGTTTACCTTACGCAAAGTTTGTTAATGCAGTTGTCTGTTGCTTTGGGTTTACACTTTGGGTGGGGCTCGCAACTTAATATCAGCGAGATGTTCTGGATAGATATCTCAAGGTGGATGATTAGTGAGTAGATGCAGTTGGATTTCGGTCTACTTGTCTTGGCGTACTGCCCATACTTTTGGGCCTCTAACTTTCTTGCAACATAATTAGCATTGTGGTGCGTTTATAATTCTGTCAATTGCCCAGCGATAATTTGTTCACCCACCTTAGTTGTTTTATCGTATTTTGGGAGACAGACATCACTAGTGAACATCATGGGACCCCGGTTCATATTTCCACCACTATTTACACCTCAACTCTTTACTGCTTTATTTCCTTTTCAGTTGCAATCACCACTATTATTTCCCGCTTGTGTTTGATCCTTTGTAAACAACAAGACCGGAGAGATTGACAACCTCTCTGAACTCGTTGGGAGCAAAGTTATTTGTTGCTGTGTGCAGGTCCGTGTCAAATGCTAGCTAGACAATTTCTAGCGCGGTTACCACCTACTTGCAGAACTTGGAGTCCTACTGGAGACATACACCTTTGTATGTTCACCGAGGGAAATTTACTGTTAGCTACATCTCAACCATCCACTTGGGGTATCCAACGAGGGGCGAGAAGCCATCACTAACCTCTTAGCATGACGCCCCCTCCTATGCTGGAACGTGACATTGCAACGACACCACCATTCAAATAATTAGTTCCCTGAGAGCGCCTGGCAATTGCACCATCGCAGGTGGTGTGGCAATGGAGACATCCTTCTCTTCTCGCAGTAGATTCTAGAACAAAACTAAGTGATGACAAGCCCAGAAGCGACGATAGAAAGGTTCTTCCCGACCACATGCAACACAGAAAACATCTCACTTAATCCTCCTATGTAGTTCCGCACCCACAACCAATCCATTTTTAGCACTCTCACATGTGGACTTTTTATTTATTGGGGGCACTAGTGTCGCACATCGCTAGCCATCCCTTGTGCATCGCTACAGATGAAGAAGATTCTGGTGCACGATCTATCTGCATACTGAGATTATAGGCTAACCGGACTGTGAAGGACCAATATTTCTATAGTTCCACGCAACATCGTCTTCCATTCCTGGCCCTCCCACAACGATGTGTTGGATCTCATTCGCCTCACATGCAGGAAACATGTCATTCACTTTGGTCATGTCCCAGCATCTACCATCCAATGATAGCAGGTCCCTCACTTGTGTTATGCCTAGAACTAGAATCTAACTAAAGGGTTGCATGGATGCCATCCTTGGAACCCAATTGTCATGATGTATCTTGATGCTTGATCCATCACCAATCCCCCAAATGATTCCCTCTCTCATCAAATATCTCCCATACTCAATGCTCTTAAAATTATAAGAGGCACCGCCCGAGCAAGTAGAAGACAAGATAGAATTATCCTTGAAATATCGAGACTTGAGTAACCAAGCACACAAAGAGGAAGACACCTTCAGAATTCTCCGATCTTGCTTAGAAAGTAAGTCCTGGTTGAAAGCCCTAGGGTTTCAAAACCCAAGCCATCCCACACGTTTAGAGGTGCACATCTTATCCCATGCTACCCAGTGTACCTTCCTTTCACCATCATCTGCACCCCACCATAATTTCGATATCAAAGTCAGGTTCCAGCACATATTTGTGCGAGTTGAAAACTACTCATGGTGTTGGTTGGTGTAGCTTGCAGCACAGACTTCCCTAGCACCTCCTTAGTAGCCTATCTTGGATATTCCTTGAACCTTCCATCCCGAGACCTTACCCTTCGAACACTCAGTGACAATTTAAAGTTCTCATCCTTGGATCTACACACCACTGTGGGAGTCCCAAATATCGCTCAGATAGAGCTTCAGTCTCAATCCCAATGGCCTCCTTGAGAGAGGCTTTGTATTCCTCCCTTCATATTTTACCAAAGAAAAGAAATGTTTATTTGGAGATTACTCTCTAACCCGAGGACGCCTCAAATTACTCTAGATTATCGTTGAGAGCGGTAAAAGTATCATAGGAATACAATGCTATCATCCGCAAACAAAGGTGGGTCACAGTGGGGCTAGTGCTCCGAAAAGAGACCTCCTTCATCGAACTATTAATTAACATGCACCTTCCTCAATAATGCCGAGAATACCTCCACACAGAATAGGAACAAATAAGGAGATAGGGGGTCCCCCTGCCTGAGTCCTCGGGATGGAACAATACTCCTCGAGAATCCACCATTCAGCTTAACCAAAAAATGGAGAGGTTACACATCTCATGATCATAGAAATCCATCCCTGAGCAAAACTAAACCTCTCAAGCATATGCTCAAGAAAGACCCACTCGACCCTGTCATAGGCCTTCATCATATCTAGCTTAACTGCACAAAGTGGGGTCTTCCTCTTCCTTCTCCGGATAGCGTGAACACAATTGTATGCCACCAGAACATTATTAGCAATGAGTATACACGGGACAAAATCACTTTGCTCCTTAGAGATAAGAAATGGCAAGATACCCTCGAGTTGGGATAGCAACTCTAGTGAGTTTATTTTAAGGATCATCACAATAACTATTGTAGCATTGAAGTTATTCGGTGTTGCAACACCCTCCAAAAAATCACGCACAGCTCGACACACAAAATTAGCTTGAGTTTTTTATTTGAGCTACATAAGTGCCTCTAGAATTCAATTTCTACAGATTGTCTTGTTTTCCCAAAAAAATTCCTTGTAATTGCATTTGCCTCTTTTGCAAGCTTTGTTCTTGCTTCTTTGGGGGAAGATTATAAACAAAGTTGGGGATCAATAGCTGAGTGCTTGAGTGTGTATCTAGAGTACCTATGTGAAATCTTATTTACTTTGGTACTAACCGCTCTAATCAAGTTTATGAGAAATTTCGTGTGAAGGAAATTTTCCAGTGTTACGAAGGAAGATGATAAGAGAATATTGAGGAGTTCTATTATCTTAAGTTTGAGGATGCCCCGACACCCCCAAAAAATATTCAAGGAGACTTAGGCGTCTAAGCTTGGGGATTCCCATGTGCATCCCTTTCTTCATCAACAATTATCATTTCTTCTTTCTTAGCACTATATTTTTATTGCTTCACATGTTATGTGTTATGCTTGGAGCGTCTTGCTCTTTAGTTTTGAATTTTAGTTTTCTTTTGCTTTGTTTGTTGTTCATAACTATTTGGAACCTAGCATGCTTATTGTGGGAGATACACCCGTTCCACCTTTGCCTAGAATACTCATGTGCTTCACTTATAGTTCTAGTTGTTGCTTTATATTGTTAGCTCTCGTTTTTCCTTTTTATATTTTTAAGAGATTTTATTAGAAGTTTTAGGAATCTCTTGAGTTTCACTCTTATTTGTCTACAAAGTTGCCATTTGCTGCACCGGTTGTTGTATATTGCTTTGAGTAGGTAATCTAGATTTGCTAAGTTGAATTTTTTGATATCATGCAATAGTTTTAAGGTACTGTTTGAGTAATGTTGAACCTCTCTGATCGATCCTATTAGTGAAAGGTGTCCTTTTTTTGGATCAACCTTCCTTATTTTCAAAAACTACAAAAATTAGTTAAGAACTATCTACTCCTAAGTTGATCCTTTGTCGGTGCGATGACTTAAGTAACTCCTCACGCAGCATGGGTCGGAGATGCGCAAGGATAACCAAACACCATACACTCTCCTTAGGATACTTGTTTATTTGTGTACTTATTAGACCAAGAAATATCAATAGTAAGTGGATGAGATCTTTTGACTAATGCGAGTATTCGATTTGTGGCACTTCCACCTATCCATATTTTGCTAGCCTTTTTTGAACCGTGCATTGCCCTTGCTCGTATGTAACACTGAAACACTTTTGTGTGCATTAGTCAAAGGAACTCATCCACTTATTATCGATAACTCTCTATCTAGTCAGGAGATTCAAAAAGAAACGAGCACCCTAAGAGGAGTGTTTGGGGGCTTGGTTATCCTTGCGCATCCTCGACCCAAGATACGTGAGGGTACTCTTTTACAACCCCGCAAATATTAGTGATCCTTTCAGTATCTAGAGTTCTAAACTAATATATGTAGTTTTCGAAAATAAGCACGTTGAACCAAAATACGACACCTATCACTAATAGGCTTGAGCTATTGACACAAAGAAGTTCAAACATTACTTGTAACATGATGGCACTGGTTAGTGCTCCTCGTTGGCAACCCCAAGTGGAAGGTTGAGATGTAGACAATGGTGAATTTCCCCTAAATTTAGAGGATAGGGTTATGTCTCCCGTAGGACTCCAAGCGCGACAAGAAGGTGGTGAAGTAAACAATGGCGTCGTTTACAACCTTGAGGATTGCTTCCTTCACCAAGCCCTGCACACAACAACAAATAACTTTTCTCCCAATGAGTTCAGAGACATTGTCAATCTCTTTGGTCTTGTTGTTAACAAAGGGTCAAAACACAAGGGTGGAAATTGTAATGGTGATTGCAACAGAAAGGAAATAAAAGAGGTAAAGATGAACTGTGTAAACTATGGTGGAAATCTAGACCGAGGTCCCGTGACTTTCACTAATGATGTCTCTCTCCCGAAAGACGACAAACAACTATGTTGGGTGAACAAATTACAACTGAGCAATTGACAGAATTATAAACGCACCGCAATGCTATTTATGCTACAAGAAAGCTAGATGCTCAATCGTATGGGCATTACACCAAAACGAGCAGACCGTTTATTCATCAGCATCTACTCACTAATCATCCACCTGGATATATCTATCCAGAACATCTCACTGGTATTAAGTTGCGAACCCCAACCAAACTATAGGATCAAAGCAACAGACAACTGCATTAACACTCTGTGCGTAATTTAAGCAATCCATGCAACCGCAGTTATAGGCACCGCTATTTTCTCCCTGGTGGCAACAGCACATCCCCTAGTCTCATGTTTCTGTCACTCAAGATAGACATCGGGGGCATGAACCCACAATCGTGCATAACGCTCCCTCTTGGAGTTACTATCTACTACTTGGCAAAGCAATAAAAGGCAACGGAGAACATGGAAGAATACTCAAGAACGAAAACATAAAAGGTAAACCAAATATATTACTCGTCACAATCTGAACATAATCTCATAATCCATAGGATCCCAACAAACACAGCATAGCAACACAGAAACTAATACAAAAGTGCCTTGATCATGTAGGGCAGCTCACAAGGTCTAAGAATTGAGATAAGACATCATTTAGATACTGATCCTGGACCCATGGTCCCAGGGGTACTACTCACGGCAAATCCGGGAGGCGATCATGGTGATAGAGGAGTCTCCGGAGGTGAATCCTCCCTCCGACAAGGTGCCGGGATAGGTTTTTCAGGCGATCCTGATCTCGGGATCGCGGCGGCAGCGGAACAATGGTGAAAATTGCGTAACGGAGGTCCTCCCATGAGTTTTCGGAGCAAGAGCGATAAATACTTCAAAGGGGGGCACCAGTGGGGCCCACCTGACCAGGCGACCGGGTGGCGTGGCCCCACCCTAGGCCGCGCCAGGGACCCGCCTGGTCAAGGGGTGGGGGCCCTCTAGGCCCTCTGCTCCCTTCTGAAGTCTTCCGGACTGCTGAACTTTTATATGATTTTTCTGGATTTTGTTGAGCACTTTAATATTTGACATTTTCCTGGAATGCACGGACAACAGCAGACAGAAACTGGCACTGGGGCACTGAGTTAGTAGGTTAGTCCAAATATGTTGTAAAAGGTATAAAACTGTAGCAAAACACATAGCAATATCAACAATATAAGCATGGAACAAGCAGAAATAATAGATACTTTTGGAATGTTGAAAGTGCTATCTTGCCCTTAATTATATTTTGATGTTGATGACAATGTACATATAGAGGACTAATCATGTGTGCCAAGTATATCTCAGGTTTTAGTCCTCGGTGCGTTGTGTTGGTGGATCAAGGACCATCTAGTCATGTCGATATGCTCAAGATATGGATCCAATCTATGTTAAAGTGTAAGCTTTTCGGTTTATCTTGAGTATAGGGATCCCCGCACTATAAAGAGGGGAGCAATGGGTTTGTGTTTAAGATTTGCTCAAAGCTAATTAAAACAAAAACATCTCGACACAAAAGTGGAGCCCAAAAGTAAAAATATGATCACTGCTTTCGGGCGTCCTACGAGTTTCGGACGTCCGACATTTCAAAGTTTCGGACGTCCGACACTCATCGGACGTCCGACATCTCGTATTTTGGTTATCGTAGGAAAGGTCAGTAGACATACAAAAATGTCGGGCTTCCGACATGTTTCGGACGTCTGATCCGTCAGACGTCCGGACTCTGTCGGACTTCCGATGTGCTATTGATCTTTTTCTTGCAATGTTCGTTGCTGCACACAGATATTACACTTCGGACGTCCGACCTGGCTCGGACGTCCGACATGTGAACTTTCGGACGTCCGATACCTGACGGACGTCCGACACTTACACAGCATTAATGTCCCAACGGCCATTTCGTCCCTTGGGCTATAAATACCCCCTCACTCCCACTTGTGAGGGTTGACCACTTCATTTAGAATCCCCCAAGAACACAAGTGCTCCCTCTCACTCTCTCCCTCACCAAATCTCAGATCCCGGAGAGTTCCTTGAGAGTTCTTGACGGATCTTTCACCCAGTGATAGATCCGCCCCTTCCCCATCTTCCAACCAAAGCAAATTGCGTTTTGAGAAAGTCTTGAGCATTTCCCATTGATCTTGTTACTCTTGGAGGTTGGAGACTCCTAGGCGGGTAGGAGTTCTTCGGAGAGGAATCGACCATTGTGATTACCCCCGTTGAGTTTGTGAGGGTTTGGTGACCACCTTTAAGGTCAACCGGTAGTGGTTGGGAATCGCCTTCGTGGTGATATCTCAAGGGGAATAGAGTGAGCCTTCGTGGCGTTGGTCTGCCTTCGTGGTTTCACCCACTCTCTCCGAACGGTGAGTAGCTTCCCTCCAAGGAAGTGAACATCGGGATACATCGTTGTCTCCGCGTCATTCGGTTATCCCTACTCTTTTCCCTTACTACTTGTACTACCGTATTATTTGCACCTCACTTGCTTTTGTTTATTGTGCTTATTGTTTATCTTGTCTTTGCTAAATAGACCTTGAAATTGTTAGGCACACCTTTGTTTTCCGCATTATTGCCTAAAAATTGCTAAGTAGTGATAAAATTGGTAATAAGACCTATTCACCCCCCCCCCTCTAGGTATATCTCGATCCTTTCAATTGGTATCAGAGCTTCGTGCTCTATTCTTGTGGCTTAACCGCCCTAGAGCGAGATGACCAAGAACGACATCCCCGAAAGCTCGGGTGCCAATGTGGAGGAGGTCGCAATTGCTGTGGATGCCACGAGTTTGGAAGCCGAGAGATTGGCTACCGAACAAAGGGCCGCCGCACAAGCTGCGTTGCCTCCCTCCACGGGGCATGTTAGTTATGAGATTGAAGACCCCAAGTTGTTCACCTCCGGAGATGTGGAAAAAGCCTTGCAAAAGGCTTTGGACAATCAAAGGAAGGAAATGGAAGCCTCCTTTGCTAGATTGAAGGCTTCAGTGTCGGAGTCACAAACGTCAAGTGGTGCGGCCCCTAGGTCCCCACAAGCGACCTTTGTGCACCCCGGCTCCGAGGCTCCCTTGCAAAGAGGTGGTCCCTACCAATGGGACTATCCTGCTCCTAAGCTTGTGGAACCTAAGTATAATTTCAACGGCAATCCGCCGGTACTAACCGAGAACACTAACTTTTTGGATTGGAAAAGTCTTATGGCAGATTATCTTAGGTTTGTGTGCGAACCCATGTGGAACCTCATCGACTCCGGAAAAGGCTATTATCCTGTTGATCCGAACAACCTTACTCCAAGTGAAGTGTTTGATAGACATCTCAACCTTGCGGCTATTGGGTTCTTGAAGAGAGGAATGGATGAGTTGACATGTGCACCATTTCTTCATATCACCAATGCCAAGGAAATGTGGGATACTCTTCTCATTGCCAAGTCCGGCACCGGGTCGCTTCAAATGACAAGATACGAGACCGCAAAGAATGCATTGCACAACCTTCACATGAAGAAAGATGAGACGCCCCAACAACTTCATATGCGTCTCAAGGTTCTCTCTGCTCATGTCCAGTCCTTCACATGTGAAAAATCTTTGGATGGATATCAAATCACTAACCGTTACCTTGTGGACAAAATGTTAAATGCTCTCATGCTGTATTCTCATAAAATGGTGTGGGAATTGAGGCGTATGCCCGACTTCTTCAAGATGACACCGGATGATGTGATTGCCACCTTCTTGCAATATGAAGAGCACCTAAAGGAGTCCAAGAGGCTTCTTTCCACATATGGTGGTCCGTCCTCAAACCTTGCTCTCAAGGCTAGGCTCGAGGAGTTCGATGATGATGAGGAAGAAGATGAGTATGAAGATGATGATAAATCCGATGATACTCCCCCATATGATGATATTTCTCTCTTTGTGAAGAAGTTCACCAAAGGGGACTTCAAGGGAAGATTCCAAAAGAAGAAGACGATAAACTGCTACAACTGTGAGAGACCGGGACATTTTGCGGAGGAGTGTCCATATGAGAAAAGAGAGGACAAACCTCGATTTCCTCGGAAGGATGTCGCCAAGAAGCTCCCAAACCCTCTCAACAACAAATTCAAGAAGAAAGCATTGTTGTCACTTGAAGGGTCCGACCCCGAGGATGTTGGTGGTGTGGCCGGAGTTGCTCAAGATACACAAAAAACCTTGAAGCTCCTCAACAAGGAAGGTGAAGTTGTAAACTACAACTACATGAGTGACTACACCGGCAATGCACACAAGTGTCTCATGGCCAAGTTGGTTGACGATGACACTCCCTCCTCTTCGGCTAAGATCAAGGTAACTCCTATTGATGAGTCCTTCATGTTTTCTTCCGAACCTCATGATGAATTTCATGATGCGGAAAGTGATGATGCATATGCTATATGTGAAGATTTGTTGTTTGCCAAAGTGAAGAAAATGATGAGCTCTCTCAAAGGCAACAAGCTCAAAATGTTTCAATTACTTATGGATGTGGTGGGTAAGCACTCCACAACCATTAAGGATCTTGAAATCCTCCTCACCGAGGAAAAGGAGAATTATACTCTCCTTGAGCGGAAAATTGACTTTGAGGAAGCTCTAAATGACAACTTATGCAAACTTGTTCACGCATCAAACGACTTAAATGACAAGTATGTTGCCTCCTTGAAAAAGGCTAATGAAATATGTAAAGAACTTGCAAATGATATGGGAAAACTTGTGGAGCTAAACACCTCCCTTTCTAAGGATGTTGAGGTAGTCACCTTGTCCCTCAAGACGAAGGATGAGGAACTCGCCACCCTTAAGAAAAATCTCGAGGCTCACAAACTTGCCCATATAAAAACACTTACGAAGATGTCTCCTCCAACTATTGTGCATATTGATGCTTGTGCTACTAACTCTACCATTGATCAAGCATCACTCATTGAGGAGAACATAGCTCTTCATGCTCAACTAAAGAAGGGCCTCTTGACTTGTGCCCAAGGCGAGAAAAACCTAAATGACGTATTAAGTCATCACAAGGAATCCTTTTCTAAGGAAGGACTTGGATTTGATCCAAGTACGAGTGTGACAAAGGATGTCACCCTTAGCAAGGAATCAACTCCTCAAAATGTGATCTTTGTTCGTGAAGGGCACAAGGACAAAGGTAAGAAAATTGTTGATAAGGTTTATGTTGGGAATGGGAAGGTCATTAGGGGCAAGCCCACTCCTAACAAGAAGAAGGAGAAAATGCCTCCATCCTATGTGCTCCGTAAGGCAAAGGATGGAGAGGTGTTTGCAAAATTCATTGGGCCCCGTAATTCTTTTCGTTTCTATACCATTTGGGTTCCAAAGACCCTTGTTACTAACCTTAGAGGTCCCATTGCAAAATGGGCACCTCTAACCAAAGCCTAAATCCATGTGTAGGATGCTCTCTTCGGTGGAGTCAAATGGGTGATTGATAGTGGATGCACCAATCATATGACCGGACAAAGCCGTTTGCTCAAGGACTTCATGGATGCAATTCAACCATACATGAGCATTGTCTTTGGTGGAGGTTCCAAGGGAAAGGTACTTGGGTTGGGAAAAGTGGCTATCACTAATGACATGTCTCTTGCAAATGTCATGCTTGTCCAATCCCTTCAATACAATTTGCTTTCCGTTCGTCAACTAGCTTCCGTTGGTTATGATACACTATTTGGTCTAACAAGTGTGGAAGTCTTTAGGAGAGATAATCTCGAAGTGGCCTTTGTTGGAGAGTTGGATGGCAACCTTTATACGGTTGATTTCTCGAAAGAGAGTACTTACCATGCAACTTGTCTAATGGCCAAGGCCGACAAGGGGTGGCTATGGCATCGCCGGCTAGCCCATGCCGGTATGAGAAATCTAAAAGATCTCCTAAAGGGTGAACATATCCTCGGACTAACAAACGTGTCTTTTGAGAAAGATCGTGTGTGTAGTGCATGCATAGCCGGGAAGCAACATCAAGCAAAGCATACCCCCAAGAATATCGTGTCAACGTCAAGGCCTTTGGAGCTCCTTCATGTGGATATCTTTGGTCCTCCATCATGGGATAGTCTTGGTGGGAAGAAATATGGTCTCGTCATTGTTGATGATTATTCAAGATACACATGGGTGTTCTTTCTCAAGTCCAAGGACGAGACGAAGGCCACCTTCATTGATTTTTCCAAGCAAGCACAAAGGAAATACAACATGGCTATCTTGGCAATACGAAGTGACAATGGCTCCGAATTCAAGAACTACACCTTGGAAGAATTCTTGAGTGATGATGGAATAGAACATCAATATTCCGCACCTTACACCCCTCAACAAAATGGTGTAGCCGAGAGGAAGAACCGTACTCTTGTGGATATGAACCGTACAAAATGTTGGATGAGTACAAGTCACCATATAGCTTTTGGGCCGAAGCCATCAACACCGCGTGTCATGCATCAAACCGGCTCTTCCTCCGCAAGATCTTTATGAAGACCCCCTATGAGCTTCTAACCGGTCACAAGACAAACGTCAAATACTTCCGATTATTCGGTTGTAAGTGTTTCTTTCTCAATAAGAAAGACCGGTTAGCTAAGTTTCAATCCAAAACAATTGAAGTTATATTTGTTGGGTATGCTTCAAACTCTCACGCCTATAGGGTCTACAACAAATCCACCGGATGTGTTGTGGAAACTTGTGACGTGGAGTTTGATGAATTTAATGGCTCCCATGGCGAGCAAGTTGATCTAAGTGATGTAGGAAATAATGAAGATCCTTCTCAAGACATCTTGGCTATGGGTATTGGAGATCTTGTGCCCATTGCTCAAGTTCCTAGATATGATGAAGTGTGTGGTGGGCCAAGTGTTCCTCCACCACAAGCACCCCCTCCTACCACTCAAGATCCAATTGCTCATGGTGAGCCCACTATCCAAGAACAAGAACCAGACCCTCCGCAAGCCGATGTTGTTGCTCAACCACAAGTTGAGGTTGCGGTTGATCCACGTGATCGACTTGACTGCATTTTCTTTGGAGAAAATGATGAAATTGATGATGGCTCCACCCTTGATGATGAACCAAATGTTGCCCATGAGCCTGAATGGGTAGAGCCGATTGAAACTCCAACTTCCATCATGCCATTGGTGGCTAGACGTTTTGATGTTGACAAGATCCTCACGGGATTGGGGCAAGGTATAGTTACTCGTCGTCAACTTATGAACTTTTGCGCTCACTTCTCGTTTGTGTCTTGCATTGAACCACTTAGGGTTGAACAAGCACTTGTGGATGCGGATTGGCTCATTGCAATGCAAGATGAGCTCACTAGCTTCACCCGGAATGAAGTTTGGTCTCTCGTGGAGAGGCCTTCCGGTCATGATCATAACATCATTGGAACCAAGTGGATCTTCAAAAACAAGCAAGATGAATATGGTAATATCATTCGAAACAAGGCAAGGCTAGTGGCTCAAGGGTACTCCCAAGTTGAAGGCTTGGGTTTTGATGAGACATTTGCTCCCATTGCTCGCCTTGAATCTATACGCATGTTTCTTGCTTATGCCGCATTCAATGGATTTCCATTATTTCAAATGGATGTAAAAAGTGCTTTCCTTAATGGTCCTCTACAAGAGGATGTATATGTAGCTCAACCACCCGACTTTTGTGACCCTCATCACAAGGACCACGTGTACAAACTTCATAAGGCATTATATGGTCTTAAGCAAGCCCCTACGGCTTGGTATGACCATCTTAGGAAGTTTTTACTCGAGGAAGGATTTGTGAGGGGTGTCATTGATGCCACTCTTTTTACCAAGATAACCAATGGTGAATTGCTCATATGCCAAATCTATGTAGATGACATCATATTTGGTTCTCCTAATCCATCTTTGTGCAAGTGGTTCTCGGAAACTATGGCCAAGAACTTTGAGATGTCCATGATGGGGAGCTTGAAGTATTTCCTTGGATTTCAAATCGAGCAATTTGCCGAAGGAACCTTCATCTCTCAAACAAAGTACATTCAAGACATGCTCGTGAAGTTTCGTATGAAGGATGCCAACCCATGCAAGACACCCATGCCAACCAAGGGCTATCTAGATCAAAACCTTTCTGGTATTCCATTTGATGCTACTCTTTATCGTTCTATGATTGGGTCATTGCTTTACCTTTGTGCATCTAGACCGGATATCATGCTTAGCGTAGGAATGTGCGCAAGATATCAAGCCTCTCCCATGGAGAGTCATCATTTGGCGGTTAAGCGCATTCTTAGATACCTTGTTCATACTCCTTTGTTGGGCCTTTGGTACCCCAAGGAAGCCAAGTTTGATCTCTTGGGGTACACCGATGCGGATTGGGCCGGAGATAAGGTGGATCGGAAGTCAACATCCGGTTCAAGCCAATTTCTTGGGCGCTCATTGGTAAGTTGGCATTCCAAGAAGCAAAATTGTGTCTCCCTATCCACCGCTGAAGCCGAGTATGTGGCCGCCGCAAGTTGTGCTACTCAAGTTCTATGGATGAGGCAAACCTTGAAGGATTATGGCATCACCTACAAGAAGGTACCCATCTTATGTGACAATGAAAGTTCTATCAAGATTGCCAACAACCCGTGTCAACATCCTCGCACCAAGCATATTGACATTCGTCATCACTTCATACGGGATCACATTCAAAAGGGTGATATTGTTCTTGCACATGTGGGCACCGACAAGCAACTTGCCGATATTTTCACAAAACCATTGGATGAAGCAAGGTTTTGCCAACTAAGGGGTGAATTTGGTATCTTGGAACGTTATAGCTTCTCGGCCTAGGGGTATCTTGCTCTCATTCATGCACATAACAACTATCTTATCTAGATGTAGGCATATATGTAGGGGGAGACACTCAATAAATGAGTTCTCTCCTTCTACGTGATGCATAAATGGATTCCCACATCAACAATTCGCGTGCTCACCACGGTGAACCCACGTGTAGAGGTTATCGATGGAGTAAGTGTCTTTGAACACAAGGTACATCTTCGCGGTGTCAAAGCACTATACACTCAAACATGAAGGCTTCGGCCACCACCTCTCCTCTGAGAAAGGTTTTCTTTGATCATTCATGTGTGCATCCAGCGCTATGATTGTGTGTGTTTATCTACTTTTGTCCCCTGACATGATTGTTTGAACTTCTAGCGTCACCTAATTCATCATATTTTCGGGCCTATACGTCAACTTCCAGTAGCCTGTCGGAATTCCGTTGGATTTCGGACGTCCGACGCATCGGACGTCCGAAACTCGTCGGATTTCCGACATTCCCTGTTGCCCGCACCTGGGTCTCCGGCCTGTCCAGCCTGCTCAGAATCAGCCCTCTTCGGAAATCCGTTGGGTTTGTCGGACGTCCGAAACGCGTCGGACGTCCGAAGTGGGCTGCCCTATATATACTGGGCGTCGGGCCGAGGGGGCAGTTTTCCTTCCCCTCGGCCGTTCCCCACTGGATCCCCCCGTGCGCCTCCATCGCCTGACGCCGCCGCTGGCCGCCCCGGCCTCCCTGGTGCTCCTTTCCCCCGTATCTCCTCCCCCGCAGTACCTCTCGTCCTGATCTACCTTTCCATCTGATTGGTTTTTGCCATTTTTGCCCGTTTCTTGCCTCATTCTTGCATCTCCTTCCTTTAGGGATTCGCAATGTGATACGTCCAAAACGTATCTATAATTTTTGCTTGCTCCATGCATGTTTTGTGTGATATTGCTATGATCTAGATACACTTTCATATACTTTTGATCATATTTGGACTAACCTATTAACTCAGTGCACCCCAGTGCCAGTTCCTGTTTTCTGCTATTTTTCTATTTCAGTTTTCCCCCATATAAAAAGTGCCAGAAAAATTCAGGAAAATTCAGAAAAAAAATCAGCGTGAAGGAAGCTTCGCGAAGAGCCCTGGAGGTGCCAGAGGGGAGCCAGGGGGGCCAGGCGACCACCCCTGGCCGCGCCAGGGGGGCGCCTGGGGCCCCTGGTCCACCTCTGGCTGCCCCCTTCGCCTATTTATTCTCCGTCACGGGGAAACTCCGAAGGGAGAACCCTATTTCGCAAACTCGCCTCTGTTCCGCCGCCGCCGCGCTTCCGAGATCGGGAGCACCAGAAGACCTCTTCCCGGCACCCTGCCGGAGGGAGGATTGACCTCCGGGAGTCTCCTCTCCACCATGGATGCTCCCCGGATGTCTCGTGAGTAGTTTTCCTTGGACCATGGGTCCGTGATCAGTAGCTATGTGATGTTCTCCTCCCCTCTTTGATCTTCATTGTTTAGACCTCGTGAGCTACCCTACACGATCGAGGCACCTTTGTAATATTTCTGCTATTGCTATGCTGAGTTTGATGGGATCTGATGGATTATGAGATTATGTTCAGATTGTGATAGAGTAATATATTTGGTTTTTATCTCTTATATTTTTGTTCCTAAGTAATTCTTGCATGTTCTCCGTTGTTGTTTATTGCTTTGGCCAAGTAGTAGGTAGTGACTCCAAGAGGGAACGTTGTGCTCGATTGTGGGTTCATGCCCCCCGATGACACACTTGAGTGACAGAAACATGAGTCTAGGGGATGTGTTGTTGCCACAAGGGGGAAAACAACGGTGCTTGTAACCGCGGTTACAAGGATTGTTTACTTTACGCAAAGTGCTTTTTAATGCAGTTGTTTGTTGCTTTGGGTTTACACTTTGGGTGGGGCTCGCAACTTAATACCAGCGAGATGTTCTGGATAGATATCTCAAGGTGATGATTAGTAGTAGATGCAGTTGGATTTCGGTCTACTTATTTTGGCGTACTGCCTGTGCTTTTGAACCTCTTCCTTTCTTTTGTAGCATAGTTAGCATTGCGGTGCGTTCATAATCCTGTCAATTGCCCTTCTGTAATTTGTTTACCTTGCATAGCAGTTTTATCGTCTTTTGGGAGAGAGACATCACTAGTGAACATCACGTATCCCGTTCCATATCCTTATTACTGTTTCCACGCTATCTTTACTTTATTGCTTTTACTTGCTATCATTATCCCTTGTGTTTTACCCTTTGTAAACAACAAGACCGGAGAGATTGACAACCTCTCTGAACTTCGTTGGGAACAAAGTTATCTGTGTCTGTGTGCAGGTCCACGTCATTTGCGCCGCTGGCACCTACTTATCATCTCTGGAGTCCTACTGGAGACAAACCTTGGTATCTTCACTGAGGGAAACTTGTTGCTGCGCTACATCTCCACCTTCCACTTGGGGTAACCAACGAAGGGCGAGAAGCCATCAAGCGAATTTCTGGCGCCGTTGCCGGGGACTCCGAGTGCTAAGATAGCGGAGTTGCACACTACCCTTTACCTTTGTTTTTTAGTCTTGTTAGTTTATCTTTCAGTTTTTATCTTTGTGTCTTTTATAAAAAACTACAAAAAAAATTATTTATCTTGTTGTTAGTAGTCCTCCTTGTTTAGATGAACATGTTAGGGCTAGGTTCTTTGCGGGAATCGGAAGTTCTCGATTTCCGTCAAAGAGATGGAGAAAATATGAAGAAGGCATGGGACAGAATCTCTGAAGCACATAAAAGAATTATGCCTTGGATACCTATAAAAATTGTGCTTAGAAATTTTTACCATGGTCTTTTTAAGTGGTGTAAACACTCTCTTGACATTATAGCTGAAGGAGATTTTCTAGAGTGTGATGAAGATAGGGCTCTTGATATTTTGCATAGTCTATCTAGTTATTTTGTTTATGATCGTAGTATTGATACTGTCATAGATAGACTTGCCACTATTGAAAAAATATTGGATGCTCTAGACTTGAGTAAAGTAGAGGAACTTAAGTCCAACAAGAAAGAAATGTTGGAGATAGATGATGATTGGGATCCCTTTGTTAGGATTAGCATCTCTAAACAAGACTTCCTTGCTCTTTGTGATATTGGATCCACAGTTTTTACTATGCCAAAAATAGTTTATGATTCTTTGAAACTAGATATGGATATATTATCATCTTATCATGAACATTCTAACGGAGATATTTCAGAGATTAAAGGAAAGGTAAAATAAGTCCAAGTTGCATTCCTTCATAGGACTGCACCAATGAATTTCTTCATCATGGAGCCAAACCAAAGTAACATTGTGCTCGGAAGAGACTTCCTCCGTGCTATGAAAGGCTTCATTGATATTGGTAATCAGCACATACGCTTACGCAGTATGGCGAAAGACAAGTATCTCTTTCCTAGTAAGAAGAAGAATGAGCTTATTGAAAATCAATTTGAAGGTTTTTATGACCCTAATCTTGGATACCCTTGATTCTTCTTTTGCTTCATGCCTAGCTTAAAGGCATAAAAGAAAGCACTTTCGGGAGGCATCCCGCAACGAATTTAGGTTTTTTCTTTTTGATTTTGTTGTGTCTTGATGATTCTTACTACTGTAGAAAAATCATTGTATCTTTATTTTTCAGCTTTGTGCCAAGTTATAGCCTCTTACGGCAAGGGAAATAAAAGTTGTGACATGCTGTCCAGAAAACAGATTCTGTCCTCGTGACCAGAAAAATTCCAGAAAAATCCCAGTTCATCTTTTTGAGCTGAAATGTTTACACAGTATGCTCTATACAATTACGTACCTTCCGTATGTTCTGAGTTTTTTTATTTGAGTTGCAGAAGTGCCCCTAAAAAATTCTTTACTACCTGCTGTTCTGTTTTTCACAGATTCTGCCACGTTTTCTCTCTCCTTACTTTTGCAAAACCTTAAGCTTGCTTTTTCTTTGCAAAAACTTTTTGGAACTCTTGAGAAACATTAACTCTTCAAGATTATCTTTATATCCAGTGGGGAAAAATTATTTATTAAGGGTACTAACCTCTCTAATCAGCTTATGATGAGTTATGTATGAAGGGAGTTTTCAAGTGTGCGATGGAAGATGATGAAAGAAGATCCAGGAGTGTCAAGCGCTCAAGCTTGGGGATGCCCCCATGCATCCCCAACAAATATTCAAGGAGACTCAAGCATCTAAGCTTGGGGATGCCCCCGTGCATCCCCTTCTCCATCAACAATCATCAGTTCGTCCTTCGTCTCACTATATTTTTATCACTTCATGCGTTATGTGCTATGCTTGGAGCGTCTCGCTCTTAGGTTTTGTTTTTAGTTTTCTTTAGCTTTGCTTGCTGTTCATAACAAGTTAGATCCCTTCTTACTTTGTGTGGGAGAGAAACACGCTCCACTTTCAAAATTTAGAACACATCATAGGATTCTTCATGCCTATCTTTCTGCTGTTGTGTGTTCTTTATCTTTTCATAGCTACTGCCATGTTTAGTTTTAGTTTTAGTTTGTCTTTAGCAAGAGCCTTGGCTTTTGTTTAGTTTGTTGTTGGAACTCTTTTTAGTTTTCATGTTTATCTTGTTAAAGAGAGTTGGTTGTTGCACTGAGTTGTGTCTTGTCTTGAAAGTAGGTAATTGAGGTTGCTATTTTCTTCTAGTAGTAACTTGCAATAGTTTTGAGGTATTGATGTGAGTAATGTTTAAAATTGTGGTGTCCAGATCTCTTGCCTATTAGTGATAGATGTCGTATTTTGGGCAATCCGTGTTTATTTTTCAAAACCTACAAAACTAGTTGAGAACTCTAGCTACTAGATGGATCACTACTCGTTGGAGGGATCGAATATTAGAGTACACTCACGTACCATGAGTGGAGGATGCGCAAGGATAACCAAACCCCCATACACTCCTCCTCGGGGTACTTGTCTCTTTGTGAACCTCCTTATTAGATTGAGAGTTACCGATAATAAGTACATGAGTTCTTCAGACTAATGTAAGTATTGAAAGTTGACACTTCCACCTTCCCATATTTTGCTAGCCTCTTCCGTGTCGTGCATTGCCTTCTTCTCACTCCTAGAGTTGGTGTCCACCTTCGCCGGTACATCCAAACCCTTGGCATGATACGCTCTGTCATCATAAGCCTCCTTATATCTTTCCTCAAAACAGCCACCATACCTACCTATCAAGGCATTTCCATAGCCTTTCCGAGTTACATTGCTATGCAACATCCACCTCTTCATGACTTGATCTTCATGTCATACATGTTCCTGCTACACTGGCAGCGACATACCTTGCATACATCATGTTAGTTACATCTTCTTTATGATTTTGAGTACCTTGTAAAGTGTGAAAGATCTCCTTTACCTTCTTGTAAATTAGAGTGTTGCCCTTAAGTGAGGAAAAGATCCCAAAGTGGGCACATTAGAAGATCCCAAAGAGGACAAATGAGAGTTAAATAGAAAGAGCCATTGAGGCCACCAAAAAAATACAAAAAAATAGAAAAAAGAGAAAAAGAAATAAAAAAAGAGAAAGGGGCAACACTACTATCCTTTTGAGAGATCCACACTAGTACTCCCTTTATATCCTTGTACTCCATAGAGATGATCTTCATGCATATAGCTATGTGGGGACCTTCACACTATAGAACTTGGCTTGCATATTCCAAGGATGAGCCTCCTCAAACGAGCTCTAGGTCTTCATGAGCGAGCAAGTTAGATGCACCCCCCACTAGTTCCATTGGAGAGCTTCTTAGCTCGTATGTTCATCCGTTGCATGGAAATCCCTACTCCTCACATCATCTCTATCATTTGGCATCTCTTGCCTATGATTGTCCTCATTGATGTGAGCCTTTCACACCTTTTTTTCTTCCTCCTCCACATATTTCTCTCTTTGCCATCCTAAGTGTCAACTCTCGTGCTTACACTCATCCATTGCATGAGTGCTCAAAATATTGAAAAAGGAGTGGATCAAATTGACTTGTACCTGGCTAGTGGTCTGGGGACGAGTCAAGATAAGATTCCAAAGAGGACCAAGTGTGAAACTTTAGTAGATTGAGTTCTCAACACAAAAATACTTTTTTCTCGTATTCCCTCTCCCCCTTCTTGCATGCAAACACCATTTGGAGACATTCGAGTCACGGACAGCGAGAGCTCTTGCACCTAATGTTCTTTTGTTACTTATTTCAATGCTAATATAGACTCTTGCATGTTATGACTTGAATTGAATCTCTAACCTTGATTGCTTTACTTTTCAAAGTTCTTTTATGGTTGCTAGCATGTCCCCACAGAAATTATGTTGTTATCATTTACCTACTCGAGGACGAGCAGGAATTAAGCTTGGGGATGTTGATACATCCAAAACGTATCTATAATTTCTGCTTGCTCCATGCATGTTTTGTGTGATATTGCTATGATGTAGATACACTTCATATACTTTTGATCATATTTGGACTAACCTATTAACTCAGTGCACCCCAGTGCCAGTTCCTGTTTTCTGCTGTTTTTCTATTTCAGTTTTCCCCCATACAAAAAGTGCCAGAAAAATTCGGGAAAATTCAGATAAAAAATCAGCGTGAAGGAAGCTTCGCGAAGAGCCCTGGAGGTGCCAGAGGGGAGCCAGGGGGGCCAGGTGGCCACCCCTGGCCCCGCCAGGGGGGCGCCTGGGGCCCCTGGTCCACCTCTGGCTGCCCCCCTTCACCTATTTATTCTCCGTCACGGGGAAACTCCGAAGGGAGAACCCTATTTCGCAAACTCGCCTCTGTTCCGCCGCCGCCGCGCTTCCGAGATCGGGAGCACCAGAAGACCTCTTCCCGGCACCCTGCCGGAGGGAGGATTGACCTCCGGGAGACTCCTCTCCACCATGGATGCTCCCCGGATGTCTCGTGAGTAGTTTTCCTTGGACCATGGGTCCGTGATCAGTAGCTATGTGATGTTCTCCTCCCCTCTTTGATCTTCATTGTTTAGACCTCGTGAGCTGCCCTACATGATCGAGGCACCTTTGTAATATTTCTGTTGTTGCTATGCTGAGTTTGATGGGATCTGATGGATTATGAGATTATGTTTAGATTGTGATAGAGTAATATACTTGGTTTTTATCTCTTATATTTTTTTTCCTAAGTAATTCTTGCATGTTCTCCGTTGCTGTTTATTGCTTTGGCCAAGTAGTAGGTAGTGACTCCAAGAGGGAACGTTGTGCTCGATTGTGGGTTCATGCCCCCCGATGACACGCTTGAGTGACAGAAACATGAGTCTAGGGGATGTGTTGTTGCCACAAGGGGGAAAACAACGGTGCTTGTAACCACGGTTACAAGGATTGTTTACTTTACGCAAAGTGCTTTTTAATGCAGTTGTCTGTTGCTTTGGGTTTACACTTTGGGTGGGGCTCGCAACTTAATACCAGCGAGATGTTCTGGATAGATATCTCAAGGTGATGATTAGTAGTAGATGATGTTGGATTTCGGTCTACTTATTTTGGCGTACTACCTGTGCTTTTGAACCTCTTCCTTTCTTTTGTAGCATAGTTAGCATTGCGGTGCGTTCATAATCCTGTCAATTGCCCTTCTGTAATTTGTTTACCTCGCATAGCAGTTTTATCGTCTTTTGGGAGAGAGACATCACTAGTGAACATCACGTATCCCGGTCCATATCCTTATTACTGTTTCCACGTTATCTTTACTTTATTGCTTTTACTTGCTATCATTATCCCTTGTGTTTTACCCTTTGTAAACAACAAGACCGGAGAGATTGACAACCTATCTAAACTTCGTTGGAAAAAAATTTATCTATGTCTGTGTGCAGGTCCACGTCAGTTGCGCCGCTGGCACCTACTTATCATCTCTGGAGTCCTACTGGAGACAAACCTTGGTATCTTCACCGAGGGAAACTTGCTGCTGCGCTACATCTCCACCTTCCACTTGGGGTAACCAACGAAGGGCGAGAAGCCATCACAATGGTGAGGACAAAGACTTGCGGTCGCACGAATCGTGAGGCCTCCGGTTCTCGTGGTATGCGTTGTCCTAGCTTTCTCTCCTTCGTGTGTCTTCCTTTGTTGGCTAGGGTTCCGTACTCATATTCCTCGTATATGGCTAGGTGGTTCCGGGGATGAGCCGCCTCGTCTTCGTCACCGCATGAAGCATCCTACGTACACGGAACCCTCCTCGGACAGTGAGCACACTCCTAGCGAGGAGGATAGCCCCTATGCTTCTAAGTTTGAGGCTGATGAGGATATTGTTGTTGAAGAAGATGATCCCCCAGTGGTGACTCGCCCCTCCAAACTTGGGGTGTGTCGCCCGACTAAGGGATCCTCATCGGCGTCTGGTGCTCGTGCTGGTGCTGATCCTGATGATGCGCCTCCTATACCGATACATATCTCAACTAAGCCGGTGGTTGCCACTGGACGTATGATGGCAGACTACTCGAAGATCTCTTTGGACGCCTACCGCAAGCTTCGCTGTGTTAATCAGTTTGAGGCTCCTCAAGATTGTCTGGACAGCAGGTTCCGGACCAATGGGCAGGCCGATATATTCACGTCAGTTGCAGTTCGTCAGGAACTTGCCAACTCCCATGCCAGCATCCCCCTTGACTTCATCCGGGAGAATCCGGACAAATTTCCCGGTGTGATGGATCTTATTGACTCTGTGGGGCTCGGTCCAGTGTTCAGCTTTCGGCGTGACTAGAACACTGCTGCGATCCTTCAGTTCTATTCCACCTTCTACTTTCACACCAATCACCGGGAGATCTCATGGATGACTGGGGAGCAGCAGTGCACAGCCACATTTGCTCAGTTTCAGAGGGCTCTGCACATTCACTCCTCTGGAGTCCGGATTCATGCCTCTACCAAGGAGAAGCCCAAGGGGATCAATGATTGTCTGTGTTTTATTAAGTCTGGGATTCGTGGTGATGACACCTACAGGAAGGCCAATGACATATCCATTTGGAAGCATCCCTATAGGTTCCTCTACCAGTGCATCCTCCGGACTCTATATCCCAAGTCTGGTGACAAGACTCATTGCATCAGCTCGGTTTTCCTACTGGACCGAAGTGGGAGGATTTCTTCTCTGGAGACCCTGGCGCCAGTGGCAGTGGGACTCACTAGTTTCGTCAGCGCGTGTGCCTCTTTTTGGTCCTTGATGCCAAAGGGGGAGAGTCATATGTCATATGTGTGTTTACTTTTGGTGTCTAGGTGTTCGAGACTCTATTATGTCGTTATGTGGGATCTGGTGTGTGTAAGACCTTTATGTGTGATTGTCATGTGTACTCTGTGTTAATGCATTGTGTACTTTGTGTTACGCATGGTGTTGCTCTTGCGTTTGGCTGGCTTGTGGCATTATTGGTCTATTATGTTTTGGTGCAATCTAATATTTCATCTCCATAATCAATGATTGCTTGCCTTGATATCATGTATTGTGACTCGCTCCAAAATGTGTGCATCTTGTGTAAAAGTAGAGAATCTTATATGCACACATTAAGGGGGAGCTCATTGTAAAACTTGCTCCCACCAAAAGCATATTGTTGAACGATTTTGGGGAGCTATATGTATGTTGTCATCAACTACCAAAAAGGGGGAGATTGAAAGTGCTATCTTTCCCTTAATTATATTTTGATGTTGATGACAATGTACATATAGAGGACTAATCATGTGTGCCAAGTATATCTCAGGTTTTAGTCCTCGGTGCGTTGTGTTGGTGGATCAAGGACCATCTAGTCATGTCGATATGCTCAAGATATGGATCCAATCTATGTTAAAGTGTAAGCTTTTCGGTTTATCTTGAGTATAGGGATCCTCGCACTATTAAGAGGGGATCAGTGGGTTTGTGTTTAAGATTTGCTCAAAGCTAATTAAAACAAAAACATCTCGACACAAAAGTGGAGCCCAAAAGTAAAAATATGATCACTGCTTTCGGGCGTCCGACGAGTTTCGGACGTCCGACATTTCAAAGTTTCGGACGTCCGACACTCATCGGACGTCCGACATCTCGTATTTTGGTTATCGTAGGAAAGTTCAGTAGACATGCAAAAATGTTGGGCTTCCGACATGTTTCGGACGTCCGATCCATCGGACGTCCGAACTCTGTCGGACTTCCGATGTGCTACTGATCTTTTTCTTGCAATGTTCGTTGCTGCACACAGATATTACACTTCGGACGTCCGACCTGGCTCGGACATCCGACATGTGAACTTTTGGACGTTCGATACCTGACGGACGTTCGACACTTACACAGCATTAATGTCCCAACGGCCATTTCGTCCCTTGGGCTATAAATACCCCCTCACTCCCACTTGTGAGGGTTGACCACTTCATTTAGAATCCCCCAAGAACACAAGTGCTCCCTCTCACTCTCGCCCTCACCAAATCTCAGATCCCAGAGAGTTCCTTGAGAGTTCTTGACGGATCTTTCACCCAGTGATAGATTCGCCCCTTCCCCATCTTCCAACCAAAGGAAATCGCGTTTTGAGCAAGTCTTGAGCATTTCCCCATTGATCTTGTTACTCTTGGAGGTTGGAGACTCCTAGGCGGGTAGGAGTTCTTCGGAGAGGAATCGACCATTGTGATTACCCCCGATGAGTTTGTGAGGGTTTGGTGACCACCTTTAAGGTCAACCGATAGTGGTTGGGAATCGCCTTCGTGGTGATATCTCAAGGGGAATAGAGTGAGCCTTCGTGGCGTTGGTGTGCCTTCGTGGTTTCACCCACTCTCTCTGAACGAGTAGCTTCCCTCCAAGGAAGTGAACATCGGGATACATCGTTGTCTCCGCGTCATTCGGTTATCCCTACTCTTTTCCCTTACTACTTGTACTACCGTATTATTTGCACCTCACTTGCTTTTGTTTATTGTGCTTATTGTTTATCTTGTCTTTGCTAAATAGACCTTGCAATTGTTAGGCACACCTTTGTTTTCCGCATTATTGCCTAAAAATTGCTAAGTAGTGATAAAATTGGTAATAAGACCTATTCACCCCCCCTCTAGGTCTATCTCGATCCTTTCAAATGTATCATAACAACACCTCAAAACTATTGCAAGTTACTACTAAACTTAGCTTAGCAACTTGATTACCTACTCAAAGCAAGATACACACCTAGTGCAACAAGGCGAACTCTCTAAACAAGATAAACATGAAACTCAAGAGAGTCCCAAAATTCTATTTCTTAGCTCTTAGAAAGAAAATAAACATGAAAATGAAGACCTAAACATGGAAGCAGCTAGTAACAAATATTGAACACTCAAAAACATGGAAGTTGCAAACTATGAGCATTTTAGGAAAAAGTGGATCGTGTTTCTCTCCCAAACAAGGCATGCTAGGGTCCAACTAGTTATGAATGGAAAACTAAACTAAATGAAATAAAGAAAAACTGAAAAGTAAAGAGCAAGACGCCACTAAACTATATTAAACCATGTTGATGTCTAGGACCTTGTTGATGTTCATGGGTGTGCTAAAATTTTCAACATTTTTTTGAAACTTTCTCGATGGGACCATTAGCATATTTTGAACTTTTTTAAAAAATTGAAAAAAATATATTTTATTTTATTTTTTAATGTTACTAGCTAAACTTTTCAACATTTTCTTTAAACTTCTCGATCGGTCCTCTAGCCTATTTTGAATTAAAAAAATTAAAAAAAATCAAAAAAAATCGGTTACTAGTGGCACATTTGCGCCACTACTAAGTTCAAAAAAAATTGTCTCCAAATCTTCAAATACCCGTAACGGAGAATTTGGGTATAACTTTTCGAGTAGATGATTTTTCATATATAAAACATTTTCATCGGAGTTCGTATGCAAAAGTTAAAGCCATTTTACGGATTCTCGAGAGATTTTGCAAAAAAAGTCAAAATTCATGTTTCTAAATTTTCCTAATAACTAGACCACATATTACATGGGAATCTTATTTTTTTAACATTTCTATCATTTTATTTTAAAAAAATTCAAACTGAAAAGGCGGTCCACCGGGGGGTGTATTTGTGTATTGGAAATTTACCGCCACATTTTTAGGTTAGTAGTGGCGTATATGCAAGATGCGCCACCCCTAAGCCCTTATGGGTGGCGCATTCTGGATGCACCACTAATAATTCCTTAGGGCTGGCGCATTTCCAGAATGCGCCACCCAAAAGCTCTTAGGGGTGGCGTATTTCCAAAATGCGTCACCTATAAGGTTCTTAGGGGTGGCGCATTTCACCAAATGCGCCACGTATAAGAGGATCCAGGGTTGTCCCACTCTTAGGGGTGGCGCATTTTTGAAAATGCGCCACCTATAAGAGATTATAGGTGGCGCATTTTTAACCAGTGCGCCATCCCTTACAACATAGTGACGCATTACATAAAAATGCACCACTAATAAGGTTCCATGTATAGCTATTTCTCTAGTAGTGTGTCACAACTTTTGGTTCACTTATCAACACAGGCTAAAACTTGGCACAAAACTTGAAAATAAAGATACAATGATGTTGCTACAGTAGTAACAAGCATCAAGACGCACTAAAACTGAAAGTAAAAAACATTTTGGATTGCCTCCCAATAAGCGATTTCTTTTACGCCTTTTTGCTAGGCAAGAAGCAAAAAGATCAAGTTGCGTCAATTGAACCAACATCAAGATCATCAAAAGTTCTTCAATAACACAACTAGTCTTTTTAAAAGTACTTTCTAAAAAAGGTATAGTAATAAGACTTCTAGGAATAAAAGTAAAGGTAATGAGACAACAGGAGGAACTCCCACTAGATTTTCAATATATTAAGAGCCTCCCAGATGGGGGCTTCCAAGAAGTTACCATTTATTGTTGTCTCTAATATAAATATATTCCAATAAGAAATACCAACATACTTTTGAGAATCATTAATCCTATACCAAGCATCTTTCAAACTCTCCCCACCTCTTTGTTCGAAGGTGATGACTTCTGCCTCTGGTGCAACACCAAAGGTAAAAGAACTAGACATATTGACTTAATAAAAGGAACAAACTAAGAACAAGGTAAAGAATTTTTTTTGTATTTTGGATATAAGACACACAAGCAAAGATAAAAACTGTAAAATAACTAACAAGACTAAAAAGCAAAGATAAAGGGGAGTGTGCAACTCCCCTATCTTGGAAACCCCGGAAACAGCGCCAGGAATTTGCTTGATGGGTGTAGATAACACCTCCTCATTGGTTACCCCAAGTGGAAGGTTATGATGTAGATAGCAGAAAATTTCCCTTGGTGAAAATACCATGGTTATCAATCCAGTAGGATTCCAGAGACGACAAGTAGGTGGCAACAGCGCCAGAAATTGCTTGGTGGCTAAGTTGACGTGGACCTGCACACAATAACACAAATAATTTTGCTCCCAATGATTACAGAGAGGTTGTCAATCTCTCTGGGCCTTGTTTTTACAAAGGGTCAAACACAAAGGGGAAATAATAATGCAACTGAAAGGAAAAGTAAAACAGTAAATGTAAACAGTGTAAACTATGATGTGAAAATGAACCTAGGTACCATGACTTTCACTAGTAGTGTCTCTCTCCCAAAAGATGGTAAACAACTATGAAAGGAGAACAAATTAAGTTGGGCAATTGAAAGGATTATAAACGCACCGCAATGCTAATTATGCAACTCAAAAAGTAAAGGCTCAATCATATGGGCATTACACCAAGACAAGTAGATCATTTATTCTTTAGCATCTACTCACTAATCATCCACCTTGAGATATCTATCCAGAACATCTCGCTGGTATTGAGTTGCGAACCCCAACTAAGGTTGTAACCTCAAAGCAACGGACAACTTCCTTAACACTCTATGCATAATGTAAGCAATCCACATGACATGCAGTCATAAGCACCGTTGTTTTACCCCTAATGGCAACAACATATTCCCTAGTCTCATGTTTCTGTCACTCAAGCTAGAGATCGGGAGGCATGAACCCATCATCTAGCATAACGCTCCCTCTTGGAGTTGCAATCTACTTCTTGGTGATACGTCCCAAACGTATCTATAATTTTTTGCTTGTTCCATGCTCATTTGGGTAACATTGCAATGTGTTTTGGTACACTTTCATACCTTTTTACACATATTTGGACTAACCTACTAACTCGGTGCACCCAGTGCCAGTTTTTGTCTTCTAATGTCTGTGAATTGCAGGTTTATACCCATATTTACAGTGCCCAAAAAATTCCAAGAAACATATATAAAAAATCAACGTAACGGAAGCCTCCAGAAGCCCGAAGGTGAGCCGGAGGGGGGACACCCCCCTCCCAGTCGGCCACCTGGAGCGGCCAGGGGTGGGGTCGCGTCCATAGGCCTCCTGGGAGTAGGACACCTCCCCTGGTGCCCCCCTTCGGCCTATATTTACTTCCCGATGCAAAAAACACTGAAAAGAGTCCCCGCATCGCGATTTTCACCACTGTTCCGCCGTCGTCGCGATCCCGAGATCGGTACCGCCAGAAGACCTCGTCCCGGCACCCTGCCGGAGGGAGGATTGATCTCCGGGAGCTTCTCCACCACCATCAGCACTTCCCGGATGTGCCGTGAGTAGTCCCCCTTGGACCCGTGGTCCATGACCAGTAGCTATGTGATGTCTTCTCTCCAATCTTGTGCTTCAATTCTTAGCCCTTGTGAGCTGACCTACATGATCAAGGCACTTTAATATTTCTGTTGTTGCTCTTCTGTGTTTGCTAGGATCCGATGGATTATGAGATTATGTTCAGATTGTGATGAGCTATATATTTGGATCTCCTTTTAATGTAGTTTTCTATTGCTTTGGGTTTACACTTTGGGTGCGCCTCGCAACTTAATTCCAGCGAGATGTTTTGGATAGATATCTCAAGGTGGATGATTAGTGAGCAGATGATGATGCCTAAACGGTCTACTTGTATTGGTGTACTGCATATACTTTTGAGCCTCTAACTTTCTTGTGGCATAATTAGCATTGCGGTGCGTTTATAATTCTATCAATTTCCCAGCTATAATTTGTCCACCCAGCTTAGCTGTTTTATCGTCTTTTGGGAGAGAGACATCACTAGTGAACATCATGGGACCCTGGTCCATATTTACACCATTGTTTACACATCAACTCTTTACTGCTTTATTTCCTTTCTGTTGCAATCACCGTCACTATTTCCACCGTGCGTTTGATCTTTTGTCAATGACAAGTACATAGAGATTGACAACCTCTATGAACTCGTTGGGAGAAAAGTTATTTGTTTCTGTGTGCAGGTCCACGTCAACCTCGAACCAATTCGGCAACTTAATCTCTAGCGACGTTGGCACCTACTTGAAGAATTCAAAATCCACCGGAGACAAACCTTGGTATCTTCACCGAGGAAAATTTGCTGCTATCTACAACATAACCTTCCACTTGGGGTAACCAACGACAAGGTGTTATCTACACCAATCAAGCATAATTTCTGGCGCCGTTGCCGGGGACTCCAATCTTCAATATAGGGGACTTGCACACTACGTTTCACCTTTGCTTTTTAGTCTTTTTAGTTTAATTTCTAGTTTTTGCTTTAGAGTCTTATACAAAAAACCACAAAAAAATTAGTTACTTTCCCCTTGCTTGCTGCTACTATAGGTTCCACTGAAAACACCAAGTTGTGTGACTTCACTAGTCAAAACAATAATGACTTTATTAGCACTCTTATTGCTCCACCTTTCACTTCAACACCTTCATATGAAATTAAACCTGCTTTGTTGAATCTTGTTATGAAAGAACAATTCTCCGGTGCTGGAGATGATGCTGCTTTGCACTTAAATAATTTTGTTGAGCTTTGTGATATGCAAAAGTACAAAGAAGTAGAGGGTGACACTGTTAAACTTAAGTTTTTTTCCTTCTCCTTAAGAGGACGATCTAAGGAGTGGCTTCAATCCTTGCCTAGACAGAGCATAGATTCTTGGGATAACTGCAAGGATGCTTTTATTTGGAAGTACTACCCACCTGCTAAAATTATCCACTTGAGAAGTAACATTATGAAGTTTAGAAAACTGGATAATGAACATGTTGCCCAAGCTTGGGAACGTATGAAGTCTCTTGTTAAGAATTTCCCTTCACATGGTTTGACTACTTGGATGGTTATCCAGACTTTCTATGCAGGATTAAACTTTACCTCGCGGAATCTGTTGGACTCGGCCGCGGGAGGAACCTTCATGGGAACCACACTTGGTGCTACCACGAAGCTATTGGACGATATGATGACAAATTATTCTCAATGGCACACCGAAATATCTCCAACAGGTAGTAAGGTAAACTCTGTTGAGTAGATCTCCTCTTTAAATGAAAAGGTTGATGTGATCATGTCTTTACTTACTAAGCAAGATCCTATTGATCATCATGACGTTCCTTTAAATTCTTTGGTTGCTCAAGAAAGAGAGCAAGTAGATGTTAATTTTATTTTTAGGAACACTTCAATAATAATGCTTATAGGAGTAATTTTGGTAGCAACAATCTTAGACCGTTCCCATCCAACAACTATGGGAACAACAACTCTTATAATTACACTCCTAATGATAGAAGAATGCCTAGTTATGAGAAACTTTTAGAAATAGAGAAGGCTAAAAAGAATTACATGCACACTAAATATGAACAAAATAAATCCTTCTCTAGACAATTAGATGAGCATTCTTCTATTTTGAAAAACATTGGAAGACAAATTGAGAGCCTGGACAATGATATTTCTAATCTCCAGACTAGACTCACCACCACGGAAACCCAAGTTTCCAATATGTCTCACACCCGGGCTACTTTGATAAATCAAATGGTAGCCAAACCCAAAGTGGTTTCACCTCTAGAAAAGGAAGATAGGATTAAGAGCCTTCCTACACACACCACTATTGCTACTATACAAGTTGTTGAGGATCTCAAAACTTTTAGCACCCATCACATCCCTAGTCCACCTAATGGACCTATCAATGGTGATGCTAATACCTCAACTTTAGGACAAGAAGGTCCCATGAATTTAGAGTCTACCAAGAGAATGAGCTTAGATGACATCACCACCACTTTAATTAATGGTAGTGATCTTGATTTTGACAATTGTACTCTTTCTGAAGTTATCACTTTTTTGCAAAGAATGGCTAAAGACCCCCACACTAGTTCACGCAATATTGCCTTCACCGAGCATATTACTAATGCTCTTATCAAAGCTAGGGAGGATAAACTTAAGTTAGAGGTTTCTATTCCTATAAAACTAGAAGATGGTTGGTATCCTATGGTCAAAATCAAATTGAATAATTTCTCTTGCTTTGCTTTATGTGATGTTGGAGCTAGTGCCTCCGTTTTACCCAAAAGAATCTATGATATGCTTGAATTGAAACCTTTTGATCCATGTTCTTTTGGTGTTCGTCTTGTTGATTCTTCCGCAAAGAAACATTTAGGAAGGATTGATGATGTTCTTATTGTTGTCAATGATAATTATGTTCCCATTGATTTTCTTGTCATGGACATTGAGTGTTATCCCTCATGTCCAATTATTTTGGGAGGTCCTTTTCTCCGCACCGTTGGTGCTATCATTGATGATGAAAGAAGCTACTATTAGGTTACAATTCCCCCTCAAAAAGGTAATGAAACACTTCCTCGAAAGAAGATTAATTTACCTTATGAGTCCGTTACACGGGCAAGTTATTCTTTTGGAGTTGATAAAATTTTATCTTTTTGCATCATGCCTAGCTAAAAGGCATAAAAGAAAGCGCTTATGGGGAGGCAACCCAAAAAAAATTTACTTTCAGTTTTAGTGGTCTTGATACTTGTTACTACTGTAGCAACATCATTGTATCTTTATTTTCAAGTTTTGTGCCAAGTTTTAGCCTCCGATTGCAAGAAAGTTCAAAAGTTGTGACATGTTGTCTAGAAACAGATTTTGTCTGATTGACGGAAAAATTCACCATAAATCACCAGATCATCTTTAATCTGGCGTCTATTCTGATTTTTTTGATTTGAGTTGCAGAAGTGCCCCGAAAAAAATATTTATTACCTGCTGGTCTATTTTTCACAGATTCTTCCACGTTTTGCATTTTCTTTGTTTTGAAAATCTTAAGATTGCTTTTTCTTTGCAATTTTTTTTTAAAATCTTGAGAAACAGTAGCTCTTCATGAAAACTTTATTTCCAATGGAGAAAAAATATTTTTTAAGGGTACTAACAACTCTAATCATCTTATGATGAGTTTCGTATGAAGGGAGTTTTCAAGTATGCGAAAGAAGATGATGAAAGCAGATCCGGGAGTGTCAAACGCTCAAGCTTGGGGATGCCCCCATACACCCCCAAGAAATAACCAAGGAGACTCAAGCGTCTAAGCTTTGGGATGCCCCCGTGCATCCCCTTATCCATCAATAACCATCAGTTCGTCCTTCTCCATGCTATACTTTTATCACTTCATGTGTTATGTGCTATGCTTGGAGCGTCTCACTCTTTACTTTTTAGTTTTTCTTAGTTTTGCTTGTTGTTCATAACAAGTTGGGCTCTAGACTTCATTTTTTGGGAGAGAAACATGCTCCACTTCACCCTAGAACACAACACAGGATTTCATGCTTATCCTTTTTGTGTGTTCTTTATCTTTTCATAGCTGTTGTCATGCCTAGCTCCTAGTTTTCATGATTATCTTTTTAAGAGCTTTTATTTAGGTTGTTTATTTTGGAACTCTCTTTAGTTTTCATGCTTATCTTGTTTAGAGAGTTGGTATGTTGCACTGAATTGTGTGTCTTGCATGAGTAGGTAATTGAGGTTGCTATTATAAGTGTTTAGTAACTTGCAATAGCTTTGAGGTATTGATTTGAGTATTGTTTGGACTTTTGGTGCCAAGAGCTTGAGCCTATTAGTGATCGGTGTCATTTTTTGGGAAATCTGTGCTTATTTTTGAAAACTACAAAAAAATAGTTGAGAACTCTAGCTACTAGATGGATCGCTAACCTCTAGAGGGGTTGGAATATATATAGTACCCTCACGTATCATGGGTCGAGGGTGCTCAAAGATAACAAAAACCCCATACACTCCTCCTCAGGGTACTTGTCTCTTTGTGTACCTCCTGATTAGATAGAGAGTTACCGATAATAAGTGCATGAGTTCTTCGGACTAATGCGAGTATTCGATTGTTGCCACTTCCACCTTCCATATTTTGCTAGCCTCTTCGGTACCGTGCATTGCCCTTTCTTATCTTGAGAGTTGGTGCAAACTGAGCCGGTGCATCCAAACCCTTGGCATGATACGCTCTATCATCAAAAACCTCCTTATATCTTCCTCAAAATAGCCACCATACCTACATATCAAGGCATTTCCATAGCCTTTCCGAGATACATTGCCATGCAACATCCATCATCTCATGACTTTATCTTCATGTCATACATGCTTTTGCTTGATCGTAGAGCCTTGCCCTAATCATTTCTACATGATGCGCTAGTATCATTGCATATCCTGCTACACTGGCAAAGGCATACATTTGCATACATCATGATAGTTTTCAGTTTTCTTTATGTTGAGTACTTCTTGTAAAGTGTGAAGATCTTCTATATTCTTGTAAAATATAGAGTGCGGCCCTTAAAGTGAGGAAAAGATCCCAAAGAGGACAAAATAAAAGATCCCAAAAGAGGACAAATTAAAATATCCCAAAGAGGACAAATGAGAGATAAATAGAAAGAGCCAATGAGGCCATAAAAATACAAAAAATAGAAAAAAGAAATAAAAAGAGAGAAGGGGCAACACTACTATTCCTTTTGAAAGATCCACACCCGTAATCCATAGTCATATGTGTACTCCATAGATATTTTCATATAATTCATACATAACTATGTAGGGATCCTTACACTATAGAACTTGGCTTGCATATTCCAAGGATGTGCCTCCTCAAATGAGCTCTAGGTCTTAATGAGCAAGCAAGTTGGATGCACCCCCACTAGTTCCATTGGAGAGCTTACCTTAGCTCATATGTGCATCTGTTGCATGCAATCCCTACTCCTCACATCATATCTATCATTTGGCTTTCTCTCGCCTATTATTGTCCTCATTGATGTGAGCCTTTCACACATTTTTGTCTTCCTTACCAATCATTTTTCTATTTTCCATCCTAAGTGCCAACATATCTTGCTTGCGCTCACCCATTGCATGAGTGCTCAAACTAGAAAGGGAGAGGACCAGTTTGACTTGTGCCTGACTAGTGGTTTGGGGACGAATCAAAATAAGATTCCGAAGGAGACCAAGTGTGAAGTTTTAGTAGATTGAGTTCTCAATTAAAACTATATAGTATTTTTATGCTCTAAGCCCATCTCCCACTTCTTGGATGCAAACACCATTTGGAGACATTCCAGTCACAGACAGCGAGAGATCTTGCACCTTTATGTTCTTACTTTGCTAGTTTCAATACAAGATACAAACCCTTGCTTGTTATTGTCTTGACTTGATTTGCATATCTTACTTGCTTTACTTTGAAGTTCTTATATGTGTGTTAGCATGTCACCACAAAAATTATTTGTGTTATCATTTACCTACTCGAGGACGAGCAAGAATTAAGGTTGGGGATGTTGATACGCCCCAAACATATCTATAATTTCTTCTTGGTCCATGCTCATTTGGGTAACATTGCTATGTGTTTTGCTACATTTTCATTCCTTTTTACACATATTTGGACTAACCTACTAACTCAGTGCACCCAGTGCCAGTTTCTGTCTGCTGATGTAAGTGAATTGCAGGTTATAACCATATTTGCAGTACCCAAAAAATTCCAAGAAAAATATATAAAAAATCAGCATAACGAAAGCCTCCAGAAGCCCGAAGGAGAGTCGGAGGTGGGACACCCCCCTCCCAGACGGCCACCTGGAGCGGTCAGGGGTGGGGCCGCGTCCACAGGCCGCCTAGGAGGAGGACACCTCCCTTGGTGCCCCCCGCCCCCCTTCGTCCTATATATATTTACTACCCGATGCAGAAACCCTGAAAAGAGACCCCGCATCGTGATTTTCATCTTTGTTCTGCCGCCGCCGCGATCCCGAGATCGGGACCACCAGAAGACCTCGTCCCGGCAACCTACCGGAGGGAGGATTGATCTCTGGGAGCTTCTCCACCACTATGAGCGCTTCCCGGATGTGTCGTGAGAAGTCCCCCTTGGACCATGGGTCCATGACCAATAGCTATATGATGTATTCTCCCCAATCTTGTGCTTCAATTCTTAGCCCTTGTGAGCTGCCCTACATGATCGAGGCACTTATGTAATCTTTCTGTTGTTTCTATGTTATGTTTGCTAGGATCCGATGGATTATGCGATTATGTTCAGATTGTGATGACTTATATATTTGGTTCTCCTTTTATATTTTGTTCTTGAGTAATTATTCCATGTTCTTCGTTGCTTTTTATTGCTTCGGCCAAGTAGTAGATAATAACTCCAAGAGGAAGCGTTATGCTTGATTGTGGGTTCATGCCCCCGATGTCTAGCTTGAGTGACAGAAACATGAGACTAGGGGATGTGTTGTTTCCACGAGGGAGAAAACAACGGTGCTTGTAACCGCGGTTGCAAGGATTGTTTACCTTACAAAAAGTTTGATAATGCAGTTGTCTTTTGCTTTGGGTTTAGACTTTGGGTGGGGCTCGCAACTTAATACCAACGAGATGTTCTAGATAGATATCTCAAGGTGGATGATTAGCGAGTAGATGCTGATGAATTAACGGTCTGCTTGTCTTGTCGTACTTCCCATACTTTTGAGCCTCTAACTTTCTCGTGGCATAATTATCATTGTGGTGCGTTTATAATTCTGTGAATTGCCCAGTTGTAATTTGTTCACCCAGCTTAGTTGTTTTATCGTCTTTTGGTAGAGAGATATCACTAGTGAACATCATGGGACCCCGGTCCATATTTCCACCATTTTTTACACCTCAACTCTTTACTAGTTTATTTCCTTTCAGTTGCAATCACCATCACTATTTCCACCGTGGGTTTGATCCTTTGTAAACGGCAAGGCCAGAGAGATTGACAACCTCTCTGAACTCGTTGGGAGAAAAGTTATTTGTTTCTGTGTGCAGGTCCATGTCAACCTCGAACCAATTTGGAAACTTAATCCCTGGCGCTGTTGGCACCTACTTGAAGAATTCGGAGTCCGCCGGAGACAAACCTTGGTATCTTCACCGAGGGAAATTTGTTGCTATCTACATCATAACCTTCCCCTTTGGGTAACCAACGAAGAGGTGTTATCTACACCCATCACTTGGCCAAAGTAACAAACGGAAATGTAGAACATGCAAGACTACTCAAGAAAAATAATATTAAAAGGGCGAACCAAATATATTACTCTCACAAATCTGAACATAATCTCATAATCCATCGGATCCCAACAAACTCAACATATTAAGATAGGAATTCATTCATAGATGCCTTGATCATGATAGGCATCTCATAAGGGCTAAACATTTAAGCACAGGATTGGAGAGAAGAAATCTACTAGCTACTGATCATGGACCCGTGATCTAAGGGAGACTACTCACGGCGTATCCTAGTGGCAAGAATGGTGGTGGAGGCATCTCCAGAGATCAATTGTCCCTCTGGTAGAGTGTCGGCACTCGAACTTCTGGTGGTCCCTAGATCAGAATCGCGACGGCGGCGGAACAGTGGATTATTTCGCAGAACGGAGACCTCCTCGAGTGTTTCTGGAACCTGAGATAAATATAGGCCAAAGGGGGGCATCGTGGGTGGCCCCCCTGGCCTAGACGATTAGAGGGTGCGCCCCCATGGGCGTGCCGTGGGGCTGCCTGGACAAGGGTGGCCCCCCTCCGGCTCCCCTTTGGGCTTCTGGAGTCTTCCATGATAAAATATTTTTAGGAATTTTTCTGGAATATTCAGAGCACTTTGATTTTTCACCTTTTTCTGCAATGCACGGACAAAAACAGACAAAAATTGGCACTAGGTTAATAGGTTAGTCCAAATAAGTTATAAATGATAAGAAAGTGCATCAAAAGATATAGCAATATTACCAAAAATAAGCATGGAACAAGAAAAAATTACAAATACATTTGGGACGTATCATGTATCCATTCCGAGATACATTCACACGCAACACCCATCTTACTTTACATGACCTGATGTGATTTTGAATCATCATATTGCTTTGCACGATCATACAACCACATGATAGTTGGGCTTTACCCTTGTTCATATTTTCGCTACATGACGCGCTAGATCATTGCACATCCTGCTACACTGGCAGAGGCATACATTTGCATACATCATGATAGTTTTCAGTTTTCTTTATGTTGGGTACTTCTTGTAAAGTGCGAAGATCTTCTATATTCTTGTAAAATATAGTGTGTGGCCCTTAAAGTGAGGAAAAGATCCCAAAGAGGACAAAATAAAACATGCCAAAAGAGGACAAATTAAAAATCCCAAAGAGGACAAATGAGAGATAAATAGAAAGAGCCACTGAGGCCACAAAAATACAAAAAATAAATAAATAAATAAAAAGAGAGAAGGGGAAACACTACTATTCCTTTTGAAAGATCCACACTCGTACTCCATAGTCATATGTGTACTCCATAGATATTTTTATATCATTCATGCATAACTATGTAGGGATCCTTACACTATAGAACTTGGCTTGCATATTCCAAGGATGCGCCTCCTCAAATGAGCTCTAGGTCTTAATGAGCAAGCAAGTTGGATGCACTCCCACTAGTTCCATTGGAGAGCTTACCTTAGCTCATATGTGCATATGTTGCATGCAATCCTACTCCTCACATCATATCTATCATTTAGCTTTCTCTCGCCTATTATTATCCTCATTGATGTGAGAATTTCACTCATTTTTCTCTTCCTTGCCCATCATTTTCTATTTGCCATCCTAAGTGCCAACATATCTTGCTTGCGCTCATCCATTGCATGAGTGCTCAAAGTAGAAAGGGAGAGGACCAGTTTGACTTGTGCCTGACTAGTGGTTTGGGGACGAGTCAAAATAAGATTCCGAAGGAGACCAAGTGTGAAGTTTTAGTAGATTGAGTTCTCAATTAAAAATATATAGTATTTTTATGCTCTAAACCCATCTCCCACTTCTTGCATGCAAACACCATTTGGAGACATTCCAGTCACAGACAGCGAGAGATCTTGCACCTTTATGTTCTTACTTTGCTAGTTTCAATACAAGATACAAACCCTTGATTGTTATTGTCTTGACTTCATTTTCATATCTTACTTGCTTTACTTTGAAGTTCTTATATGTGTGTTAGCATGTCACCACAAAAATTATTTGTGTTATCATTTTCCTACTCGAGGACGAGCAAGAATTAAGGTTGGGGATGTTGATACGTCCCAAACATATCTATAATTTCTTCTTGGTCCATGCTCATTTGGGTAACATTGTTATGTGTTTTGCTACATTTTCATTCCTTTTTACACATATTTGGACTAACCTACTAACTCCGTGCAACCAGTGCGAGTTTCTGTCTGCTGATGTTTGTGAATTGCAGGTTATAACCATATTTGCAGTGCCCAAAAAATTCCAAGAAAAATATATAAAAAATCATCATAACGAAAGCCTCCAGAAGCACGAAGAAGAGTCGGAGGTGGGCCACCCCCCTCACAGGCGGCCACCTGGCGCGGTCAGGGGTGGGGCCGCGCCCACAGGCTGCCTAGGAGGAGGACACCTCCCTCGGTGACCCCACCCCCCCCCCTTCATCCTATATATATTTACTACCCGATGCAGAAACCCTGAAAAGAGACCCCGCATCGCGATTTTCATCTTTGTTCTGCCGCCGCCACGATCCCGAGATCGGGACCACCAGAAGACCTCATCCCGGCAATCTACCGGAGGGAGGATTGATCTCTGGGAGCTTCTCCACCACCATGAGCGCTTCCCGGATGTGTCGTGAGAAGTCCCCCTTGGACCATGGGTCCATGACCAATAGCTATATGATGTATTCTCTCCAATCTTGTGCTTCAATTCTTAGCCCTTGTGAGCTGCCCTACATGATCGAGGCACTTATGTAATATTTCTGTTGTTTCTATGTTGTGTTTGCTAGGATCCGATGGATTATGAGATTATGTTCAGATTGTGATGATTTATATATTTGGTTCTCCTTTTATATTTTGTTCTTGAGTAATTCTTGCATGTTCTCGTTGCTTTTTATTGCTTCGGCCAAGTAGCAGATAATAACTCCAAGAGGAAGCGTTATGCTTGATTGTGGGTTCATGCCCCCGATGTCTAGCTTGAGTGACAGAAACATGAGACTAGGGGATGTGTTGTTTCCACGAGGGAGAAAACAACGGTGCTTGCAACCGCGGTTGCAAGGATTGTTTACCTTACACAAAGTTTGATAATGAAGTTGTTTGTTGCTTTGGGTTTAGACTTTGGGTGGGGCTCGCAACTTAATACCAACGAGATGTTCTAGATAGATATCTCAAGGTGGATGATTAGCGGGTAGATGATGATGAATTAACGGTCTGCTTGTCTTGGCGTACTGCCCATATTTTTGAGCCTCTAACTTTCTCGTGGCATAATTATAATTGTGGTGCGTTTATAATTCTGTGAATTCCCTAGTTGTAATTTGTTCACCCAGCTTAGTTGTTTTATCGTCTTTTGGGAGAGAGATATCACTAGTGAACATCATGGGACCCCGGTCCATATTTCCACCATTTTTTACACCTCAACTCTTTACTAGTTTATTTCCTTTCAGTTGCAATCACCATCACTATTTCCACCGTGGGTTTGATCCTTTGTAAACGACAAGGCCTGAGAGATTGACAACCTCTCTGAACTCGTTGGGAGAAAAGTTATTTGTTTCTGTGTGCAGGTCCATGTCAACCTCGAACCAATTTGGAAACTTAATCCCTGGCGCTGTTGGCACCTACTTGAAGAATTCGGAGTCCGCCGAAGACAAACCTTGGTATCTTCACTGAGGGAAATTTGTCGCTATCTACATCATAACCTTCCACTTTGGTTAACCAACGAGGAGGTGTTATCTACACCCATCACTTGGCCAAAGTAACAAACGGAAAGGTAGAACATGCAAGACTACTCAAGAAAAATAATATTAAAAGGGAAAACCAAGTATATTACTCTCACAAATCTTAACATAATCTCATAATCCATCGGATCCCAACAAACTCAACATATTAAGATAGGAATTCGTACATAGATGCCTTGATCATGATAGGCATCTCATAAGGGCTAAACATTTAAGCACAGGTTTGGAGAGAAGAAATCTACTAGCTATTGATCATGGACCCCTGATCTAAGGGGGACTACTCACGGCGTATCCTAGAGGCAAGCATGGTGGTGGAGGCGTCTCCAGAGATCAATTCTCTCTCTGGTAGGGTGTCGACACTCGAACTTCTGGTGATCCCTAGATCAGAATCGCGACGGCGGCAGAATAGTGGATTATTTCGCAGAACGGAGACCTCCTCGAGTGTTTCTGGAACCTGAGATAAATATAGGCCAAATGGAGGCATTGTGGGTGGCCCCCTGGCCTAGAAGATTAGAGGGAGCGCCCCCCTGGGCGCGCCGTGGGGCTACCTGTACAGGGGGTGGCCCCCTCCGGCTCCCCTTTGGGCTTCTGGAGTCTTCCGTGATAAAATATTTTTTGGAATTTTTCTGGAATATTCAGAGCACTTTGATTTTTCACCTTTTTCTGCAATGCACGGACAAAAACAGACAAAATTGGGACTAGGTTAATAGGTTAGTCCAAATAAGTTATAAATGATAAGATAGTGCATCAAGACATATAGCAATATTACCAAAAATAAGCATGGAACAAGAAAAAATTATAGATACATTTGGGACGTATCATGACGGGGATCAGCCCCGGCAAATGCCATGGTCATGGACCCTGGGTTAGTCATGAGAGTCACAGGTTGGACGATAGCTCATCGGCAAACAAGGAGGTTCGCTCATGCTCGATATTATTGATTGGGGAGATGCGATTACAGTGGAGGCCAAGGCTGGAGCGCTCAAGGCTAGGGTTACAAGTAAGATTCGATGTCTTTGGCGTCACCCCTCCTAGCCCTTATATACCAGGCTAGGTCTCGGGGAGTCCCTTTACGTGTACAAGTATGCTTTCCTAACCCTAGCTTTCTCCGCACGGCAGGTCTTCGCACCTTCCTTGCGAGTTGCAGACTCCTACGTCGGTACCAACTAGTGGGTTGAGGTCGTATCTTCATGGGCCTTCTGCCTTCATGGGCACCAGGTAGGCTCATCCGTAGGAGTCGTGGGGTCACCCCCTCGTCAGTAGCCCCCGAGTGCCTGGGGTACTCGAAGAGTCGCGCAGGGACTCGAGTACATTCATTTGTCGTTTATTGATATGCACGGTTCATCCGTGGGTCGCTGGCAGTCTGGTGGCCATGACAAAACCTGTTTCGAGGGATGCTAAGCTGAAAGGGCCCAAGGAGTCGACGGGTCGAGCCTTGGTGAATTGCACTAGGGCAAATACCACAGTAGCCCATTCAAACCCACGTCCCTCGACGTGAGCTTGGAACACTGGTGTCGAGCAAAAGTCCGGCCGCTTCAGGTCTTATGGTGTTCATTTGCTGCCAGTAATGTGTGTAGCCTAAGGTGCGTCCGCCGTCTTATCTATCATGCTCTGCGCATGGGAAAGCTTGGGAGTGAAATCTCTCTTCGGCAAGTCCCAGCCCGGTCGTACTTCGCAGCGGGGTCTTACCTACACGCTAATCTTGCGTGGCTTCTGGGCACAGTGTATCGTGTTCCAGGAATGTGTGTTTTTGAGGCGCGGAGCCGTTTAGCATTGCACCCGCTTGGAACAAAACATCAAGCGAGTTGTTCACTCATTCACCCGAGGAGTTTTGTTTCGAGTGCTCAGTCGGGGAGTTTTTGCGAGTAATCACTCGAATGCCATTTTTCGGCCCCTGAGGTGACGGAGCACCTGGAACTCGTAGCGCCGTATGGTCCTGGCGAGTGTTTTGTTTGTCTTTGCGTCGGGTTGAGGGAGCACCCGAGACTCTCATTGGTGCGAGTGTTCACTCGAGCACATGGTTGGCCTGTAGGTGAGGGAGCACCCGGGACTCTTATGATGTACGCTCCCGATGGGAGTGAGATGTTTTTCTTCCTTGGGGAGAAGATCTGAAAAGATGGAATCTATGGGCCTTGATGGCGTACTGAGTACGCCTTGCTGTGATATGACGTTGGCGTGGCCTTCTGCCATTTGTTGACCGCTGCGGTCTGTCGTGTGAAGTGACTTGGCGCTATCCCGCCGAAATTTTCTCGTCGCGCGATCATGGTCCTCTTTTTGCGCGCGTAGTGGGCGGTGTTGTTGTTGCGCCGGTTGGGTTTTCCATACTTTTCGCCTCTGTATGGGATCGTGCCACGTTTTACTTGGGCGAAACCGTTGCATTGTGGCCCTTCTTGCGGGGCTCTGTGAGTTAAATACCGTGTGGCTGGGTAAGTTTTACGTTTTACCCAGCCATTGCCTTTCTCCTCTTTCTCTGCTTCCTTTGTGTTCCAGGGCTTTCATGTTTTCTTTTCTGCCTCCTGTCGTGAGATCTATGTCCAAGCGCTCCCGTGCTGCTATCGGGTCGGCCAAGATGTCCGGCAAGTGGGAGCGCTCCACGTTCGGGGCTGGAGATCTAGAGGCACTGTTCGCAGATGGCGTGGCGGTGGACGGCGATGTGCGCCTTCCTGGTGAAGAGTCGATTCCAGCGCCGGCGGCGAACGAGCGGGTATGCTTCCAGGCTTTCTTCCACCGAGGGTTTGCTCTTCTGCTGCATCCTTTTGTCCGGGGCTTGCTGTATTCTTATCGGCTTCAGTTGCATGACCTGACTCCCAACGGGATTTTGCACATTGCGTGTTTCATCACTCTTTTCAAAGCTTTCCTGGGGATTTATCCCCATTGGGGACTTTGGAGGCGCCTTTTTAGTGTAAAAAGGACAAACTCTGAGTACGTCGTGGGTCGAGTATCTCCATTGGGGATAAACATGTGTATTTTGACTTGGAGAAGATCGATTCTGTTAGTGGCTGGCGAAGGGGATGGTTTTATCTGAAGGATCGCTTCGTTGTTGGTCAACAATTTGGTCTTGCTTCTTTCAATCCGAGCACTCGGGCGGTCAGACAGTCTTCTTGGTCTCATTCTTTGACCGAAGTGGAGTCATCCGTTTTGGCCCCATTTTTGGAGAGGATCTTTGTGTTGAAGGATAATTTGACTGGTGGTCAACTTATCTCTGTTTATGTTGGGAGGCGAGTTCAACCATTGCAGCATCGAGATCACCCTATGTGGCAGTACAAGGGTCTCGATGACTCGACGAGATGCTCGCCTGAAGAGCTAGAACCTGATGACCTGCTGGCCCGCATCCAGCATGTGACCAAGTGCTCTAGTATTTCTGAGATGCGCCTTGTCCTTCCATATTCTTCTGATCATCCTCCGCCGCCGGTTGGTTCCATGTTCCTTCATCTGCTTGGACGAGTACCTGGTTTCGTTTTGTTGTTGACATTGCTTGTCTTGCAGGGCCATGCTCCAGTGCCGTGTAACCCTCCGCAGCCGGAGGACGCCGATATTCTTGAAGAGCCTGAAGCTTCCGCAGCTGAAAATGGTGCGCCGGCTCTTAATGTTGAGATTGTTCTAGTGGAGACTGGGGATAGTGAGGACTCGAGTCCCTTTCGGGTGAAGCGATCACGTCCTTTGGGTGCTGAAGATCATGCTGCGTTAGGTGATGACGTCTCTCCTGCTGCTCCTTTTGCTGGTCCTTCACTTTCGGCTGCTTCCCCGGCCCCTCCTCCCAAGAGGGCTAGGCTTGGGAGGCTGGGGCGTCCTCGTGCTGCGAGCGTCGGGTAGGATTCTTGCGTGATTTGTGCCTGTTCTGTTGTCTTTGTTCTTGTGTCTGATAATGTTTTACTTTGTAGTCTTGCGCCTGCTCCGTCTGTTTTGTGCACCAGCGCGGCTGCTACTGATCTGAAGTCGACGAGTTCTGGGGCGGCAGCCGAGCATCTTGAGGTCCACTCGGCTGTCGCTGGCCAATCTGGGCCGGAGGCGACTCCTGTTGTTTCGACTGCGGGTGTAGTTCCCGGTGTACCTTCTTCTGGGGCGCCTGGTACTACTGCTTCTGAACCTAGGTCGGCCGAGCTTGGTCCTCCGTACTTTGGCCGTCCTGGTCTGGAAATTGAGGAAAAAGTCCATGTTTTCGACCATGTCTCCAAGCTGGTAAGGTGATTCGTGTCTGTGTCGTTTTATCATCGGGGGCACGGCAGTGCTCCCGATGGGAGTAGCCCCCGAGGCTAGAAGTAACTGTTTGCAGTTGCTTGTAGTCTTGCCTTTAACTAACACCTGATTGCCTGGTTCTTGCAGCCTGTTTTCCAGCACTGTGAGCGTTTGGTTCTTGATGCTGAGCGTTGGCAACGGGCCCATGAGTCTGCCCAAGACGCCTTATCTGTTATGGATAGTAAGTTTTTATTCTTGTGCTGCTGAGCTTTTGGGTGCTTCGCCTGTTGTTTCTGAGTGATGTTTTTGCCTCGCAGGTCGTCGCCAGTCTGCTGAGAAAAGAGCCGAAAAGGAGGAAAGGATTGTTTCCGTTCTCGAGGCTGCCTTGGCTTCCAAGGACGCGGAGCTGCATGGTCAACATGAGGATCTGGTTCGCCTTCGCCAGGCTGAGGACGCGCGTGCTTAGGTGGAGGTACTCGAGGGCAAACGTCTTCGCACCTTGGCGGGCTTGCTTGTGTGTAAGTTCTGTGTTTGACTGTTGTTGTTTCCACTGTTTGCCTTTGGTGACGTTTTTTTTTGTTTGGTGCAGCTGCTGTAGGTGCTGGGCCGAAGGAAGATGCTGCGTCGGGGTCTGGGATTCTTCAAAGTGCTGTTGATGCTGTTGCAGATGCTGTTGCAGTGGTCGAAGACGTCTGTGCCCGGGCTTCCAATGTTGTGGGTCTTGCGTACGAGCACCTTACGCCGGAGGGTACAAAGGTGCCCGATGGCCTGGGTGCTCGGGTTGCGGCGTTCGGCCCTGATGGCAAAGATGTGGTGGAACTGGTGGCGGAGAGCATGGTGAGTGGTTCTTCGACGGCCCTGGTCGTCCTTATAGGGCATGGGGTTTCCTTTGATGATTCCTTGGTTGAGACCATCCCACAATATTCTGGTGAGCAGGACGACCGAGCCGACAGGCTGGCTCGTCGCCTGCAACAGGTTGTGGATGCTCAGGGTCCTCCTGCCATAGGTGAAGGGGAGGTGCAGTAGTGTTACACCTCTTTTGTCTGTAATTCGCGACTTTGTTGAGACGATTGATCTTGTGCAGCTTCTATCTGAATGTCTGCTTTGGCTGTTCTTCTTGTTTGAATTTGATTAGTTTTTGTTTATCCTGCGGTAGGCCACTCCGGGCTTTCTTCGTCCTTGGAGTTCACTGAAGGATGATGCTCGCGAGGGTGCGTATGAGTCTGTTTGCTTGCGGCTGAAGGACGCTGAGCGGGACATTGTCCGACTGAAGGGGTCCGTGGTCGTTCATCGTACTCAGCATGAGTGTGCCGAGTCCGTGGTTGAGGGCCTTGCTACGTGGGTGGTGAAGTTGTCTGACCTCCTGCGGGATTAGTCTTGCCTCTTCTTGCTCGCTTAGTTCCGCTTGGTGGGTTTTCGCCGTCTTTGTCTTGGTCGTAGTTCTTGACTTTCGAAGTGCTGGCAGGGCGGACTCGGGATGAAGAAAGGGTCGTTCAGTCGGAGATGTCACGGCTTGATGACCCTAGTGTGCAGGCGAGCAATCCCTTCTGGGCGGATGGGGCTCGTGCTCGAGCATTTGCGTTGCTTCGTCGCCGAGTTGAACGAGTTCCGGAAGCTCTCAGTTACTGCCAGCGTGTATTGGGTGGTATCCATGCTGAGTTCTATCCGTTGGAGGTGGTTCCTTCGTCCCTTGAGAGGCTTTGTCGCATATTTTCTCAGTCTGCCGAGTTGCGCCGAGTGATGGACCACCAAATTCGTGCTGGAGCCCGAGCTGCTTTGGGCTTGGTCCATAGTCATTGGCCAGGGGTGGATTTTGGTCAGGTGGTGGCGGGTCCTCCAGGTGGTAGGAGTCACCCAATGAATGAGCACTACGTGGCTGTAGATAGGCATGCGCTCCAGGTTGTGAGGCGAGTTTGCGAAGAGAACGACCGCCATCTAGTGCACTTATTAAGGCGAAGTTGGAGCCTAAAGATTAGGTGCCTCCCTTCGTTGTGTATGCTTCTTCTTGATTATATATGTCATATGTATTTGTGGTTGCGTGTGGTGCCTCGGGGGGTGGCTGCTTCGGCGAGCCCCGAGTGTTGAATTTATTTTTGCTGAGGACGCATCGGGGGGTGGCTGCTTTGGCGAGCCCCCGAGTGCCAAGTTAGTTTTCCGCGATTGCAGAGGACGCGTCGGGGGGTGGTTGCTTTGGCGAGCCCCCGAGTGCCAAGTTAGTTTGCCGCGATTGCGGAGGACGCGTCAGGGGGTGGCTGCTTTGGCGAGCCCCCGAGTGCCAAGTTAATTTGTCGCGATTGCGGAGGACGCGTCGGGGGGTGGATGCTTTGGCGAGCCCCCGAGTGCCAAGTTAATTTTCCGCGATTGTGGAGGACGCGGCGGGGGGTGGCTGCTTTGGCCAGCCCCCGAGTGCCAAGTTAGTTTGCCGCGATTGCGGAGGACGCGTCGGGGGGTGGCTGCTTTGGCCAGCCCCCAAGTGCCAAATTAGTTTGCCGCGATTGCGGAGGACGCGTCGGGGGGTGGCTGCTTTGGCGAGCCCCCGAGTGCCAAGTAATTTTGTGGAAAAATATTTATGAAATATCTTCCCTATTGTTCCTTTACAAATATGAAGAGGGTAGGTTCCTTTTAGAGCGATGATGTAGTGGCTCGAAGGGCCAGGTAGCTTTGTCTCCCAGTTCTGGGGTTCTTCGGGCGATGTTCTTTGATTCTACGGGGGCGCTTCTTCCGCGAGTCCCGTGGTTCTGCTGTCTTGGTGGGTTACGAATGCTTCTGCTATCTTGTGGAATTTTTGTCGCAGCGGTCGGATCTGACGAAACTGCCGCTGATTGTGATGACCCCGTTTGGGCCTGGCATCTTTAGCTTGAGGTAGGCGTAGTGGGGTACGGCCATGAAGCGAGCGAAAGCTGGCCGCCGGAGGATTGCGTGGTATTGCGACTTCCAATCGACCACTTCGAAGTCAAGTGTTTCCTTGCGGAAGTTCGTCGCGTTCCCGAAGACTACCTCCAGGCTTATCCTCCCGATGGGGTAGACTGCTCTTCCTGGTACGATCCCGTGGAAGGTTGTGCCCGAGGATTTGAGTGCGTTGTTTTGGATGAGCATGTCGTCGAGTGTTCGGGTGAAGATGATGTTGATCCCGCTGCCGCCATCCATGAATACTCGCGACATGTCGTAATTTCCGATTCTGGCCTCGAGTACCAGAGCGGCGTGTCCTGGTTGGGGGACGACTGGTGGGTGGTCGTCCCGGGAGAAGGAGATTTCTGTCTCCGACCCGCGCAGGTACTCTGGGACGGCCGGGTGTGCGGAGGTTGCCAGGAAGACTTGTCTGGAGACTTGTTTCTGCTGCCTGTTGGAAGGTCTGCCTTCTTGTATCATGTAGATCCTCCCGTGGGCTTCTGGGTATTGGTTTTATTCTTCTGGCGTCCTTTGTCGTTCCTGGATGGCGGCCACCTGTCTTGTTGGCAGGGGGGCTGGTGGTGCACCGTGGGCGACTAGCCCAACTGCTACGCTTGCGAGTGGTCGTGCTGCTGCGACTGAGGAGCGGCTTTTCTCTTCGGCCAACTCGTTGAAGCTTCGACAGATCCTGAGGGTGTGGGATGATTTGATCTCTCCTCGCTCGTTTCTGAATCCGTGCATTGAGCACGGTCCATCGAGTTGTTCTTTGGTGGAGCGGAATGTGCGGGTGCCGTCGCGTGGCTGTCTTGTCCTCCATTCTCGTCTTTGAGCCTGGGGCTCGTCTTCTGGGTTGTCTCGGCGCTGTGGTCTGTTGTCATCACGGTGCCTGCCGTTCCGGTCGTCCGAGAAACCGGCGGCGACCATGTCAGGTCCTCTGTCGTTGTAGAAGTTCCGTCTGGGTCGCTTCCTTCTTCTGTCGTCTCCTCTGTCTCCGTTGTAGTCGTAGTCGTATTCTGATCGTGCGTTGTGGGTTTCTGTTTTGTTACGAATGGAGTCTTCTCCGTCTGCCCAGCTGTTGGCTAGTTCTAGTAGCCGTGCGAGTGTTCGGACTTTCATCTGTCCGAGCTGCTCTTTGAATTCAACGCGATGAAGACCTCGCCTGAATACGTCGATTGCACTTTCGTCCGAGATGTCTTCCGCTGAGTTCTTGAGTATCGTCCATCGCTGGATGTATGCTCGCAGGGCCTCCCTTGTTCCTTGTTTGCATGCCCGCAGCTCCTCAAGTGAGGCTGGTCGCTTGTATGTTGATTTGAACTTTTCTATGAAGGCTCCTCGGAACTGGCTCCAGGAGCTGATGGATCCGCGCCGAAGATTTTTCAGCCAGTGTCGAGCGGAGCTCTCGAGCATGAGTTGTACGTACTGCATCGCCGTGACATTGGTCCCTCTTTGAAATTTGACTGCTGTTAGGTAGTCGTCGAGCCAAGCCTCCGGGTCCTCGAGTCCGTTGTACTTTGGAGTCGTGGAGTTCAGTTTGAACCCATTGGGCATGCGCGTCTCACGTATGGCACGTGTGAAGCAGAGTGCTCCACATGGCTCAATTTCCTCGTCGGAAGTCTCTTCCTCTGAGTACTCCTTGCGTGCTGCGCGTCTTCGCCTGCTGCGGTTGACTTTGTTCTGCGTGATGTCGTCCCGCGCGTCTCATCGAGTGCTGCGGCGTCTGCCGTTGTCGTCGCTGTCGCGTTTCTTGTGCTTGTTGGAGCGCCTGTGTCTGTCGTCGTCGTCGTCGTCTGGCGAACTGGGGTCCCTGTCCGGTGTCCGCTCGCGAGTCTGCCGCTTTGCATTGGATTTTTTAGGTACCAAGGCGTCGATAGCGTCCTTCATTATCTGCAGAGCTATGGAAGTGTAGCGATCCGTTTTTCCCTTTCTGCTTTTCTGGGCACGGGACAGGTAGTCTTGGGCGCTTATGAGCGCTTCCGCCGGAGTGAGAGGCTCCTCTTCGTCGTCGTCTTCCTCTGACCTGAAGTCGTCTTCCAGTTTCCGCACTACTCTTGCCCTTTCTGTCTTCCGCAGGTTGTTGAGTTTCGACCTATTGAGGATGGGGGAGTCATGACTTGGCGATTCGCTTTTGGGAGATTGTCTACGGCTGCTTTAACTTTCGGGTTCTGCTATGGCTTGCTTCTCCATGGCTAGGCGCCACTGTCTCGTTTGCTTTGTTAGTTCTCCCGCTAGCTTGTTGTATGCCCTTAGCTCGTCTCTTGTGGCGTCTGATGGTAGTAACCCGCCGCGGGCGACTGCTTCTTTTACCATTGCCATCGATTCCTTGGACAAGTATATTTTTTCTTTGGATGATTCGCCCACCACTGCCACCGGGGTTTGCTTCCTGCTTCGCGATGGCTGGCTGCCCTGGCCAGGTGCTTGCTGTTTGTTGCTTGGCAGCTGACTGTTTTTTTGATTGCTTGGTCCTTGCTCCACCGGGACTTTCTTTGGTATGGTCCCCGGTTCTCCTAGCTGTACGACCATCTGACTGGTGTTGCCAGGGCCAGCCGCCCTGTTGGTGGTTGGGGTGTCTTGCCTAGTGCATGGGTCATCGGCTCGCCCGTTGTTACCTGGCGTTGATGTGCCGACTTCTGCCATGAATACTTGCGATGGTGCCTTTGCAGTTTCCTTGTCGATGCGTGCGATCGTGCTTCTCCATGCTGGGGCTTCACCCGAGCAGTCGCGAGTAGCGTGGAGCCATGAGTTGGGTGCGTAGCTACAACCGCCAGATAGATCGTCCGTGCGGGCGGCGTCTGCTATGTTCGTTGCTGTCGATGTTGCCGTGGGTGCACGGGTGTCGTCGACGAGGCGGAGGGTGCCCCAGTGGTTGATGTAGATCTGGTACTCTCCGAAGATCAGATTGATGCCGGAGCGTAGATCGGTGAAGACTGGTTTGAGGGCTGGGAGGTGGGCCATGAATCCGAGGGACTCGAACAGGTTGGATCTTGCCGGAGCCGCCGAGTAGATGAGCGCTGGTGATGATGAGGCCGCCGAGATCGCGTTCCCAACCTGCGCGGTTCCCACAGGCGGCGCCAATTAACGGGGATCAGCCCCGGCAAATCCCATGGTCAGGGACCCTGGGTTAGTCATGAGAGGCACAGGTTGGATGATAGCTCGTCGGCAAACAAGGAGGTTCGCTCCTGCTCGATATTATTGATTAGGGAGATGCGATTACAGTGGAGGCCAAGGCTGGAGCGCTCAAGGCTAGGGTTACAAGTAAGATTTGATGTCTTTGGCGTCACCCCTCCTAGCCCTTATATACCAGGCTAGGTCTCGGGGAGTCCCTCTACGTGTACAAGTATGCTTTCCTAACTCTAGCTTGCTCCGCACGGCAGGTCTTCGCACCTTCCTTGCGAGTTGCAGACTCCTACGTCGGTACCAACTAGTGGGTTGAGGCCGTATCTTCATGGGCCTTCTGCCTTCATGGACACCAGGTAGGCTCATCCGTAGGAGTCGTGGGGTCACCCCCTCGTCATATCATGTATCCATTCCGAGATACAATCACACGCAACACCCATCTTACTTTACATGACTTGATGTGATTCTGAATCATCATATTTCTTTGCACGATCATACAACCACATGCTAGTTGGGCTTTACCCTTGTTCATATTTTTGCTACATGACGCGCTAGATCATTGCACATCCTGCTACACTGGCACAGGCATACATTGCATACATCATATTTTTACTTCAGTTTGAGTTATGAGTACCAAAAAGTGTATTGATGATATCTATATTGGGTGTTTCCCTTACAAGTGAGGAAAATATAAATGAAAAAATAAATTAAAAGATCCCAAAGAGGACAAATGAGAGAAAATAAAAAGGGACAATTACATTTATGCCCTTAATTTGAACCCACTACTCAAATTTGCCCCTAATTCCGAGGTGTGCTCAAATTTGCTCCTCTACCGCTATGTGGCATTATAGAAATACCCTTTCATGTTGTTTCCGTTAGGTCAAAGTCCTTTGACTTTCATCGGGATATTTTTTGGACATTTTCCCCTATCGACATGTGCCACTTACATGTGGGACCCACCATACAGAAAAATGAAAAAAAAAAACTTGTTTCTCATCCTCTTGCACTTACATGGAGGGCCTAGCAAGAAATAATGTCGGCCATCCTCCCCGTCCTCCTCCTCCAAAGCTCGTCGCTGGCCACCCTCCTCTTCCTCTTGAGCTCGACGTTGCGGCCACCCTCCTCCTCCCTCGCCACCACCGATCTTCCTCCTACTCCTCCAAAGCTCGCAGTTGTGGCCTCCCTCCACCTCCCTCATTGTCTTTATGGCCTTTCTCCTCATCCACCAGCACCGTCGCACCCTCCCTACTCCTCCCCAGCACCACTAGGGCCTCCCTCCTCATCCCACAGCGTCGCCGCGACCTCCCTCCTCCTCCCACAGCACCGTCGTGACCTCCTTCCTCCTCACCCAGTGTCTCCCCCGAACTCCTCCTCGCGCCTCTTAGAGAGATCACAGCGGCCTCCATCATCACCAGATTCGGCTGCATCTTCCCAGATCCGACAGCAGCAGGGAGCTCCGATGAGCTCCGGCGAGCTCCAACGACAACAGGGGGCGTCTCACATTTTTTTAAATCTGAAAAATAAATTAACCTAATTATTACTGAAATTAATCACCCTAATTATTGTTTATTAATTTTCTATTTTATAGTGGATTAATTACTCACTGCCAAGTGGGGCCATGACTTTAGTGTTATGTTATTGAATCCACTTGTAAGTATGTGAGAGAGGGATGAGAAACAAGAAAAAAAATCATTTTTGTATGGTGGGTCCCACATGTAAGTGGCACATGACGGCAGGGGCAATATGTCCAAAAACGTCCCAGTGAAGGTCAAAGTCCTTTGACCTGACGGAAACGGTATTGAAGGGTATTTCTATCACACCATATAACGGTAGAGGGTTAACTTTGAGCACACCTCGGAATTAGGGGCAAATTTGAGTAGTGGATTTAAGTTAAGGGATGAAATGTAATTGTCCCAATAAAAAAAGAACCATGGAGGCCACCAAAAAAACAGAGATGGGGCAACACTACTATCTTAGGGACAATTACATTTGAACCCTTAGTTGGGTCACACCTGATTGATTTGCCCCTAAATTCAAAAAATCTGTAATTTTGTCTAAGCCACTTCACTTCTTCTATGCTTTTGCCCCTTGACCATTTGATTGTAAGTTTGAGAAATTCAGAACAGATTCATACTAACTCGGAAAAAATGCAAATAAGATATCAAAATATTCAGAAAAATATCACCTATATGTGCATGTCATTTCCTTTCATGACAAAAGTGTTGGTCTAACCTCGTTGACAAATTTACCGAGCTTAGTTTTCGCTTGGGGACAAGCGAGGTCTAAGATTGGGGGAATTGATACATATAAAATGCATCACTATTTTGTATCATAATTTACCACTATTCATTGATATATTTCATATTATGGTGCCTCTCTCATGGTGTTTTCTCTTGTTTTACACAGTTTATAACTTCCCGATGTCGAAACAGCAGAATTAGGAATCAGCAAAAAAAAGTGCACATAGAGTGGGCATATCTATGCAACTCCAAATGAACTGAAAATTTAAGAGATTGGTTTTCAGAAGAAATAACAAAGACACGCAGAAGGAGCCCCGGAGGGGGGCCACCAGGCACCCAGGCGCCCTGGTGGCGCGCCCCTCCCCCCCTTGGCCGCGCCCTATGGCTGCCTGGGTGGGGGTCCCATCGCCTGGCCCGTCCTTTGGCGTACATATCCCTGGAAACCTAAAACTTCACGGGAACAGCTTAAATCAGAAGTTCCGTCGGTGCAGCTAGGCGGAAAACCACCAGAGAAGAAAAGACATTTCCGGCCGGAAGATTCCGCTGGGGAGAACTCCTCCCAGATGGGGAGATCATCATCATCATCACCATCCTCAGAGCTTCATCGAGATCATCATCACCACCTTCTCCATCATCAGCACCATCTGCATCCTCATCCATCACACTCCACCATTGCAATTTGTGTTGTACCTTGCACTATTCATCCTCTCTACTTTATCGGTGTGGATTGCTACTTAGTGGTTGATGCTACTGAGTTTTGTTGGAGAATTATTGTTATGACCAGATTTTCACCGCATATTTATCACCTCTGATCATGAGCTCTTTTATGTCTCGTGATTAGTTACTTTAGTTCTTGAGGACATGGGAGAAGTCTTGTTGTTAGTAGTCATATGATGTTGAAGTAATATGTGTTGGTTTGATATTTAAGTTGTGGTGTGATTCTTCTAGTGGTACTATGTGAACGTCGACTACATAGCACTTCGCCTATTAAGAATGCTTACGGTGGGTTGTCAGAGTGATAGAAACCTGAAGCCTAGTTCGCGTACTTTTGCACAAGGGCTTGTAGGATCCTAGAGTTTATTGCTACGGTTCGGTTTACCTTAATTTCTCTCTTGTATTTGCGGATGCTTGCAAGAGGTTTAATCATAAGAGTGCACTTTTCTTAGTCCAGGTGGTGTGTTGTCATAGTTTCACCCACACAACACTTACCCAAACAATGCATAGTACTAGACGGAATATGGTGAAAGCAACTTGATTATCTCTCCCGTGTGTCCTCAGGAGCGCTTTATTCTTTATAAGTAGAATCTTTCGGCTTATCCTTTGTGTTCAAAAGGAGTGGGCCACTTGATGCACCTCGTCATCATTTACTTTATTTGCCTTTTATTTACCTGTTACCTATTAAGAAAACCCATAAAAAGTTACCTTTTAGTGCCTGAAGTTACTCCTTTCTCAAGATCACTTGTCATTACCTTTTGCTCCTCGTTGGGTTCGACACTCTTACTTATCAACGAGGCTATGATAGATCTCCTACACTTGTGGGCCATCAGCTTGGTGTTGGGGTAGATTTGCAGCACGTGTTCGGAAAATTCTCTAGGGATTCCCGGCTTGTCAGCTGGGCACCATGCGAAGATTTCCCATTGTTCATGTAGAAACTCCAAGAGTGCGCTTTATTGTTCTGTGGGTAGGTTTGCATATATCCATACTGTCTTTGCTGGGTCAGTTGGGTGCACCTGCTATGTTGTCGTGTCACCATTGATACTGAAGTCGCGCGTGATCTCCTTGAGTTCGCTTCGACTGGCTGCTGGAAAAGGGCTCCTATTGGTGAGCATGACTATTTCTATGACCGCTTGTTGTGCTTCAAAAGTGTTGAAGATTTTGTGGAAATCCTTGTGGAATCTATCTGACTTGATAAAACTTTTGATGATTGTGATTGTCCCTACTGGTCCGGGCATCTTGAGCTTGAGGTAGGCGTAGTGTGGGACTTCCATGAATCGGGCGAACGTTGGTCGACCGAGTATCGCGTGGTACTGTGATTGCCAGTCTACCACCTCAAAGTCTAGGTTCTCCCTCCTAAAGTTGTCTTTGCCTCCGAAAATGACTTCTAGGCCGATCTTCACAATTGGTGATGTTGCCTTGTTGGGTACGACGCCGTTGAAGGTGGTGTCGGAGGTTTTTAAGGCGGAGCTTGGGATGGACATCTCTCGCAGTGTCTTGGAGAAGATGATGTTGATGTTGTTACCTTTGTCCATGAATACACACGACATGTCATAGTTGCCTATGTGAGCTTCGAGAACCAGTGGCGCGTGTCCTGGTCTGGGGACAATTGGCGGGTGGTCTTTTTGAGAGAATGTTATATCTGCTTTGGCGTGATGGCACTGAAGTAGTTCTCCTCGTTGGCTACCCCAAGTGGAAGGTTGAGATGTAGCTAGTAGCAAATTTCCCTCGGTGAACATACCAAGGTTTGTCTGCAGTAGGACTCCGACGACGACAAGTAGGTGAAAACGGCGCTACAAATTAATAGCACGAGAGTTGATGTGGACCTGCACACAGATACAAATAACTTTGCTCCCAACGAGTACAGAGAGGTTGTTAATCTCTCTGGCCTTGCTGTTTACAAAGGGTCAAACGCAAGAGATAAAAGGTAATGATAACTTCAACTAGAAAGTAAAACAAGAAGTAAATTGAGGGTGTAAACAGGGGTGAAAATATGGACCGGAGTCCCATAAAGTTCACTAGTGATGTCTCTCTCCCAAAAGACGATCAACAGCTATGCGAGGTAAACAAATTACAGCTGGGCAATTGATAGGATTAAAAACGCACCGCAATGCTAACTATGCTACAAAAGAAAGGAAGAGGCTCAAAAGCATGGGCAGTACGCCAAGACAAGTAGACCGAAATCCATCTGCATCTACTCACTAATCATCCACCTTGAGATATCTATCCAAAACATCTCGCTGGTATTAAGTTGTGAGCCCCACCCAAAGTGTAAACCCAAAGCAACAGACAATTGCATTAAAATAACTTTGCGTAAAGTAAACAATCCTTGCAACCGCGTTTACAAGCACCATTGTTTTCCCCCTTGTGGCAACAGCACATCCCCTCGACTCATGTTTCTGTCACTCAAGCTAGTCATCAGGGGGCATGAACCCACAATCATGCATAACGCTCCCTCTTGGAGTCACAATCTACCACTTGGCCAAAGCAATAAACAACAACGGAGAACATGCAAGACTTACTCAAGAACATCCGGGAAGCGTCCATGGTGGTGGAGAAGCTCCCAGAGGTCAATCCTCCCTCCGGCAGGGTGCCGGGAAGAGGTCTTCTGGTGCTCCCGATCTTGGAAGCGTGGCGGCGGCAAAAAAGAGGCGAGATTGCGAAAAGGGGTTCTCTCCTCAGGGGTTTCGGGACGAGGGAGATATATAGGCGAAGGGGGCAGCCAGGGGGGCACCAGGAGTCCAGGCGGCCTCCCGGTGCGGCCCCACCCTAGGCCGCGCCCCCTGGCCTCCTGGGCACAAGGTGGGGCCCCTCTGGGCCCCCTTCGGGCATCTGGAAGTTTCCGCATCGTTGATTTTTTATATATTTTTCCCGGAATTTTTCTGGCACTTTAAGTAATAGGAAAACCTGAAATACAAAAATAGCAGAAAACAGAAACTGGGACTGAGGTGCACTGAGTTAATAGGTTAGTCCAAATATGTTCAAAAGTGTCTGAAAGTGTATAAAAATCATAGCAATATCACCCAAAACATGCATGGAGCAAGCGGAAATTATAGATATGTTTGGGACGTATCAACATCTCCAAGCTTAATTCCTGCTCGTCCTCGAGTAGGTAAATGATAACAAGCATAATTTTTGTGGTGACATGCTACCAACGATATAAGAACTTTTTAAGTAAAGTAATCAAGGCATGTAATTCAACTCAAGTCATAATAGGCAAGAGTTTATATTAGCATTGAAACAAGCAACATAAGAACATAAAGGTGCAAGAGCTCTCGTTGTCCGTGACTCGAATGTCTCCAAATGGCGTTTGCGTGCAAGAAGTTGGAGATGGGAATACGAGAGGGTAAAAACTTAATATTGTGGTTGAGAACTCAATCTACTAAAGTTTCACACTTAGTCTTCTTTGGAATCTTATCTTGACTCGTCCGCAGACCACTAGCCAGGTACAAGGCAAACGGATCTACTCCCTTTTGCTATTTTGAGCACTCATGCAATGGATGAGCGTAAGCAAAAAAGTTGACACTTAGGATGGAAAATAGAGAAATGATGGTGGAGGAGGAAGACAAAAAAGGTGTGAAAGGCTCACATCAATGAGGAAAATCATAGGCGAGAGAAAGCCAAATGATAGATATGATGTGAGGAGTAGGGATTGCCATGCAACGGATGCACATGTGAGCTATGGAAAGCTCTCCGATGGAACTAGTGGGGGTGCATCCAACTTGTTTGCTCACGAAGACCTAGAGCTCATTTGAGGAGGCTCATCATTGGAATATACAAGCCAAGTTCTATAGTTTAAAGTTCCCCACATAGCTATATGCATGTATGATGATCTCTATGGAGTAAAAGATATAAGAGGGAGTACGAGTATGGATCTCTCAACAAGAATAGTAGTGTGCCCCCTTCTCTCTTTTTATTTTATTTTTCTCTTTTTTCTATTTTGTTGTATTTTTTGGTGGTCTCCGTGGCTCTTTCTATTTAACTCTCATTTGTCCTCTTTGGGATCTTTTAAATTTGTCCTCTTTGGGATCTTTTCCTCACTTTAGGGGAAACACTCTATTGTACAAGAAGTATAGAAGATCTTTCACACTTTACAAAAGTACTCAACATAAAGAAGAAGCTATCATGATGTATGCAAATCTATGCCTCTGCCAGTGTAGCAGGATATGCAATGATACTAGCGCGTCATGTAGCAATGATTAGGGAAAAGCCCACCTATCATGCGGCTCATTGATCAACCAAAATCATGTATGACATGAAGATCAAGTCATGAGATGGTGGATGTTGCATGGCAATATATCTCGGAAAGGCTATGGAACTGCCTTGATAGGTAGGTATGGTGGCTATTTTGAAGAAGGATATAAGGAGGTTTATGATGACAGAGCATATCATGCCAAGGGTTTGGATGCACCGGCGAGGTAGGCTCCAACTCTCAGAGTGAGAAAAGGTAACGCACGGTACCGAAGAGTCTAGCAAAATATGAGGAGGTGGAAGTGTCAACTTTCGAATACTTACATTAGTCCGAAGAACTCATGCACTTATTATCGGTAACTCTCAATCTAATCAGGAGGTTCACAAAGAGACAAGTACCCCGAGGAGGGGTGTATGGGGGTTTGGTTATACTTGCGCATCCTCGACTCATGGTACGTGAGTGTACTCTAATATCCGATCCCTCCAAAGATTAGTGATCCATCTAGTAGCTAGAGTTCTCAACTAGTTTTGTAGTTTTCAAAAAATAAACACGGATTGCCCAAAATACGACATTTATCACTAATAGGCTAAAGCTCTTGACTACTCAAAACAATACCTCAAAACTATTGCAAGTTACTACTACAACTGAATAGCAACCTCAATTACCTACTTCAAGTCAAGACACACGACTCATGCAACAAGCCAACTCTCTAAACAAGATAAACATGAAAACTAAAGAGAGTTCCAGCAACAAACTAACCAAAATCTCTTGGAAAGAAATAATCATGAAAACTAAGAGCTAAACATGGCAACAACTATGAAAAGATAAAGAACACACAACAAAGAGAAAGATAGGCATGAAAATCCTATGATGTGTTCTAGTTTAAAGTGGAGCGTGTTTCTCTCCCACACAAATAAAGCTAGGTTCTAACTTGTTATGAACAGAAAACAAAGCTAAACAAAACTAAAAAAATAAAGAGCAAGACGCTCCAAACATAGCACATAACGCATTATGTGATAAAAATATAGTGGAACGAAGGACGAACTGATAATTGTTGATGGAGAAGGGGATGCACGGGGGCATCCCCAAGCTTAGACGCTTGAGTCTCCTTGAATATTTCTCGGGGGTGCATGGGGCATCCCCAAGCTTGATCATTTGACACTCTCAGATCTTCTTTCATCATCTTCCTTCGCACACTTGAAGAAACTCCCTTCATACATAACTCGTCATAAACTGATTAGAGCGGTTAGTACCCACAATAAAACAATTTTCCTCTACTGGAAATTAAGATTTGATTGAAGGGCTACTGTTTCTCAAGATTGCCAAAAAAAATTGAAAAGAAAAAGCTAGCGCAAGACTTGCAAACCTGGGAAGAGGCAAAACAGGGCAGAATCTGTGCAAAACAGACCAGCAGGTGGTAAATAATTTTTGGGGTACTTCTGCAACTCAAAACAAAAAACTCAGAACAGACGCACGAAAGCTAATTGTATATAGCATGCTTTCAAAACAATTCAGATCAAAAAGATGATCTGATGAATTTAGCCGATTTTTTCCGTCCAATGACAGAATCTGTTTTCTGGACAGCATGTCACAACTTTTGAACTTTCTTGCAATCGGCGGCTAAACATGGCACAAAGCTTGATAATAAATATACAATGATGTTGCTACAGTAGTAAAAATCCAAAAGACCACTAAAAACAAAAGGAAAAACCATCTTGGGTTGCCTCCCAAAAAGCGCTTTCTCTTACGCCTTTAAGCTAGGCAAGAAGCAAAAAATATCAAGTTGTATCAATCGAACCATCATCAAGATCATAAAAAAGCTCTTCAATTGTGCAACTAGTCTTAAGAGGCCTCTCAAATAAAGGTCTCATGAAGATACTTCTAGGGATAAAAGCAAAAGGCGGAAAATCAATTGGAGTTTCATTTCTAATTCTATCCAAGAGAGGTATTTCTTCCAAAGTTTTCACAGTTTCAACTCCTTTGTCAATAAGTGGATTGTTTTTGGGTCGAGGAACCTTAGGGACGTAAACGAACTTAGTTTCCTTCTTTGCCGGAGTTTCTACCTTTTTGGTTTTGATTGAGGAGAAAGTGGTTCCTAAAGTGTCAATGATTTCCTCAATCTTATCTATCCTAGAAGGATCCAAGTCATGGGATTTGATGGTCTCCAAAGTTTTAATAATTTTATGCATGGAGCTATCAAGTCTATTCAAATTCCCTTAAACTAATTTTTTTTGTGATTTTTGATAAAGTACACAAAGACAAGAACTGAAAAGTAAACTAACAAGACTAAAAAGCAAATATAAAATATAGTGTGCAACTCCCCTATATTAAATATTGGAGTCCCCGGCAATGGCGCCAGAAATTAGCTTGATGGCACTGAAGTAGTGCTACTCGTTGGCTACCCAAGTGGAAGGTTGAGATGTAGCTAGTAGCAAATTTCCCTCGGTGAAGATACCAAGGTTTGTCTCTAGTAGGACTCTGACGACAACAAATAGGGGACAACGGCGCTAGAAATTACTAGCACAGGAGTTGACGTGGACCTGCACACATATACAAATAACTTTGATCCCAACAAGTACAGAGAAGTTGTTAATCTCTCCGGCCTTGCTGTTTACAAAGGGTCAAACGCGAGAGATAAAAGGTAATGATAACTGCAACTAGAAAGTAAAACGGGAAGTAAATTGAGGGTGTAAACAGTGGTGGAAAATGGACCGGAGTCCCATGAAGTTCACTAGTGATGTCTCTCTCCTAAAAGACGATAAATAGCTATGCGAGGTAACAAATTACAGTTGGGCAATTGATAGGATTAAAAACGCGCCGCAATGCTAACTATGCTACAAAAGAAAGGAAGAGGCTCAAAAGCATGGGCAGTACGCCGAGACAAGTAGACCAAAATCCATCTGCATCTACTCACTAATCATCCACCTTGAGATATATATCCAGAACATCTCGCTGGTATTAAGTTGTGAGCCTCACCCAAAGTGTAAACCCAAAGCAACAGACAACTACATTAAAAGAACTTTGCGTAAAGTAAACAATCCTTGCAACCGCAGTTACAAGCACCGTTGTTTTCCCCCTTGTGGCAAGAGCACATCCCCCGGACTCATGTTTCTGTCACTCAAGCTAGTCATTAGGAGGCATGAACCCACAATCATGCATAACACTCCCTCTTGGAGTCACAATCTACCACTTGACCAAAGCAACAAAAAGCAACGAAGAACATGCAATAATTACTCAAGAACATAAATATAAAAGGAGAAGAACCAAATATATTACTCATCGTAAACTGAACATAATCTCATAATCCATCAGATCCCAGCAAATTCAACATATCAACAGCAAAAAGAATTACATATGTGCCTTGATCATGTAGGGCAGCTCACAAGGTCTAATCCATTAAGAACAAAGAGGGGGAGAGGACATCACATAGCTACTGATCATGGACCCATGGTCCAAGGTGGACTACTCACGGCTCATCCAGGAAGCGTCCATGGTGGTGGAGAAGCTCCCGGAGGTCAATCCTCCCTCTGGAAGGGTGCCGGGAAGAGGTCTTCTGGTGCTCCCGATCTTGGAAGCGCGGCGGCGGCGGAAAAGAGGCGAGATCGCGGAAAAGGGTTCTCTCTTGGAAGCGCGACGGCGGCCGCGGAAGAGCTGGTCTTGAAGTGGTTGTGTCTTGTTTGTGCTACCATGTCGTCGTTGTTTTCTCTTACTAGTTGGTTTCTTTAGGATGTATCGCATGGGCGAGTGGTTGTCCGTAACACGCCTGCGAGGACCACTCACGTTCATCTTGACTCCTTCATTGGTGCAAAAAATCTTGGTATTCTTTGAGGAGATCATTGAGCATGTAGTTGTTGTTGTTGTCGCCGTGATGGCGGTTGATGACGATTGGCTTGCGACGGGTGACGCGGTCGATGTACGGAGTCGCCGCGTGGGCGGTGCTTCGATCAGAGAAATATTCACGTTGATTTTCATCGGCCTCGTGGTCGATGTTAGCTTTGGCCTTGTTGGTGTACATCGGACTCGTCTTTCGCGGCGGAGAGCGGCTCTTCGGCTGATGTAGTCTTGGAAACCTCTGAAAGTTGGGATCTTGTACGGGCGTCGATCTGGCGAGATGCACGCTTAACTTTCGAGTTCTTCGGAGATGAGCTTCTGGAAAAGAAGGTGCACCTTGTTGATCCTATTAAGCCAGGATGTCACATACACCCTCACTCGAAGGAACTGATGTCCTCATCGTCCCACAGGAACGTTCCCTCTTGGTACACGTCTGTGCGTCCAGTGCCGACACATGTCCCACATGTTCGTGCCCTGACCCGCACATGCCCGTATAACCGCAAGGGTCGGCTCTGATACCATTTGTAACACCCGGCCACGGCTGTCGGTTCTGTGTCGTTACGCCTGGCGGGGTCTAGACTGTCCCCACAGACCAACACTAGTCTTTTCTGCGCACTTTGTCTTCACTCATGCGCACCTAGAAAGAACTTCTCAGTCGGTCACTCATCCTCAAATTGCTCCAAGTCAAACACGCTTAACTTTGGAGTTCTTTGAAGATGAGCTTCCGGAGAAGAAGGTGTACCTTGTTTATATGAGTAGCCTATCATTTCTATTAAGCCAGGATGTCAGAATGCCCCTGTTTCAAAGAGAGATGGATTATTCACATTTAATTTGCTGGTCAAAGGCAAATTGAAAGCCAAGAAGTGGTAATTAAGACCCCTAAACTAGTACTGAAGATGGGGACAGCTCATGTACTACCTCCGTTCCGGTGAATAGGGTCTATGCGTATTCTTAGATTGTTAATTTGATCAGCATAATGTGTGTTATAGGTTATAAAAACATATTGTTTAAAAATTTAGATGTTGTATTTTCTAATGGTATAATTTTTATGTTAAACGATTCACGTTAAATTGAACAAATTAACGATATAGGGATATGTGTAAGCCCTATACATTGGAATGGAGGTAGTATCAATTCTTAGTCATACCCTCAACTGTGTGAGAGTGCCACTGCAACTTCCAATAATCGAACCATCAACGATCATGCAGCTTGAAATTAGTAGCGTTGTGAACAACTGTTTAAAATTACAAAATAATTGGGTCAAGACTCGAAAGATGTCTCACGCTAGACATATTCCATAGGAAATAGTTGAATTCCCAGAAAATGAACAATTCCAGTTTAAAAAGATGATAGTTGATTTCATTTGTAGGAACCAGTGGTGACCGGAAACCTTGTTAGAGTTATTAAAAACTTTCTATTATCAGGAAAAAATATCTAAGCACATCTGACAGCCTGTATTCAGCATTGACAAATAAAAACTAGTTGAATAAATTGTATTTACCAGCACAACAAATACTTACTGTGGTGCTTCTGGTCAAAGAGTAAATCCTGTGAAGTCCACGGTGTTCTTCATCAAGGGGTGCCCCGAGAATATTAGAGGTGAAATTAAAGCCATCATCCAGGTGCCAAATGAAACCTTGAATGGAAAATATTTGGGGCTACCGTCCGATGTGGCTTTTAAATATCTGAAAGAGAGGCTATGGGGTAGAGTAAAGGGTTGGCTAGAAAAACTGTTCTCCACCGCTGGAAAAGAAGTGTTGATCAAATTCGTGGCTCAGGCGGTGCCAGTTTATTCTAGTTCAACAAGACGGTCCGACAGTTCTGGTGGGGCAGCAAGGATGGTGCTCACAAGGTTGCATGGGTGTCTTGGTGTGATATGACAAAACCTAAGCATATGGTAGGTCTTGGCTTCAGAGATTTTGAGCTTTTCAATCTGTCACTCCTAGCCAGACAGTCATGGAGATTACTCACTTGTCCTGGCTATGTGCGCGTGTTTTGAAGGCCGTATATTACCCCACAAGAGACATCCTATCGGCTGAGGTGGGAAACCATCCATCTCTCATATGGCGCTCTGTTGTAGAGGGGAGGGATATTTTGAAGAAGGGCCTGATTCGGAGGATTGGAAATGGAAAGACTACCAACGTTTGGGGCCATAATTGGATCTCGAGGAACATTAATATGCAACCTCTGGTTCGGCTTCGGCAGGATGGCCCAGGTCTGGTGGGGGACCTAATTGATGCGTGTTCTGTATGGAGAAGGCAGGTTTTGGAGGAAAATTTCCTGCAAACGGATGTCTCTGAAATCTTGAGGATACCGCTAGCAACTCAAGACTCTGAGCATAGCTGGGCGTGGAATTTTGAAGAAGGGAGTTCTTTTGTCTGTCAAATCCTGTTATTGCATGATCTCGGATATGGTTCAGCGCAGAACGGACTGGCTGGAAAACCGGTCTGGACACTCAAAACCGAAAGTTGAAGCAAATGGCTCACGATCTTTGCGGAAGGTTAAAGTTCTGGGAAAGATTAGGCACTTCCTATGGCGCCTAGGCAAACAATTGATCCCCACGAAGGACGTGAGGAATAAGCGCAACATGGCGGCTACGGATGAGTGCCAAATTTTTAGTATGTCAGATTCCTGGAGACACTCCTTGATCGAATGCTCGAGCTCACGATGTGTACGAGCGCTGATGGATGATGAAGTTGTTGAGCACATGATGGTGACACAGAAAAGCAATGTGAAACAATGAATTTTCGCTCTAATTGCCTCTATGAAGCATGAGGAGTTGATTAGGGTTGTTGTCAACCTATGGGCCATTTGGCACGCACGGCAAAAATTGATTCATGAGGATGTCCAGCAAAGCCCCATGGCCACACATATATTTGTTAAACGCTTCATCGAGGAACTTGCAACAGTTTCCCCACGCAGTCAAGGCCGACCTCAAGCAAAAACGAGAAGGAGGGCACTTGCGATAACACCTAAAGTTTGGCCAAGGGCTACGTGTTACGCTCAGCAGGAGGAAGGATGAGATCGGATGGTGGGGGAGCAGCAGCGGCAATTGCCAGGGACGACGATCAAGGCCACTACCTAGGCTCCTCGTCGCTGGTGGTGCGTGGAGTGGACGATGCACTTTGTCTGGCTGCGCTTGCGTGGAGAGAAACCCAAGCCCTTGCCAAAGATCTAATGTTACAAAGACAGTGATGGCATGTGAAGACCGAAGCATAATCGAGGACATCAAATAAAGGAAATGAAGGCTGACATGGAGTGATCAACTGATCATCAATGAAATTAAGTCTAGGACTGCTTTTTTCAATTCTTGTCGTTTTATTTTTGAAAAGAGAACTGTCAGTAGGGAGTCTTTCAAAGTAGAGTAGTTAAGTTTAGTTCTTTAGACCATGGCAGGCATGTTTGGTTGATTAATCCGCATGACCCGTTTTGTATTCCGTTGATTCTGAACCCTGAGGACTAAAGTTGTTTTTACCGCTAAAAAAACAGCAAATACTTATATATAATTATTCAGTGCTAAATTACACGCTTCTGGACTGCAAATCTTGCACCTAGTGCACTCAGGCCTTAAAAAGAGAGTACATTCAAGCAACAGCGAACTACTCCGTATTCAACAAGGGCAGTTGCTTAGCTTCAGAACTGGCAGTGAGCACCACAGTAGTGACATCTGATGTAGAAATTGAAAAGGGGGCCAAGTCAACAAAAGTTTCTAATGAGTCCTCCCTGCGATTTGCAAATTCTTTCCTTAATACTAAAGAAACTCGTATTTTGTATAGTGGAGAACCTTGTATAACAAACTTAGCAACAATTAAAGTTGGAATCAACTCTACCACTCCCGCAATACAACAGCAGTTTATACAACGGTAAGTAGCACTAGTGCTGCAAGCCCTTGTCCGTTTATGAGCTGATGGCTTGCATCTTGTGACAACGGTAGGCCCTGAACTTGTATAGGAGTAGATTAGAACAAAGTATTGTCTTCTCAGCTCTAAATTAAACTTCCTCCAGCACAGCCGACATGCAATGGGAGTTTGCATTGAAAATAGTGTTACTATTTGCAATCACAAAATACTGTTGATAAAAAATACATTGTTATACTAGTAAACTAAACTCTTTGAGGTGATCAAGGGCACATGGCAAATGAAATTTCACTGCACTTGCAGCAATGATTAGATGAAATTATAGCTACCCGGGTCAATAAAACTCCTGACAAATCACCAAAAGTGTTCGAAAGAAACATACTAAGAGTTCACTTAAGTTCCAGATAGGCATTCCCTGTGTTCATTTCTGAAGTAAAAGGGTCTAATTCTCGGTGCTAACTGAGCTTTACAGGGCAATACCACTACTGATTACAGGGAATTTACTGAAGCTAATTGATTAACTTTGCATCTGCTCGTTCCCAGCACGACTAAGAGGATTGAGCAGAAATAGTATAGCAACAGGCATATCCATAATCAATCAAACTATAAAGGGTAAGAGAACAGCAGAAACTCGCAAATAAGATACTAATCAAGTCCAAAGGCGCACAGATATTAACAAAACAAGATATCCAAGAGCAACACGGCAGTACGATAATAAAATTGATCACCGAAAGATCTCCATATTACGCCTCAAAGTAATTTCACTTCAACGATAACCTAATTAAATCGACTGCCGTCACCATACCAACAGAACGACCACTCAGCTTCATCAGAGGCAAGGAGCAGCAGTGGTAAGACGCGTCGATCAACTAGGTGTGACAGAGATCCGCATGTTGAGTTGGATATGTGGCCACACAAGGAAGGATCAGATCCAGAATGATGACAATACATGAGAGACAAACTGAAGGGAAGCTTGTCCAACATAGTTTGAGATGGTTTGGGCATACAAGCCTCCTAAGGCGCCAATGTATAGCGGGCGGTTAAGGCGTGCTGATAATGTAAAGAGAGGTCGGGAAGACTAAACTAGACTTGGGAGGAATAGTGAAGAGAGATCTGAAGGACTGGGTTAATTGAAAGAACTGCATGGAGGTTAGCTATCCACGTGCAAGAGCCATGACTTGGTTTTGACATCTTATGGGTTTCAACTCTAGACTACCCCAACTTGTTTGGGACTGACGGGCTTTGTTGTTGTTGTTGTTGTTGTAATAGAATGTCCCTTGCAACTATTGATCAAAAGTAGTACATGGTTATACTAGTAAACTAAACTCCTTGAGGGGATCAAGGCCACATCGCATATGAAATTTCACTCCACTCACAGCAATGATTAGATGAAATTGTAGCTACCCGGGTCGATCAAACCACTAACAAATTAACAAAGTGTTCCAAAGAAACATAATAAGAGTTCACTTAAGTTCCAGCTAGGCACTCCCTGTGTTTAATTCTAAAGTAAAAGGGTCTAATTCTCTGTGCTAATTGGACTTTACAGTTTACAGGGCCTAACTAAGTACACCTTGTAGAGTAAGGTTTTCAATAAGAAATTGCCAACATTGCAGACCATCTATCTGCATTTTCAATAACACGCAGCAGCAAAAATTGAAGCTAATTGATTAACTTAGAATCCTCTCGTTCCCAACACGGCAAAGACGATTGAGCCGAAATATCATAGCAACAGTCATATCCATATCGATCGAACTATAAACAGCAAGAGAACAGCAGAAACACGCTGATAGGATACTAATCAAGTCCAAAGGCGCACACACAGACATATTAACGAAACAAGATGATACCCAAGAGCGACGCAGCAGTACGATAATTAAATTAATCACCGAAAGGTCTCCATATTATGCCTCGAAACAGTTTCACTTGACCGATAACCTAACAAAATCGACCGCCGTCGCCATACCGACATAAGGACGACTCAGGAGCGGCAGTAGTACCGGAAGCCGCGTGGATCAGGCCAGATCGGAGTCGTCGAAGTCGGCGCCGTCGAAGGTGTTGAAGAAGCCGGCGAAGGAGAGGGGGCCGCGGGCCTCGTTGCCGCGGCCGCCCATGCGGTGGGCGTGGAGCAGATCGCCCTCGTCGTCGTCGTCGAGGAAGCCGGCGCCGGCGGCACTGCGCGGGGAGTCGTCGATGTCCATGAGGTTGGTGATGGCGTCGTCCTCCATGGCGGCGGAGCGCGGGGAGAGCGGGGCGAGGGCGGGGACGTGGTAGCGGCTAGGGTTGTGGCCGGGTGTGGGCGTGGGCGTGGCGGGGTGGCGAGGGTTGTGGGGCGTCGCTGGGCCGCGCGGGGTGCGGAGCAGCCTTTGTTGGTGGTGGTGGTGCCGGGGCGTCCTCGCGTCCATCTTGTTTTGTGGTTGCGGCGGATTATTAGCCAACGCTCGAGGGTTTGGAGATCTGTGCTGTGCCTGTGCGTGCCTTCCTGGCCCACGCCTCACTTTTTATATGGACGGACGGAGAACGCTGCGTTTTCCGTTTCCTTTTTCCTCCGAAGAGACGATGGAGTTGTTCCGCCTTCTGGGACCCCTTTGCCCAAATCTTCCAAATTACAGTCCGCAACTTGTGGCATCCATTATATTGCATGTTTTTCTCCAGATTTTTTCAAAATTGTAAAAAAAATGTGTACATTATGCTAGATCTTATACACCTGCAAAAAAAACGATTCCCTCCAACCGATGGATAATCACGATTCATTCGCCGATTTGGCCGTCCACCACGCGTCACTCCTGCGAACTTCACTATTACGTGTATTGCAGGAACAAGTTTATCTCACGTCTGACTTCCTCAATTTACTTTCGTCCTGAATCAATGGCTTCAGGGAGAGCTCGCCTGCAGCCACGCCCACAGCCGCTCATGCTCGCCAATGGCCCACGCCGGCAACCATCGTTCGCCAAAGAGGTAGGTGTTAAGGATCTAACTAACAAGGGCTGGAATTGGAATTATACTGGTGTGTTGTTCCTTCCAACCTCCTTCACAGCAATTCAAATTACAATCCAGCTAATCCTTGCCTGGCCGAAGCCATCTACTTTCTGTCCAAGCCAGCGAGTGAGAAAGATCGCGGCTATTTAAAGAGAGAGACGTTACACCCGATTAACGGGCCCAGTTCGGGCTTGCAAGCCATTGGGGTAACCTGCGCGTACGAGTGGGCCGGCCTTCAGGCCCACGAGTTGAATCGAAGTCCTCGCGCCCTTGCTTCTGAACTTGATCTCCGCCCTTGCCAGCCGAGTTGCTGACATCCCCCCGTTCTTCAGACAAGGCTTGACCCCAAGCCTTTGCTCGAGGAAAACGTTGCTGCAATTCATCACGATCCTCCCAAGTAGGGGACGAAGTCCCCCCCCCCCCAGTCCACGAGAACTTGAGTGATGGTACGGTTGTCGATCTCGCGGAGACGTTGGCGCAATATCCGAAGAGGCACCTGAAATTGAGCATGAACTGACGGAAGAAAATGTTGTACCTGGTGGTTGGGTGACAGGAACTGCTTGAGTTGAGAGACATAAAACACCGGATGGATCTTGCTATCAGCTGGCAACTGAAGACGGTAAGCAACATCGCCAATGCGCTCGAGCACGGTATAAGGACCAAAATACCGAAAGGAAAGCTTGTGATTGGCACGGCGAGCGACAGTAGTTTGTACGTAGGGTTGCAACTTGAGGAAAACGCTGTCACCCACAGCAAAGTGACGGTCAGTGCGCTGCTTGTCGGCCTGCAGCTTCATACGCTGTTGAGCTCGCAACAAATGCTGACGAACAAAAGCATGTACCACCTCTCGATCTTCAAGCCACTGTTGCAAATCCATTGGGGCCAATGTGTCATCAGGGGAAATGCCAAAATGCCCTGGTTGATGACCATAAAGAACTTCGAATGGGGACTTGTTCAGAGAGGAGTGCCAATTTGTGTTATACCAGAACTCACATAGTGCTAACCAACGATGCCATCGTTTAGGATGTGCAGATATGAAGCAACGGAGAAAACACTCCACTTGCTGATTCACTCGTTCTGTCTGACCATCAGTTTCTGGATGATAGGAAGTGCTCATGTTGAGTTGAGTGCCAGTCCTCTGAATAAGAGTCTTCCAGAATAGGCTGGTGAAAACCGGATCTCTGTCAGAGATAATGCACTGGGGCATACCATGCAACTTGTACACATTGTCCAAAAATACCTCAGCAATCTTAAGAGCAATGTAAGGATGCTTCACAGGGATGAAATGTCCATATTTGGTGAATTTGTCAATGACAACCATAATGCAATCGAACTGCTCAGATGAAGGTAATCCTGAGATAAAATCCATGGACACCGTGGCCCAAGCATGTGGTGGCACTGGTAAAGGAGAAAGCAGACCTGGGTAGTTGACTCGCTCAGGTTTGGCTTGTTGGCAAATCACACAAGACTACACAAAAGCTCTGATAAAGGACTTCATTCCAGACCAACAGAATAAAGCACGAATCCGTTTATATGTAACTGGAAAACCCGAGTGGCCTCCTAATGGGCTGGCATGGAAGGCCAAACAAATCTGTCTTTGCAAAGGACCATCATTACCTATCCATATGGAATTTTTGTAACGAATCAACCCATTTACTAAGGAATATTGTGGTTTAGATTCAGGATCCACGGCCAACTGTTGCAAGAGTTCGGTAGTTTTGACGTCTGACTGATAACTAGCAACAATATCTGCCAACCAAGTTGGTTGTGAGCAAGAGATAGCATAAACAGCTGAAGTATCATCATCCCTATGAGGTCTTCTCGACAATGCATCTGCAGCAGTGTTATCGCTCCCCTTCTTATAACAGATCTTGTAGTTAAGGCCCAGTAACTTAGTGAACACCTTCTGTTGCCATGGTGTGTGCAGCCGCTGGTCAGATAAATGAATCAAACTTTTCTGATCAGTTTTAATCAAAAAATCCTGGAAGTGTAAGTGTGAACGCCAATGATCAATAGCTAGAAGAATGGCCAGATATTCCTTTTCATAAACAGATAAAATTCTGTTCCGAGGACCCAAAGTCTTTCTCACAAAAGCCAAGGGGTGGCCATCATGCATTAAAACTGCTCCAATGCCAGTGTCACAGGCATCAGTTTCAACGACAAATTGTTTGGCATAATTAGGTAGTGCTAACATAGGAGCCTGAATTAATGCTAGCTTGAGAGTTTGGAAGGCTTCTTCAGTAATAGAATTCCACAAGAATATAGTCCCCTTTTTAAGCAAAGAAGTGAGGGGCTGACTGATGATACCGTAGTTTCTGATGAATTTCCTATAGTACCCAGTCAAGCCCAGGAAACCTCTGACTTCATTTACATTCACTGGCACTGGCCAATTTTGAACAATAAGAATTTTATCTGGATCAGTGGTAACACCCTTGTCACTAATCACATGGCCAAGATAAGCAATTTCTTGTTGAGCAAAAGCACATTTGCTAAGCTTGACTCTCCAGTGTTTTTCCCTTAAAATAGATAGGATTGAACCCATGTGTAGTAGATGTTCAGCATATGTTTTGCTGTAAATTAGGATGTCATCAAAGAAGACCAGTACATACTTCCTGATAGCAGGAGATAAATCAGTGTTCATGGCCCCTTGGAATGACCCAGGAGCTCCAGTGAGACCAAAAGCTAAGACAGTGAATTCATAATGCCCTTCATGTGTTTGGAATGTTGTTTTAAATTCCTCACCTGGAGCTAGTCTAATTTGGTGGTAACCAGCTCTCAAGTCTAGTTTAGAGAACCAGCAGGCTCCATGTAATTCATCCAATAACTCATCAATAACTGGGAGTGGATACTTGCTTTTCAATGTTAGAGCATTGAGATGCCTGTAGTCAATAACCATCCTCCAGGTTCCATCCTTTTTCTTGACCATAAGTACAGGAGAGGAAAATGGACTACGACTGATGCGAATCATACCATTCTTTATTAGTTCTTGCACCTGCTGTTCCAACTCAGTTTTCAAATGGGGGGCAACACGATATGGTCTGATTGCAACTGGCCTGGCTCCAGGAATTAATGGTATGGTATGATCATAATCCCTTCTGGGTGGTAAAGTGTTTGGGACAGAAAAGACTTCAGAATAATTATCCAAAAGATCCTGAACTTCAGTCTGAACTGGTGGCATGTTGTCTGATTGGGCAGTGTACACAACCATAATAGTGTAATTTCAAGTCCTTGGTAACTCTCCTTGCAATGTGATCCAATGTCCTTGGTGCTGATAAGCCAACCATTTCTGATCCCAGTCGACTACCATGGGACTATGAGAAGCCAGCCAATCAAGTCCCAATATGCCAGCATAAGATCCCAGAGATAATAATCTGAATTCACTGATGAATGTATGTTGTTGACATGTCCACTGACACTGTTTGGTCACTTGAGTATAGTAGAGTTTATCACCTCCTGCCACAGTAACTGGAATGGTAGAAATATTCACCACATTTGGCAGTATATGTATCAAGTTGGAATTAATGAAAGAGTGTGTGCTGCCCGAATCCACTAAGAAACAAAGCAGATATCCTTGTATTGTAACTGCAAACCGCATGGCCTTGGATGGAACTGCAGTGCTGTATATGGCTATTGAGAGCATCATAAGATTGTCAGAATCACTATCAGATTCTTCAGAGTTATGGGAATGATCCCATTGCAATTGCTCAATCATTTCCTGCACAATATGCAGCTGGACAGAAGATTTACATTGATGATCCTTAGACCACTTGTCACCACATGTGAAACATAAGCCCTTCGATTTCCTGTAATTTCTGAGAGCACTCCACTTATCTTCAGGAATACTCATTTTGGAATTGTCAGTAATTTTTCTGTCATCCATTGGACGTTGTCTGACGGCGTAACTTGTTGGGGACTGCATAGTTCTGCGAGGAGTATGTGGCACTGAATAAGTCTCCCCCAATTCCTCATGCAACATAGCTAACTCATAGGTTGAATCCAGGTCCTGTGGTTTCTGAAGAGCAACAGCCATTCTGACACCAGGCTTCAGTCCATCAATGAATCTGGTAGTGTAATACAACTCGGCAGGCACTGAATCATACGCTGTCAACTGATCATACAGTTCAGCAAACCCTTCCACATATTCAGACACAGTGGAATTCTGGCTAATACGGAACAGTCTGCGCATTAAGGTTTGTTGTTGATTTCGGTCAAATCTGTTCATCACCATCTGACAAAATTCATTCCAAAGCAAACTGGGATATCTGCGCTGGATTCCTTCCAACCACCTAGCTGTTGGTCCTTCAAAATGAGGTGTAGCAAAAGAAATCCATCTGTTGCTCCTAGTGCCCTAGTACCTGAAACAATCCTCACATCTACTTTGCCACAAACGAGGATTACTTCCATCAAAGCGGGGAAGTTCCATACGGGGAGCCATGCGAACAGATTCAGGTTCATGAACAGTAGCCTCTCTGGAATAAACTTGCTCACGAGGAGAGTATGATTCCCGCGTACCTCTTCCTCTTGGGGGTACATAGATCTGCGGTGCTTTTCCCCTGAATCCCTTGTCACTGTGAAGGGGATCTGATCCTCCCGCATCACGGCCTTGGCCAGCTCCACTACTCGACGATGGGCTGGACTGCAGAATCTCCACGTCCATCTTCCCCACCTTCTCCAGTTCCGCCCTGATGTGCTCCATGTCGAGGTTGAACTCAGCCCGAGCTCCATCGATGCGGTTGGAGATGAGACCATCCAAGGCTTCGGTGGCTTCCTTCAACAGCTTTGTAACCGAGTGAACAATTCCTTCACCTTGTTGTTGAAGCTTCTGATCTAAGCCTTCGTTGAGCTCTCCTCTCAGGAGCTCATGGATCTGACGACCTTCAAGCGAGAGCTTTTCCATAATTTCTCTCCTTCTCACGAATTTGAATCTGGTGGCATGGCTATGGTTTGGGATCTCCAGGATTGATAGCTCTGAATACCAAATGTTAAGGATCTAACTAACAACGGCTGGAATTGGAATTATACTGGTGTGCTGTTCCTCCCAACCTCCCTCACGGCAATTCAAATTACAATCCAGCAAATCCTTGCCTGGCCGAAGCCATCTACTTTCTATCCAAGCCAGCGAGTGAGAAAGATCGCGGCTATTTAAAGAGAGAGACGTTACACCCGATTAACGGGCCCAGTTCGGGATTGCAAGCCACTGGGGTAACCTGCGCGTACGAGTGGGCCGGCCTTCAGGCCCACGAGTTGAATCGAAGTCCTCGCGCCCTTGCTTCTGAACTTGATCTCCGCCCTTGCCAGCCGAGTTGCTGACAGTAGGCTTCCGCCGCCGCCTTCTCCTCTCCCTTCCCTTCCTCGTTGCCTCCAGTAAGCTCCCGTCCGCCTCCCCTCATCCTCTTGTTGTATCCAGTTCATCTTTTTCGAAAAAGAAAACTGCAACATCATTCATGTTGCACAAGTCCTCTAGCAACATCATGTATGTTGCAAAAAAAATGAAGACGAAAACAAAGAAATTCTACAATACCATCTTTGTTGCATAAGTCCTCTGGCAACATCATCTATGTTGTAAAAGAAGGAGAAGACAAAAAAAGAACTGCAACACCACCTCTATTGTAAATGTTTCTGCAATATGATGTCGGTTGCAACACACCTGAATCTCTATTTTAGGTGATTTGATGGTTTCACAACAAATCAGTTGTTGCAGAGCGAGCGGCGCAACATCTACCTTAAGTGTTGTAATAGCCCTGGATTTTCACCCAAATTTGAAAAATTGTTTGTTGCCTTATTTTATTGCTTGCTAAAATTGTTTGTAGTATTTGCTTCGCCGAATTATTAATCGGTGAATACTTCCCCCATATTTCTCGTATCGGATGCGAGACCGACCCTTTCCCACCACGACACACGACCTGTGCGACACCGGGTTTCACCCGAGCATCGTCGCAACCGGCAGACCAGCCAACGCCACCGGAACGAAAACCCCATTTATTTAATAACGGATTATTTTATTGGGCGTCAGAAAATGTTCTTGGAACGTCATCGAAGTGAGGTCGAACTGACGGGCTCGCCGCGCTGAGCGCGTGGTTCGAGATTTCATCTGAATCGGAGTCTGTACAAAGTCTCGGCGGTCATAAACATGCGACGTAGGATGCTGATACGTCCAAAACGTATCTATAATTTCTGCTTGCTCCATGCATGTTTTCTGTGATATTGCTATGATCTAGATACACTTTCATATACTTTTGATCATATTTGGACTAACCTATTAACTCAGTGCACCCCAGTGCCAGTTCCTGTTTTCTGCTGTTTTTCTATTTCAGTTTTCCCCCGTATAAAAAGTGCCAGAAAAATTCGGGAAAATTCAGATAAAAATAAGCGTGAAGGAAGCTTCGCGAAGAGCCCTGGAGGGGCCAGAGGGGATCCAGGTGGGCCAAGGCGGGCACCCGGTGCGGCCCCACCCCTGGCCGCGCCTGGGGCCCCTGGTCCACCTCTGGCTGCCCCCCTTCGCCTATTTATTCGCCGTCACGGGGAAACTCCGAAGAAAGAACCCTATTTCGCAAACTCGCCTCTGTTCCGCCGCCGCCGCGCTTCCGAGATCGGGAGCACTAGAAGACCTCTTCCCGGCACCCTGCCGGAGGGAGGATTGACCTCCGGGAGTCTCCTCTCCACCATGGATGCTCCTCGGATGTCTCGTGAGTAGTTTTCCTTGGACCATGGGTCCGTGATCAGTAGCTATGTGATGTTCTCCTCCCCTCTTTGATCTTCATTGTTTAGACCTCGTGAGCTTCCCTACATGATCGAGGCACCTTTGTAATATTTCTGCTGTTGCTATGCTGAGTTTGATGGGATCTGATGGATTATGAGATTATGTTCAGATTGTGATAGAGTAATATATTTGGTTTTTATCTCTTATATTTTGTTCCTAAGTAATTCTTGCATGTTCTCCGTTGTTTTTATTGCTTTGGCCAAGTAGTAGGTAGTGACTCCAAGAGGGAACGTTGTGCTCGATTGTGGGTTCATGCCCCCCGATGACACGCTTGAGTGACAGAAACATGAGTCTAGGGGATGTGCTGTTGCCACAAGGGGGAAAACAACGGTGCTTGTAACCGCGGTTACAAGGATTGTTTACTTTACGCAAAGTGCTTTTTAATGCAGTTGTCTGTTGCTTTGGGTTTACACTTTGGGTGGGGCTCGCAACTTAATACCAGCGAGATGTTCTGGATAGATATCTCAAGGTGGATGATTGGTAGTAGATGCAGTTGGATTTCGGTCTACTTATTTTGACGTACTGCGTGTGCTTTTGAACCTCTTCCTTTCTTTTGTAGCATAGTTAGCATTGCGGTGCGTTCATAATCCTGTCAATTGCCCTTTTGTAATTTGTTTACCTCGCATAGCTGTTTTATTGTCTTTTGGGAGAGAGACATCACTAGTGAACATCACGTATCCCGGTCCATATCCTTATTACTGTTTCCACGCTATCTTTACTTTATTGCTTTTACTTACTATCATTATCCCTTGTGTTTTACCCTTTGTAAACAACAAGACCGGAGAGATTGACAACCTCTCTGAACTTCGTTGGGAACAAAGTTATCTGTGTTTGTGTGCAGGTCCACGTCAGTTGCGCCGCTGACACCTACTTATCATCTCTGGACTCCTACTGGAGACAAACCTTGGTATCTTCACTGAGGGAAACTTGCTGCTGCGCTACATCTCAACCTTCCACTTGGGGTAACCAACGAAGGGCGAGAAGCCATCAAGCGAATTTCTGGCGCCGTTGCCGGGGACTCCGAGTGCTAAGATAGGGGAGTTGCACACTACCCTTTACCTTTGTTTTTTAGTCTTGTTAGTTTATCTTTCAGTTTTTATCTTTGTGTCTTTTATCAAAAACTACAAAAAAAAATTATCTTGCTGTTAGTAGTCCTCCTTGTTTAGATGAACATGTTAGGGCTAGGTGCTTTGCGGGAATCGGAAGTTCTCGATTTCCGTCAAAGAGATGGAGAAAATATGAAGAAGGCATGGGACAGAATCTCTGAAGCACATAAAAGAATTATGCCTTGGATACCTATAAAAATTGTGCTTAGAAATTTTTACCATGGTATTTTTAAGTGGTGTACACACTCTCTTGACATTATAGCTGAAGGAGATTTTCTAGAGTGTGATGAAGATAGGGCTCTTGATATTTTGCATAGTCTATCTAGTTATTTTGTTTATGATCGTAGTATTGATACTGTCATAGATAGACTTGCCATTATTGAAAAAAGATTGGATGCTCTAGACTTGAGTAAAGTAGAGGAACTTATGTCCAACAAGAAAGAAATGTTGGAGATAGATGATGATTGGGAGCCCTTTGTTAGGATTAGCATCTCTAACCAAGACTTCCTTGCTCTTTGTGATATTGGATCCACAGTTTCTACTATGCCAAAAATAGTTTATGATTCTTTGAAACTAGATATGGATATATTATCATCTTATCACGAACATTCTAACGGAGATATTTCAGAGATTAAAAGAAAGGTAAAAGAAGTCCAAGTTGCATTCCTTCATAGGACTGCACCAATGGATTTCTTCATCATGGAGCCAAACCAAAGTAACATTGTGCTCGGAAGAGACTTCCTCTGTGCTATGAAAGGCTTCATTGATATTGGTAATAAGCACATACGCTTACGCGGTATGGCGAAAGGCAAGTATCTCTTTCCTAGTAAGAAGAAGAATGAGCTTATTAAAAATCAATTTGAAGGTTTTTATGACTCTAATCTTGGATACCCTTGATTCTTCTTTTGCTTCATGCCTAGCTTAAAGGCATAAAAGAAAGCGCTTTCGGGAGGCAGCCCGCAACGAATTTAGGTTTTTATTTTAGCTTTTGTTGTGTCTTGATGATTGTTAATACTGTAGCAACATCATTGTATCTTTATTTTTCAACTTTGTTGTAACGACCCAATTCACACAGAATTGAAGTCTCTATGCTCAAGTGCCAGTCCCTGGATCGAACTCGCTGGCACACACAGTATTATAGATGTATATCCAAGTACAAGTGCATCATTATTACAATGTATGATCCAGAGTAAATAAATAACAAGTTGCATAGCTCAAGGCTAGTTTATTCAATATAAATATAGCGGAAGCAAAAGCAAGTAACATGGAGTCCCATCAACAGCCACATGCGAACATGCTGAGTGTAGACTCGCAACCCCTAAACGCACCTTACTGATCATCTGAAAAACCTGCAACACCGAAGGTTACAGCCCGACAACGGGTCAGTACATCTGATTTGTACGGCAAGTGACACGGAAAAGTTTATATAAAGGACCTACAACTATATGCAAGGTAAGTCAAAAGAAAGGCTTATGGTTTTGTTTTGCAGAAAGCCAATTTTCTCCTGAACTAAACTAGTCAAAGTTTTAAGTTGAACTTACTACTTAAGAACGAACTGGGCACACCAGTTCCAACACCACACCCTTTAATTAATCTTCCCCACTCAATTTATTATGGTGATTCATATGTCAAGATCCTCCAGTAACAGTAATGTCTAGTAGCTCAAGGATGTCCATAACCGGGGACACGGCTAATCATGATTAGTTTTTACTCTGCAGAGGTTAGTACACTTTCCCCGCTGGACTCAACCCGAAGATTGAGACGAAGTCTTTCAGAAGAGGTCACCTACCCCCAACGGCAAGCCGGTACCACCTATCACATCTACATCTGCTAGCTTTGCACGGGAGAGGCTTCCTACATCATACTCAACTAAGCCAGAGCCCATATGGCCAGCGGCTGTACATGGAAGCTCCTAGTCACCAAGTATGTCTGATCTTTTTGAACCTGGACGGCGCCCACTTACGTTCAGAGGGTAGCACCATGACGTACTATCAACCACCAAACCAACCATTAGGGGTACAACCTGGTCTCGCCCTTAGATAAGGCACGAGCCCCCAGGAAGCACTCCCTGCCCGTCCAGAGGTGATTTCTATTTATGATAAAGTTGCTACACAAAATTATTAAATAACTCACATGCACTCCATGAATTTACACAATCCAAACCACGTCTACAAAGCATAGCAATAAAGCAACAACACGGCTAGGTTGATCTACAGTAGACAACTCAAGACATGTGGCTATCCTAACTGGTTTTGCAGCAACAGTAAAATACACTACCTATCATGCAATAGGGTGATATTTCTTAACATAATGCATATAGAAAATATATGTATGAGTATGGTCAAAGCATCACTTGCCTTCTTGCTGGTCCTGACGGTCACAATCCTCACAAAACGAGGCGACACACTCCGGACAATCTATACGAGCAAACATAACACCAATCAACATATATTCTATACAAAAATACTCAAACAGTAATGAACATTCAAAGAACAGTAGCAAAACTTGCCTAACAGAAGCTAAACTTAAATTACTTGTCAAATAAAAACCAACGCAAAAATAAACGGCGCAAACGGGCGCACCGGTAAAAAGTTACGGTTGCCGGAAGTTCAAATTTGGACCAGCTTGGGAGTCAAATTTGAAAACTTCAAACTTCTATAACACTTGGTCTATTGGCTAGTAAATTTCACCACGGTCGCAACGAAACTGGAATCACCCAATTCCAACTTACGGTTAAAAAGTAGCCGCAAAAACGGTATTAGGGTGACACCGGGGGGTACTGGGGTCCTCTACTGTAAAAAGGACCCGGACGTAAATAATTTTTTTTCCTAAAAACGCGATCAGGTCCTCGGGCGCGGTTGACCAGATCTAGGGTTTTTTTTTCGAAACCGCATCTAACTCTTTTTTTCCAAAGCTTCTCTCTCTCTCCTCGCACGGGCACAAGGCCAAGGCCATGGCCATGGCTCTCGGCTCCGGCGACCAGGAGGCGGCGGCGGCCGGCGGAGCGGCCTAGGCGCGGCGGAGGCGGGGACGCGCCGGGGGGCAGCGCGCGCGGGACGGGCGGCGGCGGCCCGTGGCGCGACGGCGGCTAGGTGGCGGGGCGACGCGGCTAGGGTGTGGGGACGGCGCTAGGCGGCGGGGCTCCGGAAATTACCTCGAAAAAACGACGAAAACGCGACTCCGGCGAACTCAGGCGAACTTTCCGGTGAACTCCGGCGATGACGTCGTCGATGATGTCGGCGGCGGCGGGTTCCGCGGATTAGTTTAGGGCTAATCTAAAAACGCTAAAAAAAAATCTAGCCCTAAACAGGGCTATTTATAGACAGCCTCTAATCCCCCTTTTTTTTAAATCCGAGATAAATACAAAATTGGTGTGCGGGAGAAAAAACAGAACAGGCCCATTAGGCCCAAAATAATATTAGAAAAATCACGCAAATTTATTTTTAAATTCCGTCTTCGCCAATATTTTTAAAATAATAAAACTGAATTTTTGGCTTTACCAAAATATTAAAGAAAAATAAAAACTTTGCGACTTGTTTTTAAATACTTTTCTGGCATTTTAAAAATACCGAAAACTCCGAAAATTGATTTAAAAACTTTTCTGGAGCATAAATAAATTCCCATTATAATTTTAGAAAATATTTATAACTCCAAAGTAAATTTAAAAAGTCTCCCAAAATATTTTAAACTATTTTCCAACAAATTAAAAATGGGGATAAGTCCTTTTATATCCTCTCGAGCGAACTGCCATGTGTTGAAAAATATTTAAAAATATTTTAAAACTCCAGAAAAATGCGGAAGCAGCATGAGATGCATATGATGATCTATTAACATCCGAATTTAGAAAATTGGGATGTTGCAAACCTACCCCCCTTAAGATGAATCTCGTCTCCGAGATTCGGGCTGGCTAGCAAAGAGATGCGGGTGGTCTTACTTCAGATCTTCTTCACGCTCGCAAGTTGCTTCCTCTTCGGTATGATGATCCCACTGAACCTTGCATAGTCTGATCGTCTTGGTGCGGGTAACTCTTTCGGCAGTCTCTAGAATCTTCACAGGCTTCTCCTCATAAGTCAGGTCACTCTCCAACTTAATTGCCTCAAGTGGCACTGTATCTCTCAAAGGAATATATGCCATCTCTGCATGACACTTCTTCGGCTGGGATACGTGAAACACATCATGAACTCCTGACAAAGCTTCTGGCAACTCCAATTGATAAGCTACCTCTCCTCTGCGCTCCAAGATCTTGTAAGGCCCCACAAAACGTGGTGCTAACTTGCCCTTGATTCCAAACCTCTTGATTCCTCGAATTGGTGACACTCTGAGATACGCATGGTCTCCAACCTCATAGGTTACATCCTTGCGCTTAGCATCTGCATAACTCTTCTGCCTAGAATGTGCTATCTTCAGTCTATCACGGATCAACTTGACTTTCTCCTCAGCATCTCTGATCAGGTCGGGTCCAAACAACTGACGTTCTCCTACCTCATCCCACATCAACGGAGTCCTGCACTTCCTGCCATACAGTAACTCGAATGGTGCCATCTGAAGACTAGCCTGGTAACTGTTGTTGTATGAGAACTCAGCATACGGTAAGTTGTCATCCCAACTCGAACCATAATCCAACGCACAAGCCCTCAACATATCCTCCAAGATCTGATTGACTCTCTCGGTCTGCCCATCTGTCTGAGGATGGAACGCTGTACTGAACTCCAGCCTAGTGCCCAAGGTCTCATGCAACTGACGCCAAAACTTCGAAGTAAACTGAGTACCTCTATCAGACACAACCTTTCTTGGAACTCCATGCAAACACACGATCCTGGACATATAAATCTTGGCTAGTTTGGCACTGTTGTAAGTTGTCTTCACTGGAATGAAGTGAGCAACCTTGGTCAAACGATCAACAATCACCCAAATAGAATCATATCCTGACCGAGTCCTGGGTAAACCAGTAATAAAGTCCATACATATCTGATACCACTTCCAATCTGGTATAGGCAAAGGTTGCAACAATCCTGCTGGCTTCTGATGCTCAGCCTTGACTCTCTGGCAAACATCACACAATGCAATATACTGGGCTATCTCTCGCTTCAGGCTAGGCCACCAAAATCTCTCCCTCAAGTCCTAATACATGTTGGTATTCCCGGGATGAATAGAATAAGGTGAATCATGTGCCTCCTGAAGAATCAGCTTCCTGATCTCTGCATCTTGCGGTACACAAATGCGCTTCTCAAACCAAATGGCTCCATGCTCATCCTCACAGAAACCCTCTGCTTTCCCTTTGGTCATATTCACCTTTATCTCATCAATTTCTGCATCACCCTTCTGAGCCTCTCTGATTTTTTCCAACAGATTTGGCTTCACTTCCAATGCTGCCACATATCCCTTAGGAACTATCTCCAACCTGAGATTCTTGAACTGCTCACATAACTCCCGTGGCATATCCTCAACATTAGCAACATTGATATGACTCTTACGGCTCAATGCATCAGCAACAACATTCGCTTTACCAGGATGATATTGCACATTCAAATCATAATCCTTAATAAGCTCCAGCCATCTACTCTGCCTGAGATTCAAATCCTTCTGGGTAAAGATATACTTCAGACTCTTATGATCAGTAAAAACATCACAATGATTACCAACAAGATATTGCCTCCATGTTTTCAATGCATGAACAACTGCAGCTAACTCCAAATCATGTGTAGGATAGTTCTGCTCATGGTTCTTAAGCTGACGTGAAGCATAAGCAACAACTCTACCTCCTTGCATCAAAAAACAACCAAGTCCTCGACGAGATGCATCACAATATACATGGAAATCCTTATGTATATCAGGCAAACATAAAACAGGTGCAGTTACTAACCGTTTCTTCAACTCCTGAAAGCTGGCTTCATATGCCTCACTCCAAACAAACTTGTTCTCTTTTTTCAACAGCTCAGTCATCGGTTTTGCAAGTTTGGAGAAATTCTCAATGAACCTCCTATAATATCCTGCAAGACCCAAGAAACTGCGAATGTCTCCAACTGTCGCGGGTGTCTCCCATTCTGTAACTGTTGAAACCTTGGATGGGTCCACAGCTACTCCTTCTCCTGACACAACATGTCCAAGGAATCCGACCTCCTTCAACCAAAACTCACACTTACTGAACTTGGCATACAACTTGTGCTCCCTGAGCTTCTCCAATACCAAACGCAAATGTGCCTCGTGCTCTTGCTCATTCTTGGAATACACCAATATATCATCAATGAACACCACAACGAACTTATCCAAGAACTCCATAAACACCTTGTTCATCATATTCATGAAGTATGCAGGAGCATTAGTCAATCCAAATGACATAACAGTATACTCATACAACCCATACCTTGTAGTCAAAGCAGTCTTCGGAATATCCTTCTCCCGAATCTTCACTTGATGATAACCAGAACGAAGATCAATCTTAGAGAATACACAAGCTCCCTCCAACTGGTCAAATAGATCATTAATCACAGGTAGAGGATACGTGTTCTTGATAGTAACATCATTCAGAGAACGGTAATCAACACACATCCTCTGGGTTCCATCCTTCTTCTCAACAAACAACACTGGAGATCCCCAAGGTGACGAGCTTGGGCGAATGAACCCCTTTGCCTGCAACTCTCTGATCTGTTCCTTCAACTCTGCAAGTTCATTAGCGGGCATCCTATACGGTCTCTTAGAAATAGGCCCAGTGCCTGGTATTAAATCAATAAGGAACTCAATCTCCCTATCCGGTGGCATACCTGGCAACTCCTCCGGAAATACATCCGGATAATCCCTCACAACACGCACATCATCCAGGCTACCCCCTTAAGAGAATTCACCTGGGCGTGCTGATGCTTATACTTGGACACATATCTGATCTTCTGTCCACTCGGTGTACTAAGAGTGATAGACCGACTGGCACAATCAATAACACCTTGGTACTTGGCTAACCAATCCAAGCCCAAAATAATATCCAAACCTTGTGACTTCAACACAATCAAATCTATAGGAAAAACATGCTTCCCTATGGCTAGGCTCAACTGATAGCATCCCAAACTAGCTGACATCTCCGCTCCCGGTGAACTTATGAGCATAGATGACTTAATAACTATGGTAGGTAACTCATGCTTATCCACAAATACCCTCGATATGAAAGAATGTGATGCACCAGAATCAAAAAGAATAAGTGCGGGTACTGAATTGATAAAGAACTTACCAATCACAGCATCAGGCTCATCATAGATCTCCTCCATGTTGACATGGTTCACATGCCCCTTGTTGAAAGGATTGGGCTTGCTGACTCCAGAATTCCCATTGTTGTCCTTGTTCTCCGGGCACATGTTGGAGTAGTGTCCCATCTTCCTGCACTTGAAACACTGAACTCGACTAAGGTCCTTCTGAGCATTCACCACTTGACGGTTCTGGTTGTAGTTCTCTCCATTTCCATTTCCTTTCCATTGCCATTGCCATTGCCATTGCCATTGCCATTGCCGTTCTTGTTACCATTGTGGTGGTTGTGGCCATTATGGTTGTGACCATTCCCACCATGATGGTTGTGTCCTCCACTGTGAACATGGCCATTCCCACCATTGTGGTTATGTCCATGGTTATGTCCTCCATTGCCACCATAATAATTGCGTGGCTTCTGATGCGGTCCAGAGTTATACTTGCCACCATTGTTGTTGTTGTACTTCCTCTTGCGGTTCTCAATGGCCTGCTGCTTGCCTTCCAACACAATAGCCTTGTCGATGAGCACCTGGCAGTTAGCAAAAGTAGCCACTGTCAGCTGGACTCCCAACTCATCATTCATCCCCTCCAAGAACTTCTCCTGCCTTGCAGCATCATTCCTGACATCATCTGGAGCATATCTGGCAAGCTTGTTGAACACCTCAACATACTCGGCCACTAAACGGCCTATCTGACGCAAACTGCGAAACTCCTTCTTCTTCAAGCTCATGGAGCCTGCTGAAACATGTGTGGCGCGAAAAGCAGACTGGAACTGCGCCCAAGTGATGGTGTCGATGGGGTAAGTCAGCAAGTAGTTGTTCCACCAAGCAGCGGCAGGACCCTCCACCAAATGTGAGGCAAACCTCACCCTCTCTGCCTCAGTGCAGCCAACTGTCTCCATATTCTGGCCCACTGAACGATGCCAGTCATCCGCCACTATGGGCTCAGGAGTGCTAGAAAACCTCTGAGGATTCAACCTCAGGAACCTTGCAAGCATGTCCACAGGTGGTGGTGGTGGCGCATTGTTGTTGTTGCCCATGTTCTGAGTGAGCAACTGGATCAGCTGAGCTTGTCCTTGAAGTAACTGCTGCATATAAGCTGGCACTCCATTGTTGTTGTTCTCATTCCCTGTGGGATCACGTCTCGGCGGCATCTGTTGGGTAAGAATAGGTAAGTTTTAGACAGAAAGTAGCTAGGGAAATATATTCCTACCCCATATGCTTATTATGATCATGGCAAGCATTATATATACAATACATATATCACCAATCAACTTCACCAAACAATATCACCATAGCATCAAACATATAACAATCATCAACCAATGCACTCATACGGAAAACCATCACATATCACACCATATAGTTTAAAATATGTTTTATAACTGATATAAGATCCTCAAAACAACCACGAATAACATAAGAGTATATCAAGCAACCTAGTATTGCCACACCGAATAAGTCGACATGGTCAAATACGCTAACACGATAACGATAGTAAACTAATAGCCGGTGAAGTAATTCTTAATGTTGTCTTTGCTAAACAGCATGCGGTATTCGCGCCCGCTAATGCGGTTGTGCCTTTTGGGACTCGTCTCCTCTTCTTCTGCCGAGGTGTCTACTTCTGGCTCCTCTTCTGGTTCTTCAATCCCATTGGCCTTCATCTTCTCCTTCAGTCTTGTCATCTCTGCTTGCATCTCCAACTTCTCCTTCTTCAGCTTGTTGTTGTCCCTCTTGAGCCTGGTGTTCTTCTGCTGCAACTCAGTAATGGTGTAGAGGTCAGACTGAGTGCACTTCTCCAGGCAATGGATGTGCTTCTCCAGGCTTTGGATGATGTAGCTGGTTGTACCTGGCCAAATGGCCCCAGGCACATACCTGAACCTCTTTGGTATAATGTTCCCCGATGGGAGAACTTGGCCATCTCCGCGTACACCGTACCCTTTAGCTGGGCGGAATACGTCTCCACAATGCGTCCAAGAGCTATGTGAGCGGCCATGCGCACACACCACTCCTTCTCCTGGGCATGCACCTCGAATGACTCCGTGATCACCCTTTCCTCATTCTCCATGCTTCCAAGGATGAAAGTCTCCACTTGCCAGTAGTCATCAGCTCCCCTTGTCTCCACGATGTCCGGCTGAAAGACTGGTGCGTAGATGTTCAGGAAGTGGCAAATCCCCCTGAGCTCAGGTCCAAACGCCATAGCGCGGTATGATATAGTGGTCATCTATAATCAAAGAGAGGTAAGGCAAGATTAGAACAGGTATGAATACGAGATAGAGAAGGTAAGTGAGTACAAGACAGAGTGATATAAGGTAATATTTTTATTCCTATGGCTTTTCTAGTCCATTTTCTAGGGTCACATCCTACAGTCAACACACTGCTCTGATACCATCTGTAACGACCCAATTCACACAGAATTGAAGTCTCTGTGCTCAAGTGCCAGTCCCTGGATCGAACTCGCTGGCACACACAGTATTATAGATGTATATCCAAGTACAAGTGCATCATTATTACAACGTATGATCCAGAGTAAATAAATAACAAGTTGCATAGCTCAAGGCTAGTTTATTCAATATAAATATAGCGGAAGCAAAAGCAAGTAACATGGAGTCCCATCAACAGCCACATGCGAACATGCTGAGTGTAGACTCGCAACCCCTAAACGCACCTTACTGATCATCTGAAAAACCTGCAACACCGAAGGTTACAGCCCGACAACGGGTCAGTACATCTGATTTGTACGGCAAGTGACACGGAAAAGTTTATATAAAGGACCTACAACTATATGCAAGGTAAGTCAAAAGAAAGGCTTATGGTTTTGTTTTGCAGAAAGCCAATTTTCTCCTGAACTAAACTAGTCAAAGTTTTAAGTTAAACTTACTACTTAAGAACGAACTGGGCACACCAGTTCCAACACCACACCCTTTAATTAATCTTGCCCACTCAATTTATTAAGGTGATTCATATGTCAAGATCCTCCAGTAACAGTAATGTCTAGTAGCTCAAGGATGTCCATAACCGGGGACACGGCTAATCATGATTAGTTTTTACTCTGCAGAGGTTAGTACACTTTCCCCGCTGGACTCAACCCGAAGATTGAGACGAAGTCTTTCAGAAGAGGTCACCTACCCCCAACGGCAAGCCGGTACCACCTATCACATCTACATCTGCTAGCTTTGCACGGGAGAGGCTTCCTACATCATACTCAACTAAGCCATAGCCCATATGGCCAGCGGCTGTACATGGAAGCTCCTAGTCACCAAGTATGTCTGATCTTTTTGAACCTGGACGGCGCCCAATTACGTTCAGAGGGTAGCACCATGACGTACTATCAACCACCAAACCAACCATTAGGGGTACAACCTGGTCTCGCCCTTAGATAAGGCACGAGCCCCCAGGAAGCACTCCCTGCCCGTCCAGAGGTGATTTCTATTTATGATAAAGTTGCTACACAAAATTATTAAATAACTCACATGCACTCCATGAATTTACACAATCCAAACCACGTCTACAAAGCATAGCAATAAAGCAACAACACGGCTAGGTTGATCTACAGTAGACAACTCAAGACATGTGGCTATCCTAACTGGTTTTGTAGCAACAGTAAAATACACTACCTATCATGCAATAGGGTGATATTTCTTAACATAATGCATATAGAAAATATAGGTATGAGTATGGTCAAAGCATCACTTGCCTTCTTGCTGGTCCTGACGGTCACAATCCTCACAAAACGAGGCGGCACACTCCGGACAATCTATACGAGCAAACATAGCAGCAATCAACATATATTCTATACAAAAATACTCAAACAGTAATAAACATTCAAAGAACAGTAGAAAAACTTTCCTAACAGAAGCTAAACTTAAAGTACTTGTCAAATAAAAACCAACGCAAAAAGAATGGCGCAAACGGGCGCACCGGTAAAAAGTTACGGCTGCCGGAAGTTCAAATTTGGACCAGCTTGGGAGTCAAATTTGAAAACTTCAAACTTCTATAACACTTGGTCTACTGGCTAGGAAATTTCACCACGGTCGCAATTCCGAGTTACGGCTAAAAAGTAGCCGCGAAAACGGTATCGGGGTGACACCGGGGGTTACCGGGGTCCTCTACTGTAAAAAGGACCCGAACGTAAATAAATTTTTTCCGAAAAACGCGATCAGGTCCTCGGGCGCGGTTCACCAGATCTAGGGTTTTTTTTTCGAAACCGCATCTAACTCTTTTTTTCCAAAGCTTCTCTCTCTCTCCTCGCACAGGCACAAGGCCAAGGCCATGGCCATGGCTCTCGGCTCCAGCTGGCCCGGCTGGCTCCGGCGACCAGGAATCGGCGGCGGCCGGCGGAGCGGCCTAGGCGCGGCGGCGGAGGGGACGCGCCAGGGGGCGGCGCGTGCGGGACGGGCGGCGGCGGCGGCTCGGCCGGCCGGGCGAGCTCGTCGGCTCGCCGGCGGCGGCAGGCGGCGGCGCGGCGGCTACGGTGATGTGGCGACGCGTAAGGATGGCAATGGGTAGGGTATGGGCAGGGTAGAGCAATACCAAACCCATACCCGTATAGTTCATGGGTACAAACTTCTACCCATACCCTTACCCGTGGGTATAAAACTATACCCACACCCATACCCGGTGGGTACCCATACCCATTGGGTAGATCAAATAGTACATTATTTTCATCTTTTTACATTCATTGGTAGCGCATTAGCAAAAAAATATTGACAACTCAATAGCAGGTAGATGAATACATGAAAATTAACTATATAGGCTATAGGTACCCACTTAGTAGACAAAATAGTATATAGTATATATACACATTGAATTGGTCAAATAGTACATCATTATACATGGGTAGGGTATGGGTATACCCATGGGTACAAAGCTATACCCGTGCCCTACCCACGACTTGATGGGTAGGGTATGGGTACTACCCATGGGTATAAAAATGTACCCATACCCTACCCATGCGGGTAGGGTACCCGCGGGTACCCGTACCCATGGGTAGAATTGCCATCCTTAGCGGCGCGGCTAGGGTGTGGGGACGGCGCTAGGCGGCGGGACTCCGGAAATTACCTCGAAAAAACGGCGAAAACGCGACTCCGGCGAACTCCAGCGAACTCCGGCGATGACGTCGTCGATGATGTCGGCGGCGGCGGGTCCCGCGGATTAGTTTAGGGCTAATCTAAAAACGCTAAAATAAATTAATCTAGCCCTAAAAGGGGCTATTTATAGACATCCTCTAATCCCCCTTTTTTTTAATCCGAGATAAATACAAAATCGGTCTGCGGAATAAAAAAACAGAACGGGCCCATTAGGCCCAAAATAATATTAGAAAAATCACAAAAATTTATTTTTAAATTCCGTCTTCGCCAATATTTTTAAAACAATAAAACTGAATTTTTGGCTTTACCAAAATATTAAACAAAAATAAAAACTTTCCAACTTATTTTTAAATATTTTTCTGGCATTTTAAAAATACCGAAAAGTCCGAAAATTGATTTAAAAACTTTTCCGAAGCATAAATAAATTCCCAAAATAATTTTAGAAAATATTTATAACTCCAAAGTAAATTTAAAAAGTCTCCCAAAATATTTTAAACTATTTTACAACAAATAAAAAATGGGGATAAGTCCTTTTATATCCTCTCCAGCGAACTGCCATGTGTTGAAAAATGATTAAAAATATTTTAAAACTCTCGAAAAATGCGGAAGCAGCATGAGATGCATATGATGATCTATTAACATCCGAATTTAGAAAATTGGGATGTTACATTTGTCCAAGTTATAGCCTCTTACGACAAGGGAAGTAAAAGTTGTGACATGCTCTCTAGAAAACAGATTCTGTCCCCGTGACCAGAAAAATTCCAGAAAAATCCCAGTCCATCTTTTTGAGCTGAAATTTTTACACAGTATGCTCTATACAATTACGAAACTTCCTTATGTTCTGAGTTTTTTGATTTGAGTTGCATAAGTTCCCCTAAAAAATTCTTTACTACCTGCTGTTCTGTTTTTCACAGATTCTGCCACGTTTTGTCTCTCCTTACTTTTGCAAACCTTAAGCTTGATTTTTCTTTGCAAAAACTTTTTGGCACTCTTGAGAAACAGTAGCTCTTCAAGATTATCTTGATATCCAGTGGGAGAAATTATTTATTAAGGGTACTAACCTCTCTAATCGGCTTATGATGAGTTATGTATGAAGGGAGTTTTCAAGTGAGATGGAAGATGATGAAAGAAGATCCAGGATTGTCAAGCGCTCAAGCTTGGGGATGCCCCCATGCATCCCCAACAAATATTCAAGGAGACTCAAGCGTCTAAGCTTGTGGATGCCCCCGTGCATCCCCTTCTCCATCAACAATCATCAGTTCGTCCTTCGTCTCACTATATTTTTATCACTTCATGCGTTATGTGCTATGCTTGGAGCGTCTCGCTCTTAGGTTTTGTTTTTAGTTTTCTTTAGCTTTTCTTGCTGTTCATAAAAAGTTAGATCCCTTGTTACTTTGTGTGGGAGAGAAACACGTTCCACTTTAAAAATTTAGAACACATCATAGGATTGTTCATGCCTATCTTTCTGCTGTTGTGTGTTCTTTATCTTTTCATAACTACTGCCATGTTTACTTTTAGTTTTAGTTTGTCTTTAGCAAGAGACTTGGCTTTTGTTTAGTTTGTTGCTGGAACTCTTTTTAGTTTTCATGTTTATCTTGTTAAAGAGAATTGGTTGTTGCACTGAGTTGTGTCTTGTCTTGAAAGTAGGTAATTAAGGTTGATATTTTCTTCTAGTAGTAACTTGCAATAGTTTTGAGGTATTGATGTGAGTAATCTTTGAACTTTTGGTGTCAAGATCTCTTGCCTATTAGTGATAGGTTTCGTATTTTGGGAAATCCGTGTGTATTTTCAAAACCTACAAAACTAGTTGAGAACTCTAGCTACTAGATGGATCACTACTCTTCTAAGGAGTCGAATATTAGAGCACACTCACGTACCATGAGTCGAGGATGCGCAAGGATAACCAAACCCCCATACACTCCTCCTCGGGGTACTTGTCTCTTTGTGAACCTCATTATTAGATTGAGAGTTACCGATAATAAGTGCATGAGTTCGTCGGACTAATGTAAGCATTGAAAGTTGACACTTCCACCTTCCCATATTTTGCTAGCCTCTCCTGTGCCGTGCATTGCCTTCTTCTCACTCCGAGAGTTGGTGTCCAATTTCACCGGTACTTCCAAACCCTTGGCATGATACGCTCTGTCATCATAAGCCTCCTTATATCTTTCCTAGAAACAGCCACCATACCTACCTATCAAGGCATTTCCATAGCCTTTCCAAGTTACATTGCCATGCAACATCCACCTCTTCATGACTTGATCTTCATGTCATACATGTTCCTGCTACACTGGCAGCGACATACCTTGCATATATCATGTTAGTTACATCTTCTTTATGATTTTGAGTACCTTGTAAAGTGTGAAAGATCTCCTTTACCTTCTTGTAAATTAGAGTGTTGCCCTTAAGTGAGGAAAAGATCCCAAAGTGGACACAATAAAAGATCCCAAAGAGGACAAATGAGAGTTGAATAGAAAGAGCCATTGAGGCCACAAAAAAATACAAAAAATAGAAAAAGAGAAAAAGAAATAAAAATAGAGAAAGGGGAAACACTACTATCCTTTTGAGAGATCCACACTAGTACTCCCTTTATATCCTTGTACTCCATAGAGATGATCTTCATGCATATAGCTATGTGGGGACCTTCACACTATAGAACTTGGCTTGCATATTCGAAGGATGAGCCTCCTCAAACGAGCTCTAGGTCTTCATGAGCGAGCAAGTTAGATGCACCCCCACTAGTTCCTTTGGAGAGCTTCTTAGCTCGTATGTGCATCCGTTGCATGGAAATCCCTACTCCTCACATCATATCTATCATTTGGCATCTCTTGCCTATGATTGTCCTCATTGATGTGAGCCTTTCTCATCCTTTTTGTCTTCCTCCTCCACCATATTTCTCTCTTTGCCATCCTAAGTGTCAACTCTCATGCTTACGCTCATCCATTGCATGAGTGCTCAAAATATTGAAAAAGGAGTGGATCAAATTGACTTGTACCTGGCTAGTGGTCTGGGGACGAGTCAAGATAAGATTCCAAAGAAGACCAAGTGTGAAACTTTAGTAGATTGAGTTCTCAACACAAAAATACTTTTTTTTCTCGTATTCCATATCCCACTTCTTGCACGCAAACACCATTTGGAGACATTCGAGTCACGAACAGCGAGAGCTCTTGCACCTAATGTTCTTTTGTTACTTGTTTCAATGCTAATATAGACTCTTGCATGTTATGACTTGAATTGAATCTCTAACCTTGATTGCTTTACTTTTCAAAGCTCTTTTCTGGTTGCTAGCATGTCACCACAGAAATTATGCTGTTATCATTTACCTACTCGAGGACGAGCAGGAATTAAGCTTGGGGATGTTGATACGTCCAAAACGTATCTATAATTTCTGCTTGCTCCATGCATGTTTTGTGTGATATTGCTCTGATCTAGATACACTTTCATACACTTTTGATCTTATTTGGACTAACCTATTAACTCAGTGCACCACAGTGCCAGTTCCTGTTTTCTGTTGTTTTTCTATTTCAGTTTTCCCCCATATAAAAAGTGCCAGAAAAATTCCGGGAAAAAATATAGGAAAAATCAGCGTACAGGAAGCTTCGCGAAGAGCCCGAGTGGGGCCAGAAGGGAGCCAAGGGTGGCCCAGGCGGCCACCCGGCGCGGCCACCCCCTGGGCCACGCCAGGGGGGCGCCTGGGGCCCCTGGTCCACCTCTGGCTGCCCCCTTCGCCTATATATTCCCCGTGACGTGAAACCCTCGAGGATAGAACCCTTTTTCGCGATCTCGCCTCTGTTCCGCCGCCGTCGCGCTTCCGAGATCGGGAGCACCAGAAGACCTCCTCCCGGCACCCTGTCCAAAACGTATCTATAATTTCTGCTTGCTCCATGCATGTTTTGTGTGATATTGCTATGATCTAGATACACTTTCATATACTTTTGATCAAATTTGGACTAACCTATTAACTCAGTGCACCCCAGTGCCAGTTCCTGCTTTCTGCTGTTTTTCTATTTCAGTTTTCCCCCGTATAAAAAGTGCCAGAAAAATTCGGGAAAATTCAGATAAAAAATCAGCGTGAAGGAAGCTTCGCGAAGAGCCCTCGAGGGGCCAGAGGGGAGCCAGGGGGGCCCAGGCGGCCACCCGGCGCGGCCCCACCCCTGGCTGCGCCAGGGGGGCGCCTGGGGCCCCTGGTCCACCTCTGGCTGCCCCTTCGCCTATTTATTCTCCATCACGGGGAAACTCCGAAGACAGAACCCTATTTCGCAAACTCGCCTCTGTTCCGCCGCCGCCGCGCTTCCGAGATCGGGAGCACCAGAAGACCTCTTCCCCGCACCCTGTAGGAGGGAGGATTGACCTCCGGGAGTCTCCTCTCCACCATGGATGCTCCCCGGATGTCTCGTGAGTAGTTTTCCTTGGACCATGGGTCCGTGATCAGTAGCTATGTGATGTTCTCCTCCCCTCTTTGATCTTCATTGTTTAGACCTCGTGAGCTGCCCTACATGATCGAGGCACCTTTGTAATATTTCTGGTGTTGCTATGCTGAGTTTGATGGATCTGATGGATTATGAGATTATGTTCAGATTATGATAGAGTAATATATTTGGTTTTTATCTCTTATATTTTTGTTCCTAAGTAATTCTTGCATGTTCTCCGTTGTTGTTTATTGCTTTGGCCAAGTAGTAGGTAGTGACTCCAAGAGGGAACGTTGTGCTCGATTGTGGGTTCATGCCCCCAATGACACGCTTGATTGACAGAAACATGAGTCTAGGGGATGTGCTGTTGCCACAAGGGGAAAAACAACGGTGCTTGTAACCGCGGTTACAAGGATTGTTTACTTTACGCAAAGTTCTTTTTAATGCAGTTGTCTGTTGCTTTGGGTTTACACTTTGGGTGGGGCTCGCAACTTAATACCAGCGAGATGTTCTGGATAGATATCTCAAGGTGGATGATTATTAGTAGATGCAGTTGGATTTCGGTCTACTTATTTTGGCGTACTGCCTGTGCTTTTGAACCTCTTCCTTTGTTTTGTAGCATAGTTAGCATTGCGGTGCGTTCATAATCCTGTCAATTGCCCTTCTGTAATTTGTTTACCTCGCATAGCAGTTTTATCGTCTTTTGGGAGAGAGACATCACTAGTGAACATCACGTATCCCGGTCCATAGCCTTATTACTGTTTCCACGCTATCTTTACTTTATTTCTTTTACTTACTATCATTATCCCTTGTGTTTTACCCTTTGTAAACAACAAGACCGGAGAGATTGACAACCTCTCTGAACTTCGTTGGGAACAAAGTTATCTGTGTCTGTGTGCATGTCCACGTCAGTTGCGTCGCTGACACCTACTTATCATCTCTGGAGTCCTACTAGAGACAAACCTTGGTATCTTCACTGAGGGAAACTTGCTGCTGCGCTACATCTCAACCTTCCACTTGGGGTAACCAACGAAGGGCGAGAAGCCATCATATGCGGGATATAAACGGGGGTATTTTCGTCTTCTGCCGGACCACCTACTCTATATAAGGACCCCTCACCTTCCCCCAAGTCATTAGGGTTTCCCTCTCTGAAAATTTGCAGCCACCCCCGTGGAAATATTCAAGATCTTCCCAACTCCCCTCCAGATTCCCGAAACCCTAGCCAGATCCAATCTTGATTGTTAGATCGTGAGATCGGTGGCTCAGGAGGTGCCACGTCGCCTCCCAGAGCAGTCCCAGCCTCCACCGCGCCGCCGGGCCGCGTCCGGGCCCCGCGGGCCCGAGAGCACCGCCGACGGGTCGTCCCGGGCCGAGCCACACGCGGCCACCTCGTCGTCGCGCCATGGCCGCCGTTCGTGATCTGGCGAGAAACCGCGCCGCGCCGCCTGCAGGTCACCTCCTCCCACGCGCCATGTTCTCCTCCCTCTCCCCTATCCCTCGCCTCTCCTCTCCTCTCGCAGCACCAGGAGGTCGCCGCGCCATGGCCGTGGCAGCTCCTCCGCCGAGCTAGCGACAGAGGGCAGCGCCGGTGATCCCCCGGCCTGTCGTTCCTCTCACCCCAGGCGAGGCGCGCCTATCCGTCGCCCCCGCAGCCTGATGGGACGAGCCCACTAATGTGAACAGCCCAACGCGCCCCCTTTTTTTGTGATGTTGTTGGGACGGCCCGAGGAGAAGTTCTCGCCCAATGCGATGTTTAATTATATTGCGCTCGCCCCGTTAGCCTCTGTTTCGGCCCGTTATTTTTTTCCTTTTCTGGGCTTATTTATTGGCAGAATATTGTTATATTTTGTGATGCACGTATCTTTTTAACGGTAGCTCGGATCGCGACGCGTTAAACATGAAAGTTGCTTAGAATTTTGTGTAGATTAATAAAATGTGCTCCTTTTCCATGTTTGAATTTTTTTACATGTTGTTTTACTGCTAATTACATCGCATGCCACTGTAAACTGTAATAGGCCATAACATTTTAACTGTTGCTCCGTTTAAAATGTTTCTTATATGTAACTTGACTAGAATTTCATGTAGGTTGTGTTTATGCTGCTCTTGCTTGCTAATAAAAAAATAAAATTATGTTTAGGGAAGAACAGTAGCAAATGCAATAATTATCGTGGGGTCCGTAATAGTTGCCATGTATAGGTTTACCCCCACTTAAATTGACTAGCATAGATAGTTTATCTTATGCTTCACCTCTTGCCATGATTGTGTGATATGCCATGCTTGGGTGAGATGCCATGTTAACAATCTTTGCTCATGTTGTGTAGCTAAGCAACTTGAACATTTCTAAATGTGCAGTCTCGTCGTGTGTGACGAGTACCCCACTTAACCTGTTAGTAACCGCTCTGGACGATAGATGGGATACCTGTTGGATATATGCTCTAGAGGCAAATAGTATGATTATTCCAATATATCTAAATAAGTTCATGACCAGTTTCATACTGTGCTGGAAATGTATCACTGAAACAATGATAAAGGTGTGGTATAGAAACAACCAGAGTTCCTAGTCAGCCTCTCATGATGACTGGTTTATCGTCAACTGATGATTGTGGTTTCACGATCATGGACAATCAAGTCAATTGACGGTAAGGTCACCTCATTGAATGAATGACGTGATGAACATTACCCAATGCAAGCATTGCAACATGATCAAATCGTAAAAGTTCAGTGTTGTAATTACAGAACGTAGTAGCCTGTTCCTTTGACCGTGAGATCACGCATAATTGCTATCTTCTGAGGATGCTTTGAGTGCATTAACCGTCACACTGAAACATGGTGACCATAAAGGTGTATCTTGGGCTATCCGATGGGATATGTTGAGGAGTGTTGATTCAAGAGCGGGATTTGTCAATCCATATAATGGAAAGATACTTCATTGCTAACTCGGTGAGATTGCATCCATAAAGCTGCGCAGCGTGTGACTAGGTCAGAAGGATGAATATCACGGAACGAGTGAATAAGATTTGTCGGTAACAAGATAGAACTAATGTATTGGATGCATTTGATCGAATCTTGGACTAATCTAGTATCGCATGACAAAGGGAATGGTATATAACATGTACGGTTCAATCGGTTACTTCCGGAATGCACAGGGGTCATTTTGGGCATCCAGGTCCCGCTATTGATCATTGGCCGTAGCCTTTGTCTCGTTCATGACTGGAGTGTTCTCGGGCCGTAGGGTAACACACTTAAGGGGTCGATGAATATCGGAGACCTTTTTCGGAACTATCGGAGTTACCGGCGAAGAGAGAAAGGCGTACCGGAAAAGTTCCGTGTTGGTCCGGAGGACGTTCTGAGTGAGCTGGAAGGAGTTCCGGATCATCGGGAGATGAAATAATATGTATTATTTATTAATTAAGTGGATTAATAATTAATAATAATTCATTTCAGATTAAAAAGTGCAATGGGCCTTATTTGTGAAAGAAGCCCATTAGGGGAAGGAGGAAAATAAAAGGGAAAAGGAAAAGAAAAAAAAGGGGGGCGCCATGGGCCTTGGGGCCCATGTGGGTGGCGCCCCACTCCCCCCCCCTCCTCCTAGCCGCACCCTCCCCCCTTGGCAAGGGATTAGTCCCACATTGCCAAGGGAAGGGGGGTTGAATCCTTCCGTCTGCCTATATAAAGATGGGCAGGGGTGCACTTCTTTAAGACAGAAAAATTCGCAGAGAATTCAATATTACTCCGAATTGAGATCGGTTTTCACCGATCTTCTCCCCTCTCTCGTCTCTCTCAAGCCGGGGTCCCCTTGTCTGGAACTTGTGCTGGGATTGAGGCTTCTCTGCTACACGGACGCCGTCGTGCTGCCGAAACTCCGGTTCCGGGAGGTCTACTTCTGCCACCTTCGCTGGATCGGAGAACGGAGGTCGTCATCGAGTCCGTACGTGTGCAAGTACTACGAGGTGCTGCACGTGCGGCACTACCACCAAACAGGGTGCTAACACAGCCAGGGGGCTGTGAAAGGTTTACGGCTTCATCAACCACGTTTGCGGGAACGTTTCCCGCGCAACGGTCTACACCCCGACGTATGTTTCCGCAAGTCTTTTCGTTATAGCATTACAGCTAGATAGATCTTGGGTTAAGGGCGACGCTAGTTAGAAAAATTATTGTTTTCTGCTGCGAGACCCAACAGTGGTATCAGAGCTAGATCTATGCTTCGTATTGCTGTATGGTTAGAACACATCGGGGATGTGGGTGTTGATTCTACGATTGTTACCCTCTCACGTGTACTTGTTATATATGTGGCATTGTTTGATAAAGCGGCCCCCGACCGACCTTACGCGTACGCTTACGCGAGACTGGTTCCACGCTTGACATACGGCTTGTACCGTATAAAGTGGCTCTGGGGGGTGTCTATCTCTCTTACTTTAGCGGATATGGCATTTGCAATGGAGGGCCCCGTACGGGGTGTAATAGAGACAATCTATAATCAGCGTTGTGGTTCAATGTTCGTAGAAACGGTTGATCTATGAAAAGCCCTAGCAGCCACGTAAAACATGCAATATACAAAAATAGAGGCGTCTAACTTTATATTGCAGAGGGGGCTATTGTTGTTTGCTTGATCTTGATGTAGTGATAGCTTTGCTATGTGTTACTAGAAAGTAGTAAACGTTCATCATGATGAAACAAACTTAAATGGAGACACTTTAGACTTAGTGCCACCATGATCATACATCTTAAAACATGCTAGTATAGGATACACGACGGTAGCATTAAATAAGATGATCCCTTATAAAATGTCAAACATAAGTATTCTACCAAAGTGTGCACCACATGGAAGGTTCTCTTTATGATAGGCAGGCCGTGACGATCGGGTGTCATACATACATTAGAGTTCGCATGAGGTTGGGCCTGGCAAGCCTAGCATATGTCGATATGCCCTTGCTAAGCAGCATATAACACTTAGGTCAATTTGGCGAGCCTAGCATATGCAGATATGGCCTTGGAATACTAGAGATCGAAAGATCGAGCATGAGTCACATATAGGATGTGATCGCACAAACTAGTTGTCTACCTTTGAAACTAATCCGTCGACCGTTGTGATATTCGAGGACGGATAGTGAATCTGGATCATGTAATCACTAAAACTTCTTAGGGATGATTGTTTTAGTGTGAGCTCATCTATAATATGATTATTATGAACTCATTGTTATGAACTAGTCTTAATTGTTTTCCTTGCAAATATTTTGTAGAAAATTAAAATGGACATGAATCAGTATCATGGATTGGTTACTTTCTTACGTGGTGAAAGACTTAAAGATGATGGGTCAAATTTCGTTGATTGGTACTTATACCTTAGGATTGTGCTCAAGAGAGCTAACCTCTTGTTCGTGATACAAGAGTGTATGGGAGACCCTCCAGTAGACAACATGGATGAAAAAGTAATGCTTGATTACCATAATCGTCGAAGGACTTACGCCATGGTTAAAAGTGTCATAGAAACTAGCTTTCCGTAAGATTTACGTGAACAATATGCGGATACAGACACGTTTGACACAATCGACATGATGAATTCATTGTTTATACATCAGTTCAGAGTGGCCAGATTTGAGTTAGAAAATGAGTTTCTTACTACAAAGATGGAAGAGAACACTTGTCTGAAAACTCACGTAGCCAAGATGCATGGGATACATCTGAAACTCGTGGAGGACTTTGACTATTGGACCACAGAGGAGTCTGCTATAAACACGGTGCTACACTCGCTTTCACCGAGTTACACAGACTTTGTCCATGACTATGTCGGAAGAGGTGAAAGCCTTCAATTCTTTGAGTTCATGGTCAACCTCCGAGATTTAGAGGTTGAACCCATTGAAGGAGAAATTGTTGATGGAGAAGGTATATGTTTGATATACTCGTTATAAATGTTTGTTCCCTTATACAACATTTGCAGTTTAATAAGTATTTGGTACTTGTTCTGTTTTATGAAAACAGGGCCTGCCGTTGCATGGACGGGAAGAGGTGAGATCCAGGATTGATGGCAACCAAGACAGTTGATGGTGTAAGAGCAAGTTTTGCCCCCGAAGGTTTTGGACATTGTTAGACAAAGCAGAAGTGGAACTAATATTGTTTTCGAGTATAAACAGATACTTAGGTTCCGAAAGAATGGAGTTTGCAAGTAGAAGGTCGAAGGACAACTCACTGCAGTAAAGCTGCAGTCATCTACCGAAGCCTTTGAAGGAAGACGACCCCTAAAAATGTCGTCGAAGGAGATGAATCTCTCGAGTAAAAGCGCAACGAGGAGAAAGCTGAAGCTGGTCGAAGACTTAGTCTTTTTGCTAGTTTCTCTTTTTTCTTGAGTCGTAGGAAAAACCGTACTATTAAGAGGGGTTTGCTAGTTGAGATCTTTGTCGAAGTGAATTTGCTCTGCTCAACCAAAACCCACAAAAGCCTACCGAGAGAAATATTACTGAGTCGAGTGAATAGCTCGAAGGCAAAGTCATCGCACTTCGTGCCTTCGAGAGAGAACTCGTTCGGTAAGTCAGCTTACTTGTTCCTCAAGTTAAGCTGCGCAGTGATTGGAATCCGACCGTTGTGGACACGCGTCAAGCGGTTGCATTGGGTCACTTCAGTCATTTTACCCTTTGGGATCGTCAACTATAAATACCCCGCACCTACCCGTCATTTCGGGTTGGCTGCTCCACTGAAGATTCTAAGACAGAAGTCTGTGAGCATCCCAAGAGAGATTCATCGAGAGAAAACCAAATCCCAAGTCTGAGCTGAGTTGAGCAATTCACTATGACTTAGGTTGAGATTAGCCGATCTTTTTATCTTGGAGAACTGCAAGTCTCCTAGACGGTTAGGCGTCGCCTGTCAAGCAGTCGAAGAGTAATTGTCACTGCTGAAGGAAGTTTGTAAAGGTCTCGGAGATGTCCTGAATCATCTAGCACGAGTGAAAACTGGACAAGCTCGAGGAGTTTGTTGCAGTGGAGAATAGGACGGAGAGAGTTTTGCTCCAGGTGTTCAATCACCAGTCCCTCCAACCAGACGTAGCACTTTGCAGAGTGTGAACTGGTTTACCAAACATCGTCGTGTCAGGCTCGTTTTCCTTCATACATTTAAATTAAGTATTCTCTCGTAGCCTGTATGCCTTTGATGTTTCCCTTCGCCCTTAATTCTTTCGAGCTATGCATTACCTTCAATACTGTATTTCCTTCGAGATGTTCTTAGTCCTTCGTAGTTTGCATGAATTCCTTCTAAGTTCCTTATAATTTTTAGAAGTGATCATTCACCCCCTCCCCCTCTGATCATTCTTGAGCTTTCAATTGGTATCAAAGCTAGGCACTCCCTACGCTCTGCGTATTTTGGTCTAACAACCTGGAGTGTTGTCAAGAATGTCGTTTGCAGCTGTTCGCTCAGGGGAACCAATCCCTATTTTCAATGGGAAGGACTATCCCTATTGGAAGGACAAAATGAAGAGGAATATCATGGCTATCAACTCTGCCGCTTGGGAAGTTGTCAAAAATGGTGTAACTGTCAAGGACACTGATGCCATCACTCCTGAAGAGGCAAAGAAGATAGAGCTAGATGCTGAAGTCTGGGTATTCATCACAAATCATCTGATTCCCGAAAAATATCATGAAGTCAAGAATATTCCTTCGGCCAAAGGTGTTTGGGATTATCTCGAGAAGATTGGTGAAGGTGTCTCTACTCAGAAAGATGCTCGTATTGACACCCTTCGAAGCAAGTTCTATCGTTTCAAGAGGCACGAGGGAGAAAAAGTTTGTTCCATATACAGCAGACTCACTGCGTTGTCAAATGAACTGATTTCCCTCGGTGCAGATGACATTACCAATCGGATTATTGTCAGAACTTTGCTCCGTTCTCTTGATGATTCCTTCGATCACATTGCGCTGATGATTAAGGAAAGAACTGATTTCAAGGATATGGTTGCCGCTGATATTCTTGAAAGGCTTAATACCTTCGAGATGGAAGAAGATGAAAAGCGTGATGTCAATGGGAGTCGAAAGAAATCTCATGCACTCAAGGCCAGAGCTTCACATCACTCCTCTCCTGAAGCCAGTTGTGAATCTGCTGGTGCCTCTGATGACCCTGAAAACATTGGGAAAGATCTTGCACTGATAATGAGAAGATTCAACCGCTTTCAGAGAAGGAACTCCTCTTCACCGAAAAAAAACTACTCTTCAAGACATTCAAGCAATTCATCACAACATCAGTCATCATCCAACAACTCATCAGCGAAAGATAACTGTTGTTACAAGTGCAAGAAGCCAGGTCACTTCATTGCTGATTGTCCTCTCTGGAAAATTGAACATAAATCAAGGCATTCTCACAACAGCTCTTCGAGCAAGTCTTACAGATCGAGCAAAAATCACGATTCGAAGAGATATGATTCAAGGTCCAGAAAAGACAAGAAAGATGGTTTTGATGATGATAAGAAGAAGTATCACAAGCATCGAGAGGGTTCTTCATCAAAATCTCATTCCTCTCGTCGAAAGAATTCACACCGAGCCAAAGCCTATCTGGGAAAAGAGATGAACTCTGAAGATGAAGCTTCCGGTTCTGAAGCAGGATCAAAGTCAAGATCAGGTTCTGGTTCTGGTTCTGAATCTGATGGTGTTGCTGGGATAGCATTCGCCTCGAACAAGAATTCAAGTTCATTCTTCTCCAACCAGAGCAGTGAAGATGAATCTCCAGCTTACTGCTTCATGGCCAAGGCTAAGGTATCCTCATCTAAGAAATCCTACGATACTTCTGATGGATCTGCTTATGAAAGTAACTCTAGGATAAGTTATGCTAAACTTGCCAAAATTGCTTCTATCCAACAAGATGAGCTAGATTCTCTAAGTGAAACCATTCAAAAATCTGAGACCTTGTTGATCGATGAGATTGAGAAGGGTCAAACTTTGACAAATGAGCATGTTGCTCTGAAGGAAACGTATGATGAGCTTTCCTCTCGGCATGATCTTCTCTCAGTGGACTACGAGAAGCTAACCTATGAATTACTTCAAGGGAAAATGGCTCTCGAGAAACTGAGAGAGGCTAATGAAGAGTTGGAAAGTGTCAATCTCACGCTCATGGCTCAACAAGGCTCAGAAACTAAAAATGAATCTACTTCACCTTGCTTAACCTGTTTGGAACGAAGTAAAATTGAGTCTATTTCTGAGAGATCAAAAGGAAAGAAACCTATTGTTATCGATGATACTAACCCCTCGAACGAGGAAACCATTACCGAGGAACTCCTCAGGTTGAAAAATTTATTTGAAACAGGCATGTTCAAAAGTGTGCAGGGACACCAGTACTTATGTGATATCCTGCAGGGAAAAGCCTCAGTACCACCGAATCACTACTATTCTCTCGAGGATAGAAATGAACCCTTGGTGCCTGCTTCAAATGTTCCCCAAAAGGATTACTATCGTATAGATAGAAATGTATATTGCCATCGTGACAATCGCACCAAAATTGCAATTACCCATCGTTACTCTAACCCCTCATCGAGGAATTATATTTATGGTGTGCTTGATGGTCCTGATCGACAATGCAATCATGTTCGATATAATATTGCTGCCCCATCTAGCTCTACCATGCCTTCTAAGTCACCTGCTCGTTTGTGGGTGGTTAAGAAGAACTAATTCTTCTGCAGGGCTATGTCTCCGGTGGATCCGAATGGGTCATGGATAGTGGATGTACAAATCATATGACCGGAGACAAAGATTTCTTCACCGAAGAAAAACTGTCTGTATCTTCACAGAAATATATTACCTTCGGTGACAACAACAAAGGAAAAGTACTTGGTTTGGGTAAGGTTGCTATATCGAAAGACAAGCATATTGATAAGGTTTTGCTTGTACAATCTCTAGGATATAATCTTATGTCTATATCGAAACTTTGTGATATGGGTATGCTTGTACTGTTTTCTGCGTCTCGTTGTGTTGTCTTTTCACAGGATGATTATTCCTTCGTGTTCGAAGGATATCGCAAGGGTGATCTTTACGTCGTTGATTTTTCTTCGGGACCTGCAGTGTCCACATGTTTAATGGACAAAGCCACTTCTGGATGGTTATGGCACCGAAGACTTGGTCATGCAGGAATGAAAAATCTTCAAACTCTTATCTCGAAGAAGAACATCGTTGGAATTGATAATGTGAAATTCGATAAAGATCGTCTATGCAGTGCCTGTGAAGCAGGAAAGATTGCCAAGAAACATCACTCAGCAAAAACCGTCATGTCTACTACTCGTCCTCTTGAATTACTTCATATGGATTTATTCGGTCCTCAAAATTATGCTAGTCTTGGAGGTAACAAGTATGGTCTGGTTATTGTTGATGATTTCTCTCGATATACTTGGGTTTTCTTTCTAGATGACAAGAGCAAGGTTGTTGAAATTTTCAAAACCTTCGCAAAGAGAGCTCAAACTGAATATGAATTATCTCTCAAGCATATCAGAAGTGATAATGGTACTGAATTTAAAAATACTCATATCGAAGATTTTCTTGATGAATATGGCATTACTCATGAATTCTCGGCTGCTTATACACCGCAACAAAATGGTGTGGTCGAGAGAAAGAATCGTACACTTATTGAAATGGCCAGAACAATGCTTGCTGAATACAAGACTCCTATCAGGTTCTGGGCCGAAGCAATCAATACTGCATGTCATATCATCAACAAGGTTTATCTGCACAAGTTTCTGAAGAAAACTTCACATGAACTCATCACTGGTAAAAAGCCAAATGTGTCTTATCTCAGGGTTTTTGGTGCTCCATGTTATATCAGAGACATGAATCACAGCTCCAAGTTTGCCCCAAAGGCACACGAAGGTTTTCTTCTAGGTTATGGTTCAAATTCTCACACTTACAGAGTTTACAACTCACATCTTGGCAAAGTTGTAGAAACTGTAAATGTTCGATTTGATGAAACTAACGGCTCTCAAAAGGAGCAATTACCTCTTAACCTGGATGAACCACCTTTGGATGAAGTTATCAGGTACATGGCTATTGGAGATATTCGGCCTGTCGAAGGAAATGCACAACAAGCAAACAGGGATGATGATGGTCCAATGTTCCCACACATAGCCCGGGGCGCTGGAGATCAACATCCTGAAGCAATTGATGCACAGGTCGAAGGAGAACGCATAAACGAAGAAAATGCGGATCCCGAAGGACAAGCTGAACCCGAAGAAAATTATCTCGAAGATCAACCTGATTCACAAGATGAAGAAAATTTTCCTCGTGTTCGTAGAAGAGTGGATGTCGACTCAATTCTCGAAGAGATTCGTTTACCAGGTCGTCCCACCACTCGTTCTCGTACTCGATTAGCTAACTTCTGTGGAAATTTCTCGTTTGTCTCCATGCTAGAACCTTCAAAATTTGATGAAGCCATGAGAGACTCAGACTGGATGACTGCCATGCTCGAAGAACTTAACCAGTTCGAGAGAAATAAAGTCTGGTCCCTTGTCGATAGACCTGATCCCACGAAGCATAATATCATTGGTACGAAGTGGATTTTTCGCAACAAGCAAGATGAAGATGGCATAGTGGTAAGAAATAAAGCTCGGCTGGTTGCACAAGGCTATACCCAAATCGAAGGTATTGATTTTGGTGAGACTTATGCCCCAGTTGCTCGTCTTGAATCCATTCGTGGCATGCTTGCTTTTGCCAACTACAATGGTATATTGCTATATCAAATGGATGTCAAAAGTGCATTTCTTAACGGTGAAATCGAACAAGAAGTGTATGTTATGCAGCCACCAGGTTTTGAAGACCCGAAGAATCCTGATAAGGTGTACAGATTGCACAAGGCCCTATATGGGTTAAAGCAAGCACCTCGTGCTTGGTATGAAACACTGAAGGATTTTCTTCTAAAGAAGGGCTTCAAACCAGGAACAACTGATCCGACTCTTTTTACTCATGCATACAAAAATGATCTTTTTGTGTGTCAAATTTATGTCGATGATATTATTTTTGGCTGTACTAACCCTGATATTAGCGAAGAATTTGCTCGTATGATGTCGAAGAAATATGAAATGTCTATGATGGGTGAATTGAAGTTCTTTCTCGGGCTTCAAATCCGTCAACAGAAGAATGGTACTTTCATTTCACAAGAGAAGTATCTCAGAGATTGCCTGAAGAAGTTTGATCTTGTCAGTTGCAAAACTATCAAGACTCCAATGCCTACGAATGTTCATCTAGATGCAGATGAGAAGGGCAAACCTTTCGATCAGAAGAAATATCGCTCGATGATTGGTTCGCTTCTTTACCTTTGTGCATCTAGACCTGACATTATGCTTTCAGTTTGTATGTGTGCTCGTTTTCAGGCAAATCCGAAGGAATCTCATCATATTTCTGTCAAGCGAATCCTTCGATATCTGGCTCACACACCAACCTTGGGTCTTTGGTATCCCAAGGGTGCCCAGTTTGATCTCGTTGGATATTCTGATTCCGACTGGGCTGGTGATCGAGTCGACAGGAAATCTACCTCAGGCACATGTCATTTTCTCGGTAGATCTCTTGTCTGTTGGGCTTCGAAGAAACAGAATTGTGTATCTATTTCTACGGCTGAAGCCGAGTATATTGCTGCCGGTTCATGCTGTACTCAGATTCTGTGGCTCAAGCAAACGCTGAAAGACTATGGTATTCTTGTGAAGAAAATTCCATTGCTCTGTGATAACGAGAGTGCTATCAAAATTGCTCATAATCCAGTGCAACACTCTCGAACGAAGCATATTGATATTCTTCATCATTTTCTTCGAGATCACGTTCAGCGAGAAGATATTGTTATCAGTCATGTTCGCACCGAAGATCAATTGGCTGATATATTCACAAAGCCCTTGGATGAAAAGAGGTTCTGTTCACTAAGGTGTGAGTTGAACATTTTGGACTCACGCAATGTGCTGTAAGATCATAACCATCGGTACTATGTATCATTAGTTTTCATTGTTGATTACTTTCGTTAATTTTCTGTCGTGTTTCTTTTTCGTGTATTTTGTTCGTTTGGTGTCGTCCTATACACTTATCACTCCGAGTTTTATCGCTGTTTTATCTCGGATTGACTAAGTATCGGACCCTGTTTTCCCTCTATTCTATCTCTACCTATTCTGTGCTTTTCTCTCGTGAACATGTATATATTGTACTCGATCAAGATTCCCTTCGAATGTCATTGATTCCGAAGGAAAATCTATCGAAGTTTTATCTACTTTTATACTCGATGTTCGATGAGTTTGGTCTCGGACGTGGAGCAACTTTCTTTCGGATCGTTGGGATTTCCCGCGATTACCGCCATAAAATCCGTCCGTTGAATGCGGAGAGACGCGAAATCTACGCCGTTGGATCAGATCTGACAGCTCTGTCAGAACCCCCCTTTTTAAATACTGATCCACCCCACCGGCCTGGACATCGCTATTCCTTCGACTTCGTCTCTTCGCCTTCAGACGCTCTCTCGCGCGCCGCCGTGCTGTTTCGTCGCCGTCGACTCCCTCGCCGCTTAGCTGCCGGAAGGAAGCCGCCGGAGACATTCCCGTCGACGAAGATCATCATCCGCGTCGCCGTAGTCGCCTCACATCACCAAGTTAGGGTATGTGTGGCTCTGGAGTCGATTCAATCTCGTTCTGTTCATCGTTTCCAGTTTTTTTGTGTTGATTTTCTCTGATTTCTTTTAGGTCTGTTTGATCCGTTTGGATCTTTGAAACTTGGGAAATCTGTTTCTAGCATTTCTGTCGATTCCCCATCTGACCTCGGTAAGAAATCCCTCGGATTCTCACTTAGGCAATCCCTACAGTATCGTTTCGATAGATTTATTCTTGTGCAATTTGTTCATACAAGTTCTTCGTTAGATTTCCACCCGATGAAAATCTAGCCTAGCACTTTCATGAAAATTTGCGATAAGACAAATCTCTCGATAAGATTGCTGCATTCAAAATGTTTTTCCTCGAAATTGCTGGTACTTGTTCACAACTTTCCTATATTCCCTCGTACCTTTCTTTTTCGCAGGAAAATGTCTGGCAACGAAGGAAATATTAGAGCACCCAAGCGTGTGGGAGGCCGAACAAGAATCACCAATAACTCTGAAGGTTTATCTGAGGAAGTAATCATTGAAAAGAATTTGAGAACGCCTTCAGGTTCTGAGGATGATCGTACGAGAGAAAATCGTCTGCAAGAGATACGAAGGCTTCAATCTCTTCGTTGGTATGAGTACAAGTCTCTTATGCCATGCTGGGAGAGGCTGTTTGCTATGAAAAATCCTTAGCTTGATGTCAAAGCTCTAAGGCCAAAGTGGACGAAAGCAAATCGACCACCTCCTACTGCTGATGCTCACCCTTCTGCTCTCAAAACTCCTGGTGATTTTAAAGAGCTCGTTGAAGCTCGAGAAGCTCGAGCACAAAAGAGAAAAGAAGCCAAAGCACGAAAGGAAGCTGCGGCTGCTAAATCTGCTGAGGATGTTGGCCCTAGCGCCAAATCGAAGGGTGGCAAGAAGTCAGCCAAGAGACAGAAAAAGGTTGTAATAGTTTCACCTCCTGATGCAAGCTCCGAAGGAGAAGCTAATTCAGATGAACAAGACCCTGGTACTGAGGCTGATGTCGAGGACATACCTCTGAAGAAAAAGCCGAGCAGCAAAGGCATAAGGATCCAGGAGCCTGCTCCACAAGCTCCTCGAGGAAACATTGACTTGACCAACTTGGTCACAGATCCGCCTATTTCATCTGCTCCACCTGTTCCTGCTCGCCAACCAAAACCTTCGGCTCCAACGAAGGGAAAGCAAGCTCAAGTTGGTGAAGATGATGAAACGCTTATTCAGCGAAAGGAAAGGCTGGCCAAGCAAAAGGAACAAGAGGAAAAAGACTTGATTAATTCCAAGCTCCTGAACTTTCACAGTCAGCCCGAGCATAAAAAGGCTCTGGTTGCTCAACAACTTGGCATTCTTCATTTGGTCAGTGAAAAATATCGAAGACATATTTCTGAAGGCACTATTCCTAGTGGCCCGAAAGAAAAGGTCGTGGCCCCAAGTGCCACCGAGCAAGTTGTGACTCCCACAGTCACGAAAGATAAGGTGATAACCCCAAGTGCTTCGAAGAAGAATGCTGAGGTCCCTAGTGCCTCGAAGGATAAAGCAGTGGTCTCAAAACCCATTGTTGCTGCCAAGGCCACCAAGGAAGCCGAAAAGAAAGCCAAGGACGCAAGACAGAAGGCTCAAGCTGCTCCAGTTCCTCGAGCTGCCCCAGCTGCTGCCCCAGTTGCACCGGTTGTTTCCGGCCCTCGTGCCGATGAAGAGAGTTCCAACGAAGGAGAATCAAATGCCAATGCTCCTTGGGATGCTGCACATATATCTCACATTCTCTGGAAAATGGCTACTACACCGAGCAAAGTCACTACCGAGGATGATGTTCCTGCTGAAATCCAAGAGCATGTTGCTCGCTACATGATTCGCTGGGAAAATTACATCACCCAGGATCGAAAGGATAAGGAACAAGTAAGGTTTTACACAAGGCAACTCCAAGAGGAAACCGAGGACATTGAGTCCCGAAATTTTTTCAAGTCCAAGATTGCATCTGCTGAAGCTTCCAGGAGGGCGCAGAAAGAAAACTTATCTGCTGTGTTTGACAAGGTTAAACAAGTTGTATCTGCCGTTTGCAAAGAGCATAATGATGTTCTGTTCCAAAGACAATCTCGTAAGAGAAAGTCTGCTGCCCCATCCTCTGAGCGTGGGACGCCAGAGATCGAGAAGAATGCAAAGAAGTCCAAGTCCACCGAGGTCGTTGCTACCACAGAACGACAAAATACTGAACCAAACCCCACCAAACAACCCACTCCTCCCCGCAAGAAAACTCCACCACCTCGCCAAACAACCCCACCGCCGCGACAAACAAGTCCACCCTCTCGCCAAGCCACTCCTCCACCTAGACAACAAACACCTCCACCTCCACCCCGTCAACCCTCACCACCACCTCCAAACCCACCATCCCCACCTCAAGTCATTCCATCGACCACCCCGGCCATTGAAACCCAAGTTCATGCAGAGACCGAGCAAGTTGCTCATGTCGATCAAGAAACTCAAGTCCAGAAAGATTACTCTTCTGCCCAGACTCTGCATGAAGGAGAAGATGCTGATGTTGACATCACGACAGTTTCCTCTCGACGAGATACTGTCGAAAGCAATCGTTCTGTAGATGACAGTTCAAGTGATAATTCTTCATCCTCCTCATCCAGTTCTTCGAATGAAGAAATGGTTGATGCTTTTGCTCAATTTGATGAAGATTTGGCGGCCATGGAAAATGAAGAGGCCGCACAAAATGCTCAGTCCGACGAAGGAGATGCCGTCGTAGCTCAGGCCGAGGAGAATGCTCCTGCAATCATTCCGACTCAGGATATCGTAAACATTCCATCATCTGTCACTCGACCTGCTGAACCAGAGTTCCAGATGCCAGATAACGCTGCTGAAGTTTTTCTAGTTGATGAGCTGCTTCACTCTGCTCATCCGAGAGAAATGCTGCCTTTGTTCCGCTCAGATGTTCCTCGTGGAGGTCCCATCTTCAAAAGGCGCGAACACAAACCTTTTTTCTTCGGTACCAATCCCTACGAGAAGCCCAGAAGTGCATATTCTCTTCGGTTTTGGACCCAAGAGCAAGCTATCTATTATACTCGAGTGTTGTACAACAAGGCAAGAGTTTTCCAGCATCAATATCTTGATATGCCTTCGGTGTACTCCACTACTTGTTTCGAGAACATTGCCGAGACAATTGATTGCCTGCATGCTCACAAGATGTTTTCTCTCGATTGTGGCTACAATCCCGAGCTTATCAAGTAGTTTTATGCAACGCTTTATGTCACTGGAGATCCGGAGAACTCGAAGACATGGAAATTTGATTATATGATTCAAGGCCAAGTGTTTCACATGACTGTCGACCAATTTTTGGCCATAATCAATTTACCTCGGTTCGAAGGATTACCTCACAAACTTCATGACTTACCTGCTGCAACTCCTGCTGAATTCTCTACGCTGATGGATCCAGAAGTCGTAGGAGATCATTACCCCACTGAGCCGAAGCCAAGACACTTAGTTTTTGAAGCAAAGGCATGGTTTTATATTCTATCGAAGACTTTGATGCCAATGCTCGATGTGCACGATGACTTTCCAATTCCCAATGACGTACAATTTGCTCTGTTGAAGTTAGTCCATGGTCATCCTTTCGATTTCGAAGACTACTTCATCAGAACTTTGGTGTCTTGTGCTGATGACCACAATTCCCACAAGCCATATGCACCATGGCTGATGGCAATCTGCAATTACTCTCGGGACGTGCCATTCCCCGTATCTATTTACCCGAAGATTTTCACTCCACCTGTTCGTGAGGTATTGCAGGTTGTTGCTCGACCCAACGATCCTTTTGCTGAGCACACTGGCATCCGCGCCCACTTAACTGAGCGCAATATTCGCTCGAAGTTTATCAAGCCAGTGCATCATATGGAAGTTTCTCTTCGGTCCCAGCAAATGCTTCAACATCACATTGATCAAGATTTTATTCAGAAGCAAGCTATGATGGACGAAATCAATCACCTGCGAAACATTGCCATGAACAACAATCAGATGCTGCGTGAATGCCTTCGCCGTGATTGGAAAGGTTTAAGGAAGTTCAATTCCCTCGGTCAACTTCAACGTTGCGGGTTCGAAGAATATCCTCCCCATCTGAACAGGAATTGGACCAATGATGATCGTGTAGATCGCCCGGATCCCAATATCCCTCGTCTGCCGAAGAACAGAGACGTGCTGAGTGTCGATGATTATGATCATATCAACTTGGACACCCTCTCCTCTGACTCCGAGCAAGAAGAAGCCCCTCCTCAGCGTCAACCCAGAGTTCACTCGCCGCTTCCTCGAAGCCCCAGGACCCCGCCGGAATCGCAGCTGGAATCTTCTGGAGATCATCACTCCTTCCGCACGAAGATCACTCCTCCAGGCGCTCTTCCAATTCGTCGTGCTCCAACGCTCGCCGAATCTTCTCGTTGTCGCCGGAGCCAGCCTCGCGAGTAGGGATTTCTTTCGACCCTATTCTCTCGACTTTTTTGTACGATGTGACAAAAAGGGGGAGATGTAGTGGCATCGAAGAAATTAGTTTGCCTACGGGGTTAAGGGCTTTGCTTTTCATTCGACAAACTTTTGATCTTTGAGGTTTTCTGAGTAGTTTCAACAAACTTTCGATTCATATTCGATCTGGTTGTAACTAACTCTAAGTAGGGCTGTGAACTGCTACTCTTTTCGTAAGATATCTATCTGCTGCTTGCGTTACTTAACCTTTTGCAGGAAGTTATCTTTCATATAAGTTCACAGGTCATTCAAGGAGATTGCATGTTTCTCATTGGATATTATCTGGAATGCAATTTCACTCGCTAAGATTATTGATGTTTTTCCCTCGACTCCATTTGTCAAATATGCACTTCACAGGAAACTCTTATCTTCCGTGCATACATCAAGGGGGAGTATTTCATCGATCTTAGCACTGGTTTATCATCGAAAACTCAAACTTTTTCAAATTATTTATCGATGCCTGTTTTGTCAACAATCGTCCAAAAAGGGGGAGATTGTAAGAGCAAGTTTTGCCCCCGAAGGTTTTGGACATTGTTAGACAAAGTAGAAGTGGAACTAATATTGTTTTCGAGTATAAACAGATACTTAGGTTCCGAAAGAATGGAGTTTTCAAGTAGAAGGTCGAAGGACAACTCACTGCAGCAGAGCTGCAGTCATCTACCGAAACCTTTGAAGGAAGACGACCCCTAAAAATGTAGTCGAAGAAAAACTCTCTCTCGAGTAAAAGCGCAACGAGGAGAAAGCTGAAGCTGGTCGAAGACTTAGTCTTTTTACTAGTTTCTCTTTATTTTTCTTGAGTCGTAGGAAAAACCGTACTATCAAGAGGGGTTTGCTAGTTGAGATCTTAGTCGAAGTGAATTTGCTCTGCTCAACCAAAACCCACTAAAGCCTACCGAGAGAAATCTTACTGAGTCGAGTAAATAGCTCGAAGGCAAAGTCATCGCACTTTGTGCCTTCGAGAGAGAACTCGTTCGGTAAGTCAGCTTACTTGTTCCTCAAGTAAAGTTGCGCATTGATTGGAATCCGACCGTTGTGGACACGCGTCAAGCGGTTGCATCGGGTCACTTCAGTCATTTTACCCATCGGGATCGCCAACTATAAATACCCCGCACCTACCCGCCATTTCGGGTCGGCTGCTCCACTGAAGATTCTAAGACAGAAGTCTGTGAGCATCCCAAGAGAGATTCATCGAGAGAAAACCAAAATCCCAAGTCTGAGATGAGTTGAGCAATTCACTATGACTTAGGTTGAGATTAGCCGATCTTTTTATCTTGGAGAACTGCAAGTCTCCTAGACGGTTAGGCGTCGCCTGTCAAGCAGTCGAAGAGTAATTGTCACTGCTGAAGGAAGTTTGTAAAGGTCTCGGAGATGTCCTGAATCATCTACCACGAGTGAAAACTGGACAAGCTCGAGGAGTTTGTTGCAGTGGAGAATAGGACGGAGAGAGTTTTGCTCCAGATGTTCAATCACCAGTCCCTCCATCCAGACGTAGCACTTTGCAGAGTGTGAACTGGTTTACCAAACATCGTCGTGTCAGGCTCGTTTTCCTTCATACATTTAAATTAAGTATTCTCTCGTAGCCTGTATGCCTTCGATGTTTCCCTTCGCCCTTAATTCTTTCGAGCTATGCATTACCTTCGATACTGTATTTCCTTCGAGATGTTCTTAGTCCTTCGTAGTTTGCATGAATTCCTTCTAAGTTCCTTAGAATTTTTAGAAGTGATCATTCACCCCCTCCCCCTCTGATCATTCTTGAGCTTTCAGATGGCCACCAAGATTTCACCAAGACATCTATCATAGGATTATACTTAGAGTATTAGATAAATATTTTGTAATCAATCGAATATGAACACTTAGTGGTATGTCTTGCATCTCGTGAGACAAAGTTATTCATGTTTTGAGACAAGTCAGTTGTTCCAGTTTGATGAATAAAGTGTGCTTATACTATGATTGCAATTGAGTTTATAATATGATAGAAGCATTTATAAAACACCATAATTGTCAAGTGATATTCAATGTTTAATGATTAAGTTATTATGAATAACAATAAGGTCAAAAGTCATAACTATACTAAATGCATGAGATGAATTCATAAATGATGAAGTCATTAGATACTCGATCTATTAACTCATGAATTTATTATCAACCAAGATGACTAATGACGGAGTTCTAGCAAAGTAGAACTTGCGCCAAACATTGTACATAAATGATGTATTAACCAAGCGCATGAATAATCATTAAAGATGCTTCACATGATTAATTGAACAAGGCATTCAATTAAGATCATAAATCTGAGATTACGGAATCACAGTGAAGTTGGATATAAGAATACAAATCACCATGATGTGATCAAAGTGATGAGTATTATAGTTGACATAAATGGGAGACTTGTGGAAATAATGCCACAAATTACGATGGAAGTTTAAAGTGCTCAAGCACCTGAAGCATTGGCAGTCATACTAAAATGTAGTATGGTCTAAATACATTCCCCTTACGCTAATGCTATTTTGAATGAACAAAGTTGTTATAATTTATTAAGTTAAAACACCCACTTCATGAAATAAGGAAACCATTCTGAATTTGATGAAGCTGATGACTCCATATGATGATGGTGTTAGAAAGTTTCTAGAAGTTTTATATGATATAACTTTCTTTGTATTAGAGTTGTGAGCAATTGTAAAACACACCTTCCCAAATAGCAAAACTTGTATTGCTTGAATTGGTGAATGAGAAGATGGTTCTCAAGGAATAAACCAATGGGAGAAAAGTGAATTCTTTGACCAGGGTGATTGACCCTACCTCCGGATAACAGAGTAACACAACGGAAAGACGTTCCGCTGCAATGACTTCATGAAAATAGGAAATATGCTATTGATGATGATCATGGTATATAAGTTAAAGCCTTAGTTTAAAAAAATAAGATTGTCATGAATACGTTCTGTACAGAACAATAATCATGAGTCTTCTTAAGTGAAACAAAAGGGACACTGCTCATAAATTACGAAGGATTGATGGTTACCTAGGAAACGAGGAGAAATGAAATCATATTGAGTTGCATATGGGATGGCTCACTGAAATAAAGTAGTTATTTCACATTCCGAATAACCAGGAAGTTATTAAGAATGATGCAACACATAAAGGCATGATTTGGCACATAAAAGATGTTATGGCTAAATTCAATAATGATTGACTACGGAAGCGTAGTAATGCTAAATCAATATGGGTATTTCATTAACGAACACTATGAAGGGACCATAGCTTGAAATTGCATCACATTCAAGTTGTGGAATTTGAATAGAAGTAGCAATTGGCATAACGAAAGAATGTTTCGATAAGATGGACCATAGTACCTCAAGGCAGAAACTCTCAACCTTGATTTGATCAAGTGATTTTTAAGTAATCAAAATATTGAGATGGACTGCAATTTCATGAAACTGAGTGGGAGCTTTGGAGACTTCCTGAAAACTTGGAATGCAGAGAGCATTTTCTGAGTGGGAGCTTTGGGAGCAATATTATTATGTCTGACATAATTAGAATAGAAACTTAATAAAAGCTTACTTACAGATATATGTCGGATATATTTGAGTGGGAGCACAATGTCAATTTCATATATATACGATGATATATGTGAAAACAATCTCATGTATATACGTTGATATACATGGAGATTAAGGCTAATAAGATGAAAGGATTACGAGAATCTTATATGAACGAAATACATAGGTGTCACACACTAAAATCTATAAGGATAGATTAGGACACGTGTAATGAACATCAAAAGGATTGGAATGATATCCTAAACAAGAAAAGGTTCTTGTGGCTAGGAATTATATAAAGGATGTAAAACCTTAATATCACAAAATAATGTTTTAATGGAAGAATAGGGATGCACTTTGTCGCAAGACATGTGATCCTATATGACCTTTGACATATGATTCTACCATAAAACGGAAGTTGTGAATCCAATAACAGAATGACTCAAAGGTTCTTAGAAGAAGAACATGTTCCGATGTGCTTGGTTGGAAAAACACAGAACCTGAGCAAAGTCCAAGCATTCAGTATCTGAAGAGAAACTGAGGACAATACTCTAAATGATAGAAAAGATAATATACTTGAATGTAATACTAGATTACGATTGCAAGCCTTATTATGGGTCTATATGAATTACAGATATCACCAAAAGGAATAGAAATGAAATGTGAGCTATAATTTCACGAACCAAAACTCTACAAAATATAAATATCTACTTAAGGAAGTAGAAGGTTGAATAAAGTTTAGCGTAAGAAGTTTAGACTTCTGGCTGAGTGTATTTTTCAGTATACATGACTATGGGAGTCCTAGGGACTAAAACCATTTTGTCATTAGAGAATACTGTAAAATAAGTAGTCTCGCTCTCCCGCCAAACTTATAATTCAAGCATTATTAGATAATGAAGGGTATATCAAGCAAGTTGACCAATACCTGTTGCAAAGGAACATACGAATCTGAACGGGTACAGATCGTTGACGAAACCTCTTCCATGAGCAAGCATGATCAATAAACACTTATATGATAAGATGATTATGATGGAGAAAATATGCAGCTAGATTATTTGCTATCTAGTGCAAGTGGGAGACTGTTGGATATATGCTCTAAAGGCAAATAATATATGATTATTCCAATATATCTAAATAAGTTCATGACCAGTTTCATACTGTGCTGGAACTGTATCAGTGAAACAATGATACAGGTGTGGTATAGAAACAACCAGAGTTCCTAGTCAGCCTCTCATGATGACTGGTTTATCGTCAACTGATGATTGTGGTTTCACGATCATGGAAAATCAAGTCAATTGACGGTAAGGTCACCTCATTGAATGAATGACGTGATGAACATTACCCAATGCAAGCATTGCAACATGATCAAATCGTAAAAGTTCAGTGTTGTAATTACAGAACGTAGTAGCCTGTTCCTTTGACCGTGAGATCATGCATAATTGCTATCTTCTAGGGATGCTTTGAGTGCATTAACCGTCACACTGAAACATGGTGACCATAAAGGTGTATCTTGGGCTATCCGATGGGATATGTTGATGAGTGTTGATTCAAGAGCGGGATTTGTCAATCCATATAATGGAAAGATACTTCATGGCCAACTCGGTGAGATTGCATCCATAAAGCTGCGCAGCGTGTGACTAGGTCACAAGGATGAATATCACGGAACGAGTGAATAAGATTTGTCGGTAAAAAGATAGAACGAATGCATTGGATGCAGTTGATCGAATCTTGGACTAATCTAGTATCGCATGACAAAGGGAATGGTATACAACGTGTACGGTTCAATCGGTTACTTCCGGAATGCACAGGGGTCATTATGGGCATCCAGGTCCCGCTATTGATCATTGGTCGTAGCCTTTTTCTCGGTCATGACTGGAGTGTTCTCGGACCGTAGGGTAACACACTTAAGGGGTCGATGAATATCGGAGACCTTTTTCGGAACTATCGGAGTTACCGGAGAAGAGATATAGACGTACCGGAAAAGTTCCATGTTGGTCCGAAGGACGTTCCGAGTGAGTTGGAAGGAGTTCCGGATCATCGGGAGATGAAAAAATATGTATTATTTATTAATTAAGTGAATTAATAATTAATAATAAATTATTTCAGATTAAAAAGTGCAATGGGCCTTATTTGTGAAAGAATCCCATTAGGGGAAGGAGGGAAAAAAGGGAAAAGGAAAAGAAGAAAAAAGGGGGCGCCATGGGCCTTGGGGCCCATGTGGGTGGCGCCCCACTTCCCCCCTCCTCCTAGCCGCACCCTCCCCCCTTGGCAAGGGATTAGTCCCACATTGCCAAGGGAAGGGGGGTTGACTCCTTCCGTCTGCCTATATAAAGATGGGCAGGGGTGCACTTCTTTAAGACAGAAAAATTCGCACAGAATTCAATATTACTCCGAATTGATATCGGTTTTCACTGGTCTTCTCCCCTCTCTCGTCTCTCTCAAGCCGGGGTCCCCTTGTCTGGAACCTGTGCTGGGATTGAGGCTTCTCTGCTACACGGACGTCGTCGTTCTTCCGAAACTCCGGTTCCAGGAGGTCTACTTCCGCCACCTTCGCTGGATCGGAGAACGGAGGTCGTCATCGAGTCCGTACGTGTGCGAGTACTACGAGGTGCTGCACGTGCGGCACTACCACCCAACAGGGTGCTAACACAGCCAGGGGGCTGTGAAAGGTTTACGTCTTCATCAACCACGTTTGCGGGAACGTTTCCCGCGCAACGGTCTACACCCCGAGGTATGTTTCCGCAAGTCTTTCCGTTACAACATTACAGCTAGATAGATCTTGGGTTAAGGGCGACGCTAGTTAGAAAAATTATTGTTTTCTGTTGCGAGACCCAACAATACTGTGCGTTTCCTCGTGTTTCCTTTTTGTTGATGCTTGCTCGTGATTGCTTCGTAGTAATAGTTGTTTGCTCGTTGATTGCTTTCTAGTGTTTGCCTCTTGTGTGCTCCTGCGGGTACCTTCGGAGACGTTGCGAGCTTGCGATCGACTACACCTTCGGAATCCAACTTATCAACAGGCAAGGACTATACATTATTTATGATCCATTCTATTATAACCAGCGGTTTGCATGCTAGTCTAGGTTAGGTTCGATGTTTGATCCTACCACATGTTTACAGCCTCTCTTAAACCGATACAACCATGTCCCCTCCCAGCAAACCATGTACTACTATGTTACTATTGCTCGTTGCTCAGCCCCTGCTTAGTATGCATGCTTAGGATGATACGAATGTTACCCTGTTACTCCTTGGATTGGGCTATCACATTATTATATTGTTTTGGATGATATGCTTATTATAATGTTGACTATATTCGACGAAGGATGGAAGGTCTAGGCTATCCCGCCCTGATGCTTTGTTCCATTCGAGTCACCTAGGACCCGAGTTCCGGGTATTGTGTCTCTTGACGAGCGTGCCTAACTGATGTGCGAGGTAATGATAGTGATTTCTCGCCCTTCGTTGGTAAACCCCAAGTGGAAGGCGTGATGTAGCACAACAGAAAATTTCCCTCAGTAAAGATACCAAGGTTTGTCTCCAGTAAGACTCCAGAGATGATAAGTAGGTGTCAGCGGCGCAACTGACGCGGACCTGCACACAAACACAAATAACTTTGTTCCCAACGAAGTTCAGAGAGGTTGTCAATCTCTCCGGTCTTGTTGTTCACAAAGGATCAAAAGCAAGGGATAATGATAGCAACTGAAAGTAAAAGAAGAAAAGTAAATGAGCGTGTAAACAGTAATGAGGATATGGACCGGGATACGTGATGTTCACTAGTGATGTCTCTCTCCCAAAAGACGATAAAACTGCTATGCGAGGTGAAAAATTACAAAAGGGCAATTGACAGGATTATGAACGCACCGCAATGCTAACTATGCTACAAAAGAAAGGAAGAGGCTCAAAAGCATGAGCAGTACGCCAAAATAAGTAGACCGAAATCCAACTGCATCTACTACTAATCATCCACCTTGAGATATCTATCCAGAACATCTCGCTGGTATTAAGTTGCGAGCCCCACCCAAAGTGTAAACCCAAAGCAACAGACAACTGCATTAAAAAACACTTTGCGTAAAGTAAACAATCCTTGCAACCGCGGTTACAAGCACCGTTGTTTTCCCCCTTGTGACAACAGCACATCCCCTAGACTCATGTTTCTGTCACTCAAGCGTGTCATCGGGGGGCATGAACCCACAATCGAGCAAAACGTTCCCTCTTGGGGTTACTACCTACTACTTGGCCAAAGCAATAAACAGCAACGGAGAACATGCAAGTATTACTTAGGAACAAAAATATAAGAGATAAGAACCAAATATATTACTCAATCACAATCTGAACATAATCTCATAATCCATCAGATACCATCAAACTCAGCATAGCAACAGCAGAAAGATTACAAAAGTGCCTCGATCATGTAGGGCAGCTCACGAGGTCTAAACCATGAAGAACAAAGAGGGGAGGAGAACATCACATAGCTACTGATCACGGACCCATGGTCCAAGGAAAACTACTCACAAGACATCCGGGAAGCATCCATGGTGGAGAGGAGACTCCCGGAGGTCAACCCTCCCTCCGACAGGGTGCCGGGAGGAGGTCTTCTGGTGCTCCCGATCTCGGAAGCACGGCGGCGGCGGAACAGAGGCGAGATCGCGAAAAAGGGTTCTGTCCTCGAGGGTTTCACGTCACGGGGAATATATAGGCGAAGGGGGGCAGCCAGAGGTGGACCAGGGGCCCCAGGCGCCCCCCTGGCGCGGCCCAGGGGGTGGCCGCGCCGGGTGGCCGCCTGGGCCACCCTTGGCTCCCCTCTGGCCCCACTCGGGCTCTTCGCGAAGCTTCCTGTACGCTGATTTTTCCTATATTTTTCCCATAATTTTTCTGGCACTTTTTATATGGGGGAAAACTGAAATAGAAAAACAGCAGAAAACAGGAACTGGCACTGTGGTGCACTGAGTTAATAGGTTAGTCCAAATATGATCAAAAGTGTATGGAAGTGTATCTAGATCATAGCAATATCACACAAAACATGCATGGAGCAAGCAGAAATTATAGATACGTTTTGGATGTATCACTAACCGCGTGTGGGATTATATGGGGTCCCCTTTTCTTACCTACCTAGCTTAAAAAAATTCTAGAGGTGGCCCAAGCTGATTTACCATTTGAAACCATGCATATATGTCTGTCGGGTCGCTCCTAGCAGATATCCTTTAAAACAACCTGGGCCAATGGGGACATGGTTTCCTTGTTGATCCAACTTGTCCGGCTGAGGACCCGGCCTCATGTGAGAATTTACCGGCAATCCAAACCTGCGACAGACGGTAGAGACCAGATCGAAAGCGCGGACGGCTCCTGAGCTGGATGTCGACTCATCGGGGGCCACCCAGATTTGTGCATTGTTAGTTAGAGAGACCTGTCGTTTCGGATCTCTCGGAACTAAATCATCAAATGGTTGCTTGTGATGGGTAGCAACTGAGAGAGATGGGCGTGCGTGCGGAGCCTTGTAATGGGCAGTTGGTACACCCCTGCACGGTTAAATCTTTTCGAGAAGCCGTGTCCACGGTTATGGACAACTTGAGACCTACTCCTTGTTCACAGACAACAACAACTGATATAATCTTAATAACTTGATCGACGTGTGTGTTCCTTGTGTAAGAGCAAGTTTTGCCCCCGAAGGTTTTGGACATTGTTGGACAAAGCAGAAGTGGAACTAATATTGTTTTCGAGTATAAACAGATACTTAGGTTCCGAAAGAATGGAGTTTGCAAGTAGAAGGTCGAAGGACAACTCACTGCAGCAGAGCTGCAGTCATCTACCGAAACCTTTGAAGGAAGACGACCCCTAAAAATGTAGTCGAAGAAAAACTCTCTCTCGAGTAAAAGCGCAACGAGGAGAAAGCTGAAGCTGGTCGAAGACTTAGTCTTTTTACTAGTTTCTCTTTATTTTTCTTGAGTCGTAGGAAAAACCGTACTATCAAGAGGGGTTTGCTAGTTGAGATCTTAGTCGAAGTGAATTTGCTCTGCTCAACCAAAACCCACTAAAGCCTACCGAGAGAAATCTTACTGAGTCGAGTAAATAGCTCGAAGGCAAAGTCATCGCACTTTGTGCCTTCGAGAGAGAACTCGTTCGGTAAGTCAGCTTACTTGTTCCTCAAGTAAAGTTGCGCATTGATTGGAATCCGACCGTTGTGGACACGCGTCAAGCGGTTGCATCGGGTCACTTCAGTCATTTTACCCATCGGGATCGCCAACTATAAATACCCCGCACCTACCCGCCATTTCGGGTCGGCTGCTCCACTGAAGATTCTAAGACAGAAGTCTGTGAGCATCCCAAGAGAGATTCATCGAGAGAAAACCAAAATCCCAAGTCTGAGATGAGTTGAGCAATTCACTATGACTTAGGTTGAGATTAGCCGATCTTTTTATCTTGGAGAACTGCAAGTCTCCTAGACGGTTAGGCGTCGCCTGTCAAGCAGTCGAAGAGAAATTGTCACTGCTGAAGGAAGTTTGTAAAGGTCTCGGAGATGTCCTGAATCATCTACCACGAGTGAAAACTGGACAAGCTCGAGGAGTTTGTTGCAGTGGAGAATAGGACGGAGTGAGTTTTGCTCCAGGTGTTCAATCACCAGCCCCTCCAACCAGGCGTAGCACTTTGCAGAGTGTGAACTGGTTTACCAAACATCGTCGTGTCAGGCTCGTTTTCCTTCATGCGTTTATATTAAGTATTTACTCGTTGCCTGTTTGTCTTCGATGTTTTCCTTCGCTCCCAATCCTTTCGAGCTATGCATTACTTTCGACATTGTATTTCCTTCGAGATGCCTTAGTCCTTCGCAGTTTGCATGAATTCCTTCTAAGTTCCTTAGAATTTTTAGAAGTGATCATTCACCCCCTCCCCCTCTGATCATTCTTGAGCTTTCACCTTGACTGCTTCTTCTTCGTCGGGATGGGAAGAGGAGGACAAGGATAGGATAGGTGTTATGATTGCGTAAGTAGATGATAGCAAAACCTGTTGGAGGCGATTCCTCATCGAATGCTTGACTTCTCACCTTACTCTCTTGATCGTTAGCCACTTCATAAATGCTAGTGCGGCAGCAACCTCACCGCTTACCCCATTCTTACCGTGAACTACTAGTTATCCTATAATGACGAGTGATGAAGTCTTTGCTGGGTCAGTTGACCACTATAGTTGGATGTTGAGTACTTCTGTACTTATCATACTACCACCAAACTCTTTTCAGGGTTCTTGATCGACAACAGGTATGATGATCGACGTTTCACGTGGAGACTTGACGACGACTAGTTAGGCGGATCCCGGCGGAGGCCCTGGACCCGTGTGGTTATGGGAGCGATGTCTTTTTCTCTTTGCCATTAGACACTTGATTGTAGTCTATACTCAGACATGTATCTTCCGCTGATGTAATGTATTTAAGGCAATTGTATGCCGAATGTATGAGATGTTGTATCCATGTAGCTGTAATGTTGTGATATCATGTTGGAAATCCGGGGCATATGACAGTGTCATATGTCGCAATAGGACCGATATGTGCTTCGTCCCCGGATCTGGATAGAAACATCTAGATCTGGAACAGTACCGCTTGTCGGGCCTTACAGGTGCGCACCTCACGGGAGACCTGACGGCTATTTGTGGGTCAATCCAACGGTGAAGGAGGCGATCGATGTTTCCAATTCTTCTACCGATGGATGCGTAGCAGCCCCAAAAAAATAACCGTTTGTGGCCAAAAAACAAGTGAATACTATACGACTCTATTTACCTTTCTTTTTCATTTTCTGCAAATGTCATAATCGATCATAATTTGTATGAAATTATGTAGGTGCACAACATACAACGTTGAAATTTTTCAGCTATTCTTTCAAAAACGTAGAAGAGCAATATGCAGTGGGGGGTAATGACCGCAACTAATTGCAGAAAATCACATTACTAAAAAAACAGCTCCAAGCAAAGAACATGAATCTAAAGCAGCACAAAACGCCAAAAGGGATGAGCTGCGAAGACAACCCAGCACAAACGAGCATTGGATAAATTTGTAAACAAACAAAATGTTTGTACTATTCGGCAGGAAAGAGAGTTTGCTGCAGATCTTTCCATTGGTTTGTCTCAATTGCATGTGGCAGCAATAGGTAAGGACGGGGTCAAACTATAGGTCTTCTGAGTTGTTCTATCAGGAGACAACCACTTCTAGTTGGCATATGCATATATGTTGACATGTACATACAGTTGTTCTGATAAAACTGCAGTTCAGGTAGCTAGCAAGAGGGTAGCTTGACAAGATTGCAACTCCTATGGCAAACGCCACACAACAACACAGTTTACTCCTGCAAGCCATTCACAGCCACATTCACCTCTTGGATGTCTTCGGTGCTAGAAGTAGAACCTGCGGGGCAAGGTGGTGAGAGATTATTTGTGTTGTGGCACACGAACAACGAATAGATCAATAGGAAAATGATGGTGGCACGCTTACCCAGTGCTAAACGCTTCCGATCTCTAAGACAATTGACGTTCCAAACATTTTGACCCACCATGGCCTCAAGCTCAACCTTTTTCCTTTTCATAACCTTCATTTCCTGGTGCAGTTTTGGTATTGTGTTCACGAGAGCTGCAGGTTCAGCACAGTTGAGTAGGCATACATTCTGAAAGACAGATAATTGAGCCAAAGTAGTACCTCTCGAATAATAGCTAGCAGCATTATCTAGACCAAATTTAAATGTAGGGATATGATCTTTGTGATTTCTGTCAAGCATAATGTTAACCTTGTTCAGCTGTATTTATACAGGAATCAAAACGGATAGAACATTACCAGACAAAAACTGAAAAGTCGTAAATAAGTGTGAGAACGTTCTGATTGCTAAAGCTAACACAGAGCAAAAAGATCAACAGATGACTAAAGCTTGATGGTCTACTGAATTGTTGTTCATAAATCAATTACACATGGCTAATACTAATAGTTGCAAGATTTATTACCAAATTACTAATAATTAGTATCTCGATGGTCTAACAAGAAGAATGGAACAACATTGACTTTGAGTCTTAAGATGATAACACTATGATAACAAATCATATCTTGTGTGGTTTCGCACAATAACCCTTCACTAATCATCTGAATTGGTGACTCTCTTCTAATTATTTTGATTTAAAGTATCTAACATCTTATTTAATGGATATAAGCTTGTGATATTCAGAACGCAAAATAAACCAAAACTTTGGAATGCCATCAACGTTGAAGTCAAAACTGCAACCTGAGAGTACTAATACAACATTGGTGAGCAACAAAAGCGAAATTCAGACATATAGTCTACAGAACAAAGCTGGTGAACCTCAGAGCGTATAATTTTCTTAGTTCTTTTCCCTTTACTTGAACTATTCACTACTAAATCTAGTGGCATACCTTGGATATTCTCCTGAACAGATTTGTCTTCAAACAACTTTAGTACTTCAGCGATAGAGGAATTAAGGTTACTCTTGTATGCACTTTGCCTTTCCAAGGAAATTTTTTCTCTTTGGAGTTCTTCAGAGTCCGTGTTAGCCTAATTAAACAACGCCAGAGTTTGTCATATTAAATGTAGATATTATTAATAAGCTAATTCTCTGTGACTAAGGTACTTACATCTGCCAGTTTTTCTCTCAAAAAAATAAGTTCTGCATCCAGTTCTGAATCAGAATTCCCATCTTTATGCAACACCATTGCAGAAGAATTATCCTGATGAAGAAAGTATATTATAATTATACTCATTTACATGTCTCTTGCTTCCTGAAGATGCAGGTTGCTTCAGCGTAACAAAATGTCGTAAACATACAATTTATTAAGTACCATATTGCAAGCAAGCTTTGACCTTAAGCTTAAATATATGTTTGACACTGATTCCGTTTACTATATATAAGAACTGAACTGCAGATGACACCTATCAGAAACTTTGTTCTGTATGATAATATCAAACTGGAAAGTCGATGTTATGACTTAGTCACTTAGTTTATATTAATTTTTTGTTTCCCTAGAAACAGTTAGTAAATGTAATAATTGATATTGGATGAATATATATTTGCCTGTTAGGAGGACATCTGGAATTGAAATCTGGTGGAATATTTTCGACAAGGATGGATAGAAAACATAAGTGCACTTATGTATGCTAAGCATACAAGATTAAAAGGGTATCCTATTTCAATACAACGGCCAGCAAATTCATGATGTGCACTAGTCGAGCAATTTAAAATAAGATATCAATAAGAAATGTCCAGATTATTTTGGCCTCATAATCAGAAGTACTTGCTGATGTTACTATTTATTATTTTACTTCCTAGTTGAGCATATACACCACGGGTACTTAGGAAAACTGCAATTGAATAATCTCATGAGCTAAAACATAGATAAAGAAAATCTCAACCTTTCATAGTTGAGACAAAGCCTGAAAGTCAGAATGATGGAATGTTAATCACTAAAACTTGAGCTAATTAGCTTACAAACTATTTCAAGTTTCATGCTTGAGCTATTCACTACAGAATCATGTGCATAGCTTTCAAGTAGAGAACAAAACTCAAATGCTCTAATTAGCTTACAAACTAGTTCAAGCTTGATCGGTATTTACTGTGCATAACTTTTATGTTGAAAGGTTTCCTTTTCAATTGCTGAGTCAACTGAGTGAAATACTTTCACAAAAGGGTGAATCGCTATAAAATGAGGCATCAGTTTCTAATTTTTGAACACCCAATACGAAAAATATTTGAAACAATAATACAGAGTGAATCATGTGTGTTGAGTATATTGATATACTAGGAAACATAGATAGCCTAGGACTCTATTCTACCTTGACTTGTACTCCAAGTAGATCATTGTACTCCTATATATATGCCTCCAAGGCTCAAGCAATAAACATCGATTCCACCAAACCCTCTCTATCCTTCTACAATGTGAAACCAGGATGCGAATTGTGTGGATCAGTTCTAAACTTTTGAGTGTTGAGCCAAATTGAAACTTTTCGCTTGAAAATATCAATTATTTTGAGATAAGAGACATACATCTTCAGGCGCCACAAATCCTTCAGGTAGAGTTAAACATTTCCGAAGGCAATACATCTCCCAAGTGCTCATCCTTTTGTTCAATACATCCATTACCAAGTTGTAAATTGAATTTACTCCCTAAGAAGAAGAAAAAAACATCACAAAGTCCACATTTCAGAAGTTTGAAGTTTCCAGCAGACATTTTGACAAAAAAATACATAACATTTAATCATAAATCTTACAAGATGTCTTTAGGAAGAGAGGACTCAATTCCATAAATGTTAGTAAGAAAAATAAATCAGTTTTTAAATATATTAAAGCATGTTATAGGTAAAACCAGCTGAATTATAGGTTGAACCTAAAGTTATTACGAGGATTGTTTTAACAGTTTCAAACTTCCATTCGGTAAAATCATTTTTAATTCAAAATTTGCATATGATGCCTTGTATCAAATGTATGACAAAGATCTCATTCCTGGCACGATGAAATACCAAGACACAATTTGCAGCAAAAGAAATTAATATCCATTTGCTACAGAAAGGGATCAACAGAAATGCAAATATAAGTTATATATCCCCTACACCTGAAGACGCATCTACTTAGGCAGTTAAGACGACACCGTTGCATCAATTTCCTTTGGAATGGTATACTCCAACATAAACCTATCTATACCTGGCAGGTACGGTTTAGTTTTTCCCACTTTGGAAATAGAAGCAAAACAAACTCATATTGACCAGCCCCCTGGGCAAGCCTCTGAGGGTGTTTAGTTCATATTCAAACCTAATAGTTTCCTATGTGTAATCACTGAATTAGACGAAGTAACATGTAAAAAAAAAAGCAACAACTCTGGTCAAGACACTACTGAATCTGGTTGTGCCCTGAATCCTCCAAAATGCAGAAGGAGGGTTCAGTTATACTGGATCCTTAGGTCGGAAAAAACCTACCCGTTTGAGCTCCTCGGCCTTATTGTTCGCCGTGGCGGCGCCGACCGCCGCGGGAGCGCCGACCCTGTGGAGTGACAGCGAAAGAACAAGGTTAACAAAACCGGTAAGGGGCAAACGGGGAAAAGTGAACTGGTGTTAGGGAGTGGGATCTGAGGCGTAACTGGAGGCAGTACTCGAAGGCCTGGAAGCGGACGTCGTCGACGATGTTGAGGACCTCGTTGATGAAGATCTGAGGGCTCAGCCCCAGCGCCGCCTCCACCGCCGAGGTCTCGCCGTCTCCTTCCATACCTCCCGTTGCGGCCCTCCTACAGTAGTGGACGGCGCGGTCTTGAACCGCGGCCGCGTGTGTGCAGCTATGAGAGGAGAGGCGGCAACGGGCGGGAGTAGTGAGTGGCTCGGGCGCCGTCACCGGAGGTCAGTTTCGTTCAAAATTTTGAGCTAGACGCTGCCGCCCTTTTCGTTGAAAACCTCTGGCAATGTGGGCTGTTTTTTTTTTTGAGGGTAATGTGGGCTTCGACAAAATTTGAAGAGAGGGGGGGGATATTATATGGGTCTATCTAAGTCACGGTGAGATTCTTTTAAAAAGAAAAATTTTAAAGAAAAAAATAACGTGGGACGGCAGCGGGCCTCGGACCATGATCCAGTATGTGTACACACTTTCTGACGAGTTTGAGTCTAGGCCGGGAGTTAGGCCTTTCAAATACGAAATTATGTGGGAGGAACACGCTGGTCTAAAACCTCTAATCGAGGCGGTGTGGGAGGATTCTGCCGCGGTTACCATGGATGATCTCCAACGGAAACTCAAGGGGCTCTCTGATGACTTGGGTGCATGGGATCTCAATACGTTCGGCAACGTCAGAAGAGAGATCAGGAAGCTTAAACACGAGCTGGCCATTCTGCGAGAGGTGTCGGGACGTGTCGGCCCCTCCTACAGGGAGCATAAAATAACAGAAACTTTGATCGAACTATATGCTCGTGAGGAGATTTTGTGGAAGCAACGATCGCGTGTTGACTGGCTCGTGGGGGGCGACAGAAACACACACAAAATTCATCTACGAGCTACGATGAGGAGAAAAAACCTCATCAAATCTCTGAAAAATGATGGCGGTGATATGATCTCGGACATTGAGGCTCTAGAAGAAATGACCACAAGATTTTATGTGGATTTATACACATCAGGTGGAGTTTCTAACATGCATAAGTTCTAAACAAAGTTCCGGTAAAGGTGACTGAGGAGATGAACGAGATGTTGAATGCACAGTACTGGAAGGAAGAGGTCAAAACAACCCTTTTTCATATGTTTCCTTCTAAGGCGTCGGGGACGGATGGTTTTCCGGCGCATTTCTTCCAGAAGCACTGGGACATTTGTGGGGACGAAGTGACAGATGCGGTTATATGAATTATCACTGGGACTGAGAAGGCAGAAAGCATAAACAAAACTTTTTTGGTTCTCATTCCAAAGGTTAAAGCTCCATCTGTATTAACACAGTTTCGCCCTATAAGCTTGTGTAATGTGATCTATAAAATTGCTTCCAAGGTTGTTGCAAACAGGTTGAAGGTGATCCTCCCAGATATTATCTCGCCGGAGCAATCCGCTTTTGTGCCAGGAAGGATAATAACCGATAGCATCATTGTTGTGTATGAATGTCTACATTTTATGAAGAGGAAAAAGGCTTTGAAACATCGTCATTGTGCTTTAAAACTGGACATGATGAAGGCCTATGACAGAGTCGAGTGGGACTATCTGGAGGCCATTATGCATAAGTTGGGGGGTTTTCAGGAGTGTGGATCCAGAGGATTATGAGCATGGTCAAATCCGTTAGCTTCTCTGTGTTGTTGAATGGTCGGGTTGTGGAAATTTTTAAACCATCGAGAGGAATTTGGCAGGGAGACCCAATCTCTCCGTATTTGTTTTTGTCGGCAGTAGAGGGCCTTTCGGGCCTTTTAAAATCTTTAGATCAATCATCGCAAGTAGGGGGTTGCAAGTGGCTCCTTCAGCGCCACAAGTAAACCACCTACTTTTTGCGGATGATAGCCTGTTGTTTTTCAAAGAAAATAGCGCAGGAGCCTCGGAGGTGTCAAACCTTTTGGAAGCCTACTGTCAGGTGTCGGGGCAGAGGATAAACAATAACAAATCTTCTATTTATTTCTCGAAGGGATGTCCGGAAACCAGTAGGGAAGAGATCAAGGGGATCCTCAATTTTCAGATTGAAACCCTCAATGAAAAGTATCTTGGGATGCCTTCCGATGTGGGCTCTTCCAAGTCGAGGGGTTTTAAGTATTTGAAGGAAAGGCTTTGGAATAAGGTGAAAGGTTGGATTGGGCAAACAATCTCTGCAGCAGGGAAAGGTGTGCTAATCAAGTCAGTGGCTCGGGCAGTGCCAGTTTACTCTATGTCGTGTTTTAAACTTCCCCGTGGGCTATGTGAGAATCTTAACAAAATGATCCGCCATTTTTTCTAGGGGGTTAAAGAGGGGAGGAGGAAACCGCATTGGGTTTCATGGCAAGCTATGACTCAGCCCAAGAGAGATGGAGGGCTAGGATTCCGTGGCATGGAGGTTTTTAATGTTGCCTTGTTGGCAAGGCAAGCTTGGAGAATCCTTATTAACCCAGACTCTTTGAGCAGCAAAATTTTGAAATCAGTATACTTTAGGGATGTTCCTTTTCTGGAAGCCGAGCTGGGATCTCACCCCTCGCAGGTATGGCGTGCAATCATCAAAGGGAAAGAGGCTCTCAAACTGGGACTGGTCAGGAGGATAGGAGATGGCAGAACTACATGAGTGAGGGATCACAACTGGATCCCTAGGGATTCAAGCATGAAACCGTTAGCATATTTGTCGAATGAGGTCCCAGAATTCGTTGGTGACCTTATCGATAGGAACAATGCTATGTGGGATTTGATAAAGCTAAGACGTTGCTTCCTACTAGTGGACTGTGCAGCCATTAGTAACATTCCAATAAACACCATGGCGATGGAAGATTTCTGGGGTTGGCAGTATGAAAAGAAGGGGCATTTCTCAGTCAAATCAGCATACAGACTTTTTATATGGACCAAGGCTGAGAATCAAGCTTTGCTGGATGGAAGAACCTCAACATCCAACAAAGTCGTTGAGGAGAAGGCGTGGACAAATCTTTGGAATACCCAAGTGCCCGAAAAAATCAGAACTTTTATGTGGAGATTGGAAAAACAGTCTTTAGCTACTGAAGATGTGAGGAAGCATCGCAAGATGTCCACACATGATCATTGTCCACTTTGCGGGAATTATGATTCATGGCAACACTCTCTCCTGGAATGTTCACTTTCGAGGTGCATCTGGGCATTGGAGGACGAGGCTATCCTTGATGTTCTAATGGAGACCAAACATCCCAACGCTCGTCAGTGGCTGTTTTAGATTCAGGAAACGTTGTCACATAAAGACTTTATCAAGGTTGATGTCACATTGTGGGCAATATAGACGTCTCAAAGGAAGTTAATACATGAATCTATCTATCAAAGCCCGATGGGAACACATATGTTCGTCAAAAGCTTCTTTCTAGAGCTATCAACGTTAAGGAAGAAATCGGTTGCGGGACCAGGGGAGTCACGACCTCCTAGTAATACTCAGTCAACAAGAAGGGATCTATTATCGCATGTGACCAGTGCAAGTCCCAGATGGATTCTTCCAGAATTTGGCACGATCAAAATAAAAATGGACGCAGGCATATGATGACCCTCAACTGTAGGGGATCGTTTGTAGTGTTCTCGCGGGTAAGTTAACCCAATTTATTGATTCGACACAAGGGGAGCCAAAGAGTATTTATAATCTTTGACAGTTGAGTTGTCAATTCAACTGCACCTGAAATATACTTGCTTGCAACAAAATATTAATAGCAACTGTGGTATGATAATGATAGTGATAACGACAAAAGTAAAATAGTGGAAATAAACTAGTAGTGACCAGCAGGATTAAAAACACTGTAGGCTAGGGAGATGGATGGTTGGTCGCTGCATGAATGAGAGTGAACATGTAATAGATTCTAACACGGGGCAAGGCACACAGAAAAGCAATGATCATCTAGGCAAATATCAAACATTAGGCATGTATCCCGTAGGTAGTTGTGCGTGCTTGCAATAAGAACTTGCACAACATCTTTTTTCCTACCATCCCGCTACGAACTGGGCCAAAGGGAACTTATGGAGATTAAGGTGCTCCTGTCAAAGAGCACCGGAACAAAGCAATAAACTCAATGGATACATGAAATCCTAAAATTATGGACCATCCCCTTTGGCGTCCCAAGCTGTCACCTTTGGGATCGCCGGTTCCGGACCATAATAGGTGCATACAACTCATAGATAGGATCTCAAACATAAATATACACATGAAAACATAAGTGGTTCAGATCTGAAAATATGGCACTCGAGCCCAAAGTGACAAGCATTAAGAGCAACAAGTTGTAGCAAAGATGATAAACACCAAAGTAGATGATAGACAGCATGCCCCCAACAATCTGACGAACTATTACATGATCAAACTCATCCAATCCCTACCATCCCCTTTGCCTACATCAGGGAATTACTCACACATGTGAAGAGAAGTCATGGAGGGATGATGGATTGGTGATGGTGATGACGATGGCGAAGATCTCCCCTCTCCGGATGCCAAATCAGCCTCCAGATTAGCCCTCCCGAGGAAGAACAGAGGGTGGCGGCGGCTCCGCGACGGGTTCTGGAAAAGCGACTTCTGTTTCGGGGTTTTCCCGTCACGGGAATAAATAGGAGCCTCGGCAGGGCACCAGAGGGGGGGAGGCCCCCAGGCGGCCAGGGGTGGGGCCGCGCCAACACGGCGCCTGGAGCCCCCGTGGCCCCCTCTGGCCCCTCTTCTGGTTCGTGGAAGCTTCGGGTGCGTGGATTTTTTATAAATTTTCTGGGAATTTTATGAGATGTCTAAAAATCCATTTTCCTGCACACAATAAAACCATACAGGCAGCTCTGCTGAAAACAGCGTCGGTCCGGGTTAGTTTAGTTCAAATCATGCAAGAATGAGGGAAAAACAATAGCAAAAGTGTTTGGAAAAGTAGATACGTTTGGGACGTATCAACTCCACCAAGCTTAGCCTATTGCTTGTCCTCAAGCGATTCAGTTCAACGAACTGGATGCGACAAAGAAAACTTTGACAAACTCTTTTGCTTCATAAGATGTATATAAGCCGGTACTACGAAAAGAGTTTAGCAAGTATCGAAACAATGCTATGAGGACAATGCACGAGCAATCCTTCTTTCAAGTGATCAATCACAAACAACCAAAAGTAAATAATATGCTGCCAAAAATCAAGACAAGATCACAATGCACATAACTTGAACATACTAGAGTGGTATCTCGCTAGCCTCCATGAGTGAAGCAAAACATAAATGCAGAAACTCCTCCGGAGTTTTAAAGGAGACTAGAACTAAGAATTTCAGACAAGCAATATCACAATCATGCAGAAGACAATGTAATACTTTGGGACAATGCATGCTACACTAAGAATTACAATTATGCTCTCAATAGTTGGTGCTTTGAAGAAATAAGGGGAGACTCTCGAACCGTGGCTTTTTGATGGCAAGGTTGAAAACCCATGGTTGGAAGCAAAGACTAAACACGTGCCAGAGCTCTTGGTTTTGAAAACAGAGATAAATTTCTCTTTGAGAAGTGCAACTTTCCAGTTAACGATGAACGGTAAAGGTCTCTCAATATCTCCCATGCCAACTATATTAAATGTTTTTTGCTTACACTTTTATTCCCTTATCCATCCATCATTTGATGGTCTATGGAACCTTTTATTTTGCCTCAAGTATGGAAGGAGGTTCTCGTTCCATCTATCATTATCAGCATTTGGTCCATTTCATTCCGTCATCAAGTATGGGGGAGGTGTAAATCTCCTTTTTTTCTTGTAAAATTGACTAGTTAAAACTTCCGTCAAAATATTTTTGGCATGGTAGATACTGATTTTCCCTCACTGCACCATGAGCTTGTACGGTTACAAAAGGGAAGCTTTTGAATAAATTTCGAGATGGCACAAGAAAGTCTAAGTTAGGGGTGGCCGGTAAATACCACATATAGGAAGGTACGATGGACTCAAGTGGAATAACTGGTTTGCAAAAGGAGTTTGGATACACAAGCATAATTCCGCTTAGTGCGAGTGAAGGCTAGCAAAAGACTGGGAAACGACCAACTAGAGAGCAATAATTATCATAATCATGCAGAGCGACAAAGCAACATTGAATAGGGCATGAAAGTGATATAACTATTCTGAAACAAAAAGATCATCGAGGCATGATAGACATTTTAGTCATAAACATGTGTGAACATGTGCCAAGTCAATCCAAGAATTCTTCGAAGGGAAATACCACTTCAATATGCCAAATCATGAACAATGCAATGCATGTAAATCATTTCAACAACATATTATGCACTCTAGCTATTTGAAATCATCCACAAAGAAAACATGAACACTGGGAAAGCATTGTAAACATAGCACTATGTCGCTACAAGCTGGTCTCTAGATCATAAGTACAGGCATATGTACAAAAGTAGAAACAAGAAGAGTTCATACCAGTTTTCCTTGTTGCTTCCTTTTCGACGATCTTCGTCATTACTGCCTTGTCACTTACACGACCGAACGTGGGAAATATATAATCAAATGCCATCACGGACTCGAGCTGAACTCTGAAAACAAAGCAAACTACAGAGAGAAAGGATTTTTTTGGGGTTTTTCAAAGGTTTAACGAAAGCAAAAGAAAAGAGAAATCTTTTTGTTGTTTTTGCAAATTAAAAGAACAAAGAAGAAGAGGCAAAAACTTCGAAAAGATCAAAGTGAACAAAATAAAAACGGATAATATAATGGAAAAGTGAGAAGGGCACGTACTCCCCCAAGCTTAGGATTTTGGCCTAAGTTGGTAGCAGCTACTGCCCCCAGGAGCCTCCTGCTTCGGGGTGATGCGGGTAAGTCCAAGAGTCGTATGAGCCCTCCGGTGCGTACACCGAAGTCCTATGGTCCTCCCATGAGGAAGGTCCAGCGCTCCAAGCAGAAGAAGACCCCTCACCATGCTGGGTGACGGTCTCCCCTGGAAAGGTCGGAACTCACCATGCTCCTCCTCGTCGGGCACAACCCCCTCCATGGGGTTATGCAACTGATACTGCTCCACGAACTCATCAAACTGGACATTATTGAAGGACCATCCATTCCTGCGGGTGTTATCAAACAAAAGTGGTGCAGGTAGACGGATCTCACGAGTAATGGTCTTTTCAAACCTCAAAATATAAACAAGGTTACCAAACTGGGAAGTCATGGTAACAAACTTATGTTTCTTCATAGCAGCAAGGTCAAGACTTGTGTATGAAAAGAGAACATCATCAGGATGCGGGGTGCCGTTAAAAGACTCAAGGACAAGTGTGATGTAAACACCACCAAATAAATCGCCCTTGTTACTATTCATAACAAGGCGTCGAGCAATTAAGGCACCCACATTATAATCATTCTTACCAGAGAGGGCGTTCGCATAAATAGCAAAATCTGGTGCGGAACAGTTGCTCGTGTTGTCACGAGCCAACACCCCTCTAGCAATAAAGTACGCAAAATACCTGATGTGGGGGAACAAAATGCTGGAAATCTTTGTACGCCGAATATCGCTCTCTTCCTGGCTACAAAGAGAGTTGAAGAGAGTTCTCAACTCGGAAGGCTGAGTGTTCATCCTCGCCGTCTGACCAGCGTTCAACACACCTATTATTTCACAAAACTGTGCCAAAGACATGGTTATAAGATTATTGTAAATTTTGAACTTAACGGTTCCGGCATCATGGTTATAACAAAAAACTGTTAATAAAGCAGGAGGTGAGTTTCTTATATTGTACCACACGGCATAGTGCTAGCCGTGTGAAACCTACCTTGGCACAAAGGCTGTAAAAATCCTCCTTGATTCCTGCAACTGCAAGAAAATCATCATACAAATACATCATTGCGCATGCTGGACTCGTGTCTTCCAGCAACTCTAGAGGTACGTGATCTTCATTGTAGCTCACCCTAGCAGCTGAGGGTGAAGTTGCAGCTCTAGTAACACGATCGAAGTGCTCGGGCTTCTTCTTCCCAAGCCACCCCTTTGCTTTTCCTAGCAAACTCATTTCTGAATTTTTGGACAATTCGCAAAAACAAGGATTTAAACAAAGTGAGTTGAGGCAAGCTACTCAACTCACTTACCTAAGGCATAAGCTTGCATCAAAACTTGAAAAATAAATTCCTACACATGCATGCAAGCTCATATAAACAACACCAAGAACTACTAAATACTCACAAATGGAGCCGTCAATCAAGAATATAATTGGAGGGGTGGAGGAGTTACATATCAGGCAGTATTTGCTCAAATCTCAGCTCAAATGATGGGTTGTAGAAAGAGATCGGAAACCGCCTCCAAGAATAGCAAGAACGCGCACACAGGAGCATGGCTCGTATTTTTGGAGAGAAAGAGAGAGAGGAAGAAGAAATACCTGCAGGTGGGGCCTGTGGGCACCAGGCGCCCTATGGGCGCGGCCAGCTGGCCGCCTGGGCCACTATTGGCCCCCTGGTCATCCCCAGGTGCCTCTGGGTCACTATCGTCGTGGAAATTTTATTCTAAATTTTCTGGAATTTTTCTGAAAACTTCATTGTTGAAAAAAATTCGGAGCTCAAAAAGCTGCAAAACTTTCTGAAAACTTGAAGCAGTGATTAGCATTGTGAAGCTTCAAAAGCATAAAAACTTGGTACAGCAAAGAGAATGAAAGCTAAAGGAAATCAAAACATAACAAGCTCCACTTTTTGCCTATATAAAACATGCTCACTAGAAAGGTTGATCAAGTCTTACCAACAAATTGGCGATATATAGAGCAAAAAGTCTCACCTCTTATGAAGTGATCATTGCACCTTTACTTTAATGGACATTATCCCCACCATAATGGTTTGTATTTGTGGTGCACATGTAGAGGACAATCACATTCTCCAATCTTCACGGTCTCGATATTCTCTATAGAATTAAGCCCATGCCTTTTGTCGATCTTCTTCGGAAAATAGTCCGTGTGTTCTTTATCATCAACATTGAAGGTAACCTTTCCTTTATTGCAAGCAATAATGGCACCTGCAGTGTTAAGAAAAGGTCTACCAAGAATAATGGACATGCTCCCATCCCGGGCATGCCAAGCACAACAAAATCCGTAAGAATTAAGCAATTAGCAACTTCAACAGGAACATCCTCACAAATACCAATCGGGACGACTGTTGACTTGTCAGCCATCTGAAGAGAGATATCTGTATGGATTAACTTTTCTAAACATAGCCTTTTATAAAGAGAAAAAGGCATAACACTCACTCCTGCTCCAAGATCACATAAGGCAGTTTTGACATAATTATTTTTTATGGAGCAAGGAATGGTGGGTATACCTCGATCACCAAGCTTCTCAGGAATCTTGCCACTGAAATAATAGTTAGCAAGCATAGTAGATATTGCCTCATTAGGAACTTTTATTTTATTACTAACAATATCTTTCATATATTTGGAATAAGGAGGTAACTTGATAGCATCAGTCAGGGGAATTTGAAGAAAAAGAGGTTTCATCCATTCACAAAATTTATTATAATGCTCTTCTTCTTTATATTTGGGAGACTTACCTGGAAAGGGCATGGGTTTCTATACCCATGCTTCTCTTTCCTTCCCATGTCTTCTTGCTATGAAGTCTTCTCTAGTATACTTCTTGTGTTTATCACGTGCTTCTTCTTCTCGCACCTCGGGAGGATCATTCTTCTCCTTATCATTTTCTTCGGGCTCAACACCGTCTTCAGTTTCAGCATCGGAGGTAGATATGTTGTTAGGATCAACATCAGGTTCTTGACTTGTAGTAGGATCATTGGAGTTGTCAGCTTATACGTCCCAAACGTATCTATAATTTCTGCTTGCTCCATGCATGTTTTGTGTGACTTTGCCATGATTTGCTTGAACTTTCATACACTTTTGAGCATATTTGGACTAATCTATTAACCCAGTGCACCCAGCTGCCAGTTGCTGTTTTCTGCTGTTTTTGTATTTCAGGTTTTCCGGGCATTAAAAGTGCTCCAAAAAATCCGCAAAAATTATATAAAAAATCAGCGTCCCGGAAGCTTCCGGAATCACCAAGGAAGGAGGGGAGGGCCACCACAGGGACTCCAGAAGGGTCCCTGGCGCGGCCCCACCCTAGGCTGCGCCGGGCACCCTCCTGGCTGCCCTGTGGCCCCCCGGTGCCCCCCTTTGGCCCTATTTTTACCCGCGCGGAGGAAACCCTGATTCCAGACCCCTTTTCTCCAGAAGCAATTCCGATCTCCGCCGCAATCGCCATCAAGTTTCGGGGGGACATAATTCCTGTGCCGGCACCCTGACGGGACGGGGAAGTGCCCCCGGATTCATCTCCATCGACGTTGCTTCCTCCCTCCATGAAGCGGGAGTAGTTCTCCCTCGGGGCTGAGGTTTCTACCAGTAGCTATGTGTTCTTCTCTCTCTCCCATGATGTGATCTTTGTTGTGATCATAGGCTATGTTAATCTAGGGTGATCCCATGATATTTCCCCTTCCTCTATGTATTGGATTGATGTACTCAATTGCTCTTATCTAGTATAATCCCCGAGACCAAGGTGACAACAGTCTATTGGACATGGGTTAGAAGAATATTATCATGAGTGATTTCCTCTTTTGTGTGTTGATTGAAGATTGAGAGTCTCTTGGTGCTTGTCTTTGACTATCCTTGAGATATGTTGTGGTGATTGTGGTACTATCTTTGGATGGCCGCGGTGACGTTGGGAAATCCATAGATTGAGAACTACGAACTTTGAGGTGTGCTTTTGTAGCCCTACATAATTCTCATCCTCTCTTGACCACAAAGGAATGACCTCCGAGTGCGTCTCCATTGCATGTTTTATGGGAAATATCATGTGATTAGACTATGTTAATGTTGTTGAGAGTTGCCACTAGTGAAAGTATGAAGCCTAGGCCTTGTTTCCACCATTGTTACACCGTTTGTGCTCACTTTTGTCACATGTTTGCTTGCTGCACTTTTTATTACATATTTATATGACCTTACTTTGCCACACCTATCACTCGTATTTTACCATCTCTTCGCCGAACTAGTGCACCTATACAACTCATAGTTGTATTAGGTGTGTTGGGGACACAAGAGACTTCTTGTATCTTAATTGCAGGGATGCTTGAGAGAGACCATCTTCAACCTCTACTTCCCTGAGTTCGATAAACCTTAGGTCATCCACTTGAGGGAAATTGATGTTGTCCTACAAACCTCTGCGCTTGGAGGCCCAACATAGTCTACAAAAATAGAAGCGTGCGTAGACATCAAGCTATTTCTGGCGCCGTTGCCGGGAAGGTAAGCGTTGAAGGTATATCTTTAGATCTTGCAATTAAATCTTTTCGTTTCTTGTTTTTATTTTCACTAGTTATGTTTATGGAAAACCGCACTCTTAGTTTGTTCCTTGGGGAAGGCCGCTTTACCACACCCGTGGTAGAGAAGTCTCCTCCACCTACTGAATGTATGCCGTTCCAAATACCACTTGGGATCATTGAAATAATTAGGAATGATTGTTATGATGGAACAGTCAATCCTAGTATTCATTTGTTGAAACTTACAAAACTTTGTGAGTTATTTAAGATTTCAGGTTTGACAAGAGATGCAGTCATGAAGAAATTATTTGCCTTGTCATTGAAAGGAAAATAATTGGAATGGTATGGGCTACTAGAAGATTCTCACCTGCTGGATTGGGAAGAGATCCAGTCTCTCTTTTACTCCAAGTTTTATCCTCTTAATGAAGTCCATGAGAATAGGAATTATGTTTATAATTTCTATCCTCATGACGGAGAGATCACAACTCAAGCTTGGGGGAGACTGGAAACTTTAATGCTAAAATGTCCTAACCATGGGCTCCCCAAAGATATCATTATTACTAATTTTTATGCAAGGCTCTCTCGATAGGATAAAGACTTGCTCGATGCTTCCTCTATGGGTTCTTTCACAAACGAAAAGATTGATGCTAAATGGGAACTCCTTGAAAGAATTCAATGCAACACTGGAGATTGGGAGATCGACAAAGGTAAAGAGTCAGGTATAATTTATGAATATGATTGCATTAAGTCCTTCGTTGAAACTGCAAGTTTTAATAAGTTTAGTGCTAAGTTTGGGTTGATTCTCAACTCCTTGTTGATTTCCTCAAATCTTTTGCTTCACATCTTAATATTCCTAAGGAGGATTGGATCAAGCATCCTGAACCTTTTAAAGAGATTTTCAAAGAGAATAAAATTGTTCATGATGATTGCAACATGCATGATCCAATTCCTGAAAATGAAGTTTTATATAAGCATGTTAATTTTTGTGGAGTGGATAGACCTTGTGAAAGGCCTATGATTGAAGAAGAGAAGTATTGTAAGCAACATAAGCATGAAAGAACAATCACTTGGGTCAAAGATTTAAATGAAATTGGTAGAGAATTGTGTGACCTTTATGCTTTTACTTGTGAACTTTGTGGTATATATGGTCACTTTAATTTTCAATGCATGAACTTTCAAAACATAACTGTTAACCAGTTGTGTGATAACATGATCACCCCTGATCTTTATGATGAACTTATGTTATTTTTGATGTGTGAAGAGTTATCAGAAAAGACTTCTTGGCTAGATGTTAATGCCTTAGGAATAAACAACACTTTGCAAAATTGCCATCTCTATTGTGTTGTTAATTGCCATGAAAATGATTACATAAGTAAGATTAGAAAGGAGGGAACTTTATCAAAGTATAAAAATGTCTCTCATATTTCTACTAATAAAAATGAGAGTTTATGCCAAGTTTCCCCTATTGTTTCTAATGATAAACCAGGATATATGGAGAAACTTCATCTCCAACCACTCCCTCCTAAGGTGAAGAATAAGAAAAAGAAGAGGAGGAGGAAGAGGATCAAGAAGGAAGAAGAATGGGTATCAACCTGGCCTGAGCATATTCCTCACATCAATTTTTATCCTAACGGATATAAATTGATGGAGGATGGTGAGCTTGATTACATTCATTATTATCCTGATGTTAAGTCCATAGGAACTATTGAAGTTGATTTTTATTATGATATGCATGTTACTTATTGTGATTGGGAAGATAATGATAATGCCACTTAGGATCTTGAAAATCTTTTTGGTGCCAACTCTGAAAATGATGATATAGAAAGCTCTAAGCTCGGGGATGATAGGATTGCAAGTCCTTTACCCATTAGTAATGTGATAATTGATAATTCTTTTGCTAGTAAGAATAAAGACAACATGTTTACAAATATAGTTGCTAGCAATGATAATGCTCTTCTCTACTATGATGATGTTATAACTCCTATCTATAGTGATTGTAAAGGTACCTATGACATAAGGAGAAATTATCCTTATGAAACTTGTCATAATCATGGAGGGGATTACTCCCTTGCTGAACACCATCTTCCTAATACACAATTAATCTATAGTGTTCAAGTTGTTTATGATAGTCCTACTCCCACTATTACCAATGAGAAAGATTATGCTTATGTGGAGAGTAAGAGTACCTTTTTGCATGTGGATCATGGTAACAATGCTTTATGTGATACTTATATTGTTGAGTTTATTCATGATCCCACTGAAAATTATTATGAGAAGGGAACACATGCTTATAGATATTTCAATAATATCAAGCTCCCTCTCTTTATGTTGAAGGTTTTGAAGCTGCACATGTTTTGCCTTCCTATGCTTATTGCTTTGTGCTTCAATGAATTATTCTATTGCAATATTCCTATGCATAGGAAGCATGTTAGGCTTAAATGTGTTTGGTATTTTCTTCTTGGTGCTCTCTTTTGTTCTTCAACTCTTATTCCTAGGAGAGCATCATTAAAGTCTTAAGCCTATCTTTATGGCTATAAAGAAAGAGCTCTAGGGAGACAACCCTTGTTATCTTCACTTTCAGTTTTTTCTTTCAGTTTTTAGTGGTCTTGATGATTGTTAATACTGTAGCTTGTATCTTTACTTTTCAAGCTTTGTGCTATTTATAGCCTCATATGACAAGGGAAGTGAAAGTTGTGACATGCTGTCCAGAAAACAGATTCTGTCCTCATGACGGAAAAAATCGTAGAAAAATCCCAGTTCATCTTTTTGAGATGATTTTTTTGCACAGCGTGCTCTATACAATCATGGAACTTTATTATGTTCTGAGTTTTTTGATTTTAGTTGCAGAAGTACCCCTAAAAAATTATTTACTACCTGCTGGTCTGTTTTTCACAGATTCTGTCCTGTTTTGCCTTTTCTTCGTTTTGCAAACCTTAAGCTTGCTTTTTCTTTGCAAAAACTTTGTCAATCTTGAGAAACAGTATCTATTCAAGAATATCCTTATTTCCAGTAGAGGAAAAATTATTTTATTATGGGTACTAACCTCGCTAATCAGATTATGATGAGTTATGTATGAAGGGAGTTTTCAAGTGTGCGATGGAAGATGATGAAAGAAGATTCAGGAGTGTCAAACGCTCAAGCTTGGGGATGCCCCCATGCATCCCCAATAAATATTCAAGGAGACTCAAGCGTCTAAGCATGGGGATGCCCCCGTGCATCCCCTTCTTCATCAACAATTATCAGTTCGTCCCTCGTTGCACTATATTTTTATCACTTCATGCGTTATGTGCTATGCTTGGAGCGTATCGCTCTTAGGTTTTATTTTTAGTTTTGTTTAGCTTTGCTTGCTTTTCATAACAAGTTAGAACCCAAATTTCTTTGTGTGGGAGAGAAACACGCTCCACTTCACCCTAGAACACAACATAGGATTTTCATGCTTATCTTTGTTGTGTGTGTTCTTTATCTTTTTCGTAGCTGCTGTTATGTTTAGCTCTTAGTTTTCATGCTTATATTTTTAAAGAGCTTTTGGTTAATTTGTTGCTGGAACTCTCTTGAGTTTTCACGTTTATCTTGTTTAGAGAGTTTTCCTGTTGCACTAAGTTTTGTGTCTTGACTTGGAGTAGGTAATTGAGGTTGCTATTCAATTGTAGTAGTAACTTGCAATAGTTTTGAGGTATTGTCTTGAGTAATGTTTGGACTTTTGGTGTCAAGAGATTTAGCCTATTAGTGATAGATGTCGTATTTTGGGCAATCCGTGTTTATTTTCAAAACTTACAAAATTAGTTGAGAACTTTAGCTACTAGATGGATCACTACTCTTTGGAGGGATCGAATATTAGAGTACACTCACGTACCATGAGTCGACGATGCGCAAGGATAACCAAACCCCCATACACTCCTCCTTGGGGTACTTATCTCTTTGTGAAACCTCCTTATTAGATTGAGAGTTACCGATAATAAGTGCATGAGTTCTTCGGACTAATGTGAGTATTCGAAAGTTGACACTTCCACCTTCCCATATTTTTCTAGCCTCTCCTGTGCCGTGCATTTCTTTCTTCTCACTCCGAGAGTTGGTGTCCACCTTCGCCGGTACATCCAAATCCTTGTCACGATACGCTCTGTCATCATAAACCTCATTATATCCTTCCTCAAAACAGCTACCATACCTACCTATCAAGGCATTTCCATAGCCTTTCCGAGACACATTGCCATGCAACATCCACCTTCTCATGACTTGATATTCATGTCATACATGCTACTTGCTTGATCGATGAGCCGCATGCTAGTTGGGCCTTGCCCTAATCATTGCTACATGACGCGCTAGTATCATTGCATATCCTGCTACACTGGCAGAGGCATACATTTGCATACTTCATGATAGTTACATCTTTATGATTTGAGTACTTTTGTAAAGTGTGAAAGATCTTCTATACTTCTTGTAATATATAGAGTGTTGCCCCTAAAGTGGGGAAAATATCCCAAAGAGGACAAAATAAAAGATCCCAAAGAGGACAAATGAGAGAGAAATAGAAAGAGCCATTGAGGCCACCAAAAAATACAAAAAATAGAAAAATAGAGAAGAAGAAATAAAAAGAGAGAAGGGGGCACACTACTATTCCTTTTGAGAGATCCACACTCGTACTCCATCTTATATCTTGTACTCCATAGAGATTATCATTCATGCATATAGCTATGTGGGTACCTTCACACTATAGAACTTGGCTTGTATATTCCAATGATGAGCCTCCTCAAATGAGCTCTAGGTCTTCTTGAGCAAGCAAGTTGGATGCACCCCCACTAGTTCCATTGGAGAGCTTACCTTAGCTCATATGTGCATCCGTTGCATGGCAATCCCTACTCCTCACATCATATCTATCATTTGGCTTTCTCTCGCCTATGATTGTCCTCATTGATGTGAGCCCTTATCACATTTTTTACTTCCTCCTCCACCATATTCTCTCTTTGCCATCCGAAGTGTCAACTTTCTTGCTTACGCTCATCCATTGCATGAGTGCTCAAAATATCGAAAAGGAGTGGATCATTTTGACTTGTACCTGGCTAGTGGTCTGGGGATGAGTCAAGATAAGATTCCAAAGAAGACCAATTGTGAAATTTTAGAAGATTGAGTTCTCAACACAAAAATACCTTTTTCTCTCATAATCCCTATCCCCTTTCTTGCACGCAAATACCATTTGGAGACATTCGAGTCACGGACAGCGAGAGCTCTTGCACCTTCTTATGTTGCTTGTTTCAATGCTAATATAGACTCTTCCCTGTTATGACTTGAATTGAGTTACATGCCTTGATTGCTTTACTTAAAAGTTCTTATATGGTTGGTAGCATGTCACCACAGAAATTATGCTTGTTATCATTTACCTACTCGAGGACGAGCAAGAATTAAGCTTGGGGATGTTGATACGTCCAAAACGTATCTATAATTTCTGCTTGCTCCATGCATGTTTTGTGTGATATTGCTATGTTTTAGATACACTTTCATACACTTTTGATCATATTTTGACTAACCTATTAACTCAGTGCACCCCAGTGCCAGTTCCAGTTTTCTGCTGTTTTTGTATTTCAGGTTTTCCCATTATTAAAAGTGCTCAGAAAATTCTGGGAAAAATATATAAAAAAATCAGCGTTCCAAAAGCTTCCTTACGCCCGAAGGGGGGCCAGAGGGGCCCCACCTGGTTCCTAGGCGGCAGTGGGCGCGGCTTAGGGGGTGGCTGCACCGGGAGGCCGCCTATACTCCTGGTGCCCCCCTGGCTGCCCCCCTTAGCCCTTATTTTTACTCGCGTCGCGAAAACCCTATTTCCGTACCCCTTTTATCCATAAGCAATTCCGATCTCCGCCGCCATCGCCGACAAGCTTCGGAGGACTAGAATTCCTGTGCCGGCACCCTGCCGGGACGGGGAAGTGCCTCCGGATTCATCTCCATCGACGTTGCTTCCTCCTTCCATGATGCGGGCGTAGTTCCTCCTCGAGGCTGAGGTTTCTACAAGTAGCTATGTGTTCTTCTCTCTCTCCCATGATGTGATCTTTGTTGTGATCATAGGCTATGTAAATCTAGGGTGATCCATGATATTTCCCCTTCCTCTATGTATTGGATTGATGTACTCACTTGATCTTATCTAGTATAATCTCCGAGACCATGGTGACATCGGTCTTTTGGACATGGGTTGGAAGAATATTTTCATGAGTGATTTCTTCTTTTGTGTGTGGATTGAAGATTGAGAGTCTCTTGGTGCTTGTCTTTGACTATCCTTTAGATATGTTGTGGTGATTGTGGTACTCTCTTTGGATGGCCGCGGTGACATTGGGAAATCCATAGATGGGAACTACGAACTCTGAGGTGTGCTTTTGTAGCCCTACACAATTCTCTTCCTCTCTTGACCACAAAGGAATGACCTCCGAGTACGTCTGCATTGCATGTTTTATGGGAAATATCATGTGATTAGACTATGTTAATGTTGTTGGGAGTTGCCACTAGTGAAATTATGAAGCCTAGGCCTTGTTTCCACCATTGTTACACCGTTTGTGCTCACTTTTGTCACATGTTTTCTTGCTGCACTTTTTATTAAAGATTTATATTACTTTGTTTTGCCATGCCTATCACCCATATTTTACCATCTCTTCGCCGAACTAGTGCACCTATACAACTCCTAGTTGTATTAGGTGTGTTGGGGACACAAGAGAGTTCTTGTATCTTAATTGCAGGGTTGCTTGACAGAGACCATCTTCAAACTCTACTTCCCTGAGTTCGATAAACCTTAGGTCATCCACTTGAGGGAAATTGCTGCTGTCCTACAAACCTCTGCGCTTGGAGGCCCAACATAGTCTACAAGAATAGAAGCGTGCGTAGACATCAACTGCCCATACTTTTGAGCCTCTTACTTTTCAGTAGCATAATTAGCATTGCCGTGCATTTATAATTTTGTCAATTGCCTAGCTGTAATTTGTTCACCTAGCTTATCCTTTTTATCATATTTTGGGAGAGAGACATCACTAGTGAACATCATGGGACCCCGGTCCATGATACGTCCCAAACGTATCTATAATTTCTGCTTGCTCCATATATGTTTTTGGTGATATTGTTATGTGTTTGCCACACTTTTATACCTTTTTCAACATATTTGGACTAACCTACTAACTCGGTGCACCCACTGCCAGTTTCTGTTTGTTTTGTCCGTGCATTGCAGAAAATGGTGAAAAATCAAAGTGTCCGGAAAATTCCACGAAATATATATAAAAATCAGCGTTCCAGAAGAGTCCTCTAGCCGGAGGATGAGGTCAAGGGGTGGCCCACAACCCCCAGGCGCCCTCCTGGCGTGTCCAGGGGGGACCCTCGCCACGAGGCCGCCTGGGTGATGTGGGGCCCCCTTTGGCTCTTATTTATTCTCCTGCCGAGGAAACCCTGATTCCAGAACTCCTTTTTTCAGAAGCAATTCCGATCTCCGCCGCCATCGCCAACAAGCTTCGGGGAAAAAATTCTTGTTTCGGTACCCTGCTGAGATGGGGAAGTGCCCACGGATTTATCTCCGTCGACGCTGCTTCCTCCCTCCATGAAGTGGGAGTAGTTCCTCCTCGGGATTGGGGCCTTCTATAGTAGCTATGTGGTTAATTCTCTCTCCCATGATGTGATCTTCATTGTGATCATAGGATATGTTAATCTAGGGTGATCTCATGATGTTTCCCCTTCTTGTATGTATTGGATTGATGTACTCCTTTGGTGATATTTCCGGAGTCCACGGTGACGCATAGGACTCCATTATTATGGTGATATTGATCATGAGATTTGTTCTTCTTGTTGGATTGAATCATGGCTTGAGAGTCTCTTGATGCTTGTCTTGAGTATAGTTTGCATAGTGCTTCGGTGAAAGGATGGGTGCTTTGTCAATTTAGAAAGAGACTACTCTTGAGATATGTTGTGGTGATTGTGGTGCTCTCTTTGGATGGCCGCGGTGACATTGGGAAATCCATAGATGAGAACTATGAACTCCGAGGTGTGCTTTTGTAGCTCTACACAATTCTCATCCTCTTTTGATCCACGGAAAGAATGATCTCTGAGTTATGTCTCCCTTGCATGTTTTAGTGGAAATATCATGTGATTAGACTATGTTAATGTAGTTGGGAGTTGCCACTAGTGAAAGTATGAAGCCTAGGCCTTGTTTCCACCATTGAAATACCGTTTGTGCTCACGTTTACTACTTTTTTGCTTGCTGTAATTTTTATTACAGATTTATATTACTTCGTTTTGCCACTCATATGACCCATATTTTACCATCTCTTCGCCGAACTAGTGCACCTATACAACTCCTAGTTGTATTAGGTGTGTTGGCAAGAGACTTCTTGTATCTTAATTGCAGGGTTGCTTGATAGATACCATCTTCAACCTCTATTTCCCTGAGTTCGATAAACCTTAGGTCATCCACTTGAGGGAAATTGCTGATGCCCTACAAACCTCTACGCTTGGAGGCCCAACATAGTCTACAAGAACATAAGTGTGCGTAGACATCAAGCTATTTCTGCCGCCGTTGCCGGGGAAGTAAGGTAAGAGGCACACACACACCCGCAAGGAAGCTATTTCTTGTGGGGAGTGAGTGCGTGAAGGTATATCTTTAGATCTTGCAATTAAATCTTTTCGTTTCTTGTTTTTATTTTCACTAGTTAGGCTTATGGAAAACAAAAAAAGGTGAGAGCTTTATGATCTCTACCTTGAGTTGGGACATGAAGTGTTTGAAGAGAAAAACAAAAAACCTATGGAACTTTATTTGAATACTCTTCATGATTGCAATATTACTAGTATGTCTTCTTTGAATACCTTTGATGCTAATGATATGCAAAGTTATAAGCTTGGGGATGCTACGTTTGATGAAGATGATCTTTTTAGCCCTCTAGTTTTGATGAGGAAATTTATTTTGATGATACTTTGACTCCTATCTATGATGATTATTGTGATGACACTTATGCTATAAAGAATAAATTTTTGCAAGTGGATCATGATAAGAATGATTCATGTGATAACTACTTTGTTGAGTTTTCTCCCACTATTACTAATGAGAAGGATTTTGCTTATGTGGGGAGCAATAAATTTTCTATGCTTGTGGATCATGATAAGAATTTTTGATGTGATACTTATATTTTTGAGTTTATTCATGATCCCATTGAAAATTATTATGAGAGGGGAACATATTCTTATTGATATTTCAATAATATCAAGTTCCCTCTCTTTATGTTGAAGGTTTTGAAGTTGCACTTGTTTTGCCTTCCTATGCTTATTGTTTTGTGCTTCAATGAATTTATTTCATTGCAATATTCCTATGCATAGGAAGCATGTTAGACTTAAATGTGTTTGTTATTTGCTTCTTGATGCTCTCTTTTATTCTCCAACCCTTATTCCTATGAGAGCATCATTAAAATCTTAAGCCTATCTTTATGGCTATAAAGAAAGAGCTCATGGGAGACAACCCTTGTTATCTTTACTTTGAGTTTTTTACTTTCAGTTTTTGTGGTCTTGATGCTTGTTACTACTGTAGCAACATCATTGTATCTTTATTTTCAATCTTTGTGCCAAGTTTTAGCCTCCGATTGCAAGAAAGTTCAAAAGTTGTGACATGTTGTCCAGAAACAGATTCTGTCCCCTTGACGGAAAAATGGCTATAAATCACCAGATCATATTTTTGATCTGAATTGTTTTGACAGGATGCTCTATACAATTAGCTTTCGTGCGTATGTTCTGAGTTTTTTATTTGAGTAGTAGAAGTACCCCGAATAAATTATTTACTACCTGCTGCTATGTTTTTTCATAGATTCTGCCACATTTTGCGTCTTCAACGTTTTGCAAACCTTAAGCTTGCCTTTTCTTTGTAAAAACTTTTTTGCAATCTTAAGAAATAGTAGATCTTAAAGAATATCCTTATTTATAGTGGAGAGAAAATATTTTATCACTGGTACTAGCCACCCTAATCAGCTTATGATGAGTTTCGTATGAAGGGAGTTTTCAAGTATGCGAAGGGAGATGATGAAAAAGATTCGGGAGTGTCAAGCGCTCAAGATTTGGGATTCCCCCAAGAAATATCCAAGGATACTCAAGCATCTAAGCTTGGGGATGCCCCCATGCATCCCCTTCTCCATCAACAATCATCAGTTCGTCCTTCTCCATGCTATATTTTTATCACTTCATATGGTATGTGCTAAACTTGGAGCGTCTTGCTCTTTACTTTCTAGTTTATTTAGTTTTGCTTGCTGTTCATAACAAGTTGGATCCTAGCCTTCATTGTTTGAGAGGGAAACACGCTCACTCCACCCTAGAACACAACATAGGTTTTCATGCTTATCATTTTGTGTGTTATGTATCTTTTCATAGCTGCTGTCATGCTTAGCTCTTAGTTTTCATGCTTATCTTTTTGAGAGCTTTTATTTAGGTTGCTTTTGGAACTCTCTTGAGTTACAATGCTTATCTTGTTTAGAGAGTTGGCTTGTTGCACTGAGTTGTGTGTCTTGCATGAGTAGGTAATTGAGGTTGCTATTACAAGTGTAGTAGTAACTTGCACTAGTTTTGAGGTATTGATTTCAGTAATGTTTGGACTTTTGGTGCGAAGAGCTTTAGCCTATTAGTGATTGGTGTCGTATTTTGGAAAATCTGTGCTTATTTTAAAAAACTACAAAAATTAGTTGAGAACTCTAGCTACTAGATGGATCGCTAACGTTTGGAGGGGTTGGAATATATAGAGTACCCTCACGTACCACAGGTCGAGGATGCGCAAGGATAACCAAACCCCCATACACTCCTCCTCGGGGTACTTGTCTCTTTGTGAGCCTCCTGATTAGATAGAGAGTTACAGATAAGAAGTGCATGAGTTCTTCGGACTAAAGCGAGTATTCGATTGTTGGCACTTCCACCTTCATATTTTGCTAGCCTCGTCGGTACCGTGCATCGTCCTTTCTCATGAGAGTTGGCGCATACTTCGCCGGTGCATCCAAACCCTTGGCATGATACGCTCTGTCATCATAGACCTCCTTATATCTTCCTCAAAACAGCCACGATACCTATCTATCAAGGCATTTCCATAGCATTCCGAGATACATTCCCATGCAACATCCACCATCTCATGACTTGATCTTCATGTCATATATGATTTTGCTTGATCGAGGAGCCGCATGCTAGTTGGGATTTGCCCTTATTGTTGCTACCTGACGCGCTAGTATCATTGCATATCCTGCTACACTAGCAGAGACATACATTTGCATACATCATGATAGTTTTCATTTTTCTTTATGTTGAGTACTTCTTGTAAAGTGTGAAGATCTTCTTTATATTCTTGTAAAATATAAAGTGTTGCCCTTAAGTGAGGAAATGATCCCAAAGAGGACAAATGAAAAGATCCCAAAGAGGACAAATGAGAGATAAATAGAAAGAGCCAAGAGGCCACACAAATACAAAAAAATAGAAAAAAGAGAAAGAAAAAAAGAAAATAAAACAGAGAAGGGGGTGATCGCTTCTCGCCCCTCGTTGGTTACCCCAAGTGGAAGGTTGAGATGTAGCACAACAGTAAATTTCCCTTGGCAAAGATACCAAGGTTTTGATCGACCAGTAGGACTCCAAGGTCGACAAGTAGGTTGCTCGGCAAGTGATGCGCCGTTTGATGATAATCACTTGGTTTACCTGGACCTGCACACAGAAAGATAGCTTTGCTACCAACGAGTACAAATGGGTTGTCAATCCCTCCGTCCTTGTTGTTTACAAAGGATTAAACGCAAGGGTATAATGATAGCAGTGATAATTGCAAAGAAAAGTAAAAGCTGTAAATATAGTGGAGGTGTAAACAGTGGTGGAAATATGGACCGGGGTCCCATGATGTTCACTAGTGATGCATCTCTCCCAAAAGATGATAAAAAGGCTAAGTTGGGTGAACATATGACAGCTGGGAAATTGATAGAATTATAACCGCACCGCAATGCTAATTATGCTACTGGAAAGCAAGAGGCTCAAAAGTATGGGCAGTACGCCAAGACAAGTAGACCGAAATCCATCTGCATCTACTCACTAATCATCCACCTTGAGATATCTACCTCATAACATCTCGCTGGTATTAAAATGCGAGCCCCACCCAAAGTGTAAACTCAAAGCAACATACAATAACATTAACAATCTATGGTTAAGGTAAACAATCCTTGCAACTTCGGTTACAAGCACCGTTGTGTTCTCCCTTGTGGCAACAGCACATCCCTAGTCTCATGTTTCTATCACTCAAGCTAGACATCGGGGGGCATGAACCCACAATCATGCATAAAACTCCCTCTTGGACTTACTATCTACTACTTGGCCAAAGCAATAAAAAGCAACGGAGAAAATGCAAGAATTAATCAAGAACAAAATATAAAAGGTAAACCAAATATATAACTCATCACGATCTGAACATAATCTCGTAATCCATCGGATCCCAGCAAACACAACATAGCAACAACACGAAAATTACATAGGTGCCTTACACATGCAGGGCAGCTCACAAGGACTAAACATTGAAGAACAAGATTGGAGAGAAGACATCACATAGCTACCGATCATGGACCCATGGTCAAAGGGGGACTACTCACGACAAATTCGTGAAGCGTCCATGGTGGTGGAGAAGCTCTCGGAGGTCAATCCTCCCACCGGCAGGGTGCCGGGAAGAGGTCTTCTAGTGCTCCTGATCTTGGAAGTGCGGTGGCGGAACAGAGAGGTATTTCGTGATGCGGGGTTCTCCTCGAGGGTTTCCTGGACGAAGAGGTAATATAGGACAAAGGGGGGAGCCAGGGGCCACCTGGGGCTCCCAAGCGCCCTAGTGGCGCGGCTAGGGGTGGGGCCGCGCCACCTGGCCGCCTGGGCACCAGGTGGGGACCCCCTGGCCCTCCTTCGTGGTTCCGGAAGATTCTGTCATGCTGATTTATATTCTGATTTTTTGGAATTTTTGGAGCACTTTTAATTGGGGTAAAATCACTGCAACTAAAAGACATTAGCAGACAGAAACTGGCACTGGTTGCACTGAGTTAGTAGGTTAGTCCAAATATGTGTATAATGATATGAAAGTGTACCGAAACATGTAGCAATGTCACATAAAAGTGCATGGAACAAGCAAAAATTTCTTTTTCCTCTTTTAATTTTTTTATTTTTGGGTATTTTTGTGGCCTCTTTGGCTCCTTCTATTTATCTTTCATTTGTCCTCTTTGGGATCCTTTAATTTGTCCTCTTTGGGATCTTTTAATTTGTCCTCTTTGGGATCTTTTGCTCACTGAAGGGCAACACTCTATATTTTACAAGAATATAAAGAAGATCTTCACACTTTAAGAGAAGTACTCAACATAAAGAAAGATGAAAACTATCATGATGTATTGGTACGTTCCAGACGTATCTATAATTTCTGCTTGTTCCATGCACTTTTATGTGACATTGCTACAAGTTTTGCTACACTTTTATACCATTTTACACATATTTAGAATAACCTACAAACTCAATGCACCCAGTACCAGTTTCTGTCTGCTGATGTCTTTAGTTGCAGTGATTTTTTCCCAATTTAAAATTCTCCAAAAATTCCACAAAAATCGGAATAAAAATCAGCATGACGGAAGCTTCCCGAACCCCGAAGGAGGGCCAAGGGGCCCACCTGGCACCCAGGCGGCCAGGTGACGCGGCCCCTCCCCTGGTCGCGCCACCAGGGCGTCTGGGAGCTCCAGTTGGCCCCTGGCTCCCCCTTTGGCCAGGAAACCCTTGAGGAGTCGCAAAATACCTTTCTGTTCCATCGCCGTTGCGTGTGGCACCCCGGCTCAGAGAACCGGAACGCCCTGTGCTCCAGCCCAGAGATCGAGTCTTTTGGAACACGGCTGTAACAGCCCGGAGATTCCACCCTAATTAAAAAAATTGTTTGTTGCTTTATTTTGTTGATTTCTATAATTGTTTGCAGTATTTGCTTCACCGATTTATTAATTCGTGAATATTTTCCCCCTCTTTCTCGTACCGGCATGCGTGACTAAACCCTTTTCCCAAATGGCACACGACCTTTGCGACACCGGGTTCACCCGAGCACCGTCGCGATAACCGGCACAAGACCAGCCATCGCCATCGGAACGAAAAACCCCATTTAATAAGTAAATGGATTATTTTATTGGGTGCCAAAAAATATTCTCGGAACGGTATCGAAGTGAGGTACGACTAAAGGGCTCGACGCGCTGAGCACGTGGTTCGAGATTTCGTCTGAATCGGAGGTCGTATGCACTCCCGGCGGTAAGAAACGTGGAGTACCGGACGCGAGAGAGAAGACCCGAGGATATTTGCGTAAACCTGCCATCCAGGATAATCTATATAAAGACCACCACTCTCCCCTAGATCTTCTAGGGTTCCCCTAGTGTAATTTTGTAGCCACCCCTCCAAAATTGCCCCAAAATTACCCCCAGGTCCTCCCACCACCGAAACCCTAGATCTGAGTTGCTTCTGGCCGTCAGATCTGAAAATGGGCGCCCAGATCGCGCCACGTCTCTCCAGCCAGCCTCCACCACGTTTGGGGCCCGCAGGGACCAGCCGCCACCGCCGCCGCCGGGCCGATCCGGGCCTGGCAGCCTGCGCCGCCGCCTCTGCCGTGGGAGCTCCGAGCCGTCGCCGGCCGCCACCCCGGTGAGCCGTGACACCATTTCTCCCCTTCTCTCTCGGTCTCACCTCCTCCCTCTCTCCTCCCTCGCAGCGCCGCCGTGTCAGATACGGTCGCCGCCGTTCGCCATGGCCATGGCCTCCACGATCCCAGAGCCGACGCCCATGGGACCTCGCCGCGCCGCCCTGACCGTGCCACCGGTCGGATCTCCGGTGACCGCCGCCGCTTGCACCCGTCCCGAGCCCCCTGCACCTCACCTACTCGCCGCCGGCAGAGTCAACGGCCGCCGCCATCGCGATCCAGGCAGGATCGGGACGAGCGAGCTGCTGCTCGCCTTCTGCCGTGGGCCGGTGTGCCAAGCGCGGCCCATCGAAGCGGCCTCCCCTCCAGCGGCCCACCACGTGGTACCGACCCGATCCTATCCCGCGCCCTAGGCGAGCACCCCTATCCGACGCCACCCAGCCAGATGGGACGACCCAACTGAGGTCTATTTTTTTCCCTTTTTCATATTTCCCTGTTATTTCTACTAAGTCCCTGGTAATTCTATTGCTGGTACTAATTTGCGACTAGATTTGCGAATAATCCATAGATCGTGTGACTTGGCGCCCAAAATGAAAAGTGCTCAGTTTTGTGTGCTCTAACTTTTAGGAGTTAATTGATTTGAGACCATCTAGATGTTGTTAATCTGTGTTGAAGTGGGCACCAGATCGTTAACTGCTGCTACTTTCTGTTAATTGTTGCTGCTGTTATTTTCTTGCAACTTTGGTTGATGATTGTGTCACATCCATGAGGCCTATGCTGTTGATTCTTTCTTGTATGTGTTAAGCATCATTTGTAATTCAATTCTATTCTTTCCCTTGTCATGTTTGCCTGCTATAGCTATATTAATTCTTGCTCCAAAGTGGTCACTTGGATTACATGTGTTGCTGTTTATGTTTAGTTGCTACTTTGATGCCTTATAGTTAGTGATACATGCTTCATATGCATTAGACGCAATGTAATTAATTGATCCTTGCCATGTATACTTTGATGAAATATATTGCTATGCCATCACATCCTTGCTGTTCATCTAGTTTTTGAGCTCCCAAAGTGCAACCCTGATGTTTGCTGTCACATGCCCTGATTTTCACTAAGTCCCTCGACTAGTAGTATTTTCTTGCATTTTGCATGGGTTACAATTACTTGTTCCTGATGCTCATATACATGAAACTTTGTTGCCATGCCTTCCTTGTCATGTCTACTGTTGATCCACGTAATTTTTGTGCATGCTTGCATTCAGTAGCTAATTGTTTCATTGCTCTAAAGTATGCTCCCTGATGTTAACAACATGTACCCGTAACTTGTGATGCTTGTATCTTTTTAACCGTAACTCCGTTTGGAGTGTTCTTTACATGTAACTTGACTAGTATTTCATGTAATTTGTGTTTATGCTATTGTTTGCTGTTGTTAACCAACCTAAAATATGGTTTAGGGCAGAACAGTACCAAATGCTTGAATTGTTGTGGGGTACTTAGCGATATGTCATGTTTAGGATTGTACCTCACTTAAATTGACTAGCATAGATAGTTTACTTTGTGCTTCATCTCTTGTCATGATTGTGTGATATGCCATGCTTGAGTGAGATTCCATGTTAACAACCTTTGCTCATGTTGTGTAGCTAAACAACTTGAACAATTCTAAATGTGCGGTATCGTTGTGTGTGACGAGTACTCCACTTAACCTGCTAGTAACCGCTCTCTAGTGTTGTATTCTTGTTGATGCTTGCTCTTGATTGCTTCATAGTAATAGATGCTTGCTCGTCGATTGCCTTTTCCACTGTTTCCTTCTTGTGTGCTTCCGCGGGTAACTCTCGGAGACGATGCGAGCTTGGGATCAACTACACCTACGGTTTCGTCTTCTCATCAGGTAAGGGGAAGCATATATCATGCTTATAACTTTCAGCTCACTCGCGCCTAGGTGTAGGATAGAACGATTGCTTGATCCTACCACTTCATATTCCTGCCTCTCAAATAAACCCAAACAACCATGTCCCTCCACATCCCAGCAAATCTTGTTCGGCTATGTTACTATTGCTCGCTGCTCAGTCACTTCTTAGTATGCATTCTAGGATGCTATCAACTGTTATCCTGTTACTCCTTGGATTGGGCTATCACATTATTATATTGTTGTGGATGATATGATTATTATAATGTGTACTATACTCGACGAAGGATGGAAGGTCTAGGCTACCCCGCCCCGACGCTTTGTTCCATTCGAGTCACCTAGGACCCGAGTTCCGGGTATTGTGTCTCTTGACGAGCGTGCATAACCGCGTGTGGGATGCTATGGGGTCCCCTCTTATTACCTACCTAGCTTCAAACACTTCTAGTGGTGGTCCAAGCTGATTTACCATTTGAAAACGTGTGTGTGACTGGTGAACTCCCAGCAGATATAAAACAACTCGGGCCAGCGGAGACATGGTTTCTCCTGTTGGTCCACCCCAGGGAGCTAGGGGCTGCCCACATGGTTTGGGTAGCTAACCGGACCTCGTCCAGACGGTAGAGGCCAATTCGAGAGCGCGACCAGATTTTGAGTTGGATGTCAACTCACGAGGGGCCACCCGGATTTGTGCGTTGTTAGTTAGAGGGACCTGTCTCGGAACAACTTTTCAATGAGTGTCTTTAACGGGCCCGACTAAGAGAGATGGGCGTGCGTGCGGAGCCTTGTAATGGGTAGTTGGTACACCCCTGCAGGGTTAAATCTTTTTGAGAAGCCGTGTCCATGGTTATGGACGACTTGAGACCTACTCCTTGTTCATAGACAACAACATCTGAGATAATCTTAATAAACTTCATCAACGTGTGTGTGCCTTGAATGCTTCTTCTTCGTCGGGATACGAAGGGGAAGACAAGGATAGGATAGGTGTTATGTTTGTGTAAGTAGCTGATAGCAGACTTGTTGGAGGCGATTCCTCATCGAATGCTTGGTTCTCATCTTACTCTAAAAATAGATCATTAGCCACTCATATATTGCTAGTGCGTCTGCAACCTCACCACTACCCCCATCTTACCGTGAGAAGTTAGTTACAAGACTTGTTGATATATCTCACCCCTTCTTTTCTCTTTTACGCACGTTATGCAAACAATCTTGGACTTCAGTGGAGCTCAACGATCCTTCTTCTGGACGCCTTCGTGGAGACTCAACGACGACTAGTTGGGCGGATCCCGGCGGAAAGCCTGGACCCGTGTGGTCACGAGATGGTGTGTTTTACCTTTTTCCACTAGGCATTTGAATGCAGTCTGTACTCAGACATGTATCTTCCGCTGATGTATTGTATTAAGGCAGTTGTGTGCCGATTGTCTGAGATGTTTTATCTATGTAGCTGTAATGTTGTGATATCATGTTGGAAATCCGGGGCATATGGCAGTGTCATATGTCGCGGTGGGACCGATATATGCTTCGTCCCCGGATCTAGATCGAAACATCTAGATCTGGAACAATATCTCATATCGGACCTTACAATGACACTGCTTGATATAGAACTGATTATCTTTCTATTACCAAAAATACGGTACAAGAGGGTTTATTACAATGCTAGAGGAGCGAGATGAAGGCCAAGCTTGCTCCTTAAGCTTGCCACGGATCTACATCTAGAAGCAGACTAACTCTCTCTAGCAGCGGAATGTAACTCGTCAGTGGAACAACGGAGACGGTGATGAACTCCACTCCACAGGTACACCGGCTGGGACATCTCCTAGCCCGCAAACACCGGCAACATCGTCCTACGCATCCCAAGCACGACCTGCAAATCTGGCATGACACGCCAGGTCACTACATAAAATGTACTTGCAAGCTCACAACAACCAATGCACCAAAGCAAAACAATAACATGTCAAGCGAGTTAAGGTATATTAATGAATTATCCATAGGAGCATCAACAACATGCAAGCACGTAATCATTGAGCATAGCATAATAATTACGACTAATGCACAAGCAGCCAATCCCCACATGATCATCGCATGATCATGTGGCTTACCTCGGAGTCCTTAAAGACTCAAGCACCGGGTCCTTTCTTGACCAAACAATCTTCACGGGTCACTGCATAACCAAACGGGCCATCGCAGGACCAATCTACGGGTTAGGTGTGATCGCGTTGCCACCCCACCAATCCGGTCACCGCATGACCAAACGGGACATCACATGACCAACCACATTACAAGGTTATCCCACCGAACTCATGTTGATCTCATGGTGTGACTTACTATGAACTGTGTCCAATACCGTGGACTCGGATATTCGAGTAGATTCATACCCTCTGCAGAGGTCTCACACTTTACCCACACTATGGAGCTTTTCCTCCATCCAGTACCTTGGAACTTGTCCCACAGGAACCTCGGAACTTGTACCACAGGAGTGGACTAGGATTTCTCCAACGAGACCGTTCTACCGCATGCCGCCCTTACCGTATCACCGACATCCCGTCTTGGGTAGCCCTGTGTCCTCCCGACACACCTGCCATCGCATGGAAAACGGCCACCTCGTGGCAAATGGCCACCATCGTGGCAAAACTTGTCCCTAACGGGGACTGGATCCATATAGACAAACCGACTCTCGAGACTATCGCCGCTTACCTGGCCAGGGTAACCACGCGCGCATAGCCTCCCCTCTTTGGTGATACGCTTAAGAGAGCACACCGATAGTCCGAGCCAAGGCCTTCCCATAAAGGCAAGCGTGGCTGCACTGATAAGTCCGGTTCAATGGCACCTGATCAACTTGGCACGAGCATGTCTCTAACAGCAAACACCAACATCAGGTGCAACATGAGTATTTACATTAATGGCATATCAACATAAGTGGAACAAACCAAGATACGGTTATAGTCACATCATGATTCAAATGATATTTTAGTTGGTTAACTTGGTCATATTACGATGATAGCTATACCATGGATGTAGCTAAGCATGATAAAATGATAACATGATCAAACATATTGTGAACATGGCATATCATGCAGCAAATTATCAGGATCAGAACATGATTACAACATGGCATGGTGTTAACATGATCAATTATAACATATCATTGCAACATCAAAATGGTCCAAGCATATGAACATGATCACATCATATCGAGAATGTCACATCACCGAAGATTTGGGCAACTTTTAAAGCATGTCAAGGCTTTGCAAAAGTGCAAAAGGAATTGTGGCTTGCCTTCACCAATGGAATGGGGGATACTCCTTGGTCTTCAACACCAACAAAAGCCCTGAAAATTATTTTATAAAAAGCCACGGAGAAAAGGGTCAAATACCATGTTGGACTTGACCAACAAAAATCTACAGAAGAACATGGCATGAAACCTATGCCAAATTAAATAGGATTTCAAGAGCAATCCGATGCAAAAAGAATCAACCCATTTGGACTTATGTTTCAGAAGTTATAGATGGTCAAAGTCTGGTCAAAATAATGATTTTAAAATGATTTAAAATCGATTTGGAAATGTCCAGGGGGGCTGACATCGAAGGCGTACTTTGGGATTGCGCTACCACTAGGAAAATGGTTCGGGCTGGCCTGGTTGGCTGACAGTGGGCCAGCCCTGTCATATAACTGAGAGGGAGAGAGGGGCACAGGGGAGGGCGAGCTCACCGGTGACGCTGCTCCGGCGAGAGGCCACGACAGAGGCGGGGAACAGGGGGAATCGAAGGAGGAGGCCCTGGCGGACCGACCCATACCCGCAGCGCGCGAAATGATCGCCGTTTGCTAGGGGGGAAGAGCTTCACGGCGGCGCATCACTTCGGGACTCTGGCGAGGTCGACGTCGGCGATGATTCCGGCCGGGATTCGAGGCGCTTGGTCGAGGGAGCACCAGGGGAACTCTAGGAGTCAAATGGTGGTATCGGTGGGGGCACCATGGCGACAGTGGCTTCTAGAGCTAGGGAAGAAAGGATTCTCCGCTCAATTCTTTGGACAGGGGGGCAATTGAAGAGGGGTTGAGGCTGCTGGTGAGGCTGGGCGTTGCTGGGGCACGCCTTTTATAGCGGGGGCGAGATGCTGGGGCTCGGGCGGCGACAAGCAGAGGGGCTGCGACGGCGAGGTGATGTGGCGGGGCTCTGGCGTGCCCGCGTGGCTTCTGGAGAGGTCGAGGAGCGCACGCGCGAGCAGTGGCATGCTTGGAGCAAGGGCCAAGGCAGAGGTGAGGGCGACTGGATAGGGGCACGCGCGCTTGTCGGGACCTTGCTGGCGGCGGCCTGCCAGCGCGATTTCGGCGAGGAAAGTCAAGGGGGAGAGGTAGGCGTGGGCAGCGAAGCCGTGCGGCGCGGCAGGACATCAGCTAGGCGACGAGGGCGCACTGGAGCGCGAGGGCGATGCATCGGGCGACCTCGGGGCACGGCTAGCTCACTCCCAGTGCACACCGGTTGCAGCCAGGGGCGTGGCCACCCTATGCTGGTGCATCTGGGGGAGGTCTCATCGTGGCCGAGCATGTCTGGGGTGGGGTTCTTCCAAGGGTGATCCCAGTGGTACAACTGGATGGTCAAGGGAATCAAGGTATATATCTCTCCTTCAACCAAAAGTTTGATACAACAAACTTGGACAAGAAGCAGAGCTCACATGGTGACGGTTGAGGTGGTGCCAGGTTTTCAACTGGGTTTGGGAATGGAAGGAACAGTGATCTGGGGTTTTACAGCCCAAATGGCCAAAGAAAAAATGCACTTCCTTTGTAAGTTGCCAAATGGACCAGAATTGCAATATTAAAGCTGGCATCATATTTGCTTGGTGGATTGGGCTCAAACTTGGTGCACTGGGGTTATTTTGAGGGTTGCACATGTGTGTAAAGTTTCATGGCCATTGGACACACCCAGCTAGTACATGCTTCACAAGGTTTCCCTCTGACCAGAAACTTCCACATGATCATGCACTCACAGGGGTGATGGGTTTTGGCTCAAATTTGGTTTGGTGGGGTTATGTGGTGGTGGAATCATGTACAAAAAGTTTCAAGGCAAATGTGATCCCCTAGCTTGCACTTGCTTCACAATGCCCCTTTGCTGCATCCAAACTTTGGGAATTTATTGTGGTAGTTTGGCTAGGAAAATGGTGGTGGAATTTGGTGTAGTCCAATTATATGACCATATGACATTGCACAAAAAGTTTCACCAGCAATGGATCAAGATAGATAGCACCTCCTTCACAAAGCTCCATTCTCCCCCCACAGAAAAATGATTTTTTCTAGAGGAAAAACCCACTTGGGCCATGCAATGTTTTTTGAGAATTTGGCAAGATATAACATCAAGGCTAGGTGGGAATTATTTGGGGATTCATGGAGCAATATAAATGATGGTTGCTTCACAATCCTCAAATAATAGGAATATTCCTTTTATTGGAAAAGGAATACATGGCTTGAATAAAATGTGGCTTGGATGGGATGGATCAATGGAATGACATTGGAGAGGCTTGAAATCAAGGGCCACTTGAGCATGGAGAGAAAATATGCTCAAGTTTCAAGTCCAAAGAGGTGCTCAAAATCAAATCAAATGGCAAATCCATAAATAAATCAGAAATGTTCTTTGGAAAAAGAAAGTACCAAAATCCAGGGTGTCACAAACCTACCCCCCTTAGAAAAAATCTCGTCCTCGAGATTTTGTTTCTTTGGGAACCACTGAAAATTTACCATCCTTAGGGAACTTGTCGCTCCTCGAGTTATCTTTTTACCGGATATTGTTCCCTCAGTACCTCCCAATATCTTTGGCTCAGGGGGCTTGCTTCACCCAATCTCTGACTGACTATTCTTCCTTGCCATATCAGATCCTTCCCTGCTGACATTCATCCTTGAGTTTGTTGCCTTGTATGATAACAAGCTGTCTCGTCATAGGCTGAATGCCGACGATACCCATGCTATTCTCGGAGTATCTCGGGCTCTATTTGCAACCCAGTCCGGGGTTCTTTGCATTGGATTCTTCGAGGAAAGGCTCGGCTCTCAGGGTAGCTCGTATCTTCGAATGATTATTGTCGTGATGTCTTATCGTGTGGGGCTTGGAATATCTGCACCCGGGGTTGCATCGCTTTGCTTTCGGCCCGTCCATCTTGAGTATGAGTCTTGGACGGGAAATTTTTTCCGAATGTTTCCTCATGCGGAGATTTATTTGTCACCTTGCCATATCCACGGGTGGTGATCGACCATGTTATGCTCGAACGCGGTCCATGTAGTCAAAATGCTAAGCTGGGCGGGTGATCTTTGGCGAAGCAGACTGGGGTATCCCGACAAGACGGGCAATTCCAAACCTGAGCAACCGTTTGGGATGATGGGTTGGGTGCGCGGTCTTTTTCCCCTAGTGTGAGATTCCTTTATCGTAGGTGTCCATGGTGGTTCATGTAGCTTCCACTGATCAAGGCAAAATTTGACTCGAAGGTCCATACAATCCGTCCTTCTGCCTTAACCGTCGGGCTTGCATGAGTTGCATACTTTTGACAGCTTACGAGGTGCAATGCTTATCCTCGTAGCATATAATATAGTGAGATGTGACATGGGCCTTGTCTGTCTCTCCTGGGTCTTGCTGCTGCGGCATTCATCTTCTTGAATTGGCTTTACTTTCGTCAAAATTCTTCCCTTTGTACTTCTTGCATAGCGGCTTATTCTCTTGTCGGATTCTTCCCCTGAGAAAGGCGGGTTACCTTCACCTTTTGTCTCTTGGCTCATCATGATAATATTAAATGGGCCTCAAGATTATCCTTCTTCGGGGCCTTGTCGGACGTGAGGAGCTGACCCTCATGATGGGGACAAGATCCAACACATCATTGCTTCCTTTCCTCAGGGTGCCCCTTCATGACTTTGTCAGTCTTTCTTTCAGGCTGAGGTGTGTATCTGATTCTTCGGCTGACTTGTCTCCCGAGAGTCGTGGTCCCTCACCGCTGTTCATGTGTATAACTCTCTCTTGATTACGAGCATGGACGTCTCCACACGGGGTAGCTCGTATCCCTGAGAAGAATGCCCATCAATTGTGCGGGTCCTGGCGATGCTGAAGCCTTTATTGCTTTTGAATATCTGGGTTTCTAACAATACCGTTGCAAGCATGATGATGTGTCGAGGGAGACTAGGTAGCTTGTCTGCGAAGCTTGGACGGGATAGCTTGCTGGAGAAGACTAGGTGTCGTACCTCAAAAGCTTTCCCTATGACGTATCGAGGAAGGAAGGGTGTCGTACACGGGAAGCTGCCTCGATAGCTTGCTGAAGAAGACTGAGTGTCTTGCATTGGACGTTTGCTTCTTTGCACTGTGGATATACTGGTTCCGTATGCTGGAAATTTCCGCGCCCGATCACTGTAGGCGACCGAGTAGCTGGTGCTAAAATCCATCTGTGGGGCATACTGCGCACGACTGAGTGTCTTGGCCAGAAAGATAACCGGATGGCGTACTGAGGAAGGCTGGTACACTGTATGTGTCTGCTGGGCCGGGTGCCTTGTCACGGAAGACTGAAGTTCTTTATGACCGAAACTTTCCCATGGTCGCATGAGTACCAAACTGACCAACTTTACCAACTGCTGGATTATTATAGGGGAAACATTTTGCCAACCATTCCTTTATTGGATATGGGCTTCATGATCCGCTCTGATTGTCTTTTGGGATAACTTGCATTGGATATGATTTCATTGGGTGTATATTAGGCCTTTGATGTACATGTACATGGGTCAAATCTCATACTCTCCTTTGCCTGAATCTTCGCGGCTGGCGTAGTTGATGCCGACTTGTTTCAAATGATGGCTATAGTAGCATTCATGCGTGGGCCCCCTACCTTCAGTGTAGTCGGGTATGAGTCCTGGTTGACTTGTTGACTTCCCAATTCACTGCGGCTTCTCACTGATGGAATCTTCACGGATGAGATGGCTACAGTAATAATGCAGACTCAATCCGAATGATTCATTAGGAAGAACTCATCCTGGAGCCAAATATTCCCAATACATCCTGTGTGAATCCTCCTTGACTTGGTAACTTTTACGATGCTCTGTGATCTATCACTGACTCTTCGTGGTATGCAGGGGTTATGAGCAACGTTCCATCGGGGTGAGTAAGGGGAAAACGAAGACCGAATGAAAACCAACGAAGCAATCCAACGGAGCGAAGATCAACAACAATCGATAGAAGAATCACTTCAAATGTTTTAGGGGTAGTCGATGACCGTCTGAATCTCTTGCATAACACCGGAAAATAACCCAGTAGCCACCAAAACGGTTTTTGCAACTCTGATCTGGGACGTTTACGGGAATAGCTCAAGCACTGCTCAAGACGGCCGACCAAGAACCAGCTCAGAGCATGAGACAAAGTTGATAAAAAGAATGCAGAGGTCCCCTAAGACGGCGGAGAAAACAGCTCAGAACATAGGGTCTCCACTGCGAAAAGAAACTCAACAACTGCCCGAGACGGACGGAAATTAGCTCAGAACACGGGTCGGTTGTTGATAAGAGAAGTGTAAATAGGCATCCACGACAACGAATCAGCTCAGAGCCAGGTGTGGTGCCATGCTCCAAAAGAAAGCGAGCAAGGGTTCGTCCGAGTCACGTGCTACCTGCAAAACCCATTCGCTAAACGCCGAAGGACCAAATGACGAATCAACGAGGAAATTCCATGAAACAAAGATTAATGGCACCAAAGGTGCAGTTAGATTACATGGAAATAGATCATATATTACTGGTAGCACACATCAGCCAAGATGCAACAAGAACATGCACTACTGCTACTCATGCAGCAACACCATGCGAAACTTTGGTGTTACGATCTAACGATGGATTGCCGGAGGCTGAAGGGGCTGGCAGAGGGTTTGCTAAAGCCGAGGCTGTGGAAAGAGCTCTTCTTGCCTGCCTTGCATAATGGGCTAGCTCTAAGATGAGGGTGTACGCGGCGATCACATCACGGGATAGGCTGATCACCTCTGCGTCGGCTTCCGCGGGAGGGCGAGGAAACCTTGTTCGCCGAGGGGTGGTGGCCAAGGTAGGGTAGAGGCGGAAGGCACGATCCTGCTGCATCATGCTTTCCTGGTGGCGGAGACCTGTGAGGCCTGACAAAGCAACGAGTTGGATGGCATGGTCAGTGGTAGCAGCGTGTCCACCACGGAAGCGGTAGACATGTGTGCCAAGGGGAAGGCTGGCTTCCAAAAAGACCTCGACACGGTACTCGAGCAACGATCCTCCGAGCAGCATTTGGAAAACCTGCTACCTTGGCATCTCTTCACTTTGATAGAGACAGCGCCAAACTTTGGCGAGGAGGTAGGCAAGGCTGAGAGGGGAGGAGGGTGAAAGTTGGTCCGTTGGGATGGCTGCCATCTACACTAAGAAGAGAATCTTGTTAGCGAAAGAATACGATCTATATGCAGCAATCCAATGCAGCAATCACATGCATCACACACGCAGGCTATAACTCTAACTCTGACGTCAAACTAACGTCTTTCTAATGTTAGTGCGGACTAGGGTGTCCTACAACCAAACCTGCTCTGATACCAAGCTTTGTGGCACCCCGGCACAGAGGACCGGAACACCCCGTGCTCCATCCCAGAGATCGAGTCTTCTGGAACACGGAACTGCTTGATATAGAACTGAACATCTTTCTATTACCACAAATACGGTACAAGATGGTTTATTACAATGCTGGCGGAGCAAGATGAAGGCCAAGCTTGCTCCTCAAGCTTGCCACAGATCTACATCAAGCAGCAGACTAACTCTCTCGAGCAGCAGAGTGTAACTCGGCAGCGGAACAACGACGATGGTGATGAACTCCACTCCACAGGGACACTGGCTGGGACACCTCCTAGCCCACAAATACCGGGAACGTCGTCCTACGCATCCCAAGCACGGCCTGCAAATCTAGCATGACACGCCAGGTCAGTACATAGAATGTACTTCCAAGCTCACAACAACCAATGCACCAAAGAAAAACAATAACATGTCAAGAGGGTTAAGGTATATTAATGAATTATCCATAGGAGCATCAACAACATGCAAGCACGTAATCATCGAGCATATCATCAGCATTACGACTAATGCACAAGCAGCCAATCCCCACATGATCATTGCATGATCATGTGGCTTACCTCAGAGTCCTTACAGACTCAAGCACCGGGTCCTTTCTTGACTAAACAATCTGCACGGGTCACTACATAACCAAACGGGCCATCGCAGGACCAATCCACGGGTTAGGTGTGATCGCATTGCCACCCCACCAATCCGGTCACCGCATGACCAAACGGGTCATCACATGACAAACTACATTACAAGGTTATCCCACCGAACTCATGTCGATCTCATGGTGTGACCGACTATGAACTATGTCCAATACTGTGGACTCGGCTATTCGAATAGATTCATACCCTCTGCAGAGGTCGTGCACTTTACCCAGACTATGGAGCTTTTCCTCCATCCAGTACATTGGAACTTGTCCCACGGGAACCTCGGAACTCGTACCACATGAGTGGACTAGAATTTCTCCAACGAGACCGTTCTCCCGCATGCCGACCTTACCGTATCACCGACATCCCGTCTTGGTTAGCCCCGTGTCCTCCCGACACACCTGCCATTGCATGGAAAACGTACACCTCGTGGCAAAACGGCCACCGTCGTGGCAAAACTTGTCCCTAACGGGGACTGGATATGAAAGCTAAAGAATGATCAGAGGGGGAGGGTTTGAATGATCACTTCAAAAATTCTAAAGAACTTAGAAGGAATTAATGCAAAATGCGAAGGACTAAAGGAAACTCGACGAAAATAGAGTATCTAAAGTCATGCTTAGATTGTAAGGATTGCGAACGAAAGGAAACAACGTAGGCAAACATGCATACGAGTAAATACAGAAAGTAAATACTAGAAAGAAAACGAGCCTAACACAACGATGTTCGGTAAACCAGTTCACACTCTGCAAAGTGCTATGTCTGGTTGGAAGGACTAGTGATTGAACACCTGGAGCAAAACTCTCTCTGTCCTATTCTCCACTGCAACAAACTCCTCGAGCTTGTCCAGTTTTCACTCGTGGTAGATGATTCAGGATATCTCCGAGACCTTTACAAACTTCCTTCATCAGCGACATATTTTCTTCGATCGCTTGACAGGAGACACCTAACCGTCTAGGAGACTTGCAGTTCTCCAAGATAAAAAGATCGGATAATCTCGACCTAAGTCTCTGTGAATTGCTCAACTCAGTTCTGACTTGGGTTTTTGGTTTTCTCTCGAGTTCTCTCTTGGGATGCTCACAATGCTTCTGTCTTAGAATCTTCAGTGGAGCAGCCAACCCGAAATGGCGGGTAGGTGTGGGGTATTTATAGGTGGCGATCCCGATGGGTGAAATGACTGAAGTGACCCGATGCAACCGCTTGACGCGTGTCCACAACGGTCGGATTTTCAATCACTGCGCAACTTTTCTTGTGGAGCAAGTAAGCTGACTCACCGAATGAGTTCTCTCTCGAAGGCACGAAGTGCGATAACTTTGCCATCGATCTATTACTCGACTGAGTGAGATTTCTCTCGGTAGGCTTTTGTGGGTTTATGTTGAGCAGAGCAGATTCACTTCGACTAAGATCTCAACTAGCAAACTCCTCTTGATAGTACGGTTTTTCCTACGACTCAAGAAAATAAAGAGAAACTAGTAAAAATACTAAGTCTTCATCCAGCTTCAGCTTTCTCCTCGTTGCTCTTTTACTCGAGAGCATCTTCTTTCTCGACGACATTTTGGGGGTCTTCTTCCTTCAAAGGTTTCGGTAGTTGACTGCAGCTGAGTTGTCCTTCGACCTTCTACATGCGAACTCCATTCTTTCGGAACCTAAGTATCTGTTTATACTCGAAAACAATATTAGTTCCACTACTGCTTTGTTCAACAATCTCCAAAACCTTTGAGGGCAAAACTTGCTCTTACAATCTCCCCCTTTTTTGACGATTGTTGACAAAACCGGCATCGATAAATAATTGAAGAGTTTTGAGTTTTCAATGATAAACCAGTGCTAAGATCGATGAAATACTCCCCCTTGATGTATGCTCGGAAGATGTAATTTCCAGTGAAGTGCATATTTGACAAGAATTGAGTCGAGGGAAAACATCATAATCTTAGTGAGCAAGATTGCAGTCCAAATAATTTTTAATGAGAAATATGCAATCTTCTCGATTAACCTATGAACTTATATGAAGGATAACTTCCTGCAAAAGGTTAAGTATCGCAAGCATAGCAGATAGATATATTACGATAAAGGTAGCAGTTCACGGACCCACTTAGAGTTAGTTACAACCAGATCAAATGAATCGAATGTTTGGTGAAACCACTTAGAAACTCAAAGTTCAAAGTTCAAAGACCAAAAAGCAAAGCCCTTAACCACGATGGAAAACTATTTCTTCGATGCCACTACATCTCCCCTTTTTCCACAACGTACAAAAAGTCGAGAGAATAGGGTCGAAAGAAATCCCTACTCGCTGGAGCGGCGCTGGCGACGACGAGAAGATTCGGCGAGCGTAGGAGCACGTCGAAGGGGGCGACCGCCTCGAGGGGTAATCTTCGTCCTGAAGGAGTGCTGATCACCAGAGGATTCCATCTGGGACTCTGGATGGGTCTTGGGGCTTCGTGGAAGTGGAGAGTAAACTCTCGATGTGCATCATGGTTCTTGCTCGGGGTCGGAGTCGGAGGAGACAACATCCAAAGTGATGTGATAATATTCATCGACGCTGAGGACGTCTCTGTTCTTCGGCAGCAATGGAATTGTAGAATCTGGTCGATCGACACGATCATCATTTGTCCATTGTCTTTGCATATGCGAAGGAAATTCTTCGAATACGCAACGTTGTAGCTGACAGAGGGAATTGAATTTCCTCAGACCTTTAGATTCCCTGCGAAGACATTCACGAAGAAGTTGATTGTTGTTCATGGTGATGTTGCGCAGGTGATTGATTTCAGTCATCATCTTTTGTTTCTGGACGAAATCTTGGTCGATGTGATGTTGAAGCATCTGCTGAGATCGAAGAGAAACTTCCATGTGATGCACAGGCTTGATAAACTTTGAGCGAACATTTCTTTTGGTCATGCGCTCGAATTATAGTATTCTTAGCAAAATGATCATTGGGTCGAACAACAATCTGCAGCACTTCTCTGACTAGTGGAGTAAAATTCTTTGGGTGGATTGACACGGGGAATGGCACGTCCCGAGAGTAATTGAAGATTGCCATGAGCCACGGTGCATAAGGTTTGTGTGCATTGTGATCATCAGCACATGAAACAATCGTACGAATGAAGTAGTCTTCAAAGTTGAAAGGATGACCATGGACCAGCTTCATAAGTGTGAGCTGCACATCGTTGGGAATTGGAAAGTCATCATGCACACCGAGCATTGGCATTAAAGTCTTTGACATAATATAAAACCAAGATTTGGCTTCGAAGACTAAGTGCTTGGGCTTCGGCTCATCAGGGTAGTGATCTCCTACGACATCAGGATTCATCAGCGAGGAAAATTCAGCTGGAGTTGGGGCAGGAAGATCATGCAGCTTGTGTGGTAATCCTTCGAAACAAGGTAAATTGATTATGGCTAGAAATTCATCGACAGTCATGTGAAACACTTGGCCTTGAATCATGTATTCAAATTTCCAAGTCTTCGAGTCTTCAGGATCACCAGTGACATAGAGCGTGGCATAAAACTATTTAATGAGCTCAGCATTGTATCCACAGTCGAGAGCAAACATCTTGTGAGCATGAAGGCCATCAATTGTCTCGGCCACATTCTCGAAGCAGGACGTGGCGTACACCAAAGGCAAATCAAGATATTGTTGTTGAAAAATTCTGGCCTTGTTGTAAAGCACACAAGTGTAATATATGGCCTGCTCTTGGGTCCAAAACCGAAGAGAATATGCATTCCTTGGTTTCTCGTAGGGATTGGGCCCGAAGAAATATGGCTTATGTTCGCGCCTCTTGAAAATAGGGCCTCCTCGAGGAATATCTGGGCGGAACAAAGGCGACATTTCTCTCGGATGAGCAGAGTGCAACAAGTCATCGACAGGAAATACTTCAGCTGCATTATCTCGCATTTGTAGAACAGGCTCAGCAACACGAGGTTGAGAGGATGGAAAATTGACAATGTCCTGAGCTGGAATAGCATGAGGAGAATTTTCCTCGGTTTTCTCATCAACGTCATCTCCTTCGTCGGCATTCTCATTTTTTCTCGGCCCCTTCAGTTTCAATGGCCTCTATATCAGCATCAAGCTGTTCAAAAGCATCAATCATTTCTAAGTTCGAAGAATTTGAGGAGGATGAGGAGCTATCAGAACTTTCATCTCCAGAACTTTCTTCTTCGGCAACAGCCTCATCAGTTGCAGGCGGTGCCTCTTGGCGAGAGGAAATGGTGGTCACATCCACTTGTTCTTCTTTTCCTTCTTGCAGAGTTTGGGCAAAGGAGTAATCCTTCTGCACAGATGGAAGTGGGGCAGGGGGTTCTTGCTTGACCTGAGCAATCTGCTCGGTCTCAACTTGTGCTTGGGGCACAACAGCAGGGGTGGTAGATGGAATATCTTGTCGAGGTGGTGAAGGGGCGGGTGGTGGCGATGGAGCTTTTGATGGAGAGGGTTGTCGAGGAGGTGGAGTTTGTTGGCGAGGTGGAGGGGTGGCTTGGCGAGGTGGTGGTTTTTTTGCACGGGGAGGAGTGGGTTGTTTGCCAGGGGCAGTTTTTGTCGTGCTGTTGCAGCAACGACTTCGGTAGACTTCTTATTTTTCGATATCTTCTCGATCTCTAGCTTCCCACGTTCATAGGATGGGTCAGTGGAATTTCTCTTTAGAGATAGTCTCTTGGTGAGAGCAGCATTGTGCTCTTCACACATATCAGTGAGAATTTGTCGAACCTTTTCATTGACAGCAGAGATATTTTCCTTCTGCGCTCTCCTTGAGTAAGCGAGTGTAGCGAGCTTGGACTTGAAAACCTGTAGGGACTCCAGGTCCTCGGTTTCTTCACGAAGCTGCTTTGTATAGAATATTTCTTGCTCGCGGTCCTTGCGATCCCAGGTGAGATAACCATCCCATCGAATTATATAGCGAGCAACTCGGTCTTGGATCTCTGCGGGAACATCATCCTCTCGAGTCACTTTACTGGGGGTGGTGGCCATTCGCCAAAGAATATTCGAGATTTTTACTGCATCCCATGCAGTAGTGGCGGATGAATCTCCTTCATTGGAGCTTTCTTCATCGGCACGAGGGCCGGACACAGCAGGTGCAGCAGGGCCAGCGGGTGCTGGAGCAGCACGAGGGACTGGAGCTGCCTGGGATTTCAGTTGGGCCTCCTTGGCTTTCCTTTTGGCCTCCTTGGTGGCCTTGGCAACAACAACTGGTTTTGTTACAGCACTTGGGGCTGCATCTTTATCCTTTGAGGCTCCAGTTGCCTCAGCATTCTTCTTCGCAGCACTAGCGGCTGCAACTTTTTCCTTCGTGACTGTGGGAGTCACAACTCTATCGGTGGCACTAGGGGCCACGACGTTTTCTGTCGGTGCACTGGGGGCAGGATTTTCTTCGAGCTGGCGTCTGTACTTGTCAGAAACCAGATGAATGATGCCTAATTGCTTTGCAACAATGGCTTTCTTTTCCTCGGGCTGGCTGTGAAAATTAAACAGCTTTGCGTTTTCCAAATCTTTGGCCTCAAGATCACGTTGCTTGGCCAATCTTTCCTTTCTCTTGATCAGGGTTTCTTCTTCCTCGTTCACAACTGCCTGCTTGCCCTTGGACCTTGCCGAGGGTTTTTGTTGACGAGGGTGAGCAGAGGAAACTGTGGATCCATGACTAAATTGGTCATATCAATTGTTGCTCGAGGAGCCGCAACAGCTGGCTCCTGGATCCTGATGCCCTTGGTGCTTGCTTTATTTTTCGGTGCGGGAGGAGGAATATCCTCGACATCAGCCTCAGTACCTGGACCTTGTTGCTCGGTACTGGCTTCTTCTTCATCAGAAGTTGCTTCAGGTGGAGAAACAACAACGACCTTTTTCTGGCGCTTGGCAGATTTCTTGCCAGTCTTTTGCTTGGTGCTTGGACCAACATCTTCGGCAACTCCTTCTTTGCCCTCAGCAGCAGTAGTAGCAGCTTTTCTGGCCTTGGACTCCTTTCTCTTTTCTGCTCGTTCAGCCCGAGCAGCAACCAACTCTTTAAAATCTGCTGGGTTCTTGAGAGTAGATGGGTGAGCATTAGGTGGAGGAGAAGGTCGGTTTGCTTTGGTCCACTTGGTCCTCAAAGACTTGACATCTGACCAAGGCTTCTTGAGAGCAAACAATCTCTCCCAATGAGGGATAATAGCCTTGTAATCATACCAACGAAGAGCTTGAAGCCATAGAATTTCTTGCAACCTATTTTCTCTCGTTCGAGTATCTTCAACTGAGCCTTGGGGCGTTCTCAGATTCTTTTCAATGATCAAGTCCTCAGACAAGCCGTCTGAATGTTGGTGATTTTTGTTCGGCCACCTGCACGCTTGAGCTCTCTGAAATTTCCTGCGTTATCAGACATTTTCCTGCGAAATAGATAGGTATAAGAGAAATATAGAGAAGATGTGAACATGTACCAAAACATTTTCGAGGAAAAATATTTTGGACGCAACAAACATATAGAGGTATTTATCTTGAAGAAAATTTTCATGCAAGTGCTAGGCTAGATTTCCATCGGGTGCAAATCTAACGAAGGACTGGTATGAAGAAATTGCTCAAAGTGCAAATCTATCGATATGAATCTGTGAGATTTTCCTAAGTGAGAAATTCCACGGGACGAGGGATTTCTTACCTAGATCAGATGGGAATTCTATTGGAAACGCTAGAAACAGATTTCCCAAAGTGCAACGATCCGAACGGATCAAACAAACCTAATAAAATAAACGAAAATCAAGAACAAATCAGAGCACGATGAACATAGAAGATCGGAATCGAGTTCAATGTCGTGCATACCCTAACTCGGTGATGTACGACGACTACGGTGGCGTGGATGACGATATGCGTCGACGGGAAAGCCTCCGGCGACTTCCTTCCGGCAGCGAAGCGGCTAGGGAATCGATGGCGACGGAGACAGCACGGCGACGCGAAGAGCTCGAGAGCGAGGAAGGGAGAGATGAAGTCGAGGGAATGTGAGGTCTGTGCCGGTGGGGTGGATCGGTATTTATAGGGTAGGGGTCTGACGTAACCGTCAAATCTGATCCAACGACGCGGATCTCGCATCTCTCCGAATTCAACAGACGGATTTTGTGGCGGTAATCGCGTAAAAATTCCAACGAACCGAAAGAAAGTTGCTCCGCGTCCGAGAACAAACTCATCGAACATCGAGTATAAATTAGATAAAAGTTTGATAGATATTCCTTCGGAACCAATGACATTCGAAGGGAATCTTAATCGAGTACATATATACATGTTCATGAAATAAAAGCAAAGATGGGGTAGGGATAGAATAGAGGGAAAATAGGATCCGATACTTAATCAATCCGAGAGAAAACGAATGACAAGAAAACTCGGAGTGATAAGTGTATAGGACAACACCAAACAAAAAAAACACGGAAACGAAAAAGAAAGACGATAGAAAAACCAACGAATCTAAACTAAAGCTAGTAAGTAAACTTATAATACTGAATAGAGATAGTTTTGATCTTACTGCACATTGTGTGAGTCCAATATGTTCAACTCACACCTTAGTGCACAAAACCTTTTCTCATCCAGGGGTTTCGTAAAGATATCAGCCAATTGATCTTCCGTGCGGACGTGACTGATAACAATATCTTCTCGCTGAACGTGATCTCAAAGAAAATGATGACGAATATCAATATGCTTCATTCGAGAGTGTTGCACGGGATTATGGGAAATTTTGATAGCTCTCTCGTTATCACATAGCAATGGAATTTTCTTCACGAGAATACCATAATCTTTCAGCGTTTGTTTGAGCCACAGAATTTGAGTGCAGCATGAACCGGTGATACGTCTCAAACATATCGATAATTTCTGCTCGTTCCATGCATGTTTTGTGTGATATTGCTATGATCTAGATACACTTTTTTTATGTACAACTGTAGGTCAAAGCACCCCACAACACTTTATTGAACATAAATAGTATTTACTAATTTACAACTGGGCCAAGCCCAAACAAAAACAAAACATCATACAACATCCCACCTCATGGTGGTAAGTAGTCAATCCATCTAAATAAGTCATCCTTATATTTGGGTATGATTCTATAACCTAGAAGGGTTAGATCATGTATGAAACCTTGTCGCCATCTAGAAAAAGAGGGTCTTTCATATCTAAATGCCTTGCCATTTCTAATTATCCAAATGTTCCACCAGGCTGTGAAGACCACTTCAGAGAAGAAAGGTTTAGAAAACTCTCTTCTAGCATAGATTGTGACTTCCATCATATTGGAACCCTGATTCCAGTCAATTTGGAGGTAATTCCAGATTCTAACATTGAACACACACTGAAAGAATAAATGATCTCTGGTCTGAAGTGTGTGGGAACTGCAGAGCACACAGTCTGGGCTATCCTCAATGTGCCAATGCCTCCTCTGAAGCATATCTTTAGTATTTATCCTATCCATGATGACTAGCCAAGAAAAAACTTTGGTCTTTAGTGTTCAACATGACTTTCGGATCCAAGAAAGCAAAGGGTTGGAAATTATTGGTTCATGAAGTTGCTTATAGAATTTCATTGAAGTATATGGGCCACCTTTCCCAAATTTCTAGGACCATTCATATAAATTATCCCCCCTCTCTTGATAAGGTTCAAGCAGAACCCTGAGTAGCTGTAGTTCCTCAAATGCCTCATTGGAGAGTGGAAGATTGAAAAGGGACATCACTTCACCTTTCAAGAGCACTTCTTCGACTGATATTTGGATATCAATAGCAAAAGAGCCCAGCCTTGCAAATCTACTGGCTAGAATCTCATATTGGGGCAGCCAATTATCTAGCCAGAATAAAGCAGTCATCCCATCTCCAAAGGTATATTTGGAGACTGCCAGTAATTTATCCATCAGTTTGCAGATGTCCTTCCACCAGAAAGATCCACATAGGTCAGTAGCATGAGGAAATCTGAGATGGTAATACGTGTCCATACAAGATGAACCCAAGGAACATTCATTCTGTTGTAGAATTTTTTCAGGTGTTTAAGCAGAAGAGCTTCATTCTGCAGTGAAAGATTAAGAATACCCCATCCACCTTTGTTTTTGGGCCTACAGACAAGATCCCAGGCAGCTAGAGACTTCCCAGAGTCCTTGCCATACCTTCTCCACAGACATTGCCTCTGAATTCTTTCAAGTTGTTTGATGATGCCAGCAGAAATATGCAGTGAGCAGAGAAAATAAATTGGCATGGATGAAATGACTGAATTCAGAAGCTGAAGTTTGCCACCCTGATTGAGAAAACAAGAGCTTGCAGTGAGTCTCCTCTCCATACTATCCACTAGTGGCATAAAATCAATCATTCTTGGTCTGGTGGTCCCAACAGGCAAACCTAGGTATGTGAAAGGCAAAGTGCCAGATTGACAGCCAAAAACTGAGGTCAGTCTAGACATTTTCTCATCATTGATGTTTATAGGGTACATGGCAGATTTATGGAAGTTGATATCAATCCCAGTGGATTGGGAGAACTCTTACAGGGCCTCCTTCAGAACAATCACCTGATCCTCATCAGCTTGCATGATTAGGAGAGTGTCATCAGCATATAGAACTATTGGAAAATCTGGATCATGTGAGGGAATTTGTAACTGCAACCTTCCCCTGCTGAGAAGATCATTTACCACTGATTGTAGAAGATCAACAACAAGGACAAATAGAAGGGGGCACAAGGGGTCCCCTTGCCTGAACCCTCTTCTACATTTGAATTTCTTGCCAGGAGTCCCATTCAAGAGCACAGAGGAGGAGCTAGAAGACAGCAAATCAGATAGCTAGTTTCTCCATCTAAGATTGAAGTCCTTGAATTTTAGAATCTGCAGAATAGCCTCATGCTCAATGGAATCAAAAGCCTTTTCAAAGTCAATCTTAAGGATGATCATGGGTTTTATATAATGGTGACATTGGTGTAAATGTTCCAGGGTCCAGGCAATGCAGTCCTGAATGGATCTATCCTTAATAAAGCCATATTGGTTCTTATGAATACACTTGGTGGAAAACTTCTGAAATCTGTTGGCTGCCATTTTTGTGAGGAGTTTAATTCCCACACTTGTGAGAGAAATAGGCCTGAAATCATTGACAGAGTCAGGGATAGGTTTCTTTGGCACCAAAGTGATGAAAGATCCATTCAGCCCCTCCAACCTAGCAGAACCAGCATGGAAATCATCAGCCAATCTGTAGAAATCCTCAGAAATAATACTCCAACATTTCTTAAGAAACAGCCCATTGAAACCATCAGGTCCAGGAGCTTTATCAGTGGGTATGTGCTTGATGGTATCATCAATCTCTTTCCTCTCAAAAGGTTCAGTCAGACTGTCTAAATCCTCCACTTCAGTCAATAGATTCTGCAAATTGAAAACCAACTGAATTCCCCTTGATATCCCCATCCTATTTTTAAAGGATGACAAAAAGCAACAGCCAACAGACCATGATCAGAGCATGGAGTCCCATCAAAAAGATTCAAAGAGGCAATTGAGTTCCTTCTCAATCTCTCGGATGCCATGGCTTGGAAGAATTTAGAATTTTCCTCTCCCACCTTGATATATCTTTTGGTACATCTTTTCTTCCAATAAAGGTGTTGCCAATGTAACAGTTTCTCATGGTGAAGCTTAACAATCTTCCTAAAATTGGATTCACGGATTGTCAGCTGTCTGAACTCCTCCAAGCAGTCCAGAATAAAGATGACCCTGTTACATTTAGAGATGAGATCTTTGAGGCCTGAAGTATTTCTCTACCATGTTTTAAGAGCTCCCCTTAGCCTTTTCAGCTTATCCACAATAACAACAGTTATGTGACCTTTATGAGAGGGCAGCTCCCAAACCTGCTTGTCTTGGCTAGAGGCAAAACCTGGGAGAGAGGATAGCATGCAATCCAATTATATGAGGTGAAAAACCAGTCTAGTTGCTCAAGTAATGGATTTTCCTGCATATTGGACCATGTGTAACTCCTGCCCTTGATAGGCAACTCCAGGAGACCTAAATGACCAATGATCTCATTAAAAATAAACATATCATTTATGTCACCCCCATCCCTATTTATGTTATCCACTGATCTCATAAAGTTGAAGTCTCCCAGAAGAACCCAGTTGGCATCAAAAGGTATCTGCAAGTTGTAGAGCCATTGTACAAAAAGATCTCTTCTTTGCTGCTCACATGGCCCATAAACATTCACCAGTGTCCAGGATTCAGCATTAAGTTTAGAAGTGAATTGAATTACCAGCCCAAATTATTGTTTGTCCATCAGCAAACCATCAAACAAGGATGAGTTCCAAATAGTAATTAAACCCCAAGAAGCCCCCAAAGATGGAACATATATAAACTGGTCAAACCTCCTGGGACACCATGTCTTAAGAAATCTTGCATCAATTGAGGAACACTTTGTCTCTTGTAAGCAAATGATATCACATTGACTTTCCTCATTTTTCCCTCACAGCCCTTTGCATAGCTGCAGAATTTAAGCCTCTGACATTCCAACAAAGAACATTCCAATTTCTAGTAGTTGAATAATCCATAAAGCAAAAAGTAGCAGAGGGAGTTTACTACTTTAAATATTGCAGATAACATAAGGAGTTCAGATCTAGCAAAATAAACCCATGCCCAAAAGACGTTGTTCTTACAACTGGCTAATATAGAGGCTTGCCAAACCCAATTAACATAATAATCACTGATCATTAGAAGACTGTGATGAAGGAGCAGTGGAAGGGGCAGCTTCAAGCTTCTCCTTGGAGAGGAGGGATTCTTCAATCTCCAGGCCCGCACCAATGTGTTGTAACACCCTGATGGGAGTTGGTGGGATGCCAGGGACGTCATGTTGGGCTTCAAAATCACCTTGGTGGGCCTCTTCTTCAAAAAATGGGCTGCTGGACCACTGGGAGTGGCTTGGTTCTGGGCTTTTTCTTTTTAGGAGGAGTAGTAAGCTCCATGAGAGTTCCCGCCTTAAAACCATCCCTCTTTGCCAAGATTTGAGTACATCGACGTACTGAGGCTTCCCTAACTGGAGTAGAGCGCTTCCGAGCACGTTTGCTGCCGCGCTTAATCTGTGGAGCAGAGAAAACCATATTCTGGTCTGCAGTGGTTTGCTCCAAACTGAGATTTAGCTGTGGCACACAGAAAGGCTCAGCAGGAGCATGATCACCATCATTGTGTGCTTGGTCCTCAATGAAAATCAAGGATGGTGCCAGGGTTTCAGTATCAAAAGCAAGGCTCCAAGACCTCTTGGAGCAAACAATGGATTTCAGGGGAGGCAACATCAAAGGTCTTGGAACTGTCCTGGTACAAATCTCCTCATATAGAGAAGTAAATGTTCTCCTCCAAATCATTTCATGTGGCAGTGCAGGTCCAGCAGGAATCCTGATCATTGCCACAATTAAGATTTGTGGTTCTACAGGGGGTGGAATAAAAGGAACAATGGCCAACATAGGGTCTGGCAACACAGCTTCCATGTTGGCTTCAGCTATTGAGATCAACATCAATCACAGGAACCTCCATGACTTGGTCCACTGAGTCCGATTCCTGCGGGTGGTCAAGCACCATGGACATCTGCTCTTCAGCTTGATTATCCACTGGAGGTTACTGCACCTCCTCAATGATTGGCTCATCTCCCCACATAGCATGTCCCCAATTCTGGTCCTAAGGAGCTACAGGGTGGTCCTCTACTAGGGGATCATCCGCTGGAGGGTGTGGGGCTTCATTCCACCCCAGAGCTGGATATGGGGGCAGCACAAAATTGAAACTATTGTGCTGCAGCTGACTAGGAATGGGGTGTGGATTCCCATCTAGAGGCATTGGGTCCTCATTGTCAGGTAGCTGGTTTGCCCAATTTGACGCCAGGACATAACATGCTGCAGTCCAGTTAACACGGGCACCCCCGAATTCAGCAAAATCTTGAAAGACAATGTCTCTAGGCACCCGAGGTACATCAGGGAACGAAGCATAGACCATGGCCCTAACAAGATATGAATTTACCAAAAGTGTTGACCATCTCCCTGAGATTGTTGCCATTGCGCATATCCAAAGGTACGCCAATAAACATGAGCCATCCAAATCGGTGGTCATTAGCTGCTCTGTATCCAATCCCCTCATCATGGTTAAAAAATCTCACAAAGTGATTTGCTACAAGGTTGAAGGGAGGATGTTGCGTCAGCGAGTAACACACAGCTGCGCTTCTAACTTCAAACAGCCCAATGCCAGTAAACCAAGGCTGCGTGGACCGAAACTGAATACCTCGCTCATGGAGGAAGTCGACGACTTGCTCCCGCATTGCACCCATCTCTTCCGGCGCCGGTGGAGGCACCACCTCGACCACCATGTAGTTATCATGGGTACGGGCCGGTCGCTCTGCAGGGGTGACGAACGTGCGCGGAAGGCGCGTGGGGCCACCATCAATGATCTGGTGGCCAGCCGGAAGGAACTTGTGAGGATCTAGCTCGTACACCGGCATGCGCTTTTTCTCGGCGAGATCAACTTCTGGAGTTGGCGGATGCAAGATTTGGCGAAGCTTGGGTGGCGGGAGTTGGGGTTTTCTCTACATTTCTAGGTGTAGAAGAGGCAAGTGTATGATTTGGAACGGGCTCTAGATCATCATTATTAAGGGTATCAGCTGCCCTTTGGGTTTCCTTCCACACGCGTCCTTCCTGCCGCACAATCTTTTCACAGTCGCGTCGATGGTGACTCGGCTTGGAACAGATTAAACAAACCATATTAGCAGTGCAACTGGATGACAGGTGGCCCTGGCGGTTACAGATTGAGCAAGTCATGATGCGGGCCACCATGTCATCGACCATGGCTTCCAAATCATCTGAGCATCTGCAGCCTCCTGTGTGGACGACAAGATATGCTCCAGAATCGGCAGCGTCGGGGATTTTTGGGATTGAATATTGTTTCCTCCTGGTGTAGAATAACTAGAACTTCCCTGAGTATCCGAGTTGGGAACAAATAGCGTATCTCCCGTCGGTTGCAGGTTGCATGGCGCCACCTAACTAGGCATCCCCACTGGGCCACATGCATGCATCCCAGCGGACGTAGAATCTGCTTCACCATTGGAAACCACAGGATGAGCCACGTGAGAGGCATGGACGTCAGGATCCTTTGCCACCAATAGGACATTGCTATGTGATAGAGTATCAAGTGAATCGCTGGTATTTGGAAACAAATCCCGTTGAATCGGACTATACCTGACGAGGGGGTGACCCCACGACTCCTATGGATGGGCCTACCCGGTGTACCCGAAGACAGAAGGCCCACAAAGATGCCGCCTGGGCCCAGCCTTGGCCCACTAGTGGCACCGATGTAGGAGTCCGCGACTTATAAGGAAGGTGCAAACCTGCCGCACGGAACAAGATCAGGGTTAGGAAACCTCATCTGTAATCCAGATGGACTCCCCGAGACCTGGCCTAGTATATAAAGGCTAGGAGGGGAGATGTCGAGATCATCCAATACACAATCTGTAACCCTAGCCTTGTGCGCACTAGCCTTGGCTTCCCTGTAATCGCCATCTCCAATCAATAATATCGAGCAGGAACGTATCCTCCTGTTAGCCGACGAGCAATCGTCCAACCTGTGCTTCTCATGATTAACCCAGGGTCCCTGACCACGGGATTTGCTGGGGTACATCCCCGTCAATTGGCGCTGTCTGTGGGAACTACACAGGTTGGAATTACGATCTCGGCGGTTCCGTCTTCAGCAAGCCACAACTCAAGAGAAAGAACCAGAAGCAATCCACCCGAAGAATTCAAGATCACGGCAAACATCTCTGCCTCCCCAGCGAGATCGCTCAGCCTGCACCTGTGCCAAGACCAATACTATGGCGGCACCCGAGCCCACCGCCAGCGAAGGAGAACTCGACGAACCAAAAGAAAGGCACGAGGGTTCTACGCAGAGATCCCGATCGACGAATTGCAGCACGAAGTAGAGGACCTGCCGACCACTCGACGACCCACCGACACACAGGCACCCGTCGCACAACAAGACACCGACTCTGAGCTCGATATCAGCGATCGCCAAGATCATCGCCAACGAGGAAGAAATCGACGACCCAGAAGACAGGCGCGAGGATTCTACGAAGAGACCCCACTCGCCGAGTCGAACTATACAGCCACGCGCTCGCGGAACACTCGACGACCCTCCGCCGTGCATACAGCTGTCGCCCTCCACGACAGCGACTCTGAGACTCAGACCGGCGAATACTACGACCAGATCGAAGACCAGACGAATTCTCCAATCTTATAAGGAACCAAAATCTAAGCGAGGGGATCGAAATTGACCCGCGAGTTCACGAGCACCCAGCGGATCACGCGTTGTTCTTCCGAATCTCAAGGAGGAAACGACACGCCGGATCCGGCAAACTCACGGTCAGGGAACAACTAGAAGGACCCTGCACGATCCACTGCTTCGAAGACAACTGGGGATACATCATATCGAGTCACACTCTGGGAGACTGCCGCCTGTTCAACGAACTCGCCGACAGCCTCGAGGAAGAAAAACAGCGAGAAGCCAAGCGCACCCGACGAACCGGGCAGTCGCCAACTCAAGGACAGGTGTACACGATCCAAGAAGGCAGGGTATCGCAAGCCCAACAGGACGCCTACACCCTTCAAGCCAGAGCATCCGAGAACCTAAACACAGTCGAAGTCTACCAGCTACACAACGCAGAAACCAGCATCACGTTCTCCCAGAGCGATCACCCGCCTGCAGTCCCAAGGCCGGGGCACACGCCCCTGGTACTCGACGCTCAAATTGGAGGGTACGACATGGATAGAATCTTCATGGACGGAGGCAGCAGCATGAACATAATCTTCGTCAGCACCCTACGCAAGATGCTGATCCCATGATCAGTATGGAAGAAATCAAGCACCGTGTTATACGGAGTAGTCCCAGGAGAAGCGGCCACTTCCCTTGGATTAATCGAGCTCGAAGTCGTCTTTGGCAGCAGACGCAATTTCGCAAGACACACCCTCGAGTTCGAAGTACTCGATTGGCAGTCGCAGTATCACGCCATATTGGGACGTGCAGCATTCGCACAATTCATGGCGATTCCGCACTACGCCTACCTCAAACTCAAGATGCCAGGATCCGCGGGCGTCATTACAGTCAACGGGAGCTTCACCAAATCAGACAAATGTGATCGCGATTTCCACAAAAACTCCGACACCTTCGGAGCCGAGCAAGAACTCACAGAAATAGCCATGGCGACAGACAAAAGTATCTTTCCTCTAGCAAGCCGAAGCGAGTCAAAAGAGTATGGGCGGGACTTCAGGATCGACAGCGACATGGTCACCCACCAGGTGCACCCGACGGACCCAGAAAAAACAGTCCGCGTGTACGCCCACCTCCCGGAAGAGCAAGCGGCTGCCCTCATCGCTTTCCTCCACGAAGAATGGGAAATGTTTGCCTGGTGCCCAGCCGATATGCCAGGAGTACCGCGCGAGTTCGCGGAACACGCGCTGCGCATCAAGCCAAACACCAAGCCAGTGAAGCAGGCGCTACGAAGATTCTCAGAACCCAAGGGCAGAGCAATCGGAGAGGAGGTCAACCGATTACTCGACGCCCAATTCATCCTAGAGACGAAGAAAGCCACTTGGATTGCCAACCCTGTGCTGGTCCCCAAGAAAGACACAGACGAGCTGCGGATGTGCGTCGACTACGGGCCAGTCAACAAACACTGCCCAAAGGATCATTTTCCCCTGCCAAGAATCGATCAGATAATCGACTCGACAGCAGGATGCGATCTACTATCGTTCCTCGACGCCTACTCAGGATACAATCAGATCAGGATGAAGGAAGAAGACGAAGAGCATACATCATTCATCACCCCTTACGGCGTATTTTGCTACAGAACAATGCCCTTCGGACTCAAGAACGCCGGTGCCACATACCAGCGGATGATGCAAGCCTGCTTAAAAGAGCAAATCGGAAGAAACGTGCAGGTCTACGTGGACGACATCGTCATCAAAACCTACAGTGCAAACACGCTCCTCGACGACCTGCGCGAGACCTTCGCAGCACTCAACAAGTACAGAATCAAGCTCAACCCGAAGAAGTGTGCGTTCGGCGTCCCAGCCGGGAAGTTGCTCGGGTACATGGTCTCCGCTCGAGGAATCGAAGCGAACCCCGAGAAAGTTCAAGGAATCGCCAGGATGCAAGAGCCAACCGACATCAAAGGCGTGCAGCAGCTCACTGGAAGACTCGCAGCCTTGAGTCGTTTCATCAGCAGATTGGGAGAGCACACACAGCCATTCTACCAGTTTCTCAGAAAAGGAGAGAAATTCGAGTGGACCGAAGAAGCCCGCAAAGCATTCGCGGACCTGAAGAAGACACTCTTGACCCCACCGATCTTGGCGGTACCCAAAGAAAAAGAGAAACTGTACCTCTACGTGGCAGCACGCAACAACGTGGTAAGCACAACACTCGTCGTCGAGCGCATAGAAGAAGGAAAGGTCCAGAGCATACAAAGGCCGATCTACTACCTCAGCATGCTCTTGACAAAATCCCAGCAGCGGTACCCGCACTACCAGAAGCTACTACTGGCCATCATCACGACCTCAAGAAAGGCGTCGCACTACTTCGTCGAACACCCTATCACAATCGTGACCAGCACGCCACTCGCGGACATCCTCAACAACCCCGGAGCGACTGGGCGAGTCGCCGAGTGGAACATTGAGCTCAGCCCGTGAGACCTTCAATTCAAGCACCCAACAGCAATCAAATCCCAAGTACTCCCAGACTTTCTGGTCGAGTGGACGGAGGTCCAGACACCAGCCCCCCCGGACCTATCGAACTCATGGACAATGTTCTTCGATGGGTAAAAAAGACAACAAGGAGCCAGAGCAGGAGTCGTTCTGGTCTCCCCCAAAGGAACCAAGCTCAAATACGCCCTCCAGATCAACTTCAGCCACACCTCCAACAACGAAGCCGAATACGAGGCACTGCTCTATGGCATGCGCATGGCCAAAACATGTGGAGCCACTCGCCTTGTAATCTACGGAGACTCCAACCTCCTCGTCCAGCAGGAGATGAAAGACTGCAATGCAGTAGCCGACAACATGGCGGCCTATCAGAAGCTCTACAACACGCTCGAAGGAAGTTTCGACGGCTGCGAGCTCAATTATATCCCCAGAACAAACAACACAGAAGCCGGCGAACTCGCAAACATCGGCTCGACTCGAGGACTAGTACCACCCGGTGTCTTCCTCTAAAGCATCAGCCAGAGATCCATCAAGGAAAAAACAGCAGCACCAGAGGCAGCTGTAGATGACGACACCACAGAGCCAGCACAGGTGGCATCAGCAAGTCCATCTGAAGGCAACATCAGCCAAGCAGTCGAACCTATAGATCCAACAGTACTCGAAGGACCAGCGTGGACAAAACCGTTCCTCCGATTCCTAATCGAAGGCACACTACCGCAAGACGTCTCAGAAGCTCGGTGCATCAGTCGTCGATCCAAGGCATTCACAGTGATCAACAGACAGTAATACAAGCGCAGCATCACCCAGATACTCTAGAAGTGCATCGACGAAGAAGACGGCAAAGCCCTACTGCTCGAAATCCACAAGGGCACCTGCGGGCACCACGCGCGCAATCGAGTGCTCGTGTCCAAAGCGTTCCGAGTAGGGTTTTACTGGCCCACTGCGATGAAAAACGCAGAAGACATCATGCGGTGTTGCATTGCCTGTCAAAAATTCGCCAGCAGACCGCACGCTCCAGCCTCAGAACTGAAGACCATACCACTATCATGGCCATTCGCCACCTGGGGACTCGACATGGTGGGCCCGCTCAAGAAATCATCAAAAGGATGAAGAACACACCTGCTGGTAGCAGTCGACAAGTTCACCAAGTGGATCGAAGCAGTGCCCATCACCAGCTCCACAGCCCTCACGGCAGTGAATTTTATCAAATCAATCATCTTCAGGTTCGGGGTGCCACACAACATCATCACGGACAACGGTACGAACTTCACAGCGGTACAATTCCAGAACTTCTGTGAAGAACTGGGCATCAAAATCAATTATGCATCAGTCGCGCACCCGCAATCCAACGGCCAGGTGGAAAAAGCAAAGGCCTAGTATGCGGAGGAATCAAAAAACGGCTCCTCGCACCACTCGAGCAGGCCGCGGGCAACTGGGTAGAAGAACTCCCTGCAGTACTATGGAGCCTGCGCACCACCCCAAATACCGCAACCCAGTACACACCTTTCTTCATGGTGTACGGGTCGGAGGCAGTGCTACCACATGACCTCAAATTCGGGGCACCCCGGATCTCGGGGTACGAAGAAGAGGAAGCAGAAGAAGCACTGCAATATGACAAGGACACAGCAGACGAAGCAAGGGACACAGCCCTAGCAAGGTCAAAGGGGTATCAAGACAAGCTGCGCACTTACCAAAGCAGCCGCCTGCGCACCAGAACCTTCAACAAAGGCGACCTTGTCCTACGGCTCATACAAGAGAAAGTCCACAAACTTGCCCCCCAATGGGAAGGACCGTTCATAATCTCATAAGTCATAGGAGGAGGCGCCTATAGACTGAAGAACCCGAAGACTGACAGGGACGTGGGAAATCCATGAAACGTAGAGAACTTACGCCTGTTCTACCCATAGTCTCCACCAGTCATGCTCATCTGAAAGCTCATGTAACCCTCCGACGCAATAAAATGATGTTGCCCAAATACTACCACCTCAAATACTCGGGGGCTCGAGTACAACGCTCCCCCCGAGAGACGCTATCGTCGCTCTCGCGATCTTCACTCAAAGCACTCGGGGGCTCGAGTACAAAACTCCCCCCGAGAGACGCTATCGTCGCTCTCGCGATCTTCACTCAAAGCACTTGGGGGCTCGAGTACAAAACTCCCCCCGAGAGACGCTATCGTCGCTCTCGCGATCTTCACTCAAAGCACTCGGGGGCTCGAGTACAAAACTCCCCCCGAGAGACGCTATCATCGCTCTCGCGATCTTTACTCAAAGCACTCGGGGGCTCGAGTACAAAACTCCCCCCGAGAGATGCTGTCGTCGCTCTCGCGATCTTCACTCAAAGCACTCGGGGGCTCGAGTACAAAACTCCCCCCGAGAGACGCTATCGTCGCTCACGCGATCTCTACTTAAAGCACTCAGGGGCTCGAGTACAAAACTCCCCCCGAGAGACGCTATCGTCGCTCACGCGATCTCTACTTAAAGCACTCGGGGGCTCAAGTACCGACTCCCCCCGAGAGACGCTATCGTCGCTCACGCGATCTTTACTTAAAACCACTCACGCAGCCCGAAACCTAAAGGGTCCAACCAAAACCCCTGAAAGGCGTCACCCGCTGAAAACTGTCCGGAATAAAAGGGAAGACACGGCTACAACCAGATGGAACACCAAGTACTCTGGAGAAATATGGATGGAGCGCAGGACACAGACAATCCTTTAGTCTTCACCTGATCGCCAACGATCACCTAAAGACTTGGGGGCTACTCCCATCGGGAGCGCTGCCGCGCACCCGATAAAAGACAGAAATTAACGGAAGAACGACAAAGGAAACAAATCTCAGCCTACGTTCGACTCTCCGACTCGAACGTAGCCTCGGGGTCTACTCCCATGGGGAGCGCTGTCGCGCACCTGATAGAACCCACAATGAAAAGATTTAATGGACTAAAAAATAGCTCTCGTTCGCAAAGGACTCGAAGACAGATTCCATAACAAAGACTCAAGCACAATTCGCATTACAAGGACTCGAAGATCATTCTCAGTACAAAAAATACTCGAAGTACATTGGATAGAAGGCATCTCTGATTACTCGAAGGCAATCTTCATTACATGGAGAACTAACCTAGTTACAAATACACAAGCAGCTGACAAAGACTACATCACCAATCACCCAAGAAATTATGACTTCTACATGTGTGCCCATGCTAGGGAGATTGGAGCCAATACGACGGGAATCATCACGGACAAAGGAGGAGTCGAAGCAGCCAGCTCATGATGTCAATGACATAACAAAAGGTGATGCTCGACTTATTTGCAGGAGCACCGAAGCCGATGCTCCACCAGCTTCTTCTCCTGCTCCACCAGCTTCTTCTCCAGCTCCACCCGAGCTACCGGCGAAGATGACGCCACTGCCTCCAGCCAAATCCAAGGAAAATCAAGCCGGAACTGTCGGTCTCCAACTCAACATAAGAAGGAGGCCGAGAACACCCCTGAAGACGAAGAAGCATGCCATCCAGACTACGCTCAGAAACAATGGCAGCAAATGCAGAAGGAAGAAGAATGCGAGCAGCGTTCCGGCCACGGATGCGTAGGAGAAAGTCATAGCGCCAAAAACCCTCCTCTGAAGACGAGGAGGAAGGCGTTGTCGGTGCACCACGACGGCCGCCGCGAGAGGAGCGCGGAGTACGACCACCGCGGCCACGGCGAACACGGCCACGGCCAGTCATACCTGCACCCGAAACTCTCATGGGTGGATACGCTCCCGATGAGAGTACCCGAGCACGTTTTTTCTTTCGAGTGAGGGAGCACTCGGGACTCTATGAGTGCGAGTGACCACTCGAGCACATATTTATTCTTTTAGGTGAGGGAGCACCCGAAACTCTCATGGGTGGATACGCTCCCGATGGGAGTTAGTCCCGAGTGCTCCCTCACTCGAAAGAAAAAAAGGTGCTCGGGTACTCTACCACCCGAAAGAAGAAAAAGACGTGCTCGAGTGATTACTCGCACCCATGAATAGTTTCGGGTGCTCCCTCACCACGACACAAGATAATCATACTTGCACTCGCCAGATCGTACAGTCCTAGAGTATCGGGTTCTCCCTCACCCTGAGAGCAAAGGCGATACTCAAGTGATTACTCGCAGAATCTGATTACCCGAACACTCGAAGACCTCCCGAGCTAGTATTACTCTACATTACTCCTCGCCCGAGCGCTCGACAAAGCTCCGCGAGTGATCGCTAAAACAGCTCACTTGATTGTTTATTCCAAGTGGGTGCATCACTAACTAGGCTCCGCGCCTCATAAAAATACATATTCCTGGAACACGATACACTGTGCCCAGATGCCACGCAAGCTTAGCATGTAGGTAAGACCCCGCTGCGCAGATCAGCCGGGCTGGGACTTGCCGCAGAGCGATTTCACTCCCAATCTTTCCCATGCGCTTGCATGATAGAAAAATGCGGGCGGACGCGCCTAGGCTACGAACTTTATTGGCGGCAATTGATCACTGTAAGACCTGCAACGGCATGACTTTTGCTCGACACCAGTGTTCCAAGCTCATGTCGAGGGACGTGAGTTTGATTGGGCTACTGCGGTTTTTTCCACTAGTGCAATTCACCAAGGCTCGACCAGTCAACTCCTTGGGCCCTTTCAGCTTAGCATTCCCTCGAAACAGGTTTTTTCATGGCCCCAGACTGCCAGCGATCCGCGGTTGAACCGTGCATACATAAAAATGACGCAAAAATGGACTCGAGTCCCTGCGTGACTCTTCGAGCCCCCCAGGCACTCGGGGGCTACTGACGAGGGGGTGACCCCACGACTCCTATGGATGGGCCTACCCGGTGTACCCAAAGACAGAAGGCCCACAAAGATGCCGCCTGGGCCCAGCCTTGGCCCACTAGTGGCACCGACGTAGGAGTCCGCGACTTATAAGGAAGGTGCAAACCTGCCGCACGGAACAAGATCAGGGTTAGGAAACCTCATCTGTAATCCGGATGGACTCCTCGAGACCTAGCCTTGTATATAAAGGCTAGGAGGGGAGACCTCGAGATCATCCAATACACAATCTATAACCCTAGCCTTTTGCGCACTAGCCTTGGCTTCCCTGTAATCGCCATCTCCAATCAATAATATCGAGCAGGAACGTATCCTCCTGTTAGCCGACGAGCTATCGTCCAACCTGTGCTTCTCATGATTAACCCAGGGTCCCTGACCACGGGATTTGCCGGGGTACATCCCCGTCAATACCAAACTGAATGGACGGCAAGGTTGCAGTCTGATGTACCTCCGGCACCGGCGACGGCGGAGGGCATTCCTCCGGCAACAACTCATATCCTGCCTCAAGCAGATCCACTCTAGTCTCTGGTGACACCCGGAGTCCATAACTTTTGCATGCATAATAATCAATTATTCCAGCAAAACGTACAGACTTAGAGTGAGATGTAGCAGATTTAAAAGTGGTTTTCTTAGGCGCCGAACGCAAAGCATTGAGCCCTAATTGAACTCTCTTCTTGAAAGGACAAACCAATGTCCATTCCTCCCTGGATTGCTTATGCCATAGCTTGAACTCATATATCCATTGAGGTCCACCATAGTTCCAAAGATAAAAATAGAAGATAAACTTTGGAGAGACAAACTTGCGGTGATCGGTGAGGAGAAAACCAACCTTTTTATTGGCAACGTTGAAACTGAAAACACGATCACACAAGATGGACACCTTTAGTGCATCACAGCGACCTCCAGTGATGGACTCAAGTGCAACAGAAGCCGAATCCTCAGTCAACTTGAACGATGTAGGTACAAAAGCCGCAACCATGGTGAAATGCCCCGAATCATACGTGGGGTGCACCGTCGAAAAACAGGTGCGTCCAACCTCCTCGTAGAACTCCACACCTGGGGCCAGATCCAAGCCCATCTGGAGGGATGCATATACCGCCATGATATGGCTATCAATGCAAGTAGGAGGCGACGAAGGTGAAGATGATCGGAGCCAAAAGCTGGAGTAGAGGCTCGATCAACATGGATCTTGGGTGGAGAGGCTAGGGTTTAGGGGAGGCGGCGTGGGGGTGGGAGGGAGCCATCCCAGTCGTCGTTTTGTTCACTTTTTCGAGTGCATGTGATGTTGACTATCTAGATACACTTTCATACACTTTTGATCATATTTGTACTAACCTACTAACTCAGTGCACCCAGTGCTAGTTCCTTTTTCTGTTGTTTTTCTATTCCAGGTTTCCCCCATATTAAAAATGCTCCAAAAATTTGGGAAAATCGGATAAAAAATCAGCGCAACGGAGCCTTCCAGAATCACCAAAGTGGGGCCAAAGGGCCACCACCAGGTGTCCAGGAAGCCACCTGGCGCGGCCAGGGGCCTGGCCGCGCCAGGGGGCGCCTGGACCCCTGGTGCCCCCCCTGACTTTCCCCCTTCGCCTATTTATTCTCCGTCACGGGGAAAATCCGAAGAGAGAACCCTATTTCGCAAACTCTCCTTTGTTCCGCCGTCGCGCTTCCAAGATCGGGAGCACCGTCAGGACCCTTCCCGGCACCCTGCCGGAGGGAGGATCGACCTCCGGGAGCTTCTCCTCCACCATGGACGCTTCTCGGATGTGCCGTGAGTAGTTTCCTTTGGACCACGGGTCCGTGATCAGTAGCTATGCGATGTTCTCCTCCCCTCTTTGTTCTTCATGGTTTAGACCTCGTGAGCTGCCCTACATGATCAAGGCACATATGTAATTCTTCTGTTGTTGCTATGCTGATTTTGATGGGATCTGATGGATTATGAGATTATGTTCAGATCGTGATAGAGTAATATATTTGGTTTTTATCTCTTATATTTTTGTTCCTAAGTAATTCTTGCATGTTCTCCGTTGCTGTTTATCGCTTTGGCCAAGTAGTAGGTAGTGACTCCAAGAGGGAACGTTATGCTCGATTGTGGGTACATGCCCCCTGATGACACGCTTGAGTGACAGAAACATGAGTCTAGGGGATGTGCTATGGCCACAAGGGGGGAAAACAACGGTGCTTGTAACTGCAGTTGCAAGGATTGTTTACTTTACGCAAAGTTCTTTTTAATGCAGTTGTCTGTTGCTTTGGGTTTACACTTTGGGTGGGGCTCGCAACTTAATACCAGCGAGATGTTCTGGATAGATATCTCAAGGTGGATGATTAGTAGTAGATGCAGATGGATTTCGGTCTACTTATTTTGGTGTACTACCCATGCTTATGAGCCTCTTCCTTTCTTTTGTAGCATAGTTAGCATTGCGGTGCGTTTATAATCCTGTCAATTGCCCATATGTAATTTGTTTACCTCGCATAGCAGTTTTATCGTCTTTTGGGAGAGAGACATCACTAGTGAACATCACGGGACCCCGTTCCATATTCTCATCATTGTTTACAAGCTTATTTCCTTTTCAGTATTTACTTTCAGTTGCTATCATTATCATTATCTCTTGTGTTGGATCCTTTGTAAACAACAAGGCCGGAGAGATTGACAACCTCTCTCAACTTTGTTGGGAGCAAAGTTATTTGTGTCGTGTGCAGGTCCAGGTCAAGGAAGCAACGTTGGTCGTAAACGGTGCCATTGTTTTCTTGCCACCTACTTATCATCGCCGGAGTCCTACGGGAGACAAACCCTATACTCTACATAGGGGAAATTTGTTGCTATCCTACATCTCACCTTCCACTTGGAGTAACCAACGAAGGGCGAGAAGCCATTATCACTTCCACGCCATCAACCGACGGCAATATACTCGGCTTCAGCCGTAGAGATAGATACACAATTATTTTTCTTCGAAGCCCAACAGACAAGAGATCTATCGAGAAAATGACATTTGCCTGAGGTGGATTTCATGTCGACTCGATCTCTAGCCCAGTCAGAATCAGAATATCTAATGAGATCAAACTGGGCACCTTTGTGATACCATAGTCCCAAGGTAGGTATGTGAGCAAAATATCGAATAATTCGCTCGACAGCAATATGATGTGATTCTTTCGGGTTTGCCTGAAAACGAGCACACATACAAACTGATAGCATAATGTCAGCTCTAGATGCACATAGGTAAAGAAGTGAACCGATCATCGAGCGATATTTCTTCTGATCGAAAGGTTTGCCCATCTCATCTTCATCTAGGTAAACATTCGTAGGCATTGGAGTCTTGACAAGATCAAACTTCTTCAGGCAATCTCTGGGATACTTATCTTGAGAGATAAATGTCTCATTCTTTTGTTGACGGATTTGAAGTCCGTGAAAGAACTTCAATTCACCCATCATAGACATTTCATATTTCTTCGACATAATTCTAGCAAATTCTTCGCTAATATCAGGGTTAGTACAGCCAAAGATAATATCATCGACATAAATTTGACACACAAAAAGATCATTTTTGTATGCTCGATTAAAAAGAGTCGGATCAGTAGTTCCTGGTTTGAAGCCCTTCTTCAGAAGAAAATCCTTCAGTGTTTCATACCAAGCACGAGGTGCTTGCTTTAACCCATAGAGGGCCTTGTGCAACCTTTACACCATATCTGGATTCTTCTTGTCTTCAAAACCTAGTGGCTGCATAACATATACTTCTTCTTCGATTTCACCGTTAAGAAATGCACCTTTGACATCCATTTGATATAGCAATATACCATTGTAATTTGAAAAAGCAAGCATGACACGAATGGATTCAAGTCGAGCGACCGGATCATAAGTCTCACCGAAATCAATACCTTCGATTTGAGTGTAACCTTGTTCAACCAGTCGAGCTTTATTCCTTACCACAATACCATCTTCATCTTGCTTGTTGCGAAAGATCCACTTTGTGCCAATGATATTATGCTTCTTAGGATCAGGTCTTTCGACAAGGGACCAGACTTTATTTCTCTTGAACTGATTAAGTTCTTCGAGCATTACAGTCATCCAGTCTGAGTCCTTCATGGATTCATCGAATTTCGATGGTTCTAGTATGGATACAAACGATAAATTTCCACAAAAGTTATGTAAGAGCAAAGTTATATCCCTCATGAGTTTTGGATATTGTTGGTCAAAACAGTAGAGGAACTAACAAGTTTTCTAGTGTGAAACAGATAGTTAGGTTCCTGAAGTTATAGGTTGGTGATAAAGCTTCAACGAAGATTTACTCAGTTACCGAAGCATATCCTCTGGAGCGAAGCACATCACGGATGTCGACCCCTAAAAGGATAAGGAATCCTGAAGCACATCCTATCGAAGAAGTTGATCAAGATGGCGCAAGACTTAGTTGTTTTTGCGTAGTTCCTTTTACTTCTTTGAGTCATAGGAAAAACCGTACTATCAAGAGGGGTTTAGCAAATGTACTCCGAAGGTTTTGATGAAAAGACTTAGATCAAATCGAAACCAATGAGAAACCTGAACCGAAGAAATCTCATGTGAGCTAGGTAATGCTTCACCAGCGAAGACTTTGTTCTTTCGGCTTCTGAAGCAGAACCAAGTCCGTGAGTCAGCTTTACTTGGACCGCAAGTAAAGTTGCGCATTGATTGGAAATATGACCGTTGGGGACAGGTGTCAAGCTGTCACATCGGGTCACTTCAGTCATTTCGCACCTTGGGATTGCTGCCTATAAATACCCCACCCCCGCCCTCATTGGCCGGGTGGCTGCTCCACGTTTGAATTTCAGCAGAGGAAAGAGAGAGAGCAACCCCACCGAAGCACATCACAAACCCATCCACCGAAGCATAAGTCCTATTGATCTGAGTTGAATCATTATGACTTAGGAAGAAGTTTGCTAGCCTTTTTATCTTGGAGAACTGCAATTCTCCTAGACGGTTAGAGAGTTGTTCTTCAGAGAGCGAAGAGTTATTGTCGCCTCGAAGTCCAGTTTGTCAAAGGTTTCGGTGATTTCCTCAATAATCAACCAAGAGTGAAGAACTGACCAAGCTCAAGGAGTTTGGTGCAGTGGAGATATGGACGGAGAGAGGTTAGCTCCTGTGTTCAATCACAAGTCCCTCCAACCAGACGTAGCACTTTGCAGAGTGTGAACTGGTCGAACAAACATCGCCGAGTCAAGAGTTTGTTTTACCTTCCGCACTTACATTCTGTTTGTCAATTGCTTCAGAGTTATGCTTCGATGCAATTGATTCGATGCTTTTGATTCGCTATGTTCTGCTTCGATCAAGTTCTGCTTCATTGTTTACCCTTCTGTTGAATAGTTTCGATTGCTGTGTTAGGCTTCACTTCAAAGTTTCATGCGAAATTTTGAAGTGATCATTCACCCCCTCCCCCTCTGATCACATACTTGGTCTAACAATTGGTATCAGAGCAGGTCACTCTTTTTGGATTAACCTCCTGGAGTGTTTTCAAGTATGTCTTCTAGTATGTCTTTCGCAGCTATTCGCTCTGGCGAACCTATTCCTATTTTCAATGGGAAGGACTACTCTTACTGGAAGGACAAGATGAAGAGGAATATTATGGCTATCAATTCCACTGCATGGCAAGTTGTCTTACATGGTGTTACAGTTACTGATAAGAATGCTATCACTCCTGAAGAAGCTCAACTGATGGATCTGGATTCGGTTGTCTGGGTGTTCATCACAAATCACTTGACTCCAGAAAAGTATCATGAAGTGAAGAATATTCCTTCGGCAAAAGGTGTCTGGGACTATCTTGAAAAGATTGGTGAAGGTGTTTCTACTCAGAGAGATGCCAGAATTGACACACTCCGAAGCAAATTCTATCGCTTCAAAAGACTCGAGGGTGAAAAGGTTCACTCAATTTACAGCAGACTCACAGCTCTGGCAAATGAGTTGATTTCCCTCGGTGCTGATGATATAACTCCTCACTCATTTGTCAGAACACTTCTTCGCTCGCTAGATGATTCGTTCGATCACATTGTTCTGATGATCAAGGAAAGGTCTGATTACAGACATCTTGTTGCTGCTGATGTTCTTGAGAGACTCACTACCTTTGAAATGGAAGAAGATGAGAAACGTGACATAAATGGTTCTCGAAGAAGATCTCATGCTCTGAAAGCAAAAGCTTCGCGTCATTCTTCGCCCGAAGTCAGTTCTGCTTCAGGTGTCGAATCAGATGATCCTGCAAGCATTGGAAAGGATTTGGCACTGATCATGAGACGCTTCAATCGCTTTCAGAAGAAAGGTTTTTCTTCACCCAAGAAGAGTTATCCTTCAAGAAGCTCGAGTCATTCTTCTCACCGTTCATCTTCAAGAAGCTATCCATCGAAGGACAACTGCTGCTATAAGTGCAAGAAACCAGGACACTTCATTGCTGATTGCCCTCTGTGGGAAGCTGAGATCAAATCGAAGCATTCACACAGAGACTCTTCATCGAAGCTTTACAAATCCTCCAGAAGTCATGAGTCAAAGAAACATGATTCCAGTTTAAGAAGGGAAAAGAAGAAAGATTCTGATGATGATAAGAGAAAGAAGTATCATAAGAAGCGTGAGGGTTCTTCATCGAAGACTTACTCGTCTCGTCGAAGCAGCTCTCACCGTGCCAAGGCCTATCTGGGAAAGGAGATGAACTCAGAAGACGAAGCCTCTGGTTCCGAAGCTGAACAAGACTCAAGGTCTGCTTCAGGATCCGAATCAGATGGTGTTGCTGGATTAGCATTTGCTTCGGCAGATGCTTCGGCAAATGCTTCGAGCTCATTTTTCACCAACTACAGCAGTGAAGATGAAACTCCTGCATATTGCTTCATGGCCAAGGCAAAGGTATCTTCATCCAAGTCAACCTATGATACGTCTGATTATTCTTCATGTGAAAGTGATACTAGAGTTAGCTATGCTAAACTTGCTAAAATTGCTTCAATTCAACAAGATGAACTTGATTCACTAAGCAAAACTATTAAGAAATCAGAAACTTTGTTGATCAATGAGATTGAGAAAAGTCAAACTTTAACTAATGAGCATGAAGCTCTGAAGGAGAAGTTTGAAGAATTATCCTCTCGGCATGATCTTCTTTCAGTTGATTATGAGAAGCTTACCTATGAATTTCTTCAGAGGAAAGTGGCTCTTGAAAAACTGAAAGAGGCTCATGAAGAATTGGAAAATGTTAATATCTCTCTCATGGCTCAACAAGGTTCTGAAGCAATTGATAAAACTGAATCACCTTGTTTGGATTGTTTGGAACGAAGCAAAACTAATTCCAAAGGGAAAGCTCCTATTGTTATTGATGATACTAATGCCTCCGATGAGGAAACTCCTGCTATTACCGAGGAACTCCTCAGGTTGAAAAACATATTTGAAACAGGCATGTTCAAAAGTGTGCAAGGACACCAATATCTCTGTGATATCCTTAGGAAGGCCCTCCTTCACAGGAATCCCAGGAATGAAGGTGTTGGCTTTGAGAGAAAGATAAATCCTGATGGCACATATTGGGAGCCTGAGCAGTATCCTAAGACTGTTTGGGTTCTAGCGAAGGAGAAACCCATTGATATTGCTAACCTTTCAGGTTACGATTGCAAAATGAACAAAGTCATTGTGGATGAATCACTTGATTCAGACTACAAACTCATGAAAGATGAAAAGGGAAAAGTTTCAGCTGAGTATGTAGGTACTCCACCAAAGAATGGATTCTACAAGAGGCAGATATGGGTGCAGAAAGCACTTGTGGAAAAATTGCCTGCTAACCATTCTATGCAGGGAAAGCCTTCGGTACCACCGAATCATTTCTACTCTCTTGAGACGAGAAATGATCCTTTGGTGACCGAGTCAAATGTTCCGCAGAAGCAATACTATCGTACTGGTCGCCATACGTATCGTCCTCATAATAATCGTACTAAGATTGCATATGCTCATACTTATGCTAACCATTCGCAGAGGACTTACATTTATGGTGTGCTTGATGGTACACCGAAGCAATACACTCCTGTCCGATTTAATATTGCTTCGACCAGTGCTTCAACGTCTTCTCAGTCACCTGCTCGTTTGTGGGTGGTTAAGAAGAACTAATTCTTCTGCAGGGCTATGTCTCCGGTGGATCCGAATGGGTCATGGATAGTGGTTGCACAAATCATATGACCGGAGACAAGGAGTTGTTCACCGAAGAAAAACTATCTCAATCTTCTCTGAAGTACATTACCTTCGGTGACAACAACAAAGGTAAAGTGTTAGGTTTGGGTAAGATTGCCATATCGAAGGATAAGCACATTGACAAGGTTATGCTAGTCCAATCACTTGGATATAATCTTATGTCTATTTCAAAGTTATGCGATATGGGTATGCTTGTGTTGTTTTCTGCTTCGCGTTGTGTTGTCTTTTCACAGGATGACTATTCGTTTATCTTCGAGGGTTACCGAAAGGGAGATCTTTACATTGTTGATTTTTCTTCGGGCCCTGCTGTTTCCACTTGCTTAATGGCAAAAGCTTCATCGGGTTGGTTATGGCATCGAAGACTTGGTCATGCAGGGATGAGAAATCTTCATAACCTAGTGAAGAAAAATCATGTTATTGGTCTTACCGAAGTAAAATTCGATAAGGATCGTCTCTGCAGTGCATGCGAAGCTGGTAAAATTACAAAGAAACATCATTCAGCGAAGACCATCATGACTACCACTCGTCCTCTTGAATTGCTTCATATGGATCTTTTTGGTCCTCAAAATTATGCAAGCCTGGGAGGAAACAAATATGGTCTAGTTATTGTTGATGACTTCTCACGATATACTTGGGTTTTCTTTTTGGATGACAAGAGCAAAGTGGTTGAAATCTTCAAGTCATTCTCTAAGAGAGCTCAAACAGAATATGAATTATCTCTGAAGCATATCCGAAGTGATAATGGAACTGAATTCAAGAACACAAATATCGAAGAATTTCTTGATGATCATGGTTTTACTCATGAGTTCTCTGCTGCTTATACACCTCAACAGAATGGTGTAGTTGAAAGGAAGAATAGAACTCTTATTGAGATGGCCAGAACTATGCTTGCTGAATACAAGACTCCTATTAGGTTCTGGGCCGAAGCAATCAATACTGCATGTCACATCATCAACAAGGTTTACCTTCACAAATTCTTGAAGAAAACTTCACATGAGCTTATCACTGGTAACAAACCAAATGTCTCATATCTTAGGGTATTTGGTGCTCCATGCTTTATTAGAGATATGAATCATAGCTCCAAATTTGCCCCTAAGGCACATGAAGGTTTTCTTTTAGGTTATGGCTCAAACTCTCACACTTACAGAGTCTATAACTCTCACTTTGGGAAAGTTATGGAAACTGTAAATGTAAGATTTGATGAAACTAATGGCTCTCAAAAGGAGCATTTGCCTCATGATCTAGATGAACCTCCACTTGATGAAGTGATTAGGTCTATGGCTATTGGTGAGATTCGCCCTGTCGAAGCTAATGAAAGTCAAGCTGTAAGGGATGATGATGGTCCAATGTTCCCACACATAGCCCGGGGCGCTGGAGATTACCATCCTGAAGCTAATGATGAACAGGACGAAGAAGATCAAGGGAACGAAGGAAATGCTGAAGCTGAACCCGAAGCTGATGCAAATCCCGAAGCAGATGCTGAGCCTGAAGCAAATGATACTGCTTTATCACGAGTTCGAAGAAGAGTTGATGTGGATTCGATTCTCGAAGATATCAATCTACCAGGTCGTCCCACTACTCGATCTCGCACTCGCTTGGCTAACTTCTGTGGAAATTTTTCCTTTGTCTCTATACTAGAGCCTTCAAAATATGATGAAGCCATGAAAGACCCTGATTGGTTATTGGCTATGATGGAAGAACTTCACCAGTTTGAAAGGAACAAAGTCTGGTCACTTGTTGAAAGGCCAGATTCCTCGAAGCACAACATTATTGGCACCAAGTGGATATTTCGCAACAAGCAAGATGAAGACGGTATTGTGGTAAGAAATAAGGCTAGATTGGTAGCACAAGGTTACACCCAAATCGAAGGAATTGACTTTGGTGAAACCTATGCTCCAGTAGCCCGTCTCGAATCCATTCGTGTCATGCTTGCCTTTGCTAACCACAAAAATATATTGCTATATCAAATGGATGTCAAGAGTGCTTTTCTAAATGGTGAAATCGAAGAAGAAGTGTATGTTATGCAGCCTCCAGGCTTTGAAGACTCGAAGAATCCTGATATGGTGTACAGGCTTCACAAAGCTTTGTATGGACTGAAGCAAGCACCTCGTGCTTGGTATGAAACACTGAAGGATTTCCTTCTGAAGAAAGGCTTCAAACCAGGAACTACTGACCCTACACTTTTCACTCGATCATATAACAATGATCTATTTGTGTGTCAGATATATGTAGATGATATTATTTTTGGCTGTACTAACTCTGAGATCAGCGAAGAATTTGCAAGGATGATGTCGAAGAAATATGAGATGTCAATGATGGGAGAATTGAAGTTTTTCCTTGGACTTCAGATTCGACAACAGAAGAATGGCACCTTTATTTCACAAGAGAAATACTTGAAGGATTTCCTAAAGAAGTTTGATCTTGCTGAATGCAAGACCATTAGAACTCCCATGCCTACTAATGGTTTTCTTGATGCAGATGAGAAAGGGAAACCCTTCGATCAGAAAAAGTTTCGGTCTATGATAGGTTCTCTCTTATACTTATGTGCATCTAGACCTGACATCATGCTATCAGTTTGTATTTGTGCTCGTTTTCAGGCAAATCCGAAGGAATCGCATCATATTGCTGTGAAGCGAATTCTTCGATATCTAGCACATACTCCTTCGTTGGGACTTTGGTATCCCAAAGGCACTCAGTTTGATTTGATTGGATATTCTGATTCAGACTGGGCTGGTGATAGGGTTGACAGGAAATCTACCTCAGGCACTTGTCATTTTCTTGGTAGATCTCTTGTGTGTTGGGCTTCAAAGAAACAGAATTGTGTCTCAATATCTACTGCTGAAGCTGAATACATTGCTGCTGGCTCATGCTGCACTCAAATACTTTGACTTAAGCAGACGCTGAAAGATTATGGTATTCATATGAAGAAAATCCCTTTGCTTTGTGATAATGAGAGTGCCATCAAGATTGCACACAATCCTGTGCAACACTCTCGAACGAAGCATATTGATATTCGTCATCATTTTCTTCGAGATCATGTTCAGCGTGAAGACATTGAGATTAGCCATGTAAGAACAGAAGATCAATTGGCAGATATATTCACAAAGCCATTGGACGAGAAAAGGTTTTGTGCATTGAGATGTGAGCTGAATATCTTAGACTCACACAATGTTCAGTAAGATCGAAACTATTCACTGTATATATTCACCTTCGCTGTGTTTTATTTTAGTTTAGTTTCGCTTGAGTTTTTCATCGCCCAAGTTTAGCTTCGCTTGCCATTTGCTTTTTGTTCTGTGTTTAGTTTGCTTTATTTATTCGTTTCTTTTGTCCCCTATGCTTATCACTTTTAGCTTCGTTGTTGTTCTTCGAAGTGATAAGTTTCGGACCCTACCCCCTCCGTTCTGCTTCGCCTCCAATCTTTTCGATCTCGAATGTTTAGCACAATTGAAACGGAAAGCATATTGCTTCGAACGTCATTGTGTTCCGAATCAAATGCTTCCAACTTTATCGAAGTTTTTGCTCTCGGTCAAGACTAATTCTTCGGCCGATGAGTCCCCGTCTTTTTCGGATCGATGAGCTTCGCTCGCGATACGCCACCATATCTCAGCCGTTGAATCGGAAGAGTCAGTTGCTGAGAACCGTTCGATGTGATCTGGTAACCGCTCCAGATCGTGCCTATTTAAGGTGTTCCCCCCATCGAAACCGTTCCCACACATTCATTCGCCTCGACTCCTCCGTATTCCTCCTCGAGCGTCCGCAGAGCTCCTCGTCCTCGCCGTCGCCGTCGCCGCTTCACTGCCGGAACGTCGCCGCCGTGGACCTTCCCCGTCGACGCAGAGCACTTCTCCGCCCTCCGTCGCCGTAGCTGCCGTGCGTCACCAAGTTAGGGTACGCATTGCCCTCGGATCCTATCTGTCTCTCCATGTTCTTCATCTAGGGTTTGGATCTGAGTTTGTTAGGGTTTTGTTTTCTGTTCTAGGGCTATTTGATCCTTGCTGATCTTTATATCTTGGGAAAGTTGTTCTTAGCATCAAAGCTATCCCATCTTCTCAGGTCAGTGGATACGATTCGGTTCGTTCTCTGCTCTGGATTGCGTTAGGTCTCGTCTTTCGACTTGTTCTAGCCAAATTCATACAGAGAAGTTGCAACCAATCTAAGATTGATCTGGGCTCCTATCAAAATTGATTTTGTTTTGGTCGAAACTATTGCCTGTGCTTATTCATTCCCCTTCTTTGTTTCCCTGTTGTCTATGATTCCATTCACAGGATGTCTGACGAAGAGGCTGCCATAGGAAATGAGTCCCCTATTGTTGATGGACTTGAGAATTTTCCAGAGCCACCGAAGCAGAAAGGCAAGGGAGGCAAAACGAAGGAAGTCAATAATGCCAGAGGAATTCCCAAAGCTATTCGCATCAGAATGGGATATGACACTCCTCCGGAAGAAACAGATCATGATAGGAAGATGAGATTGCAAAGGATTCGAAGGTACTGGGCTGTCAGGTGGTACAAGTACAAAAGTATCCCATCTTGGAAGTGGGCGATGCAATTCGCATTTAGTCCACCTTACAGGTACACCACAGTCATGTGTTCTCAGTACACCGCAGCCAACAGATCGAAGTACTACCCGAAGCCTCCGGCTGTTCCTCACCCTAACACACTCAAAACACCTGATGATTATCCTGAAGAGCAAGAAAGACTTGCCATTTTGGCTGAGAAGAAGAGAATCCGCGAAGAGAAGAAAGCAAAAGCTCTTGCAGCTGCTGGACTTGATGATGATGAACCATCGAAGCCTAAGAAGAGGCGAAAGCTTCGGAAGCTTAGTAATTCGCCACCTCCTGCTTCAGATGAGGAGGCAGAACACGAAGCCGATGACGAAGCTGAACCAGGTGCTCATCTCGAAGACTCCATTGAAGAAGATCCAGCTGATGAAGCTGATGATGAGTCAGAACACTCACCCATTCCCCCAAGTCCCAAGAAGATGCTATTTAAGAAGTCTCTGAAAAAGAAGGCTGGAGCGAAGCCGACTACTCCCAAAGGCGTTAAGTTCCAAGAACCTTCAGAACCTCCTGCTCCAAAGAGGAACATTGACTTGATGAACCTGGTGGTCGAGGCACCCTTGTCGTCTAAGCCTCCCCGCCGTCCTGTTCCATCCGAGCAAAGGACTAAGGAACGGCATGACCCGAAGGCAAAGCCTGTTGCTAAGCCGGCTGCTGTGCCCGAAGCCAAAGCTCAAGAGCCTGTTAAAGCTTCGAAGCCAAAGACAACTGTGGCTAAGCCTGGTCAGACGTTTGCCCAGGTTGGCACGAAGAAATTGTCTGAAGTTGAATTGAGGAAAAGAGACCTCATCGAAGCTGAACGCCTGCATGCCGAAGCTCAAGCCAAAGCTAAGGCTGAGAGAGAAGCAAAAGAGAAAGAGAAAGCTGATCGAGAAGCAGCTGATCTAGAGAAGCAAAGGAAGGAGCTGGCAGAGGCGAACCAGCAAGCTGAAGCGAAGCGCAAGCTAGCTGAAGCTAAAGCTCAAGAGGCTAAGGCAGCCGCCGAAGCCAAACAACTTGCTGAAGCTGAAGCCAAGCGCCAAGCTCAGCTGGATGTTCTGCGAACAAAGAAAGCTGAGAAAGCTGCCAGGGCTGCTCAAAAGGAAGCTGCTGTGGACATGGCGCCGAAGGAAATTCCCCCGAAGCCAGTCGCACCTCCTGTCCCCGAAGCCCAAGCTGAAGCTGAACACAGTGAGCACAACTTTCCAGATGCTAGGGAAGGCGAATTGTGGGATTGTCTAGGTATAAGTCAGACTTATTCCAAGCTAGCTGAAGCCATTCATCCTCACACTGTGGATGTTGGAGATACATTCATTTCTCCAAATCTTTCAGCCATGGTCGAAACTTTGTACAATCAGCTGAGAGATCTGCATTCAAGGGACAGATCTGAAACTGCAAAGATCCTGAAATTTCAGAAGAAAGCAGATGAAGAATCTGATGAGGATTTCAAGAGCGAAGCAACTGCTGCTTCGAAGAAAATTGCTGCTGTAAATGAGCAAACCAAGCAGAATCTTCAAAATTTTCAAGGCAAGCTGAAATCCGCTATCGAAGAATGCTGCAAATCGCATAATGCTTCGGTCATGGCGCTTGACTCCAAGAAGCGCGAAGCCATGATCCAACAATTAGCTTCGCCTCTTCCAAAGCTGCAACCTAGGAAGAGACGACTGCTTGCTGACACCGAAGAAGTTGATGAAGTCAGCTCCCACCCAGCCAAGAAAGCACCAAGAAAGGCATCACCCCCACGATGCAAAATAATCAATCTTGGCAAACCTTCATCGAAGCCATCCGCCCCCGAAGTTGATCCACCTCCACCTCAACCCGAAGCCAATCCACCCCGTGTTCAAACTCCACCTCCACCTCAACCTGCTCCACAACCGTCCGCTCAAGACAATTTTGCTCCACAACCATCTCCACCCCGTCAAGCCACTCCTGACAAAGATTACTCTTCAGCTCACTCTGCTGAGGAGTCCGAAGAAAAAGAAGAAGAAGCCCAAGTGCAAGCTGGACGTGCCGAAGCTGATGTCGAAGCAGAGGCCGAAGCCAATGAGTTGGCAATCGTCACTCAACCGCCGAGGCGAATCGCAGATGCCCGAAGGCATTGTATTCCTGGTCAAGACACCCAGTTGGACTCACTCTACCCCAGAGAGACTTTTCCCATTTTCATGGGAGAAGGAACTTCTTCAAGGCACGGTCCTGAGTTCGACATTGAAGCTTAGATTCTTTGGCACTAGTCCATATGATTCACCAAGAACAGCTGATGACCTTCGTTTCTGGACAGCAGAACAACAAATCCTATACACGAAGCTTTACTGCCAGAAAGGAATTCTGTTCAGGCACAAGTACCTGGATTTGCACAGTCTATATGCCGCAACATGCTTCCAGAACATAGTTGAAACCATTGAATCTCAGAATCTCACAGGATTATTTGCAATGGAAACTCCATTCAACTCCGAGCTAGTGAAGCAATTCTATGCCACACTTTATGTATCTAGAACCCCAGAAGACACTAGCACTTGGATTCTTGAATGGATGATTCAAGGGAAGGTGTTCAGGATGTACTCCGAAGAATTCATGGAAATTGTGAACATTCCAAGACACACTGGCAAACTTGCAAAGGTTCACATGTTACCGGATCCAACCGAAGCTGAATTCGCATCTTTACTGGATCCCGAAGTCACTGGAGATCACATGCCAGAAAACATTCGCCCGAAGCATCTGGTCTTCAATTCCAAGACATGGTTCTGTATTCTGTCAAACTCTCTGATGCCTCTCAGTACAGCGAATGAAGAATCAAACATACATTATCCAACTCGTCATGCTCTTATGAAGCTCACCCATGGACTTGTGTTTGACTTCGAAGACTGTTTTCTTCGCTACATGGTACAAGCTGCAGAAGTGGTCAATCAACTGAAGCCGTATGCTCCTTGGCTGCAAGCTATTTGCAACCATGGACGCAGTGAAGAATTCATAGCGAAGCATCACCCGAAGCTGTTCTGTCCTCCGGTCCGCGATACTATGAACATCTTCAGGCGGCCAAATGACCCCTTTGCAACATATGTAGGAGTCAGACAGCATATCAATGAGCGCAATTTCGAAGAGAGAACCCTATTTCGCAAACTCTCCTTTGTTCCGCCGTCGCGCTTCCAAGATCGGGAGCACCGTCAGGACCCTTCCTGGCACCCTGCCGGAGGGAGGATCGACCTCCGGGAGCTTCTCCTCCACCATGGACGCTTCTCGGATGTGCCGTGAGTAGTTTCCTTTGGACCATGGGTCCGTGATCAGTAGCTATGCGATGTTCTCCTCCCCTCTTTGTTCTTCATGGTTTAGACCTCGTGAGCTGCCCTACATGATCAAGGCACATATGTAATTCTTCTGTTTTTGCTATGCTGAGTTTGATGGGATCTGATGGATTATGAGATTATGTTCAGATCGTGATAGAGTAATATATTTGGTTTTTATCTCTTATATTTTTGTTCCTAAGTAATTCTTGCATGTTCTCCGTTGCTGTTTATCGCTTTGGCCAAGTAGTAGGTAGTGACTCCAAGAGGGAACGTTATGCTCGATTGTGGGTACATGCCCCCTGATGACACGCTTGAGTGACAGAAACATGAGTCTAGGGGATGTGCTATGGCCACAAGGGGGGAAAACAACGGTGCTTGTAACTGCAGTTGCAAGGATTGTTTACTTTACGCAAAGTTCTTTTTAATGCAGTTGTCTGTTGCTTTGGGTTTACACTTTGGGTGGGGCTCGCAACTTAATACCAGCGAGATGTTCTGGATAGATATCTCAAGGTGGATGATTAGTAGTAGATGCAGATGGATTTCGGTCTACTTATTTTGGTGTACTACCCATGCTTATGAGCCTCTTCCTTTCTTTTGTAGCATAGTTAGCATTGCGGTGCGTTTATAATCCTGTCAATTGCCCATATGTAATTTGTTTACCTCGCATAGCAGTTTTATCGTCTTTTGGGAGAGAGACATCACTAGTGAACATCACGGGACCCCGTTCCATATTCTCATCATTGTTTACAAGCTTATTTCCTTTTCAGTATTTACTTTCAGTTGCTATCATTATCATTATCTCTTGTGTTGGATCCTTTGTAAACAACAAGGCCGGAGAGATTGACAACCTCTCTCAACTTTGTTGGGAGCAAAGTTATTTGTGTCGTGTGCAGGTCCAGGTCAAGGAAGCAACGTTGGTCGTAAACGGTGCCATTGTTTTCTTGCCACCTACTTATCATCGCCGGAGTCCTACGGGAGACAAACCCTATACTCTACATAGGGGAAATTTGTTGCTATCCTACATCTCACCTTCCACTTGGAGTAACCAACGAAGGGCGAGAAGCCATTATCACTTCCACGCCATCAACCGACGGCAATATACTCGGCTTCAGCCGTAGAGATAGATACACAATTATTTTTCTTCGAAGCCCAACAGACAAGAGATCTATCGAGAAAATGACATTTGCCTGAGGTGGATTTCATGTCGACTCGATCTCTAGCCCAGTCAGAATCAGAATATCTAATGAGATCAAACTGGGCACCTTTGTGATACCATAGTCCCAAGGTAGGTATGTGAGCAAGATATCGAATAATTCGCTCGACAGCAATATGATGTGATTCTTTCGGGTTTGCCTGAAAACGAGCACACATACAAACTGATAGCATAATGTCAGCTCTAGATGCACATAGGTAAAGAAGTGAACCGACCATCGAGCGATATTTCTTCTGATCGAAAGGTTTGCCCATCTCATCTTCATCTAGGTAAACATTCGTAGGCATTGGAGTCTTGACAAGATCAAACTTCTTCAGGCAATCTCTGGGATACTTATCTTGAGAGATAAATGTCTCATTCTTTTGTTGACGGATTTGAAGTCCGTGAAAGAACTTCAATTCACCCATCATAGACATTTCATATTTCTTCGACATCATTCTAGCAAATTCTTCGCTAATATCAGGGTTAGTACAGCCAAAGATAATATCATCGACATAAATTTGACACACAAAAAGATCATTTTTGTATGCTCGATTAAAAAGAGTCGGATCAGTAGTTCCTGGTTTGAAGCCCTTCTTCAGAAGAAAATCCTTCAGTGTTTCATACCAAGCACGAGGTGCTTGCTTTAACCCATAGAGGGCCTTGTGCAACCTTTACACCATATCTGGATTCTTCTTGTCTTCAAAACCTAGTGGCTGCATAACATATACTTCTTCTTCGATTTCACCGTTAAGAAATGCACCTTTGACATCCATTTGATATAGCAATATACCATTGTAATTTGAAAAAGCAAGCATGACACGAATGGATTCAAGTCGAGCGACCGGATCATAAGTCTCACCGAAATCAATACCTTCGATTTGAGTGTAACCTTGTTCAACCAGTCGAGCTTTATTCCTTACCACAATACCATCTTCATCTTGCTTGTTGCGAAAGATCCACTTTGTGCCAATGATATTATGCTTCTTAGGATCAGGTCTTTCGACAAGGGACCAGACTTTATTTCTCTTGAACTGATTAAGTTCTTCGAGCATTACAGTCATCCAGTCTGAGTCCTTCATGGATTCATCGAATTTCGATGGTTCTAATATGGATACAAACGATAAATTTCCACAAAAGTTATGTAAGAGCAAAGTTATATCCCTCATGAGTTTTGGATATTGTTGGTCAAAACAGTAGAGGAACTAACAAGTTTTCTAGTGTGAAACAGATAGTTAGGTTCCTGAAGTTATAGGTTGGTGATAAAGCTTCAACGAAGATTTACTCAGTTACCGAAGCATATCCTCTGGAGCGAAGCACATCACGGATGTCGACCCCTAAAAGGATAAGGAATCCTGAAGCACATCCTATCGAAGAAGTTGATCAAGATGGCGCAAGACTTAGTTGTTTTTGCGTAGTTCCTTTTACTTCTTTGAGTCATAGGAAAAACCGTACTATCAAGAGGGGTTTAGCAAATGTACTCCGAAGGTTTTGATGAAAAGACTTAGATCAAATCGAAACCAATGAGAAACCTGAACCGAAGAAATCTCATGTGAGCTAGGTAATGCTTCACCAGCGAAGACTTTGTTCTTTCGGCTTCTGAAGCAGAACCAAGTCCGTGAGTCAGCTTTACTAGGACCGCAAGTAAAGTTGCGCATTGATTGGAAATATGACCGTTGGGGACAGGTGTCAAGCTGTCACATCGGGTCACTTCAGTCATTTCGCACCTTGGGATTGCTGCCTATAAATACCCCACCCCCGCCCTCATTGGCCGGGTGGCTGCTCCACGTTTGAATTTCAGCAGAGGAAAGAGAGAGAGCAACCCCACCGAAGCACATCACAAACCCATCCACCGAAGCATAAGTCCTATTGATCTGAGTTGAATCATTATGACTTAGGAAGAAGTTTGCTAGCCTTTTTATCTTGGAGAACTGCAATTCTCCTAGACGGTTAGAGAGTTGTTCTTCAGAGAGCGAAGAGTTATTGTCGCCTCGAAGTCCAGTTTGTCAAAGGTTTCGGTGATTTCCTCAATAATCAACCAAGAGTGAAGAACTGACCAAGCTCAAGGAGTTTGGTGCAGTGGAGATATGGACGGAGAGAGGTTAGCTCCTGTGTTCAATCACAAGTCCCTCCAACCAGACGTAGCACTTTGCAGAGTGTGAACTGGTCGAACAAACATCGCCGAGTCAAGAGTTCGTTTTACCTTCCGCACTTACATTCTGTTTGTCAATTGCTTCAGAGTTATGCTTCGATGCAATTGATTCGATGCTTTTGATTCGCTATGTTCTGCTTCGATCAAGTTCTGCTTCATTGTTTACCCTTCTGTTGAATAGTTTCGATTGCTGTGTTAGGCTTCACTTCAAAGTTTCATGCGAAATTTTGAAGTGATCATTCACCCCCTCCCCCTCTGATCACATACTTGGTCTAACAAGTTAGCTAATGGAGTACGAGAGCGAGTGGTGGGACGACCTGGTAGACGAATCTCTTCGAGCATTGAGTCGACCTCCACTCTTCTTCGAACACGAGATAAAGCTCCTTCGACAGCTTGTGGTTCTGGTTGATCTTCGGGATCAGCTTGGCCTTCAGGATCAGCTTGTCCTTCGGGATCATGTCCTTCGGGTTCAGCTTGACCTTCGGGTTGAGAATTTTCTTCGTTCATATGATCATTGACTTCAGGATGTTGATCTCCAGTGCCCCGGGCTATGTGTGGGAACATTGGATCATCACCATCCTTGTTGACTTGATGTGCATTTCCTTCGACAGGACGAATATCTCCAATAGCCATGTACCTGATAACTTCATCCAAAGGTGGTTCATCTAGGTTAAGAGGTAATTGCTCCTTTTGAGAGCCGTTAGTTTCATCAAATCGAACATTCACAGTTTCTACAACTTTTCCAAGATGAGAGTTGTATACTCTGTAAGTGTGAGAATTCGAACCATAACATAAAAGAAAACCTTCATGTTCCTTTGGGGAAAACTTGGAGCTGTGATTCATATCTCTGATATAACATGGAGCACCAAAAACCCTGAGATATGAAACATTTGGCTTTTTACCAGTGATAAGCTCATCTGAAGTTTTCTTCAAAAATTTGGGCAGATAAACCTTGTTGATGATATGACATGCAATGTTAATTGCGTCGGCCCAGAACCTGATAGGAGTCTTGTATTCAACAAGCATTGTTCTAGCCATTTCAATAACAGTTCAATTCTTTCTCTAGACCACAGCATTTTGTTGCGGTGCATAAGCAGCCGAGAATTCATATGTAAAGCCATATTCATCAAGAAATTCTTCGATATGAGTGTTCTTGAATTCTGTACCATTATCACTTATGATATGGTTGAGAGATAATTCATACTCAGTCTGTGCTCTCTTTGCGAAAGTTTTGAAAATTTCAACAACTTTGCTCTTGTCTTCTAGAAAGAAAACCCAAGTGTATCAAGAGAAATCATCAACAATAACCAGACCATACTTGTTGCCTCCAAGGCTAGCATAATTTTGAGGACCGAATAGATCCATATGAAGTAATTCAAGAGGACGAGTAGTATTCATGATAATCTTTGTTGAGTGATGTTTCTTGGCAATCTTTCTTGCTTCACATGCACTGCATAAACGATCTTTATCGAATTTCACATTTTCACTACCAACGATATTCTTCTTCGAGATAAGAGTTTGAAGACTTTTCATTCCTGCATGACCAAGTCTTCTATGCCATAACCAACCAGATGTGGCTTTAGCCATTAAGCATGTGGACACTGCAGGTCCCAAAGAGAAATCGACAATATAAAGATCACCTTTGTGATATCCTTCGAACACGAAGGAATAATCATCCCGTGAAAAGACAACACAACGAGAAGCAGAGAACAGTACACGCATACCCATATCACTGTTGGTATGTGCCCTAGAGGCAAATAAAATATGTTTTATTGAGCATATTCCATTAGTTCATAAGACGTTTTATACTATGCTAGAACTGTGTTAAGTGGAAACCTTAATACATGTGTGGTATACAAACAACCAGGTCCCTTGATCGTAATGATCATACGTAATTGTCATCTATGCGGAGACTTTGATTTGTATCCCACCGCCTGACTGAAATATGCTGGCCATAACGGTGCACTTTGGGTATTCCGAAATAGATGGTTGATGAGTATGCAAATAGATCAAAGCGGGATTTGTCCATCCGAGTGACGGATAGGTACTCTGGGCCCACTCAGTGATATTGCATGATAAGGTTTGCGCAAACATGTGACTAGGTCACAGAGTTGTAATATCACGGGAACGAGTAAACTTGTTTGTTGAGAACGAGGACGAACTAGGTATATTGGATACCGATGGTCAAACCTCAGACAAGCAAAGTGTCGTAGGACAAAGGGAACAGGTACACGGTTAACGGATCCAACAGCGATTGAAGTTCATTCGATGGAAGCGCAGGGGCCATCAAGGATTGTAACCAGATCCAATTGATTATTCATTGATCAATGAGATTGTCTCGATCATGTCTGCTGTTTCCCGGACCGTAGGGTGTTACACTTAAGGGTATTCGACGCAGTAAGGATTGATTCGGGATCACCGGAGAAATAGGAGAGAACACCGGAATTGTTTCCGGTGGAGGCCAGAAATGTTTCTGGAGATTTTTAATTGTTCAAAATATTATTTAAATATGTTTTAGTATTTAATTAATGAATAAATATTAACATTATAATTTAAATAATTTAAAAATGAATTAAAAAGGTACATGGGCCTCATAGGGCCCATTAGGGGAAGGAGGAGCCTCCCCCCTTGGGCCTTGCGCCAAGGGAGGGGCCCACTCCCCCCTTCGCTGGCGCAACACCCCCCCCCCCTTGGTGGGATTACTCCCACCTTGGGGAGGGATGAAGGTTCCCACCCCCCTCAGCCTATATAAGGAGGGGTAGGGGTGCCCTTTTGATTCATCCAATGAATTCTCTCTTCCTCCTCTCTCCCTCCTATGAGCGGACTCCCCTTGTTTGGAGGCTGCACTAGGTTGGATATTTCTCCACCAAACGCACGCTGTCGTGCTGCTGGAATCGGGATCCGAATCCATCTTCTTTCCGCTGCTCGCCTGGTTCGGAGCCCGGAGGGACATCGGGTATACTGTATGTGTATAATCACGCGAGGCACTACACTTGTGGTGCTACTTCATCGTCGTGGCCATATCGCGGCGTCTTCACCGACAACGTTCTGACGCAGACGTAATCCTGTCATCGGTCTCAAGGATCGGGTGGCTATCGGAGTCATCATGGAGCTGCGCGGCATCGGGGATTGCCAGTACGACTACACCAACCACGTTCACGCGGGAACGTTTCCCGTTTAACGGACTACATACTGGTATGTGACCTATTCCATCCGTTACTTGCATCGCCATAGCATAGGTCTTGGGATTGGGTATCGTAGGTTATGAAAAATTTGTGTTTTCTGCCCCGAACCCCAACAATCACGAAGTTTTGAGATAGACATAAGATTATATCCTAGAGATCGAACACGCATACCTTTGTCAATATGATTATCCTTCGATATAGCAACCTTGTCCAAACCAAGTACTTTTCCTTTGTTGTTGTCACCGAAGGTAATATATCTCTGAGAAGATTCAGTAAGTTTGTCTTCGGTGAACAAATCTTTGTCTCCTGTCATATGATTAGTGCAACCACTGTCCATGACCCATTCGGATCCACCGGAGACATAGCCCTGCAGAAGAATTAGTTCTTCTTAACCACCCACAAACGAGCAGGTGATTGAGAAGGCATGGAAGTGCTAGATGAAGCAGCGGTATTATAGCGAACAGGATCATATTGGCGAGGGGGACCATCAAGAACACCGTAAACATAATTCCTCGGAGAGGGGTTAGAGTACTTGTCTGACCGGGACATAATCCCGTCATCGGTCTCAAGGATCGGGTGGCTATCGGAGTCATCATGGAGCTGCGTGGCATCGGGGATTGCCGGTACGACTAAACCAACCACGTTCACGCGGGAACGTTTCCCTCTTAACGTACTACATACTGATATGTGACCTATTCCATCCGTTACTTGCATCGCCATAGCATAGGTCTTGGGATTGGGTATCGTAGGTTATGAAAATTTTGTGTTTTCAGCCCCGAACCCCAACAGTGGTATCATGAGCAAGGCTATGCGTAGATGTATTGTACGGATAGAACACATCTAGTATGTGGGCATAAATTCTCCAACTGTTACCCTCTCACGTGTACTCGTTTAGCATTGCGGCAATGTACTGATGAAGCGGCCCCGACCGACCTTACGCGTTTACGCGAGACTGGTTCCACACTTGACATATGGCTTGTACCATATAAGTGGCTGGGGGGTGTCTGTCTCTCTAACATTAGCTTTGCGAAGACGTTTGCAACGGAGGGCCCCGACAGGGGTGTAATAGAGACAATTGCGGGATTGGTGTTGTGGCTTGTTTTTGTATGATAGAAACGGTTCTTTTCTAGAAACCCCTAGCATCCACGTAAAACTTGCATAAGATAAAGTAGAAAGGCGTTTTCAACTTTAATTTGCATGTCGGGGGGAATCATAGCCATGTATGATTTATGGTTTTACATCCTATTTTGCTAATATGCTAGATATATCGACGGTAGCATAAATAGGATACCAACATTGTGTTCTCCCTTAATGGGAACCGCCTGGAAGGATCACCCATATGGTCGACATTCCGTACATATCGGATGTCGCACATATTAAATGGCGTTCGAATGAGGTTGGGTTCGGCAAGCCTGGCATATGCAGACATGGCCTTGCTGAACAGCTAACATTAAGGTTGGATTGGCAGGCTTGACGTATGTAGATGCGGGCCTGGAACACAGTAGATCGAAAGATCGAGCATGAGTCATATAGATGATGTGATTGGCATGATGGCCTACCTTAAACAACATACTGATGGTCGTGACGATCGGGGGAGGTATGGTGTTCGAGGATTGTGTGATCACTTAGTAAATTTGAGAGATGTTGTACTAAGTGGGAGTTTTAGAATTAAAGAAATTGAACTCCACATATTATGAACTTAATCTTCATTTCTTAGCAAATATCATTGTAGATAATGTCATACCCAAAATGTTTATAACTAAGGCTCTTTAGCGTTATGAAGAACTTAAGGTAGATGGGTCTTACTTCATTGATGTGTACCAACACCATTAGAGACATACTCATTGATAATGACTTGCTAAACTTAATACGAGAACTGCTAGGAGATACAAATGATAACTCCGTTATTAAGGAAGATGATGATGAGTATCGTACTCACCATCACTTATGAATGACTGTCCAATACACCATACTTCATTCTATGAATCAAAATTGTGAATGCATGTTAACCAACACATATTACGTGCTAGGTAAACTTGAAAGCACTAAGTCACAAATCGGAGTAATGGAATATGAGTATATGGATTGGGTTTCTTTCAACCATGGTGGAAGGAACAACCTGCTGAGAAAGTCACTTGGAAACTGTATAAGATACATGAACACCTTGTGCATAACTTGGACTACTAAATGACTGGTTACTTTGCGATAGTTGGTGAGTTGCATCCGCTTCCTTCCAGCTACAAAGACCATGTCTAGACTATGTCATGAAGGAGAATTTTTCACCTGTCATGAGGTCATGGTTAAAGTTAAGAACTTTAAGAGTAGAACCAATGCAGGAATAGTCATTGACGGAGAAAGTATATTTGATATACAAGTTATAAATGTCTTTCCCCATAAAACACTAATTGCAGTTGATTAAGTATTTGATGCTTGAACATACTTCTTGAGAGTGGCTTGGAAGGGATGAGGTGACAATGTGTGCTGACAATAATCAAGATAGTTGATGCTCGACAACGCTCTCTCTCTACATCTATCAATTGATTAACATATGAATAGATTTATGATCATTTGAATGTGAACTTTATTAGTGTGTCTTGCATCTTGCGAAGACAATTATTCATATTAGTGAGAAACAAGCCAGTTGTTCTCCTTTTATGAATGATATATTTTATGGTCACATTACGATTATGAATGAGTTATTCTTATATTGATGATAGTTGTTTGATCATTTATAAGAAATATTGTAATGCCAAGAAATTATCCAAACTTAATAATGAAACTACAGTTTAAGTCATGAATGGTTTGATGAAGTCTTGGGATACTTTATCTCTTGACACATGAAAACCATGCCTCTTTAGGTGAGATGACTAAAACCTCGCGTTCTGCTAAAACAGAGTGTGTACTGATTGTTTAATATCATACATTGTGATGTATCGTATATCAGCATGTAGTGAATTTCATTATTTCGTGAACTTCGTATGTGGACTTAGATGAATATGAGTATCACTAATGAAACATGAGTCTGAAATGATTTGATATGATCAAAAGGGATTTCAGAGTAAAGATGGATATTAAATTAACAAGAAAGACAAGTCTCTATGATCTGATCAAAGTGACAGATGTTTTGAGTTAGTCTTGGGCATAAAGACTTGTGAAAGTTGTTTCACAAATTACAATGCTTGGACACTTCAATATTGTTGATGTGCCCGAACATCGTAATCATAATCTATTGAATAGTGTATGGTCTAAGTTATCTCTTACCGAGTTACGTTATTATTGTTTAGAGTTATTAATTTAATATGCAAGCACTCACTTCAGTATAGGGAACCATCTGAGTTCGTGGAAACCAATAGTATATATGTCATTGGTGTGTTGTGGTTTCTAGGAAGCCTGATTTATATGATAAATCATCTTTGTAGTGTATCCTTAGTCAACTATGGACGCATCTTCCATAACTAGAACCAAAGGAGCAAAACTTGTATTGCAAAGTTTGGTGTTTATCAAGAATTGTTCTTGATAAATGTGGTAATGGAATAAAAGTGAAAGTTCAACCAAGGTAATTAACCTTGCCTCCAAATGTCAGAGTAGAATAACGGAATATGTTCCGGAAGCAAAACTCTACAATTAGAGGAGAAACTAATGATAATGATCATGATGTTTCGATGGAAGTTTTTACTGAACAAAGTAGGATTCAAGAATACATATTTGCCCCTTGTGCAAAATGATATTCATGATTTACTTGTCAAGTTAATGGAACAAGACATACCTATGAACTACAAAGAAGCGATGGTGGACCTAAGTATGAGATATGACTATGAGTCATGAAATCCTATATTGAGTTTCATTTAAGATTGCTTGAATCATATCAAGTAAGGAGGTTACTTGATATTCCCATAACTTCATGGTTATAAGGAATGAATGTGAACATCAAAGAAGACATCAAGATTGATTTGTCACAAAGAATGTCTCTGACAAATTCAATAGGTTGACTACAATATGTAACAATGCTTGAGTCAATGGGATATTCACTGCGTTGATACAAATTGTTATCAATACCGTGACTTCCTCAAATCCTGCATTTGAAGAAGTGTTGTAATTGGTACAACAAGAAGGTTTTTGAAAACATATGGATTCTAGTGTCTCGTGACAGGAATTATCGATTTGATTAATAATCAAAGGATTTTGGACTTAACCAAAATATCGAGAAAACATGCATTTGCATGAAACTGAGTGGGAGCTGAATAGTTTCCTAAAACTTAATATGTGGACGACATATTTTGAGTGGGAGCTATGGGAGTATTATCCTAGTCTTATATGTAATCGACATATTTGAGTAGGATACATGTGGTTATTTTCCTAAACTTAATATGTGTCTGACATATTTGAGTGGAAGCTATGTGGTTGTTATCCTTACCTTATATGTAACTGACATATTTGAGTGGGAGCCTGACAACATCCTCATATATGGATAACATAGGAATGGTGTAGTTGGTATTAATGATTATTTGAATCTTTCATAAATGAAGATGAATAAGTATTAAACATTGAAAATCTATTACGATAGATTAATGTGTTTGATAAACATTGAGTCGGAATACTTTCCTGGATAAGATTCTGGAGGAGTTCAGAATGGGACAAGTCAAGAAGTAGTTCTTACTTGTATATGTCCAAGAAAAGTATTGAGTTGATCTCAGTACAATAACAATGTTAGATGAAAGAAATGGGTGTGCTACATCCTCTATGCCTTTATCATAGGTTCTTTCATACAAAACCAGAGTTATGTACTCGCCGTAATGTGACCCAAGTTCTTAGTAGTAAGAACATGTTGTGATATGATTTATGAGTAAATCATTGAACAAAGAGTTAAGTTTATCCTTCAGTTTCTGGAGAGAACTAAGGATACATCTCAAATTTGTAAAGGATAGTGGACTTGACCATAAATGTTATGCTGGTTCAAGTTCTGACACTAACCTAGAAAATTGAGATATCATACTAATAAATGCCTAAGTTGAAAGAAACATGATTAGACATCAAAGTTGCATACAATGCACTAAGGATTAAATCTACATTGATGTGGCTGCTTTAGAAGTAGCAGGAGTTATAATTTGGCTTGAGAAGTTCGACTTCTGACTAAGTGAGTTTTTAGTGTGCATGACTAAGTGAAGGTGCGCGTGATCCAACGGACGTCATTGTTGAAACACAACGAACACAGTCTCACTCCACCGCCAAAGATATATACCTCATCATTATATTGGATAATGAAGTAATGTCAAACGAGGTGACATTAAAGATTTGCAAAAGACATACGGATCTGAATGGTTCAGACTGTTGATACAACCTTTTCCACAAGCAAGCATGATCTATATTCGTATACATAATATGGAGTTATGATCCACAAAAAATGCAACTAAATTATTTGTACTCTAGTGCAAGTGGGAGACTGTTGGGAATGTGCCCTAGAGGCAAATAAAATATGTTTTATTGAGCATATTCCATTAGTTCATAATACGTTTTATACTATGCTATAACTGTATTAAGCGGAAACCTTAATACATGTGTGGAATACAAACAACGAGGTCCCTAGTTAACTCTAGTATACTAGTCCATTGGGCGATTGATGATCAAGGTTTCCTGATCATGAGACAAATAAGTCTGTTAGCAATGGAGTCGTATCATTGGGATAATGATATGATGGACATACACCCACCAGAAGTGTTGCGATGTGATAAGGTCACATAGTTCGACATTGCGATAACCATAACATAGTGACCAGATCCTTTGACCGTAATGATCATACGTAATTGTCATCTATGAGGAGACTTTGTGTAACACTCTCACTGTCAGTGAACAGTAATCACCAGTACTGTTGATCACTACTGTTCAAATTTTTTTGTTTGATCAACTTGGTTCAGTTCAAATTCAAGTTCCACTTTGTTATTCTTGAATGCATTGTGATCATGGACCTTGGTCATGATGAATCAAACCAATACCTAGCTCAATTCAAATGACCTTTGAATTGAAATCAATTTAAATCTTCAAATGCCTTTTGATGAATATTAAAAATATGGTGACAATAAAATCTTTCCCAAAAATCTTGGAACCACTTTTATAAAATCCCAAATAATCATTGGACCATGCCAATGTGGTCTTGAGTATTTATAGTGCTGTGGAAAATTCCAAACATTTCAAACAGTAGCCAAAACAGGGGCATTTAATACCTTTTTAATAAAACAAAAATGCAAAAGAATTTATAACACTCCAAATATTTTTGTGGCATTTCAATATTGTGCTACACTAATTATGGACTATGTTACATATTTTACAAAAATATGGAAGCAACTAAAATAAATATAAATAGAAAAGAACAGAAAACAAAAAAATAAATAAAACCCTAAACTACGCCTGGGGGAAAAGCCCACCAGGCCAACCCCCTGTTCCCCTTGGGCTGAGCCCACCCCAGCCCACCTAACTCCCCTCCCCTGTTTACCCCCCCCCCCCCCCGTGGAGGCCATCCATGGTGCCACGGCGCCCGCCGTCGCCGTGTCGCAAATCCGGCGGCTCCCCGGCGACTACAAGTCGCGGCCGCGCCCCCCTGTGCCCCCCTGGACGAACCCTAGAACCCCTCCTCGCGCGACATATCCTAGCCTTTCCCTCCAGATCCCCCTCGCGCTCGCCCCTCGTCGTCTCCCCGCTCGGACCGAGCCCGCCCGTGGGCACGTCGGCGTCGCCGGCGCGGCCTGTGACCACCACAGCCCCAACCACTGTGTCTAGAGTGACCGCTGTGGACGTCTTCGCCAAGGCGCGCTCACCATCGACGCCGAGGACCACCGCAGCCTGCAAATCGCGCGCTTCTTCTACCTCTGTCCGCCGCGCCATTGTTGACGGGAAGCTTCACCCCGAGCTCCCCCGGCCAAACTGCCTCCGCTACTCGTCCCCTGTGAGCAGCCCGCGTCCTTCCCCTCTTTTTCCCGCGTCTGATGCTCGTCGTAGCTCCGTCCCCGCGTTGCCCTGCTCCGGCCGCCGCCACGGTCGACGTAGATGTCACGAGGAGCCGCTCCAGTTCACGCCGATGACACCTACGGGTGCGCCTCACCACCCCGCGCACGTGGGAGCAAACCTGTCGGGACCCGGGGTTAGCGTATGTAATTCCAGTCACGATGCAATCACATGGAGAGTCGAGAACCGTACCCACTTGTCTAAGCAGACAAGGCCAAGCACAGAACGTTCTCGGTAAGCATCGAACGTGAGGGGCATCCCATTCAGGCCGGATGATCAACTGAGATGGGTCCTCATCGTCCGCTCACAAGTCTAAATGCTTATGGGTGGTGAATCCCATACTCATAGACAAGTCGCCTCAACCATGTTATCGATTGAACCCTAACTCTTACATACACTTACTCCAGCCCGATCACTTAGTCGGGGTCTAGGGCGGGCTCGATCATACAACAAAGTGTGCACGTGACAGAGTCACGAGCAATCGCATCGCGATGCCCCAATCTGCGCACATCTAAGGGCCACTTGGTGTATAAAAGACCGCCAGCCAGATCACAACTAAGGTCTCGAAAACCCATACTAAGACATGCATGTTATAAACATACACGCAACACACATGCCTAGTATGAACAGCAGGTATCATCACATAACTCTACAAAGTACTCTTTATAGATATACACATAGAGCATACAAAGATCACATGTCTGTGATCACATTACATCATACAACGGAAGCAAATTAGGTCTGAGTACAGACAAGATTAACAAATGGCTTAGAGAAGCCTTGTACAACAAACATGCCCTTCCACGAGGGACCAAACTGCTGTCTGGGACTATGCTAACTTAGTCAACGTCGAGCTTCACGAAGGTGACTCCATCGGGGTCCGGGTTCTCATCTAAAACATAGAATAAGCAAACGTGAGTACAAAGTCGTACTCAGCAAGACTTACAGCAGATCTATACTACTCATGCTCAAGTATCAAGGTAAAGGAGGTGGGGTTCAACATGCAGAAGTGCCATCTTTGACTTGGCTAATCCTGTACTACAAGTACCAGACTTGAGGTAAGAAGCGTACACGAGTCCACTACTTTCTCCAACCAATACACCACTATGGTTACTTCCTCGACTTCCCCACGAGAAGCACGCCATAGCACTCACACTTATCTTGCGAGTTTTATAAGTATCCATTCAAGTTGTCTATGATCAAGTAGAGGTTTCCAAGTAGTCCATAACCGCGGACACGGCTATTCGAATAGTTCATTAACCCTGCAGGGGTGTACATCTTCACACGCGTGTCATCACTTATCGCCTCGTTCTTTTCACCCTTCAAGCGGGTGTCGGACGTGGATGAAACCAAGGCACTACCCTCACATCACCTTCTCTAATCCAGGAGTCGACTACCTGAGTTTGTCACCGCTCGAGAGTCCGGCCGGTTCCACGAAACGGACTCAGATAATGTAAGGGACCGAGATGCCACCTTTGGCAGATGGTTTCACTGCCTCATAGGTCCACCCACATATCTATACATAAATCAAATGGAAAGCCCGAATCTAGTGTGACTCCTGGACCGGATCGGGTACGTAAGGAGGCCAAACGGGGCTCCCATAAACTCTACATGTGGTCATACTCTTTGTCTTGGATCACAAAACAGAAACTCGGGGCCTAGGGTAGTGTTCAACGAGACAACCCACTGTGTACTCCTACACAACCTCTCATCGTTCACCTTTGTTTAGGGTGGATTCACCAACACGTTTATCATCAACACCACTGTGTTCATTCCATCCCGACTCACAAACATAACATCCTCATTGTATCACTAAGCAGCAAAAGCAGTAACAATTGCAGGGGCCACATGCTCATCATTCAACTCCTATATCTGCTAGGATTGTGGTTTTCTTAATGCAGTGGCAAAATGATAGGTCATGCATCAAAATGGGTTCAACTATGCGAAAGAACGTGTCTCGGTGATCTCCTAAACATGCATAAGCGATACTGAGAGGGAATTAGGATTTTATAGACATGATCAATGGTGTTTTCTTGCCTTGCTGACGATACACGGGTTTTTACAGTGGTCTTCTTCTTCGGGGTGATCACCGTCTCGGAACGTCTGTCATCGGAGGCAATCATCAACAAGGGGGGACAACTTCGAAAGTAAAATGCACATACACATGATAAGGTTGTCCATGATGTGAAAGGTACTGGTTGGTAGCATATTCAATTTAATTGAAGAATATTGCATTTGAAATGCAAATTCAAACTTCAAATTTGAATTCAAATTATGCCATATGCACATTTGCTACTGTTCCCCCATTTTAAAATGGTCAAACATGAAAAAAATTGCATATTCTTAATCCTTGCATTTTTCTGATAATTTTTCATATATTATATGTTTAATTTGGAGTTAATATGAATTAGTTATGATTTTATAAAGTTTATTCAATTTTCTGGGATTACTGGAATTATTTTAAACAGGAAAAAGGCTTTTCTGCATCAGCATTGTGTCATGCTGACGTCAGGGCTGCTGACTGGTCAACCTGACGCGTGGGACCCGCAGGTCAGTGAGTCTGGGTTAAGTTTTTGTTAGTTTAAATTAAGTTGGATCAATAGGGGGCCAGGGCCCACTTGTCATGGACTCGGGGGGGGGGGGGGGGTTAAGTGTGGTTTAGGTGCTAATTAACTCAGCCCGCCGGCGGTTAGCCGGCGGTGCCACTGGGCACGGCGGAGGGTTGCCGGAGTTGGGCTCCCGGCCTCGGTTGGCTGCGCTGCGGGCACTGGGGCGTAGCCCTTGCTCGTGCGCATCGCCCCGAGCACACGGCGACCACGGGGAAGCAACGCCGGCACGGCGGCGACCGTGGCTCGTCCATGGCGAAAACGACAGCAGGGGCACGGAAAGAAGCGCAGATAGAGGGGTTCGATGCGTGAGCTCACTGCGGGAAAAAGAGGGGAAGGACGCGGGAGGAAGTGGTGGCGGTGGAATCGTCGCCGGCGTACGACGGCCGTGGCGGAGGAAGCTCGTTGCGGGCGGCGTCTCCAGGGCTTGCCCGATCGATTCACTGCACAGCTCGATGAAGAGGTCTACGGCGGGGCTCCTGGACAGATCAGCTCACCGGGAGGGGGTCGTTGGCCACGTCTGTGTGGCGGCGCGGCGAGGTCGAGCGCTCGGGTGGCCGCGGGATCTCGATGGGGAGGAGGAAAGAGGGCGAGCTCGAGGAGGGAGAAGGTGCGGGGGGTCTCTGGGCGTTGCGTGGCGCAAGGAGACGCCTCAGGCTGGTCTAGGCGAGCCCCGGTGGTGTCCACGGCGCTCGGCTCGCTACCGACCTGCTTGGATGCAAGGGGAGGAAGAAGACAACGCGGCCGGATGGGCTGGGCCGGCCAGAGGAAGTGGGCCGTCGCCCTGGGCGAAAGGTAAGCCTTTGCTGTTTTCTTTTCTTTTTATTTCTTCTGACATTTGTTCTGTTTTGATATAAAAATATCAAAACATTTTATAAAATCCCCAAATCTTTTATGTGGGCTTAGGTGTCAAGCCACTAGCCACTCACAAGTTTTGGTGACTTTTGAAAATCAAACAATTAGAATTTAAATTCCAATTGGAGTTTAATTTAATTTCCAAGGCCCATTTTGAATTTTAGAATATTCCATGAGTATGGGGATGAACCCAAACCACTTTTAAAATTATCAGCATCATTTATAGGAATTTTCCAACTATTCAAATGATTTTTGGAAAAAGATTTTTATCTGGCCATTTATTTAAAATCTCAGGGCTTTTCTTTTCCCCATTTTTGATTTTCTTTTTGAACTTTTGCATGATGCAAAGGGCACAAACAAACCCTAGCACTTACCCTAGTTGGGGTTCTGACAAAACCGCCCCTCTTTTGGGGCACCACAGCGGCCGGACGGACATCGCCGCCGCGTCAGCCTCGTCGCCGGCGTGGTCGCGACGGGATGACAGTGGCCTGGGTGCCACTGACCCGTGGGCCCCGCCTCGCTAATCCCCTGTTAGTGGCTAACCAGCCACTGACAGTGGGCCCATGCCCCCTTAAGAACTTTTACCTGCTACTAAAACTGGAGAATAACCCCCTGGGTGTATGACAGATGGGCCCTTAAACTAATTTGAGTTGCTTAATTAAGTTTTTGTTAGTATGACACCTGGGCCCCACTGACTTTTTATTAATAAAATGATTTTTGGTAATTGTTGAGAGTATGACATGTGGGCCCAGTGATGAATTAAATTTAATTAAAAGTTTATTTAGCAGTGTGAGGCTGACCAGTGGGTCCCACTGGTCAGGTTTGACTGGTCAAACCCCTGTTCTGGATAATGTTTATTTATTTAATAAAATAAATTCAGAAAATGTTATAAAATGATTTAAATTTGGAAATTCAATATCTTTTAAACCGTAAGTCAGATTCAAAAACTTTATACATCAAAATTTATCAGATAAATATAATGAATACGGATACGCTATCCGTATGTCTACCCCACCCCCCTAACACACCGATCATCGACATTCCCCCCCTCCGGGCTGTTTGTCGATAATTCCCGGTGCCGGTAAAAACCTGCCGGATGAATTTATTCCGAAAACGAAAGTTGACCGGAATGGTTCAACTAACATGAATACACACCCCTTATGTTTGTCGGATGTCCACGACACCTCCGGCATGAACCCTTCCCCCTCCGGACACCCTGTCCGTAATCACCCGGAGCCGGTAGTTCATCCCCGGATGAATTCCCGCTCCGAGCAACGTGCATTGCACTGCGTTAGAACACCGTTAACATTGCATCTGTCATGTCATGCATATGTTTATATATTATTGCCGTGTATTTACTGTTTCCTCCCCCCTTAATCTCCGGTAGACCCCGCTGCTACCGCCGACTACACCGCTGCCGGGTACGACTACTTCGTCGACGACCCAACCCCTACCGTCGAGCTTCCAGGCAAGCAGAGCCATTCTCTTCCCCAGATATCGCCTACCTTTCCGTACTTTCTTGCACTAGGCATTGTTACTGCTGCTGCTACGATTACAATCTTATTCAATTGCATAACATGATTTTGTCGCCCCTTGATGTACCTTTCTTATCCTATGCTGCCTGTTATAATTATGCATATATTCAGCAGTGAACCCTGCGCATTGTTAGCTAGGACTAGATAGCGGGCCGTGATCACTCAGGGGGGTGAACACGGATACAATATATACAACTGCACAGGTACGGAACAAAGCAGACACCGCCAAAGGCCCCTATCTGGGTTATGCCTAGTCACCTCAAGTGTGAGCTATCAAGGAGTAATCCTTGTACTCCACTCGAGGCCGACTTTGTCTTGCCGCCATAGGGTCCTGAACAGCGGTTGTCCTTAAGGTAAGAAGTCGGGCGACCCAACGGTGCCCGCGAGCGGTATATCGTCGGGAACGACAGGGAGGGTACGACCGACGTTGCTGGCGTGCTTGGCCCATGCTCGTATCTCGCGAGAGTTACCACATCACGCAAAATTCGAGCTCTACCAAGAGCACACGCGAGACAAGGTAAGGAGACGGTTCACCTTGTCGGTAACCGCGCGCTTTGACGGGACGACAGGGCAGGCCCCGACGTTACCGGTGGGCCTTGTTGCTGTTCGTTGTCCGTTGTGTTGTTAGTCAGACAACGATAACGGTTGTCTGCGAGATAATATTAAAATGCTAAATGGTTCGGCGGATGACTTGAGAGACCCGTTGGTCTGTACGCACTACCTACACGTGGGATTACGGTGTGGTCCCTCCACGTCGTAGTTCGTCCGAAAGCTCTTCAAACGTCAGCAGTACCACGTGCTGATAGCCGGGAAGCGGTCTTGTCTTATTTGCTGTAGCAGGTGTGTTTTGGATTTGCTTTTGCTTCACCGGCCAGTCTCGTACCGTGCAGGAGCGTGCAAGGGTGAGGGACCTAGACCCCTTGGCGCATAGGATATAGTCCGGCGGATGGCCTCTCTGCTGAGCCTAGGATGGGCTGCGTCGTGTCGGATAGCCTCGGTGGAGCGTTCCCTAACAAGGTTCACGCCACCCTGGAGATCCGAGCGTGCAGGCTGAATAGTAGTGCACCCCTGCAGGGAGTTTAATCTATTCGAATAGCCGTGTCCACTGTAACAGGACGCTTTATGCTGAAGCTGGATCTTACCACTAGAAACTATTACTATTAAACTGTGTGGTTCCGGGTCTTCTTCCTCGCAGGGAGTCGAGGAGGGGAACTCGGAGGCATTGTTATTATTAATCATTACAACTTATATTATACAATGTTGCAGCAACTTCTGCTTCATTGTTACTTTATTGCTTTATATAAACTATTGGCTGATTCTCTTCTCATGTTGCAAGACATCGTCAGAAGATGCTAGTCTTCGATAGGCCTAGCTTCTTACCCTTATTATGATTTCTATCTTGCAGTCCACTATATATACAACCTCCCTTTTCCGTTGATACCAATGCATAATGCTTAGTAGCGGACGTAAGACTCGCGGGTATACTAGATACTCACCTTTGCTTTATTTCCCCTTTTATGTTTTTCCTGATCGGCCGCTCCAGTCGACGTTGGAGCCCAGGAGCAGGAGTACCCCGGAGGCGGATACTACTACGTCGAGACCCCCGCTGACCAGGACCAGGAGTAGTTTCGGAGGCTCCCAGGCAGGAGGCCTCGCTTTTTCGATCTGTATCTCTGATGTTATTTGTGCTAGCCTTCTTAAGGCAAAACTTGACTAACTATGTCTGTACTCAGATATTATGGCTTGTATAACTTATGTATTCGGGTCCGCGTGACCCCCCTTTATTGTAACATATTGGTTTATCCTTTTGTGTTTAGTGTTGTGCTGTGATATTCTCACCGTGGCACCCTAATCTCAGCCGTGTACCCTGCGTGTATGATTACTGTACACGGATTGATTTTGGGGGCGTCACAAGTTGGTATCAGAGCCGACTGCCTGTAGGAAGCCACCCCACCACTACCTGGTCGAAGTTGAGTCTAGACTTTGAAAAACTATTTTGCTAACTTAATGTTTGGCTTACGGGCCCACATCGATGTCACTACGTGTGATATCTATGGTATTATGATCCTTTTCTCCTTACCTATGCTCTGGGAATCTGCTCTCTTATCCTTGCTGGTAAGTTTTATAAACTCTGACATTAGGATCACGTTCTCTTGATTCCATCCGGCGTTTTGGTGCTTCCCCATTGATTGAGTCGTGTTGCAGGAGTTCTACCCCAGGTCCCGGACCGCGGATCCCATTCTCATTCTGGGCAGGCCGCGCGACCTCTGGCATTAACTTCTGTGGCCAACAGTTTTCTTGCAGCGTGATTGACATAGTGGAATCTATGTCGCGTCGTGTAATCCTTACCGCGGTCTGCGCGCCGCCTAGTGTGTCCTTTTTCCTTAATTTCTACGACGTTACGCTGCCCGATTTTCGATTGATTCTATGTGTGGATGTGTATGTCATATATGACTACTCTTATATATATCCGCGCCTCCTCTTTGTTGTCGCTTTACCTCTTACTCGTTTCCGGCATCTCGTTAAAATTTTCATCGCTGAAATACCCCTGTTAAATTCTAGCAGGATGGCTGGTCGTGGTGGTCGTGGTCGTGGTCGTGGTGCCAACGATCCACCTCCTCCGCCGGACTACATGGCCGCGATGATGCAGCACTTTCAGATGAACCAAGTGTTTATGCAAGGAGTCATAGATCAGCTCTAGAACCAGAATCAGAACCAGAACCAGCACCAGAACCAACCGCCTGTGGTTACTTTGCGGGATTTCATGCGTCTCAATCCCCCTCTCTTCCACCAACCGGAACAGCCGCTGGATGCTGATGATTGGCTTCGTGACATCACTCGTCAGCTGGAGTTCTCTAATGTGAGCGCTGCTGATTATGTCAACTCCGCGTCCTATTTCTTGCGTGGTCCCGCTGCTCAGTGGTGGGACACTTACAAGGGCTCGCTAGCTGAAGGGACTGTCGTCACCTGGAATGACTTCAAGACTGCCTTCCGTGCTCGTTATGTCCCCCAGGCGATTATGAACCGTATGAAGGCCGAGTTCCGCAACCTCGTTCAGGGCAACAAAACTGTCGAGGCATACCAGAGGGAATTCCTCCGCCTCTCCCGCTATGCTGCCAGTGACCTTCCGAATGATGCAAGTAGGCAAGAGAAGTTCCGTGATGGACTCAACCCAGATCTCCATCTTGTACTGGCTTTGCACGCCTTCCCCGACTTCGCCACCATGGTGAACCAAACTATCACTCTCGAGACAGCTCAGCTTAAGTTCGGTGGTTCGCCGAAGCGCCCCCGTGATGCTGGCTCATCTTCGGGCACAGCACAGAAGCAACGCGTTTGGCTTCCACACAGTCTTATGCGTCCAACTGCCCCTGCACCAAGGCCGTCGTATGTTGCACCCCGTCTGCCTCCGCCCCCGCCGAGACAGCCGAAGACTGAGACTGCACCCCTCCGTCCTCAAGATGGCCTGTGTTTCAAGTGCTGTCAGCCAGGCCATATTTCTAGAGACTGCCCTCAGCGACAGAATCAACTGGTAGTTCACCCTGCTGGCCACGGAAATGGTCGTGGAAAAAATGGGACCCTCAACTATAATACTGGGTCGAATACTCATGCTCGTGGTCATGCCTACAACATTGATGTTGAAGCATCTCAGGAACATCCCGCTACTGTGATGGGTACACTCCTCGTTAACTCAATACCTTCTACTGTTTTATTTGATACAGGAGCATCACATTCATTTATGTCTGGAGCATTTGCATCTAAGCATGGCATATTCCACGGAAAGATGCGCACCCCCTTGGCCGTTAAAACACCCGGCGGCATGTGTCACGTTGACATGCTAGCACCTAACATCACCGTGGAGATCGAAAGGATTGAGTTCCTTGTCTCCCCACATATTCTGAAAACATCCACTATTGACCTTATCTTGGGTATGGATTGGCTGAAAGCCCACGATGCCGCACTTTATTGTGGCACCAAGGTCATCCAACTTTTTCATCCTTCTGGCGCGATTGTGAGTCACACTGCCATTGTGTCGATGAATGCCGAAGCTCGTATATATGCTCTGAATGCCTTGAATGTCGCACCTCTCGAAGGGATGGAGAAAGTCCCAATCGTTTGTGATTTTACCGACGTATTCCCAGAAGAACTGCCGGGGATACCCCCGATTAGGGAAGTTGAATTCGTCATCGAGTTGAAGCCTGGTACCGTCCCTATTGCCAAGCGCCCATATAAGATGCCACCTCACCACCTCCTTGAATTGAAGAAGGAGATCGACACGGCCCTCGAGAAAGGCTTCATCCGTCCAAGTTCCTCTGCTTGGGGAGCACTTTCGCTCTTTGTCAAGAAGAGTGATGGCACAAACCATTTGGTCCAAGATTACCGACCTATCAACCAGGCTACGATACAGAACAAGTACCCCCTCCCTCGGATCAATGATCTTTATGATCAACTTGCTGGATCCACGGTGTTTTCAAAACTCGACTTAAGGTTGGGTTACCATCAGATCCGGGTCCGTGAGGAGGACATCCCGAAGACTGCATTCATTACTCGCTATGGTTCATACGAGTACACTGTCATGTCATTTGGCTTGACCAATGCACCAGCCACCTTCTCCAGATTGATGAACTATATATTCATGGAATAACTCGACAAGTTTGTCGTGGTTTATCTGGATGATATATTGATTTACTCCAAGACCGATGAAGAACATGCTGAACATCTTCGTCTTATACTGGAAAAGCTTCGAGAACACAAACTCTATGCTAAGTATTCAAAGTGTGAGTTCTGGCTTCCCGAAGTAACCTACCTTGGTCATGTGATTTCCAAGGATGGCGTTGCCGTCAACCCCGAACGTATCCAGGCTATTCTTGACTGGACTCCGCCCAGGACTGTCAAGCAAGTCCAAAGTTTCCTCGGCCTTGCCAGCTATTGCCGCCGTTTTGTTGAGAATTTCTCCAATATTGCCAAGCCTCTGACTAATCTGCTTCACAAAGGCGTCAAGTTTGAGTGGACTGATAAATGTCAAGAAAGTTTTCAAGCTCTGAAGGACAAGCTCACTTCACCCCCGGTGCTTGCTCCTCCTGATACTCAGAAGGACTTCGTGATTTATTGCGACGCGTCTCGTCAAGGATTAGGTTGTGTCCTAATGCAAGAGCGCAAAGTGATTGCTTATGGCTCTCGTCAGTTGCGTGCTCACGAAGAAAACTATCCAACTCATGATCTCGAATTGGCAGCGGTAATTTATGCATTGAATCTGTGGCGGCATTACCTCGTCGGAAATCGTTGCGAGATCTTCACCGACCACCAAAGCCTGAAGTACCTGTTTACTCAGCCCGACCTGAATCTCCGCCAACAGAGATGGCTCGAGAAAATAGCCGACTACAACATGGGAATTTCTTACACCCCTGGCAAAGCTAATGTGGTGGCCGATGCCTTAAGCCACAAAGCCTATTGTAGTGAACTTGAAGTTCAAGTGCAACAGCCACGTCTGTATGCAGAGCTCCGCAAGCTGAACATCGAAATTGTTCCGCAGGGATATGTGAGCTCCCTGGTGGTCCAACCAGACCTCGACACCCGCATCAAGACGGTACAACATTATGACTCTGACATTTGGAAGATTAAGCGTCGTGCACTACAGGAAACAGGAGTTTTGCCGTCAGCCAAAGCTGACGGCAAACATATGTAAAGCGGACGGCAAAGGCTTTGCCGTCAGCTCCCCGACGGCAAACCTGTTGTTAGCTCATCAGTCGGCAGTGAGCTGCTTTGCCGTCAGCTCAATATCGACTGACGGCAACGGCTTTGCCGTCAGCCTTTTTGTACAGGCTGACGGCAACGCCGCTCGTACGGCCAGCTCTGACTTAACCCCGTGGGCTGAGTTAACGGCGCTCATTGCCGTCAGCTAGCACCGTGGCTGACGGCAAAGCCCTTGCCTGGGCCCACATGTCAGCATTTTGCCGTCAGCCAGCCCTACGCTTTGCCGTCAGCCGGTTGAAGGCTGACGGCAAAGCCGTGACCAAATGGTCACTGCCACAGTCCAGATTACACAGGCTGCCGCCACATGTCCGCTTTGCCGTCAGCTTGCTAACGGCAACGCCTTTGCCGTCAGCCAGCTGACGGCAAAGCTCTCTGTACCTATCTTTTTAATTTGTTTTATTTAATTCCCTGCATTTAAACAATAATATATATATATATACAGATATATTATAGCCAACATGATATATTATAGTCATCTCCATCCCACAAGTAATACAAAAAGTGCATCAACCATATAATTAACAACCATCACAAGTGCATCAACCATATAATATTTACAAGTGCATCAACAAAATCTACAAAGTTTCAACATCCATCCATATGACAAACACTAAAAGTTCAACATTCTATATCTACAACACACTCCAAAGGTAGCATCCATCCATGCATATAGCCAAAATCTGCAAAATGTGAACATAAAAGTATATGTTAGTTTTGGCCTTTATAAGCTAAGTATAAAAAAAAGAACAAGGAGAAGAAGAGTAAGGAGAAGAAGAGGAAGAATAAGAATAAGATGAAAGGAAGAATAGAAGATGGAGAAAAAGAAAGAAGAGAAAACGTAAGAATAAGAAGAACTTTTCTTCTTTTACTTTCTTTTTCACCTCTTTCTTCTTCACTTCTTTCTTTTCCTCCTATCCTTCTTCTTATAATACAATACTTGTTTAGACCTCAAGAGCTAAATATATCTCATTTTAGATCTAACTAAGTCATTAATTCATTTTTGAGCTTTATATGCGAAGTATAAGTCATTTTTAGGTTTATAAGCCACTTAAGCTAGTAAATTCATTATTGAGCTTTTATAAGACAAGTATAAGTCATTGTTGAACTTAATAAGCTTATAAATCTAATTTGAGCTTTAAAAGCTTATAAAGCCAAGTTTGAGCTTTATAAGCTTATAAATTCACTATTGAGCTTTTAGAAGCCAAGTATAATTCATGTTTTAGGTTTACAAGCTTATAAAGCCAAGTATAAGTTTTATAAGGTTATATAGTCATTTTTTAGCTTTTATAAGCCAAGTATAATTCATTTTTTAGGTTTACAAGCTTATAAAGCCAAGTGTAAGTTTTATAAGCTTATATAGTCATTTTTTAGCTTTTATAAGCCAAGTATAATTCATTTTTTAGGTTTACAAGCTTATAAAGCCAAGTGTAAGTTTTATAAGCTTATATAGTCATTTTTTAGCTTTTATAAGCCAAGAATAAGTAAATATTTATGTAACTAAGCTATTACTACCATTATTGAGATTTATGAGCATATAAAGTCATTGATGAGCTTTATGTAACTTACCGGAGGCCACCTCAAGGCTGAGAAGCGCCGCCACGTGGGTTGCTCGGGGATTCACTAGGAGATTCTTGTGGGTTGTGAGATGCAGCTCCGGAATTATGCTGCAACAAAGGATGAGTTGCAATGTGGTAAGCATGATGACACTTGATGGTATAAGACCGGGATATATTGATCATTGAAAGAAACTTACCGTTCCGGGAGGAGAAACGATAGGCGTCGGCATCGGTGGAGGGGTAAGACCTTGCTTCTCCCACATACTCTGCGAGTTAGGTTTTGAGGACTCGAGCATATTAGCAAGTGAACCAAACATATGCATATGCATTCTTGGCGGATATATGCAAAAGTAGTAACTTACCGAGAAGAGGTCGTAGATGGCCTTCGTCTGGGCATTATTGCGTGCCCTCTCCTCCTCGAGTATCCTCTGGGTCCTCTCCTCCGCCAGCCGGTCCCTCTCCGCAAGCTGCTCCGACAACATCTCTTGTGTCGCCTGTCTCTCCCTCTGAATGGCGTCCTGAGAACACTCAACAATATAGCAATTATTGTCATCATCGCTACGTAGTCTAAAGAACGGAAATAAAAATTAAGACAAAGTTATACCTGGATAGCAATGTCCACTGGCCGCGGGCGAGGTCGTACAGCAGGAGCGGAGCTCGTTTGCCTCGCCTTGATCTGAGGTAGAGTCTCCGGGCAATGTACGAAGCCATTGCACATGGAGGTGCTGCCATGATGCTTACCGCCACCAGAAATCATCAAGGCCTCCGGATCAATCTCCTCCTCGCTCGGGTCAAACTGAGGACCGCGTAGCTCTTTCGCCACCTCAGAATAGGCCATCATCTTGTGGTAGGCTGCAGCGCTGGTGTACGCCTCAACACCGTCGCCCTCGGAATATGCCGTCACCGTTTTGTACTTTCCCTTATGGGCCATGGCAAATGAGCGAAATCCCTTAGGCACAGGATGATTATGGTGCTTCGCCTACAATGAAAAGCAAAGAAAAGGCATGAAACAAATCAATTGATTAATGATGAAAGGACATGAAACTTAAAACAAAAAGGCACATACCCAATTTTTTGCGTACTCGTTGACGTTGAGATTGCCTTGGTGGTGTGCCACATCTACCATTTGAGCACGCCTAGCCTTGGCGCTTTTGTGGGTGGACAGCCAGGCATCACTGAGCCATTTGTCCACTATCGCCTCAAAGCAATCCATCTTATTTGCACACCATCTCGGGGGCGCCTATGAATTAATAATCTTATAAAGTCATTGAATATCTTTTTTAAGCCAAGTACAAGTCAAGTTTTATGTAACTAATCTATTATTATCATTTTTTAGTTTTACAAGCTTATAGAGCCAAGTTTGACCTTTATAAACTTATAAAGCCAAGTTTGACACTTATAAGCTTATAAAGCCAAGTTTGAGCTTCATAAGCTTATAAAGAAAAGTTTGACACTTATAAGCTTATAAAGCCAAGTTTGAGCTTCATAAGCTTATAAAGAAAAGTTGGAGCTAACTAGGCCTTACTTATAAGTGTAGGAATTTACCTCCAAGTATTCATCCTTCTTAAGGAAAACTTTTCTACACTTCTTCTTGGCCTTCTTCACGCCCTTCTTGGCGTACCAATCTCGAACACACTGAACACGCATCTCGTGCCTAGTGTTCGTGAGTAGCCTCACTATCTCCTTCTCGAGATTCTTCTGGGCCGCCGGCTCCATCCCCTCCTCAACCCTATAGTAGCACTGAAAAAAGCATCGAACATATGAAAAGATGAGTGAAATGATTCCAACACTAATAAATGATTGCAATGCTTAGAATACTTACCCAAAAAGTAGCCACCACCATGTCGGCTTTGGTACGGCATTCAAAGTTGTTGATGCGTTCATCTGGCGGGGCCGGGGCGGCTTTGTAGTGTGGCCAAGTGAGGCCGGGCTCAGGAACCCTACCCTCAATAGGCAACTGGACTAGCCCGGGAAACTGCTCCTTAAGCACGGCACCAAGGAGGCAGTTCGGATTCCGGGCACCTTCCGGGTAAGTCCACGCCCTGCAAAATAAGAACACAAAGACATTAGTTCTTGTTGGACCATATGTACATGTATGATATATATACAAGGAACACAAAAAATTCATCAACTTACTTCTCCCCATCTGGCGCAATTAATACCCTCTGCGCAGGGTCCGGACGTGGTGGGAGCCGTGTCATACCACGCTGGTACACCGGCTTCTTGGAAGAGGAGCTCCCCTCAGCCCCATCATCCCCCTCACCCCCCTCAGCCCCGTCGTCATCGCTATCATCATCCTCATCAGCATCATCATCATCCTCCCAAGGATCATCCCAATGAGGCTCCGTCGACTGCCACGGTGCCTCCGGTGTCTCTGACTGCACCGGCGGTGTCCGCTGCTCCGGTGCCTCCGACTGCACCGGTGGTGGCCGCTGCTCCGGTGCCTCCGACTGCACCGGAGGTGGCTCCTGCACCGGTGAGACTGTCCTGTGAGTGGGTGACTCGGCTAGGGCGCCACCTGCTCCTCGACCACCTCCTCGACCACCGGGTTTAGCTCTCTTTGGGCCTTTTCCCCGACCTCTCCCACGGGGCTGCTCAGCACGCGCCGGCGGCGAGCTGGCTGCGACAATACCCGCCAGCAACTCTCTCCGTAGAGGTAGAGGTGGTCGAGACTCCACCGGTGGGTCCCTACGGCTCGCCATGTTTCAACACCTGTTACGGAGTAAAGATGAATTAGTAAAGTAAGGAAATAAATAATACAAATTCATATATACAAAAAACAAACATATGCATATAAAGATGAATTAGTACATTAAGGAAATAAATAATACAAATTCATATATACAAAAAACAAAAGAAAGTTGGGATGCATACAACTAATAGTCGGGATCATCTGTATCTTCTCCAGGATCAATAAAAACATCATCGTCACTATCACGCGTGTCGTCATGAATGATCTCTTCTCCGGGATCGGGTTCAGCGTCAACCACATTTCGAAAGCCTTTTTGTAACCGGTCAAGCAATGATAGGTCATCCGCATCGGTAACCTCTTCGTGTTCCACTTCTTCATCGTCCTCCGCATCATCATCGGTAATCTCTTCGTGTTCCACTTCTTCCTCTTCCTCCGCATTGTCATTCTCTACTTCCATGTTTTGACCAAACGTAGAGGTTTTTCCGAAATGTTTTTTGCCACACGTGTTTCTTGGAAGAATTCTCCGTCATATGTGTCTGGGTCTATGTGAGGTTGATAATCCTCTTCTTCATTGGGGGCAGGTAGTTTACCATGTGGCGGCACGTCATAGACGACATACCAATCTTCGAGATTCTTTACACTTTGGCAGGCCCATGGAAGATAGAAAACCTGTGTGGCCTGTTGAGCCACAATATAAACTTCGGCAACATTTAAACGGTTCTTCTGTTTAATTTCAACTAGCCCAACATGCTCATGAGTTCGTCTAGTGTCCTTCGGATCAAACCAATGACATTTGAAGACAACGGCATTTGGAGGATTTTCACCATAATATAGCAGTTCGTATATTTCTTCAACTATTCCATAATACTCGACTCCTCCATCTATAGCGGACACACCGGAATTCGTTGTTTTCCGATCGGGCATAGTTTTCTCTTTCATACCAGTACGAAAGTGATACCCATTGATGTCGTATTTTTCATATGTATGGACCTTAAAGTCAAAACCATTTGCGATTTGTCTCAATTCAGCGTCCATCGACTCTGAATTAGCCTACAAGTTGAAACGGAAAGGCTTGTTGTATTAGTCGGTACTGAGACGACGAAGAAATAACAATGGCCTGTATATCATATAAGAAGTACCGTTTGTGTAAACCAAGAGATGAAACCGGGATTGCCGCCTCCCCGCTTCTCAAGAAGATTAATCTCTTCGATGGAGTCTTTTTCGATCGCCACTCCATTCGAGAATTGCGCGACGAATCGACTGTATCAAATAATTGAGAGAAGTTAGACACACAACTCGTCAAGAAGTTGCAGAACAATTAATATGTACCGCGCACTTACTCGATGTATGGCCGCACTTCTGTCATGTTGGTCAAGATATACAATGTAATGATGCTCCATTCCTCAAAGGTCAACGTCTTTGTCTTCATAACCCCACAAGGTGCGAGGCTCCCTTTAAAGAGTTTGAACTTGGATTCATGTCGCTCGGGGTCGCCAGTATTGTACCGAGGCTTTGGATTATGCAAACTGTAATTAGTGGCAGCATAGTGTGCTATCACAAAGTTTGCCGCTTCCTCGACAACGAATGCCTCAGCCATTGATGCTTCAATTCTCCGTTTATTTTTACATTTTGCTCGAAGCGTCTTCTGCATTCTCTCGGTTGCATAGCACCAACGGTTTTGCACAGGGCCACCCAATCTTGCCTCCATCGGTAGATGAAAAATCATATGCTGCATCGGATTAAAGAAACCCGGTGGAAAGATCTTCTCTAACTTGCATATCAACTCCGGCGCCAGTTTTTCCATCTCTTCTATCACAATAGGCGATAATTCTTTAGCACAAAGAACACGGAAGAAATAGCTTAGCTCTGCCATTACTAGCCATTCATCCTCGGGGATGTAGCCGCGCAACATCACCGGCATTATCCGCTCAAGCCATATGTGCCAATCGTGACTCTTCAGCCCAAAGATTTTCAACTTTTCAAGACTTGCTCCCCTTGCTAGATTCGCTGCATACCCATCGGGGAACATCAACTTTTTTTTCACCCAGATGAGGATTTCCCTCATCTGTTCCCTTTTAAGATTGAACCATGCCTTTGGCTTCTCCCAATTCTTCTTCCCTTTCGGTTGTCGCATGTTCAGTGACTTCCTATTACACAGACTCTCCTGATCGACTCTAGCCTTAACATTATCTTTCCCCTTATCAGTGCCGAACAATGTACCAAAAAGGGCCTCACCCATATTTTTTTCAGTGTGCATCATGTCAATGTTGTGTGGAAGAGCAAGGTCTTTGAAATATGGGAGATCCCAAAAGCATGGCTTGTGGGTCCAGGCGTGTTCCGTATTATATCCCAAGAAATACCCTGGCCGGTTCGGATTAGGCTCTAGTGAGTTCAACTGATCAAGAATTTGTGCGCCCTTCATCATAGGTGGTGCCTCGTGCTCGACAACTTTACCTTTGGTGAAATTCTTCTTGTCTTTTCTGAATCCATGGTCGAGAGGCAGGAATTGTCTATGCAAGTCGAAGCAAGAATACTTGCGACCCTCCGGCAGCCAATGAAACTTAAGAGCAGACTTGCATTGCGGGCATGGGAACCTTCCGTGCACGCACCATGCAACAAAAAGTGCAAACGCCGGCAGGTCATGCATGGAGTACATCAACCAAGCATGCAGTTGGAAGTTTGTTTTGCTAGCTGCGTCATATGTCCGGATCCCATTATCCCAAGCTTCTTTGAACTCATCCATCAGTGGTTGCAAGTACACGTTCATATTTTTTCCGGGATAGTTGGGCCCCGGAACTATCAACGTCAAGAAGATGTGCTTTCTTTGCATAAGTACTCCAGGGGGCAGATTGAGGGGCATGATGAATACGGGCCAACAACTATACTGGGTAGCCCGTCATACCGAAAGGATTGAACCCATCGAGGCTAATGGCGAGTGCCACGTTTCTTGGGTCTTTGGCTTTACCTTCTTTATGTATTTCATTGAACATCTTCCACGCTTCACCATCAGAGGGGTGGGTCAACATCAAATTCTCGTATTCATCTGTAGCACGTCTAATTCCATCTCTGTGCCATGTCATTTGTTTTGCTGTTTCTTCAAGCATGTAAAGCCGTTGAAGTCTTGGTAAGATCGGTAGGTACCGAAGAATGTTTACGGGTATTTTGCTCCGCGTCTTCTCACCAAGACCGTTGTCTACGACAATATACCTGGAGGACTTGCAGCGTGGACAATAATTATCATCCGCATACTCATGCCTAAATAAGACGCATCCTTTCTCACAAGCATGTATCCGCTCGATGGGCATCTTCAGTGCACCGAGTATTTTGTCTGAGTGGTATAGGTTTGCAGGCATAATATGACCGTCCGGTAGAAAGCGCCCGAATAAGGTCATCATCGCATCATAGCACTCTCTGGACAAGTTGAATTGTGCCTTAAGAGCCATTGTTTGTGCGATGGCATCTAGTTGACAAAGCTTGGTGTGCGCATGCAGTGGGAGTTTTGAAGACTCTAGCATGGCATAAAAGGCCTTGGCAGTTTCCTCCGGTTCTTCGTCCTCAAGACGAGCATCGTTGTAGTCATTGACCATGTCTTCGATCCCTGTACCACAATCCTCAATGCGCTGACGCACTACCTCATGTCTGTCACGTTGGGCCGACTCGCCATGAAATGACCACAACGTATAATCAGGCATGAAACCACGTATTTGCAGGTGTTTACCCATTACATCCTTTGTCTGTTGTGAATAGTTCTTACATCTAGTGCAGGGGCACCATGTTCTTGGTTGGCCAGCACTAAATGCAACCTCTAGGAACTCCTCGGTCTTGGCCAACCATTCCTCAGTCATATTTTTTTGACTAGGGTGACCGGTGTACATCCACGCACGATCATTCATTCTGGCTAGCTAGCTAGTACAAATTAACACCAGAAGGCATATAATTAATTACGGTGATACGGCATATGCACACTAGCTAATAGGTAAAGATAGGTCCTAATCCCACCCGAGTATGTGCAGATTGGATTCATTTCCCCATGCTCTCCTCCCGATCCGACGCAAAATTTCGACAGCACCTCCCCGCTGTTCTCCTGATACACGTCTCAGCATAAACCGAGAGGATGTGTACCCGGAGAACAACAAGGTGGCGCTGATGAAATCCTGCGTCCGATCCGAAGGAGAGCATATATGGGGAAATGAATCCAATCTACACATACTCGGGCTGTCCATGGATAACGTTGGACAATTCGAAAGAATCCAATTATAAATATGCAAATGAATGCATATTTATAAATGGAATCTTTCGAACGGGAGACGCATATGGGTTACGTGACTTGCATGAGTTGAGAAGGAAAGAACTAGCTATACACCTATCTTTTGGGTAGGGTGAAACTAAGAGGAGAGAGACGTTTGGCGTCCCCAGTAGGAAACAGTGCTAGTCACGGGAACCTATGCAATTAAATAAGGCAACCTTAGCAACAACAAGCTAAGCTCCAATATATCTAGAAATCCTAACATTTGTTACTTCCATTTATTTCCATTTAACAATTTGTGTATTAACTCTTAACACTATAACAAAACATGCCAGCTCGAAGATAGCATCGTTTTGGAAAAAGAGAAGCATTTCTATTTTGTATGAGTATATCCATCTATAACATGCAAACAAAAATATCAAAAGGTGGAAAACATTTCTCACATTGTTAAATGATCACAAAATGCAGCGTAAATTCCTTACAAAATGCAGGTGTGTATAAATCACATGGAAAACAAATGGAAAAAAATAATTTGGCAAATACTTGATAGAAATTATAGACCTTAGTTCATGTGAGAACTACTCTATATTATAGACCTTCCATTTATTTATTTCTTTTATTTCCTTTCCATTCATTCCTTTTTTTAACTTCTATTTCTTTCTAACATACATACTAACAAACCCTAGCCCTAATCTACTAACAGATCTAGCTAGCTAATTTTTTTAATAAATAATTATAAGCTAACTAAAATTTAAAATAAATATCTACTAACAATAAATAGAAACAAAATTGAATCCTAATTAGTATACTAACTAATTTCTAAATCTAACAAACCCTACCCCTAATCTACTAAAAGATGTAGCTAGCTAAAAAATTAACTAACTACTGATAAGTTGCATTGTTCTAACAATAAATAAAATTGATAAATAACAAAAAATAAAATTGATAAATAAGAAAAAAACAGAGAAAAGAGGAGCTCACCTCACCTGCAGAGGAGGGCGGAGGAGGTGGTGGTGGCCGGCGAGGAGGCCACTGCCACCGGAGCCGAGGAGGACGGGCAGGCGGCCGGCGAGGGAGGGGGCCGCGGCGGTGACGTCGTGCAGAGGCGCGGCGGCGGGCTGGACCTGCAGAGGAGGAGAGGATGAGCGGGAGAGAGAGAGAGAATGGGGAGCGGGGGAAGGGGCGGCCGGGGTGGCCGCGGCTCACCGGACGCGGCCGGCGCGGCGGGGGAGGCGGCGGCGGCTTGGAGGGGAGGGGTTGAGAGCGGGGTGAGAGAGAGAGAGAAGTGGCGGGCGGCTAGGTCTTCCCGGGCCGAGATAACGGCCCGTAGCTTGGCCGTCAGCCAGCTGACGGGCCCGCCGCTTGGCCGTCAGCCAGCTGACGGCAATGCGGCGGTCCGTTATCCCACAGCCGCGTGGTGGGGTCTGGGGAAACGTTGCCGTCAGTTGGGCTTTGACGTCAGCTGTTCTGCGCGTTGCCGTCAGCTAACTGACGGCGTTTCATGGGCTGACGGCTAAAGTTCCTTTTGCCTACAGTTGTTTCTTTGCCGTCAGCATTTTTACTAGCTGACGGCAAAACACGGTTTGCCGTCAGCCCCGACGGAAAGCTGACGGCAAAGCACGAAGCTGACGGCAAAAATCCTGTTTCCTGTAGTGGTGTCGCCAGCGGAGAGCCCTCATTCTTCACTATTGATGCAAATGATGATAATGCGGTGTACTTCAAGGGTCGTTTAGGGGTTCCGGTAGCCAAGGCCAACCTGAATTACGCCTCTGATGTCATGAAAGAAGCTCATGATACACCCTTGTCGATTCACCCTGGTAGTACCAAGATGTACCAAGGCATTTGTCAGCGGTACTGGTGGTTCAACATGAAACAAGACATTGCTCGTTATGTTGATGAGTCTGACGTTTGCCGTCGCGTGAAAGCAGAACATCAAAGACCTGCCGGAACTCTGCAACCTCTGTCTATTCTTGAATGGAAGTGGGACAAGATTGAAATGGACTTCGTCACCGGTTTTCCTTGATCACAAAATGGTCATGATGCCATCTTTGTCGTCATCGACCGATTCTCCAAGGTTTCTCATTTTCTGCCTGTCAAGGAGACGATCTCTGCTAGTCAGTTGGCAGACTTATATGTTTCCAGAATTGTTTCCCTCCACGGTATTCCGTTGGAGATCAGTTCAGACCGTGGCAGCATTTTCACCTCGAAGTTCTGGGACAGTTTCCAAGAAGCTATGGGCACTCACCTAAGCTTCAGTACTGCTTATCACCCCCCCAGTCGCAAGGACAAGTCGAACGAGTCAACCAAGTGCTTGAAGATATGCTCCGAGCTTGTGTCATCTCATTCGGTAAGAAATGGGAGGAATCTCTTCCATTTGCTGAATTCTCGTACAACAATAGCTATCAGGCTAGTTTGAAGATGGCACCCTTTGAAGTTCTCTATGGACGTAAGTGTCGAACCCCTCTGAATTGGTCAGAAACTGGAGAACGAACTCTCATTGGTCCGGACATCATACAGCACGCAGAAGATCACGTTCGCGTTATTCGTGAACACCTGAAAGCTGCTCAGTCCCGTCAGAAGAGTAACTATGATCGCAAGCACAAAGAAATGGTCTATCAACCTGGTGAATATGCTTACCTCCGTGTCACCCCGATGCGAGGCACCCATCGTTTCGGAATCAAAGGCAAGTTAGCTCCTCGCTACATTGGTCCGCTCCGTATTCTTTCTCGAAGTGGACCAGTGGCATACCGATTGGAATTGCCGCCGAACCTCTCTCAAGTCCACGATGTATTCCACGTGTCGCAACTCCGACACTGCTTTAAGGACCCTATTCGCGAAGTGGAACATGATATGATTGAGCTGCAACAGGACTTGACTTATCAAGAACATCCAAGCCGCATTCTCGATCAGTCTGAACGCAAAACCCGCAACAAGACAACGAAGTTTCTCAAAGTTCAGTGGTCGAATCATTCTAAAGATGAAGCCACTTGGGAACGCGAAGATCGTCTTCGTGAGGAATACCCCGATCTTTTCCCCTCTACCGCCTAAATTCTCGGGACGAGAATTCTTGTAGTGGGGGATATTTGTAACACTCTCACTGTCAGTGAACAGTAATCACCATTACTGTTGATCACTACTGTTCAAATTTTTTTGTTTGATCAACTTGGTTTAGTTCAAATTCAAGTTCCACTTTGTTATTCTTGAATGCATTGTGATCATGGACCTTGGTCATGATGAATCAAACAAATACCTAGCTCAATTCAAATGACCTTTGAATTGAAATCAATTTAAATCTTCAAATGCCTTTTGATGAATATTAAAAATATGGTGACAATAAAATCTTTCCCAAAAATCTTGGAACCACTTTTATAAAATCCCAAATAATCATTGGACCATGCCAATGTGGTCTTGAGTATTTATAGTGCTGTGGACAATTCCAAACATTTCAAACAGTAGCCAAAACAGGGGCATTTAATACCTTTTTAATAACACAAAAATGCAAAAGAATTTATAACACTCCAAATCTTTTTGTGGCATCTCAATATTGTGCTACACTAATTATGGACTATGTTACATATTTTACAAAAATATGGAAGCAACTAAAATAAATATAAACAGAAAAGAACAGAAAATAAAAAAATAAATAAAACCCTAAAATACGCCTGGAAGCAAAGCCCACCAGGCCAACCCCCTGTTCCCCTTGGGCTGAGCCCACCCCAGCCCACCTAACTCCCCTCCCCTGTTTACCCCGACCCCCCCCCCAAGGAGGCCATCCATGGTGCCACGGCGCCCGCCGTCGCCGTGTCGCAAATCCGGCGACTCCCCGGCGACTACAAGTCGCGGCCGCGCCCCCCTGTGCCCCTGGACGAACCCTAGAACCCCTCCTCGCGCCGAATACCCTAGCCTTCCCCTCCAGATCCCCCTCGCGCTCGCCCCTCGTCGTCTCCCCGCTCGGACCGAGCCCGCCCGTGGGCACGTCGGCGTCGCCGGCGCGGCCTGTGACCACCACAGCCCCAACCACCGTGTCTAGAGTGACCGCCGTGGACGTCTTCGCCAAGCCGCGCTCACCATCGACGCCGAGGACCACCGCAGCCTACAAATTGCGCGCTTCTTCTACCTCTGTCCGCCACGCCATTGTTGACGGGAAGCTTCACCCCGAGCTCCCCCGGCCAAACTGCCTCCGCTACTCGTCCCCTGTGAGCAGCCCGCGTCCTTCCCCTCTTTTCCCGTGTCTGATGCTCGTCGTAGCTCCGTCCCCGCGTTGCCCTGCTCCGGCCGCCGCCACGGTCGACGTAGACGTCGCGAGGAGCCGCTCCAGTTCACGCCGATGACACCTACGGGTGCGCCTCGCCACCCCGTGCACGTGGGAGCAAACCGCCCCTCTTTTGGGGCACCACAGCGGCCGGACGGACATCGCCCCCGCGTCGGCCTCGTCGCCGGCGTGGTCGCGACGGGCTGACAGTGGCCTGGGTGCCACTGACCCGTGGGCCCCGCCTCGCTAATCCCCTGTTAGTGGCTAACCAGCCACTGACAGTGGGCCCATGCCCCCTTAAGAACTTTTACCTGCTACTAAAACTGGATAATAACCCCCCTGGGTGTATGACAGATGGGCCCATGCCCTTAAACTAATTTTAGTTGCTTATTTAAGTTTTTGTTAGTATGACACCTCGGCCCCACTACCTTTTTATTAATAAAATGATTTTTGGTAATTGTTGAGAGTATGACATGTGGGCCCAGTGATGAATTAAATTTAATTAAAAGTTTATTTAGCAGTGTGAGGCTGACCAGTGGGTCCCACTGGTCAGGTTTGACTGGTCAAACCCCTGTTCTGGATAATGTTTAATTATTTAATAAAAGAAATTCAGAAAATGTTATAAAATGATTTAAATTTGGAAATTCAATATCTTTTAAACCGTAAGTCAGATTCAAAAACTTTCTACATCAAAATTGATCAGAAAAATATAACGAATACGGATATGCTAACCGTATGTCTACCCCACCCCCCTGACACACCGATCATCGACATTCCCCCCCTCCGGGCTGTTTGTCGATAATTCCCGGTGCCGGTAAAAACCTGCCGGATGAATTTATTCCGAACACGAAAGTTGTCCGGAATGGTTCAACTAACACGGATACACCCCCCTTATGTTTGTCGGATGCCCACGACACCTCCGGCCTGAACCCTTCCCCCTCCGGACACCCTGTCCGGTAATCACCCGGAGCCGGTAGTTCATCCCCGGATGAATTCCCGCTCCGAGCAACGTGCATTGCACTGCGTTAGAACACCGTTAACATTGCGTCTGTCATTTCATGCATATGTTTGTATATTATTGCCGTGTATTTACTATTTCCTCCCCCCTTAATCTCCGGTAGACCCCGCTGCTACCGCCGACTACACCGCTGCCGGGTACGACTACTTCGTCGACGACCCGACCCCTACCGTCGAGCTTCCAGGCAAGCAGAGCCATTCTCTTCCCCAGATATCGCCTACCTTTCCGTACTTTCTTGCACTAGGCATTGTTACTGCTGCTGCTACGATTACAATCCTATTCAATTGCATAGCCTGATTTTGTCGCCCCTTGATGTACCTTTCTTATCCTATGCTGCATGTTATAATTATGCATATATTCAGCAGTGAACCCTGCGCATTGTTAGCTAGGACTAGATAGCGGGCCGTGATCACTCAAGGGGGTGAACATGAATACAATATATACAACTGCACAGGTACGGAACAAAGCAGACACCGCCAAAGGCCCCTATCTGGGTTATGCCTAGTCACCTCAAGTGTGAGCTATCAAGGAGTAATCCTTGTACTCCACTCGAGGCTGACTTTGTCTTGCCTCCATAGGGTCCTGAACAGCGGTTGTCCTTAAGGTAAGAAGTCGGGCGACCCAACGGTGCCCGCGAGCGGTATATCGTCGGGAACGACAGGGAGGGTACGACCGACGTTACTGGCGTGCTTGGCCCCTGCTCGTATCTCGCGATAGTTACCAAATCACGCAAAAGTCGAGCTCTACCAAGAGCACACGCGAGACAAGGTAAGGAGACGGTTCACCTTGTCGGTAACCGCGCGCTTTGACGGGACGACAGGGCAGGCCCCGACGTTACCGGTGGGCCTTGTTGCTGTTCGTTGTCCGTTGTGTTGTTAGTCAGACAGCGATAACGGTTGTCTGCGAGATAATATTAAAATGCTAAATGGTTCGGCGGATGACTTGAGAGACCCGTTGGTCTGTACGCACTACCTACACGTGGGATTACGGTGTGCGCCCTCCGCGTCGTAGTTCGTCCGAAAGCTCTTCAGACGTCAGCAGTACCACGGGCTGATAGCCGGGAAGCGGTCTTGTCTTATTTGCTGCAGCAGGTGTGTTTTGGATTTGCTTTTGCTACACCGGCCAATCTCGTACCGTGCAGGAGCGTGCAAGGGTGAGGGACCTAGACCCCTTGGTGCATAGGATATAGTCCGGCGGATGGCCTCTCTGCTGAGCCTAGGATGGGCTGCGTCGTGTCGGATAGCCTTGGTGGGGCGTTCCCTAACAAGGTTCACGCCACCCTGGAGATCCGAGCGTGCAGGCTGAACAGTAGTGCACCCCTGCAGGGAGTTTAATCTATTCGAATAGCCGTGTCCACGGTAACAGGAAGCTTTATGCTGAAGCTGGATCTTACCACTAGAAACTATTACTATTAAACTGTATGGTTCCGGGTCTTCTTCCTCGCAGGAAGTCGAGGAGGGGAACTCGGAGGCATTGTTATTATTAATCATTACAACTTATATTATACAATGTTGCAGCAACTTCTGCTTCATTGTTACTTTATTGCTTTATATAAACCGTTGGCTGATTATCTTCTCATGCTGCAAGACATCGTCAGAAGATGCTAGTCTTCGATAGGCCTAGCTTCTTACCCTTATTCTGATTTCTATCTTGCAGTCCACTATATATACAGCCTCCCTTTTCCGTTGATACCAATGCTTAATGCTTAGTAGCGGACGTAAGACTCGCGGGTATAGTAGATACTCACCTTTGCTTTATTTTCCCTTTTATGTTTTGCCTGATCGGCCGCTGCAGTCGACGTTGGAGCCCAGGAGCAGGAGTACCCCGGAGGCGGATACTACTACGTCGAGACCCCCGCTGACCAGGACCAGGAGTAGTTTCGGAGGCTCCCAGGAAGGAGGCCTTTCCTTTTCGATCTGTATCTCTGATGTTATTTGTGCTAGCCTTCTTAAGGAAAAACTTGACTAACTATGTCTGTACTCAGATATTATGGCTTGTATAACTTATGTATTCGGGTCCGCGTGACCCCCCTTTATTGTAACATATTGGTTTATCCTTTTGTGTTTAATGTTGTGCTGTGATATTCTCACCGTGGCACCCTAATCTCAGCCGTGTACCCTGCGTGTATGATTACTGTACACGGATTGACTTTGGGGGCGTCACACTTTGATTTGTATCCCACCACCTTACTGAAATATGTTGGCCGTAACGGTGCAATTTGGGTATTCCGAAATAGATGGTTCATGAGTATGCAAATAGATCAAAGCGGGATTTGTCCATCCGAGTGACGGACAGGTACTCTGGGCCCACTTGGTGATATTGCATCATAAGGTTTGCGCAAACATGTGACTAGGTCATAGAGTTGTAATATCACGGGAACGAGTAAAATTGTTTGTTGAGAACGAGGACGAACTAGGTATATTGGATACCGATGATCAAACCTCGGACAAGCAAAGTACCGTAGGACAAAGGGAACAGGCACACGGTTAACGGATCCAACAGCGATTGAAGTTCATTCGATGGAAGCGCAGGGGCTATCAAGGATTGTAACCAGGTCCAATTGATTAGTCATTGATCAATGAGATTGTCTCGATCATGTCTGTTGTTTCCCGGACCGTAGGGTGTTACACTTAAGGGTATTCGACGCAGTAAGAATTGATTCGGGATCACCGGAGAAATAGGAGAGAACACCGGAATTGTTTCCGGTGGAGGCCAGAAATGTTTCTGGAGATTTTGAATTGTTCAAAATATTATTTAAATATGTTTTAGTATTTAATTAAGGAATTAAATATTAAAATTATAATTTAAATAATTAAAAATGAATTAAAAAGGTACATGGGCCTCATAGGGCCCATTAGGGGAAGGAGGAGCCTCCCCCCTTGGCCCTTGCGCCAAGGGAGGGGCCCACTCCCCCCCTGGCCGGCGCACCACCCCCCTTGGTGGGATTAGTCCCACCTCGGGGAGGGATGAAGGTTCCCACCACCCCCCCTCAGCCTATATAAGTAGGGGTTGGGGTGCCCTTTTGATTCATCCAATGAATTCTCTCTTCCTCCTCTCTCCCTCCTATGAGCGGACTCCCCTTGTTTGGAGGCTGTACTAGGTTGGGGATTTCTCGACCATACGCACGCCATCGTGCTGCTGGAATCGGGATCCGAATCCTTCTTCTTTCCGCTGCTCGCCTGGTTCGGAGCCCGGAGAGACGTCGGGTATACTGTATGTGTATAATCCCGTGAGGCACTACACTTGTGGTGCTACTTCATCGTTGTGGCCATATCGCGGCGTCTTCGCCGACAACGTTCTGACTGGGACGTAATCCTGTCATCGGTCTCAAGGATCGGGTGGCTATCGGAGTCATCATGGAGCTGCGCGGCATCGGGGATTGTCGGTACGACTACACCAACCACGTTCACGCGGGAACGTTTCCCGCTTAACAGACTACATACTGGTATGTGACCTATTCCATAAATCACTTGCATCGCCATAGCATAGGTCTTGGGATTGGGTATCGTAGGTTATGAAAAATTTGTGTTTTCTGCCCCGAACCCCAACAATCACGAAGTTTTGAGATAGACATAAGATTATATCCTAGAGATTGCACAAGCATAACTTTGTAAATATGCTTATCCTTCGATATAGTAACCTTACCCAAACCAAGTACTTTTCCTTTGTTGTTGTCACCGAAGGTAATATATCTCTGAGAAGATTCAGTAAGTTTGTCTTCGGTGATCAAATCTTTGTCTCCTGTCATATGATTAGTGCAACCACTGTCCATGACCCATCCGGATCCACCGGAGACATAGCCCTGTAGAAGAATTAGTTCTTCTTAACCACCCACAAATGAGCACGTGACTGAGAAGGCATGGAAGTGCTAGATGAAGCAGGGATATTATAGCGAACTAGATCATATTGGCGAGGGGGACCATCAAGAACACCATAAACATAATTCCTCGGAGAGGGGTTAGAGTACTGGTAGGTAAAATCAATTTTGTCGTTATTGTCACGATGACGATAAACATTTCTATCTATTCAATCGTATTCCTTCTGGGGAACATTTGAAGCAGGCACCAAAGGTTCATTTCTATCCTCGAGAGAATAGTAGTGTTTCGGTGGTACCGAAGATTTTCCCTGCATAGAATGGTTAGGGGGCAGTTTTTCTACGACGGATTTGCGAACCCAAATCCTTCGCTTATAGAAACCATTCTTCGGAGGAGTACCAACGAATTCAGTAGACACCTTTCCTTCCTGATCTTTGATAAGCTTGTAGTCAGAATCAAGTGATTCATCAACACTAACCTTATCAATTTTGCAGTTGAAACCTGAAAGGTTAGCAATATCAATGGGCTTTTCTTTCGCTAGAACCCAGACAGTTTAAGGATACTTCTCGGACTCCCAATAGGTGCCATCAGGCTTGAGTTTCCTTTGGAAACCAACACCTTCCTTTTGAGGGTTCCTATGAAGAAGAGCCTTCTTTAAGATATCACATAGGTACTGGTGTCCCTGAACACTTTTGAACATGCATGTATCAAATAAATCTTTCAACCTGAGGAGTTCCTCGGTAATAGTTTCCTCGTTCGAGAGGTTAGCATCATCAATGACAATAGGTTCCTTTCCTTTCGATTGCTTAGAAGTAGACTCAGTTTTACTTCGTTCCAAACAAGTTAAGAAAGGTGAAGTAGATTCATTTTTAGCTTCTGAGCCTTGTTGAGCAATGAGCGTGAAATTGACATTCTCCAACTCTTCATGAGCCTCTCTCGGTTTCTCGAGAGCCATTTTCCTTTGAAGGAATTCGTAGGTCAGCTTCTCGTAGTCCACTGAGAGAAGATCATGCCGAGAGGAAACTTCATCAAACTTTTCTTTCAGAGCAGCATGCTCATTCGTTAAAGTATGACCTTTCTCAATCTCATCGATCAACAAAGTCTCAGATTTTTGAATAGTTTCACTCAGAGAATCTAGTTCATCTTGTTGGATAGAAGCAATCTTAGCAAGTTTGGCATAGCTTATCCTAGAGTGACTTTCATAAGCAGATCCATCAGAAGTATCGTAGGAATTCTTAGAAGAGGATAACTTAGCCTTGGCCATGAAGTAGTAAGCTGGAGATTCATCTTCACTTCTTTGGTTGTTGAAGAATGAACTTGATGTCTTGTTCGAAGCAAATGCTAGACCAGCAACACCATCATATTGAGAACCAGAACCAGAACCAGATCTTGAGTTTGATTCAGCTTCGGAACCATATGCTTCATCTTCAGAGTTCATCTCTTTTTCCAGATAGGCCTTAGCACGGTGAGAATTCTTGCGTCGAGAGGAATGTGATTTCGAGGAAGAACTCTCTTGATGTTTGTGATACTTCTTCTTCTTGTCATCATCAGAACCATCTTTCTTGTCTTTTCTGGACTTTGAATCATATCTCTTCGAATCATAGTTTTTGCTCGATCTGTGTGACTTGCTCGAAGAGTTGCTGTGTGAATTCTTGGATCTATGTTCAATTTCCAAGAGAGGACAATCAACAATGAAGTGACCTGGCTTCTTGCACTTGTAGCAGCAGTTATCTTTCGCTGAAGAGTTTCTGGATGATGATCGATGTTGTGATGAATTGCTTGAATGTCAGGAGGAGTAGTTTTTCTTCGGTGAAGAGGAATTCCTTCTCTGGAAGCGGTTTAATCTTTTCATTATGAGTGCCAAGTCCTTTCCAATATTCTCGGGGTCATCTGATGCACCTCCAGATTCAGAACTAGCTTCAGGAGAGAAATGATGTGAAGCTTTGGCCTTGAGTGCATGAGATTTTCTTTGAGTTCCGTTGACATCTCGTTTTTCTTCTTCTTCCATCTCAAATGTCTTGAGTCTCTCGGAATATCAGCGGAAACAGATCTTTGAAATCAGTCCTTTCCTTGATCATCAGTACAATGTGATCGAAGGAATCATCGAGAGAGCGAAGCAGAGTTCTGACAACTATCCGAATGGTGATATCTTCAGCACCTAGGGAAATCATCTCATTTGATAGAGCAGTGAGTCTGATGTATATGGAGTTAACTTTTTCTCCCTCGTGCCTCTTGAATCGGTACAATTTGCTTAGAAGAGTGTCAATACGAGCATATTTCTGAGTAGAGACACCTGCACCAATCTTCTCGAGATAGTCCCGGACACCTTTGGCCATAGAGATATTCTTGACCTCATGATATTTTTCTGGAGTCGGATGGTTTGTGATGAACACCCAGACTTCAGAATCAAGAGACATGCTCTTTGCCTCAGCAGGGGTGATAGCACTCTTTTCCTTGACATTAACACCATTCTTTACAACTTCCCAAGCGGCAGAGTTGATGGCCATAATGTTTCTCTTCATTTTTTTTCCTTCCAATAAGGATAGTCCTTCCCATTGTAGATAGGAATCGGTTCGCCTGAGCAAACAGCTGCAAACGACATTCTTGACAACACACCAGGTGGTTAGACCAAAATACACAGAGCGTAGGGAGTGCCTAGCTCTGATACCAATTGAAAGCTCAAGAATGATCAGAGGGGGAGGGGGTGAATGATCACTTCAAAAATTCTAAAGAACTTAGAAGGAATTAATGCAAACTGTGAAGGACTAAAGGAAACTCGAAGGAAATAGAGTATCGGAAGTCATGCTTAGATCATAAGGATTGCGAACGAAAGGAAACAAAGAAGGAAAACAGGCAGACGAGTAAATACAGAAAGTAAATACTAGAAAGAAAACGAGCCTGACACAACGATGTTTGGTAAACCAGTTCACACTCTGCAAAGTGCTACGTCTGGTTGGAGGGGCTGTTGATTGAACACCTTGAGCAAAACTCTCTCTGTCATATTCTCCACTGCAACAAACTCCTCGAGCTTGTCCCATTTTCACACGTGGTATATGATTCAGGACATCTCCGAGACCTTTACAAACTTCATTCAGCAGCGACAATTTCTCTTCGACTGCTTGACAGGCGATGCCTAACCGTCTAGGAGACTTGCAGTTCTCCAAGATAAAAAGATCGGATAATCTTGACCTAAGTCTATGTGAATTTCTCAAGTCAGTTCTGACTTGGGTTTTTGGTTTTCTCTCGAGTTCTCTCTTGGGATGCTCACAGTGCTTCTGTCTTAGAATCTTCAGTGGAGCAACCAACCCAAAATGGCGGGAAGGTGCGGGGTATTTATAGGTGACGATCCCGATGGATGAAATGACTGAAGTGACCCGATGCAACCGCTTGACGCGTGTCCACAACGGTCGGATTATCAATCACTGCGCAACTTTTATTGCAGAGCAAGTAAGCTAACACCGAACGAGTTCTCTCTTGAAGGCATGAAGTGCGATGAATTTTCCTTCGAGCTATTACTCGACTCAGTGAGATTTCTCTCGGTAGGCTTTTGTGGGTTTATGTTGAGCAGAGCAGATTCACTTCGACTAAGATCTCAACTAGCAAAGCCCTCTTGATAGTACGGTTTTTCCTACGACTCAAGAAAATAAAGATAAACTAGTAAAAGTACTAAGTCTTCATCCAGCTTCAGCTTTCTCGTCGTTGCGCTTTTACTTGAGAGCATCTTCTTTCTCAACGACATTTTGGGGGGGTCGTCTTCCTTCAAAGGTTTCGGTAGTTGACTACAGCTTTGCTGCAGTGAGTTTTCCTTTGACCTTCTACACGCGAACTCCATTCTTTCGGAACCTAAGTATCTGTTTATACTCGAAAACAATATTAGTTCCAGTACTGCTTTGTTCAACAAACTCCAAAACCTTCGGGGGCAAAACTTGCTCTTACAGGATCCATATAGACAAACCGGCCCTCGAGACTATCGCCGCTTACCGGGCCAGGGTAACCTCGCGCGCATACCCTCCCCTCTTTGGTGATACGCTTAAGAGAGCACACCGATAGTCCGAGCCAAGGCCTTCCCATAAAGGAGAGCGTGGCTGCAGTGATAAGTCCGGTTCGGTGGCACCTGATCAACTTGGCACGAGCATGTCTCTAACAGCAAACACCAGCCTCAGGTGCAACATGAGTATTTACATTAATGGAATATCAACATAAGTGGAACAAACTAAGATACGTTTATAGTCACATCATGATTCAAATCATATTTTAGTAGGTTAACTTGGTCATATTACGATGATAGCTATACCATGGATGTAGCTAAGCATGATAAAATGATAACATGATCAAACATATTGTGAACATGGCATATCATGCAACAAATTATCAGGATCATAACATGATTACAACATGGCATGGTGTTAACATGATCAATTATAACATAGCATTGCAACATCAAAATGGTCCAAGCATATGAACATGATCACAGAATATCGAGAATGTCACATCACCGAAGATTTGGGTGACTTTTAAAGCATGTCAAGGCATTGCAAAAGTGCAAAAGGAATTGTGGCTTGCCTTCACCAATGGAGTGGGGGATACTCCTTGGTCTTCAACACCAACAAAAGCCCTGAAAATTATTTTATAAAAAGGCACGAAGAAAAGGGTCAAATACCATTTTGGACTTGACCGACAAAAATCAACAGAAGAACATGGCATGAAACCTATTCCAAATTAAATAGGAGTTCAAGAGCAATCCAATGCAAAAAGAATCAACCCATTTGGACTTATGGTTCAGAAGTTATAGAGGGTCAAAGTCTGGTCAAAATAATGATTTTAAAATGATTTAAAATCGTTTTGGAAATGTCCAGGGGGGCTGACGTCGAAGGCGTATTTTGGGATTGCGCTACCACTAGGAAAACGGTTCGGGCTGGCCTGGTTGGCTGACAGTGGGCCAGCCCTGTCAAGTAAATGAGAGGGAGAGAGAAGCACAGCGGAGGGCGAGCTCACCGGCAACGCTGCTCCGGCGAGAGGCCACGGCGGAGGCTGGGACCAGGGGGATCGACGGAGGAGACCCTGGCGGATCATCTCGTACCCGCAGCGCGCAAAATGATCGCCGTTTGCTAGGGGGAAGAGCTTCGCGGCGGCGCAACATTTTGGGAATCCAGCGACGTCGACATTGGCGACGATTCCGGCCGGGATTCGAGGTCGAGGAGCACACATGCGAGCAGTGGAATGCTTGTAGAAGGGGCCAAGGCAGAGGTGAGGGCGACTGGAAAGGGGCATGCGTGCTTGTCGGGAACTTGCTGGTGGCAGCCTGCCGGCGCGATTCTGACGAGGAAAGTCGAGGGGGAGAGGGAACGCGTGGGCAGCAAAGTCGTGCGGCGCGGCAGGACATCAGCTAGGCGACGAGGGCGCACTGGAGCGCGAGGGCGATGCATCGGGCGGCCTCGGGGCATGGCTAGCGCACGCCCAGTGCACGCCGGTTGCAGCCATGGGCGTGGCCACCCTGTGCTAGTGCACCTGGGTGAGGTCTGAACGTGGCCGAGCATGTCTGGGGTGGGGTTCTTCCAAGGGTGATCACAGTGGTACAACTGGATGCTCAAGGGAATCAAGGTGTTGATCTCTCCTTCAACCAAAAGTTTGATACAACAAACTTGGACAAGAAGCAGATCTCACATGGTGGGGGTTGAGGTGGTGCCAGGTTGTCAACTGGGTTTGGGAATGGAAGGACTAGTGATCTGGGGGTTTTACAGCCCAAATGGCCAAAGGAAAATGCACTTCCTCTGTAAGGTGCCAAATGGACCAGAATTGCAATATTAAAGCTGGCATCATATTGGCTTGGTGGATTGGGCTCAAACTTGGTGCACTGGGGTTATTTTGAGGGTTGCACATATGTGTAAAGTTTCATGGCCATTGGACACACCCAGCTAGTACATGCTTCACAAGGTTTCCCTCTGACCAGAAACTTCCACATGATCATGCACTCACAGGGGTGATGGGTTTTGGCTCAAATTTGGTTTGGTGAGGTTATGTGGTGGTGGAATCATGCACAAAAAGTTTCAAGGACAATGGGACCCCCTAGCTTGCAATTGCTTCACAATGCCCCTTTGCTGCATCCAAACTTTGGTAATTTATTGTGGGAGTTTGGCTAGGCAAATGGTGGTGTAATTTGGTGTAGGCCAATTATATGATCATATGAGATTGCACAAAAAGTTTCACCAGAAATGGATCAAGATAGATAGCACCTCCTTCACAAAGCTCCATTATGCCCCCACAGACAAATGAATTTTTCTAGAGGAAAATCCACTTGGGCCATGCAATTTTTTTGGAGAATTTGGCAAGATATAACATCAAGGCTAGGTGGGAATTATTTGGGGATTTATGGAGCAATATAAATGGTGGTTCCTTCACAATCCTCAAATAATAGAAATATTCCTTTTATTGGAAAAGGAATACATGGCTTGAATAAAATGTGGCTTGGATGGGATGGATCAATGGAATGACATTGGAGAAGCTTGAAATCAAGGGCCACTTGAGCATGGAGAGAAAATATGCTCAAGTTTCAAGTCCAAAGAGGTGCACAAAATCAAATCAAATCAAATGGAAAATCCAGAAATAAATCATAAAAGTTTTTTGGAAAAAGAAAGTTCCAAAATCGTGGGTGTCACACCGCGCTTCCAAGATCGGGAGCACAACAAGACCTCTTCCCGGCACCCTGCCGGAGGGAGGATTGACCTCCGGGAGCTTCTCCACGACCATGGACTCTTCTCGGATGTGCCGTGAGTAGTCCCCCTTGGACCATGGGTCCATGACCAGTAGCTATGTGATGTCTTCTCTCCAATCTTGTTCTTCAATGTTTAGTCCTTGTGAGCCGCCCTACATGATCAAGGCACCTATGTAATTTTCCTGTTGTTGCTATGCTGCGTTTGCTGGGATCCGATGGATTATGAGATTATGTTCAGATCGTGATGAGTTATATATTTGGTTTACCTTTTATATTTTGTTCTTGAGTAATTCGTGCATGTTCTCCGTTACTTTTCATTGCTTTGGCCAAGTAGTAGATAGTAACTCCAAGAGGGAGCATTATGCTTGATTGTGGGTTCATGCCCCCCGATGTCTAGCTTGAGTGACAGAAACATGAGACTAGGGGATGTGTTGTTGCCACCAGGGATAAAACAACGGTGCTTGTAACCGCATTTGCAAGGATTGTTTACCTTACGCTTAGATTGTTAATGCAAGTGTATGTTGCTTTGAGTTTACACTTTGGGTGGGGCTCGCAACTTAATACCCGCGATATGTTCTGGATAGATATCTCAAGGTGGATGATTAGTGAGTAGATGCAGATGGATTTCGGTCTACTTGTCTTGGCGTACTGCCCATACTTTTGAGCCTCCTACTTTCCAGTAGCATAATTATCCTTGCGGTGCGTTTATAATTCTCTCAATTTCCCAGCTGTAATTTGTTCACCCAGCTTAGCTGGTTTATCATCCTTTGGGAGAGAGACATCGCTAATGAACGTCATGGGACCCCGGTCCATATTTTCACCATTGTTTACACCTCCACTTTACTTATTGTTTTACTTCCAGTTGCTATCACCACTATCAATATCCTCTTGCGTTTGACCCTTTGTAAAAGACAAGGCCGAAGGGATTGACAACCCCTTTGTACTTCATTGGGAGCAAAGTTATTTGTATCTGTTGATGGCTTCTCGCCCCTCGTTGGTTACCCAAAGTTGAAGGTTGAGATGTACAGCAAATTTCCCTCGGTGAAGATACCAAGGTTTGTCTCCAGTAGGACTCCGACAACGACAGGAAGGTGACAACGGCGCCAGCAATTAGGCAGTTGACGTGGACCTGCACACACAACAGATAACTTTGCTCCCAACGAGTACAGAGAGGTTGTCAATCCCTCCGGCCTTGTTGTTTACAAAGGATCAAACGCATGGGATAATAATGATACTGATAGCAACAGAAAAGGAAATAAAGGAGTAAATAAATAGCGGGTGTAAACAGTGGTGGAAATATGGACCGGTTCCCATGATGTTCAGTAGTGATGTCTCTCTCCCAAAAGACGATAAACTAGCCATGCGAGGTAAACGAATTACAACTGGGAAATTGACAGGACTATGTGCGCAAACCAATGCTAACTATGCTATAAAGAAAGGAAGAGGCCCAAAAGCATGGGTGGTACGCCAAGACATGTAGACCAAAATACATCTGCATCTACCTACTAATCATCCACCTTGAGATATCTATCCAGAACATCTCGCTGGTATTAAGTTGCGAATCCCACCCAAAGTGTAAACTCAAAGCAACAGACAACTGCATTAAAGAACTTTGCGTAAAGTAAACAATCCTTGCACCCGCAAGTACAAGCACCGTTGTTTTCTCCCTTGTGGCAACTGCACATCCCCTAGACTCATGTTTCTGTCACTCAAGCTAGTCATCAGGGGGCATTAACCCACAATCATGCAGAACGCTCCCTCTTGGAGTCACTACCTACTACTTGGCCAAATCAATAAACAGAACCGGAGAACATGCAAGAATTACTTAAGAACATAAATATAAAATAGGAGAATCAAATATATTACTCAAACACAATATGAACCTAGTCTCATAATCCATCAGATCCCAGCAAACTCAGCATAAACAGCAAAAAGACTACTTATGTGCCTCGATCATGTAGGGAAGCTCACGAGGTCTAAACCATGAAGAACAAAGAGGGGAGGAGAACATCACATAGCTACTGATCATGGACCCATGGTCCAAGGTGGGCTACTCACTAATGGTAAAGATACCAAGGTTTGTCTCCAGTAGGACTCCAGAGATGATAACTAGGTGTCAGCGGCGCAACTGACGCGGACCTGCACACAGACACAGATAACTTTGTTCCCAACGAAGTTCAGAGAGGTTGTCAATCTCTCCGGTCTTGTTGTTTACAAAGGATAAAACGCAAGGGATAATAATAGCAACTTGAAAGTAAATGCAGAAAAGTAAATATAGCGTGGAAACAATGATAAGGATATGGACCGGGATACGTGATGTTCGCTAGTGATGTCTCTCTCCCAAAAGACGATAAAATTGCTATGCGAGGTAAACAAATTATAGAAAGGCAATTGACAGGATTATGAACGCACCACAATGCTAACTATGCTACAAAAGAAAGGAAGAGGTTCAAAAGCACAGGTAGTACGCAGAGATAAGTAGACCGAAATCCATCTGCATCTACTACTAATCATCCACCTTGAGATATCTATCCAGAACATCTCGCTGGTATTAAGTTGAGAGCCCCACCCAAAGTGTAAACCCAAAGCAACAGATAACTGCATTAAAAACAACTTTGCGTAAATTAAACAATCCTTGTAACCGCGGTTACAAGCACCGTTGTTTTCCCACTTGTGGCAATAACACATCCCCTAGACTCATGTTTGTCACTCAAGCGTGTCATCGGGGGGCATGAACCCACAATCTAGCACAACGCTCCCTCTTGGAGTCACTACCTACTACTTGGCCAAAGCAATAAACAGCAACGAGGAACATGCAAGAATTACTTAGGAACAAAAATATAAGAGATAAAAACTAAATATATTACTCTATCACAATCTGCACATAATCTCATAATCCATCGGATCCTATCAAACTCAACATAGCAAAAGCAGAAATATTACAAAGGTGCCTCGATCATGTTGGGAAGCTCACGAGGTCTAAACAATGAAGAACAAAGAGGGGATGAGAACATCACATAGCTATTGATCACGGACCCATGGTCCAAGGAAAACTACTCACGAGACATCCGGGGAGCATCCATGGTGGAGAGGAGACCCCTGGAGGTCAATCCTCCCTCCGACAGAGTGCCGGGAAGAGGTCTTCTGGTGCTCCCGATCTTCGGAAGCGCGGCGGCGGCGGAACAGAGGCGAGTTCGCGGAATAGGGTTCTGCTTCTGGGGTTTTCCCGTGACGGGGGGTAAATAGATGAAAGGGGCAGCCAGAGGTGGGCCAGGGGCCCCAGCCGCCCCCCTGGCGCGACCAGGGGTGGGGCCGCGCCGGGTGGCCGCCTGGGCCCCCCCTGTCTCCCCTTTGTCCCCTCCCGGGATCTTCTCGAAGCATCCGTCACACTGATTTTTTATCTGAATTTTCCCGAATTTTTCTGGCACTTTTTATATGGGGGAAAACTGAAATAGAAAAACAGCAGAAAACGGGAACTGGCACTGGGGTGCACTGAGTTAATAGGTTAGTCCAAATATGATCAAAAGTGTATGAAAGTGTGTCTAGATCAAAGCAATATCACACAAAACATGCATGGAGCAAGCAGAAATTATAGATACGTTTTGGACGTATCACTCACGGTTCATCCGGGAAGCATACATGGTGGTGGAGAAGCTCCCGGAGGTGGTTCCTCCCTCCGGCAGGGTGCCGATCTTGGAAGCGTGGCGGCGGCGGAATAGATGAGAGATCGCGAAAAAGGGTTCCCGTCACGGGGCTTTCACGTCACGAGGATTATATGGGCGAAGGGGGGCCACCCCTGGCTCCCCTCTGGCCCCACTTGGGCTCTTCCCAAAGTTTCCTGTATGCTGATTTTTCCTATATTTTTTCCAGAATTTTTCTGGCACTTTAAGTAAGGGGAAAACCTGAAATACAAAAACAGCAGAAAACAGGAACTGGCACTCGGGGTGCACTGAGTTAATAGGTTAGTCCAAATATGATCAAAAGTGTATGGAAGTGCATCAATATCATAGCAATATCACACAAAAGAAGGATGAAGCAAGAAGAAATTATAGATACGTTTTGGACGTATCAACATCCCCAAGCTTAATTCCTGCTCGTCCTCGAGCAGGTAAATGATAATAAGCATAATTTCTGTGGTGACATGCTACTAACCATATAAGAACTTTTAAGTAAATAAATCAAGGCATGTAATTCAATTCAAGTCATAACAGGAAAGAGTCTATATTAGCATTGAAACAAGCAACATAAGAACATAAAGGTGCAAGAGCTCTTGCTGTCGGTGACTCGAATGTCTCCAAATGGTGTTTGCGTGCAAGAAAGGGGACAGGGATATACGAGAGAGTAAAACATAGTTTTTATTATTGAGAACTTAATCTACTAAAGTTTCACACTTGGTCTTCTTTGGAATCTTATCTTGAGACTTAGGATGGCAAAGAGAGAAAAATGATGGGGGAGGAAGACAAAAAAGGTGTGAAAGGCTCACATCGATGAGGACAATCATAGGCGAGAGAAAGCCAAATGATAGATATGATGTGAGGAGTAGGGATTGCCATGGAGCGGATGCACATAAGAGCTAAGGTAAGCTCTCCAATGGAACTAGTGGGGGTGCATCCAACTTGCTGGCTCAAGAAGACCTAGAGCTCATTTGAGGAGGCTCATCATTGGAATATACAAGCCAAGTTCTATAGTGTGAAGGTCCCCACATAGCTATATGCATGAATGATAATCTCTATGGAGTACAAGATATAAGATGGAGTACGAGTGTGGATCTCTCAAAAGGAATAGTAGTGTGCCCCCTTCTCTCTTTTTATTTCTTTTTCTCTTTTTTCTTTTTTTGTATTTTTTGGTGGCCTCAATGGCTCTTTCTATTTAACTCTCAGTTGTCCTCTTTGGGATCTTTTGATTTTCTCCTCTTTGGGATCTGTTCCTCACGTTAGGGGAAACACTCTATATATTACAAGTATAGAAGATCTTTCACACTTCACAAAAGTACTCAACATAAAGAAAATGGAACTATCCTGAAGTATGCAAATGTATGCCTCAACATAAAGAAAATGAAACTATCATGATTAGGGCAAGGCCCAACTAGCATGCGGCTCATCGATCAAGCAAAAGAATGTATGACATGAAGATCAAGTCATGAGAAGGTGGATGTTGCATGGCAATGTATCTCGGAGAGGCTATGGAAATGCCTTGATAGGTAGGTATGGTGGCTGTTTTGAGGAAGGATATAATGAGGCTTATGATGACAGAGCGTATCATGCCAAGGATTTGGATGCACCGGCGAAGTATACGCCAAATCTCGAGGTGAGAAAGGGCAATTCACGGTACTCATATTAGAAAAATATGGGTAGGTGGAAGTGTCAACTTTCGAATACTCACATTAGTCCGAAGAACTCATGCACTTATTATCGGTAAATCTCAATCGAATCAGAAGGTTCACAAAGAGACAAGTACCCTGAGGAGGAGTGTATGGGGGTTTGGTTATCCTTGCGCATCCTTGACTCATGGTACGTGAGTGTACTCTAATATTCGATCCCTCCAAAGATTAGTGATCCATCTAGTAACTAAAGTTCTCAACTAATTTTGTAGGTTTTTCCAAAATAAACACGGATTGCCAAAAATACGACATCTATCACTAATAGGCTAAAGATCTTGACACCAAAAGTACAAACATTACTCATGGCAATACCTCAAAACTATTGCAAGTTACTACTACAATTGAATAGCAACCTCAATTACCTACTTCAAGTCAAGACACACAACTAGTGCAACAGGCAAACTCTCTAAACAAGATAAACATGAAAACTCAAGAGAGTTCCAGCAACAAACTAAACAAAAGCTCTTAAAAAGATAAGCATGAAAACTAAGAGCTAAACATGACAGCAGATACGAAAAAGGTAAAGAACACACACAGCAAAGATAAGCATGAAAATCCTATGTGTGTTCTAGGGTGAAGTGGAGCGTGTTTTTCTCCCAAACAAAGAAAGTTGGGTTCTAACTTGTTATGAACAGCAAACAAAGCTAAAGAAAACTAAGAAGTAAATAAAGAGCAAGACGCTCCAAGCATAGCACATAACGCATGAAGTGATAAAAATATAGTGGAACGAAAGACGAACTGATAATTGTTGATGGAGAAGGGGATGCATGGGGGCATCCCCAAGCTTAGATGCTTGAGTCTTCTTGAATATTTCTTGGGGTGCACGGGGGCATCCCCAAGCTCGAGCGTTTGACCCTCCTGAATCTTCTTTTATCATCTTCCCTCGCACACTTGAAAACTCCCTTCATACATAACTCATCATAATCTGATTAGCGAGGTTAGTACCCACAATAAAATAATTTTTCTCTACTGGAAATAAGGATATTCTTGACGAGCTATTGTTTCTCAAGATCGGCAAAAAGTTTTTGCAAAGAAAAAGCAAGCTTAAGGTTTGCTAAACGAAGAAAAGGCAAAACATGACAGAATCTGTGAAAAACAGACCAGCAGGTAGTAAATAATTTTTAGGGGTACTTCTGCAACTCAAATCAAAAAATCAGAACATACGAAAGTTCTGTGATTGTATAGAGCACGCTGTGTAAACAATTCAGCTAAAAAAGATGAACTGGGAATTTTCTATGATTTTTCCCGTCACGAGGACAGAATCTGTTTTCTGGACAGCATGTCACAACTTTCACTTCCCTTGTCATATGAGGCTATAAATGGCACAAAGCTTAAAAAGTAAAGATACAATGATGTTGCTACAGTAGTAAAAATCATCAAGACCACTAAAAACAAAATAAAAACTAAAAGTAAAATCTAAATTCGTTGTGGGATGCCTCCGAAAAGCGCTTCTTTAAAGCCATTAGCTAGGCTTAAAGCAAAAGATCAAGTCTTATCAAGAAAATAACTAGCCCGTGTGACGGACTCAAAAGGAAACTTAATCTTTTTCCTAGGGAAATGTTCCATCCCTTTCTTGAGAGGGAATTGGAATTTGATATTCCCCTCTTTCATGTCAATAAAAAAACCCACGGTGCGAAGAAAAGGACGTCCCAAAATAATTGGACATGATGGTTCGCATTCAATGTCCATAATAGTAAAATCAACAGGAACATAATTGTCATTGACAATGATAAGAACATCATCGATCTTCCCCAAAGGTTTCTTTACGGAAGAATCGACAAGACGAACACCAAAAGAACAAGGATAAAAAGGTTTCATTTCAAACATATCATACATTCTTTTGGGAATAACGGAGGTACTAGCTCCAACATCACATAAAGCATAGCAAGAGAAGTTATTCAACTTAATTTTAATCATGGGATCCCAACCATCTTCTAGCTTTCTAGGTATGGAGGCTTCTACCCTAAGCTTCTCCTCCCTAGCTTTAATAAGAGCATTAGTGATATGCTCCGTGAAGGCAAGATTAAGTGTGCTAGTGTGGGGATCTCTAGACATCTTGTGAAGGAAACGAATAACTTCAGAAAGGGTGCAATTATCAAAATCAAGGTCACTACTATCGAGTAAAGTGGTAGTGGTATCCTTTAGGCTCACTTTTTTGGTAGCTTCTATAGTCATAGGAGTTTCTTCTTCTACGGTTGAGGTCATTGCATCACCATTAATAGGTCCTATGGGACAAGGGGTGCATTGGGTGCTAAGAGTTTGGATATCCTCAACAACTTGGATAGTAGCAACGGTATGGTGTGTAGGAAGGCTCTTAATTCTATCTTCTTCCTCCTTTTCTGTAGCCCATCTCTCTTTAAGTTTAGCCATCATCCTAATGTTTTCATTAATTTTCACTTGAATAGCGTTCATAGGAGTGAACTTCCTCTCCTCAAGAGGAGAAGTTCTAATTTTAAGCAATTCTACTTCATGGGCTAAATTGTCTACCTTCGACGAGAGATTATCTAATTTGTCTAGTTTTTCCTCTACACTCTTGTTGAATGATTTTTGGGTAGTGATGAAGTCTTTAAGCATACTCTCTAGTTCAGAGGTGGAGTTCTTGGTGCTAGGATAAGTGTTGTTGTTCCCATAGTTGTTGGAGGGGAACGGTCTAGGATTGCTACCAAAATTACTCCTATAAGCATTGTTATTGAAGTTGTTTCTAGAAATAAAGTTCACATCTACTTGATCTTGAGCAATCAAAGAATTTAAAGGAACATCGTGAGGATCAATAGGAGATTGCTTGGTAAGTAGAGACATAATCAAGTCAACTTTTTCATTTAGGGAGGAGATCTCCTCGACATAGTTTACCTTCCTACCTGTTGGAGCTCTTTCGGTGTGCCATTGGGAATAGTTGGTCATCATCTCATCGAGTATTTTTGTGGCAGCACCAAGCGTTGTTGACATAAAGGTTCCTCCCGCGGCCGAATCTAGCAAGTTTCGCGAGGTAAAGTTCAAGCCTGCAAAAAAATTTGGATAACCATCCAAGTAGTCAAACCATGCGTAGGACAATTCTTAACAAGAGATTTCATGTGTTCCCAAGCTTGAGCAACATGCTCATTGTCCAATTGCTTAAAATTCGTAATATTACTCCTCAATTGGATAATCTTAGCTGGGGATAGTACTTCCCAATAAAAGTATCCTTGCACTTATCCCAAGAATCTATGCTATTCCTAGGCAAGGATTGAAACCATATTTTAGCTGCTCCTCTCAAGGAGAAAGGAAAAAGCTTAAGCTTAACGATATCACCATCTACTTCTTTGTACTTTTGCATATCATAGAGCTCAACAAAATTATTTAAGTGCAAAGCAGCATCAACTCCAGCACCGGAGAATTGATCTTTCATAACAAGGTTCAGCAAAGCAGGTTTAATCTCATAAGAAGGTGCTGAAGTGGTGATGACGGCTTCCCGCCCTTCGTTGGTAGGCCCCAAGTGGAAGGCGTGATGCGGTACAGCAGCACGTTTTTCCTCAGTAAAGATACCAAGGTTTGTCTCCAGTAGGACTCCAGAGATGATAAGTAGGTGTCAGCGGCGCAACTGACGCGGACCTGCACACATACACAGATAACTTTGCTCCCAACGAAGTTCAGAGAGGTTTTCAATCTCTCCGGTCTTGTTGTTCACAAATGATAAAACGCAAGGGGATAATGATAGCAACTTGAAAGTAAATGCAGAAAAGTAAATATAGCTTGGAAACAATAATGAGGATATGGACCGGGATACGTGATGTTCGCTAGTGATGTCTCTCTCCCAAAAGACGATAAAAATGCTATGCGAGGTAAACAAATTACAGAAAGGCAATTGTCAGGATTAAGAACGCGCCACAATGCTAACTATGCTACAAAAGAAAGGAAGAGGTTCAAAAGCACGGGCAGTACGCCAAAGTAAGTAGACCGAAATCCATCTGCATCTACTACTAATCATCCACCTTGAGATATCTATCCAGAACATCTCGCTGGTATTAAGTTGCGAGCCCCACCCAAAGTGTAAACCCAAAGCAACAGACAACTGCATTGAACAGAACTTTGCGTAAAGTAAACAATCCTTGTAACCGCGGTTACAAGCACCGTTGTTTTCCCCCTTGTGGCAATAACACATCCCCTAGACTCATGTTTGTCACTCAAGGTGGACCAGGGGCCCCAGGCGCGGCCAGGGGTGGGGCCTCACCGGGTGGCCGCCTGGGCCCCCCTCTGGCCCCTCCCGGGCTTTTTTCGAAGCTTCCGAAACGCTGATTTTTTATCTGAATTTTCCCAAATTTTTCTGGCACTTTTTATATGGGGGAAAACTGAAATAGAAAAACAGTAGAAAACAGGAACTGGCACTGGGGTGCACTGAGTTAATAGGTTAGTCCAAATATGATCAAAAATGTATGAAAGTGTATCTAGATCATAGCAATATCACACAAAACATGCATGGAGCAAGCAGAAATTATCGATACGTTTTGGACGTATCAACATCGCCAATCTTAATTCCTGCTCGTCCTCGAGTAGGTAAATGATAACAAGCATAATTTCTGTGGTGACATGCTAGCAACCATAAAAGAACTTTGAAAAGTAAAGCAATCAAGGTCAGATATTCAATTCAAGTCATAACAGGCAAGATTCTATATTAGCATTGAAATAAGTAACAAAAGAACAAAAGGTGCAAGAGCTCTCGTTGTCCGTGACTCGAATATCTCCAAATGGTGTTTGCGTGCAAGAAAGGAGGATAGGGAATACGAGAAAAAATTATTTTTGTTGAGAACACAATCTACTAAAGTTTCACACTTGGTCCTCTTTGGAATCTTATCTTGACTCGTCCCCAGACCACTAGCCAGGTACAAGTCAATTTGATCCTCTCCTTTTCAATATTTTGAGCACTCATGCAATGGATGAGCGTAAGCACGAGAGTTGACACTTAGGATGGCAAAGAGAGAAATATGGTGGATGAGGAAGACAAAAAGGATAAGAAAGGCTCACATCAATGAGGAGAATCATAGGCAAGAGATGCCAAATGATAGATATGATGTGAGGAGTAGGGATTGCCATGCAATGGATGCACATACGAGCTAAGAAGCTCTCCAAACTATATGCATAAAGATCATCTCTATGGAGTACAAAGATATAGAGGGAGTACTAGTGTGGATCTCTCAAAAGGATAGTAGTGTTGCCCCTTTCACTCTTTTTATTTCTTTTTCTCTTTTTCTATTTTTTTGTATTTTTTTGGTGGCCTCAATGGCTCTTTCTATTGAACTCTCATTTGTCCTCTTTGGGATCTTTTAATGTGTCCACTTTGGGATCTTTTCCTCACTTAAGGGCAACACTCTATTTTACAAGAAGGTAAAGGAGATCTTTCACACTTTACAAGGTACTGAAAATCATAAAGAAGATGTAACTATCATGATGTATGCAATGTATGTCGCTGCCAGTGTAGCAGTAACATGTATGACATGAAGATCAAGTCATGAAGAGGTGGAAGTTGCATGGCAATGTAACTCGCAAAAGGCTATGGAAATGCCTTGATAGGTAGGTATGGTGGCTGTTTTGAGGAAGGATAAAGGGAGGCTTATGATGACAGAGCGTATCATGCCAAGGGTTTGGATGTACCGGAGAAGGTGGACACCAACTCTCGGAGTGAGAAGAAGGCAATGCACGGCACGGGAAAGGCTAGCAAAATATGGGAAGGTGGAAGTGTCAACTCTCAATACTTACATTAGTCTGAAGAACTCATGCACTTATTATCGGTAACTCTCAATCTAATGAGGAGGTTCACAAAGAGACAAGTACCCCGAGGAGGAGTGTATGGGGGTTTGGTTATCCTTGCGCATCCTCGACTCATGGTACGTGAGTGTACTCTAATATTCGACTCCTCAGAAGAGTAGTGATCTATCTAGTAGCTAGAGTTCTCAACTAGTTTTGTAGGTTTTGAAAATAAACACAAATTTCCCAAAATACGACACCTATCACTAATAGGCAAGAGCTCTTGACACCAAAAGTCCAAACATTACTCACAACAATGCCTCAAAACTATTGCAAGCTACTACTAAAATTAAATAGCAACCTCAATTACCTACTTTCAAGACAAAACACAACTCAGTGCAACAACCAACTCTCTTAACAAGATAAACATGAAAACTAAAAAGAGTCGCAGCAACAAACTAAACAAAAGCCAAAGCTCTTGCTAAAGACAAACTAAGACTAAAACTAAACATGGCAGTAGCTATGAAAAGATAAAGAACACACAACAGCAAAAAGATAGGCAGGAAAAATCCTATGATGTGTTCTAGATTTTTAAAGTGGAGCGTGTTTCTCTCCCACACAAAGTAAGACGGGATCTAAATTGTTATGAACAGAAAGCAAAGCTAAAGAAAACTAAAAACAAAACCTAAGAGCGAGACGCTCCAAGCATAGTACATAACACATGAAGTGATAAAAATATAGTGAGACAAAGGACGAACTGATGATGGTTGATGGAGAAGGGGATGCACGGGGGGCATCCCCAAGCTTAGACGCTTGAGTATCCTTGAATATTTATTGGGGATGCATGGGGGCATCCCCAAGCTTGAGCGCTTGACACTCCTGGACCTTCTTTCATCATCTTCCAACGCACTCTTGAAAACTCCCTTCATACATAACTCATCATAAGATGATTAGAGAGGTTAGTACCCTTAATAAATACAATTTTATCCACTGCATATAAAGATAATCTTGAAGAGCTACTGTTTCTAAAGAGTTCCAAAAAGTTTGTGCAAAGAAAAAGCAAGCTTAAGGTTTGCAAAAGTAAGGAGAGACAAAACGTGGCAGAATCTGTGAAAAACAGAACAGAAGATAGTAAAGAATTTTTTAGGGGTACTTCTGCAACTCAAATAAAAAAACTTAGAACATACGGAAGTTTCGTAATTGTATAGAGCATACTTTGTAAAAAATTCAGCTCAAAAAGATGAACTGGGATTTTTCTGGAATTTTTCTGGTCACGAGGACAGAATCTGTTTTCTGGACAGCATGTCACAACTTTTACTTCACTTGCCGTAAGAGGCTATAACTTGGCACAAAGCTGAAAAGTAAAGATACAATGATGTTGCTACAGTAGTAACAATCATCAAGACACAACAAAAGCAAAAAAGAAAAAGCTAAATTCGTTGCGGGCTGACTCCCGAAAGCGCTTCTTGAAAGCCATTAGCTAGGCATGATGCAAAAAGAATCAAGTTTTATCAAGAGAAAGAGAATAACTAGCCCGAGTAACGGACTCAAAGGATAACTTGATTTTCTTTCTAGGGAAGTTTTCCATCCCCTTTTTGAATGGGAATTGGAATTTTATATTCCCTCTTTCATGTCAATAACCGCACCAACGGTGCGAAGAAAAGGACGTCCCAAAATGATTGGACACAAAGGTTCACACTCTATATCCATAACAATAAAATCAACGGGAACATAGTTGTCATTGACAATGATAAGAACATTGTTGATCTTCCCCAAAGGTTTCTTTATGGAAGAATCAACAAGACGAACACAAAAAGAACAAGGCTCAAAAGGCTTCAATTCAAACATATCAAATATTCTTTTGGGCATAACAGAGGTACTAGCTCCAACATCACATAAAGCATAGCAAGAGAAGTTATTCAATTTAATTTTGATCTTAGGGTCCCAACCATCCTCTAGCTTCCTAGGTATGGAGGCTTATACTCTAAGCTTATCCTCCCTAGCTTTGATAAGAGCATTTGTGATAAGGCTCCGTGAAGGCAAGATTAAGTGTGCTAGTGTGTGGGTCTCTAGACATTTTGTGTAACAAGCTAATAGTTTGAGTGTCCTCAACAATTTGGATAGTGGCAACTGTGTGGTGTGTAGGAAGCCTCTTAATTCTATCCTCTTCCTCTTTTTCTCTAGCCAATCTTTCTTTAAGTTTAGCCATCATCCTAATATTTTCATTGATTTGCAACTGGATAGCATTAATAGGAGTGGTTTTATTCTCCTCAAGGGGAGAGGTTCTAATTTTGAGCATCTCAATATCAAGGGCTAAGCTTTCTACCTTCAAATTGAGATTATCTATTTTAGATAATTTCTCTTCTACATTTTTGTTGAAGGCTTTTTGGGTAGTGATAAAGTCTCTAAGCATGCTTTCTAATTCAGAAGAGGGGTTCTTGTTGCTAGGGTAAGTGTTGTTGTTCCCATAGTTAGATGGGAACGGTCTAGGATTGCTAGCAAAATTTCCCCTATAAGCATTGTTGTTGAAGTTGTTTCTAGCAATAAAGTTCACATCTACTTGTTCTTGAGCAACCAAAGAATTTAATGGAACATCATGAGGATCAATAGAAGGTTGCTTGGTAAGTAGAGACATAATTAAATCAACTTTTTCATTGAGGGAGGTAATTTCCTCGACATAGTTTACCTTCCTACCTGTTGGAGCGCGTTCGGTGTGCCATTGGGAATAATTGGTCATCATCTCATCGAGAATCTTTGTGGCAGCACCAAGTGTAGTTGACATAAAGGTTCCTCCCGCGGCCGAATCTAACAGGTTCCGCGAGGTAAAGTTCAAGCCTGCATAAAAAGACTCGATAACCATCCAAGTAGTCAAACCATGTGTAGGGCATTTCTTAACAAGAGATTTCATTCGTTCCCAAGCTTGGGGAACGTGTTCATTATCCAATTGCTTGAAATTCATAATATTGCTCCTCAATTGGATAATCTTAGCAGGAGGGTAGTACTTCCCTATAAAAGCATCTTTGCACTTATCCCAAGAATCTATGCTATTTCTAGGCAAAGATTGAAACCAGATTTTAGCATCTCCCCTTAAAGAGAAAGGAAAGAGCTTAAGCTTAACAACATCACCTTCCACTTCTTTATACTTTTGCATATCACATAATTCAACAAAATTATTCAAGTGTAAAGCAGCATCATCTCCAGCACCAGAGAATTGATCTCTCATAACAAGGTTTAGCAAAGCAGGTTTAATTTCATAAGAGGTAGCTGAAGTGACAGGTGTAGCAATGGGAGTGCAGATAAAGTCTTGGTTGTTGTGACTAGTGAAGTCACACAACTTGGTGTTTTCAGTGGAACCCATAGTAGCAGCAAGTGTGGCAGATTTTTTTGTAGTTTTTGATAAAAGACACAAAGATAAAAACTGAAAGATATACTAACAAGACTGAAAAACAAAGGTAAAGGGTAGTGTGCAACTCCCCTATCTTAGCACTTGGAGTCCCCGGCAACGGCGCCAGAAATTTCTTTTGATGACGGCTTCTCGCCCTTCGTTGGTAGGCCCCAAGTGGAAGGCGTGATGCGGTACAGCAACAAGTTTTCCCTCAATAAAGATACCAAGGTTTTTCTCCAGTAGGACTCCAGAGATGATAAGTAGGTGTCAGCGGCGCAACTGACGCGGACCTGCACACAGACATAGATAAGTTTGCTCCCAACGAGGTTCATAGAGGTTGTCAATCTCTCCGGTCTTGTTGTTCACAAATGATAAAACGCAAGGGGTTAATGATAGCAACTTGAAAGTAAATGCAGAAAAGTAAATATAGCTTGGAAACAATAATGAGGATATCGACAGGGATACGTGATGTTCGCTAGTGATGTCTCTCTCTCAAAAGACGATAAAAATGCTATGCGAGGTAAACAAATTACAGAAAGGCAATTGACAGGATTAAGAACGCACCGCAATGCTAACTATGCTACAAAAGAAAGGAAGAGGTTCAAAAGCACGGGCAGTACGCCAAAGTAAGTAGACCGAAATCCATCTGCATCTACTACTAATCATCCACCTTGAGATATCTATCCAGAACATCTCGCTGGTATTAAGTTGCAAGCCCCACCCAAAGTGTAAACCCAAAGCAACAGACAACTGCATTAAAAAGAACTTTGCGTAAAGTAAACAATCCTTGTAACCGCGGTTACAAGCACCGTTGTTTCCCCCCTTGTGGCAACAGCACATCCCCTAGACTCATGTTTCTGTCACTCAAGCATGTCATCGGGGAGGCATGAACCCACAATCTAGCACAACGCTCCCTCTTGGAGTCACTACCTACTACTTGGCCAAAGCAATAAACAGCAACGGAGAGCATGCAAGAATTACTTAGGAACAAAAATATAAGAGATAAAAACCAAATATATTACTCTATCACAGTCTGAACATAATCTCATAATCCATTAGATCCGATCAAACTCAACATAGCAATAGCAGAAATATTACAAAGGTACCCCGATCATGTAGGGCAGCTCACGAGGTCTAAACAATGAAGATCAAAGAGGGGAGGAGAACATCACATAGCTACTGATCGCGGACCCATGGTCCAAGGAAACTACCCACGAGACATCCGGGGAGCATCCGTGGTGGAGAGGAGACTCCCGGAGGTCAATCCTCCCTCCGGCAGGGTGCCGGGAAGAGGTCTTTTGGTGCTCCCAATCTTGGAAGTGCGGCGGCGGCGGAACAGAGGCGAGTTCGCGGAATAGGGTTCTTGTTCTGGAGTTTTCCCGTGACGGGGGATAAATAGGCAAAGGGGGCAGCCAGTGGTGTACCAGGGGCCCCAGGCGCCCCCCTGGCGCGGCCAGGGGTGGGGTCGCATCGGGTGGCCGCCTGGGCCCCCCCTGGCCCCTCCCGGGATTTTCTCGAAGCTTCTGTCACGCTGATTTTTTATCTGAATTTTCCCGAATTTTTCTGGCACTTTTTATATGGGGGAAAACTGAAATAGAAAATAGCAGAAAGCAGGAACTGGCACTGGGGTGCACTGAGTTAATAGGTTAGTCCAAATATGATCAAAAATGTATGAAAGTGTATCTAAATCATAGCAATATCACACAAAACATGCATGGAGCAAGCAGAAATTATCGATACGTTTTGGACGTATCAAGTGGCAGGTGGAGCAATAGGAGTGCAGATAAAGTCACTGTTGTTATGACTAGTGAAGTCACACAACTTGGTGTTCTCGGAGGAACCCATAGCAGCAGCAAGCAATGTAACTATTTTTTTTATTTTTTATAAGGGACACTAAAGCAAAAAACTGAAAGGTAAACTAACAAGACTAAAAATCAAAGATAAAAGATAGTGTGCAACTCCCCTATCTTGAAGAGTGGAGTCCCTGGCAACGGCGCTAGATATTAGCTTTGATGGCTTCTCGCCCCTCGTTGGTTACCCAAAGTGGAAGGTTGAGATGTAGACAACAGCAAATTTTCCTCGGTGAAGATACCAAGGTTTGTCTCCAGTAGGACTCCGACAACGACAGGAAGGTGACAATGGCACCAGCAATTAGGCGGTTGACATGGACCTGACTTTGCTCCCAACGAGTACAGAGAGGTTGTCAATCCCTCCGGCCTTGTTGTTTACAAAGGATCAAACGCACGGGATAATAACGATAGTGATAGCAACAGAAAAGGAAATAAAGCAGTAAATAAATAGCGGGTGTAGAAAGTGGTGGTAATATGGACCGGGGTCCCATGATGTTCACTAGTGATGTCTCTCTTCCAAAAGACGATAAAATAGCCATGCGAGGTAAACAAATTACAGCTGGGCAATTGACAGGATTATGTGCGCAAACCAATGCTAACTATGCTATAAAGAAAGGAAGAGGGTCAAAAGCATGGGCGGTACGCCAAGACAAGTAGACCGAAATCCATCTACATCTACCTACTAATCATCCACCTTGAGATATCTACACTACTAGGGAAATAGCTATACATGGAAAGCCTATTAGTGGCGCATATGGAAAGCGATGCGCCACCACCTGTTATGGGTGGCGCACTGGAAAATAATGCGCCACCCATAAGACCTTATGGGTGGCGCATTATATTCCAGTGCGCCACCCCTAAGATTGGGCCAGCCTGGATGATCTTATACGTGGCGCATCTAGCAGTATGCGCCACCCCTAAGGACCTTATAGGTGGCGCACATACAGAATGCGCCACCCCTAATAGCTTAGGGGTGGCGCATTCTGTATATGCGCCACCCATAAGGTCCTTAGGGGTGGCGCATTGTGGTAATGCGCCACCCATAAGATCTTAGGGGTGGCGTATTGCACAGATGCGCCACCACTGACTTCCTATATGCGCCACTAAATGCCTAGAGCTTCCCTTATCTACTCCACCCCACCTACCACCTCTCATTCACTCCACACAATTCTCAAACTAGATCCACTCTTCTCACCCTAGATCTATTCGGTTTTCTCCTCCTCCCAACCTCATTTCTTCCATTTATCCATCGATACTTGGCATTACATCTATTTTGTTTCATATTGAAGTAAGTGGACCTCCTCCCAAACTCTTTTGTTCCATTTATGACCCATATACTTGCCTTTATTAGCTTGGGGTTTGTTGTATATGTGAAGCTTGGGTTTGATGTATATGTGATGCTTGTGGTGGTTTGATGTATGTGTGAAGCTTATGGTGGTTTGATGTATATGTGTATCTTGAGTGGCAAATGTTTTGCCGAAATGTCGATTCATTTCCGTTTTGGAAAATTTCTAGCGCACTCTCCGCATGCTCCCATGCATTATTAGGGAAGGTCATGCCGAATTTTTCCGGCGACGACTGTGATATATAATTGTGTTGCTCTCTCCGTGCACGCAGGTGATCGACCATGGTCCGCGAGATGCTGAGCGATATCACCGTGGCTAGGTGGATGCAATGTGCGACAAACGACATGCTAAGGAATAATAGGTCGGATATAAGATGTCCGTGTCGGAGATGCAAACTGCAGTGCGTGACCGAGCCTGATTCCGGAATATTGCAAAGACACCTGAAGCGTAATGGTTTGATGGATGGCTACACACGATGGATAAGTGATGAAGCTGGTGAGGAGGAGGACGTCAATGGTGGGGCGCCAGTAAATGAGGAAGGGCAACCAGAAAACAGCGGCGGGCGAGATGACGAAGAGCATCCCGTACATGATCATGAAGAAGATGCCGAAGCGGATCATGTAGATCAAGATGCCGGACATGAAGATCAAGATGTCGGACATGATGATTCAAGCTGGGTGCGGGACCCTCATGTTCAAGAGCTGCTTGTCAAAGAGGCGTTGAACGCAAGAGGTGCAGCTAGAGAGAAAGCCAAGATGGCGCAACTCGAGAAAGACGCGATTACGAAGTTGTACGAAGGATGCAACGACGAGGATACCCGCTTGAATGTAACACTTGGGGCTATGGAGATGAAGGCAAAACACAAATGGACCGACGAAAGCTTCGATGATAACATGGCATTCTGGCACGATCGTCTTCCGAAGGGCAACATGTGCCCAACTAGTATCGCTGAGGCCAAGAAATTCCTTTGCCCTCTCGATCTTCCGCACGTTAAATACCATGTCTGCATAAATGATTGCATGATCTATCGGGGTGAGGATGAAGATAAAACCACATGTTCGGTGTGCGGTGTTAGTCGATACAAGAGAGGGAAGAAAGTTCCTAGAAAAGTGGTATGGTTCTTTCCGATCACTCCTCGTCTGCAGAGGTATTTCGTAGATCCCGAGGAAGCAAAGCTCATGACCTGGCACGCGGATAGAAAGAAGCTAAAAGAGGATGACCCGAACCCGGATCCGGAAAAGGAGGACATGCTGAGGCACCCTTCAGATGGTAGCCAATGGACTGCGTTGGACCTCGAATACCCAGATTTTGGGAAAGAACCAAGGAACCTCAGGATTGGTGTGAGCGCCGATGGAGTCAATCCGTTTGGTGGCCAGAGCAGCACACACAGTACCTGGCCCGTGTTTGTATGCATATACAACCTTTCCCCCTGGAAGTGCATGAAGAAAAAGTACATAACAATGTGTATGCTAGTTCAAGGGCCGAAACAACCAGGTACGGACCTCAATCTATATCTGCAGCTGTTGAAAGAGGAGCTAGAAACGTTATGGAAAGACGGAGTCAATACGTGGGACGCCGCGGCAAAATAATATTTCCCAATGAAAGCCGCGGTGATCACGACGGTGCACGACTATCTCGGATACGGATATTTCTCAGGGCAGGTGGTCCAAGGATTCTGTGCATGCGTTAGGTGCATGGATAATACAACGTACCGCCAGCTACCAAAAGATCCTGGATCTTCAAAAACCGTGTTCCAGGGGTCTCGGAGGTGGCTTCCCAAGAAACACGCGTGAAGAAAACAGGGACATCTGTTCTTGGAAGCGAGGAGCTCCGAGCACCCCCAGCTCGAAGGAGCGGCAAAGAAATCGACAACTTGCTGAAAACTTGGAAAGAGTGCCCCGCGCCGGGAAAGAAAAAAAAGAAGACTCAGCCGTTGATGAGGGTATGGAAAGCGAGGTCTGTTTTCTGGGATTTGCAATACTGGAGTCTACTCCGCAGTCCTCATAGCCTTGACCTAATGCATATCACAAAGAACGTGTGCGAGAGCTTGTTTGGCACGCTGCTCAACATGCCGGAGAAGACCAAGGACGGGCCAAAAGCAAGGAATGACTTGAAATTTATGGGCATCAGGAGGGAACTTCACCCCCTAGTGACGACGATGATGAGCCGGAGGAGGAAGAGGATACGGAAATGCAAAACTCTCGCAAACGAAAAAGGACGACCAAGAAGAAGACCGGTATTGATCACTGCCCCCCGGCATGCTTCACTCTGTGCGAGGAGGAGATCAAGCGGTTTATCCACTGCCTCATAGGAGTAAAATTTCCGAACGGCTACGCGGGGAAGATAAGCAGATACCTAGACGAGGCGAAGCAGCGTTTCAGCGGGATGAAATCTCACGACTGTTTCGTGCTGATGACGCAGATTCTCCCGGTTGCGATGCGAGGGATAATGGACGAGCACGTCCGTAAAATGTTGTTTGGCCTTTGCAACTTTTTTGACGTCATCTCCCGGAAGTCGATTTGCGCTACGCAACTCAAAAGGCTACAGGAGGAGATCGTGCTCATACTATGCGAGCTTGAGATCTATTTCCCGCCCGCGTTCTTCGACATTATGGTGCATCTGCTGATCCACGTCGTGGAGGATATCGTCCAACACGGGCCTGCGTTTCTGCGTAGCATGATGCCGTTCGAAAGGATGAATGGGCACATCAAAAAATACGTTCGTAACAGGTCCCGTCCAGATGCAAGCATAGCGAAGGGCTTTCTAACCGAAGAGTGCATCTCTTTTTGCACGAATTATCTCAACACCGAGAACCCTGTTGGTCTGGCCGTCAACAAGCACTTTGGCAGGACCGATGGGTGTGGTCACCACGAGGGAAGCCGCGCAATGCATGTCAACTTTGACGGTCGAGACATCGACTTTGAAAGAGCAAGCTTAGTCGCGCTACAACACATCCAGCTGGTCGATCCTTGGATAGTAAAGCACAAGGATTTAATCAGGAAGAAGTACAGTGACCAGGGCCTGCAGATAACGGACCGAGATCCACGGCTAATCAAAGAGCACAACTCCGGTTTCATGACTTGGTTCAGGGACGAGCTTCGTGCTAATCCCCCGCGAAGGAACGCTTCCGAGGACGAAAAGATGATATTCACCTTGTCACAGGGTGCCGCACGCAACCTGATGACCTATCAAGCGTATGATATCAACGGCTACACATTTTACACGGAGGAAAAGGACAATAACTGCGATTACCAGAACTCAGGGGTAATGGGGATATTCTACACCGATGACGTCAAGGAAAGATTCTATGGAAGGATCGAGGACATATGGGAGCTCGACTACTGTGGAGAGAAAGTGCCGATGTTCCGTGTGAGATAGGCCAAGAGCGTCGTAAAAGAAGACCGGTACTTCACCACCATGGTTATACCTGAAGCCAAATCCAAGTCTACGGGCGCAAACGTCACCGCGAAAAATGAGCCATGGGTACTGGCTAGCCAAGTGGACCAATGCTTCTTCATTACCGACCCATCAAAGACGAGCCGCGTTGTAGTGAGGAGAGGCAAAAGAAACATCATCGGAATGGATGGAGTCGCCAACGAGCAAGACTTTGACAAGTACGGCGACCCGAAGATGGAGGATGACTACGCCGCTCAGGATACATACACCACAACCCTACCGAAGAAAGGTCTCCTCCCGTTCAAGAGGAAAAGTGAAGGCGTCCCGGGCCTAAATTATTCAACCACGACAAAGAAGGGCAAGAAGAAGATCGTGAGGAAACGATAGCTAGATAGCTAGCTCCAAATTTAAGAAAAATATTTTGTAATTCATGATCACTTTGTGTATGCATGGATTTAATATGCACTTTGCTGTTGTTTGTTGGTTTTGCTGCTTGTGCTTGCTCCCCTCTCCCAGCGCACCCTCCTCGCCGTCGACCGCCACCGGAGCCGCCCCCCGTCGTTCGAGCCCCCCTCTCCGTCCATCGCCCTCGCCGCCACCGGAGCTGCCACCGGAGCCGCCCCCGCGCCCCCATCCACGGTCGCCCCCTCCAACAAACCCGACCCCGTGACCTAGGCGACACCGGAGTCGCCGCCTCGACGCCGGAGCCGCCATCGGAGCCACACCCTCGACGCCGGAGCCTCCACCAGAGCCGCCCCCTCAACGCCACCGGAGCCCCCGCCCAGAACCCTAGCCTCCCGCAGCACTCAGGTGATCCCCCTCCCCTGTTCTACATCCAAGCACTGATGTTTTTGCCCAATCAATACATCCTTGCACAAGGCCTAAACATAAACTAAATACCATATATATGATTTTTCAATCCATTTTGGTCCATCATTTGATGTTTCTGCAATTAAAATTAAAATTAAATTCATAAATCACAAGAAATGCATGGCCTAAATATAGGAAAAGAGAACTGAATTTTTTTTTGAACATGAAACATGTAATGGTGTGCGTTTAATTTTGATAAAGTTTTAAAGTCAACGAATGAATCAGCGGTCACTTCAAATGCAAACCTGATTCATTCCTTCTCGAAACCTAGTTTGTTGCTGAATGATGGCCTAGTTTGTAAGAAAACTATGTGAAAACTTTTGAAAAACACTCTCAAAATTAATCACACCTCTAGATGTCATATCATGCCACCTTGTCAGGTTTTGTGCTTCTCTGGCTTATTTAAAAAAATTAGAATTGAATAACCACTAAGCTTCAAGTTAGTGCCCGAGTCCCGCCCACGTGGTGCTTGATAAAGGTGATGCTTCACCGAGTGTAATAGTTTTGCCGAGCAATTTTCTCTATGCACTCGGCAAAGATCTTGTTTTCCGTGTGCTCAATAAGATGCACACATGATATTCGTTGCGCGTTGCATCATTTCATACTGCTGTTATTATTGTGTCATAGTTGGTGTTTGTGGTTCATTTGGGATTATTTTTGTTTTGCCTCATGATGAGAATAAGCCATGTGGTTTTCTGTAGTGCCAGGGTATGAGTATGTATTTATATCTTGGCAACATGAGTAGGTTGATTTACCATCCATCCATCCATCATGCTGGAACTGAATGCAATGATCCTGGGAGATATCTGAACCTGAATGTCATAGGAACTGAACCTGAAAGTCTTCAACTGAATGACTTAGTTATAAGATATTTCAACTGAATATGAAAAAACCCAAGCAAGTGCCAATTTGAAATGCATTGTTTATCATATGAAATTTACCTATATATATGATGTTTGAATATCTATTTTAGTGCATTGTTCTACACTATATATGTGATGGTTGTGCCTACATGTAGGCATTTTTTATGTGCAGGGACTCTCATTATCCCCTTTCTCCCGAAATGGTGATTAACTTCCGTTTCGGTTGAGAATGGGGCACTCTCATGTTAAGAAAAAGAGCAAAGGTCATGCCGAATTTTTCCGTGAATTCGTGCATGACCTTTGCTATTTTTCTTAACATGAGAGTATTTGCATTTATTTATTGTGCTAATTAATTAAGTAGTTGCATTTTTTAATATTGTACTAGTGCAAACATGTCGACCGGAGCCGACGCCGGTCCTTCTTCTCAGTCGGGTACAAAAAGGAAGCAATTTTGGGAATACTCCCAGGAGGAGGTCGAGGAGCAGAGAGAAGAGGAAGTACCTCCGGGCGAGGAGGAGTATGAGGAGGAGATAGAGTCGGAGTCCGACTCATCGGATGATGACTTGGAGGAGGAGGCCGATACGACAGACGGCGAGAGGAACATCGGCGAGGATGATGGGACCGGTGGCTCCAACACAGATGGTACCCAGTCGAAGAAGAGCAATCGGAAACCGACCAAGGTCGGCGTCATCAGGCAAGAGTTTACTGTTGTGACCGCCGTCGGGATTCCTAAAGAGCCCGAACGTTTTTCGGAAGGGTACGGCCGTCAAGTCACGGCGATCCTCCGCAACACCGTGCCGATCACCACGATTAACCTCAGGAGTCGTGAGAATATTCATTATTGTCAGCTTCTTATCAACAAGCTGCACGGACGATACAAGTTTCCGGAGCCATACGATAACACCAAACTCAGAGGGAACAAAGTAAACACATGGGCCCTCAGGAAGATAAAGAAGGCCTTGTCCAGTTGGAAAACCCGGGTGAAGAGGGCAATTTTTGAAAAGAACAAAACCTGGGAGGAGCTCAAGGAGAAAGAGTCGTTGATCGACGAAGCTACCTACAACCTTTTCAAGGCTAGGTGTGAGTCCGAGCAAGCCAAGGCCGCGAGTGCAAAGGGCAAGGCCATGCGGTCGCAGGTCATAGGTAACCATCGTCTCGGAGCCGGTGGTTACAAAAGTTCCAAGCCTAAATGGGACAAGGAGGATGCCGAGTACGCTGCTGCGGGCATACCTAACCCCTTCCAGCAATACAAAGATGATCCACAGACCGAATTCTTTGTGAGGGCCCGGAGCTATAAGGACAAAGCAACCTCGAAAATAATTATCGATCCTAAGATTCAGGATTTTACGACTGCCGTGGTAAGTAGTTTACCACGCGACCTTGTCGATTGAATTCTCGAGTGAAGTTCACAATTTCTTAACATTTCACATTCTTTTTGCAGCAAGCGGAAATGAAAATCGCCTCATCGCAGGAGTCGTCGGTTAAGCCGGCCGGCCCGTGGGACAACGCCTTCAACAGGGCGTTGAACAAGGTCAAGAAGGTTGACGACGTGACGGCGAAGCCATCGTCAGCCGTCCGTGTGGTCGGCTTTGGTGCGGACCTAAATTGGTCCGAATATTATGGAAAATCGGCGGAGCAGTCCGGTTCGAGGGGGCGCAAGGCGAGAAGGACCGAAGAAGATGCCGCTTATGTTCGTGGACTGGAGGAGAAGGTGAACATGCTTCCGCAGCTTGTCCAGGACGAAGTGGCGAAGACGATGAACGCTCTCCTTCCATATATGATGCAGTCACTCGCGAATTGGCAAGCGCGTGGTGGACAAGGGCCCATACCATTCCCCGGCATGGTCGGCAGCAACTCGGGCCCCGCGGCGCCTGCAATCCCGACTCCGGCCGTAGTGGTGGCTCCCGCACCGACTCCCGGCGTATTGGTGACTCCGGCCGCCAACACCGCGGCGGCGACGCCGGACGTGATGGTAACTCCTCCGGCCACGATCGAGCAACCCGGGCATAACAATAATGCACCCGGCGGCAGCACAAATAGGGGGACCGACGCCACGGGAGGCAGCGCGCCCTCCGTCTCTTGCATGCCCGCCGTCATCGGCGGGGTCTCTTCACTAGCCGACCTCGACGCCCTCAAGGTAACTATAAGCGTCTGCAACTCAAACGAGGACTTCATCTCCTTGACTTTTTTAGTGGAATCTCTCTGATGCCGTACATGCATATATATATATATATATATATATATATATATATATCTCTTTCGCACGAGGACACTCCATGCATTCCATTACAAGTCGTGGACGGCGAGTTGAAGGATGTTGCCAAAGGTAAAATCATTCAACCACAAAATCGAATCATGCACAATATGCCGATGGCACCGGAGATGCATAGGGTTCAAATCTCTCTCGTGATTTCGGGCTACGAGCGGGTTGAACCTCCCATTCAACCCCCCGGATACGATGAGGATGAGCCGGCAGTCCTCAGTGACTGTTTCAACCAAATATGCCTATGGCCGAAGAGCCAAATGCGTTTAATGACGGGGGAAAGGGGCACCACACCTAGGACAACACCGCTAGTCATCGTGTCGGTGCCACATGATCCCATCGGAGCACAACAAGAAGACGATGATCTTGATGATGATATCAGCGCCGACCAGTTCATCAATACTTTGTATGATGCTGATGACTTATTCATACCTCCTGCTGAAGGAGCCTGTCAGCATGACGAGGAAGCTCGCGGTCCAGCTGATCCTGCGGCGAAGCCTGCTTGCTCCACGCGTCTCTTCGCTGCTTCTCAGGACATGTCTCCAGCAGCTTGCGCCTTCACCGAGCCTCAAGAAAATGCCACAAGATCTATTCTCAGCCCGTCCACACTCCATAAGGCGGCCACTGAGCAGATAAAGGCCGGTGACTGCTCAAAATCAGAAAAGAAGAAGGGACGGAAAAGAAAGAAGAGCATCACTTCTAGTAGCCAACCTTTGATGCCGATCCGGGCTCAGGACGGGCCACCAAGACCCAAGGATCTCTCGTTTGAAATCCATGTGGCTGGTAGGGCGATGCTACCTAAGGACATGCTGGACCTTGCAACTTCGGATATGCAGAGTGTGCATCATAGTATTATGGCATTAGAGAAGATTCTTCTTCGAGAAGAGAATCCCTCGTACCCGGTTTTCATGGCCAAGGTGCCACTCAACATGGGCTTCATCAACACTATCCCCGCGGATATGATAATCCTACGGTTTTCGGAGATCTTCAATTTGTACCATCTCAAGCGGCTGGACCATAGCCTTATCCGTGTGTTCTCGCTCAGCCTTTCTATGAGTATCAGGAGAGATAAGACCCCGAGCGTCGCGATATTGGACCCCTTCTACATGTGAAATCATCTTGATGGACGACGGGGACGCGGCTCTCGCGGCGGGGTACATCACAGACTTCATGCTACGGAACGCCGACAAAGATTCATTTCTTATGACCTACTCTCCCAAGTAAGTTATTCGCTCGCCTCCGTAGCATATATGCTTTCTTAGCTTTCCATTGTCCTCTTCCAACATTCCTTTTGGATTGTTTTAATTATGCAGTGAGGATCAAGACTGCGTGCTCATCTGCTTTTCACCGCAACACTCGCATGCCGTGTATTTAGACTCGGGGAGTGTGAACAAAAAAGATTACAAGTATATCATGAGAGTTTTGTATGATGCTCTCGTCGGCTACATAAAAGCCGGAGGCAAGATCATGAAGCACAAGTTCAGGAAAAATCAGCCTGGCGTGAACGTGTTCAACCACGTAACGCAGTTCCCGTGCGTCAAGCAGCCGGCTGGCAGTGTGAGGGATGCGTACTACGCCCTTCATCACATGAGGGCGATTGTACTGGAACAACGCAACCTTACGCTGCCAAGTCATCTCAGAGCGTGGGCTGAAAGGAAGGCGGAAATCGCCGATGCAAATCTGAAGGAGGAGTTCTTTCACATCCAAGCGCAGATGGCGACTATCATCCGTCATGAAGTACAAATGAGGGGGTCGATCTTCCACTCCAACATTGCACCATCCAATGGGGAGATAGAAGTCTGCCTAAAGGCCCTGCGTGACACAAGGCCTTTCATGACGAAAGAAGGATGCCGCCTATTCCCCGAGCCGAGTCAAAACAATTAATTGAATGTACTCTTTGTGTAATGTGGATGTACTCTTTGTGTACTAGATGGTACTGTCAAATACTCTTGGTGCTCTTTGTGTATAAAGGTCACTGCATATGCATTTTTATGCATATGTGCATGCTTTTCACCATTCATCGACTTGCTTTAAGTTGTTAATAAGAATATATGCTAGATTGCTTTGTTCTCCTTTGGTATGATGGATGTGACCTCTAAAGCTTTGTTTTGTGCAGGTTGAACAGCAAACAAGTAATGATGATGAAAGTAGCTTTCGGTTTTCAATAATTGTTGGACTCATTGTAATTTTGTGATGGAATGTAATCTTGTGAATCTTGTTGGCCTCTAAACCTTTGTAATAAAAATTATATTGCAATTCTTTTGTATCAATAATTGTTGGCCTCATTGTTATATTGTATTTTGCATTTCTGTAATATAATAAAAATATCTGTAATGCTTTTATTCTTTTATGTAATTCGTTTTTTTTGTTTTCTATAATTATTTAGTGGCGCATATTGTCAGGACTTAGTGGCGCACTGCGAATGCGCCACCCCTAAGGCCCTTAGGCGTGGCGCATACCAGAATGCGCCACCCCTAAGAGCTTAGAGGTGGCGCATTATGAGATGCGCCACGCCTAAGAGCCTTAGGGGTGGCGCATCCAGAATGCGCCACCTCTAAGCCCTTATTAGTGGCTTGTAGTTAGTGGCGCATCCCTAATGCGCCACTAAACTCAAAAACAGTGCGCCACTATAAGGCTATTCCCTAGTAGTCCTATCCACAACATCTTGCTGGTATTAAGTTGCGAATCCCACCCAAAGTGTAAACTCAAAGCAACACACAACTGCATTAAAGAACTTTGCGTAAAGTAAACAATCCTTGCACCCGCAAGTACAAGCATCGTTGTTTTCTCCCTTGTGGCAACAGAACATCCCCTAGACTCATGTTTGTGTCACTCAAGCTAGTCATCAAGGGGCATGAACCCACAATCATGCATAACGCTCCCTCTTGGAGTCACTACCTACTACTTGGCCAAATCAATAAACAGCAACGGAGAACATGCAAGAATTACTTAAGAACATAAATATAAAAGAGGAGAATCAAATATATTACTCAAACACAATCTGAACATAGTCTCATAATCCATCAGATCCCAGCAAACCCAGCATAGCAACAGCAGAAAGATTACATATGTGCCTCAATCATGTAGGGAAGCTCACGAAGTCTAAACCATGAAGAACAAAGAGGGGAGGAGAATATCACATAGCTACTGATCATGGACCCATGGTCCAAGGTGGACTACTCACGGTTCATCCGGGAAGCATCCATGGTGGTGGAGAAGCTCCCAGAGGTGGTTCCTCCCTCCGGCAGGGTGCCGGGAAGAGGGCTCCTGGTGCTCCCGATCTTGGAAGCGCGGCGGCGGCGGAACAGAGGAGAGATCGCGAAAAAGGGTTCTGTCCTCGAGGGTTTCGGGATGAGAGGGATATATAGGCAAAGGGGGGCAGCCAGAGGTGGACCAGGGGCCCCAGGCGCCCCCTGGCGCTTCCTAGGGGGTGGCCGCGCCAGGTGGCCGCCTGGGCCACCCCTGGCTCCCCTATGGCCCCACTTGGGCTCTTCCCGAAGCTTCCTGTACGCTGATTTTTCCTATATTTTTCCCGGAATTTTTCTGGAACTTTAAGTAATGGGAAAACCTGAAATACAAAAATAGCAGAAAACAGGAACTGGCACTGGGGTGCACTGAGTTAATAGGTTAGTCCAAATATGATCAAAAGTGTATGGAAGTGCATCAATATCATAGCAATATCACACAAAAGAAGCATGGAGCAAGTAGAAATTATAGATACGTTTTGGACGTATCATCTGTGTGCAGGTCCACGTCTTCTGTAAGCGGCGTTGCAGTAGACACCTACTTGTTGATCCTTGGAGTCCTCCTGGATTCGATAAACCTTACAGCCTTCGCGTAAGGTAAATTTTCTTCTATCTACATCTCACCTTCCACTTGGGGTAATCAACAAAGGGCGAGAAGTCATTATTATCTCTTGTACCATCTTGTATGCAAATGTATGCCTCTGCCAGTGTAGCAGGATATGCAATGATACTAGCGTCTCATGTAGCAATAATAAGGGCAAAGCCCAAGTAGCATGCGGCTCCTCGATCAAGCAAAAGCATGTATGCCATGAATATCAAGTCATGAGATGGTGGATGTTGCAGGGCAATGTATCTCGGAAAGGCTATGGAAATGCCTTGATAGGTAGGTATGGTGGCTGTTTTGAGGAAGATATAAGGAGGTTTATGATGGCAGAGCGTATCTTGCAAAGGTTTTGGATGCACCAGCGAAGTATGCGCCAACTCTCAAGGTGAGAAAGGGCAATGCACGGTACCGAAGAGGCTAGCAAAATGTGGGAAGGTGGAAGTGCCAACAATCGTACTCGCATTAGTCCGAAGAACTCATGCACTTATTATCGGTAACTCTCTATATAATTGAGAGGCTCATAAATAGACAAGTATCCCGAGGAGGAGTGTATGGGGGTTTGGTTATCCTTGCGCATCCTCGACCCATGGTATGTGAGGGTATTCTATATATTCCAACCCCTCCAGAATTTAGCAATCCATCTAGTAGCTAGAGTTCTCAACGAATTTTTGTACTTTTCAAAAATAAACACGGATTGCCCAAAATACTACACCTATCACTAATAGGCTAAAGCTCTTGGCACCAAAAGTCCAAACATTACTCAAATCAATACCTCAGAACTATTGCATGTTACCACTACACTTGTAATAGCAACCTTAATTACCTACTCATGCAAGACACACAACTCAGTGCAACAAGACCACTCTCTAAACAAGATAAGCATGAGTACTAAGAGAGTTCCTAGAATAACCTAAACAAAAGCTCTTAAAAAGATAAGCATGAAAACTAAGAGCTAAGCATGACAGCAGCTAAGAAAAGATAAAGAACACACACAAAAGAAAGATAAGCATGCAAGCCTATGTTGTCTTCTACGGTGGAGTGGAGCGTTTTTCTCTCCAAAAAAATGAAGGCTAGGATCCAACTTGTTATGAATAGCAATAAAAACAAAAACAACTAAAAATTAAAGAGCAAGACGCTCCAAGTTTAGCACATAACATATGAAGTGATAAAAATATAGCATGGAGAAGGACGAACTGATGATTGTTGATGGAGAAGGGGATGCGCGGGGGCATCCCCAAGCATAGATGCTTGAGTGTCCTTGAATATTTCTTGGGGGTTCATGGGGGCATCCCAAAGCTTGAGCGCTTGACACTCCCGAAACTTCTTTCATCATCTCCTTTCGCATACTTGAAAACTCCCTTTATACGAAACTCATCATAAGCTGATTAGAGTGGTTAGTACCCATGATAAAATAAATTTTCTCCACGGGAAATAAAGATATTCTTGAAGAGATAATTGTTTCTCAAGATTGCCAAAAAGTTTTTGCAAAGAAAAAGCAAGCTTAAGGTTTTCAAAATGATGGAAACGCAACACGTGGCAGAATCTGTGAAAAACAGACCAACATGTAGTAAATAATATTTTCGGGGTACTTCTGCAACTCAAATAAAAGAACTCAGAATAGACGCACAAAAGCAAATTGTATGGAGCATACTGTAAAAAAATTCTGATCAAAAAGATGATCGGGTGATTTATTGCCAATTTTTCCGTCAAGGGGACATAATCTGTTTCTGGACAGCATGTCACAACTTTTGAACTTTCTTGCAATCGGAGGCTAAAACTTGGCACAAAGATTGAAAATAAAGATACAATGATGCTGATATAGTAGTAACAAGCATCAAGACCACTAAAACTGAAAGTAAAAACATCTTGGGTTGCCTCCCAACAAGCACTTTCTGTTATGCCTTTTAGCTAGGCATGATACAAAGAAGAGGAATCAAAAGTCATCATAGTTGTCAGAGTTACAAAAACCTTCAAAAGGTTCCTCAACAAGTTCATCCTTATTTCTTTTAGGAAAGTGATACGTACCTTTCGCCTTTCCACGTAAGTGTATGTGTCCTTTACCTATATCAATGAAGCCTTTTACGGCTCCGAGGAAGTCCCTTACAAGCACTATATTTCCTTGGTTTGGCTTCATGATGAAGAAATCAACCATTGCACTCCTTTTAAAGAATGTAAGTGGGACATCTTCTACCTTTCCCTGGATCTTTGAAATATCTCCATTAGCATGTTCATGATAAGATTATAAATTTTCCATGTTTAGTTTTAAAGAATCATAAACAACTTTTGGCATTGTAGAAACCATGGATCTAATATCACAATAAGCAAGGAAGTCTTGGTTAGAGATGCTAATTCCAACAAAAGGCTCCCAATAATTGTATATCTCAAAAATATATTTCTTTTTGGGCTTGGGTTTCTCTACTTTTCTCAAGTCTATAACATCTAATATTTTTTCAATAGTAGCCAGTCTATCTATAACAGTATCAGAACTATGATCATAAACAAAGTAACTAGACATACCATGTATAATATCAAGAGCTTTAGGTTCATCACACTCTAAGAAATCTTCTCCAGCTATAATATCAAGAGAGTGTTTACACCATCTAAAAATACCATGGTAAAAATTTCTAAGCATAATTTTTATAGGTATCCAAGGCATAACTCTCCTATGTGCATCAGGAATTTTGTCCCATGCCTTCTTAATATTTTCTCCATCCCTTTGATGGAAATCTAGAATCTCTGATTCCCTCAAAGCACCAAGTCCTAACATGCTTGAGTAAACAGAAAGGACAACTAAAAGCAAAGTAACTCATTTTTTGTGATTTTTGATAAAGGACACTAAGATAAAAACTATAAAGTAAACTAACAACACCAAAAAGCAAATATAAATGATAGTGTGCAACTCCCCTATCTTGAATATTGGAGTCTAAGACAATGGCGCCAGATTGTCTTGATGGCTTCTCGCCCTGCGTTGGTTATTGTAAGGCCCGATATTCCATCTAGATCTGGGGACGAAGCACATATCGGTCCCACCGCGACATATGACACTGCCATATGCCCCGGATTTCCAACATGATATCACGACATTACAGCTACATGGATAAAACCTCTCATACAATCGACATACAATTTCCTTAATACGATACATCAGCTGAAGACATATGTCTGAGTACAGACTACAATCAAATGCCTAGCGGCAAAGGTAAAATACACCATTCCCGTAACCACAGGGTCCAGGCTCTCCGCCGGGATCCGCCTAATTATTCGTCGTCGAGTCTCCACGAAGGCGTCCAGAAGAAGGATCATCGAGCTCCTCTGAAGTCCAAGATTGTTTGCATAACGTGCAGAAAAGAGAGAAGAAAGGGGTGAGCTATATCAACAAGTCAGATAACTAACTTCTCACGGTAAGATGGGGGTAGTGGTTGAGGTTCCAGCCGCACTAGAAATATATGAAGTGGCTAACGATCTATTTAGAGTAAGATGAGAAGCCAAGCATTCAATGAGGAATCACCTCCAACAAGTCTTGCTATCAGCTACTTACGCAAACATAACACCTGTCCTATCCTTGTCCTCCCCTTCATCACCCGATGAAGAAGAAGCAGTCAAGGCACACACACGTTGAACAAGTTTTAGTTATGATTCAGTTGATGTTATCTATGAACAAGACGTAGGTCCCAAGTCGTCCATAACCTTGGACACGACTTCTTGAAAAGATTTAACCCTACAGGGGTGTACCAACTGCCATTATAGGCTTCGCATGTACGCCCGGTTTCTGCTTGGCTATGTGAAACGCCTGAAACTCCGGTACGTCAGAGTCCCTCTAGCTAACAACACATTTCCGGGTGGCCCCCGGTGAGTCGACATCCAACTCAAAAGCCGACTGCACTCTCGAATCGGTCTCTACCATATGACTCGGGTTTGGATTGCCGGTTAATTCTAACATGAGGCTTGGTCCTCAGCCGTCCAGGTTGGACCAACAGGGAAACCATGTCCCCACTGGCCCGGTATGTTTTAAAGAAAATGTCTGCTAGGAGCGACCCGACAGACATATGCATGGTTTGCAAATGGTAAATAAGCTTGGGCCACCACTAGAACTATTTGAAGCTAGGTAGGTAAGACAAGGGGACCCCATAGAATCCCACACACGATTAGGCACGCTCATTCTTAGAACCAATACCCGGAACTCGGATCCTAGGTGACTCGAATGGAACAAAGCATCGGGGCGGGATAGCCTAGACCTTCCATCCTTCGTCAAATATAGTCAACATTATAATAATCTATCATCCACAATAATATAATAATGTGATAGCCCAATCCAAGGAGTAACAGGATAACAAGATAGCATGCTAATCATGCATACTAAGCAGTGGTTAAGCAAGCAAGGTACATGGCCAAACAATGGTTTGCTAGGATGTGGAGGACATGGCTGTTTGGGTTGATTTGAGAGGCATAAATATGAGGTGGTAGAATCAAGCAATCGTTCTATCCTATACCTAGGAAAGTGAGCTGAAAGTTATAAGCATTATATATGCTCCCCCTTACCTATTGAGAAGACGACGCCGAAGGTGTAGTCGATCGCAAGCTCGCATCGTCTACGAGAGTAACCGCAAGGGAAGACAAGAAGGAAACACTGGAAATTCACGAGCAAGCATCTATTACGACGAAGAAATCACAAGAAAGAAACAAAAAGAAGGCAACACGAGGAACCGAACTTCGATATCGCATCTACTGTCGAGAGCGGTTACTAGCAGGTTAAGTGAAGTATCGGTCACACACGACGATACCGCACATTTAGAATGGTTCAAGTTGTTTGGCTATACAACATGAGAAAAGGTTGTTAACATGGCATCTCACACAAGCTTGGCATGTTACACAATCATGGCAAGAGGTGAAGCATAAAGGTAAATTATCTATGCTAGTCAATTTAAGTGAGGTAAAATCCTAAACATGGCATATCACTACGTACCCCACGATAAATAATTGTTTTATTACTTTTCTTCCCTAAAAAATATTTTATTATTTTTATTAGCAGGAAAGAGCAGCATAATCATAAACTACATGCAATTCTAGTCAAGTTACATATAAAGAACATTTTTATCGGAGCAACAGTTAAAAAGTTATGGCATATTACATTTTACAGTGGCATGATATGTAAATAGCAGTGAAACAACATGTAGACAAGGGCAAACATGGTAAAAAAAGCACATTTTAATATTCTACACGCAAAACAGAGCAACTTTCATGTAGAGAGCGTCTCGATCCGAGCTACCGTTGCAAAGATATAAGCGTCGCAAAAATACAATATTATTCTACCCCCAAAAAATACAATATTATTCTACCATTTTATTAGTCCAGAAAATATAAACAGTGCATGGGCCGAAACTGCACTAAATAGGCCTAGCTACGCGAGCGCAAAATAACTAACTAACACACAACGCGCACAACATAACAGATCTATTGGGCCAAGCCCAACGCAACAAGAAAAAAAGGAGGTGAGGCTTCTCACATTGCTGTGCCAAGCCCAGGCCAGCGTTGAGCGGAGGATAGGTGCGGCGTCGCCTAGGGCAAGGGGGACACAGCGGGCCGCGAGCACGGTCGAGGCCGGCCCACGTGCGCTGGGAGGCCCAGCCAGGCGCGTTGGTGGCTTCTCGTCCAGATCGGGTTGTCGTGGTGGCGGCGCTCCGGTCCGACAAGGCGTCGCGGGGAGAGGAGGCCAGGGGTGGGCGCGCACTTTACGGCGGTGGAGGAGCCAGGGAGTCGTCGTGGCGTGCCGGATCTCGCCGGATCCGGGCGCACTGTGGATAGCGGCGAGGCGGCGGCGGTCAGCCATGGCGACGACGGTGGTGGCTCCCGTCCGGCACAGAGGAGAGGGAGGCGAGGTGAGGAGGAGAGAGGGAAGGAGAGGAGGCGACGGGAGGAGAGAGGAGGCAGTCGTCGCTCGCTCGTCGGCCGGGGCGGCAACTCCGGCGAGGTTGGCGCGCGGCGGCGGGGTGCTGTAGCCGGTGCGGCTCGGCGGCGGCTGGATAGGCCCCGCGGGGCCCGGATTTGCTGGAGGGGCGGCTGGGGCGACGTGGACGTGTTGGGAGCTCTCCGATCTGGATCTAACGGTCCAGATCGAGGGTTGGGGCTAGGGTTTCAGATCTGGAGACTTGGGAGGCAGATTTGGACATTATTGGAGGGGGTGACTGGAAAAACTAGGCTAGGGAAACCCTAAAATGGGGGGAGAGTGGTGGTCTATTTATAATCTGGCTGGCTGGCAGGTTTACACAAATGCCCCCGGTTTCTCGCTCGCGCGTCCGATGTTTACGTTTCTGACCGTCAGGAGTCCATACGACCTCCGATTCGGGTAAAACTTCGAACCACGTGCTCTGCGCGGCGAGCCGGTCGGTTCTACCTCACTTCCATACCGTTCCAAGAACATTTTCCGGCGCCCAATAAAATAATTTGTTCATAAAATAAATGGGGTTTTTGTTCCGATGGAGACGATGGTCTTGTGCCGGACGTTGCGATGGTGCTCGAGTAAAACCCGGTGTCGCAAAAGGTCGTGTGCCGTTGGGAAAAAGGTTCGGTCACACATACGATACAAGAAAGAGGGGGAGAAAATTCATGGATTAATAAATCAACGAAGCAAATACTACAAACAATTCTAGCAATCAACAAAAATAAAGCAACAAACAAAATTTTTAATTATGGTGGAATTTTCGTGCTGTTACAGTTACCCCAAGTGGAAGGTTGAGATGTAGCACATCAGTAAATTTCCTTTGTCAAAGATACCAAGGTTCAGATTGGCCAGTAGGACTCTAAGGTCGACAAGTAGGTGGCTCGGCAAGTGATGCGCCGTTTGATGATAATCACTTGCTTTACCTGGACCTGCACACACAACAGATAGCCTTGCTCCCAACGAGTACAAAGGGGTTTTTAATCCCTTCGGCCTTGTTGTTTACAAAGGATTAAACGTAAGTGGATAATGATAGTAATGATAATTGCAAAGAAAAGTAAAATCGGTAAATAAAGTGGAGGTGTAAATGGTGGAAATATGGACCGGGGTCGCATGATGTTCACTAGTGATGTCTCTCTCCCAAAATATGATAAAAAGGCTAAGTGCGGTGAACAAATTACAGATGGGCAATTGACAGAATTATAAACGCACCGCAATGCTAATTATGCTATTGGAAAGTAAGAGGCTGAAAAGTATGGGCAGTATGCCAAGACAAGTAGAACGAAATCCATCTGCATCTACTCACTAATCATCCACCTTGATAAATCTATCCAGAACATCTCGTTGTATTAAGTTGCGAGCCCCACCCAAAGTGTAAACTCTAAGCAACAGACAATTGCATTAACAATCTATGTGTAAGGTAAAAAATCATTGCAACCGCGGTTACAAGCACTGCTGTTTTCTCCCTGGTGTCAACAACATATCCCCTAGTCTCATGTTTTTGTCACTCAAGATAGACATCGGGGGGCATGAACCCACAATCATGCATAACGCTCCCTCTTGGAATTACTATCTACTACTTGGACAAAGCAATAAAAAGTAACGTAGAACATGCAAGAATTACTCAAGAACAAAATATAAAAGGTAAACCAAATATATAACTCATCACGAACTGAACATAATCTCATAATCCATCGGATCCCAGCAAACACAGCATAGCAACAGCAGGAAAATTACATAGGTGCCTTGATCATCTAGGGCAGCTCACAAGGACTAAACATTGAATAACAAAATTAGAGAGAAGACATCACATAGCTACTGATCATGGACCCATGGTCCAAGGGAGACTACTCACCGCACATCCGGGAAGTGTTCATGGTGGTGGAGAAGCTCCCGGAGGTCAATCCTCCCTCCGTCAGGGTGCCGGGAAGAGGTCTTCTAGTGCTCCCGATCTTGGAAGCGCGGCGGCGGCGGAACAGAGAGGTATTTCGCGATGCGGGGTTTTCCTCGAGGGTTTCCTGGACGAAGAGGTAATATAGGCCAAAGGGGGGAGCCAGAGGCCACCTGGGGCTCCCAGGCGCCCTAGTGGCGCGGCCAGGGGTGGGCCCACGCCACCTGGCCGCCTGGGCACCAGGTTGGCCCCCTTGACTCTCCTTCGGGGTTCCGGAAGCTTCCGTCATGCTGATTTTTATTCTGATTTTCTGAAATTTTTGGAGCACTTTTAATTAGGGTAAAATCATTGCAACTAAAAGACATCAACAAACAGAAACTGTTACTGGGTGCACTAAGTTAGTAGGTTAGTCCAAATATGTATAAAATGATATGAAAGTGTAGCAAAACATGTAGCAATGTCACATAAAAGTGCATGGAACAAGCAGAAATTATAGATATGTTTGGGACATATTAGGGGGCAACATTACTATTCCTTTTGAAAGATCCACACTCGTACTCCATTGTCATATTTTTACTCCATAGAGATTATCATTCATGCATAACTATGTGGGACCCTTACACTCTAGAACTTGCGTTGCATATTCAAGGATGAGCCTCCTCAAATGAGCTCTAGGTCTTCATGAGCAAGCAAGTTGGATGCACCTCCACTAGTTCCATTGGAGAGCTTACCTTAGTTCATATGTGCATCTGTTGCATGGAAATCCCTACTCGTCACATCATATCTATCATTTGGCTTTCTCTCTCCTATGATTGACCTCATTGATGTGAGCCTTTCACACCTTTTCTCTTTGCCATCCTAAGTGCCAACATATCTTGCTCGCGCTCTTCCATTGCATGAGTACTCAAAGTCAAAAAGGAGAGGATCAGTTTGACTTGTACCTGACTAGTGGTCTGGGGACGAGTCAAAATACGATTCCAAAGGAGACCAAGTGTGAAGTTTTAGTAGAGTGAATTCTCAATTAAACTATATATAGTATTTTTATGCTCTAAACCCCATCTCCCACTTCTTGCACGCAAAAACCCTTTGGAGACATTCGAGTCACGGACAGCGAGAGCTCTTGCACCTTTATGTTCTTATGTTGCTTGTTTCAATACTAGATATAAACTCTTGCTTGTTATGACTTGACTTGAATTTCATATCTTTCTTGTCTTACAATAAAGTTCTTTTATGTTGGTAGAATGTCACCACAGAAATTATGCTTGTTATCATTTACCTACTCGAGGACGAGCAGAAATTAAGCTTGGGGATGTTGATACGTCCCAAACGTATCTATAATTTCTACTTGCTCCATGCATGTTTTGGGTGATATTGCTATGTGTTTGCTACACTTTTCTACCTTTTTCAACATATTTGGACTAACCTACTAACTCAGTGCACCCAGTGCCAGTTTATGTCTGTTTTGTCCATGCATTGCAGAAAAGGGTGAAAAACCAGAGTGCCCGGGAAATTCCACGAAAAATATATAAAAAACAGTGTTCCCGAAGAGTCATCCAGCTGGAGGATGAGCTCAAGAGGTGTCCCATAGACCCCAGGCGCCCTCCTGGCGCGGCCAGGGGGACCCGCGCAACGAAGCAGCCTGGGTGATGTGGGGGCCCCCTGGTGCCCCCCTTTGGTTCTTATTTATTCTCCTGTCGAGGAAACCCTAATTCCAAAACTCCTTTTTCCAGAAGCAATTCCAATCTCCGCCGCCATCGCCAACAAGCTTCGAGGGACCATAATTCCCGTGTTGGCACCCTGTCGGACGGGGAAGTGCCCCGTGATTCATCTCCATCGACGTCGCTTCGTACCTCCATGAAGCAGGAGTAGTTCCTCCTCGGGGCTGAGGCCTTCTACAGTAGATATGTGGTTAATTCTCTCTCCCATGATGTGATCTTCATTGTTATCATAGACTATGTTAATCTAGGGTGATCTCATGATGTTTCCCCTTCTTCTATGTATTGGCTCGATGTACTCCTTTGGTGATATTTCCGGAGTCCACGGTGACGCATAGGACTCCATTATTATGGTGATATTGATCATGATATGTGTTCTTCTTGTTGGATTTAATCATGTCTTGAGAGTCTCTTGATGCTTGTCTTGAGTATAATTTTCATAGTGGTTCGGTGACAGTATGGTTGCTTTGTCAATTTAGAAAGAGACTACTCTTGAGATATGTTGTGGTGATTGTGGTACTCTCTTTGGATGTCCGCGGTGACATTGGGAAAACCATAGATGAGAACTAAGAACTCTGAGGTGTGCTTTCATAGCCCTACACAATTCTCATCCTCTTTTGATCCATGGAAAGAATGATCTCCGAGTTATGTCTTCCTTGCATGTTTTAGTGGAAATATCATGTGATTAGACTATGTTAATGTTGTTGGGAGTTGCCACTAGTGAAAGTATGAAGCCTAGGCCTTGTTTCCACCATTGCAATACCGTTTTGCTCACATTTACTACTTCTTTGCTTGCTGTAATTTTTATTAAAAATTTATATTACTTCGTTTTGCCACACTTATGATAGAGGCGGGGTGTCCCGATCTTTCAATGAGATGATAACTACGATTTGATGGAGTCAACTTTGACGATCCGACTACAAACGTGCAACGAAGTTGCGCCTTAGCAATCGCTAAACCAATCTTCTGAAGGTTATTGACCACGCCAAAGCACGATCAACCTGACCACGAAGGTCTAGTGCCTGCAAGCAATCGAAGAACAAGCAAGAACTATGATAAAGCAATCTGAATATTGCGAATATGTAGATGAAGTATGAATAAAGTTGGGATTCCGAAAGCGGTCTTGATCTGGTCGTTGGACACAAACCGAGTACACAAAGATGCAGCAATTAGCTAAGCAGTCTTTTTAACTAAAAGAAATCCAAAGAAAAACCCTAGGGGTTGATCTACTTATATAGGACTAAAGGGTGGAGGCCAAGGGGGTGGAAGGACGTCCCAAGGAGTCTTAAAACTAAACCTAGGTCGTACAAGGCACTTGGGCCCATGTGGAGGTGATGCAACACCTATTGAGTTGGACTTTGATTCGGATTCTGCTGCTGGGTCTCACCGTTTTTGCAATATCTCCACGCTCCGAAGGAATTTTAAGGTGAAACCAATTGCATTGGAAACTCGACGAGATAAGCTATCACCAGAAAAAAGAATCACCAATTTGGAGTTCGTATGTAGAAACGGCGGCTGTTTGAAGTTGGGTATATCTCTGCAGTCCGAATCTGAGTCCATGACGTGAAAGACTTGGTCTCTATCTTCTCTTGGCCCAAAAGTGACGTGAAATAACTTCTTGTACAGCACACAATCATGCCCCTTTGTATTGACTTCATTTCTTGATCAAATATAGAGGAATTAATGGTCATATCCATGATAATTATGTCCTCATCATCTTCATGCTTGAACATGCTCCAATGCTCATCCTTCTTGTCCATGCTAGGTCCTTCATTTGTCAGCAACAGAAATATATCGACGTTAGGCAGCATCATATTCACATGAACATTAGAAACATTACCAAGAAGCGAAAGTACCTGATAATTTAATTGGTGTGCACGATCTCTCGTAATTGGTCCAGTAGGTATATTAGCAGGGGTTGTGGCTGTAACTATGGTAGTCATGTCCTCATCATCCTCCCCTTCTTGAAAATAAAGCCGTCCCTGGCGTTTCTTAATCTGAAATGTGGCTAACAAAAGAGACAAGGTGTACATGTTGTATATATATATGTCATCCATTCTTACTTCCCTTAGTTTCTGGACATGTAACACATGTATATATGAGTAACTTTCGTATGTCGTGAAATATAAACATATATGATCATCACAATACATAAACGACATGAAAGTATTGCAACTCAGTTTGTATATATAAGTGAAGCTCTTATTCATATCTAAAGATGTACAATGCTCATCATTAAACCATCCCAATACCGGTGAAGAAACGTTAATGTTTTTCAAAGGACATGCTACAACAGGCTTAACTAAGTAGTCATGCAACAAGTCATTCGACGCAGAATCATCACCAAGATTAGAGGTCATATCAAAATGATTAACCATTGGCAGTTTCATAATAGTAACATGATTATCCAAAATAGATGGTGTGCTCAAATCAACAGGTAACTCAAGACATGATGTATTCAAGTCTATTAGGCAAGCAACATCTTCATGTGAAGTTATGACATTCTCGAAAATTGGTTGTGTGATGAAACTATTGGATAGCTCAACACATGTTGCTTTTAAATCAGCAAGGTTCTCATGTGGAGGGGAAAGATCCATACCTTTGTCATTACCTTTTTGTGATGATAGATCAGATATTGGAGGAGTGCTTACGACAATTGATGTGGTTATGGAAGTGCTCATAGACCATAGAGGAACAACCTTCTCAACTTGTGGTATTTGCACATTCCTCTTGTTCGTATTCTGGGCAACACGTCTGTCGATTTCCTGTTCAGCTTTACAAGCAAGACGAAACAAACGATCCATAGGATAACACTTTTCATGAATTAGGATATCCTGAATGTCACGGTTTAAACCTTCCCAAAATATGTCCATGAAATATTCTTCACTTTCCTCTAAAAGAGAATGCAAGAATGTAGTTTCTAAAGCATCATAATATTCTGAAACAGTTTTAGTACCTTGTTTAAAAAAAATTAATTTCCTAACGTTGTCACGAGTATAATAAGAGGGAACGAATCTATATCTCATAGCAAGTTTGAGATCATTCCAAGTATTAGGTATATAATCAGGATATAAACTACAATATTCATTCCACCAAATAGAAGCAAAATCTTTGAAAGCACTAATTGCAGTTTTTACTTTCTTATGCTCAAGAAAATTATGGGAAACAAATATATCATTTATTTCAAACTCCCACTCAATGTATAAATCAGGTCTTAGACGTCCATGAAAGTGTGGTATAGAAACAATAAAATGATCATGTGCATGCTTATGTGTGTTTACCTTTGGCAGTGACTGTTGTGTAGTTGTAGGTGGTGGCAAATCTCCAACTATAGTTGCCGCCCAAGAAGATCTAACTCCAGAACCTGCCATGATTAGTAGAAAACAAGAAACAAATCACAAGTATATGTCCCTATGAATTACTAGGATGTGGTGGTAAAACGCTCACAGGATAGCAAATATCAATGTCTTACTAGTTCTTACCGTGCAGCAGGTGGTGATCCGCAACCAACGGTGTCAAAGAACTCCAAAGATTAAGTAGAGCGATTGCCAGGTGAACGCACGTATACACGATGTAGAAATATGTGGAGCTTGGAAGGCTTTAATATGGTGGCAAAAATATCAGCAATAATCAATTCAGAGATGCAAAATTGAATTAACGCTCAACGACGATACTGTGCTGGTCCTAGTCTAGACCGGACTAGAGACGCGAGCCTAGAACACTAATGTGGTCACGACGTAGCACAACTAGCAGCAATGAATGATATGAAGTAGCTCTGGATAGCAAGATATAAGTGAAGATCATCAAGAGAGCAAAGATAATGGTGAAAATAGGCTCCAAATCAACATACACCAATATTCTCGCTACAACTTTCCTCTGAAATATATTTGCTAATTTTTGGATATTTTTCCTCCAATAGGGCACTGACTTAAGCTTTCCGACGCAATAAGAATCACTCAATTTAGAGTTCGGATGAGGGTCAAAAAAATTGAGAATCAGCCCGAAATCTGACAAAAACTTTGTTCGGAAACTTTAGAGGTCAAAAAGTTCGTCTTAGAAGACGATCTGGAGTTTCAAATAACACACATGCTCCAGAACTATTTAGAAGCGGCTCGTAAATATCTTTAATTTGAGTACTCGTGGAGCCAAAACGGACTTCGGATGACAAAGTTATGTCCGTTTTAGTGGACACTGCTCAAAACTGATTCCGACGAGATTTCAAATACGAGTTCAACTAGAGATAAATCCGAATTTTTTCTTCTTTTTTCTCTTTTTTCCTTTTTTCTTTCTTTTTTTCCTTTTTCTTTTTTCTCTCTTTTTTCAACTCTTTTTTTATGGTGGATGGTAGAAGTAGGCAGCGGATGGGATGATGGTGCAGCGGCGGCGGTGACTAACGTGAACAGAACTCGAAACTCTAAAGGACTAGATACTAAGACCAGCAACTGAACACGACGATGCAACCGATAATTCAATAAAGCAAAGCACCGAAAATAAAATGCGAAGTCTCAGATTGGTTTGGATATGATGATCTAATCCTATTTTTATTGCTTTTTGTGTGGATGATAGGTGATAAAAAACAGATCTAATATATGGAAGTGGAATTCTCACCGAGCAATCTGAAAACTGATACCACTTGATAGAGGCGGGGTGTCCCGATATTTCAATGAGATGATAACTACGATTTGATGGAGTCGACTTTGACGATCCGACTACAAACGTGCAACGACGTTGCGCCTTAGCAATCGCTAAACCAATCTTCTGAAGGTTATTGACCACGCCGGAGCACGATCAACCTGACCACGAAGGTCTAGTGCCTGCAAGCAATCGAAGAACAAGCAAGAACTATGATAAATCAATCTGAATATTGCGAATATGTAGATGGAGTATGAATAAAGTTGGGATTCCGAAAGCGGTCTTGATCTGGTCGTTGGACACAAACCGAGTACACAAAGATGCAGCAATTAGCTAAGCAGTCTTTTTAACTAAAAGAAATCCAAAGAAAAACCCTAGGGGTTGATCTACTTATATAGGACTAAAGGGTGGAGGCCAAGGGGGTGGAAGGACGTCCCAAGGAATCCTAAAACTAAACCTAGGTCGTACAAGGCACTTGGGCCCATGTGGAGGTGATGCAACACCTATTGAGTTGGACTTTGATTCGGATTCTGCTGCTGGGTCGCACCGTTTTTGCAAAATCTCCACGCTCTAAAGGAATTTTAAGGTGAAACTAAATGCATTGGAAACTAGACGAGATAAGCTATCACCAGAAAAAAGAATCACCCAATTTGGAGTTCGTATGTAGAAACGGCGGCTGTTTGAAGTTGGGTATATCTCTGCAGTCCGAATCTGAGTCCATGACGTGAAAGACTTGGTCTCTATCTTCTCTTGGCCCAAAAGTGACGTGAAATAACTTCTTGTACAGCACACAATCATGCCCCTTTGTATTGACTTCATTTCTTGATCAAATATAGAGGAATTAATGGTCATATCCATGATAATTATGTCCTCATCATCTTCATGCTTGAACATGCTCCAATGCTCATCCTTCTTGTCCATGCTAGGTCCTTCATTTATCAGCAACAGAAATATATCGACGTTAGGCAGCATCATATTCACATGAACATTAGAAACATTACCAAGAAGCGAAAGTACCTGATAATTTAATTGGTGTGCACAATCTCTCGTAATTGGTCCAGTAGGTATATTAGAAGGGGTTGTGGCTGTAACTATGGTAGTCATGTCCTCATCAACTTATCACCCCTAGTTTACCATCTCTTCGCCGAACTAATGCACTTATACAACTCCTAGTTGTATTAGGTGTGTTGGGGACACAAGAGACTTCTTGTATCTTAATTGCAGGGTTGCTTGATAGAGACCATCTTCAACCTCTACTTCCCTGAGTTTGATAAACCTTACGTCATCCACTTGAGGAAAATTGATGATGTCCTACAAACCTCTGCGCTTGGAGGCCCAACGTAGTCTACAAGAATAGAAGCGTGCGTAGACATCAGTCCATATTTCCACCATTGTTTACACCTTCACTTTATTTCCTGCATTTACTTTACTTTGCAATTATCACCACTATCATTATCCTCTTGCGTCTGATCCTTTGTAAACGACAAGTCCAGAGGGATTGACAACCCCTCCGTACTCATTGGGAGAAAAGTTATTTTTATCTCTATGCAGGTCTAGGTAAAGCAAGTGATTATCTTCAAACGGTGCCTCACTTGCCGAGCCACCTACTTGTCGCCTTCGGAGTCCTACGGAGACAAACCTTGGTATCTTCACAAAGGGAAACTTGCTCCTATCTACATCTCAACCTTCCACTTGGGGTAACCAACGAAGGGCAAGAAGCCGTTATCATCTCTCGTACCATCAAGAAAATTTCTGGCGCAGTTGCCGGGGACTCCAATCTTTAAGATAGGGGAGTTGCACACTATCTTTTATTTTTGCTTTTTAGTCTTGTTAGTTTACTTTATACCTTTTATCTTAGTGTCCTTTATCAAAAATCACAAAAAGATAGTTTGCCTTGTTCTTGCTTGCTGCTACCACTACGGGTTCCACTGAAAACACTAAGTTGTGTGACTTCACTAGTCACAACAACAATGACTTTATCAGCACTCCTATTGCTACATCTACCACTTCAGCACCTTCTTATGAAATTAAACCTGCTTTGCTGAACCTTGCTATGAAAGATCAATTCTCCGGTGCTGGATATGACGCTGCTTTGCACTTGAGTAATTTTATTGAGCTATGTGAAGTAGATGATGATGTTGTTAAGCTTAAGCTTTTTCCTTTCTCCTTGAGGAGGAGCTAAAATTTGGTTTCAATCCTTGCCTAGGAATAGCATAGATTCTAGGGATAAATGCAAGGATGCTTTTATTGGGAAGTACTACTCCCTGCTAAGATTATCCAGTTAAGGAGTAACATTATGAATTTTAAGCAAATGGATAATGAACACGTTGCCCAAGCTTGGGAACGCATGAAATCTCTTGTTAAGAATTGTCCTACAGATGGTTTTACTACTTGGATAGTTATCCAGACTTTCTATGCAGGCTTGAAATTTACCTCGCATAATCTGTTAGACTCGGCCGCGGGAGGAACCTTTATGTCAACTACACTTGATTTTGCCACAAAGCTTTTGGATGAGATGATGACAAACTACTCTTAATGGCACACCTAAAGAGCTTCAACATTGTAAGGCCCGATATGCGGTACTGTTCCAGATCTAGGTGTTTCCACCCAGATCCGGGGACGAAGCACTTATCGGTCCCACCGCGACATATGACAAAGTCATATGCCCCGGATTTCCAACATGATATCACAACATTACAGATACAAGGATACAACATCTCATAAAATCGGCATACAACTGCCTTAATATAATACAACAGCGGAAGATACATGTCTGAGTACAGACTACAAGCAAATGCCTAGCGGCAAAGAGAAAAACATCGATCCCCATAACCACACGGGTCCAGGCCCTCCGCCGGGATCCGCCTAACTAGTCCTCGTCGAGTCTCCACGTGAAACGTCGGTCACCATACATGTTGTCGATCAAGAACCCTAAAAAGAGTTTGGGGGTAGTATCATGAGTACAGAGGTACTCAGCATCCAACTGTAGTGGTCATCTAACCCAGCAAGGACTTCATCACTCGTCATTCTAGGACAACTAGTAGTTTACGGTAAGGATGGGGTAAGTGGTGAGGTTGCTGCCGCACTAGCATTTATGAAGTGTCTGACGATCTAGAGAGTAATATAAGAAGCCAAGCAATCGATGAGGAATCGCCTCCAACAAGTCTTGCTATCAACTACTTACGCAAATCATAACACCTATCCTATCCTTGTCCTCCTCTTCGCATCCCGACGAAGAAGAAGCAGTCAAGGCACACACACATGTTGATCAAGTTATATTAAGATTATCTCAGTTGTTGTTGTCTATGAACAAGGAGTAGGTCTCAAGTCGTCCATAACCGTGAACACGGCTTCTCGAAAATATTTAACCCTGCAGGGGTGTACCAACTGCCCATTACGAGGCTCCGCACGCACGCCCATCTCTCTCAGTTGCTACCCATCACAGGCAACCATTTTATGATTTAGTTCCAAGAGATCCGAAACGACAAGTCCCTCTAACTAACAACGAACAAATCCGGGTGGCCCCCGGTGAAACGACATCCAGCTCAGGAGCCGGCCGCGCTCTCGATCTGGTATCTACCGTATGACTCCAGATTTGGATTGCCGGTTAATCACACATGGGACACCGGGTCCTCAGCCGGTCATGGTGGGCCAGCAAGGGAACTATGTCCTCACTGGTCCGGGTTGGTTTAAAAACTACTGGCGTACGACCAGCACACACACGGTTTCAAATGGTAAAATCAGCTTGGCCACCACTAGAAATGCTTGAAGCTAGGTAGGTAAGAAAAGAGGACCCCATAAAATCCCACACGCGGTTAGGCACGCTCAGTCTTAAAACCAATACCCGGAACTCGGATCCTAGATGACTCGAATGGAACAAAGCGTCGGGGCGGCATAGCCTAGACCTTCCATCCTTCGTCGAATATAGTCAACATTATAATAATCATATCATCAACAACAATAATAATAAAAAAAGTGATAGCCCAAACCAAGGAGTAACAGGGTAACATCGTAGCATCCTAAGCATGCATACTAAGCAGGGGCTGAGCAACGAGCAATATTAACATAGCAGTACAAGGTTTGCTGGGAAGGGACATGGCTGTATCGGTTTGAAAGAGGCTGTAAACATGTGGTGGGATCAAACATCGAACCTAACCTATACTAGCATGCAAACCGCTGGTTGAAATAGAATGGATCATAAGTAATGTATAGTCCTTGCCTGTTGATAAGTCGGGTTCCGAAGGTGTAGTTGATCGCAAGCTCGCATCGTCTCCGAGAGGTACCCGCGGAAGCATACAAGATGATAAACACTGGAAAGCAATCAACGAGCAAGCACTCTATTACTATGGGGAAACACAAGATCAAGAAGACATCACACGACACGGCAACGCGATACGGATCTATCGTCGAGAACGGTTACTAACAGTTTAAGTGGGGTATCGGTCACACACAACGAATACCGCACGTTTACGGTGGTTCAAGTTGCTTAGCTACAGGTGATCAACCAACGGTTATTAACATGGCAACTCAAGCAAGCATGGCATAGCACACAAACATGGCAAGAGGAGAAGCATAAAGTAAACTATCTACGCTAGTCAATTTAAGTGGGGCACAACCTAAACATGGCATAACACTAAGTGTCGCACGATGATTAAAACATTTGGTACTGTTCTGTCCTAAACCAAATTTTAGGTTGGTTAACAACATCAAACAATAGCATAAACACAAAGTACACGAAAAACAAATCAAGTTACATATAAGGCACACTCCAAACGGAGTTACGGTTAAAAAGATACAAGCAAAACAAGTTACGGGCACAATCTGCCAACATCACGAAGCACAATTTAGAGCAATGCATAAACAGGATAATCAATGAAAAAATGCTCACAAATGATATGGAATTAAAGTAGACATGACAGAGAAGGCATGTCAAAAAGAATCATGCAAATAGGCATCATAGATCAAAAGATATTAAGCAAACAACATGGCATCGTGACGTTACAGACTTAGAGAAAAACAGAGGTGGCTGTCAAAATCAGCAGCATAGAAACTTTGGAGCTCAATAACTATATGATCAGAAAGCATATCATGACAATGCAATACATGTAATGGAAGTAGACATGATTCTTAACAATATGCAATTGGAATCACTCAATTCCGATAAACGGTCGCGACACACTCGTCGACCGAAGTTGCAATAAAATAACAGTTTCAGCAACAGAAGCACATTAACATCAGGATCACCACTTTGGAGCAAGATTTAATATAGCTAAAGCAACCAAACATGACAAGTTAAAGCATGGAAATGAATTACACATGATGCTTAACACATAGGAAAAGGAATCAATGCAATAGGCCTCATGGATGAGGTACAATCATCATGCAAAGTTGCAACAAAATAATAACAGCAGCACTTAACAGGAATTGATAGCAATTAACGGCCTGATGCCCACTTCAACACAGATTTGCACCATCAAGATGGCCTCAAATCAAAAAGATCACAAAAGATGAATTAAAGTACACGCAATTCTAAGCAACTTTCATTTTGGGTGCACGTTCATCGGAGCTACGGATCAACGGGAAATCGCAGTACAAAACGGGGTCAGCATCAGTTTTATCCAGGACTTAGAAAAAAATAACAGAGCTAGGAAAGAAAAATAAAGGCACGGGCTGGCTCACCTTGGGTCGCGGCCCAAATCGGCCTGGGGAGGTCTAGCCTTGGGGGGCCTACTGGATGGGCCGCCGGCTGGCTGGGCTGGAGTGGGGTTGCTGGGCCGCCTGGGGCGCCTGGCTGGCCCATCCGACCGGCGGCGCTCGGGCTCGCACAGGGAGGGGCGGCAGCGAGGCCTCCTCGCCGGAGCTCGCCAGCTTCCAGGCGGAGGAGCCACGCGACGAGGCGGGACGGCGGATCCAGGCGCGGCCGGGACGGTCCTCGCTGGATCTCGGTAGGAGGCGGCGCGGGGAGCTCGTCCTCGGGCGGCCGAAGCCATGGCCGGCGGCGGCTGATGCGGTGTCGGGCCGGCGACCTGCAAGGCAGTGGGGAGGGCGGTGAGAAGAGGAGATGGAGGAAAGGAGGAGAGGAAGGAGAGGGAGAGAGGAAAGGGCCGGCGGCTGGCGGCTGGCTGGGCGGAGCTGGAGCCGGTGGAGGCGGTGGCTTGGAGAGAGAGAGGAGAGAGAGAGAAAGTGGAGAGAGGAGGTGGGCGCGATCTGGGCCGTCGGATCGCGAGATCTGACGGTCCAGGTCTGAGAGGGCTAGGGTTGCTGCGAAAATGGGGGAGTTTTCCAGATCTGGGGGGCTAGTGGCTGCCTAGGTGCTTAGGGAAAACCCTAAGTGGTGGGGTGGTCTATTTATAGCCCGGGTGGCTGGCAGTTTTCAAAAACATCACCGGTTTTTCTCTCGCGCGCGGTGCTCACGTTTCTGACCACCGGGGGTCCGCGGTACCTCTGATTCGGGTAAAACTTCGAACTGCGCGATCAGCGCGTCGAGCCGGAGGCGTTCACCTCGCGCTGGAACCGTTCCGAAAACACTTTCCGGCGCGCTATAAAAATAACCCGTTTAATTATTAAACGGGGGTTTCGTTCCGTTGGCTTCGGCTGGTCTTGTGCCGGTTTTTGCGACGGTGATCGGGTGAAACCCGGTGTCGCAAAGGTCGAGTGTCAGGGTGGCAAGGGTCGGTCTCCGTCCGATACGAGATAAGTGGGGGAAAAATAATCGCCGATCGATAAATCGGGTATGCAAACACCGCAAACAAATCAGACAATCAAACAATTCACACCGAAAATAAAAAATTTAATTTTCGTGAAATCTGGGCTGTTACAATACAACACCACCAACAAGGGATCTCGTCCCGAGATCCAGGATGATCCGGGGGAGAGGAAAGAGAGACGACGATCTTCAACACCACCAACAAGGGACTCTGCTCCATGTCGACGTTGAACTTCTGTCGAGATAAATTTGCGCAGAGAGACGACATCGTCGGAAAAAACGAAACCGTCAGTGACAAGATGAAGAACGATCGCGAAAACCAGATCAAGGGATAGTTATTTTCGACGCAAGTCATAAAAACACCGGTAAAAGGAGGGATGGCAATGGATGACCCAGATGATATCCGAAACCGGAGAAGCTGAAGGTACTACAGGAATTCCCACCTGAGCTCGGAATCGAGACAATACGCTTCAAGCAAGGAATTGTAACGGTTCCAAAACTCCACACACTCGAGATCCTAGAAGTTTGAAGGGGATAAGATGAGAATTAAAAACACTTACGGCAGTTGTCCTGACCAGAGCAAGGGTAAAAAGTAAAAAGATTCCTACTCTCCGATTACTAACTTAGTAACTACAAAATAGTTTTTGTCTAGACTCGACTTCGGCCAGAGAAGGGATCCTACGGTCGGTAAGGCTCTGATACCAAGTTGTAAGGCCCGATATGCGGTACTGTTCCAGATCTAGGTGTTTCCACCCAGATCCGGGGACGAAGCACATATCGGTCCCACCGCGACATATGACAAAGCCATATGCCCCGGATTTCCAACATGATATCACAACATTACAGATACAAGGATACAACATCTCATACAGTCGGCATACAACTGCCTTAATACAATACAACAACGGAAGATACATGTCTGAGTATAGACTACAATCAAATGCCTAGTGGCAAAGAGAAAAACAACGATCCCCATAACCACACGGGTCTAGGCCCTCCGTCGGGATCCGCCTAACTAGTCGTCGTCGAGTCTCCGCATGAAACGTCGATCACCATACCTGTTGTCGATCAAGAACCCTGAAAAGAGTTTGGAGGTAGTATCATGATTACAGAAGTAGTCAGCATCCAACTGTAGTGGTCAATTGACCCAGCAAGGACTTCATCACTCGTCATTCTAGGACAACTAGTAGTTTACGGTAAGGAAGGGGTAAGTGGTGAGGTTGCTGCCGCACTAGCATTTATGAAGTGTCTGACGATCTAGAGAATAAGATAAGAAGCCAAGCAATCGATGAGGAATCGCCTCCAACAAGTCTTGCTATCAACTACTTACGCAAATCATAACACCTATCCTATCCTTGTCCTCCTCTTCGCATCCCGACGAAGAAGAAGCAGTCAAGGCACACACACACGTTGATCAAGTTATATTAAGATTATCTCAGTTGTTGTTGTCTATGAACAAGGAGTAGGTCTCAAGTCGTCCATAACCGTGGACACGGCTTCTCGAAAAGATTTAACCCTGCAGGGGTGTACCAACTGCCCATTATGAGGCTCCGCACGCACGCCCATCTCTCTCAGTTGCTACCCATCACAGGCAACCATTTTATGATTTAGTTCCCAGAGATCCGAAACGACAAATCCCTCTAACTAACAACGAACAAATCCGGGTGGCCCCCGGTGAGACGACATCCAGCTCAGGATCCGGTCGCGCTCTCGATCTGGTCTCTACCGTATGACTCCAGGTTTGGATTGCCGGTTAATCACACATGGGACACCGGGTCCTCAGCCGGTCATGGTGGGCCAGCAAGGGAACTATGTCCTCACTGGTCCGGGTTGGTTTAAAAACTACTGGCGTACGACCAGCACACACACGGTTTCAAATGGTAAAATCAGCTTGGCCACCACTAGAAATGCTTGAAGCTAGGTAGGTAAGAAAAGGGGACCCCATAAAATCCCACACGCGGTTAGGCACGCTCAGTCTTAAAACCAATACCCGGAACTCGGATCCTAGGTGACTCGAATGGAACAAAGCGTCGGGGCGGGATAGCCTAGACCTTCCATCCTTCGTCGAATATAGTCAACATTATAATAATCATATCATCAACAACAATAATAAAAATAAAAAGTGATAGCCCAAACCAAGGAGTAACAGGGTAACATCGTAGCATCCTAAGCATGCATACTAAGCAGGGGCTGAGCAACGAGCAATAGTAACATAGCAGTACAAGGTTTGCTGGGAAGGGACATGGCTGTATCGGTTTGAAAGAGGTTGTAAACATGTGGTGCGATCAAACATCGAACCTAACCTATACTAGCATGCAAACCGCTGATTGAAATAGAATGGATCATAAGTAATGTATAGTCCTTGCCTGTTGATAAGTCGGGTTCCAAAGGTGTAGTTGATTGCAAGCTCGCATCGTCTCCGAGAGGTACCCGCGGAAGCATACAAGATGATAAACCCTGGAAAGCAATCAACGAGCAAGCACTCTATTACTACGGGGAAACACAAGATCAAGACGACATCACACGACACGGCAACGCGATACGGATCTATCGTCGAGAACGGTTACTAACAGTTTAAGTGGGGTATCGGTCACACACGACGAATACCGCACGTTTACGGTGGTTCAAGTTGCTTAGCTACAGGTGATCAACCAATGGTTATTAACATGGCAACTCAATCAAGCATGGCATAGAACATAAACATGGCAAGAGGTGAAGCAGAAAGTAAACTATCTACGCTAGTCAACTTAAGTGGGGCACAACCTAAACATGGCATAACACTAAGTGTCGCACGATGATTAAAACATTTGGTAATGTTCTGTCCTAAACCAAATTTTAGGTTGGTTAACAACAGAAAACAATAGCATAAATACAAATTAAACGAAAAACTAATCAAGTTACATATAAGACACACTCCAAACGGATTTACGGTTAAAAAGATACAAGCAAAACAAGTTACGGGCACAATCCGCCAACATCACGAAGCACACTTTATAGCAATGCATAAACAGGATAATCAATGCAAAGATGCTCACAAATGATATGGAATTAAACTAGCCATGACAGGTAAGGCATGGAAAAAAGAATCATGCAAATAGGCATCATAGATCAAAAGATATTAAGCAAACAACATGGCATCGTGACTTTACAGACTTAGAGAAAAACAAAGGTGGCTGTCAAAATCAGCAGCATAGAAACTTTGGAGCTCAATAACTATATGATCAGAAAGCATATCATGACAATGCAATACATGTAATGGAAGTAGACATGATTCTTAACAATATGCAATTGGAATCACTCAATTCCGATAAACGGTCGCGACACACTCGTCGACCGAAGTTGCAATAAAATAACAGTTTCAGCAACAGAAGCACATTAACATCAGGATCACCACTTTGGAGCAAGATTTAATATAGCTAAAGCAACCAAACATGACAAGTTAAAGCATGGAAATGAATTACACATGATGCTTAACACATAGGAAAAGGAATCAATGCAATAGGCCTCATGGATGAGGTACAATCATCATGCAAAGTTGCAACAAAATAATAACAGCAGCACTTAACAGGAATTGATAGCAATTAACGGCTTGATGCCCACTTCAACACAGATTTGCACCATCAAGATGGCCTCAAATCAAAAAGATCACAAAAGATGAATTAAAGTACACGCAATTCTAAGCAACTTTCATTTTGGGTGCACGTTCATCGGAGCTACGGATCAACGGGAAATCGCAGTACAAAACGGGATCAGCAACAGTTTTATCCAAGACTTAGAAAAAAATAACAGAGCTAGGAAAGAGGAAGAAAAAAGGCACGGGCTGGCTCACCCTGGGCCGCGGCCCAAATCAGCCTGGGGAGGCCTGGCGCTGGGGGGCCTGCTGGATGGGCCGCCGGCTGGCTGGGCTGGAGTGGGGTTGCTGGGCCGCCTGGGGCGCCTGGCTGGCCGATCCGACCGGCAGCGCTCGGGCTCGCACAGGGAGGGGCGGCGGCGAGGCCTTCTCGCCGGAGCTCGCCAGCTTCCAGGCGGAGGAGCCGCGCGACGAGGCGGGACGGCGGATCCGGGCGCGGCCGGGCCGGTCCTCGCTGGATCTCGGTAGGAGGCGGCGCGGGGAGCTCGTCCTCGGGAGGCCGAAGCCATGGCCTGCGGCGGCTGATGCGGTGTCGGGCCGGTGACCTGCAAGGCAGTGGGGAGGACGGTGAGAAGAGGAGATGTAGGGAAGGAGGAGAGGAAGGAGAGGGAGAGAGGAGAGGGCCGGCGGCTGGCGGCTGGCTGGCCGGAGCTGGAGCCGGCGGCGGCCTGCGAGGTGGAGGCGGCGGCTTGGAGAGAGAGAGGAGAGAGAGAGAAAGTGGAGAGAGGAGGTGGGCGCGATCTGGGCCGTCGGATCGTGAGATCTGACGGTCCAGATCTGAGAGGGCTAGGGTTGCTGCGAAAATGGGGGATTTTTCAAGATCTGGGGGACAGTGGCTGCCTAGGTGCTTAGGGAAAACCCTAAGTGGTGGGGTGGTCTATTTATAGCCTGGGTGGCTGGCAGTTTGCAAAAACATCACCGTTTTTCTCTCGCGCGCGTGGTGCTCACGTTTCTGACCGCCGGGGGTCCGCAGTACCTCCGATTCGGGTAAAACTTCGAACTGCGCGATTAGCGCGTCGAGCCGGAGGCGTTCACCTCGCGCTAGAACCGTTCCGAAAACACTTTCCGGCGCGCTATAAAAATAACCCGTTTAATTATTAAACGGGGGTTTCGTTCCGTTGGCTTCGGCTGGTCTTGTGCCGGTTTTTGCGACGGTGATCGGGTGAAACCCGGTGTCGCAAAGGTCGAGTGTCAGGGTGGCAAGGGTCGGTCTCCGTCCGATACGAGATAAGAGGGGGAAAAATAATCGCCGATCGATAAATCAGGTATGCAAACACCGCAAAAAAATCAGACAATCAAACAATTCACACCGAAAACAAAATTTTTATTTTTTGTGAAATCTGGGCTGTTACAAAAATGTAGGAAGGTAAACTCTGGTTAGGATATCTCCTCCCTAAATGAAAAAGTTGACATGATTATGTCTCTACGCACTAAGCAAGCTCCTATTGATTTTCATGATGTATCTTTGAATTCTTTGGTTGCTCAAGAGCAAGTTGATGTTAATTTTATCTCTAGGAACAACTTTAATAATAATCCTTATAGGAATAATTTTGGTATCAATCCTAGAACCGTTCCCATCCAACAACTATGTGAACAACAACACTTATCCTAGCACCAAAAACTCCACTTATGAATTAGAGAGCATGCTTAAGGACTTTATCACTTCTCAAAAAGCCTTCAACAAGAGTGTAGAACAGAAATTACAAAAACTAGATAGCCTCTCTTCGAAGGTAGACATTATAGCTCATGAGGTCGAATTTCTTAAAATTAGAACTTCTCCCCTGGAGGAAAGAAAAGCTACACCCATGAATGCTATCCAAGTCCAGATTAATGAGAATATTAGAATGCTAGCCAAACTTAAGGATATATGGGCTAGAGAAAAGGAAGAGGAAGATAGAATTAAGAGCCTTCCTAGACACACAACCATTGCCACCATACATGTTGAGGATCTCAAAACTTTTAGCACCCAACACATCCCTAGTCCCACTAGACCTATTAATGGTGATGCTAATACCTCAACTTTAGGACAAGAAGTTCCTATCAATCTAGAGACTACTAAGAGAATGAGCTAGGATGACATCACCACCACTTTAATTAATGACATTGATCTTGATTTTGATGATTGTAGTCTTTCTGAAGTTATCACCTTTTTGCAAAGAATGCTAAAGACCCCCACACTAGCACACTCAACATTGCCTTCACCGAGCATATTACCAATGCTCTTATCAAAGCTAGGGAGGAGAAGCTCAAACTTGAGACTTCCATCCCTAGGAAGCTAGAAGATGGTTGGGATACTATAGTCAAAATTAAATTGAATAACTTATCTTGCTATGCTTTATGTGATGTTGGAGCTAGTGCCTCCGTTATGCCCAAAAGAATGTATGATATGCTTAATTTGAAACCTTTTGATACTTGTTATTTTGGTGTCCGTCTCGTTGATTCTTCCGTAAAGAAACCTTTAAGGAGGATTGATGATGTTCTTATTATTGTCAATGATAATTATGTTCCCGTTGATTTTCTTGTCATGGACATTGAGTGTGATCCCTCATGTCCAATTATTTTTGGACGTCATTTTCTTTGCACCGTTGGTGCAATCACTGACATGAAAGAAGGGACAGTTAGATTTCAGTTCCCCCTCAAAAAGGGAATGGAACACTTCCCTCGAAAGAAGATCAAGTTACCTTATGAGTCCGTTACAAGGGCAAGCTATTCTTTTGATATTGACAAAACTTGATTTTCTTGTATCATGCCTAGCTAAAAGGCATAAAAGAAAGCGCTTGTTGGGAGGCAACCCAAATGTTTTTACTTTCAGTTTTAGTGGTCTTGATGCTTGTTACTACTGTAGCAAAACCATTGTATCTGTATTTTCAAGATTTGTGCCAAGTTTTAGCCTTCGATTGCAAGAAAGTTCAAAAGTTGTGACATGTTGTCCAGAAACAGATTTTGTCCCCTTGACGGAAAAAATGGCTATAAATCACCAGATCATCTTTTACAGTATGCTCCATACAATTGGCTTTCGTGCGTTTGTTCTGAGTTTTTGATTTGAGTTACACAAGTACCCCGAAAAAACAATTTACTACCTGCTGGTCTGTTTTCACAGATTCTGCCACATTTTGCATCTTCATCGTTTTGCAAACCTTAAGCTTGCTTTTTCTTGGTAAAATATTTTTGGAAATCTTGAGAAACAGTAGATCTTCAAGAATATCTTTATTTCCAGTGGAGAAAAATATATTTTATCATGGGTACTAACCACTCTAATCAGCTTATGATGAGTTTCGTATGAAGGGAGTTTTCAAGTATGCGAAGGGAGATGATGAAAGAAGATTCGGGAGTGTCAAGCGCTCAAGCTTGGGGATGCCCCCATGCACCCCAAGAAATATCCAAGAAGATTCAAGCGTCTAAGCTTGGGGATGCCCCCGTGCATCCCCTTCTGCATCAACAATCATCAGTTCGTCCTTCTCCATGCTATATTTTTCTCACTTCATATGTTATGTGCTATACTTGGAGCGTCTTGCATTTACTTTTTAGTTTATTTAGTTTGCTTGTTGTTCATAACAAGTTGGATCCTAGCTTTCATTGTTCGGAAGAGAAACACGCTTCACTCCACCCTAGAACACAACATAGGTTTTCATGCTTATCCTGTTTGTGTGTTCTATATATTTTCATAGCTGCTATCATGCTTAGCTCTTAGTTTTCATGCTTATATTTTTAAGAGCTTTTATTTAGGTTTTTATAGGAACTCTCTTAGTATTCATGCTTATCTTGTTTAGAGAGTGGTCTTGTTGCATTGAGTTGTGTGTCTTGCATGAGTAGGTAATTAAGGTTGCTATTACAAGTGTAGTGGTAACATGCAATAGTTTTGAGGTATTGATTTGAGTAATGTTTGGACTTTTGGTGCCAAGAGCTTTAGCCTATTAGTGATAAGTGTCGTATTTTGGGCAATCCGTGTTTATTTTCGAAAAGTACAAAAATTAGTTGAGAACTCTAGCTACTAGATGGATCGCTAACCTCTGGAGGGGTTGGAATATATAGAGTACCCTCACGTACCATGGGTCGAGGATGCGCAAGGATAACCACACCCCCATACACTCCTCCTCGGGATACTTGTCTCTTTGTGAGCCTCCCAATTAGATAGAGAGTTACCGATAATAAGTGCATGAGTTCTTTGGACTAATGCGAGTATTCGATTGTTGGCACTTCCACCCTCCCATATTTTGCTAGCCTCTTCGGTACCATGCATTGCCCTTTTTCACCTTGAGAGTTGGCGCATACTTCGTCGGTGCATACAAACCCTTGGCATGATACGCTCTGTCATCATAAACCTCCTTATATCTTCCTTAAAATAGCCACCATACCTACCTATCAAGGCATTTCTATAGCCTTTCCGAGATACATTGACATGCAACATCCACCATCTCATGACTTGATCTTCATGTCATACATGCTTTTTCTTGATAGAGGAGCCGCATGATAGTTGGGCTTTGCCCTTATTACTGCTACATGACAGCTAGTATTATTGGATATCCTCCTACACTGGCATAGGCATACATTTGCATACATCATGATAGTTTCATCTTTCTTTATGTTGAGTACTTTTTGTAAAGTGTGAAGATCTTCTTTATATTCTTGTAAAATATAAAGTGTTGCCCTTAAGGCCCTGTTTGGTTCGGCTGTGGATTTCTGAATATCTGCTGCGGAAAATCTGCTGCGGAAAATCGGAAGCACCTCCCGGGCAGATTTTCGATTTTTCGCAGCAGATTTTCAAAAATATTTTGAAGATTTGCTCTTTGGCTCGCTCGTACGTGTATTTTCCGGTTGCGCTTTGGTGAAATCCGGTCGTTTGAAGGTTCGCTCTTTGGTGGAATCCTATTTGGTTTGGCTGTGGATTTCTAAAATCTGAATGATAAAGCTGAATCAAACAGGGCCTAAGTGGGGAAAACATCCTAAAGAGGATAAAATAAAAGATCCCAAAGAGGACAAAATTAAAAGATCCCAAAAAGTACAAATGAGAGATAAATAGAAAGAGCCAAAGAGGCCACAAAAAGTACAAAAAAATAGAAAAAAGAGAAAAATAAATAAAAAGAGAGAAGGGGGCAACACTACTATTCCTTTTGAAAGATCCACACTCGTACTCCATTGTTATATTCTCCATAGAGATTATCATTCATGCATAACTATGTGGGGACCCTTTCACTATAGAACTTGGGTTGCATATTCCAAGGATGAGCCTCCTCAAATGAGTTGTAGGTCTTCATGAGCAAGCAATTTGGATGCACCCCCACTAGTTTCATTGGAGAGCTTACCTTAGCTCATATGTGCATCTCTTGCATGGCAATTCCTACTCCTCACATCATATCTATCATTTGGCTTTCTCTCTCCTATGATTGTCCTCATTGATGTGAGCCTTTCACACCTTTTTCTCTTCCTTCCCCATCATTTCTCTCTTTGCCATCCTAAGTGTCAACGTGTAACACTGTCACACTACAGTAATCACTTTTACTGTTTCCAAGTCACCATGATTAGACATGTGATGATCACCCTTGAACATGGCTGGTTCAAATTCAACCCGATTAAAAATTCCAAAACAAGAGAAAATTATTGTTCAACCAAAAATTGTGCAACCAATTTTGTTAAATGACTAAATTTCAATGGACCATGTTAAACCAGCTTTGAGCATTTATGGTAATATTTAAATAAGTCAAATAATTCAAACCAGGACTATAAGAGCACCATTTACTAGTTGCGGATGATAAATAATTATCAAATGAATTTAAAAAAAACCAAACTTTTTGTGACACTCTTATGAAGTATAACATAAATGTAGCATCAAGTCTCATGTTCAACAAAAATCATTTGATAGATTAAATAAATCTAACAGTAGCTAAAACTACCCCATTTAATTGTTTACTCTTTAAATAAAATTCAAACTATTTTATTTGAGCCCCAATCTTTTTGTACCATCTCTAAATATTGCAAGGTAAGTTTTTTGACCAGTAGCTCATCTTGCAAACTTAAATTGATAGCAAAAAAATAAGACGGAAAAGAAAAAGGAAAGAAATAAAATGGAAAGCATTATAATTCACCCTGGGCGAAGCCCACCCCAATCCAGCCCGCTCCCCTCTCTCTCCCTTCCCCTGTTCCTCCGCTCGGCACTGTCGCCATGGCAAACGAGCTGCTGCAGCCGAACCCACTCGCCCCTCCCGTGTCGCTGCAGTACTCCGTGGAGATAAAGATCTGCCCCCGGTAAAAGTGGATCGAGCCCAGCGTCATTCCCCCCCCCCCACACACCCAGCTTCGCTCCTGTCTTTCCCCCACCTTGAACCAAATCCGTCGTCGCCGCCGTGCGGCATTACCACGGCCACAGCCTTCCTCGTGCGAACGAGGCTATCCAGCAGCATCGTCGGGTTCCTCTAGTTCAACTCCAACATCGAGCTCGAACCGGGACGCCCCGTACGCGAGCAATCGAGGTCATCTTCAACCTCCAGCCAGCAGCTCGCCGTCGACGAATTCGTCGCAACCGTTGCATCCCAGACCTCCCGAGCACGCCTACGGCTCCGTTGTGAGCTCCTCTTCCCATTTTTCCTTTTCCCCGCCTCAATCCATCGCCGTAGGGCCGTACCTGAACTTGTCGTGGCCATGGTGTGTGCGGTTGCAGTATGTGTACATGCAGTGTGTACGTATGTGTGTATGTGCGTTAGATGCGTGTGTGTATGGCCTTTGGCCCCTGCTGCTCTTTGTTGCGCAGCTGCTCGCCGCCGTCGCCGTATGGCCACCCCCGTGCCCAGCAGTTGCAGTGCCTGTGCCCCTGCTAACCGCTGTTGTGGCTGTTGTGCTATTATTGTTTCTGAAGCTGTAAAAAAACTGCTAGTGCTGAAAACAACTCTAAGTATCACCTTTGGACATCAACAAAAAACGAGCAAATAGGAATTAATATGGATAAATTTATGTGTACGTGTAGTGCACTTAACAAGCTTCAATTGTTTATATTGGACCCATCTCAGATGGTGCATAGATTAAATCTCGTAAAAAATCACAAAATGACAGATTTCTATTAACTGAATGTTGTTGTTGCTGCTAAAACTCCTGTTGTACAACTTTTTGCAATAGCAAAACAGCAACAAATCACATCCTAAAATAGCTGAAAATGATATTAATGGATAGTAGAAGTATCAAGCTTTAGTTTGTTCCATTGGACCAACCCCATTCGAGGTATAGGTTAAATGCTATAAAAATCACAAAATGGACATTTGAACAGATTCTGAGAATAGCATTAAGTGGTATTTTTTTAAGCAAGGTTTTAGTTAAGAAAATGAACTCTAGTAAAAATTCCTTCCGTACCAGTTTTGGGATCGCAGAAAATTGTTCAACTTTGATATAGGGCACTAACTCGCCGGATGAGTGGAACCCTAAACCGTAGCCTCCCGAACACGCCTAATGAATATTAAAACCGAAAAATTCCAGACTTAGCAAAATTTCAAAGGATTCCAAACCGAGTGGATGACATGTGGACCCCCTTCACTATTGGGATAAATAAAATGAATTCTATTTAGTGTGTCGATGACACATGGACCCACCTGTCAGGTTGACCTAGTCAACAACACTATTCTAGATAATGTCTATTAGGTGATTAAAACAAATTTAGTAAATGATTTAAATGTTTTAAAACTTTGGAATTCAATATCTTTTAAACCGTAACTCCGATGGAAAAACTTTATACATAAAAGTTGATCAGAAAAATGCAACGAATACGGATACGCTACCCATACCCTCATCACACCCCTCTAGCACAACGAACACGAGACATTCACCCTCCGATTGCACTGTCCGGTAGTCACCCGGAGCCGGGTAAAACATCCGGTTAAATTCTCGTTTCGTCTGCAACGTGTAGCGCCGCGTTAGTTCATCCCTAGTATAATGTATTGCCTTGTATTGTATTTGTATTGCTATTATTGTTGTGTATTTATTGTTTCTCCCCCCTCTCTTATTGTTCGGTAGTCCCGACGACCGCTGCCGATGCCCCTGTGATCGACTACGTCGTCGACGACCGTACCCCTACCGTCGAGCTTCCAGGCAAGCAGAGCCATTTTCCTTCCTCAGATATCGCCTATCTTTTCCGTACATTTCTTGCACTAGGCATTGTTACTGCTGCTGCTACGTTACAATCATATTCAATTGCATAGTCTGTCTTTGTCGCCCCTTGATGTACCTTCCTTTATTCTATGCTGCCTATTATATATATATATATATATATATATATATATATATATATATATATATATTCTATTCAGCAGTGAGCCCTGCGCTTTGTTAGTCAACTAGGATTAGATAGCGGGCCGTGATCACTCAGGGGAGTGACGCGGATACAACTTATTACAACTGCACAGGTATGCTACAATGCAGACACCGCCTAAGGCCGCCTAGCTTGTCTCTGCCGAGCCACCACCAAGTGTGAGCTATTGTAACACCCTCAGAATCAGTAACAGTAATCACTACAGTGATTCCACTGTTAGTGATCATTACTGTTGATGATCAAGCCATGATCACCTTTGATCAAAGCTCTGTCAATTTCCAACCCTGATAAAATTTTCAAATAAATGTGGATTGTAAATCTTGCTCCAAGGATTGTGGATGCATGTCAATCAACTTGACTATGGTTAAACCAAATCCAACTAGCCATTTGAATAATCACAAGTTAATGCTAATGATGGAACCAATGTGGTGGGGTTATCACAATTGTTTTGAAATTAATATATAAATGGAAATCATAGTTAAACCAAAGTTAATGAAACATATTAATTAAAATGCCTAGCAATCCTAGGCCATGATAATATAGCAATGGTTGTTTTATTAAAATGGTATAGTGATATAAAGGAATAATATTTAAAATAAAAACAAAAGTTGGGAATTGGTAAATTGCCATGGAATAAAATAAACAAGTGGGAATTTTTAAATGAACAAAAAAAAATTGTGAAACCAATTTTATAAAATGCCTAAATAACAGTAGGCTATATTAAAGTGAAATGGGATTTTATTACCATGTTTAAAAATGATAAACAAATAATACCAGTGGTCGAACAGTGACATTTAATGCCTTTTAAATAAAACAAAATACTAAAGGATTTTTATTAATGCCCAAACTTTTTGTGGCACTTAACTATGATGCAACAATAATTTTGGAACAAATTTTATGTTGTAGAAAAATGTAAAAGACTTTAAACTAATTACAAACAGAACAAACAGAAAACAAAAATAACAAAAGAAAACAAAGAAAATTGGAAACCCCTAACCTACGCCTATGGGCGAGGCCCAGCCGGCCCACCTCCCTCCCTCCCTCTCCTTCTTCCCCCGCGCCCTGTTCCCCCAACCCCCCACTGGTCCTCAGCGACAGTGCCGCCATGGGCAGCTCGCCGAGCCGCCCCCACCCTCACCTGCCCCCTACCTGCCCCATGTGGATAAGAGCCCCCCCTCGACCCCCCCAGGAACCCTAATCCCCGTTCCCTTCCCACTGCCTCACCCTCTCCCTCAAACTGGAGATCCAAGAACTGTCAGATGCCGCAGCCTCGCCATTGCTATAGCCGCGCTCCAAGTCTCCCCGAGCCGTCGCAGGGTGCCCAGAAGCTCCGGCGTGGACGTCGCCTTCATCTCCAACGCCGCGTCGAGGTCGAGGAGCCCCCAGCGTGCTGCATGCGTCCCCTCCCCCCCATCGTCCTCGCCATGGCCTGGCCGTTGCCGCGGCCATCTTCCACCCCGAGAGCTCCTCTAAGTCCTCCCCAAGCCCTCTACTACGCTTGTTGTGAGCACCTCCCCCCCCCTCGTTTTCCCATTTCCCTGTCGAGTCCATGGCCGTTGACGTCGTACACCTCTGCGGACGAATTCACCGGATGCTCGCGCTCACCGCGCTCAGGCCGCGACCGCGTCTGCATGTTGCCGTTCGTGCACACACCCTTCATGGCCCGCTCGTTCCTGCTGGCTCCCTCCGACGCTGGTGGTGGTTCTGGGAGCAACTTGCGTGCGTGCGCATGTTGGCCTGTTGGTGGCGCCGCTGCTGCCCTACCGCCACCCTGGCCGTGCGCCAGCGAAGCCGGCCACGCCCTCCATCGACCGGCCTCGCTGCCCTCTGGCCAGTGGCCATGGCCACACCCCAAGCAACGCCCATGTCCTCCCCGTGTTTTCCCCCGCCATTGCTCTGTCCATCTCCGTGCTCGTACGTAGTTGTTCAGAGTTTGGACACTGAATTTGCAAGTGTTTCGGTTGTCGAATCTTGCCACTTTGGACAGTAGAAAATACATAGCAAATGAACTCAATCTTGTACAAAAATTATATGGTTGGATTGTACACTGGACGTACTTCATTTCATCTCATTGGAGCAAAGTCACTAGATGTACCGATTAATTCGTAGAAAAATAACAAATATGCAAAAATTTGTGATGAGCTAGTACAATTAAGCCTGATGTCATATGTGCAAATAAAAAGTTGGCAGATAACTTCCTAAGTTTCTGGTATTTGCAAATAGGTCCTCTACCATTAATTAGAGTTTAGATTAAATAAATCTGCTAAATAAATAGCCTATGACATGTGGGACCCACCCTCTAATAATTCATGTTTTAGTTGAATTAAAATAAACTCTCCATGACATATGGGCCCCCTTGTCAGATTACTATTCTGGATAATCTTGTGGATAATGTTGCTTTAATATTAAAAGAAATTCTAGAAAATAAATAAAATGATTTAAACTATGATATTGAATATCTTTTAAACCGTAGCTTAGATCAAAAAAACTTTATACATGAAAATTGATCAGAAAAACACAATGAATACGAATACGCTATCCATAGGTCTACCACCCCCCTCTAACGTACCGAACATCGACATTTCCCCCCTTCGGGCCGTCTGTCGAAAATTCCCGGTACCGATAAAAGTTGTCCGGATGAAAAACTTTTGTATACGAAAGTTACTCAGAACGGATCCACGATTACGAATATGTTACTCATACTCCCACCACACCCCTCTGACATGCCGAACATCGAACCATCCCCCTCCGGACCGTCTGTCCAATAAATTGTCTGGTACTGTCAAAGTACCCGGATGAATTTATTTCGAACACGAAAGTTGTTCGGAATAGCTCAACTAACCCGGATACACCACCCACACATGTGTCGGCTGTCCACGACACCTCCGACGTGATATCTCCCCCCTCCGGACACCCTGTCCGGTAATCACCCGGAGCTGGCTGTTCATCCCCGGATGAATTCCCGCTCCGAGCAAAGTGCATCGTACTACGTTAGAGCCCCGTTGCTTTGTATCTTCTTTGTCATGCCTTGAATTGCTATTATTGTTGTGTATTTATTGTTTCTCCCCCCCTTTATTCTCCGATAGACCCCGACGCTGCTGTCGACTACACCGTTGCCGACTACGACTACTTCGTCGACGACCCTACTTCTACCGCCGAGCTTCCAGGCAAGCAGAGCCATTCTCTTCCCCAGATATCGCCTATCTTTTCGTATATTTCTTGCACTAGGCATTGTTACTGCTGCTGCTACGATTACAATCCTATTCAATTGCATAGCCTGTTTTTGTCGCCCCTTGATGTACCTTCCTTTAATCCTACGCTGTCTATTATTACTTATGCATTATTCAGCAGTAAACCCTGCGCATTGTTAGTTAGGTTTAGAATAGAGGGTCGTGATCACTCTGGGAGTGATCGCGGGAACGATTTATTACAACTACAACAGGTACGGAACAATGCAGATGCCCTAGGGAACCTACAACGGCGAGACTCTGCCGAGTCGCTTCGAGTTTGGCTTACGAGTGGAAGGGACTCGTATTTCACTCTCGCCGGCTCAGTAGCGTAGCATCACCGGGATGATATGAGGTTTACCTCTTTTTTTCATTCCGCTGATGTCTCTGTCAAACCTCTTTAAGTGTGCCATCGAGGGTGATACCTCCTGGTTTTCTCTTAATGGTAGGGACTCGAACCGACTGGTGTCCTTAAAGGTAAGAAGTCGGGCGACCCAACGGTACATGCGAGAGGTATTGAGACGGGACGACAGGGAGGGTACGACCAGTGTACCGGTGTGCTTGGACCCTGATCGTTGGCTGCGAGAGTTTCCAAACCACGAAAGTCGAGCTCCTCCAGGAGCACACGCGAGACAAGGTAAGGAGACGGTTCACCTTGTTGGTAACCGCAGTGACTTGGTGGGACGACGGGGCAGGCACCGATGTACTTGTGGTCCTGGCTGCTGTCGTTGTCCGCGGGTCAGTTAAGTCGAGGCAACGACAACGGTTGTCACGCGGGTTAATTAAAATGCTAAATGGTTCAGTGGATGTATTGAGTTGGCTATATGCCATGTACGCACTACCTACCCGTGGGAATTACGAGTTATGGGCTCCTCTGCTTCGTAGTGTCGTCCGAGGACTCTTCAGACGTCAGCAGTACTGCGGGCTGATTGTCGGGAAGTGGTGTTGTCTTATTTGCTCGTGCGGTGGTGTCTTATTTGGATTTGCTTCAACTTCACCGGCCAGCCACGCACCGTGCAGGAGTACGTTCGGGTTGGGGTCCAAGGCTCGGCGTACTTAGGATTTAGACCGGCGGATGGCCTCTCTGTTGAGTTTGAAAGATGGGCTATGAAGTGTCGGATAGCCTCGATGGAGCGTTCCCTAACAAGGTTCCCGCCACCCTGGAGATCCGTGCGTGTAGCGTAACACAAGTGCACCCCTGCAGGGAAGATTAATCTATTTGAATAGCCGTGTCCACGGTAACAGGACGCTTTATGCTGAAGCTGGATCTTACCACTACCAACTATTATTATTAAACTGTATGGTTCTGGGTTTTCTTCCTCGCGGGGATGTCGAGGAGGTGAACTCGGAGGCATTGCTAAGTATTACAACTTATTATTATACAATGTTGCAGCAACTTCTGCTGCATTGTTACTTTATGATGTTATATAAACTGTTGGCTGATTCTTACCTCATGCTGCAAGACATCGTCGGAAGATGCTAGTCTTCGATAGGCCTTGCTTCTTACCCTTTCTCTGGATTTCTGTCTTTCAGTCCACTATATACAGCCTCTTCTTTCCGTTGATACAATGCATAATGCTTAGTAGCGGACGTAAGACTCGCGAGTATACTAGATACTCACCTGCTTTATTTCCTTTACTGTTTTGCCTTATCGGCCGCTGCAGTCGACGTTGGAGCCCAGGAGCAGGAGTTCCCGATGTCGACCACCGCAACGTGAAGATCCCCGATGCCTTCTACGACGTCGAGTTCCCCGTTGACCAGGAGTAGTTTGGAGGTTCCCAGGCAGGAGGCCTCGCCTTTTTGATCTGTTGTTTTTGTGCTAGCCTTCTTAAGGCAGATCATGTGTACCTTATGTCTGTACTCAGATACTTTTGCTTCCGCTAACTTTGTGCTCTCGAGTTGTTGTATTCGAGCCCTCGTGGCCCCTGGATTGTATTAAACAGCTTGTATTATTTTATTTGTAGAGTTGTGTTGTGATATCTCACCGTGAGTCCCTGATCTCTATCGTGTACCTTGCGTGTATGATTACTTTACACGGTCTGATTTTGGGGGCGTCACAGCTATCAAGGAGAAATCCTTGTACTCCACTCGTTGCTAACTCTGTATATCCTCTCTAGGTACCTGAGTAACGGTTGTCCTTCAGGTAAGAAGTCGGGCGTCCCAACGGTGCCCGCGAGCGGTATTGCGACGGGACGACAGGGAGGGTACGACCAGTGTACCGGTGTGCTTGGCCCCTGATCGTTGGCCGCGAGAGTTACCAAACCACGAAATTCGAGCTCCTCCAGGAGCACACGCGAGATAAGGTAAGGAGTCGGTTCACCTTGTTGGTAACCGCAGATACTTGGTGGGACGACAGGGCAGTCACCGATGTAATGGTGGTCCTGACTGTTGTCGTTGTCCGCGGGTCAGTTAAGTCGAGGCAACGATAACAGTTGTCCTGCAAGTTAATAAAACGACTAATGGTTCGGTGGATGTCTTGAGTTGGCTATATGCCATGTACGCACTACCTACCCGTGGGAATTACGAGTTATGGGCTCCCCTGCTTCATAGTCTCGTCTGAGGACTCTTCAGACGTCAGCAGTACCGCGGGCTGATTGTCGGGAAGTGGTGTTGTCTTATTTGCTCGCGCGGTGTTGTCTTATTTGGTTTGCTTATGCTTCACCGGCCAGCCACGCACCGTGCAGGAGTACGTCGGGGTTGGGGTCCAAGGCCCTGCGTACTTAGGATTTAGACCGGCGGATGGCCTCTCTGTTGATTTTGAAAGATGGGTTGTGGAGTGTCAGGTAGCCTCGATGGAGCGTTCCCTAACAAGGTGCTCGCCATCCTGGAGATTTGTGCGTGTACTGTAACACAAGTGCACCCCTGCAGGGAAGATTGATCTATTCGAATAGCCGTGTCCACGGTAACAAGACGCTTTATGCTGAAGCCAGATCCCACTACTACAAACTATTATTATTAAACTGTATGGTTCCGGGTTTTCTTCCTCGTTGGGTAGTCGAGGAAGGGATCTCGGAGGCATTGTTAATTATTACAACTTACTATTATACAATGCTGCAGCAACTTCTGCTGCATTGTTACTTTATGCTTTATATTGAACTGTTGGCTATTCTCTTCTCATTCTTCAAGACTCGTCAGAAGATGCTAGTCTTCGATAGGCCTAGCTTCTTACCTTTATTCTGATTTCTACCTTGTAGTCCACTATATACAGCCTCCCCTTTCCATTTGATACAAATGCATAAATGCTTAGTAGCGGACGTAAGACTCGCGGGTATGCTAGATACTCACCCTTGCTTTATTTCCCCCTTTTGTTTTGCCTGATCGGCCGCTGCAGTCGATGTTGGAGCCTTGGAGTCCAGGAGCAGGAGATCCGCGATGCCGACCACCGCTACATGAAGATCCTTGATGCCGTCTACGACGTCGAGTTCCCCGTTGACCAGGAGTAGTTTGGAGGTTCCCAGGCAGGAGGCCTCGCCTTTCCGATCTGTTGTGATTTGTGCTAGCCTTCTTAAGGCACCCTTGTATCCTTGTGTCTGTACTCAGATACTATTTCTTCCGCTAACTTTGTGCTCTCGAGCTATTGTATTAAAGCCCTCGTGGCCCCTGGCTTGTATTAAACAGCTTATATTATTTTATTTGTAGAGTTGTGTTGTGATATCTTAACGTGAGTCCCTGATCTCGATCGTGTACCTTGCGTGTATGATTACTGTACACGGCTTGATATTTGGGGCGTTACACAACGTATCTTGCTCACGCTCATCCAACGCATGAGTGCTCAAAGTTTAAAGGCAGAGGATCAGTTTGACTTGTGCCTGACTAATGGTCTAGGGATGAGTCAAAATAAGATCCCAAAGGAGACTAAGTGTGAAACATGAGTAGATTGAGTTCTCAATTAAACTATTTTTTATTTTTTATTCTCTATATCCCATCTCCCATTGCTTGCACGCAAACACCATTTGAAGATATTCGAGTCATGGACAGCGAGAGCTCTTGCACCCTTATGTTCATAATTTGCTAATATCAGTACTAGATATAGACTCTTGCTTTTTATTATCTTGACTTGAATTGCACATCTTACTTGCTTTACTTTGAAGTTCTTATGTGTGTGTTAGCATGAAACCACATAAATTATCTGTGTTATCATTACCTACTCAACGACGAGCAGGAATTAAGCTTGGGGATGTTGATACGTCCCAAACGTATCTATAATTTCTTCTTGTTCCATGCACTTTTATGTGACATTGCTACAATTTCATATCATTTTACACATATTTGGACTAACTTACTAACTCAATGCACCCAGTGCTAGTTTCTGTCTGCTGATGTCTTTTAGTTGCAGGGATTTTACCCCAATTTTCAGAGCCCAAAAAATTCCGAAAAAATCATATAAAAAATAAGCGAGACGGAAGCTTTCAGAACACCGAAGGAGGGACAAGGGGGCCCACCTGCACCCAGGCGGCCAGGTGGCGCGGCACCACCCCTGGCCGCGCCACCAGGGCGCCAGGGAGCCCTGGGCCACCCCTGGCTCCCCCCTTTGGCCTATATTACCTCTTCGTCTAGGAAACCCTCGAGGAGAACCACGCATCGCTAAATACCTCTTTGTTCCGTCGCCGGCACGCTTCCAAGATCGGGAGCTCCAGAAGACCTCTTCCTGGCACCCTGCCGGAGGGAGGATTGACCTCCGGGAGCTTCTCCACCACCATGGACACTTCCCGGATGTGTCGTGAGTAGTCCCCCTTGGACCATGCGTCCATCACCAGTAGCTATGTGATGTCTTCTCTCCAATCTTGTTCTTCAATGTTTAGTCCTTGTGAGCTGTCTTACATGATCAAGGCACCTATGTAATTATCCTGCTGTTGCTATGATGCGTTTGCTGGGATCCGATGGATTATGAGATTCTGTTTAGATCGTGATGAGTTATATATTCTGTTTACCTTTTATATTTTGTTCTTGAGTAATTCTGGCATTTTCTCCGTTGCTTTTTATTGCTTTGGTCAAGTAGTAGATAGTAACTCCAAGAGGGAGCGTTATGCATGATTGTGGGTTCATGCCCCCCGATGTCTAGCTTGAGTGACAGAAACATGAGACTAGGGGATGTGATGTTGCCACCAGGGAGAAAACAACGGTGCTTGTAACCGCGGTTGCAAGGATTATTTACCTTATGCATAGATTGTTAATGAAATTGTATGTTGCTTTGAGTTTACACTTTGTGTGGGACGCGCAACTTAATACCAGCGAGATGTTCTGGATAGATATCTCAAGGTGGATGATTAGTGAGTAGATGCAATGGATTTCGGCCTACTTGTCTTGGCGTACTATCCATACTTTTGAGCCTTTTACTTTCCAGTAGCATAATTAGCATTGTTGTACGTTTATAATTCTGTCAATTGCCCGGTTGTAATTTGTTCACCTAGCTTAGCCTTTTTATCGTCTTTTGGGAGAGACAGGTCACTAGTGAACATCATGTGACCCCGATCCATATTTCCACCATTTTTTACACCTTCACTTTATTTCCTGCATTTACTTTACTTTGCAATTATCACCACAATCATTATCCTCTTGCGTTTGATCCTTTGTAAACGACAAGGCTGGAGGGATTGACACCCCTTTGTACTCGTTGGGAGCAAAGTTATTTGTATCTATATGCAGGTCCAGGTAAAGCAAGTGATTATATTCAAACGGCGCCTCACTTGCCGAGCCACCTACTTGTCGCCTTCAGAGTCCTACGGAGACAAACCTTGGTATCTTCACCAAGGGAAATTTCCCGCTATCTATATCTCAACCTTCCACTTGGGGTAACCAGCGAAAGGCGAGAAGTCATCATCATCTCTCGTACCATAAGACATGCAGTTGCGCCCTAGTTCTATGGACATGTAGTTCAGCCCCGGGTTCTATGAACATGTAGTTGCACCCGGGTCTATAGAGATGCAATTGTTGTCTGTTGTATGGACATGCAATTGCATCCCGATTTTATGGACATGTAGTTCCGCTCCGGGTTCTATGGACATGCAGTTGTGGTCGTGTTCTATGGACATGCAGTTGCGGCTTGGTTGTTGGGATTGCAATTTGCAATTGGTTTAGTGATAAAAACTCAGTGTGACCGGCGTGAAACAACAACTACCACAAAGAAAAAAGAAAACAATCATAAAAAATCGAGTTGCGCTTCGGTGGTCGACTTGAAACTGTGTCGTGGGTGGGGGTGGTATATCGGTTGCGGATCGATATGTTAGTCGCAACTGGGTCGCGTGTGGTATAACGGTTACGAATCGGTAGGTGATGTGCAACTGGGTCGGTTTAGTGATAAAATCTCGTTGTGGCCGGCGTAAAACAACAACTACCACAACGGGAAAAAATCATAAAAAACGTGTTGCGGTTCGGTGGTCGACTTGAAAACTGGGTTGAGAAAAAAATCCTATTCCGAATCGATTATCCATTTGCAACTGAGTTAAAAAAAATCAGTTGTGAATCGATGGACGACTTGCAATTGGATTGACGGAAAAAATCCAGTTACGAATTGATGGATAACTTGAAATTGAAAATTTTAAAAATATTATATGAATTAAAAATAAAAATAAAAAAAATAACGGAAAAAGGAAAGAAAAACAAAAATAAAAATTTCATGAATTTACAGGAATGAATTTGAAACAAATAAATGGAAAAGGAAGATAAATGTAAAAATGGTAGTAGAAAAAGGAAATGGAAATGGAAAAATAAAAAATCACTACAAAATCATTAGTATGACCACTTGCTACACAAGGACAAACAGAGTACCACCCAGTATGAAAATTGTTCGCCAAAAAAGAAGATCGACATCTCATTTAACACTGAACATCAACAGTGATAGTGACAGCTGAAACAATGAACAAATGCACAGTGAACAGCCATGCACATGGAACAACGATGAGCAAAATAAAAGTAAAAAAGACAAAGCGACGCGGGTGCACAAATCAAAAAAGTTTGCATGATTTTTTAACAGTTAGATCTTGTGGTAGAAAATTTAGATGAGACATAACTAGATGAGAATTAGCAAATCCCATATTATATCTCGCTTTGTGCGAGATGATGATGCCCTCATCTCAAGGCTCGCCCAACACGGGAGGAGGGCTGGCTCCGTACCAAACTTTGTTTTTCAATATTTATGAAATGGAAATATATTTATTAAACTTTAAAATATCCATTACATATTTAAAAAAATGATCATACAGTGTAAAAACAATATTTGTGACACTTTAAAATACTGGTAGCATTCAGAAAAAAATGATAGTGACATTTAACACAAATTCACATGTTTCAAACAAAATGTTTTGTTATTTTTTCTTAAATGTGCATAAACTATCTTCGTCCCAAATTATAATATGTTTTGTATATTTCAATATAAACTACATACTGACCGAAATCAGTGAACTAAAATGTATCTATACACATCCAATCCCAAAAAAATTAAACATCTCATAATTTGAGACGGATGGAAGAATATTCACATAATTAAATAAGATGTTTCGTACCATTAAAATATATGTGTCATTTAATCGAATTTTTCAAGTGTTTCTAAAATATTCATGGCATTTTGCAAAAAAAATGTTTATACGATCTAAAAAATGTGCACACCATTTTAAAAAATGGCTTATGCCATTAAAAATGTGCAACGCGTAGTTAAAAATGTTTAACAAGTATTTGGAAAAAAAATGTTCCATTGTATCAAAAGCATTTTACGCGTGTATAGCGAAATAAAATTGTGTAGAAAATAATAAACATGTGTTAAAAAGGGAAAAGGAAAAGAAAAAACAAAGGAAAAAAGAACCGATGAAGAATCACATACTAAATGTGGAAACGAATTCAAAACCTAAAAGGTTCACCAACTCAGTGAAACCCTTTTAGGCAATAGTACGTTTACTCACACTAAGCAAGAAATCTCTCTCATGAAAGTTAAATGATGCATACGTTATTTTTAGGCGTTGAATTTTAGGAGCTTTAAATCAGGATTACTGCCTCCTGGTTCTAAAGTTTTGCGCCGCCGCTCAAGACTTCCACATCTCATTATTCGGCGTGCACTGCGAGACAAGACAATAGGTCTCTGAAACTTCACCTCTTCGATTTTGTACGGTAGAGGGGTGATAAGCTTTTTGGGAAGCGTTTTCACGCGACTACTGGTTTCTTCTTAAAAATGAACGTCGATGACTACTTCCTAGTTAGACATGGGCATTCCTCGGGCCGGGTTGGGTTTGGACCGGGCTTCACAAAGCCCGTTCAAAAAAACTCAAGCCTAAGCCCGATGCACAGCACAGAAAAATGCCTATTTTATTAAAAATAATAAACATAATTTTGAGCCTATATACTACTATATTGTATCTATTTTATGAAAAAAACCTATAAAACATGTTTTGTCGGGCTTTTCCTGGTCCATGGGTGGGAAAGTGAGGCCCGAGCCCGGTCGATAGTCGGGCTTCAGGTCAGGCCATCGAGGCCCAGGTTTATCCCAAGTCGACAACTTCTTTACAAACGTCAACACCCACTTCTCAGACATGGTTGAACAAACTGCAAATGGTTCATCTTCAAGGCATCGTATGTGTTTTCCTTGTGTAAATTGCATGTGTCATCCTCATCCTTGCTGGCTTGAAACAAATTCATCCTCATACTTGAAAATTGTTTCAATAAAATCCTTGATTTTATGAATATGTAACGGATACGGTCCTATGTATGATTTATGATACGTTTGGGCCTTTTCCACTGCCATGTCGACAGCGAATCTTTTCGATGGGGACGTTGCTCCAGCCGAACCGGTCTAATTTGCATCGGGCCGAGACCAACTGTGAGCCCCTCTTCTCTCTCGTGAGAGCACCCCCACTGTGGATCAAGATGCTCGTTGTCGACGCCAGCGACCCGGTCAAACTCTCGGTTGTCAGCTTAGACGTATTTGTGCACCACTAGCACAGCCTCGTCAAATACAATGTGCTTCGCCCCCGCGCATTAGTTGGCCATGTTCGCATCTTTGGCATCTCCATCATCCGCTTCTCGTCGAGGTCGTCTATCTTCCCGCTCGACAAAAGGGACTCCTTTCTCGCGTGTCTGAGGGCATCGCGTTAAGACTCCACCTTATAGTCGACGCATGTGTCGCACATTATCATGTTGCTACTTTGATTATGTACACGTTGATGGAAGTGTCATGTTCTGAGGAACAGAAGCAGCAACAGCCACACGCACCACCCCATGGTGGCGCTACACCTGCATCCAGGACAGAAGGTGGTCATGCCGCAGCCTCCAGCAGGCCCAAGCGTCGGCTTCGAGCTCGTAGTAAGGCCTCGCCGAGACTGAAGCCCCCGCTGTCGGTCAGCGCACAGCAACGACGAAGATCGTGTCGACCGACATGGTGGAGTCGTTGTCTAGATAATCGCGTATTGGCACTGTTATCTTTCAAGTTTCTTCTATGGTTTTAGTTTGTTGTACTCTGAAGTGTGTGATATTGTTCTAATTTCACGTACTGTCTTTGTAGCGAGGTGAAGTGATGTAAGTTAGCTTTGTGTTTCCTTGTTCTTCTTAGTCGTGTGTCATATGATATTTCTACTTGTCTGTTTAGACGTGTTTTCTTATTTTTTTTGATAGATTGCATGATTAGTTTAATTTTGGTTACATTAGTCATGTTTTATGTACTTTATTTATAATTTACATCTTATGAAAATTGCTTATATATTCATCATTATGTGTATACCAAACAAACTTTTTCGAAGAGAATCCACTTGTGATAGAATGGTTAGAAGGACGGTGGTATCCCTAACCCATCAAGATTCAAATCCTAGATTTGACGCTTTGATGTCTTATTTAAAGGCGAATATATTTTCAGTAGGATAAGACATTTTCATTGACAGCGAGGCGCCTGTCGAATCAAGATCAATTTTTTGATGACGCTCATAGTGGTAAGGTGTACGTATGTGCGTTCATATGAATGAGTGTATGTGTGTATTTATAAACATTTGCGTTTGTACTGTTTTTAAAAAAAACTTCCACAAAGCAGCAACCAAAACAATTCTTTTTTAATTTGCTCAAAACCCCCTTTTTACGCGCGCGCATGAGGAGGGATATGCTTCGGAAGGCGAGGTCGGGCCGCCCGCTTCCACGAAAATGACGGGGGAAAAGTTGACACATCAATCGTGTTAAAACCTTTTTGGTTGTCTACTATGGTAAAAGTCAGCTCGTCCCATCAGGGCAGGGCTCCTCTTTTTTGAAAAAAGGTGAGAGAGGCGGGGGTAGTAGAGCATGGTTAATAGTAAAGCCAAATGCTGACTTATAGTCTATCTTATAGCCAACATATACAATAGTTAGTTACAAAAATGTACTATTTTTATTATATATGGTTCATATTTTACTCTTACAAACTGTCTAGGAGCACGTGCTAGAGCTGACTATTAGCTAAGAGTCCGCTTACTTTCTCTCTTCCCTTCTCTCTCATTCACGTAAGTAAAAAATATATTATTTTATTTTTTATAGCATGTTAATTCATTCTTATTGTACTTGCTCGTACTAGTACGTACTTTTTACGGGGAGCGTGCGTGCGTGTGTGCCGCTGTCCGTCCTCCGCTGACCCCTCCTCGCCCATCACCTTGATGCCCTACATACCATCTCAACTTGTTTCTCTCTCTGGGTTGTGGGCATCTTGAGTTGAAGACGCTTTGCTGACGACGACGAGCAACAGATGGACCACGCAGTGCAGTTGCCGTGGACAGACAGAGCAACGTTATAGTGAGCACACATGCGGCATCGGCACGTGAACGTCCATCCACATGCATGCACTTCATTTCATGTCAGCGCCCAGGTCAGATCAGGTCAGGCAAACGCTCAAACCGTAAGCTGCCAAGCCAATGTTTAGCCAGATGGAATGAGTATCATCAGTCATGGCCGGGCGGATGCGGCTCGCTCCCATAGAAAGGGTCGTTCCCCATTGCCCGTCGCCGTTTTTGAGGGGAGGGGATCCCAGCCATTCCGAGGGTAAAGTCAACAGGAAAGCGAGCTTTTCGCCCTCAAACGGGTGCCTCTTTTCTTCCGCAGCGAGGTTGCCCTGGCAATTGCTTGGTCTCTCTCTCTCTCTTGGTTTTTTTCCTTGAGCAGACGGGCAGAAAGAAAGCATCATCTCATACTGGAGTAGTAGTACTCCAGCAGGCTGCAGGGTTTTGGGGTGACCTCGTCGAGTTGCACTGCGTTCCGGAGACAGATCGACACGTACATGTGTGGTACATGCCGTTTTGCAGTTCTACAGCGTACTTGAGCTCCATCTGTCTGCTCCTCATTTATTGGTTCGACTGTGGTGCACGTACAGTGCAACCTTTTCACGGGGTATAAATGTATAATTACTGCTTCCTGCAGTAGATGCGAGTACTACGTCTTTGCCTCGGATTCCAGCATGGTTGCTGCTTACTTCGTCACATCGGGACGACGATGCAGGCTTTGCTTCATATCAGTTCACAAGTGAAAGTAATAAGAGCAACTCTATCATATTCGTTATTTCGTCATCAATTCGTATATAACCGAATTTTTTGGTGGACGAATAAAATGCTGAATTTTACACTCATTTGCTGAGTGGGCCTTTGGCCCAAAGCACTTTGTAAATTCTGAAATTCTCTTGGCCCATTCATGCATAGCAAGTGGTGGGAAGTTTAGTACCACCTCGATAGTGGAGGGAGAGCCACACATCTTTATAAGGTGACCTCCACTAGCACTTGTAAGAGCTTGAGAAGAGAAGTGCTACACGCGCGCTCCTCCTCCTCGCTCGTCTCGTCCAGACGCGCGCGCGTGTCGGGAATGAGCCGAGGACAAAGCTATGCGTACGCTTATATTTTTGCAGCTCGGGAAAAAATAATGAGGCGTTAATTATAATTATGCTTAATTGGTGCGCCGTTTTCGTGGGCTCTACTCCCACGTCGTCCCGTCCCGCTGCGTCTATATAAACAGTGCAAACCCTACCTTGGCCGCACCGCCATATGGTTCCTCCTCCTCGTTCCAGATCATTGCGCCGCCGTTCAAGTCTTCTCCATCCCTTCTTCCGGCGTGCACCACAAGAAGAGACAACAGGCCTCCGAAACTCCGCCTCTCGAGATCCTGTACGGGAGAGAGGCGATCAGGTGTAACACCCTCACTGTCAGTGAACAGTAATCAGGGTTACTGTTCATCTGTACTGTTCAAAACTTTTGTCTGGTCAACTGGTTCAGTTCAAATTCAAATTCTCCTTTGATATTGTTGCAAGCAAATATGAACCATGGACCTTGATCATCATTGGCCAACTAAAGTCCAAGCCATTTGAAATAAAATTCAAACAAACCCTAAATGCCTGTTGATGAATATTAAAAATATTGTGACAATAAAATATTTTCCAAAAATCGTGGAACCACTTTTATAAAATCCCAAATAATCATTGGACCATGCCCATGTAATCATTGGTATTTATTGGGCTACTGAAAATTGTAAACAATTAATAACAGTAGCAATTCCAGACCAATTACCCATTTTATAATAAAATAAAATACCCAAAGAGTTTAGAAAAACCCTAAACTTTTTTGTGGTACTCTAGGTATATGCTCTACTAATTATGGAACCAAAATGGCATTTTATAAAAACGCCTAAGCCATTTAAATAAATGCTAACATAATTTTACAAAAAAAAAGAAAAGAACAAACTGGGCTCGGATTATCTGTCGCACGGGGCAAAGGCCCACCCCTCGGCCCACCCGGGCCCCTTTTTCCTTTTTATTTCCACCCACCTCTTCCTGTTCCTCTGGCCGACACGGCCATGGCAACAGTGGTCGTCGCCACCGGACCTCCTCGCCGCCTCGGTCGCTACAGGGGGTGGCGAGAGGATAAGACGACGCCCCCGAGCAGCCTCCCCTCTCGCGCAACCCTAGATCAAGCAGTAGCCCTCCCCCTCGCTGTTTTCTCCCTTGGCCAGGAGCTCGCCCGAGCTCGCCGTCGCCGGGAGGTCGTCGTCTACGCTGCCAACGGCCTCCCCGTGCCACGGGAGGTTGTCAAGGAGGTCGGCCGCACTCGACTCCTTCCTCTCGTGCTCGCAATCGACACCGGGACGCGCCGCGCATCGCGAATCGCGAGCTTCTTCCTCCTCCAGCCGCCGCGCCATTGTCGCCGTGAAGCTCCACTCCGGCCTCCCCCGGCTATTCCGCCTGCACCAGCTTCCTCACGGTGAGCACGCGGTCTCCCCTGACCTTTTCCCCTCTCCTCCCCATGCCCGTAGCCCCATGCCCGCGAGCTCACGCTCCGACCACCGCGGCTATGCCCGCCCCTGTCAAACTAGTCCGCCCCGACGTCCTACTGGAGCACCACTGGGTGCGGGTTGGTCACCCCCTCCTGTTCCCCCTCGCGGCGCCCGAAACGGCCCACCGGAGCGAGCTCTAGCTCGAGCTCGCCGGGCTCTGCCTCGCCGGCGGGAGCACGGGGTTCAGCCCCCTCCTCTGTCTCCCTGGCCAGTGGGCCCCAACCGGATTAGATTAGGGGGTTAACTCCCCTAGTTAACAGCTAACCCCCCCCCCCCCACTTTTAACTAAAACAAAATAACCCCCCCCCCCTGAGTGACAGACATGTGGGTCCCAAGCCCCTTTAAGTTAATTAAAACGGTTAATTAGTTAATAGCAGAATGACATGTGGGCCTAGGGTTATTAAAATTTAATATATAGAATTAATTTGTTTTAGTCACTCACATGTGGGCCCAGTGTGAATTTTGATTTAATTAAAAGATTTATAATAATCAGTGGCTGACATGTGGGACCCACATGTTAGCTTTGACTGGTCAAACCCCCCTCTGTGGATAATGTTGGATTTAATATTAAAAGAAATTCAGAAATTCTTTTAAAAATGATTTAAACTTGGAAATTCAATATCTTTAAACCTTAACTCAGATTCAAAAACTTTATACATGAAAATTGATCAGAAAAATATAACGAATACGGATACGCTATCCGTATGTCTACCCCACCCCCCTAACATGCCGATCATCGACATTCCCCCCCTCCGGGCTGTCTGTCGATAATTCCCGGTGCCGGTAAAAACCTGCCGGATGAATTTATTCCGAACACGAAAGTTGTTCGGAATAGTTCAACTAACCCGGATACACCCCCCTCATCTTTGTCGGATGACCACGACACCTCCGGCATGAACCCTTCCCCCTCGGACACCCTGTCCGGTAATCACCCGGAGCCGGTATATCATCCCCGGATGAATTCCCGCTCCGAGCAACGTGCATTGCACTGCGTTAGAACACCGTTAACATTTCATACGCCATGCTATTCATCTGTTTGTTTATGCTTGCTTTGTATTTACTGTTTCTCCCCCCCCCCTTTTATTCTCCGGTAGACCCCTCTGCTACCGCCGACTACACCGCTGCCGGGTACGACTACTTCGTCGACGACCCTGCCCCTACCGTCGAGCTTCCAGGCAAGCAGAGCCATTCTCTTCCCCAGATATCACCTACCTTTCCGTACTTTCTTGCACTAGGCATTGTTACTGCTGCTGCTACGATTACAATCCTATTCAATTGCATAGCCTGATTTTGTCCCCCCTTGATGTACCTCCTTTATCCTATGCTGCCTATTATATTTATGCATTATTCAGCAGTGAACCCTGCGCATTGTTGGCTAGGACTAGATAGCGGGCCGTCATCACTCAGGGGAGTGAACACGGATGCAATATATACAACTGCACAGGTACGGTACAAAGCAGACACCGCCAAAGGCCCCTATCTGGGTTATGCCTAGTCACCTCAAGTGTGAGCTATCCAGGAGTAATCCTTGTACTCCACTCGAGGCTGACTTTGTCTTGCCGCCATAGGGTCCTGGGCAACGGTTGTCCTTAAAGGTAAGAAGTCGGGCGACCCAACGGTGCCGGCGAGAGGTATATTGTCGGGAACGACAGGGAGGGTACGACCGACGTTACTGGCGTGCTTGGCCCCTGTTCGTATCTCGCGAGAGTTACCAAACCACGAAAGTCGAGCTCTACCAAGAGCACACGCGAGACAAGGTAAGGAGACGGTTCACCTTGTTGGTAACCGCAGTGACTTGGTGGGACGACAGGGCAGGCACCGATGTACTGGTGGACCTGCCTGCTGTCGTTGACCGCGGGTCAGTTAAGTCGAGGCAACGATAACGGTAGTCACGCAGGTTAATTAAAATGCTAAATGGTTTGGCGGATGACTTGAGTAGCCTTTTGACTTGTACGCACTACCTACACGTGGGACGAGGAGTGTGGGCTCCCCTGCATCGTAGTCTCGTTCGAGGGTCTTCAGACATCAGCAGTACCGCGGGCTGATTGCCGGGAAGTGGTGTTGTCTTCTCTTGCTCGAGCGGTGTATTTGTATTTGCTTTGATTTTGCTTCACCGGCCAGTCACACACCGTGCAGGAGTACGTTCGGGTTAGGGTCCAAATCCCGGCGTACATAGGATATAGTCCGGCGGATGACCTCTCTGTTGATTGCCGAAGGATGGGCTACTTTGTGTCGGATAGCTTTGGTGGAGCGTTCCCTAACAAGGTTCCCGCCACCCTGGAGATCCGAGCGTCGTAGAGTCACGCCAGTGCACCCCTGCAGGGAAGATTAATCTATTCGAATAGTCGTGTCCACGGTAACAGGACGCTTTATGCTGAAGCTGGATCTTACCACTACAAACTATTATTATTAAACTGTATGGTTCCGGGTTTTCTTCCTCGCGGGGATGTCGAGGAGGTGAACTCGGAGGCATTGTTAATTATTACAACTTATTATTATACAATGTTGCAGCAACTTCTGCTGCATTGTTACTTTATGCTTTATATAAACTGTTGGCTGATTCTTACCTCATGCTGCAAGACATCGTCGGAAGATGCTAGTCTTCGATAGGCCTAGCTTCTTACCCTTAATCTGATTTCTATCTTGCAGTCCACTATATACAGCCTCTTCTTTCCGTTGATACAATGCATAATGCTTAGTAGCGGACGCAAGTCTCGCGGGTATACTAGATACTCACCCTACTTTATTTCCTTTACTGTTTTTCCTGATCGGCCGCTGCAGTCGACGTTGGAGCCCAGGAGCAGGAGATCCCCGATGTCGACCACCAGAACTTGAAGATCCCCGATGCCTTCTACGACGTCGAGTTCCCCGTTGACCAGGAGTAGTTTGGAGGTTCCCAGGCAGGAGGCCTTGCCTTTTCGATCGATTGTTATTTGTGCTAGCCTTCTTAAGGCAGATCATGTGTACCTTGTGTCTGTACTCAGATACTTTTGCTTCCGCTAACTTTGTGCTCTCGAGCTGTTGTATTCGAGCCCTCGTGGCCCCTGGCTTGTATTAAAAAGCTTGTATTATTTTATTTGTAGAGTTGTGTTGTGATATCTCACCGTGAGTCCCTAATCTCGATCGTGTACCTTGCGTGTATGATTACTGTACACGGCTTGATTTTGGGGGCGTCACAAGTTGGTATCAGAGCCGACTACCTGTAGGACACCCCCTTCCAACTCCTTGGTCGAAGTCGAGTCTAGTCTTTGCAAAACTACTTTACTAACAGTGTCGTGTGGCTTATCGGCTCACGTCGCAAACTGGGTGGTATTAGGATCATTTTCTCCGTAACCTTACTGTGGGATCCTACTCTCTCATCCTTTTGGGCTAAAGATTTTGCTAACACTAACTTTTAGGTTCTCGTGACTACTTCCTCCCGGAGAGCCCCGCATTACAGATGATCGCTTGCTTCACGAGAAGATTCTGAAGATTACTCTCCGCTAAAATTCCCGAGACCATATGTGCCGATCACCTTTACACTTCCCTGCCACCGATAAGCCCGTATGTATAACCACATACCCCTTGCGTTCTTCCATTCACTCCCAGTTTCTCTTGTGTTCACAAGATGCAGCGAAATACTTTCCGTTGTTTCGGAAATCCTTTGAGCCTACTGCCTTGCAGCTTCTTTTCACCTTGCGGATAATTTTTCACATTTATCGAGGATCCGTTCATTCTAAGTTTTTCATGTGATTCCCATAATACTTTGTAATACTGTTCGATCTCGACAATCCTCGACAGCCTATTGCTTTGGAGATTCTTCTTGCCTGCTTACAGTATGGTTAATCCCATTTGTCTTGTGGTCTTCGATGCCCTCCCTTGGCATTTCCATCCCGATCTGTTGAATCATCGTGTGCGCTAGTGCACGCAATCATCAGTTGATCCCTATGAATCCATTCTTCTGGCTCAGACGTCGTTCCGGACATGAGCTGGATCTCGGTAAATCAAACCTCGATTGATTGACCGTCAAGGTTCTATTCAACTAATTCATGTTTGATCGATGTATCTGAATCTGATACACCGATATGGAAGTCATAATTCCTTTGTACTTAAGCATCAAATTATTTCGATGCTTCTATCTCCAATGTTGGCATTCTTTCTTCTTATGGTTGAGTACCGATACTCGCCCCAGACTCTATGTACGCCGCCTGACCTTTTTGGGTGGATTACTACCTACCGTCCCCTTGTGCCCTAAGTCATTTATGAATTTTCCCTGTTATCATATGCCTCTGGCGAATGATATTATTTACTCGGTTTCGTCGGCCTTCTACTTTCGAACTTGTATCCCTTGCTTATGATATTTGTTGTTTGGGTTTCAAAATGCCCAATGGGTTAACTCTATTCTTCCCCTAATCAGACGAACCCAAATTTTATGCGGGATATACTCTACTGGCCTTCCGTCAGATGAGCCTGCAATCCTACAACCTTCATGTGAGCGAGAAGTGAATGAAAGGCTATGCATTGGAGAAGTGGGAGTCGACCCTGAACCTTTGTGTTCATGCCCATGGATACTATGTAGAACTTATCATGGAAGCTTCTCGTAAAGATAATTAACCCCCTTGGTATGAATTCTTCTACACCTATGATCCACCATTCTACCTTCGAGTAATACCCCTGGTATCTCGAGGATATCATGCCTTTGCACTACATCTAATGAATTTGATGGAACAATACCTTTCCCTATCATAACCAACCACTCCATGGGTTTTGCGTTGTTGTCAATCGAGAACACCAAATACTTTTGTTTCACCATTCCTTTTGTTTTATGTCGCAGTTGTTCGATTATATTTTTCTTGAAACCTTTTGACATGATGTGTCGTGTTCGTCGTCATCAACATTTTCTCTTCTCCCATGTGTCTATCGAGTTCATGGTGTGAAGTACCATCCTTGCCCCCTCGATGATTTGTGTTATCATCGACGACCTCCTTTGACTCCCTGCCAATACAAACTTGGCCATGTATATCGTGCTCTGCTTTCCCTTGGGAAGGATATACACCTAATGCTTGTGTATAATCACATTTTCCTTTCCATTGGTCTGTTTAACCTTTCTTTTAATATAAATTATCTAAGCAGTGATAATTCCCTGTTTATGTAAACACTTCGTTGTACTACTTTGTCTGTACAACCTGTTACTACGGTTGATAATATTTCGGTAACCACCGATGGACGAGAACTTTGCCTACTGGTCCGCCTCGTCTTAACGAGCAGGAAAATGGTTCTCTTCGTCCCTCGCCCTTGGCACTGACGTTGTTGCCAACATAGCTAACAAGTTGTTCCCTGACTTACCTTGCAACTTGATCGCATTGTTTGTCGCCACCCTTCTTATTCAATGTGGGCCCATAACCCACAGTTCCACAGGATCGAAACCTGACTCTCTTGTTCCTTTCTGTTCTCGAGGTTATTCTCTTGCTTGACCTCGTATGCAATTCACGAGTCCTCTACCTTGTGATATCCAGTTCGATATCAGACTCAGTGCTTGTGCCTGACGCTCTGGACCCCCTTTTCATCCTCCGTTATCATCGTCGAATGCATGCCTATCCACGTGAAACTTCTCATACCTTCTTTTTGGTTATCTTGATGTATTCCTTCGAGTGTAAACTCAGAAGATTCTTGTACCCCATTCCCTTGGACATCCTCGGTTGATTCACCTGTTACCGATTCGACCCCCCTAAGTATGCCCCTCCTAGCCTATCCGTAGGTACGATGAATACCCTGAAGGAAGGATGACAACTCGTCGAGATGCACCAAAGCAGAAAAATGAAGACAACAACATGAAGGATCAACTCCTTCGTGAAGGACAACAAGCACCAGAAGAATCGTTAGAATACGAAACCAAAGCTTTACCCCTTCCACTACCTTTTAATTCTCGGGACGAGAATTCTTGTAGTGGGGGAGATTTTTAACACCCTCACTGTCAGTGAACAGTAATCAGGGTTACTGTTCATCTCTACTGTTCAAAACTTTTGTCTGGTCAACTGGTTCAGTTCAAATTCAAATTCTCCTTTGATATTGTTGCAAGCAAATATGAACCATGGACCTTGATCATAATTGGCCAACTAAAGTCCAAGCCATTTGAAATAAAATTCAAACAAACCCTAAATGCCTGTTGATGAATATTAAAAATATTGTGACAATTAAATATTTTCCAAAAATCTTGGAACCACTTTTATAAAATCCCAAATAATCATTGGACCATTCCCATGTAATCATTGGTATTTATTGGGCTACTGAAAATTGTAAACAATTAATAACAGTAGCAATTCCAGACCAATTACCCATTTTATAATAAAATAAAATACCCAAAGAGTTTAGAAAAACCCTAAACTTTTTGTGGTACTCTAGGTATATGCTCTACTAATTATGGAACCAAAATGGCATTTTGTAAAAACGCCTAAGCCATTTAAATAAATGCTAACATAATTTTACAGAAAAAAAAGAAAAGAACAAATTGGGCTCAGATTATCTGTCGCACGGGGCAAAGGCCCACCCCTCGGCCCACCCGGGCCCCTTTTTCCTTTTTCTTTCCCCCCACCTCTTCCTGTTCCTCTGTCCGACACGGCCATGGCAACAGTGGCCGTCGCCACCGGACCTCCTCGCCGCCTCGGTCACTACAGGGGGTGGCGAGAGGATAAGACGACGCCCCCGAGCAGCCTCCCCTCTCGCGCAACCCTAGATCGAGCAGTAGCCCTCCCCCTCGCTGTTTTCTCCCTTGGCCAGGAGCTCGCCCGAGCTCGCCGTCGCCGGGAGGTCGTCGTCTACGCTGCCAACGGCCTCCCCGTGCCACGGGAGGTTGTCCAGGAGGTCGGCCGCGCTCGACTCCTTCCTCTCGTGCTCGCAATCGACACCGGGACAAGCCGCGCATCGCGAATCGCGAGCTTCTTCCTCCTCCAGCCGTCGCGCCATTGTCGCCGTGAAGCTCCACTCCGGCCTCCCCCGGCTATTCCGCCTTCACCAGCTTCCTCCCGGTGAGCGCGCGGTCTCCCCTGACCTTTTCCCCTCTCCTCCCCATGCCCGTAGCCCCATGCCCGCGAGCTCACGCTCCGACCGCCGCGGCTATGCCCTCCCCTGTCAAACTAGTCCACCCCGGCATCCTATTGGAGCACCACTGGGTGCGGGTTGGTCACCCCCTCCCGTTCCCCCTCACGGCGCCTGAAACGGCCCACCGGAGCGAGCTCTAGCTCGAGCTCGCCGGGCTCTGCCTCGCCGGCGGGAGCACGGGGTTCAGCCCCCTCCTCTGTCTCCCTGGCCAGTGGGCCCCAACCGGATTAGATTAGGGGGTTAACTCCCCTAGTTAACAGCTAACCCCCCCCCCCCCCACTTTTAACTAAAACAAAATAACCCCCCCCCCTGAGTGACAGACATGTGGGTCCCATGCCCCTTTAAGTTAATTAAAACTGTTAATTAGTTAATAGCAGAATGACATGTGGGTCCAGGGTTATTAAAATTTAATAAATAGAATTAATTTTTTTTAGTCACTGACATGTGGGCCCAGTGTGAATTTTGATTTAATTAAAAGATTTATAATAATCAGTGGCTGACATGTGGGACCCACATGTCAGCTTTGACTGGTCAAACCCCCCTCTGTGGATAATGTTGGATTTAATATTAAAAGAAATTCAGAAATTCTTTTAAAAATGATTTAAACTTGGAAATTCAATATCTTTAAACCTTAACTCAGATTCAAAAAATTTATACATGAAAATTGATCAGAAAAATATAACGAATACGGATACGCTATCTGTATGTCTACCCCACCCCACTAACACGCCGATCATCGACATTCCCCCCCTCCGGGCTGTCTGTCGATAATTCCCGGTGCCGGTAAAAACCTGCCGGATGAATTTATTCCGAACACGAAAGTTGTTCGGAATAGTTCAACTAACCCGGATACACCCCCCTCATCTTTGTCGGATGACCACGACACCTCCGGCATGAACCCTTCCCCCTCCGAACACCCTGTCCGGTAATCACCCGGAGCCGGTATATCATCCCCGGATGAATTCCCGCTCCGAGCAACGTGCATTGCACTGCGTTAGAACACCGTTAACATTTCATACGCCATGCTATTCATCTGTTTGTTTATGCTTGCTTTGTATTTACTGTTTCTCCCCCCCCCCCCTTTATTCTCCGGTAGACCCCGCTGCTACCGCCGACTACACCGCTGCCGGGTACGACTACTTTGTCGACGACCCTGCCCCTACCGTCGAGCTTCCAGGCAAGCAGAGCCATTCTCTTCCCCAGATATCACCTACCTTTCCGTACTTTCTTGCACTAGGCATTGTTACTGCTGCTGCTACGATTACAATCCTATTCAATTGCATAACCTGATTTTGCTGCCCCTTGATGTACCACCTTTATCCTATGCTGCCTATTATATTTATGCATTATTCAGCAGTGAACCTTGCGCATTGTTATCTAGGACTAGATAGCGGGCCGTCATCACTCAGGGGAGTGAACACAGATGCAATATATACAACTGCACAGGTACGGTACAAAGCAGACACCGCCAAAGGCCCCTATCTGGGTTATGCCTAGTCACCTCAAGTGTGAGCTATCCAGGAGTAATCCTTGTACTCCACTCGAGGCTGACTTTGTCTTGCCGCCATAGGGTCCTGGGCAACGGTTGTCCTTAAAGTTAAGAAGTCGGGCGACCCAACGGTGCCCGCGAGAGGTATATTGTCGGGAACGACAGGGAGGGTACGACCGACGTTACTGGCGTGCTTGGCCCCTGTTCGTATCTCGCGAGAGTTACCAAACCACGAAAGTCGAGCTCTACCAAGAGCACACGCGAGACAAGCTAAGGAGACGGTTCACCTTGTTGGTAACCGCAGTGACTTGGTGGGACGACAGGGCAGGCACCGATGTACTGGTGGACCTGCCTGCTGTCGTTGACCGCGGGTCGGTTAAGTCGAGGCAACGATAACGGTTGTCACGCGGGTTAATTAAAATGCTAAATGGTTCGGCGGATGACTTGAGTAGCCTTTTGGCTTGTACGCACTACCTACACGTGGGACGAGGAGTGTGGGCTCCCCTGCATCGTAGTCTCGTTCGAGGGTCTTCAGATGTCAGCAGTACCGCGGGCTGATTGCCGGGAAGTGGTGTTGTCTTCTCTTGCTCGAGCGGTGTATTTGTATTTGCTTTGATTTTGCTTCACCGGCCAGTCACGCACCGTGCAGGAGTACGTTCGGGTTAGGGTCCAAAGCCCGGCGTACATAGGATATAGTCCGGCGGATGACCTCTCTGTTGATTGCCGAAGGATGCGCTACTTTGTGTCAGATAGCTTTGGTGGAGCGTTCCCTAACAAGGTTCCCGCCACCCTGGAGATCCGAGCGTCGTAGAGTCACGCCAGTGCACCCCTGCAGGGAAGATTAATCTATTCGAATAGCCGTGTCCACGGTAACAGGACGCTTTATGCTGAAGCTGGATCTTACCACTACAAACTATTATTATTAAACTGTATGGTTCCGGGTTTTCTTCCTCGCGGGGATGTCGAGGAGGTGAACTCGGAGCATTGTTAATTATTACAACTTATTATTATACAATGTTGCAGCAACTTCTGCTGCATTGTTACTTTATGCTTTATATAAACTGTTGGTTGATTCTTACCTCATGCTGCAAGACATCGTCGGAAGATGCTAGTCTTCGATAGGCCTAGCTTCTTACCCTTATTCTGATTTCTATCTTGCAGTCCACTATATACAGCCTCTTCTTTCCGTTGATATAATGCATAATGCTTAGTAGCGGACGTAAGTCTCGCGGGTATACTAGATACTCACCCTGCTTTATTTCCTTTACTGTTTTTCTTGATCGGCCGCTGCAGTCGACGTTGGAGCCCAGGAGCAGAAGATCCCCGATGTCGACCACCACAACTTGAAGATCCCCGATGCCTTCTACGACGTCGAGTTCCCCGTTGACCAGGAGTAGTTTGGAGGGTCCCAGGCAGGAGGCCTTGCATTTTCGATCGATTGTTATTTGTGCTAGCCTTCTTAAGGCAGATCATGTGTACCTTGTGTCTGTACTCAGATACTTTTGCTTCCGCTAACTTTGTGCTCTCGAGCTGTTGTATTCGAGCCCTCGTGGCCCCTGGCTTGTATTAAACAGCTTGTATTATTTTATTTGTAGAGTTGTGTTGTGATATCTCACCGTGAGTCCCTAATCTCGATCGTGTACCTTGCGTGTATGATTACTGTACACGGCTTGATTTTGGGGGCGTCACATCAGGTTTTTGGGAAGCGCACTCGCGCGACTGCTGACAGCGACGACTACTCCGACGACGACTTCTTCCCGGACGTCGGCAGCCTCTCCATCAACGACATGGGCGACACCAACACCAACACCAGCGGCTCCACACCAGCTGCACCGTACGTGATCTGTTCTTCCGTGTTTGAGATCATGTTGCATGTCGTGTTCCTAGCAATTGATTTAGATGTGATCTCGTTGTCTATTGTTTTAGTAGATCGCATGGCTAGTTTGATCTGTTTCATTATTTCCATGGATTGTTTGTCTATTTCGTGGATTAAATCATATGCTAAATTGCTAATATATTCAACAATCCAAAAACCTGATTATAGGCAATTTACTGCATCTGGCTTACTTGCGTCTATGAAGCCGCCGCCTTTCAAGGGGGTGCACTATAAGCGGTGGCGCACGAAAGCAGTGTACTGGCTTCAGTCCATGCAATGCTATGACGCCACCAAGGGCAAGCCCGAGGGCGATCTTAATCCTGCACAGCAGGAGGCTTATGAGAAGATCGATACTCTCTTTAAGGGTGCCCTCCTTGGTATTCTTGATGATTCCATTGTGGATTCATATATGTCGTTTGATAACGGCAAGGACATGTGGGATGCGCTCGAGGCCAAGTTTGGGGCCTCAGACGCTGGCAGCGAATTGTATGTCATGGAACAATATTATGACTACAAGATGACTGATGAGCGCTCTGTTATTCAACAAGCGCATGAGATACAATCGCTTGCCAAAGAACTTGAGCACTTCAAGTATGTGTTTCCGGACAAGTTTGTGGCCGGAGGCATTATTGCCAAACTTCCACATTCGTGGAACAACTTTGCTACTTCTTTAAAACACAAGAGGCAAGAGTTTTGCGTTGCAAATCTCATTGGGACTCTTGATGTTGAAGAGAAGGCGAGAGCAAAGGATACACGCGCTCGAGTTCCTGAGGGTGGTTCAAGTGCCCATATGGTACATAAAAAGAACTACCAGCCCAACAAGTTCAACTTCAAGAATAAATCTGGTGGAAAAGGCAAGTTCGATAAAAAGAACAAGCCGTCACAGCCTACCAACTTCAAGAAGAATCCTAATAAGAAGAAGGGAGTGTGCCATGTTTGCGGCAGTGAAAAACATTGGGCCTCCAGCTGCCCTAATCTCTATGAGGAGCGCGGACCTGAGAATCGCGGCAAGACCGCCAATGTTGTCATTGACATGAAGATGAAAGACTCTGGGTACGTCCCTACAATTCTTTCATTATGTCAGTCTCCTGATTGGTTGATTGATATTGGTGACAATTTTCATGTTTGTGCTGACGCCCCTATGTTTTCTTCTTATTAGGTCACAGGGACTTCCCCCGTGCTGATGGGGAATGGGTCATATGCTACTGTTCGTGGGGTCGGTACGGTGGATCTGAAGTTTACTTCGGGGAAGATCGTGCGACTGAAGAACGTTCATCATGTGCCCTCCATCAATAAAAATCTCGTTAGCGGTTCGCGTTTGTGTCGAGATGGTTTTAAGTTGGTTTTCGAGTCCAATAAAGTTGTAATTTCCAAGTATGGACAATTCATTGGGAAAGGCTATGAATGCGGAGGCTTGTTCCGCATATCTTTGTCAGATATTTGCACCAAAGTTGTTAATCACATTTGTTATGATAATGAGTCCAATGTTTGGCATTCTCGACTCTGTCACATTAACTTTGGTAGCATGACGCGGTTAGCTAATATGAGTTTAATTCCGAAGTTTCCTACTGTCAAGGGTTCCAAGTGCCAAGTATGCGTTCAAGCTAAGCAACCTCGCAAGTCCCATAAGACTGCAGAGGCAAGAGACTTGGCACCACTGGAACTTATACATTCAGACCTCTGTGAGATGAATGGTGTGATGACAAAAGGTGGAAAGAAATATTTCATGACGTTGATTGATGACTCTACTAGATATTGTTATGTGTATCTTCTGAAATCTAAAGATGAGGCTTTAACTTACTTCAAAAATTATAAAGCTGAAGCAGAGAACCAACTTGATCGAAAGATTAAACGTCTTAGGTCTGATCGTGGTGGAGAATACTTTTCCAATGAATTTGATTTGTTTTGTGCGGAACATGGTATAATACATGAGAGGACGCCTCCCTATTCACCTCAGTCAAATGGGGTGGCCGAAAGAAAGAACCGAACTCTAACTGATTTGGTTAACGCCATGTTAGATACTTCGGATCTCCATAAGGCATGGTGGGGGGAGGTGCTAATGATTGCATGTCATGTCCTAAACCGAGTTCCCACAAAGACAAAAACTGTTACCCCATTTGAGGAATGGGAAAGGAAAAGGCTGAAACTCTCTTACTTACGTACTTGGGGCTGTTTGGCAAAGTTCAATATACCGATCCCCAAGAAGCGCAAGCTTGGACCAAAAACCGTAGATTGTGTTCTGTTGGGTTATGCTTTTCATAGCATTGGCTATAGATTTTTTATAGTAAAATCTGAGGTATCCGACATGCGTGTTGGTACAATTATGGAGTCGAATGATGCGACTTTCTTTGAGGATATATTTCCTATGAAGGATATGCCTACCTCATCAAACCAGGAGATTCCTACTTTATCTGGTCAGGATTTAACTGAGATTCCTGAGACCACCATTTCGATAGAACACGTTGAGAATCCTGAGGAGGATGACAATGAAACTCTTGTAAGGAGCAAGAGACAGAGGACTGCAAAGTTTTTTGGTGATGATTTCATTGTGTACCTCGTGGATGACACAACCAACACTATTTCAGAAGCCTATGCATCTCTTGATGCTGACTACTGGAAGGAAGCTGTTCGTTGCGAGATGGATTCCATCTTGGCTAACGGAACCTGGGAAATTATAGAACGTCCTTATGGGTGCAAACCTGTAGGATGTAAGTGGGTGTTCAAGAAAAAGCTTAGGCCTGATGGTACTATTGAGAAGTACAAAGCAAGGCTTGTGGCCAAGGGCTATACTCAAAAAGAAGGTGAAGACTTCTTCGATACTTACTCACCAGTGGCCAGATTGACCACTATACGGGTGCTACTTTCATTGGCTGCCTCTAACGGTCTTCTCGTTCATCAAATGGACGTTAAGACAACTTTCCTCAATGGAGAGTTGGACGAGGAAATTTACATGGAGCAGCCAGATGGTTTTGTAGTACCTGGTCAAGAGGGCAAGGTGTGTAAGTTATTGAAGTCGTTGTATGGCCTTAAGCAAGCTCCTAAGCAGTGGCACGAAAAGTTTGAAAGGACTTCAACTGCTGAAGGCTTTGTTGTAAACGATGCCGACAAGTGTGTGTACTATCGCCATGGTGGGGGCGAGGGAGTCATTCTTTGTCTATATGTCGACGACATATTGATTTTTGGGACCAACCTCGATTTAATCAAGGAGGTCAAGGATTTCTTATCTCGCTGTTTTGAGATGAAAGATCTGGGGGTAGCTGATGTTATCTTGAACATCAAGCTACTAAGAGATGATGATGGTGGGATTACTCTGCTTCAGTCTCACTACGTGGAAAAGGTCTTAAGTCGTTTTGGGTATAGCGACTGTAAGCCCTCTCCAACACCATATGATCCTAGCGTGCTACTTCGTAAGAATAAACAGATTGCTAGAGATCAACTGAGATACTCTCAGATTATTGGCTCGCTTATGTACTTGGCAAGTGCCACGAGGCCTGACATCTCATTTGCTGTTAGCAAACTGAGCCGATTTGTTTCAAATCCGGGAGATGATCATTGGCATGTGCTTGAGAGAGTTATACGATATTTGAAAGGCACTGCGAGCTATGGGATTCACTATACTGGGTATCCTAGGGTACTTGAGGGTTATAGTGATTCCAACTGGATATCTGATGCTGATGAGATTAAGGCCACAAGTGGGTATTTGTTTACACTTGGTGGTGGCGCTGTTTCCTGGAAGTCTTGCAAGCAGACCATCTTAACGAGGTCAACTATGGAAGCAGAACTCACAGCATTAGACACAGGCACTGTTGAAGCAGAGTGGCTTCGTGAGCTCTTGATGGACTTACCTGTGATTGAAAAAACAATACCAGCTATCCTGATGAACTGTGATAATCAAACTGTGATCGTCAAAATAAACAGTTCTAAGGATAATATGAAGTCATCAAGATATGTGAAGAGGAGACTGAAATCTGTCAGAAAATTGAAGAACTCCGGAGTTATTACATTGGATTATATCCAAACGTCTAAAAATCTGGAGTTATTACATTAGATAATGCATCGAGGGAGATGGGTTTGAGACCCACCGTTTGAGTTGTCCACAGTGGTAACCTACTCTATGTGATCGGAGATCCCGTGAAGTAGAAGTAGGAGACAAGCTGTTGATCGGCTGAGAGGAGAGTATCCTTATATTGGTTACCCCACTCCGTTATGATGCAATACTCTCCTGATCTGCATGGTAGGTTGATATTTATCTTAATGTGTTCCAAGTGGCTTATGTATATAAGCAAAGATGTCGTCCTGCAGAGCATATTTTGAGGAATACACCTATATGAGCTTGGCTGTTAAACGTCGCAGTACGTGAGAGTTGGGTGCTCTCTAATAAACTCATGAAAGGCTTTGGAGTATGACGTATAAGCTCCACCCGCGAGGAAGCCTTGCGGCAGCCCAGTATCGATCAAGGGTTTGTGTGAAACTAGATTTATAAAAAGCTTGTAGTTCAAGGCATAGTCCACTATTCAAGTTGTGAACTAGTGCAGCATGAATTCTACGTGGAAGTTCAACTTAACAGTCTCCACTAAAACATCGGTATATAAACAATGATTTGGAACAAAAATTATGAGATGAGCCAATGAGACTTTGTGGGGGATTGCTGAATTTTATACTCATTTGCTGAGTGGGCCTTTGGCCCAAAGCACTTTGTAAATTCTGAAATTCTCTTGGCCCATTCATGCATAGCAAGAGGTGGGAAGTTTAGTACCACCTCGCTAGTGGAGGGAGAGCCTGAAAGTCCAAGTATGTGATCAGAGGGGGAGGGGGTGAATGATCACTTCAAAAATTTCGACTGAAACTTTTGAAGTGAAGCATAAGTAGTGCGGAATAGTGAAGTAAAACTGGAAGCGAAACTAAATGCAGCGAATAAAAACACATTGAAGCATAACTGTGAAGCAAATGCAATACTGAAGGTAAATGCTTGAAGTAAAACGAACTGGGACTCGGCGATGTTTGTTCGACCAGTTCACGCTCTGCAAAGTGCTACGTCTGGTTGGAGGGACTGGTGACTGAACACCTGGAGCAAATCTCTCTCCGTCCGTTGCTCCACTACACCAAACTCCTTGAGCTTGGTCAGTTGTTCACTCGTGGTTGATTATTGACGAAATCACCGAAACCTTTGACAAACTGGACTTCGAGGCGACAATTACTCTTCGCTCTCTGAAGAACAAAACTCTAACCGTCTAGAAGAATTGCAGTTCTCCAAGATAAAAAGGCTAGTAAGCTTTCACCTAAGTCATCTCGAATCTACTCAGATCAATGGGACTTAGGCTTCAGTATTCTGGATTTTGGGTTTTGCTTCGGTGGTGATCTTGGGGTGCTCTCTTCAGTCTCTCTTGGAATATTCTCAGAGCAGCCACCCGCAAATGGAGGGGGCGGCGTATTTATAGTTGGCGATCCTGAGGTGCGGAATGACCAAAATGACCAGAGGTGACAGTTTGACACGTGTCCACAACGGTCGGATTTGTCATTACTGCGCAACTTTACTTGAGGAACAAGTAAAGCTGACTCACGGACTTAGTTCTGCTTCAGTAGCCAAAGAACGAAGTCTTTGCTACCGAAACTTAACTTAGTGCACATGAGATTTCTTCACTCAGGCTTCTCACTTGGTTTGGATTTGATCTGAGCATTTCTCAATGACTTCGGTGTCCACAAACTAAATACCCCTCTTGATAGTACGGTTTGTCCTATGACTCAAAGAACCGAAAAAGAACTACACAAAAACATCTAAGTCTTGCGCCGTCCTCTTCATTTCCTTCAATGAGTAGAGCTTCAGGACACCTTCATTTTTGGGGGTCATCCTTTGTGATTAAGCTTCGCTCCGTGGGTTATGCTTCGATAACTTGAAGATCTTCCCTGAAGCTTTATCACCTAGCTTGTCCTTCAGGAACCTATACAACTGTTTACACTAGAAAACATTGTTAGTTCCTCTACTGTCTTGTCCAACAATATCCAAAACACACGGGGATAGAACTTTGCTCAAACAATCTCCCCCTTTTTGAACTATTGTTGAAAAAACAGGCATCGATAAAAGATATTGAAGTTTTTTGTGAAGTGATGGGACAAACTCTAAGATATGAAGTTTTTGGCTCCTCCTGAATGCAAGCATCGAAGATTTATATAATCGAAGTTAATGCTTGAGATAATTTTCTTCGGTGGAGAGCAAAACAAAATATCTTAGCGAGTACAATTGCATTTGAAGATACGTATCCAGAAATGTGTGCAATTGCTTCCAATGACCTGTGACTTAGAAAATAATAACCACCTGCAAGATAGAACATACGAAGCAATACTTGCAAACAAAGGGGTTATTAAAACTTAAGCGTAGCACAGGAGTAGAAGGACCGAAGTTAAACTTAAGTTACAACCCAATCGAAGAGAATGGAATGTTTGTTGAAACTTAACCAAACGAAGCAAAAGGAAATGGCAAGAACCCTTTCCCCGATGCAAATCTGACTCATCGATGCCCTCATTCTCCCCCTTTTTGTCAATGATTGGACAAAAGGTTGAGAAGAGGTTCCAGAGATCTATTGCGCGGCATCAGCACCCTGAGAACCCGATGAAGTTGTGCTTGACGAAGACTCATCCGACGAAGACTGATCGCCTGAGGATTATTCTTTGGAAGAAGACGTGGGAATAGCTTCGTGGCGTGTCTGAGTGATGAGGTTGATGTCGAGGTCGCTGTCGCCGAGGTCTTCGTTGTCCTTTGAAGTAATTGAGTCGTTCTCGGAGACGGTATCAGGCCGGATGGGTTCAGGTTCGTTGACGAAGAATACTTCATCAATCTTGTGCAGGGGAGGGATCTTCTGATTCGGGCGGTCCACTGTGTCATCACGGGAAAAGTGTCGCTGGAGGTGCTCATACTCTTTGTAGATGCGATCTTTACGAAGGCCTTTGAAAGAGTTGAACTTCCGGAGCCCCTTCTAGGAATGGCTTTTGAGAACACGCAAATACTGATTGTTGTTAAGAACGATGTTGCCCACTCTGTTGATCTCATCAGCGAGAAATTGCATTTGGCGTTGATTGGCTTCAATGTAATTTTCAAGCATTTGCTGCGATCGAAGATTAACTTCAAAATGATGGCAGTCTTTCTGGAACTTCTTTGATAAGTTTCGCTCATTGACTTCATGGCGCACACCAACATATGTGGCAAAAGGATCATTGGGCTTCCTCAGTAGTGCCAAAGTGTCACGCACTGGTGGTGAGAAATGCTTCGGGTGATGGCGAGCCACAAAGTCTTCGTTCCTTCCATAGTCACAAATAACTTGCAGCCAGTGAGCATAAGGTTTCAGTGTGAAGGGTAGCTCAGCTGCATGAACCAAATTCCTAATGAAGCAGTCTTCAAAATCAAAGAGAAGACCATGAGTGAGCTTCATAATTGCATGTCTTGTCTCTGGATAAATGTTCAATTCTTCCGAAGCTGTACTCAAAGGGATCAATGAGTTGGACAAGATGTAGAACCAAGTCCTTGAGATGAAGTTCAAATGCTTCGGGCGAATGTTTTGAGGAATATAATTTGCAGTGGTTTCAGGATCCAACAGAGTAGCAAATTCTTCTTCTGTCAGATCTGGCTCTAAATGAATCTTTTCTTGGACTCCAGAATGCCTTGGAATATTGACGATCTCCATGAATTCGGCAGAGGACATCCTGAAGACTTTGCCTTGAATCATACATTCCAGCGTCCATGAGCTGGGTTCATTGGCTTCACCAGAAACATAAAGAGTTGCATATAGTTGCTTGATGAGCTCAGAGTTGAAAGGAGTGCTCAACGCAAACAACCGAGTCAAATTCTGATTTTCAATAGTTTCGAGGACGTTCTGAAAGCAGGAGGCAGTGGAAAGACTTCGCATGTCCAGAAACTTGTGCCTAAACAGAACTCCTTGCTGACAGAAGACTTTGGTGTATAAGACTTGTTGCTCAGCAGTCCAAAAGCGAAGATCATCAGCTGTGCGGTCTGAAGCATACGTACTGACACCAAAGAACCGATGGCGCTTCCGATGTTGTTCCAGGTTGAATTCCGGGCCATGCCTTGAAGAATAACCAGCACCCTTGAATATAGGAAAAGTTTCACGAGGGTAATTGGAGTCAAGCTGGGTATCTTGGCAGGGGCGCGAACGCGCGCGAACCCTTTGCAGAGGAGCAATTTGATTGGCTCTTGAAGGGACAGAATATTGAGCGCCTATAAGCGCTTGCTCTTGCGACAGATTCAGAATTTGAACTTGTTCTTCTTCGTCATCATGTGCTTCCGTATGGGGCACATTTGCTTCAGAATCTTGAACAGTTCTGGCAGGGGAAAAGTCTCGGGATATATGAGTTCTGGAGTGGGTTGGGGATGGTGCATTAGCTTCACGGGGAGGTGATGGAGGTGGTGCGGGAGCAACTGGTGGAGTGGGAATCCTTTGTGGTTCGGGGGTTGGAGCGCGGATGGGTGTGGGAACGCGGGGTGGTATGGGTGTGGGTGTTCGTGCAGGCGTTTGAGTTGGGGTAGGAACTCTTTGTGGTGGAGTTTGTTTGGGGGTGGTCATGGTAGGAGGAGGTGTGGGAGTCTTGGTGGGTGGAGCTGAAGGCCTTGGTGTGGGCTGGGATGGCTTCGTCTTCGGAGTAGGAGTGGGAACTGCTTCAGGAGTTTCCTGTGGCTGTTCATCACTGGAATCCATGTCTGCGGCTGAGGCCAAAGTAACCTTGCGCTTCTTGGTGGTTCGCTTATTGGGTGAGAGTCTAGATTCCTTTGATGCAGCAGGCTTAGTAGCCGGTGCCGGTGCAACAACACGCTTAGCTTCGGGCGAAGCTTTGCGTTTCCGCGAATCTCTTTCCATAATTCCTGCATTATGGGTCTTCACCATTTCATCAACAGCGGCCTTGACTTTGCCTTTGAAGATTTTGATATTGTTCTTGGTGGTGGAATTGACATCCGTTACTTGTTGAAGCAACTTCAGAGCGTGCTGTTTGAATTCTTCATCAGGTTCTGATTCAGCTCGCTTCTGATAGTTGTGAATCTTTTTGATTTCAGCCCTATCTCTTGAATGCAGATCCTTCAGCTGACTGGTCATAGTGGTGATCGTTGCTTCAATAGATTTGGAGATGTAAACTTCTCCAAGATCAACAGCATCAGGATCTTCAGCTGCACACTTCTCCCAAAGGGCTTCAGTGATGCCCAACTGATCCCAGAGTTCGCCTTCACGTGGGTCAGGGAATTGATGGTCACTCTGACGATCAGCTTCGGCTTGGGCTTCAGGCAGAGATATGCCTTTCTGCTTCGATGGAATAGATGAGGGAGTCATATCAACTATGGGCTTCTTCTGACTTGCCCTAGCAGCTTTCTCAGCTTTCTTCGTCGTGAGGCCTTCTAAAGAGGCCTTGCGTTTTGCTTCATGTTCAGCTAACAGTTTAGCTTCAGCAGCAGCTTTCTCTTCATTCTTTTCGGCTTCGGCGAGCTTGCGCTTCGTCTCAGCCTTCTCTGCAGCCAACCTGGCAGAGTCCAACTCCTTTTGCTTTCTGGCAGCATCCTCATCTGCCTTCTTTTTCTCAGCTGAGCTTCTCGCAAGAATGTTGCGCTCAAGTGCCTCTTCGAGGTCTTTCTGTCTCAATTCTTCTTCAGTGAGCTTATGCTTCGCTGAAGGGTTATGTGCAGCAGACTGCTTGGGCTTCGATGGAACTGAAGCCTTTGCAGTAGGTCTTTTGGCAGGGTCCTGCCTCTGTTTCGATCGCCTCTCCGTGTCGAGGGCATCAGCCGGTGGCTTGGAGGCCAAGAGCTTCGCAACCACCAAGTTGGAGAGATCAATGGTGGGGCGAGCAGAGGGCTTGACCTTGGGGTCTTGAATCTTAATCCCCTTAGCATCAGGTTTCTCTCCTGGTTTCTTCTTCAGTGGGATCTGAAGTCTTTGCTTCTTGGGGGGAGCAGGATCATCTGATTCATCATCTGCTTCGAATTCAGATTCGTCGTCAACAGCATTTGATTCGTCCATAATTGAATCTTCCAGAGAAGCTTGCTCTAGACTGACATGCTCTTCATCTTCTGTGGTAGCATGGGGTGGAGAAGCAGATTTCTTTTTCAGCTTCTTCTTCTTCTTCAAGCTTGGCCAAGCATCCTGGGCTTCTGCTTCAGCCTTCTTGGCTGTCTTTTTCTCTTCTTTCAGTCTCTTGGCTTCAGCAGCAATCCTCAAACGTTCTTGCTCTTCTGGATAATCATCTAGTGTCTTAAGAGTATTGGGGTGAGGAAGCTTCGGTGGAACTGGGTAGTATAGGTGGCGATTCTCTTCGGTGTACTGAATGCACATGGCCGAAGTATACTGATAGGGTGGACTGAAGGCAAACTGCATAGCCCACTTCCAGGTAGGGATGCTCTTGTACTTGTACCATCTAACCGCCCAGTACCGGCGAATGTTTTGCAAGCGATTCTTGCGTTGATCCTTGGTTTCTCCAGGAGGCGTGTCATATCCCAGAGCAATACGAATGGATTCGGGGATGCCTCTGGCGTTGTTGGTTTCCTTCGTTCTGCCTCCTTTCTTCTTCGGAGCAGATCGTTCTTCTTCGTTGATGTGATCAAGATTTGGTGACTCATTACCGAAGCCTAACTCAGCAGACGTCCTGTGAAAAGCACAGAGGTAGCGAGGGAAAAAGGCGAGTATGGAATGAGCACCAGCAAAAGTTTTGATCCAAAAACAAAAGTTTTGACAAGAGATTCAGTGAAGAATTTGGGTAAAGATTCTGGTCTGTTCTGAGCTAGACTTAACCTCACACATGATGAGCTGAAACCCTAACACAGAACAGATGGATTCTAATCCTAACTTCTAACCTGAATCGAGATGGAAACCTTTGGCTAGCAGAAACAGATTTCCCAACGGAGCAACGACCCAACGGATCAAAGAAACCTAAGGAATTCATCCAAAATCAAACAAACTAAGAACTCGGATCCAATCTGGAAACTGAAGAACAGAAGAGATATAGATTGGATCGAGGCTCGGCGTACCCTAACTCGGTGGCGTCGAGCTTCTACGGCGACGATGAGCGGAGAGTATGTGCTCGTCGACGGTGTGAAGTCCACGGCGGCGCTCTTCCGGCAGTGAAGCGGCGAGAACGGCGACGGAGACGAAGAGCTCAGCGGCGCTCGGGAGAGATAGGGTTCCGGGGAGATGCGAATGTGGAGATGGGATGGATTCGCTGGGGTGGGATGCCTTATATAGGCCGGTCTGACAGGAGCTGTCAGATCAGATCGAACGGCCCCAGCGCCTGTCTCACCGGATTCTACGGCGAGGATTTCGTGGCGAATCGCGAGAAAATCTCAACGACCCGGATTTGACGGGATCTCAACGACCGAAGAATAAGTCCTCGACTTGAGTAAAACTTCGATGAGAATTGGAAGCATTTGATTCGGAACTCAATGACGTTCGAAGCAAAATACTTTCTGTATCAATTGTGCTCAACCATTTTGGACAGATAGAGTAAGAAAGGAAAAAGAACAGAAGGGGTAGGGTCCGAAACTTATCACCTCGAAGAAAAACCAAACGAAGCAAAAGGTGATAAGCATAGAGGACTAAATCCAAACGAAATAAAATAAAGGAAATGAAGCAAAAACAAACAACGAAACTAAATAGGTAAGCAACGAAGTAAATGAATATATACAGAAGTATAAAGGTTCGGTCTTACAGTACATGTCGTGAGTCCAATATATTGAGCTCACACCTTAACGTACAGAACCTTTTCTCATCCAAAGGTTTCGTGAATATGTCTGCCAGTTGATCTTCAGTTCTGACATGACTAATAACAATATCTTCTCGCTGAACATGATCACGAAGAAAATGATGGCGAATGTCAATATGCTTCGTGCGAGAGTGCTGTACAGGATTGTGAGCAATTTTGATTGCACTCTCATTATCACATAGGAGTGGAATTTTCTTCACATGAATACCATAACCCTTCAACGTTTGCTTCAGCCATAGAATTTGAGTACAACATGACCCAGCAGCAATGTATTCGGCTTCAGCAGTAGATATTGAAACACAGTTTTGCTTCTTTGAATCCCAACACACAAGTGATCTTCCAAGGAAATGACAAGTCCCTGAAGTTGATTTCCTATCCACACGATCACCAGCCCATTCTGAATCAGAATAGCCAATAAGATCAAACTGAGCTCCCTTGGGATACCACAACCCCAAGGTAGGTGTGTGAGAAAGATAGCGAAGAATTCGCTTTACAGCAGTATGATGTGATTCCTTTGGATTTGCCTGAAAACGAGCACAAATACATACTGAAAGCATAATGTCAGGTCTAGATGCACAAAGATATAAAAGGGATCCAATCATAGACCGATATTTCTTCTGGTCGAAGGCTTTGCCCTTCTCATCTGCATCTAAGAAGCCATTGGTAGGCATAGGCGTCTTAATAGTTTTGCATTCAGTAAGACCAAACTTCTTTAGGCAATCCTTGAGATATTTTTCTTGAGAAATAACGGTGCCATTCTTCTGCTGGCGGATTTGAAGTCCAAGGAAAAACTTCAATTCACCCATCTTAGACATCTCATATTTCTTCGACATCATTTTGGCAAATTCTTAGCTGATTTCAGTGTTAGTGCATCCAAAAATGATATCATCTACATATATTTGACATACAAATAAATCACCATTATAAGATCGAGTGAAAAGTGTTGGGTCAGTGGTTCCTGGTTTGAAGCCTTTCTTCAGAAGGAAATCCTTCAGTGTGTCGTACCAAGCACGAGGTGCTTGCTTCAACCCATAAAGAGCCTTGTGTAACCTGTACACCATGTCGGGTTTCTTCGGGTCTTCAAATCCTGGAGGCTGCATGACATACACTTCTTCCTCGATTTCTCCGTTAAGAAAAGCACTTTTCACATCCAATTGATAAAGTAGAATGCCATTGAAATTTGCAAAAGCAAGCATAACACGAATGGATTCGAGACGAGCAACTGGAGCATAAGTTTCACTGAAATCGATACCTTCGATTTGGGTGTATCCTTGTGCTACCAGTCGTGCTTTGTTTCTTACCACTATACCATCTTCATCTTGCTTGTTGCGAAAAATCCACTTAGTACCAATGATGTTGTGCTTCGTGGAATCAGGTCTATCAACTAAGGACCAGACTTTGTTTCGCTCGAATTGATTGAGTTCTTCGAGCATGGCAGTTAACCAATCTGGATCCTTCATGGCTTCATCAAACTTTGATGGTTCTAACATGGAGACAAAAGAAAAGTTTCCACAGAAGTTAGCCAAACGAGTACGAGAACGAGTTGTAGGACGACCTGGTTGATGAATTTCTTCAAGGATCGAATCAACATCAACTCTTCTACGAACCCGTGATAAGGTTGAATCATTTGCTTTAGGCTCAGCTTCTGCGTCAGTGTGACGCCCCCAAAATCAGACCGTGTACAGTAATCATACACACAGGGTACACGACTGAGATTAGGGTGCCACGGTGATAATATCACAGCACAACACTAAACACAAAAGGATAAACAAATATATTACAATAGAGGGGGGTCACGCGGACCCGAATATATAAGTCATACAAGCCATAATATCTGAGTACAGACATAGTTAGTCAAGTTTTGCCTTAAGAAGGCTAGCACAAATCACATCAGAGATACAGAACGAAAAGGCGAGGCCTCCTGCCTGGGATCCACAGTACTACTCCTGGTCAACGGGGAACTCGACGTCGTAGTAGGCGCCTCCGGGGTACTCCTGCTCCTGAGCTCCAACGTCGGCTGCAGCGGCCGATCAGGCAAAACAGTAAAAGAAACAAAGCAGGTGAGTATCTAGTATACCCGCGAGTCTTACGTCCGCTACTAAGCATTATGCATTGTATCAACGGAATGAAGAGGCTGTATATAGTGGACTGAAGACAGAAATTTAGAGCAAGGGTAAGAAGCTAGGCCTAACGAAGACTAGCATCTTCCGACGATGTCTTGCAGCATGAGGTAAGAATCAGCCAACAGTTTATATAAAACATAAAGTAACAATGAAGCAGAAGTTACTGCAACATTGAATAATAATAAGTGGTAATAAGTAACAATGCCTCCGAGTTCACCTCCTCGACATCCCCGCGAGGAAGAGAACTCGGAACCATACAGTTTAATAATAGTTTCTAGTGGTAAGATCCAGCTTCAGCATAAAGCGTCCTGTTACCGTGGACACGGCTATTCGAATAGATTAATCTTCCCTGCAGGGGTGCACTTGTGTTACGCTACACGCACGGATCTCCAGGGTGGCGGGAACCTTGTTAGGGAACGCTCCACCGAGGCTATCCGACACTTCATAGCCCATCTTTCAAACTCAACAGAGAGGTCACCCGCCGGACTATATCCTATGTACGCGGGGCTTTGGACCCTAACCCCGACGTACTCCTGCACGGTGCGAGGCTGGCCGGTGAAGTTAAATCAAATACAAATAAGACACACCGCGCGAGCAAATAAGACAACACCACTTCCCGGCGCAGGCCGCGGTACTGCTGACGTCTGAAGAGTCCTCGGACGACACTAAGAAGCAGAGGAGCCCATAACTCGTAGTTCCCACGGGTAGGTAGTGCGTACATGGCATATAGCCAACTCAAGACATTCACTGAACCATTTAGCATTTTAATTAACCTGCGTGACAACCGTTATCGTTGCCTCGACTTAACCGACCCGCGGTCAACGACAGCAGCCAGGACCACCAGTACATCGGTGCCTGCCCTGTCGTCCCACCAAGTCACTGCGGTTACCAACAAGGTGAACCGTCTCCTTACCTTGTCTCGCGTGTGCTCCGGGAGGAGCTCGACTTTCGTAGTTTTGGTAACTCTCGCGGCCAACGATCAGGGGCCAAGCACACCGGTACACTGGTCGTGCCCTCCCGGTCGTCCCGTCGCAATACCTCTCGCGGACACCGTTGGGTCGCCCGACTTCTTACCTGAAGGACACTCGTTTACAGGACCCTATGACGGCAAGACAAAGTCAGCCTCGAGTGGAGTACAAAGATTACTCCTTGATAGCTCACACTTGAGGTGACTAGGCATAACCCAGATAGGGCCTGAGGCGGTGTCTGCATTGTACCGTACCTGTGCAGTTATAATATAAGTATTCGCGTCCACTCCCCGGAGTGATCATGGCCCTCTATCTAATTCTAGCTAACAATGCGCAGGGCTCACTGCTGAATAATGCATAATAAAATTAATAGGCAGCATAGGATAAAGGAAGGCACATCAAGGGGCGACAAAATTCAGGCTATGCAGTTGAATAGGATTGTAATCGTAGCAGCAGCAGTAACAATGCCTAGTGCAAGAATAGTACGGAAAGATAGGCGATATCTGGGGAAGAGAATGGCTCTGCTTGCCTGCAAGCTCGACGGTAGTAGTAGGGTCGTCGACGACGTAGTCGTACTCAGCAGCGGTGTAGTCGACAGCAGCAGCGGGGTCTACCGAAGATTAAAGGGGGGAGAAACAATAAATACACAACAATAATAGCAATACCAATGCATGACATGATAGATGAAATGTTAACGGTGTTCTAACGCAGTGCAATGCACGTTGCTCAGAACGGAAATTCATCTGAGGATGAACTGCCGGCTCCGAGTGATTACCGGATAGGGTGTCCGGAGGGGGAAAGGATCAAGCCGGAGGTGTCGTGGTTACCGGAACAACTTAAGGGGGGTGTATCCGTGCTATTTGAACCATTCCGGACAACTTTCGTGTTCGGAATAAATTCATCCGGGCACTCTAACAGTACCGGACAATTTATCGGACAGTCGATCCGGAGGGGGAATGTTCGATGTTCGTAGTGTTAGAGGGGTGTGGTAGACATACGGATAGCGTATTCGTATTCGTTGTATTTTTCTGATCAACTTTCATGTATAAAGTTTTTGAATCCGAGTTACGGTTTAAAAGTTATTGAATTTCAAAGTTTTAAATCATTTTAAATGATTTTCTGGATTTTCTTTTATTATTTATTTAAACATTATCCAAAACATTATCCACAACATTATCCAGAACAGTGCTGACATGAGGGACCCACATGTCAGCCTCTGTTATTTATAAAACATTTTATAAAATCAGAAATTGCCTCTGGACCCACATGTCAGTGACTAAATTTTAATTAATTGGATTAACCTAAATCATTAAGTTAATTAATTAGAGGGGACCCACCTGTCAGTGACCTAAACTCTTACTAACAGTTCTGTTAATTTTAATCATGCGCTTAAGTGGGATGGGACCCACATGTCAGTGGCTATTAGGGGTGGGATTAACCCCTAATCATCTGGCTGGCACCGGGGTCCCACCGGTCAGCCTCACCGGAACCTCACCGGAGGCTCGCCGGCGGCGAGGTCGAGCCAGCCCACGATTCCGAGCGCCGTTTGAGGCGCCGCTGGTGGCAGTCGACGGAGAGCTCGAATCCGCGTCGATCTGGAGTGGTCTCGCGAGCTGGGGCGCACGGAGGTGAGCGCATCTTCATCAATGGCGGCGAAGGTCGTCGGGCTCCAATGGCGAATGCATGTACGGGTCGAACTCGAGCTAGCTACGGGTCCAAATCGAGCACACGCAACATGGGGAACCTACTGGTGCACATATCGCGGGCTGGGACGAACCACATCGACGTCTACGACGACGTGCCACGGCGGCCGGAGCAGCTCAACGGGGGTTTCTGCACGGGGACCTAGCGGGCATCAGCGGGCAGCTGTCGACGAACGAGAAGCTCACCAGGAGCACGACGGAGGTGGCAGCGGGCTCGTCGCGGGCTTGTGGTGGCCGGAATTGGTCGCGGATCGCGCCGGAGCCGAGGTTGAAGACGAGGACGTAGTCGTCGCAGAGAGGCGCCACGGCTCGATTCCTTGCGGGGGTTGACGAAGACGACGACGACGACGCTCCTGGACAACACGGCGAGGCGGCTGGAGCACGATGGACGCGTCTGGCCACGGCAATGGCGACGGCGGGCTCGGGGGATTTTTCCCCGGGGATTGCGAGAGGAGGAGGAGCGGAATGGGGTGGGGGAGTTGTCCAGGGGGTCGGGGGCTGCGTCCTTATCGATTCGGCGGCGTCAGGGGGCAGTTGGAGGGCGGGGCCGGGCTGGCGGCGACGCGTCCACGACGGGCGCCGGACGGGAGCAGGTGGGGGGGTGGTTGGAGGAAGAAGACAAAGGAGTGGGCTGGGCTGGGCTGTGGTGGCTTCGCCCCAGGCGAGGTTTAAGGGTTTCCCATTTGTTTTGTTTTCTGTTTATTCAATTTCTTTTCTGTAATTGATTTATTAACCCTAGCATTTTTGAAAATATAATTGGTGGTTGTAAATTAGTTTTATATATTACTGAGGTGCCACAAAAAGTTTTGTAGCAAAATAAATTCATTAGGTATTTCTTTTAAATATTAAATGCCCTAAAGTAGGGGTTTTAACCTACTGTTTGAATTGTTTACAATTTTCTGCAACTCCAAAAATTACCAAAGTTGGTCCAACATGATTGTAATGATTTTAGGCAATTTAAAAAAATAGTTCCATGATTTTTGGAACAACTTTATTTCAGCACTTTTGTTTTAATTTCCATTTGAGGTAGTTACAACCTAGGGTTGGTTTCTTGATGAGCAAAAATGCATTGGGCTTTGTGTTTTGATTACCAACCAGCATGGTTTGAATAGAGCAGAAGCAAAGTTTGATTAGGGACAGGGGATAACAGTGATTAGTAAACAGTGATAGTCAACAGTGATGATGATTACTGTTACAAGCATCTGAGGGTGTTACAAATCTCCCCCACTACAAGAATTCTCGTCCCGAGAATTTTAAGTGGTAGCGAGGAAAAGATCGGGGTATTCATCACGAAGGCGATCTTCGCGTTCCCAAGTGGCTTCATCTTCAGAATGATTCGACTACTGAACCTTGAGGAACTTGACGGTCTTGTTGCGGGTTCGACGCTCAGACTGATCGAGAATGCGGCTCGGATGTTCTCGATAAGTCAAGTCTTGTTGCAGCTCGATCATATCATGCTCCACTTCGCGGATAGGATCCTTGAAGCAGCGACGGAGTTGCGACACATGGAAGACATCGTGGACTTGGGAGAGGTTCGGCGGCAATCCCAACCGGTATGCCACGGGTCCACTCCTGGAAAGGATACGGAACGGGCCAATGTAGCGAGGAGCCAACTTGCCCTTGATACCGAAGCGATGAGTGCCCCTCATGGGAGTGACACGGAGGTAAGCGTATTCACCAGGTTGATACTCCATTTCACGGTGTTTGCGGTCATAGTTGCTCTTCTGACGAGACTGTGCGGCCTTGAGATTTTCTTGCACAATGCGAACTTGTTCTTCAGCTTCTTGGACAAGATCCGGTCCGAAGTAGGGTCGTTCCCCAGTTCCTGACCAATTCAAGGGGGTTCGACACTTACGTCCATATAGAACTTCGAAGGGGGCCATCTTCAAGCTAGCTTGATAGCTATTGTTGTACGAGAATTCCGCGTACGGGAGGGCATCCTCCCATTTCATGCCGAAAGAAAGGACACAAGCGCGAAGCATGTCTTCCAGCACTTGATTAACTCGTTCAACTTGGCCTTGCGACTGGGGGTGATAAGCGGTGCTGAGATTCAGACGAGTCCCGAAAGCTTCCATGAAACTATTCCAGTATCTGAGGTGAAAATGCTGCCACGATCTGAACTGATCTCCAACGGAATACCGTGGAGTGACACAATTCGGCAGATATACAAGTGTGCCAACTGACTAGCAGTGATCGTTTCCTTGACCGGCAGGAAGTGAGCAATCTTGGAGAATCGGTCGATGACGACAAAGATGGCATCGTTACCTGTCTGTGACTTAGGAAAACCGGTGACGAAGTCCATTTCGACTTTGTCCCACTTCCAATCAGGAGGAGGGAGTGGTCGCAACCAACCAGCGGGTTTCTGATGTCCGGCTTTGACGCGACTGCATACGTCACATTGAGAAACATAGCGAGCGATATCTTGCTTCATGTACGGCCACCAGTACCGTTGACGAAGGTCTTTATACATCTTGGTACTGCCAGGGTGGATTGACAAGGTAGAGTTATGGGCTTCTTCCATGATATCCGGACCACAGTTAATGTGGGGCGGGCTCACAGGAACTACTAAGCGGCCCTTGAAGTATACAGTATCACCATCATTTGCATCAATGGTAAAAGAGGAGGGCTTCCCTTCGGCGATGTCCTGCTTGATCTTCACAATGTCAGGGGCCAGAGGTTGTCTACTCTTGATGAGGGCGTCGAGTTTTGACTCCAGAACCAGGTTATTGACGTAACCTTGAGGAACTATCTCGAGATTCAACTTGCGAAACTCTTCATACAGGAGTGGTTGTTGTACCTGAACCTCAAGTTCAGAACAGTAAGCTTTGCGGCTCAAGGCATCGGCCATCACATTAGCCTTGCCCGGGGTATACGAGATATCCATGTTAAAGTCGGCTATTGTCTCAAGCCATCGTTGTTGACGAAGATTCAGGTCTGGCTGAGTAAACAAGTACTTCAGACTTTGGTGATCGGTGTAGACCTCGCAACGATTACCGACGAGGTAATGTCGCCACAGCTTCAAAGCATAAATTACTGCTGCCAATTCGAGATCATGCGTTGGGTATTTGTCTTCGTGAGCACGCAACTGACGAGAGCCATAAGCAATCACCTTGCGTTCTTGCAATAGGACACAGCCTAAGCCTTGACGAGACGCGTCACAATATATTACGAAGTCCTTCTGAGTATCAGGGGGAGCGAGCACCGGGGAAGAAGTCAGCTTGTCCTTGAGTGCTTGAAAACTTTCTTGACATTTATCTGTCCACTCAAACTTGACGCCTTTGTGAAGAAGATTAGTCAGAGGCCTGGCAATCTTGGAAAAATTCTCGACGAAACGGCGGCAATAGCTAGCGAGTCCGAGGAAACTGCGGACTTGCTTGACGGTCTTGGGAGGAGTCCAGTCAAGAATAGCCTGGATACGTTCTGGGGTGACGGCAATGCCATCCTTGGAAATCACATGTCCAAGGTAGGTTACTTCGGGAAGCCAGAACTCACACTTAGAAAACTTAGCGTAGAGTTTGTGTTCTCGTAGCTTCTCTAGTATAAGACGAAGATGTTCAGCATGTTCTTCTCCATTCTTGGAATATATCAAGATATCATCCAGATAAACCACGACGAACTGGTCGAGGTACTCCATGAAAATATAATTCATCAATCTGGAGAAGGTGGCTGGAGCATTGGTTAAGCCAAAGGACATGACGGTGTACTCGTATGAACCATAGTGAGTAATGAAGGCAGTCTTCGGAATGTCCTCATCACGGACCCGGATTTGGTGATAACCCAACCTCAAGTCGAGTTTAGAAAACACCTTGGATCCGGCAAGTTGATCATACAGATCGTTGATCCGGGGAAGTGGGTATTTGTTCTGGATGGTGGCTTGGTTAATGGGTCGATAATCTTGGACCAATCGGTTTGTCCCATCGCTCTTCTTGACAAAGAGCGAAGGTGCTCCCCAAGCTGAGGAACTAGGGCGAATGAATCCTTTCTGAAGTGCCTTGTCGATTTCCTCCTTAAGTTCAAGGAGTTCATGTGGCGGCATCTTGTAAGGACGCTTGGCAATAGGAACAGTGCCTGGCTTCAAGTCGATGACGAATTCAACTTCTCTGATTGGGGGTATTCCCGGCAGTTCTTCTGGGAAGACGTCGGGAAAATCGCGAACGACCGGAACGTTCTCGATGCCTTTCAAAGGTGAGAAATTCAAGGCATTCATCATAAAGATCTGCGTTTCAGCATTACGGGTAACTCGGGCGGTGTGGTTTACAATCCCACCGGAGGGGTGAAAAAGTTGGACAGACTTGGTGCCACAATAAAGTGCGGCATCGTGAAATTTCAACCAGTCCATTCCCAGAATGAGGTCTATGGTGGAAGACTTCAGGAGGATGGGCGACGCAAAGAATTCAACTCCTCCGATTTCAATGGTGGTGTTTGGCACAATCATGGTGGTTCGGCATTGGCCAATCGGGGTGCGAACAACCATCGGGGTTTTCATCGTTTCGTACTTGAAGTTATGTGAAAATGCAAATGCTTCCGACATGAATGAATGCGATGCTCCTGTATCAAATAAAACAGCAGCAGGTACGGAATTAACGAGGAGGGTACCCATCACGGTAGCGGGTTGTTGCTGAGCTTCATCAACACTGATGTTGTTCGCGTGACCACGAGCATGAGCAGCAGACCCAGTATTATAGTTGGGGGTCCGGTTGTTTCCACGACCATTTCCGCGGCCAGCGGGGTGAACTACCAGTTGCTTCTGTTTCAGGGGGCACTCCCTGGAAAAATGCCCAGGTTGACGACACGTGAAGCATAATCCATCCTGAGGACGAAGTGGGGTAGCATTGGGTGGTGCAGGCAGAGCTCTTGGCAACTGTGGTGGTGGAGGCAGACGGGGTGCAGCATAAGACGGCCTTGGAGCAGGGACAGCTGAATGGGTCACACTGGTAGGGAGCCAGATGCGACGCTTCTGCGTTGCGCCCGAAGATGAGCCAACGTCACGGTAGCGCTTCAGAGAGTTCTTGTGCTCCATCTGGGCAGTCTCGACGGTGATAGCCTTGTTCACCATGGTGGCGAAGTTGGCGAAATCATGAACGGCAAGAGCGAGCCTGAGTTCAGGGTTGAGACCACGACGGAACTTCTGCTGCCTGCGAGCATCAGTGGTGATCTCTCCTTCCGCATAGCGAGAGAGGTTGAGGAACTCGCGCTGATAGGCTTCAACAGTCATATCGCCCTGAGTGAGGTTACGGAATTCTTCCGCCTTACGATCCATGATCCCCTGAGGAATGTAGCGGGCGCGGAAAGCAGACTGAAATTCATCCCAAGTGATGACTTCTTCGACTGGCAGGGAACGCTTGTGGGTGCTCCACCACTGAGCAGCTGCGCCTTTCAGATGATAAGACGCAAAGTTCACATAGTCGGCTGGATCGACATTAGCAGACTCCAGCTCGTGAGTGATGTCGCGAAGCCAGTCATCAGCATCCAGCGGCTGAACAGTGTTGCGGAACATAGTGGGGTTGAGGCGGGTGAAGTCGTGCAGAGTCACGGTGGCATGCTGATGGTGGTGCCCATTCTGATTCGGCTGGGGGAACTGAGCCATGATATTCTGCATGAACTGGCGATTCATCTCGAACTGCTGCATCATCGCGGCCATGTAATCCGGCGGCGGAGGTGGGTCGTTGGCAGCACGACCACGACCGCGACCACCACGACCAGCCATCCTGCTAGAATTTAACAGGGGTATTTCAGCGACGAAAATTTTGCGAGATACCGGAAAATCAAGCCTGAAGTAAAACGACAACATAAAGGAGGCGCAGATATATAAAGGAGTAGTCATATAAGACATACACATGCGCACACCGAATCAATCGAAAATCGGGCAGCGTAACGTCGTAGAAATTAAGGAAAAAGGACTCTCTAGGCGGCGCGCAGACCGCGGTAAGGATTACACGACGCGACATAGATTCCACTATGTCAATCACGCCGCAAGAAAACTGTTGGTCACAGGAGTTGATGCCAGAGAACGCGCGGCCTGCCCAGAATGAGAATGGGATCCGCGGTCTGGGATCTGGCGTACGACGCCTGCAACACGACTCAATCAATGGGGGATGCACCAGAAAAACGCCGGGTGGAATCAAGAGGACGTGATCCTAATGTCAGATTTTGTAAAACTTACCAGCAAGGATAAGAGAGCAGATCCCCAGAGCATAGGTAAGGAGAAAAGGATCCTAATACCATAGATGTCACACGTAGTGACATCGATGTGTGCCCGTAAGCCAAATATTAAGTTAGCAAAATAGTTTTTCAAAGTCTAGACTCAACTTCGACCAGGTAGTGGTGGGGTGGCTTCCTACAGGCAGTCGGCTCTGATACCAACTTGTGACGCCCCCAAAATCAGACCGTGTACAGTAATCATACACACAGGGTACACGACTGAGATTAGGGTGCCACGGTGATAATATCACAGCACAACACTAAACACAAAAGGATAAACAAATATATTACAATAGAGGGGGGTCACGCGGACCCGAATATATAAGTCATACAAGCCATAATATCTGAGTACAGACATAGTTAGTCAAGTTTTGCCTTAAGAAGGCTAGCACAAATCACATCAGAGATACAGAACGAAAAGGCGAGGCCTCCTGCCTGGGATCCACAGTACTACTCCTGGTCAACGGGGAACTCGACGTCGTAGTAGGCGCCTCCGGGGTACTCCTGCTCCTGAGCTCCAACGTCGGCTGCAGCGGCCGATCAGGCAAAACAGTAAAAGAAACAAAGCAGGTGAGTATCTAGTATACCCGCGAGTCTTACGTCCGCTACTAAGCATTATGCATTGTATCAACGGAATGAAGAGGCTGTATATAGTGGACTGAAGACAGAAATTTAGAGCAAGGGTAAGAAGCTAGGCCTAACGAAGACTAGCATCTTCCGACGATGTCTTGCAGCATGAGGTAAGAATCAGCCAATAGTTTATATAAAACATAAAGTAACAATGAAGCAGAAGTTACTGCAACATTGAATAATAATAAGTGGTAATAAGTAACAATGCCTCCGAGTTCACCTCCTCGACATCCCCGCGAGGAAGAGAACTCGGAACCATACAGTTTAATAATAGTTTCTAGTGGTAAGATCCAGCTTCAGCATAAAGCGTCCTGTTACCGTGGACACGGCTATTCGAATAGATTAATCTTCCCTGCAGGGGTGCACTTGTGTTACGCTACACGCACGGATCTCCAGGGTGGCGGGAACCTTGTTAGGGAACGCTCCACCGAGGCTATCCGACACTTCATAGCCCATCTTTCAAACTCAACAGAGAGGTCACCCGCCGGACTATATCCTATGTACGCGGGGCTTTGGACCCTAACCCCGACGTACTCCTGCACGGTGCGAGGCTGACCGGTGAAGTTAAATCAAATACAAATAAGACACACCGCGCGAGCAAATAAGACAACACCACTTCCCGGCGCAGGCCGCGGTACTGCTGACGTCTGAAGAGTCCTCGGACGACACTAAGAAGCAGAGGAGCCCATAACTCGTAGTTCCCACGGGTAGGTAGTGCGTACATGGCATATAGCCAACTCAAGACATTCACTGAACCATTTAGCATTTTAATTAACCTGCGTGACAACCGTTATCGTTGCCTCGACTTAACCGACCCGCGGTCAACGACAGCAGCCAGGACCACCAGTACATCGGTGCCTGCCCTGTCGTCCCACCAAGTCACTGCGGTTACCAACAAGGTGAACCGTCTCCTTACCTTGTCTCGCGTGTGCTCCGGGAGGAGCTCGACTTTCGTAGTTTTGGTAACTCTCGCGGCCAACGATCAGGGGCCAAGCACACCGGTACACTGGTCGTGCCCTCCCGGTCGTCCCGTCGCAATACCTCTCGCGGACACCGTTGGGTCGCCCGACTTCTTACCTGAAGGACACTCGTTTACAGGACCCTATGACGGCAAGACAAAGTCAGCCTCGAGTGGAGTACAAAGATTACTCCTTGATAGCTCACACTTGAGGTGACTAGGCATAACCCAGATAGGGCCTGAGGCGGTGTCTGCATTGTACCGTACCTGTGCAGTTATAATATAAGTATTCGCGTCCACTCCCCGGAGTGATCATGGCCCTCTATCTAATCCTAGCTAACAATGCGCAGGGCTCACTGCTGAATAATGCATAATAAAATTAATAGGCAGCATAGGATAAAGGAAGGCACATCAAGGGGCGACAAAATTCAGGCTATGCAGTTGAATAGGATTGTAATCGTAGCAGCAGCAGTAACAATGCCTAGTGCAAGAATAGTACGGAAAGATATGCGATATCTGGGGAAGAGAATGGCTCTGCTTGCCTGCAAGCTCGACGGTAGTAGTAGGGTCGTCGACGACGTAGTCGTATTCAGCAGCGGTGTAGTCGACAGCAGCAGCGGGGTCTACCGAAGATTAAAGGGGGGAGAAACAATAAATACACAACAATAATAGCAATACCAATGCATGACATGATAGATGAAATGTTAACGGTGTTCTAACGCAGTGCAATGCACGTTGCTCAGAACGGAAATTCATCTGAGGATGAACTGCCGGCTCCGAGTGATTACCGGACAGGGTGTCCGGAGGGGGAAAGGATCAAGCCGGAGGTGTCGTGGTTACCGGAACAACTTAAGGGGGGTGTATCCGTGCTATTTGAACCATTCCGGACAACTTTCGTGTTCGGAATAAATTCATCCGGGCACTCTAACAGTACCGGACAATTTATCGGACAGTCGATCCGGAGGGGGAATGTTCGATGTTCGTAGTGTTAGAGGGGTGTGGTAGACATACGGATAGTGTATTCGTATTCGTTGTATTTTTCTGATCAACTTTCATGTATAAAGTTTTTGAATCCGAGTTACGGTTTAAAAGTTATTGAATTTCAAAGTTTTAAATCATTTTAAATGATTTTCTGGATTTTCTTTTATTATTTATTTAAACATTATCCAAAACATTATCCACAACATTATCCAGAACAGTGCTGACATGAGGGACCCACATGTCAGCCTCTGTTATTTATAAAACATTTTATAAAATCAGAAATTGCCTCTGGACCCACATGTCAGTGACTAAATTTTAATTAATTGGATTAACCTAAATCATTAAGTTAATTAATTAGAGGGGACCCACCTGTCAGTGACCTAAACTCTTACTAACAGTTCTGTTAATTTTAATCATGCGCTTAAGTGGGATGGGACCCACATGTCAGTGGCTATTAGGGGTGGGATTAACCCCTAATCATCTGGCTGGCACCGGGGTCCCACCGGTCAGCCTCACCGGAACCTCACCGGAGGCTCGCCGGCGGCGAGGTCGAGCCAGCCCACGATTCCGAGCGCCGTTTGAGGCGCCGCTGGTGGCAGTCGACGGAGAGCTCGAATCCGCGTCGATCTGGAGTGGTCTCGCGAGCTGGGGCGCACGGAGGTGAGCGCATCTTCATCAATGGCGGCGAAGGTCGTCGGGCTCCAATGGCGAATGCATGTACGGGTCGAACTCGAGCTAGCTACGGGTCCAAATCGAGCACACGCAACACGGGGAACCTACTGGTGCACATATCGCGGGCTGGGACGAACTACATCGACGTCTACGACGACGTGCCACGGCGGCCGGAGCAGCTCAACGGGGGTTTCTGCACGGGGACCTAGCGGGCATCAGCGGGCAGCTGGCGACGAACGAGAAGCTCACCAGGAGCACGACGGAGGTGGCAGCGGGCTCGTCGCGGGCTTGTGGTGGCCGGAATTGGTCGCGGATCGCGCCGGAGCCGAGGTTGAAGACGAGGACGTAGTCGTCGCAGAGAGGCGCCACGGCTCGATTCCTTGCGGGGGTTGACGAAGACGACGACGACGACGCTCCTGGACAACACGGCGAGGCGGCTGGAGCACGATGGACGCGTCTGGCCACGGCAATGGCGACGGCGGGCTCGGGGGATTTTTCCCCGGGGATTGCGAGAGGAGGAGGAGCGGAATGGGGTGGGGGAGTTGTCCAGGGGGTCGGGGGCTGCGTCCTTATCGATTCGGCGGCGTCAGGGGGCAGTTGGAGGGCGGGGCCGGGCTGGCGGCGACGCGTCCACGACGGGCGCCGGACGGGAGCAGGTGGGGGGGGTGGTTGGAGGAAGAAGACAAAGGAGTGGGCTGGGCTGGGCTGTGGTGGCTTCGCCCCAGGCGAGGTTTAAGGGTTTCCCATTTGTTTTGTTTTCTGTTTATTCAATTTCTTTTCTGTAATTGATTTATTAACCCTAGCATTTTTGAAAATATAATTGGTGGTTGTAAATTAGTTTTATATATTACTGAGGTGCCACAAAAAGTTTTGTAGCAAAATAAATTCATTAGGTATTTCTTTTAAATATTAAATGCCCAAAGTAGGGGTTTTAACCTACTGTTTGAATTGTTTACAATTTTCTGCAACTCCAAAAATTACCAAAGTTGGTCCAACATGATTGTAATGATTTTAGGCAATTTACAAAAATAGTTCCATGATTTTTGGAACAACTTTATTTCAGCACTTTTGTTTTAATTTCCATTTGAGGTAGTTACAACCTAGGGTTGGTTTCTTGATGAGCAAAAATGCATTGGGCTTTGTGTTTTGATTACCAACCAGCATGGTTTGAATAGAGCAGAAGCAAAGTTTGATTAGGGACAGGGGATAACAGTGATTAGTAAACAGTGATAGTCAACAGTGATGATGATTACTGTTACAAGCATCTGAGGGTGTTACAGTCAGGATCTGCATTAGCTGTAACGACCCAATTCACACAGAATTGAAGTCTCTGTGCTCAAGTGCCAGTCCCTGGATCGAACTCGCTAGCACACACAGTATAATAGATGTATATCAAAGTACAAGTGCATCATTTATTACAACGTATGATCCAGAGTAAATAAATAACAAGTTGCATAGCTCAAGGCTAGCTTATTCAATATAAATATAGCGGAAGCAAAAGCAAATAACGTGGAGTCCCACCAACAGCCACATGCGAACATGCTGAGTGTAGACTCGCAACCCCTAAACGCACCTTACTGATCGTCTGAAAAACCTGCAACACCGAAGGTTACAGCCCGACAACGGGTCAGTACATCTGATTTGTACGGCAAGTGACACGAAAAAGTTTATATAAAGGACCTACAACTACATGCAAGGTAAGTCAAAGGAAAGGCTTATGGTTTAGTTTTGCAGAAAGCCAATTTTCTCCTGAACTAAACTAGTCAAAATTTTAAGTTGAACTTACTACTAAAGACTGAACTGGGCACACCAGTCTCAATCCACCACACCCTTTATTAATCTTGCCCACTCAATTTATTAAAGTGATCCATCTTTCAAGATCCTCCATTAACAGTAATGTCTAGTAGCTCAAAGATGTCCATAACCGGGGACACGGCTAATCATGATTAGTTTATACTCTGCAGAGGTTAGTACACTTTCCCCGCTGGACTCAACCCGAAGATTGAGACGAAGTCTTTCAGAAGAGGTCACCTACACCCAACGGCAAGCCGGTACCACCTATCATATCTACATCTGCTAGCATTGCACGGGAGAGGCTTCCTACATCGTACTCAACTAAGCCAGAGCCCATATGGCCAGCGGCTGTACATGTAAGCTTCTAGTCACCAAGTAAGTCTGATCTTTTTGAACCTGGACGACGCCCACCACGTCAGCGGGCTCACCATGACGTTTTCTCGGCCACCAAACAAACCATTAGGGGTACAACCTGGTCTCGACCTTAGAAAAGGAACGAGCCCCCAGGAAGCACTCCCTGCCCATCCAGAAGTGATTTCTATTTATTAAACAGTTACTACACAAGTTATTAAATAGCTCACATGCACTCCATGAATATCACAACCCAAACCACGTCTACAAAGAATAGCAACAAAGTAGCAACACGGCTAGGTTGATCTACGGTAGACAAGTCAAAACATGTGGCTATCCTAACTGGTTTTGCGGCAACAGTAAAGTAAACTACCTATCACGCAATAGGGTGATATTTCTTAACATAATGCATATAGAAAATATAGGTATGAGTATGGTCAAAGTATCACTTGCCTTATACATTCGATGAAGATCTTCTCTCTCACATTCCAGTCAACTCTACTCGTTACACTCCGAGCAATCTATCGTCAACGAAAGAACTCAATAAGCAATCACACCACAAGGACAAAACATAAGATCAACAAAACAATCACTAAATTTTTAGCAACAAAACAAAAACTTTGAAGTGCAGAGGTGTGGATGTGCTCAAAGGTGATTGGTGCACGTGAACTCGAGAGAGTCAACGGATAAAGAGTTGTCATACAAGAGTATGATCAAGGCATCATGAAATCAAGGTAAATATCATAGCAATATGAATTGTATGTGGATATTGCCGATAAGACGTCTCATATGATCCGATATGCAAAAAGAATCACGTGAAACGGAATACTACAACGCAGGTCATAGCAATAGCAACATGGAATTGAATTTGAATTTGAACAGATCAATAAACTTGTGAATTTTTGTGCACACATGATATAAACAGAAAGTACATGACACGAGTGATCCAACGCAAAAAGAAACGGCGCAAACAGGTGCACCGGTAAAAAGTTACGGCTGCCGGAAGTTCAAATTTGGATCAGCTTGGGACCCAAATTTAAATACTTCAAACTTCTGTAACACTAGGTCTACTGGCTAGAGAATTTCTACACGGTCGCAACGCAACTGGAATCGCCCAATTCCGAGTTACGGTTAAAAAGTAGTCGCGAAAACGGTTTCGGGTGAAAAACGGGGGTACCGGGGGGTCTACTGCAAAAAGGACTGATACATAAATAAAAATTTTGCAAAAAAAACGCGATCGGGTCCCTGGATCTGGAAGAAAAAAAAATCGAACCGTTTTCTAAACTCTTTTTTTTCCTCAACCCTTCTTCCCCACGCGGCCAGGGAGACAGGGGAGGCCATGGCGCGGGAGCACAGCCCGGCCGGCTCGGCGAGGCCGGCCCAGGAGCGGCCGGCGGCGGCGGCCGGCCATCCCGGCCCGGCGGAGGCGCGCGGCAGGGGGGCGGCGCAGGTGCTGGCGCTTGAGGCGGCCAGGCGGCGCGGGCGCGGCCATGGCCAGGAGCTACGGCGGCTGGCTGCTCCGGCCGGTGGCCACTCCGGCCGAGCGGCGGCGGGGAAGGGGCGCGCGGCAGCGGGGTCGGCTCCGGTGAGGCGTGGGACGGCGGCACACGGCGGCATGCGAAGAAATTACCTCGAAAAAACGCGAAAATTGCAACTCCGGCGATGCTCCGGCGAACTTCCGCGGTGGTCCGGCGAGATTCCGGCGATGACGTCGGCGGCGGCGGGTCCCGCGGATTAGCTTAGTCTAACCCTAAAACGCTGGCGAAAATAAACTTTGCCCTAATCGGGGCTATTTATAGCCAGCCCCTAATCCCCTTTTTTTTGTAAATCCGAAATAAAAACAAATTCGGTCTGCTGGAAAAAAAACAGACGAGGCCCACTAGGGCCAAAAGAATATTAGAAAAATCACGGAAATTTATTTTAAAATTCCGTCTTCGCCAATATTTTTAAAATAATAAAATTGAATTTTTGGCTTGACCAAAAATATAAAATAAAATAAAAACTTTGCAACTTATTTTTAAATATTTTTAAATACTTTTCTGGCATTTTAAAAATACCGAAAACTCCGAAAATTGATTTTTAAAACTTTTCCAGAGCATAAATAAATTCCAAAAATAATTTTTAGAAAATATTTATAACTCCAAAGTAAAATTAAAAAGTCTCCCAAAAATATATTTTTAAAACTATTTCTCAACGAATTAAAAATGGGGATAAGTCCTTTTATATCCTCTCCAACGAACTGCCATGTGTTGAAAAATGTTTTGAATATTCAAAAGAATTCCAATAAAGATTTAAAACATTTTCCAAACTTTTAAAATGTTGAAGGAGTCATATTACCTTCTCTCATTTTATTTTGTTGATTTTTTTTAAATACTAAATTGCAGAAACACCAACGGTGAATATTAGGGAAAGTCATTTTATTCCCTCTCGTTTTAATATTCAATAAACTCCAAAAAGTTTTAAATCTCAGAGAAAATCAAACACATCAAGCAAACAATCATTATCTATTTAATTTTATTAACATTCCAAAATTCGGAGAATTTTGGGATGTTACACACTACCACCCTTAAAAGGAATCTCGTCCTCGAGATTCGAGAAGGCTAGAAAGAGAAAGGTTAGGGTTCGGGTGTTCATGATAGTCAATCGATCCTCCGACGGTCCAGGGTGCTACCACCCTTAAAAGGAATGCGACTTGGTCTTCAAAAGCTTGCTCCCTCAGCAAGGTGCACCTTCTTTTCCGGGAGCCCAGATCCAAAGAACTCCAAAGTTAAGCGTGCTTGGCTTGGAGCGATTTGAGGATGGGTGACCGACCGGGAAGTTGTTCCCGGGTGTGCATGAGTGAGGACAAAGTGCGCAGGAAAGACTAGTGTTGGTCTGTGGGGACAGTCTAGATCCCGCCAGGCGTACGCCGGGAACCGGTGGGTGTGTCCGGGGCGTTACAAATGGTATCAGAGCCGACCCTTGCGGTTATACGGGCGTGTGTGGGTCAGTGCGCGAACATGTGGGACATGTGTCGGCACTGGACGCACAGACGTGTGCCAAAAGGGAACGTTCCTGTGGGCCGATGAGGACATCGGTTCCTTTGAGTGGGTGTGTGTGACATCCTGGCTTAGTAGGAATGAAAGACTACTCATATCAACAAGGTGCACCTTCTTTTCCGGGAGCCCAGATCCAAAGAACTCCAAAGTTAAGCGTGCTTGGCTTGGAGCGATTTGAGGATGGGTGACCGACCGGGAAGTTGTTCCCGGGTGCGCATGAGTGAGGACAAAGTGCGCAGGAAAGACTAGTGTTGGTCTGTGGGGACAGTCTAGATCCCGCCAGGCGTACGCCGGGAACCGGTGGGTGTGTCCGGGGCGTTACATTAGCTTCAGGATCTGCTTCAGCTTCAGGTTCTGCTTCACCTTCATCATCAACATTTCCTTCGTGATTTGCATTTCCTTCGTTCTCTTGCTCTTCTTCGTCCTGTTCATCATTAGCTTCAGGATGTTGATCTCCAGCGCCCCGGGCTATGTGTGGGAACATTGGACCATCATCATCCCTATTAGCTTGACGAGCATTGGCTTCAACAGGACGAATCTCTCCAATAGCCATGGACCTGATCACTTCATCAAGAGGAGGTTCATCTAGATCATGAGGCAAATTCTCTTTTTGAGAGCCATTAGTTTCATCAAATCTCACATTCAATGTTTCCATAACTTTCCCAAAGTGAGAGTTATAGACCCTGTAAGTGTGAGAGTTTGAGCCATAACCTAAAAGAAAACCTTCATGTCCCTTAGGGGCAAATTTGGAGGTATGATTCATATCTCTAATAAAGCATGGAGCACCAAATACCCTAAGGTACGAAACATTAGGTTTGTTACCAGTGATAAGCTCATGTGAAGTTTTCTTCAGAAATTTGTGAAGGTAAACCTTGTTGATGATGTGACAGGCTGTGTTAATTGCTTCGTCCCAGAACCTAATAGGAGTCTTGTATTCAGCAAGCATGGTTCTGGCCATCTCAATAAGAGTTCTATTCTTTCTTTCAACAACACCATTCTGTTGAGGTGTATAAGCAGCAGAGAACTCATGAGTAAAACCATGATCATCAAGAAAATCTTCAATATGAGTGTTTTTTAATTCAGTTCCATTATCACTTCGGATATGCTTCAGATATAATTCATATTCTGTTTGAGCTCTCTTGGCGAATGACTTGAAGATTTCAACAACTTTGCTCTTGTCATCCAAAAAGAAAACCCAAGTATACCGAGAGAAATCATCAACAATGACTAGAACATATTTGTTTCCTCCCAGACTTGCATAATTTTGAGGACCAAAAAGATCCATATGAAGCAATTCAAGAGGACGAGTGGTAGTCATGATAGTCTTCGCTGAATGATGTTTCTTCGTAATTTTACCAGCTTCACACGCACTGCAGAGACGATCCTTATCGAATTTTACTTCGCTAAGGCCAATAACATGATTCTTCTTCACTAAGTTATAAAGATTTCTCATCCCTGCATGACCAAGTCTTCGATGCCATAACCACCCAGATGAAGCTTTTTCCATTAAGCATGTGGATACAGCAGGGCCCGAAGAAAAATTAACAATGTATAAATCTCGTTTTCGGTAACCCTCGAAGACAAACGTATAGTCATCCTGTGAAAAGACAACACAACGCGAAGCAGAAAAAAGAACAAGCATACCCATATCGCATAACTTAGAAATAGACATAAGATTATATCCAAGTGATTGGACTAGCATAACCTTGTCAATGTGCTTATCCTTCGATATGGCAACCTTACCCAAACCTAAAACTTTACCCTTGTTGTCATCACCGGAGGTAATGTAATTCTGAGAAGAGTGAGATAGTTTTTCTTCGTTGAATAACTCCTTGTCTCCGGTCATATGATTTGTGCAACCACTATCCATGACCCATTCAGATCCACCGGAGACATAGCCCTGCAGAAGAATTAGTTCTTCTTAACCACCCACAAACGAGCAGGTGACTGAGAAGATGTTGAAGCACTGGTTGAAGCAATATTAAAGCGAACAGGAGTGTATTGCTTCGGTGTACCATCAAGCACACCATAAATGTAAGTCCTCTGCGAATGGTTAGGATAAGAATGAGCATATGCGATCTTAGTATGATTATTATGAGGACGATAAGTATGACGACCAGTGCGATAGTATTGTTTCTGCGGAACATTTGATTCGGTCACCAATGGATCATTTCTCGTTTCAAGAGAATAGAAGTGATTCGGTGGTACCGAAGACTTTCCCTGCATGGTATGGTTAGCAGGCAGTTTTTCTACAAGTGCTTTCTGCACCCATATTTGCCTCTTATAGAAGCCATTCTTAGGAGGAGTACCAACATACTCAGCTGTAACCTTTCCCTGTTCATCTTTGATGAGCTTGTAGTCAGAATCAAGTGATTCGTCTACAATGGCTTTGTTCATCTTGCAATCAGAACCTGAAAGGTTAGCTATATCAATGGGGTTCCCCTTCGCAAGGACCCATACAGTCTTAGGATACTGCTCAGGTTCCCAATAGGTGCCATCAGGGTTTATCTTTCTCTCGAAACCAACACCTTCATTCCTGGGATTCCTATGAAGGAGAGCCTTCCTCAGGATATCACAGAGATATTGGTGACCTTGCACACTTTTGAACATCCCTGTTTCAAATAAGTTTTTCAACCTGAGGAGTTCCTCGGTAACAGCAAGATTTTCCTCATCAGAGGCGTTAGTATCATCAATAACAATATGAGCTTTGCCTTTGGAATCAGTTTTGCTTCGTTCCAAACAATCCAAACAAGGTGATTCAGTTTCATGATTTGCTTCAGAACCTTGTTGAGCCATGAGAGAGATTAACATTTTCCAACTCTTCATGAGCCTCTTTTAGTTTTTCGAGAGCCATTTTCCTCTGAAGAAATTCATAGGTAAGCTTCTCATAATCAACTGAAAGAAGATCATGCCGAGAGGATAACTCTTCAAACTTTTCCTTCAGAGTTGAATGCTCATTAGTCAAAGTTTGACCTTTCTCTATCTCATCGATCAACAGAGTTTCTGATTTCTTAATGGTTTTGCTTAGTGAATCAAGTTCATCTTGTTGGATTGAAGAAATTTTAGCAAGTTTAGCATAGCTTATCTTTGAATCATTGTCATATGAGGAACAATCAGAAGTATCATAGTTAGATTTTGATGAAGATACCTTCGCCTTGGCCATGAAGCAATATGCAGGAGATTCATCTTCACTACTGTTGTTGGTGAAGAATGAGCTCGAAGCTTTTGTTGAAGCATATGCTGAAGCGAATGCCAAACCAGCAACACCATCTGATTCGGACCCAGACCCAGACCTTGAGCCTGAATGAGCTTCGGACCCAGAGGCTTCGTCTTCGGAGTTCATCTCCTTTCGCAGATAGGCCTTGGCTCGGTGAGAGCTGCTTCGACGAGACGAGTGAGTCTTCGATGAAGAACCCTCACGCTTCTTGTGATACTTCTTCCTCTTGTCATCATCAGAATCTTTCTTCTTATCTCTTATTGAACTGGAATCATGTCTCTTGGATTCATAGCTTCTGGAAGATCTGTGGGACTTGGATGAGGAGTCTCTGAGCGAATGCTTTGTTTTGTTCTCAGCTTCCCACAGAGGGCAATCAGCAATGTAGTGACCTGGTTTCTTGCATTTGTAGCAGCAGTTGTCTTTCGATGAAGAGCTTCTTGAGGATGAGCGGTGAGATGAGTGAGTGGAGCTTCTTGAAGAATAACTTTTTTTCGGTGAAGAAAAACCTTTTCTTTGGAAGCGGTTGAAGCGTCTCATGATCAATGCCAAATCCTTTCCAATGCTTGCAGGATCATCTGATTCGACACCTGAAGCAGAACTGACCTCGGGTGAAGAATGGCGTGAAGCTTTTGCTTTCAAAGCATGAGTTTTTCTTCGAGAGCCATTTATCTCACGTTTCTCATCTTCTTCCATTTCAAAGGTAGCGAGTCTCTCAAGAATATCAGCGGCAACAAGACGTCTGAAATCAGTCCTTTCCTTGATCATCAGCAGAATGTGATCAAACGAGTCATCCAATGAGCGAAGCAAAGTTCTTACAACTGAGTGAGGAGTAATGTCATCAGCACCGAGGGAAATCAACTCATTAGCAAGAGCGGTGAGTCTGCTGTAAATGGAGCTGACTTTTTCACCCTCGTTTCTCTTGAAGCGATAGAATTTTCTTCGGAGTGTGTCAATTCTGGCATCTTTCTGGGTAGAAACACCTTCACCAATCTTTTCAAGATAGTCCCAGACACCTTTGGCAGTTGGAATATTCTTCACTTCATGATACTTTTCTGGTGTCAAGTGATTGGTGATGAAAACCCAAACTTTAGAATCAAGATCAATCAGTTTTTCTTCTTCAGGAGTGATGGCGTTCTCGTTTGCAACTGTAACACCATACAAGACAACTTGCCAGGCGATAGAGTTGATAGCCATGATATTTCTCTTCATCTTGTCCTTCCAGTACGGGTAGTCCTTCCCATTGAAAACAGGAATAGGTTCGCCGGAGCGAATAGCTGCGAAAGACATGCTTGAAGACACTCCAGGAGGTTAATCCAAAACACACAGAGTGTAAGGAGTGACTAGCTCTGATACCAATTGAAAGTTCAAGTATGTGATCAGAGGGGGAGGGGGTGAATGATCACTTCAAAATTTTCGACTGAAACTTTTGAAGTGAAGCATAAGTAGTGCGGAATAGTGAAGTAAAACTGGAAGCGAAACTAAATGCAGCGAATAAAAACACATTGAAGCATAACTGTGAAGCAAATGCAATACTGAAGGTAAATGCTTGAAGTAAAACGAACTAGGACTCGGCGATGTTTGTTCGACCAGTTCACGCTCTGCAAAGCGCTACGTCTGGTTGGAGGGACTGGTGACTGAATACCTGGAGCAAATCTCTCTCCGTCCGTTGCTCCACTGCACCAAACTCCTTGAGCTTGGTCAGTTCTTCACTCGTGGTTGATTATTGAGGAAATCACCGAAACCTTTGACAAACTAGACTTCGAGGCGACAATTACTCTTCGCTCTGTGAAGAACAACACTCTAACCGTCTAGAAGAATTGCAGTTCTCCAAGATAAAAAGGCTAGTAAGCTTTCACCTAAGTCATCTCGAATCTACTCAGATCAATGGGACTTAGGCTTCAGTATTCTGGATTTTGGGTTTTGCTTCGGTGGCGATCTTGGGGTGCTCTTTTCAGTCTCTCTTGGAATATTCTCAGAGCAGCCACCCGCAAATGGAGGAGGGGGCGGCGTATTTATAGTTGGCGATCCCGAGGTGCGGAATGACCAAAATGACCCGAGGTGACCGTTTGACATGTGTCCACAACGGTCAGATTTGTCATTACTGCGCAACTTTACTTGAGGAACAAGTAAAGCTGACTCACGGACTTAGTTCTGCTTCAGTAGCCAAAGAACGAAGTCTTTGCTACCGAAACTTAACTTAGTGCACATGAGATTTCTTCACTCAGGCTTCTCACTTGGTTTGGATTTGATCTGAGCATTTCTCAATGACTTCGGTGTCCACAAACTAAATACCCCTCTTGATAGTACGGTTTGTCCTATGACTCAAAGAACCGAAAAAGAACTACACAAAAACATCTAAGTCTTGCGCCGTCCTCTTCATTTCCTTCAATGAGTAGAGCTTCAGGACACCTTCATTTTTGGGGGTCATCCTTCGTGATTAAGCTTCGCTCCGTGGGTTATGCTTCGATAACTTGAAGATCTTCCCTGAAGCTTTATCACCTAGCTTGTCCTTTAGGAACCTATACAACTGTTTACACTAGAAAACATTGTTAATTCCTCTACTGTCTTGTCCTACAATATCCAAAACAAACGGGGGTAGAACTTTGCTCTTACAGAGCCACACCTCTTTATAAGGTGAGCTCCACTAGCACTTGTAAGATCTTGAGAAGAGAAGTGCTACACGCGCGCTCCTCCTCCTCGCTCGCTTCGCCACGCCTCGCCTCGTCACGACGCGCGCGCGCGTGTCGGGTTTCGGGAATGAGCCGAGCCGAGGACAAAGCTATGCGTACGCTTATATTTTTGCAGCTCGGAAAAAATTAATGAGGCATTAATTGTAATTAACGGACGCGTTAATTATGCTTAATTGGTGCGCCGTTTTCGTGGGCTCTACTCCCACGTCGGCCCGTCCCGCTGCGTCTATATAAACAGCGCAAACCCTACCTTGGCCACACTGCCATATGGTTCCTCCTCCTCGTTCCAGATCATTGCGCCGCCGCTCAAGTCTTCTCCATCCCTTCTTCCGGCGTGCACCACAAGAAGGGACAGCAGGCCTCCGAAACTCCGCCTCTCGAGATCCTGTACGGGAGAGAGGCGATCAGGTTTTTGGGGAGCGCACTCGCGCGACTGCTGACAGCGACGACTACTTCTCTGACGACGACTTCTTCCCAGACGTCGGCAGCCTCTCCATCAACGACATGGGCGACACCAACACCAACACCATCGGCTCCACACCCGCTGCACCGTACGTGATCTGTTCTTCCGTGTTTGAGATCATGTTGCATGTCGTGTTCCTAGCAATTGCTTTAGATGTGATCTCGTTGTCTACTGTTTTAGTAGATCGCATGGCTAGTTTGATCTGTTTCATTATTGCCATGGATTGTTTGTCTATTTCGTGGATTAAATCATATGCTAAATTGCTAATATATTCAACATAAAGTTTTGTTCCATAATAGAACAGCCATAAACGGTGTGATCCGTAAAATATTTACGAGCGATCCGTAAACCGCCGTTTCAACCGCTATATCTACAGTTTGTCCGACGCTTTAGAGTTCCTGTTTCTTTTACATTCTCTCTCCGTCGCCACAATATATTTTCTCCGTCGTGGTGGCCGTTCCATTAGCTCGACTTAAGCCCCGGTTCTGTTTGACCGAGCGCTCGCCGATATCATCGGCGAGCGCTCTTGAAATCGGTTCATGCGCCTCATGAATTACCTTCCCCTTACACAGTCACCTGCAGCGACTTTGACATGGCACTTTGCGAGGCCAACAACGTTGTGATACGTGGTGATATTGGAGCGCTCGGCCGCCAAGCTGTCGCTCAGCAGGAGTACAACCTCGCCGAGCAGCGGTACATGGAGGCTTGCACTCACTTCAACGACAACGAGTAAGGAGCCACCGTGAACAGCTCCTAATATATAGTACCCCGGTGACTTTCGGTAACAAAATATTAGGTGTTCATTTTCCAGTGTTTGTGTGATACGGCGATGTTTCGACTAGTTTGTACAATTGAACTAACTTTTCATTTAAAATTGGAATATACGGCATGTCTTTTGGCCCTCTGTTCTACCAGCGTCCATTTCATACTGTAAAATCTTTTTGCGATGACTCGCATGTCAAATTTGCAAATTGAACTTTTAGTCGTATGTGCTAAAGTTTCTTTAAGTAGTGCACCAACCCTCACTACTTCAGTTCAGCAGTAAACTCCGTTGGTGTTGTACCGTATTCTTTGCGGAATTGTGGTGGTGCAGTGCAAAGGTGGTAACGGATCTGTCGCGGTGGTCCTTTGAATCTTACAGAAAGGAGGGATTTGATAAAAGGGGGATCCATTGACATTTTTATACTGGTATACTATGCAAAAGGAGGAACAGGAAGACCATGCTCGCTTAACCAGCTAGTCCCATATTTTACGACCTCTCAATAGGTTAGGGACCTTTTTGCAGTTCTTTATTCACGCAATGCTAAACAAGCACCAACTAACAAGGGTAAGAGATATCATACCAGCTTCAGAGATGATGAGTGTTTTGTGGTGCGTGCTTAGCATTTTTCTCATTGTACGTACCTACCTACCAGGTCAAAGGATGTATATAAAAACACGTTTATGAAAACTTAAAGACACAAAATCATGCACAAATTAATGCTTTATGACTAGTACCGTAGGACTCACTCGTATTTTAGTATCAGTGTGACATCAACGTTAGTAGACCCACGCACGGAGGTGAGACAGCCCGGGGATGGTGGGTAAACTTCCGGCTGCAGCATGATGCAGCTTTTGACAGTCACATAGTAAACTTAACAGAGATCGTCTCGTCCCTTTGTGATAAAGCACATGCTACTTTTGTGGCAGAAAGTAAGCACTACTCACTCACTCATACTCGAGCATACACTAGGCTAGGCCATTGCTCCCTCCGTCCCAAAAAAAATGTTATGGTTTTAGTTTGACATTCTTTTTGGGACGGAGGGAGTAGTCTATGCTCTTAAGCCATGATTCTCATTCTCGCTCCCAGCGCTATCATGGCGCAAATTGCACACACGCACGCACGCCTCGGTTGCCGCAGTCGCGCGCTTCGCTTTTGCATCGCATCGCATCGTGGCGGCCCGGTTTGGTGCCTGGCACTGCCTGCTCATCATGCTCGGTTTAGCCATGCAGCAGGCTCCTTTCCGCGATCGCACCGTAGGATCGCGATATGGCCTGAACCAGTAAAGTATACTCCCGGGTGATGGTCGAAAGGTTAAAAACAGATGAGTGAGTGATGGGTCGCAGGTAATTTCGGTGTGGGGTTTTAGCGCTCTGCGCACAAATCAGGATGCCTCGTGCAGACGGCCTCGTGGGCATCTCGGGTTGGGATTGCGCTCACGTGCGCTCCTGCCCTGCTGGTCCGTGCACGTAAATTCGCGGCGCCCATTCATATCCTCCGCCGCTATACGCTCACTTTTACATGCCGCAGATCATAGTACTCCTGCTAATCTACTTACTAATGGCTCTCACCATGTACTTACTGTATTGGTCGTATTTCTCCACAAAGTTGTACGATTACGAATCCAACCAGAAGAACCAGACCCACGTTTTTGTGCTGAAAACTTGAGAAACAATGCGATACGGACAGTACCTGCCGGAATGATGTGATTGGGGGTATCTGCACGCCCTGATTAATGGCACGCCTGTTTCAAGTAATCAAACCGTACGGCTTCGTGCGCTTAATGGCTACTAACGCGAGTTGAATTTCAGCTAAGCATGATAGTGGATGCGCAGCGAACGCATTGGCCGTCAACATCTTCTCAATGGTGTAGAGTTTTGGCACGTAGGTCAAACACGACTCATCACACGGTTGGCTGTTGAGTGGTCGACGGAGGGTGCATGAAATGGGTGCGGATTTGGTCGCATGGATAGATGCTTTCAACCCGATTTGGTCGCAGTTGACAAGTTAGAGAGGAACGGTGGTACTACTACTAGTAGTATTTAGAACACGTGATCTATATATTTCGTACTAGTCGAATTATTCATTCTCGGATGACATAGGTATTATTCTTATACTTTTTATGACTACTATACTACGTATAAAAGTTGTATACTTTTATTTCGCAGGGTATAAAAGTCGTATACTTAGCTAGCAGCGTGCGCCCTTTGAACATAGGATCGTTGAATGGAGCGCCGTTCAGCGGCTACTAATCTTTTTTTTCTTTCGCCACCTTGGATGCTGCGTTGGATTCCTGTAACCCCATCTTATACACAACTCAACTCAAAAGGGGAAACTAAAAAAACTACCCTATACACTACAGCAGGCCATTTGTCTACTTGCAAAGCTCTTTATACGGTCCTCGCAAAATAAAAAAACATCTTCAACATCGATTTTTAAATTAGATATAATCTTTCGTAGACGCGTTCAAACATGTTCGTAATTGTAAAATGGGAATCGATCATTCAACAGTTGCTGAGAACGTTCGTTCACAATACAAATAAGTTTGAACAAAGAAGAATGAATTTCATTCAAATTTAACTTAAACATCAACATCAACTTCAATCTCAATCGAAATCATGAAAAAATCATTCAAGAAGCCCAGGAGTTCATCATCAACATTGCCCTCGTGAGACTATGCATGATTTTTTGAACAACATATCGTTCTCGTCAACCCCGCTTCCTCTAGCATCGCTTCGATGATCCCTTCAGTGGTATTGTGTGAAACTGGCCGGGCGGATTTCCTCCTCCTTCAACGATGGACCCAACTCCGACGATGACTATGTTCAGCACACCGACGCCTACATGAAGGAAGAATGCAACACCGTCGCCCCCGAAGGGAAGTGTGTGGCGAGTAAATGGTGATTTCCTCCACCCGTTGCCGTACGATTTACTTTGTTTTATATTTAATTTATGTTTGGTCGATGAAAACTGTTATTTTGATTATCCGATGAACGAAATTGCAGCTCCCCACTGCCTTCCATGATCAAGCGAGGCGATCGATCTTTTTTTAGATAAAAGGCTATTGCCCGACTTTATAGATAAAGCCATAACCGGCCAACGAGTTCACAGTTGTCACTGCAGCAAGGTAATCACCGTCACTAACAAACATAGAGACATAATGAAGTTTTAGCCACGACTAAAGGTGGAGGGAAGTTCATACAGACCCAAAGGCCAAAGCCAGGCACGCAGCCGAGAGAAGGGAGGTCCAAACCATAAGCTAACCAAGCACGGACAGGGCCACCACCAAGGACAGGAATTCACTGACGAGGAGGAAGACACGCAACAGCTGTGGTCTTCATTCTTGTTATGATCGTCTCCATGTCCTCCAGGTCGGCACTTTTACACAAGGGCTTCCAAATCTATAGAAAGCTGATTTGTTTAAAGATAAAGGTCGTTGGTGTTGGGAAACGTAGTAGAAAACAAAAAATTTCGGCCTACGAATCAAGAACCCAAGATCATCCAAGAAGATTGCATACAAGGTTTTAGGTCATGGCTCACCAACCGATGTAGCGGAAGTAGAGTTGGTGAAGCTCGTAGACGTAGTGGAAGTAGATCTCGCAAGTTCTCCCACGAACAGTCCCTCGATCAATCCCACGAACAAGTCCCGCGATCTAGTCCCACGGACAAGTCCCATGAACAAGCTCCTCGAAGAAGGGTTGAAGGTACGACCCCTCCATTAGTATCCACACATCCCGTAGCAGCAATCCAGCAGCGCTCCGCCGTCCAGAGATGAACGCCACCGAGAAAACTAGAGGGAGAAAACCCTAACGGATTCCGATCTAGAACAGCGTCTAAACCGGGGTCTAAAAGTGGAGCAACGGGGTTTAGAGGAGGGAGGGTGGCGCATAGGCCTTGGGGATCGATTGTGTGTCTTCCCCCCACCCTTGGCTCACCTTATATAGGTGGCCAAGGGGCCTAGGGAGCAGCTCAAGGAGGTTTGGGAGTCCAACTTGGACTCCCAAGCCTTCCAAACCTACACATATCTTCCCACCGGAAACCTTCCATAATGGTATTTGGAAATCCCACCTGGAGGATCTCCCACCCCTTTTTGGTGCGCCCCCACCACCTGGCCGGCCAGGGCAGCCTAGGTGGCTTGCCCCCCAAGGCCAGGGGCGCAGGGCAGTGGGTGGTACTGCCCGGAACCTTCCGGAACCTTCTAGAAGCTTCCAGGACCTTCCGGGACCTACCGGGACTGTTTCGGGACATTCCGGACACTTTTGGAGCACTTCCAATACCTTCCGGAACCTCTAACGAATGTTCCGGAGCCATCTAAATGGGTTTCGGAGCCATCCGGGCAAAGGTTATTATGTCCGGTGAACACAACATATTGTTTAAGCTGTCCACCGATCACCGAAACTATTCCGGTTGATCGTAAACTTTCCCATTACCATTTTCATATGTTCCGGAACCACCTGGGACTACTCCAGAGAGATCCGAACATATCCTAAATACCCAGAACTACTTCTGGTGCCCTTATGAACTATTCCATAAATCTCCGGAACTACTTCCGGTACCCGTATGAACTATTCTGCTTTGCTTCCACTAAACCTTCTACCATACTAGTATTCTAACAGACTACTGCTCGTTAAGTGTGTGACCCAATAGGTTCGGTATAATGCGGACATGACTCAGAACATCTTCCGGACATAGGTCAACAGCCTTTCGTCAATAGCCAATAATCAACAGCGGAGCCATGGACACCCATGTTGACTCCCGCACATACACGAAGAAACTTCGAGTGAACCATTATGTTTATTCATGTACCATTCCCTTTGCTTCGTGATATATGACAAAGTTAGAGGAGAGATGTTTGGCACCCATGTGTAACAACTTCTTGAACACAAGCCACTCGTTATCCTCTTTGCTCGTTTGTCCATTTTCTCGTTATCATATTCCGGTATCCCCGTGACTGAATCACAATGCGTCTGGCCAGACTATAATGGATACCGTCATACCGAGTGGGCCCGAAGTGAATATCTTCTTCATCGTGAAGGAGCAAATCCCATTCTTGAACTATCACAGTCACTAGCCACACCATCTGACATACCCAGAACTTATTTTACTACTTCCCATTTACGGGAGGATTCATCTAAGAACCAAAGCATGTCTTCCTGTGTGAAGCAACTCGATACTCTCATGGTCTAAGGAATTACGTATATGATAACATTTCATGATATGACTTATAACGTAGTTACGATGTGATCTCTAAGTATATCATTCAATACTGGGGTCGGTTCAACATCATTGTTCTGCTAACAATATGTTCCCATTGCTACTGACATCCTTGTTACAAGAACAATGTCCATGATTAAGAAAACGTAATCATCAGTTAGCACATGAGCTGGTCTTAGAGGCTAAACCAGGAACTCTTGGTGTTTACATTTCCACACATGCAAGTGAGTTTTCTTCTGAATCTCATAGTCAGGGTCATTGCAATTATAGCACAGAAATATAAACATTAATTACGAACGTGGAAATATATATATAATAACATTTTATTATTTCCTCTAGGGCATATTTCCAACAGTCTCCCACTTGCACTAGAGTCAATAATATTATCAGTGCTTGAGCATTTTACACCTATGGCATACCGGTGTAATACATGCTTCATTTGTGGTATAGACTTCATCATCGGATCTGATGCTTCAGGCCCGTTTGTATCTTGCATATCTTCGCGTTTTTCACGCTATCATAAAATTTACTAATTTTATCAGTTTAGCTTTGTATATGTTTGAATCATTTGGCAGGACCTTGGTTCCTTCAGAATAAGTCATGAAATCATTCGTCAATGTTCCATGAGCTTCAAGCATCTAGGAAACCATACCATGTTCATAAATGAACTGATGACTCAAAATACCCTCCCTTGTTACTTCTTTAAGCAACAATATACTTAGCCTCTGTTATAGAATTCGCCACAGTATCTAACTTTAACACAGTTCCTTCATACTGTGCCACCCTTATGTGTGAAACACATAATCCCAATTAAAATCAAAATTCGATCGGAGTAAGTATGAAGACTGAATTGGTGTAACTGTTTACATCAAAATTCAGCTGGTGTAACTTGTTACAACGAGCTCTTCATTATCTCCATTTTCTGAGAAACATATCTTATCTATCATAAGTTTAACTTTTCACTGCTTGTCCAATGATCAACATATTGATCACTTTGGTATCTTGCTCACAACCTTTTGGAGCGTTGGACATATCTGGTCGTTTTACATATTATGGTGTACATGATTAATCCAAACACACATGTGAGTGAAATTCAATTCATGTGTTTTGCTTATCTATGTTCATGAACACCGATTTCCGCAAACAACTTTTCACCGTGACCTCGGCAAGAACATGTTTCTTGGCATTTCATACTAAACTACTTTAGTATCATGTCAATATGTAGTGTTGGCTTTAGCATGATCAGGCACTTACTATCTTCATAGATCACTATGCTCAATACTAATGCTATATCAGCCCAAGTTCTTCAACCGAAAACTATTTCCAATGAAGTCCTTATTCGTGTCAAGAAATTTATATCATTTCTAATCAACAATATGTCATCTACATAAGGTTTTAGAAATATTATTCAGCTCCCACTTACTTTCTTGAATATTCAAGCATCTTCGTTATTCCTGATGAAAACAAACTCTTTTGGCAATTTCATCACAACGAAAATTCCAACTCCATTATGCTAGCTTCAGTCCATCACTGGATATCCAAGGCTTGCATCTATTTTAGCATCCTTTGAATCGACAAAACATTCCGGTCGTATCACATACACGTCCTTTGTTATATTTCCGTGTAGGAACTTTGTTTTGACGTTCACTCTACCATATCCTATAAATGATATATGTAGTAATTGCTAATATAACCCGAACTGACTAAAGCATTTCTACGGTCGACACTATTTCGCCGTAGTCAACCTTTGAACTTGATAGAAAACAGTTTTCCAACGAGTTGAGCTTTATGGATAAAACAATTTCATCCGAATCAATTATAGATCCATATATATATTCTTCAGACTTTTAGTCTTTCCGAGGGTCTACCAAGTTCAAAACTTGACTTACTTCCATGGATACTATCTCGGATTATTTGGCATTTAGCCAAATCCCGGAGTCAGGGCCCATCAACGCTTCTTTGTATATCACAGGTTTATCATTGTCGAACAACAATATCTCATTTTACATATCATGAATGTTTGTATGATTTTTGTCTAACCTGTGTGGTTCAGCTGCGCACTTCTCTGAAGATTCAACAATCTTTGACAAGTTGCACTGTCCTCCCACTCACTCTTTTGTAAGAAACTATTTTTCTTCAAAATACATTGTTCTTAACAGCAAACAGTTTTGCTTTTGTGTAGTGATAGAGGAATACCAAAACTTTTGGCATAACCTTAACAAAGTAGCACTTATCTGATTTGGGGTTTTGAGTATGTCAAACATATGCCTCATATACCCAAATTTTAAGAAAAGACAACATGGTTTTAACAGTCCATACCACATCTAATATGGTGTCATTTCAACAGATTTGATGGTGCTCTTTTCAGTGTAAAAGCTGTAGTCACTAACACATAACTTTAATAAGTATAATGGCAAATTGATAAACGTCATATTTGATCTTACCGTGTCATACATGGATTGATTACATCTCTCGAACACTTTACTCATAGTGGTGTTCCGGGAGACGCAAGTTATGACACTTCTTCACAACTCATCAGACGTTCGCTAAACTTGTAACTCAAATATTACTTTCTACAATCTAATTTGCAGAAGCTTTATTTTCTTGTTACAATGAATTTCTATTTCACTCTAAAATTCCTTGAACATTTCAAAGATTTCAGACGTATGTCTCTATTGAACAGATATCCACATATCTACTTCAACTCATGAGTGAAGATAGGGAATCCACTGCACACAACTACACTTATTGGACTACACACATCATCATGTATGATTACCAATGGTTTAGTTGCCCATTCATGTATGGCCTATCAACGGTGTTTTAGTCACATTACTTCGAGACAAAGATCGCAAGCGTCAAGTGATTCATAATCATATGACTCGAAAGTCCATCACTTATGGAAATTCTTCATGCATGTTATGTCACTTGTGATAAACGGCAGTGCCACATCTATGTGGTATTTATGTCAGTCTTGCGACGTTTAGCATCAGTGTTATGGATGTTTAGTATTATTATCAAGATTCATAACATACAACCTATTCATAATGGAAGTATGGCCTTTACGTTATTCATAGCTTTGAACAACTCTCTTGCAACAAACATGATTCAAAATGTTGTTTTGCAACAAGGCTAAAGTGTAGTAACAATTTACTCAACTCTAAAATGAATTATGAAGATAATCATAGAGTCAACACACGGCATAGTAAACCTTTTACCGTGTTCCCAAGCGTGTCAAAACTCATCATTAGCTGGTCATAAAGGCCATAGTATTTCTTACATCGAGTTGCAACAATATGCAATCGATGTGATATTCCGGTGATCAACAGTTTAATCACAATATATAGAATCCACAATTAACTGCTTAATCATGATTCCCAAGAATTACATCTCTTGACCAACAATGAATTCATCTATAACTCCGTATGACTTTCATTTCTGAGCTGGTTATTCCAGTCTTCTTTTGTTTTGCCTTTATACGTATCATAGTTCTATTTCCAATGTCACTCCTACTCACAAAAGATCACACATGATTAAGGATGGCACAGGCCATGGAATTTCCGGCGTGTAAGTCTTACTAACATCCTTTGGACTTCTTTCCCTTAATTCTCATCATCATATGATCGGTGTTCTTCTGGATCCCACACTTATCAGTTTTGTTTAGAGCACAATGAACATTTTCACTAATGCTTACAATCATACATTGTACTAGATATCTTATATCCAACATTAATTGTCTTACTACTGAAAACTTATTTTTCAGTTCCATGAATATAACATAACTATCCCAAACTTTTCGAAGTTCGGGTTTCATGGTGGTGAAGACAATGCACTTAGCTGTGGTGGAATTCTAGCATTTTGGATTATGGACATAAGTCACATCATCCATAGCATCAGCGGGAGAGCATCAAAAATTTGCGATAGGACAAGCTCCTTCTCGACACTATTGAGGATAGTCCTCACAATACGGTACCAATCGTAAAGTTTTTACTAGAAAATACAGTTAATCAAAATCAATTGGGAAGGTGGTAACGCGAGCCATTATTCTACAACGATAATGCAAATACTAAGACTTTGTTCATAATTAAGTTGCACTTGTGATTAATCAATTTAATTACTAAGTGCGCTCCCACTCAGATCAATATCTCTCGTAATTGATGCTGGAGTGATTCAAGATCCGACCCAATCGTCCGCCATTGATGTGACATCACTGATGACTTAGATTGGAGCGGTAGGCCAACTTGCCAATCACAACACATGTGATTCTTGTTCATCTTTCGATGGGCGTGTTCTGGTAGCAAACTTTTATCCAAACCGTCAAGACAACCAAGTGTAATGCGCTGTGTGTTCTTTTAACACACCCGCCTTTTATGCGTCACACACGTGTGCACCCATGTGACATGACCTGCTCCGATGTGAAACATAGTATAGACGGTGCTACAGTTGGAAGAACACTATCAACTTGATATTGTTTTGCAAGAGATCACCCTAATAAAACACGACTACCGCGCATCAAACAAGGGTGCATCAAAGGGATAAACATCACAGGCAGTTCATAAAATTATGTGATATGATATAGCCCTTTGCTTCGTGAAGTCTTTGTAGTCTTCATGCCGTCGTGGTAGAAGTCACCGCGTCCACCAACTTTCTCCTTGGCACCGGGAACATCACCACGGCTTCCGGCATGTGCGTCGGGGTCCACCTCCGCATCGTAGATCATCACCTTGCATCTATCTATTGCTTTGCCTCGAGCTAATAAACAGTTCTGGCACGCAGGCCATAATTAAGTGACAATCATATGACTCCAGTCATCATGCCGTACCACGACACGCAGGTCGCGAATAAATATTACATAACATATAGCATCTCATACAAACACATTGCAAATCTTGAAGGCTATACCACATCACATGCATACTCTGCAAAAACGAGTTAGATCGCCATCTACACGGGTTGTTGCAACTTTTATCGTGGTTGTTAAGCAGGTTTACAAGGCAAACGAGAAACCCTAGACAAAACAAAAACACGATACTTCTTTTGTTGCTAGTTTAACATACGGGGTGCGTGCAGCAACTAATGCCACAAGCCAAACTTCGTTAAACGCGTGACCCCCGTGTGGATTTGAGTTCATAAAATCCACAAGCCCCTCCATGTTAAATCTTCTATTGCGAGATTAAGATGAGATCCAAGGAGTTTGATGTAGACCATGATCAAGGCAACCAGCATACTGAAAGCAGCATAGAGGGATCAATGGAAAACTCAATCCTTGTAGCAAAACCTCAACTTGCCATCAAGCATAGAAAAAATCACATGACAGGGAAGCAACAAGAAAATCAATGCCTCATATCACACATATGATCTAGACCTAAACATGCATCTAATCAAGGATCGCTCTGATACCACTGTTGGGAAACGTAGTAGAAAACAAAAAATTTCGGCCTACGAATCAAGAACCCAAGATCATCCAAGAAGATTGCATACAAGGTTTTAGGTCATGGCTCACCAACCGATGTAGCGGAAGTAGAGTTGGTGAAGCTCGTGGACGTAGTGGAAGTAGATCTCGCAAGTTCTCCCACGAACAGTCCCTCGATCAATCCCACGAACAAGTCCCGCGATCTAGTCCCACGGACAAGTCCCATGAACAAGCTCCTCGAAGAAGGGTTGAAGGTACGACCCCTCCATTAGTATCCACACATCCCGTAGCAGCAATCCAGCAGCGCTCCGCCGTCCAGAGATGAACGCCACCGAGAAAACTAGAGGGAGAAAACCCTAACGGATTCCGATCTAGAACAGCGTCTAAACCGGGGTCTAAAAGTGGAGCAACGGGGTTTAGAGGAGGGAGGGTGGTGCATAGGCCTTGGGGATCGATTGTGTGTCTTCCCCCCACCCTTGGCTCACCTTATATAGGTGGCCAAGGGGCCTAGGGAGCAGCTCAAGGAGGTTTGGGAGTCCAACTTGGACTCCCAAGCCTTCCAAACCTACACATACCTTCCCACCGGAAACCTTCCATAATGGTATTTGGAAATCCCACCTAGAGGATCTCCCACCCCTTTTTGGTGCGCCCCCACCACCTGGCCGGCCAGGGCAGCCTAGGTGGCTTGCCCCCCAAGGCCAGGGGCGCAGGGCAGTGGGTGGTACTGCCCGGAACCTTCCGGAACCTTCTAGAAGCTTCCAGGACCTTCCGGGACCTACCGGGACTGTTTCGGGACATTCCGGACACTTTTGGAGCACTTCCAATACCTTCCGGAACCTCTAACGAATGTTCCGGAGCCATCTAAATGGGTTTCGGAGCCATCCGGGCAAAGGTTATTATGTCCGGTGAACACAACATATTGTTTAAGCTGTCCACCGATCACCGAAACTATTCCGGTTGATCGTAAACTTTCCCATTACCATTTTCATATGTTCCGGAACCACCTGGGACTACTCCAGAGAGATCCGAACATATCCTAAATACCCAGAACTACTTCTGGTGCCCTTATGAACTATCCATAAATCTCCGGAACTACTTCCGGTACCCGTATGAACTATTCTGCTTTGCTTCCACTAAACCTTCTACCATACTAGTATTCTAACAGACTACTGCTCGTTAAGTGTGTGACCCAATAGGTTCGGTATAATGCGGACATGACTCAGAACATCTTCCGGACATAGGTCAACAGCCTTTCGTCAATAGCCAATAATCAACAGCGGAGCCATGGACACCCATGTTGACTCCCGCACATACACGAAGAAACTTCGAGTGAACCATTATGTTTATTCATGTACCATTCCCTTTGCTTCGTGATATATGACAAAGTTAGAGGAGAGATGTTTGGCACCCATGTGTAACAACTTCTTGAACACAAGCCACTCGTTATCCTCTTTGCTCGTTTGTCCATTTTCTCGTTATCGTATTCCGGTATCCCCGTGACTGAATCACAATGCGTCTGGCCAGACTATAATGGATACCGTCATACCGAGTGGGCCCGAAGTGAATATCTTCTTCATCGTGAAGGAGCAAATCCCATTCTTGAACTATCACAGTCACTAGCCACACCATCTGACATACCCAGAACTTATTTTACTACTTCCCATTTACGGGAGGATTCATCTAAGAACCAAAGCATGTCTTCCTGTGTGAAGCAACTCGATACTCTCATGGTCTAAGGAATTACGTATATGATAACATTTCATGATATGACTTATAACGTAGTTACGATGTGATCTCTAAGTATATCATTCAATACTGGGGTCGGTTCAACATCATTGTTCTGCTAACAATATGTTCCCATTGCTACTGACATCCTTGTTACAAGAACAATGTCCATGATTAAGAAAACGTAATCATCAGTTAGCACATGAGCTGGTCTTAGAGGCTAAACCAGGAACTCTTGGTGTTTACATTTCCACACATGCAAGTGAGTTTTCTTCTGAATCTCATAGTCAGGGTCATTGCAATTATAGCACAGAAATATAAACATTAATTACGAACGTGGAAATATATATATAATAACATTTTATTATTGCCTCTAGGGCATATTTCCAACAGTTGGGTACTTAGGAAAAACATGTTCAATGGTTAACTTGTTACGAATGTTCCAAAGCACCCAACACGCCGTAGCAAAAACAGACCAGAAAAGGCGACGGAGACGAGCAGGTAAAGGGCGAACAAGGCTTCGAACCTCCCCAAAGGATCGAGGGCTCCAAGAGTTCCCCAACCATTCCCGAAAGCAACTCCACATGAATTTGGAAAGCGGGGAATGGAAAAAGATGTGTAAAGCATCCTCCGGGATGCCACAGACCACACAGTCCCTGGATCTTGCCGGATTATGTTTATGAATCTGATCGGACGACGACAACTTCACCTTGAAGGCTTGTCAAAGGAACACTTTAATTTTAGGGGGAATGCGAGCTTTCCAAATCGGGGAGAAACGAGAAGTTCGCCTCCCATCCACAAGCACAGAAGAGAGAGATTTGACTGAAAAAACACCCGACCTGGAGAGAGTCCAAGGCACCTCATCCCTACCCTCCGAGAGCACAGGAAAGAGAGCAGCAAGTCGTTGCCAGTCTTCCAACTCTGCAGGAGAGAGGACCCTACGAAAACCAATGTCGCAATTAGCTGCGGCCAACTCTGAGATGGAGATGTCCGACTTTGGGAAGAAGGAGAACAAAACCAGAAACACATCACATAGACGGCCAACAGGAGACCAGAGATCCAACCAAAACCACACCGCGGAACCATCTTTAACCGAAAAGCGAATAAACTTGCAAAAGGTATCACGAAGTTTGCAGAGAGACCGCCAGAACTGGGACCCTCCAACTGCTGGAGCAAAGAGAGGCGAGGAGTTAGGAAATACTTGGCCTTCAAAATCTTAAGCCAGAAGGCGTCCGGACTTTCCGTACAGATTTTCCACCACCACTTCATGATGAGGCAATCATTCATAATCTAAGTGTTAATAATCCCTAGTCCCCCCATGCACTTGGAAAGGCACATAAATTTCCATTTAACATAACGATACTTTCTCCGATTATCAGCCGCGTTCCAGAAGAAACCGTTGCGATGTTTATCGAATCCTTCATGGATAGAGCCAGGGAGCCTATAAAACCCCATGGTATAGGTAGGAAAGGAAGACAAGCAAGAATTAATAAGGCAGACTTTGGCCGCCGAGGAATGGTGTCTACCCCGCCAAGGCAGCACCCTATTTCCCACCTTTTGTACCATCGCGGCCAGATCTTTAGCAGAAACCAAGTCCTGGGAGATAGGAATTCCCAGATAACGAAGGGGAAGTTCCCCAACGAGCAGTTCATGAGGGCAGCAACCCTCTGCCCTTCCTCCAAGGCACACCCAGGCGCAAAGATCTCACTTTTCGAGAAGTTTCTTTTGAGACCCGGCAAAGCCTCGAAGCACAAAAGAGAAAACTTGAGGTTAGTGAGACAGAGGTCGTTATTTTCCACCACAATCATCGTATCATCAACGCATTGGAGGTGGGTAAGGCCCGAGGGGAGAAGGGAACAGAGAACAAAAAAAATTGGCCTGCCCCAGCAACGCGATCAAGAATGCCTGAGAGGGCATCAACCACAAAATTGAAGAGGAGAGGGGAAATAGGATCGCCTTGCCTCAGGCTTGTGCCATTAGGAAAGAAAGGGCACACCAGCCCATTAACCGTGACGGCCGTATGACCGCCAGTAACTAGTTGCATAACGTGATGAACATAAGCACCATCAAAACCTTTAGCCAAAAGAACAGCACGAAGAAACGACCAGCTCACGCAATCATAAGATTTTTCAAAATCCAGTTTAAGCACAACCGCATTAATCTTAGATCGCGTGATTTCATGCAGCACCTCATGAAGTCTAAGAATACTGTCCAGGATGAACCTCCCCTTGATAAACGCAGATTGATTAGGATTAATCACTTTATGAGCAACCGGCCCCAATCGCGTGGCAAACGCCTTGGACGGAAACTTAGCAATATTGTTAATGAGCGCAATGGGACGGAAGATTTTAATGTTGTCCGCCCCATTGACCTTGGGGATCAAGGCAAGAGAGGCACAATTGAGCCTAGAAATGTCTACCGTGCCCAAGAAAAACCCCGGGATGATAGCATAAACCAAAAAAAGAACGGAGGCCCAGAACTTCCGAAAGAACGTAATAGAATACCCATCCGGCCCCAGGGCAGAGTTAGCATTGGAGGAGAGCACCACAATGTCGATTTACTCTTCCGACAGAGGAAGCATAAGGAACTGATTGTCATCTGGCGAGACCCGAGCACCCGTCGGCCAAAAGGACTCACAAAGGCGAACACCCACCTCAGGGCGAGCCGCAAGAAGGGACGCATAAAACTGTGTGATATGGGTAGTAATGACCTATAAATCTTCACAAACCACACCATCAATGATCAGCCTAGAGATAAGGCAACGTCGCTGATGGCGTGGAAGTGGTAATGGCTTCTCGCCCTTTGTTGGTTACCCCAAGTGGAAGGTGAGATGTAGGATAGCAGCAAATTTCCCCTATGTAGAGGATAGGGTTTATCTCCCGTAGGACTCTGGCAGATGATAAGTAGGTGTCAGCGGCGCAACTGACGTGGACTTGCACACAACACAAATAATTTTGCTCCCAACGAAGTTCAGAGAGGTTGTCAATCTCTCCGGTCTTGTTGTTTACAAAGGATCAAAACACAAGGGATAATGGTAATGATAATAGCAACTGAAAGTAAATACTGAAAAGGAAATAAGCTTGTAAACAATGATGAGAATATGGACCGGGGTCCCGTGATGTTCACTAGTGATGTCTCTCTCCCAAAAGACGATAAGACTGCTATGCGAGGTAAACAAATTACATATGGGCAATTGACAGGATTATAAACGCACCGCAATGCTAACTATGCTACAAAAGAAAGGAAGAGGCTCAAAAGCATGGGAAGTACGCCAAAATAAGTAGACCGAAATCCATCTGCATCTACTACTAATCATACACCTTGAGATATCTATCCAGAACATCTCGCTGGTATTAAGTTGCGAGTCCCACCCAAAGTGTAAACCGAAAGCAACACACAACTACACTAAAAAGAACTTTGCGTAAAGTAAACATTCCTTGCAACCGCGGTTACAAGAACTGTTGTTTTCCCCCTTGTGGCCATAGCACATCCCCTAGACTCGTGTTTTTTTCACTCAAGTGTGTCATCAGGGGGCATGTACCCACAATCGAGCATAACGTTCCCTCTTGGAGTCACTACCTACCACTTGGCCAAAGCACTAAATAGCAATGGAGAACATGCAAGAATTACTTCGGAACAAAAATACAAAAGATAAGAACCAATTATATTACTCTATCATAATCTGAACATAATCTCATATTCCATCAGATCCCATCAAACTCACCATAGCAAAAGCAGAAAGATTACATATGTGCCTCGATCATGTAGGGCAGCTCACGATGTCTAAACCATGAAAAACTAAGAGGAGAGGAGAACATCACAAAGCTACTGATCACGGGCCCATGGCCCAAGGTAGACTACTCACGGCACATCCGGGAAGCGTCCATGGTGAAGGAGAAGCTCCCGGAGGTCGATCCTCCCTCTGGAAGGGTGCCGGGAAGGGTCCTGATGGTGCTCCCGATCTTGGAAGCGCGGCGGCGGCGGAACAGAGGCGAGTTTGCGAAATAGGGTTCTGTCTTTGGAGGTTTCCCGTGACGGAGATTAACTAGGCGAAGGGGGCAGCCAGGGGGGGCCACCAGGAGTCCAGGCGCCCCCTGGCCACGCCAGGAGGCCTCCTGGCCACCTGGTGGTGGCCCCCCGACCTTCCTTCGGGGCACTGGAAGCTTCCGGTGCGCTGATTTTTTATCTGATTTTCCCGGATTTTTTAGCACTTTTTATATGGGGGAAAACTGAAATAGAAAAACAGAAGAAAACAGAAACTGGCACTGGGTTGCACTGAGTTAGTAGGTTAGTCCAAATATGATCAGAAGTGTATGAGAGTATATCTAGATCATAGCAATATCACACAAAACATGCATGGAGAGAGCAGAAATTATCGATACGTTTGAGACGTATCAACATCCCCAAGCTTAATTCCTGCTCGTCCTTGAGTAGGTAAATGATAACAAGCATAATTGATGTGGTGACATGCTAGCAACCATATAAGGACTTTTAAAATTAAATCAATCAAGGCATGTGATTCAATTTAAGTCATAACAGGCAAGAGTCTATATTAGCATTGAAACAAGCAACGAAAGAACATTAGGTGCAAGAGCTCTCGCTGTCCGTGACTCGAATGTCTCCAAATGGTGTTTGCGTGCAAGAAAGGGGGATAGGAAATACGAGAAAAAATTATTTTTGTGTTGAGAACTCAATCTACTAAAGTTTCACACTTGGTCTTCTTTGGAATCTTATCTTGAATCGTCCCCATACCACTAGCCAGGTACAAGTCAATTTGATCCACTCCTTTTCGATATTTTGAGCACTCATGCAATGGATGAGCGTAAGCACGAGAGTTGACACTTAGGATGGCAAAGAGAGAAATATGGTGGAGGAGGAAGACAAAAAGGGTGAGAAAGACTCACATCAATGAGGACAATCATAGGCGAGAAGGCCAACTGATAGATATAATGTGAGGAGTAGGGATTGCCATGCAACGGATTCACATATGAGCTGAAAAGCTCTCCAATGGAACTAGTGGGGGTGCATCTAACGTGCTCGCTCATGAAGACCTAGAGCTCTTTTGAGGAGGCTCGTCCTTGCAATATGCAAGCCAAGTTCTATAGTGTGAAGGTCCCCACATAGCTATATGCATGAATGATCATCTCTATTGAGTACAAGGAGAGGGAGTACTAGTGTGGATCTTTCAAAAGGATAGTAGTGTTGCCCCTTTCTCTTTTTTTCTTTTTCTCTTTTTTCTATTTTATTTTATTTTTTGGTGGGCTCAATGGCTCTTTCTATTTAACTCTTATTTGTCCTCTTTGGGATCTTTTATTTTGTCCACTTTGGGATGGCAACACTCTAATTTACAAGAGGGTATAGAAGATCTTTCACACTTTAGAAGGTACTCAAATCATAAAGAAGATGTAGCTATTGATGTATGCAATGTATGCCGCTGCCAGTGTAGCAGGAACATGTATGACATGAAGATCAAGTCATGAAGAGGTGGATGTTGCATGGCAATATATCTCGGAAAGGCTATGGAAATGACTTGATAGGTAGGTATGGTGGCTGTTTTGAGGAAGGATATACGGAGATTTATGATGATAGAGCGTATCATGCCAAGGGTTTGGATGTACCGCCGAAGGTGGACGCCAACTCTCGGAGTGAGAAGGAGGCAATGCACGGCACGTGAGATGCTAGCAAATATGAGGAGGTGGAAGTGTCAACTTTCAATACTTACATTAGTCCGAAGAACTCATGCACTTATTATCGGTAACTCTCAATCTAATGAGGAGGTTCACAAAGAGATAAGTACCCCGAGGAGGAGTGTATGGGGGTTTGGTTATCCTTGTGCATCCTCGACTCATGGTACGTGAGTGTACTCTAATATCCGTCTCCTCAGAAGAGCAGTGATCCATCTAGTAGCTAGAGTTCTCAACTAGTTTTGTAGGTTTTGAAAATAAACACGGATTGAAATACGACACCTATCACTAATAGGCTAGAGCTCTTGACACCAAAAGTTCAAACATTACTCACATCAATACCTCAAAACTATTGCAAGTTACTACTAAAATTAAATAGCAACCTCAATTACCTACTCTCAAGACAAGACACAACTCAGTGCAACAACCAACTCTCTTAACAAGATAAACATGAAAACTAAAGAGAGTTCCAGCAACAAACTAAACAAAAGCCAAGGCTCTTGCTAATGACAAACTAAAACTAAACATGGCAGTAGCTAAGAAAAGATAAAGAACACACAACAACAAAAAGATAGGAATGAAAAATCCTATGATGTGTTCTAGATTTTGAAAGTGGAGCGTGTTTCTCTCCCACACAAAGTAAGACGGGGTCTAACTTGTTATGAACAGCAAATAAGCTAAAGAAAACTAAAAATAAAACCTAAGAGCGGGACGCTCCAAGCATAGCACATAATGCATGAAGTGATAAAAATATAGTGAGACGAAGGACGAACTGATAATTGTTGATGGAGAAGGGAGTGCACGGGGTGATACGTCCAAAACGTATCTATAATTTCTGCTTGCTCCATACATGTTTTGTGTGATATTGCTATGATTTAGATACACTTTCATACACTTTTGATCATATTTGTACTAACCTATTAACTCAGTGCACCCCAGTGCCAGTTGCTGTTTTCTGCTGTTTTTCTATTTCAGTTTTCCCCCATATAAAAAATGCCAGAAAAAATTAGGAAAATTCAGATAAAAAATCAGCGTGGAGGAAGCTTCCAGAAAACCCCGGGAGGGGCCAGAGGGGGGCCAAGGGGGGGCCAGGCGGCCACCCGGCGCGGCCCCACCCCTGGCCGCGCCAGGGGGCGCCTGGGGCCCCTAGCCCACCTCTGGCTGCCCCCTTTCGCCTATTTATCCCCCGTCACGGGAAAACTCCGGAACGAGAACCCTATTACGCGAACTTGCCTCTGTTCCGCCGCCGCCGCGCTTCCAAGATCGGGAGCACCAGAAGACCTCTTCCCGGCACCCTGCCGGAGGGAGGATTGCCCTCCGGGAGTCTCCTCTCCACCATGGATGCTCCCCGGATGTCTCGTGAGTAGTTTTCCTTGGACCATGGGTCCGTGATCAGTAGCTATGTGATGTTCTCCTCCCCTCTTTGATCTTCATTGTTTAGACCTCGTGAGATGCCCTACATGATCGAGGCACCTTTGTAATATTTATGCAATTGCTATGTTGAGTTTGATCGGATCTGATGGATTATGAGATTATGTTCAGATTGTGATAGAGTAATATATTTGGTTTCTATCTTTTATATTTTTGTTCCTAAGTAATTCTTGCATGTTCTCCGTTGCTGTTTATTGCTTTGGCCAAGTAGTAGGTCGTGACTCCAAGATGGAGCGTTGTGCTAGATTGTGGGTTCATGCCTCCCTGATGACACGCTTGAGTGACAGAAACATGAGTCTAGGGGATGTGATGTTGCCACAAGGGGGAAAACAACGGTGCTAGTGACCGATTGTTTACTTTACGCAAAGTTCTTTTATTGCAGTTGTCTGTTTCTTTGGGTTTGCACTTTGGGTGGGGCTCGCAACTTAATACCAGCGAGATGTTCTGGATAGATATCTCAAGGTGGATGATTAGTAGTAGATGCAGATGGATTTCGGTCTACTTATTTTGGCGTACTTCCCGTGCTTTTGAACCTCTTCCTTTCTTTTGTAGCATAGTTAGCATTGCGGTGCGTTCATAATCCTGTCAATTTCCTTTCTGTATTTTTTTTACCTCGCATAGCAGTTTTATCGTCTTTTGGGACAGAGACATCACTAGAGAACATCACGTATCCCGGTCCATATCCTTATTACTGTTTCCAAGCTATCTTTACTTTTCTGCTTTTACTTGCTATCATTATCACTTGTGTTTTACCCTTTGTGAACAACAAGACCGGAGAGATTGACAACCTCTCTGAACTTCGTTGGGAACAAAGTTATCTGTGTCTGTGTGCAGGTCCACGTCAGTCGCGCCGCTGACACCTACTTATCATATCCGGAGTCCTACGGGAGACAAACCTTGGTATCCTCACCGAGGGAAACTCACTGTTGCATTGCATCACGCCTTCCACTTGGGGATCATCAACGAAGGGCGCGAAGCCGCTAAGCAAGAGAATTTCTGGCGCCGTTGCCGGGGACTCCGAGTGCTAAGATAGGGGAGTTGCACACTACCCTTTACCTTTATTTTTTAGTCTTGTTAGTTTACCTTCCAGTTTTTATCTTTATGTCCTTTATGAAAAACCACAAAAATAGTTGCTACCTTTTGCCTTTCTCTTGCTTTGCCTATTTATTCTATCCTCACCATGGGTGATGAACCACCAAAATATGGTAGGATGGACATGTTTCACTTGGATCGTCTTCGATCAATTTGTGCTCGCGCTAAAAACCCAACCGACTTGGTTGAGGGAAAATCATTGGATGAGCATGCTCATTATACGCGGCACCGCCTATCTCAGAAAGGGAAACACTTATGGGATCAAATACATGTTTCTTATTGCCATGCTAAACTTTTGTGCCACATTTATGATTTTACTTGTTGTTCTAACATAGATCATAAACACCTCCCTTTCCAATGTGAGTTTGATGAAAATGAGATCTTTTCTTCTTATGCTAAAGGTGTTTATGATTACTTTGATGTTGAAAAGATTGAAGAGTTTGTTGCTTTTAAAGGTGCCTATGAGATTGCTTCTTTGATTGAAAAGTATCACGATACTATTTTCGAGTCTGAAAACTTTGCAGTTCTTGCTTATTGCTTCGAGAATTATACTTCCAATTCTTATATTGAGAATTTTAAAAATAAAATGTTTGCTGCCCAAGAAGAGGCCAATGATTGCTTTGAGGAGGAATCCCATGATTCCGATGACTCACTTGAAATTTCCCTTTCTGAAAATTTTGATACTTGCTTTGTTGATGGCCAAGATGCCACTATGGATGATGCTGACAAAAATGAACTCTCTATAGTTCCTTATGTCGAGCATGAAATTGTTGCTATTGCACCCACACTTGATTGTCCTATTATCCTTTTGAAATCTCCAACTCCGGAGAACTTTGCTCTTATCAAGGCTCAATGTGATGGGTTGCATCTATCTTATCATCCTAAAAACCGTGTTGAAAACAATACACGTGTGCTTGTAGGTCATGAACAACATGATTTATGGGATAGTTATATTCTTGATGTTGTTCATGATGCTACTGAAAATTACTTTGAGAGAGGAAAGTTTGGTTGTAGAAACTTCTTTGTTACAAAAACACCTCTCTTCATGTTGAAAGTTTTGAAGTTGTTCTTGTTCTACCTTCCTATGCATGTCACTTTGTGCTTCTTTGATTTATTTTCTTACAAGATGCCTATTCATAGGAAGTGGGTTAGGCTTAAATGTGTTTCACATTTGCTTCTTGATGCTCTCTTTTCCTTCAAAATTCTTATTCTTCTGAGAGCATCTTCTATAATCTTTAAGCCTAGCTAATGGCTTTAAAGAAGCGCTTTCGGGAGGCAGCCCGTAACGAATTTAGGTGTTTCTTTTTGCTTTTGTTGTGTCATGATGATTTTTACTACTGTAGCAACATCATTGTATCTTTATTTTTCAACTTTGTGCCAAGTTATAGCCTCTTACGGCAAGGGAAGTAAAAGTTGTGACATGCTGTCCAGAAAACAGATTTTGTCCTCGTGACCAGAAACATTCCAGAAAAATCCCAGTTCATCTTTTTGAGCTGAAATTTTTACACAGTATGCTCTATACAATTACGAAACTTCCGTATGTTCTGAGTTTTTTTATTTGAGTTGCAGAAGTGCCCTAAAAAAATCTTTACTATCTGCTGTTCTGTTTTTCACAGATTCTGCCACGTTTTGTCTCTCCTTACTTTTGCAAACCTTAAGCTTGTTTTTTCTTTGCAAAAACTTTTTGGCACTCTTGAGAAACATTAGATCTTCAATAATATCTTTATATCCAGTGGAGAAAAATATATATTATTTACTAAGGATACTAACCTCTCTAATCAGCTTATGATGAGTTATGTATGAAGGGAGTTTTCAAGTGTGCGATGGAAGATGATGAAAAAAGATCCAGGAGTGTCAAGAGCTCAAGCTTGGGGATGCCCCCATGCATCCCCAACAAATATTCAAGAAGACTCAAGCGTCTAAGCTTGGGGATGCCCCCGTGCATCCCCTTCTCCATCAACAAATCATCAGTTCGTCCTTCGTCTCACTATATTTTTATCACTTCATGTGTTATGTGCTATGCTTGGAGCGTCTCGCTCTTAGGTTTTGTTTTTAGTTTTCTTTAGCTTTGTTTGTTGTTCATAACAAGTTAGATCCCTTATTACTTTGTGTGGGAGAGAGACACGCTCCACTTTCAAAATCTAGAACACATCATAGGATTCTTCATGCCTGTCTTTTTGCTGTTGTGTGTTCTTTATCTTTTCATAGCTACCTCCATGTTTAGTTTTAGTCTTAGTTTGTCTTTAGCAAGAGCCTTGGCTTTTGTTTAGTTTGTTGCTGGAACTCTTTTTAGTTTTCATGTTTATCTTGTTAAAGAGAGTTGGTTGTTGCACTGAGTTGTGTCTTGTCTTGAGAAGTAGGTACTTGAGGTTGCTATTTAATTTTAGTAGTAGCTTGCAATAGTTTTGAGGTATTTTTGTGAGTAATGTTTGAACTTTTGGTGTCAAGAGCTCTTGCCTATTAGTGATAGGTGTCGTATTTTGGGAAATCCGTGTTTATTTTCAAAACCTACAAAACTAGTTGAGAACTCTAGCTACTAGATGGATCACTACTCTTCTGAGGAGTCGAATATCAGAGAACACTCACGTACCATGAGTCGAGGATGCGCAAGGATAACCAAACCCCCATACACTCCTCCTCGGGGTACTTGTCTCTTTGTGAACCTCCTCATTAGATTGATATTTATCGATAATAAGTGCATGAGTTCTTGGGACAAATGTAAGTATTGAGAGTTGACACTTCCACCTTCCCATATTTTGCTAGCCTTTCCCGTGCCGTGCATTGCCTTCTTCTCACTCCGAGAGGTTGTGTCCACCTTCACCGGTACATCCAAACCCTTGGCATGATACGCTCTGTCATCATAAGCCTCCTTAAACATCCACCATACCTACCTATCAAGGCATTTCCATAGCCTTTCCGAGTTACATTGCCATGCAACTTCCACCTCTTCATGACTTGATCTTCATATCTTATATGTTCCTGCTACACTCGCAGAGGCATACATTGCATACATCATGATAGTTACATCTTCTTTATGATTTTGAGTACCTTGTAAAGTGTGAAAGATCTCCTTTACCTTCTTGTAAAATAGAGTGTTGCCCTTAAGTGAGGAAAAGATCCCGAAGAGGACATATTAAAAGATCCCAAAGAGGACAAATGAGAGTTAAATAGAGAGAGCCATTGAGGCCACAAAAAATACAAAAAAATAGAAAAAAGAGAAAAATAAATAAAAAGAGAGAAAGGGGCAACACTACTATCCTTTTGAGAGATCCACACTAGTACTCCCTTTATATCCTTGTACTCCATAGAGATGATCGTTTCACATATAGTTTGGAGAGCTTCTTAGCTCGTATGTGCACCCGTTGCATGGCAATCCCTACTCCTCACATCATACCTATCATTTGGCATCTCTTGCCTATGATTGTCCTCATTGATGTGAGCCTTTCTCATCCTTTTTGTCTTCCTCCTCCACCATATTTCTCTCTTTGTCATCCTAAGTGTCAACTTTCGTGCTTACGCTCATCCATTACATGAGTGCTCAAAATATCGAAAAGGAGTGGATCAAATTGACTTGTACCTGATTAGTGGTCTGGGGACGAGTCAAGATAAGATTCCAAAGAAGACCAAGTGTGAAACTTTAGTATATTGAGTTCTCAACACAAAAGTACTTTTTTTCTCGTATTCCCTATCCCCTTTCTTGCACGCAAACACCGTTTGGAGACATTCGAATCACGGACAGCGAGAGCTCTTGCACCTTTTGTTCTTTTGTTACTTGTTTCAATGCTAATATAGACTCTTGCATGTTATGACTGGAATTGAATCTCTAACCTTGCTTGCTTTACTTTTCAAAGTTCTTTTATGGTTGTTAGCATGTCACCACAGAAATTATGCTTGTTATCATTTACCTACTCGAGGACGAGCAGGAATTAAGCTTGGGGATGTTGATACGTCCAAAACGTATCTATAATTTCTGCTTGCTCCATGCATGTTTTGTGTGATATTGCTATGATTTAGATACACTTTCATACACTTTTGATCATATTTGGACTAACCTATTAACTCAGTGCACCCCAGTGCCAGTTCCTGTTTTCTGCTGTTTTTCTATTTCAGTTTTCCCCCATATAAAAAGTGCCAGAAAAATTCGGGAAAATTCAGATAAAAAAACAGCGTGGAGGAAGCTTCCAGAAAAGCCTGGGAGGGGCCAGAGGGGGGCCAAGGGGGGACCAGGTGGCCACCCGGCGCGGCCTCACCCCTGGCCGCGCCAGGGGGGCGCCTGGGGCCCCTAGCCCACCTCTGGCTGCCCCCTTTCGCCTATTTATCCCCCGTCACGGGAAAACTCAAGAACGAGAACCCTATTACGCGAACTCGCCTCTGTTCCGTCGCCGCCGCGCTTCCAAGATTGGGAGCACCAGAAGACCTCTTCCCGGCACCCTGCCGGAGGGAGGATTGACCTCCGGGAGTCTCCTCTCCACCATGGATGCTCCCCGGATGTCTCGTGAGTAGTTTTCCTTGGACCATGGATCCGTGATCAGTAGCTATGTGATGTTCTCCTCCACTCTTTGATCTTCATTGTTTAGACCTCGTGAGACACCCTACATGATCGAGGCACCTTTGTAATATTTCTCCAATTGCTATGTTGAGTTTGATCGGATCTGATGGATTATGAGATTATGTTCAGATTGTGATAGAGTAATATATTTGGTTTCTATCTTTTATATTTTTGTTCCTAAGTAATTCTTGCATGTTCTCCGTTGCTGTTTATTGCTTTGGCCAAGTAGTAGGTAGTGACTCCAAGAGGGAGCGTTGTGCTAGATTGTGGGTTCATGCCTCCCTGATGACACGCTTGCGTGACAGAAACATGAGTCTAGGGGATGTGCTGTTGCCACAAGGGGGAAAACAACGGTGCTTGTGACCGCGGTCACAAGGATTGTTTACTTTACGCAAAGTTCTTTTATTGCAGTTGTCTGTTGCTTTGGGTTTACACTTTGGCTGGGGCTCGCAACTTAATACCAGCGAGATGTTCTGGATAGATATCTCAAGGTGGATGATTAGTAGTAGATGCAGATGGATTTCGGTCTACTTATTTTGGCGTACTTCCCGTGCTTTTGAACCTCTTCCTTTCTTTTGTAGCATAGTTAGCATTGCGGTGCGTTCATAATCCTGTCAATTTCCTTTCTGTAATTTTTTTACCTCGCATAGCAGTTTTATCGTCTTTTGGGACAGAGACATCACTAGCGAACATCACGTATCCCGGTCCATATCCTTATTACTGTTTCCAAGCTATCTTTACTTTTCTGCTTTTACTTGCTATCATTATCACTTGTGTTTTACCCTTTGTGAACAACAAGACCGGAGAGATTGACAACCTCTCTGAACTTCGTTGGGAACAAAGTTATCTGTGTCTGTGTGCAGGTCCACGTCAGTCGCGCCGCTGACACCTACTTATCATATCCGGAGTCCTACGGGAGACAAACCTTGGTATCCTCACCGAGGGAAACTCACTGCTGCACTACATCACGCCTTCCACTTGGGGCTCACCAACGAAGGGCGCAAAGCCGCTAAGCACGGGGGCATCCCCAAGCTTAGATGCTTGAGTCTTCTTGAATATTTCTTGGGGGTGCACGGGGGCATCCCCAAGCTTGAGCGTTTGACCCTCCTAAATCTTCTTTTATCATCTTCCCTCGCACACTTGAAAACTCTCTTCATACATAACTCATCATAATCTGATTAGATAGGTTAGTACCCACAATAAAATAATTTTTCTCTACTGGAAATAAGGATATTCTTGAAGAGATACTGTTTCTCAAGATCGCCAAAAATTTTTTGCAAATAAAAAGCAAGCTTAATGTTTGCAAAACAAAGAAAAGGCAATACAGGACAGAATCTGTGAAAAACAGACCAGCAGGTAGTAACTAATTTTTTTGGCGCACTTCGTCAACTTAAATCAAAAAACTCAGAACATACGAAAGTTCCGTGATTGTATAGAGCACGCTGTGTAAAAAATTCAGCTAAAAAGATGAACTATGATTTTTCTATGATTTTCCCGTCACGAGGACAGAATCTGTTTTCTGGACAACATGTCACAACTTTCACTTCCCTTGTCATATGAGGCTATAAATGGCACAACGCTTGAAAAGTAAAGATACAATGATGTTGCTAGAGTAGTAACAAACATCAAGACACAACAAAATCAAAATAAACCTAATTCGTTGTGGGCTGCCTCCCAAAAGCGCTTTCTTTTATGCCTTTAAGCTAGGCATGATGCAAAAAGAGAAAATCAAGTTTTATCAAGAGTAAGAGAATAGCTAGCCCGTGTAACGGACTCAAAAGGTAACTTAATATTCTTTCTAGGGAAGTGTTCCATCCCTTTCTTGAGAGGGAATTGGAATTTTATATTCCCTTCTTTCATATCAATGACAGCACCAGCGGTGCGAAGAAAAGGGTGTCCCAAAATATTTGGACATGATGGTTCACGTTCAATGTCCATAATAGTGAAATCAACGGGAACATAATTGTCATTGACAATGATAAGAACATCATCGATATTCCCCAGAGGTTTCTTTACGGAAGAGTCAACAAGAAGAACACCAAAAGAACAAGGATCAAAAGGTTTCAATTCAAACATAACATACATTATTTTGGGCATAACGGAGGTACTAGCTCCAACATCACATAAAGCATAGCAAGAGAAGTTATTCAACTTAATTTTAATCATAGGATCCCAACTATCTTCTAGATTTCTAGGTATGGAGGCTTCTACCCTAAGCTTCTCCTCCCTAGCTTTAATGAGAGCATTAGTGATATGCTCCGTGAAGGCAAGATTAAGTGTGCTAGTGTGGGGATCTCTAGACCTCTTGTGAAGGAAACCAATAACTTCAGAAAGGGTGCAATTATCAAAATCAAGGTCACTACTATCAAGTAAAGTGGTAGTGATGTCCTTTAGGCTCACTTGTTTGGTAGCTTCTATAGTCATAAGAGTTTATTCTTCTACGGTTGAGGTCATAGCATCACCATTAATAGGTCCTATGGGACTAGGGGTGCATTGGGTGCTAAGAGTTTGGATATCCTCAACAACTTGTATAGTAGCAACGGTATGGTGTGTAGGAAGGCTCTTAATTCTATCTTCTTACTCCTTTTCTCTAGCCCATCTCTCTTTAAGTTTAGCCATCATCCTAATGTTTTCATTAATTTGCACTCGAATAGTGTTCATAGGAGTGACCTTCCTCTCCTCAAGAGGAGAAGTTCTAATTTTAAGCAATTCTACTTCATGGCCTAAATTGTCTACCTTTGACGAGAGATTATCTAATTTGTCTAGTTTTTCCTCTACACTCTTGTTGAAGGCTTTTTGGGTAGTGATGAAGTCTTTAAGCATACTCTCTAGTTTAGAAGTGGAGTTCTTGGTGCTAGGATAAGTGTTGTTGTTCCCATAGTTGTTGGAGGGGAACGGTCTAGGATAGCTACCAAAATTACTCCTATAAGCATTGTTATTGAAGTTGTTTCTAGAGATAAAGTTCACATATACTTGATCTTGAGCAATCAAAGAATTTAAAGGAACATTATCAGGATCAATAGGATATTGCTTGGTAAGTAGATTACATATGTGCATCGATCATGTAGGGAAGCTCACGAGGTCTAAACCATGAAGAACAAAGAGGGGAGGAGAACATCACATAGCTACTGATCATGGACCCATGGTCCAAGGTGGACTACTCACGGTTCATCCGGGAAGCATCCATGGTGGTGGAGAAGCTCCCGGACGTGGTTCCTCCCTCCGGCAGGGTGCCAGGAAGAGGGCTCCTGGTGCTCCCGATCTTGGAAGCGTTGCGGCGGCGGAACAGAGGAGAGATCGCGAAAAAGGGTTCTGTCCCCGAGGGTTTCGGTACGAGAGAGAGATATAGGCGAAGGGGGCAGCCAGAGGTGGACCAGGGGCCCGAGGCGCCCCCCTGGCGCGGCCTAGGGGTGGCCGCGCCAGGTGGCCGCCTGGGCCACCCCTGGCTCCCCTCTGGCCCCACTTTGGATCTTCCCGAAGCTTCCTGTACGTTGGTTTTTCCTATATTTTTCCCGGAATTTTTCTGGCACTTTAAGTAATGGGAAAACCTGAAATACAAAAACAGCAGAAAACAGGAACTGGCACTGAGGTGCACTGAGTTAATAGGTTAGTCCAAATATGATCAAAAGTGTATGGAAGTGCATCAATATCATAGCAATATCACACAAAAGATGCATGGAGCAAGCATAAATTATAGATACGTTTTGGACGTATCAGGGCATCCCAAAGCTTGAGCGCTTGACACTCCTGGATCTTCTTTCATCATCTTCCATCGCACACTTGAAAACTGTCTTCATACATAACTCATCATAAGCTGATTAGAGAGGTTAGTACCCTTAATAAAATAATTTTTCCCCACTAGATATAGATATTCTTGAAGAGCTACTGTTTCTTTAGATTGTCAAAAGGTTTTTGCAAAGAAAAAGCAAGCTTAAGGTTTGCAAAAGTTAGTAGAGACAAAACGTGGCAGAATCTGTGAAAAAAAGAACAGCAGGTAGTAAAGAATTTTTTAGGGGTACTTCTGCAACTCAAATAAAAAAACTCAGAACATACGTAAGTTCCGCGATTGTATAGAGCACGATGTGTAGATAATTCAGCTCAAAAAGATGAACTAGTGATTTGATCTAATTTTCCCGTCACGAGGACAAAATCTGTTTTCTGGACAGCATGTCACAACTTTCGCTTCCCTTGTCATCTGAGGCTATACTTGGCACAAAGCTTGAAAATAAAGATACAATGATGTTGCTACAGTAATAACAATCATCAATAATACTAAAACCAGAAGTAAAAAACATATTGTGTTGGCTCCCAACAAGCGCTTTCTTTTACGCCTTTAAGATAGGCATGAGGCAAAAGATCAAGTTGTATCAATCGAACCATCATCAAGATCATCAAAAAGCTCTTCAATTGTGCAACTAGTCTGAAGAGGTCTTTCAAATAAAGGCCTAATGAAGATACTTCTAGGGAGAAAACCAAAAGACGGAAAATCAATGGAAGTTTCATTTATAAATTTATCAAGGAGAGGTATTTCTTCCAAAGTTTTCACGGTTTCAACTTCCTTGGCAATGGGTGGATTATTTTGGGTCAGGGAACCTTAGGGACATAATTGAACTTAGGTTCCTTTCTTGCCGGAGTTGCTACCTTTTTTGGTTTGATTGAGGAGAAAGTAGTTCCTAGAGTATTAATGATTTCCTCAATCTTATCAATCCTAGAAGGATCCATATCATGGAATTTGATTGTCTCCAAAGTTTTAATAATTTTAAGCATGGAGATATCAAGCCTATTCAAATTCCTTTGAATCTTGCGATCCAACTCATTTATCCTAGTTATACTTGGTATTTCTAACTCTATCTTTTCAAGTTTTTTCATAATGTGAGCTAGAGTTATATCTTATTGTACGCTAGCAACAGGGAGATTTCCAACAAGATTTTCGATAACATTAAGAGACTCCCAAATTGGGGCTTCTAGGAAATTCCCATTGATAGCAGTATCTAATATGAACCTATTCCAAGGAGTAATCCCAACATAAAAATTTCTAAGCAGGAGAGTAGTGGATTGCTTCTTGGTGACTCTTTTTTTGAGAATCATTAATTCTATACCAAGCATCTTTTAAACTTTCACCACCTTTCTGTTTAAAGATGAGAACTTCTGTCTCAACAAAGGCAAAAGGACCAGACATAATGACGGCTACTAGCAAGATAAACATTTTTTGTGATTTTTTATATAGAACACAAAGATAAAAACAGAAAGGTAAACTAACAAGACTAAAAAGTAAAGGTAAAAGGTAGTGGGAAACTCCCCTATCTTATCACTCGGAGTCCCCGACAACGGCGCCAGAAATTTACTTGATGGAGTGGAAGTGGTAATGGCTTCTCGCCCTTCATTGGTTACCCCAACTGGAAGGTGAGATGAAGGATAGCAGCAAATTTCCCCTATGTAGAGGATAGGGTTTGTCTCCCGTAGGACTCCGGCAGATGATAAGTAGGTGTCAGCGGCGCAACTGACGTGGACCTGCACACAACACAAATAACTTTGCTCCCAACGAAGTTCAGAGAGGTTGTCAATCTCTCCGGTCTTGTCGTTTACAAAGGATCAAAACACAAGGGATAATGGTAATGATAATAGCAACTGGAAGTAAATACTGAAAAGCAAATAAGCTTGTAAACAATGATGAGAATATGGACCGGGGTCCCGTGATGTTCACTAGTGATGTCTCTCTCCCAAAAGACGATAAGACTGCCATGCGAGGTAAACAAATTACAGATGGGCAATTGACAGGATTATAAATGCACCGCAATGCTAACTATGCTACAAAAGAAAGGAAGAGGCTCAAAAGCATGGGCAGTACGCCAAAATAAGTAGACTGAAATCCATCTGCATCTACTACTAATCATCTACCTTGAGATAAGTTGCGAGTCCCACCCAAAGTGTAAACCCAAAGCAATAGACAACTGCATTAAAAAGAACTTTGCGTAAAGTAAACAATCCTTGCAACCGCGGTTACAAGGACCGTTGTTTTCCCCCTTGTGACCACAGCACATCCTCTAGACTCATGTTTCTGTCACTCAAGCGTGTCATCGGGGGCATGTACCCACAATCTAGCATAACGTTCCCATCTTGGAGTCACTACTACCACTTGGCCAAAGCAATAAATAGCAACGAAGAACATGCAAGAATTACTTCGGAACAAAAATACAAAAGATAAGAACCAATTATATTACTCTATCACAATCTGAAAATAATCTCATAATCCATAAAATCCCATCAAACTCAGCATAGCAAAAGCAGAAAGATTACATATGTGCCTCGATCATGTAGGGAAGCTCACGAGGTCTAAATCATGAAGAACAAAGAGGGGAGGAGAACATCACATAGCTACTGATCACGGACCCATGGTCCAAGGTAGACTACTCACGGCACATCCGGGAAGCGTCCATGGTGGAGGAGAAGCTCCCAGAGGTCGATCCTCCCTCTGGCAGGGTGCCGGGAAGGGTCCTGACGGTGCTCCAGATCTTGGAAGCGCGACAGCGGCGGAACAAAGGCGAGTTTGTGAAATAGGGTTATGTCTTCGGAGGTTTCCCGTGACGGAGATTAAATAGGTGAAGGGGGCAGCTAGGGGGGCGCCAGGAGTCCAGGTGCCCCCCTGGCCGCGCCAGGTGGCCCCCCGTCCCTCCTTCGGGGCACTGGAAGCTTCCGGCACACTGATTTTTTATTTGATTTTTCCTGGATTTTGGAGCACTGTTTATATGGCGGAAAACTGAAATAGAGAAACAGCAGAAAACAGAAATTGGCACTGGGGTGCACTGAGTTAGTAGGTTAGTTCAAATATGATCAAAAGTGTATGAGAGTGTATCTAGATCATAGCAATATCACAGAAAACATGCATGGAGCGAGCAGAAATTATCGATATGTTTGAGACGTATCAGTCGCCGTTTACCATTAGCGATGACAATGAAGTACGAGTTAGGGAGTCACCTTTAAGCACCCAAGAAAAACGACCTCTTTGCCTCCAAAATTCTTCCTCGGCACAATGAACCTCAAGCAGCGATTTCTCTAACTCATACCTCTGGTCCCAACCAGTGGGATCAAGACTAGTCGAATCCGCCAAATCATCCAAAGCTTTAATCTTGTCAAGCAACTCGGTCTTAACCGCCCGATTTCTGATCGCCTTATTGCCCCCCAGTCTCTAAGGAATTACCTCAGCCCCCTCGAACAGAAACGCCAATCATCCAACGGACCAAAGGAGCGATGCAGAGCAGAAAAGAGTCCAAGAATCTTAGCGGAAACCAACAGGATAAAACCTTCACAGCCCAACCAGGAAGAATCGAACCGAAATCTATGGGGGCCCCTCACACCACCACCAGAGTCAAGAACCAGGGGTGTGGTCAGATCCAATCGAAGGAATAGCAAACAGAAAACACCGAGGGTAAAGCATCTCCCAGCCAGCGCAAATGAGGGCCATGTCCAACACCGATCGGACAGGATTAGATTGGTGATTCGACCACGTATATCTAACTCCCTAACAGGGAAGCTCGCGCAAAGCGCGATCAGCAATGAAGCCGTTAAAAGCTTCAGCCCTAGCCATACAAAAAATTTCAGAACTTTTCTCATAGGGGAAACGAAGAAGGTTGAAGTCACCCCCAGGAGCACAGGGATCACTTGATTAGACAGTCGGTCGTCAAGCGCAGACAAAAGTCGAGTCAAGTGGGTATGATCCGAAGGCCCATAGACATAAATAAGATCCCAAGAGTCAGAAGAGCCACGGCAGGCCAGCCGAATATACAAATAAAACTCAGTCACCGAAACATCTGAAACATCAAATAGGTCATTCCTTGAAGCAATAAGAATGCCGCCCGAAGACCCAACGGCCGCCACCCAATTCCACGTGAAATTAGAGCCCCCCAATGCCATTGAAATCCTTCACAGCGAAGTTCTCACGCTTAGTCTCTTGAAGGCAAAGAATATCAATATGCTCATTAAAATGGAGATCACATAGCTGATTCCGGCGCCCCCTATCACTGAAGCCCATTATATTCCAAAAAAGAATTCTCATTTGGCAGAAATGTTGCGAATGCGGAGACTAGAGCGCCTAGGTGCACTAACATTAATCAATTTCTTAGCGCGCACCCCAGAGCGAGAGCACCTCACGGCCTGGCCTCTACCAGGACCTTGAGGAACAGGGGACCCCGCCGGCGATGGGACCGACGTACTTGCCCGCGCTGCCTCCGCAGCTTTGGCAAGGCTGGCTTGTGCCAACTCATTGGTGCGGAGAACCGAGAGCAAGGCCAAAGCAGCAGGTAAGCCCCCCGAGAGAAAGACCCGAACCGGAAGCAACACTAACAAAATGTTCGACCGGAAAATCAGTTAACAGAGTGCGTTTAGGGGAAACAAGAGGCATACCAATCACCACGGTGTCACGCGCCGCCGCCCGCCGCTCTGCTCGAAGATGGACCGGCGTCCCATCGTCCGCCACCCACTTGCTCTTATGATCCGTAGAGAGTGGCGTCTTCAGGGACACAGAGGCCGAAGCCGGTGCCAGGGAGGGGAACGGGGTAGGAGAGGGCGGGCCATCCGCGAGTCCCACCCCAGCCTCATCCATGTTGAGAGAGCGGAACAAATCCGATCCAGAGATCTTGGAAGCAGCGGCGTCCTTCCGTGCACGGGCCCTAGCAGAGGTCTTCTTGACAGTCTTCCGACGGCGTGAACCCGACGGTCACAGCTCCCCCTCCTCAGCCACCCTGGATGGGGAGTCCAAGACATCAGAAAGGGATGGCGAGTCAGCCCGAGTGGGATGGTTCGAGCAAACCGCAAATGTTGGGGAGCGAGTGCATTTTTGATAGTCCATATGCGGCTGCCGGGAGAGGGAATGCTCGAGGGGGGCTGGAACATGCTCATGCGTTTGGACAGGGGGAGGGAAAGAAGTGTTCTCAACCGGCGCATCCGAGCGAGCCTCTTTTCCTTTTGACACACTTCCATCTTGCGGCCTTCTGTTTGGGTAGAGTTCTTGCAGTTGTGGCCCAAGCGCCTCCCACTCGCTGGAGGTGAAAGGTTCCCCCGGGACCCCATGGCTCTCGCTGAACAGTTTCCCCCCTGAATCGGGTCATTGGGAGGAGGAGGAGGGGGGATAGAGGCATCAGGTGGGGCGGGAGCATCTTCTAATCGCACTTTGATCCGAAACGCCTTCCGATAGGGCACAAACTCAACAAAAACTCTGACCATAGACGGGTTGCGCAAGCCAAAGAACATACGGACAGCACCCCGACGCCCAAGAGAATCAACATCAATAGAAATAGGTTTTCCAATCAGTTCGCTGAAGGCCATGAGCATCGCAGCATTCCGCATCTCCGGCGGCACCTCTTCCAACAGGACATAGGCATCAACCAGCGAACCGAAGGAGCGGTCATTCTCAACGACATCCCTCACATAAACCACAGTTTGATGCAACAGTAAAGTGAAGCTTGCGCTCTTGGCTACCATACGGAGGCTCTCATGGGACGGGAACACCACACCAAACTCCTTGTCGGACAGAGCCTCGAGCTGCCAGTCCCAGCCTTCCATGCCCCATTCCTTAAGCTTCGCCGTGATAGTCTCGAGGGAGGCCCCTCATCTAGCACAGTGATAACGAGCACGTTCTAGTGTGGAGGTGTGGCCACCACCGCACCATCCCCACCCACGATACCAAAGAAACCACAACCCGGCAAGCCCATGCCAAAATGTTTAAGGACAGGGGGTGGAGCACGCGAGACACAGTCTACGGTCAGGTGTCCTTCCGCGCGGCAAATGATGCAAAAGGGTGGGGCTTTGCACTGAGCCTGGAAATGATTGGGACGGTGGCAGGCAAAACAAGTGAGCAGATTCTGACCAGAGCGAGGGGCATTCGGATCCGAAGGAGAGGGAATAAGACCAGCGCCCCCTGATACGTCCCAAACGTATTTATAATTTATGCTTGCTCCATGCATGTTTTGTGTGATATTCCTATGCTTTTGATGCACTTTCATATCTTTTTATAACATATTTTGGAACTAACCTATTAATGGTTGCAAGAGTGCACAAGTTCTTGTTTTTCTACTTTATGTGTAGGAATTACTTGGATAAAGGAAAGATCACAAAAATAAGCCTTGTAAGAGTTGGACTCTAACTTTCCTGAAATCTGTCCCCACAAGACAGGTTTTAAAGATCGCCTCGGAAACGCTATAAGACGGCCTCAAACGAAAAAACTTAAAACTACAAGTTGTAGGGAATTTTTTTCCGGTGGATCCAAACATAAAATTCTGCCTAATCGGAGTTCAGATGCTCCCTGGAGGCCCGAAATAACGAAGACGTAATCTGGATGACGGGAATACGAGAGTCTATATAAAGAGAGGAAACCTAGGTCAAAGCGCACCACGAAATTTTCTCCCCCTTGGCAGCCGTCTTGAGGGGGAGATCAATCTCCACAGCAGGACCATCTCCAAGGAAGAAGAAGGGGGCCAAGGGCCGTTGCACCCAAGGGTCGTGGCCACCGCCGCCGTCGTGGCCGCCGCCGTCGCCGTCTCCTTCATCTCCTCCGGGCTGCACCTCTCCATCAACAACTCTCCCTCTCACCATGTCCATGTGTGAGTAGTTCCCCCTCGGGCTAAGGCTTGTATCTTGATCTATGTGGTTTCTCTCTCTCTCCCATGATGTGATATTTGTTATGATCATTGGCTATGTTAATCTAGGGTGATCCCATGATGTTTCCCCTTCTTCTATGTATTGGATTTGATGTACTCACTTGATCTTATCTAGTATAATCCCCGAGACCATGGTGACAAGGGTCTATTGGGCATGGGTTAGAAGAATATTTTCATGAGTGATTTCCTCTTTTGTGTGTTGATTGAAGATTGAAAGTCTCTTGGTGCTTGTCTTTGACTATCCTTTAGATATGTTGTGATGATTGTGGTATTCTCTTTGGATGGCCGCGGTGACATTGAGAAATCCATAGATGCGAATTACGAACTCTGAGGTGTGCTTTTGTAGCCCTACACAATTCTCGTCCTCTCTTGACCACAAAGGAATGACCTCTGAGTACGTCTCCATTGCATGTTTTATGGGAAATATCATGTGATTAGACTATGTTAATGTTGTTGGGAGTTGCCACTAGTGAAAGTATGAAGTCTAGGCTTTGTTTCCACCATTGCAATACCGTTTGCGCTCACGTTTACTACTTGTTTGCTTGCTGCACTTTTTCTTACAGATTTATATTACCTTGCTTTGCTACACCTATCACCCATATTTTACCATCTCTTCGCCGAACTAGTGCACCTATACATCTCCTATTTGTATTAGGTGTGTTGGGGGAAACAAGAGACTTCTTGTATCTTAATTGCAGGGTTGCATGAGAGAGACCATCTTCAACCTCTACTTCCCTGAGTTCGATAAACCTTAGGTCATCCACTTGAGGGAAATTGCTGCTGTCCTACAAACCTCTGCGCTTGGAGGCCCAACATAGTCTACAAGAATAGAAGCGTGCGTAGACATCACCCCCATCAGATCCACTGGGGCCATCGCGGTTGTCATACTTGCGTTTGTTGGAGGAGAACTGCGCAGAGGACGACCCGGGGTTGTGGAAGCCGCCCGACGCCCGGTAACGACCTCCCGAACCAGATCGGAAGCCACCACGGTAACCATGGCCTCCCCGACCTCCTCCGCCACCGACACCAGGCGCCATCGGAGGGCGCGGTCTAGATGGAGGAGGAGGAGGGGGAGGGGTCACCTGACGCCCCGTCGACGCCGCCACCGCCGCGTCCAACGGATCAGCCTGGAGGTGGACATAAAATGCAAAATACTAAGACATGTATTCATGAAGAGCAATTCATATTAAACGCTTTAATAAAATTACTCCCACTAAGTTCAACATCCCTCTAGTTGACACTAAGTGATTCAGGATCGAATGGAGCGAATTGACTAGTGAGATTTTGCATCACTGCTAGCCGACTCGATCTACCGGTAAGCAACTCCTTGCTAATCGCATCAACCATACGACTCCTGTTTGTTGACGCACATCATATACACACCAACTCCTATGCCCTGAAGCCCAAAACCGTTTTGATAACCTCGACAAGTTAACCAAGTGCTATGCGTGTAAGTGTCCGACACAAACCCATCACGCCAAGGATATCTAGAAGCACCCTAATTTTATAGGCCTACTACTAAACATACATGACATGTGATGTGCAGCAATTGGGGAGGCAAATTTTACTTGACATTCTGTGAGGGATCATCCTACTTAAAACATCCACCATGTAAAAGAAGGATGCATAAAGGGATAAAATTTCACAGGCAGTTTATACAAGTGATATGGTATAGCCCCTTTATCATAGCGCATGGTGATCTCCATATCCATGTGCGCGAACCTCCCATGGCGATCTCCATGTACGGTTGTCTTCGTGGTGATCTCCATCTCCACGCCGTAGTGTCAACCGCCAAGTGTTACATAAGATACTATGCTATTACAAACTAATAGCTACGAAAGTAAGTTACATTACATGGCTTCACATGCTGACACACAGGTCATTAATACAATAATGAGACAACCAGATGGCTCCAGCCGGTTGTCAAAACCATGACACGCAGGTCATGAATAACAACATACACAATGGGCTATACCAGATCACAACCATTCCCTTCAAAACCAAGTTAGATGTTCTACCGCCGTCTAAACCTCTTTTAGCACTAGTCAAATTAGGTATGAGAAAAATCGCCTAATTAACTAAAACCATTTGGTAGGTCACGGAGCTCAATCAGAGTTCATATGACCAAGATATGGCCTCTGAACCGAACCTGCTCACATATTTCTGGACAGCGCACATCATATCTACGCCGTGTCCTGATCCGTGTCCCGGATCAATCACCTAGTGATATCCGCGTGCCACACTAGGATTTACGGCTCACTGTCTATCCCAATGGCGAATAACAGACCTCTAGGGATAAGTTGTGGCACGACCTAAGTAGCTCCCGCCTCGGGACAGATCATGAAATCAAGAACCTCAAACATGCAAAACTAATCTGATCTACCAACACATGATCCGATCTACATATGAAATTCTATCACGAATTCAACACCACGCAGCAGAGGATCTGATACCACTGTTGGGGCACGCGGTACGCTATGCTAGCGCCAAATTAAAAATTTCTACCGCGCACAACCAAGATCACTGCTACTGGAGATGAACTACGTGATTAGGATTTACCACTAGACGCGCAGTCACGACAACAGAAGGAGAGTTGGCGACGCGCGTCGGCGGCTGCTCCTCGAATCCCTCGAACAGATCCCTCGTACCGATCCCACGAACGGAGTCCTGCGATCAATTTCGGGAACAGTTCGTCCAAGCGCCACAGGTGCGACGCCTCCAAGGGATGCGCACGTACAAGGAGGAGCGTCGGGCGACTGACTGCTAGGTCCGGCGGCTCGGCCTGGAGGTGGAGTGGCGGCTAGGGTTGTGGTCTGACCTGTACCCCTTCGGGGTTTTCCCTATCCTTTATATAGGCGCCCGTGGAATGGCCTCAACCCTTGAGGAAATCCGGACCCTCCATCCATAATCCATTCAGATAACATCCGAATGGGCTCCTTTCCCCTTAAGCGCGCGACCCTATAGGTTCACGTATACATGGACACGGCCCGGATCACATCTGGTTCGATAGTCGGTAGAGGTTCCTAGCAGAACGTGTCGGCTCCCATATATGCATAAAGTCATAAGACGAACCATTACAAAGTGTCATATGCAACATTCCTTTTGCCTCACGATAATGTTGTCAAGCTCAAGGCGAGTACTTGTCACCCTTGTGATAGCTTGACATCTTTTCTCGAAACCGTGATACAGATTCCTGAACCGGGTTAACACTTATCCCATGTCGCATGGCCATGCTTTCTGAATCTTATCACTCGAGAGGGCCCAGAGAATATTTCTCCAGGGTGGAGGGGCAAATCCCATCTTGATCAACCATGTCTCGCGGCATGTATCAAGACTCACTCGTAAGCTACCTTTATAACTACCCAGTTACGGTGTAGCGTTTGATAGTCCCTAAGTGAGTCATTCCTCATTCCGAGAACATGCGAGGACCTTAGGTCTAGGACATGGCATATACATTGTATTGAGACTAACAGATGACAATATCTCGCTGCGTCTCAAAGTGGGTCTCTGTCCAACTCTGTGATCCCGTCACTAAGTTCATACTATCGGTAGCATCTCCAATGCTCATGACTTGTGAAACATAGTCATCAACCAAATCATATACTAGTCAAGGATATGTGTCCGCATAACCTTATCAACTAGGGACCATTAGAACAATCATCATAGAATATAAGTCTCACAAACAAGTCACATACTTATTGATACATATCAGTGATGATGTTTAAGGACAATACAAATAACTCATGAATACATAAGGAGATAGCATCATAACATGATTGCCTCTAGGGCATATCTCCAACAATGGCCTGCCGACCCAGCAAGGGAGGAAAGTCCACTTGGGAAAAAGAAAAAAACATCTGACTCCACAGAAGCTGCCGGCTCAGCAGCAACATGCCCAAAAGCCACAGGTCCACCAACCACAGCCCGATCAGAAAGGGCCGACCCACTAGCCAGCCCGAATGCGAAGCCACCACCGCACCAGGACGAGCACCCAGGATGCCCGGGGAAGAAAGAGGCCCCGGAGCTTTCCGGCCGCGACGCTTGCGACCCGCCACCGTCCATCCCGGCTCAGAGATCACCACCGAAGACCACCGGGAGCGGCCGCCCGGCGCAAAACGACGGCCGAGCTTGCACGGGGAAGCCAAACCGTCCACCGGCGGGAGGGAACGCAACTCCTCCTCCGAATTCGACTCCACCTCATCCTCCGAGGCCAATGCCCAAAACTTGCCACCACAAGCTCCAAGCTGCACCGGAACAGCAGGAAAGGAGGCCAGAAGCAAGGGGGAGGGAGGAGGAGGGGGCACACCCACCGGGGAGGGAGGCACGCCGTCGAGCAACACAACGGGAGGGGCGACGCCGGGAACGACCGGGGAAGCAGGAGGAGAGGGGAGGGGAAGCGGGGTGAGGGAGGGGGAGCGGGGAGGAGAGGGAGCCATCGCTTCCGCCGGAAAACCGTCTCCTGCGATCAATCTTTTTGCTTCGGTAAATCTTCACTCAAAGCAGCGCGACGAAGAGGCGGTGACAAATCGAGCGGTTGCCATGTCAATTAGAGAGGGATATACATCAGAATTGCCATAGGCGCTCAGTATAATCGCGCTTGCCGCTTTCGGCGCGATTGTTCACGCTATATGAAAGGCCTTTTGCTTTATTAGCCGCCCGATGTGTAGCATCTAATTTTTCACATACAATTCGGTTAGAAATTGAATATCTGTAATTAACAAAACTGAAACACTAAAATGAAGAAATACAAATACTCAATTCAATACTGGTGTGACGTGTGTGCATACAACACGGGCAGTGAGATTTGACATTTCATCCTTGGAGTTGAAGGTCTGGGCGTGCCATCCATTGTGATTTAGGGCATGTACAATGGAGGCAGCACCTACTGCTCCTCCATGACCTCCACATCAGCACAAGAAAAATGGAACTACCAGTTTGTTTTTCATTCAATCTATACCATAGCCTTGTAACGTGAGCTAGCTGCTTCTTTTTCTCCCCATCGCACATGCCTGCATTCTTTCTTTCTTCCTACCTGCACGCTGCACTCTTCCCCTCTCTCCTAAAACCAACGTCTTTTTATCCATGGACCACGCTCTTTCTCCCTGCCTCTTCTGCAGGCTGCACCTGGGCTCTGCAAACTATAGTCTTTTTCTCCTCTTTCCTCCACGCCATCTTGCCTCCGACGTGGAGCAGCGGGGCAGCTGTCCAGCATGGAGCGTTGGCCATGCCCTTATGGCGCCTACCAACCTAGCGGTGACCAAACCAAACCCAAAGGCCAAAACCAGCCAAGGGCAGACCCGTAAACCGCTCCGCCAGTTCCTCGTTTTCCCCACCATAGTCAAAACGCCGCCCCTCCTCCTCTCCACCTCCACCTCCACCTTCTGTGTGCGCCTGCTCCTGGTTGTCTGTCTCCCACCCTGTCTCTCTCGCCGCAGAGGTCAAACCAAAAGCAGCACGCACACCACCGCCGCACACCGCCCGCTCTCCAATGACGGCTCCTTCTTCTCCTCCCCTTCAAAACCACCACCCCTTCCTCGCACTCTTCCTCTCGTCGTCCTACCAGTAGTTGGTCAGAGAGAAGAAGCGGTGGCCACGTACCACATACATCGTTTTGTGTGAGGTCTCAAGCGGCGAATCTGCCAAGTGCCGGCGCTTATGGAGGGGATGTGGAGGAAGGCCAAGAAAGCCATGGGCATTGGCTTCTGCGCGCACCTCCCCGCCGTCGCCGGCGACCGGGAGGACGCCGCCAGCGAGCGGCGCGCGTCCGACGCCTTCTCTCAGGACTCGACGGCCCTGGCGGCTGCGCACGCGTCCGCGCCGAATACGCCGGCCCAGGCGGAGGCCGGCGCGCTGCTCCGGAGGTCCAAGTCAGGAGCCAAGTCCTCCAAGGTGAGGCCTTTTTCCACCCCCGGCAATGTTCCTTCAGTCATTGCGTTAAGATTTGTCCTTGGTTTGCGTGCGGGCTAGTCGGAGACGCTAGATGTGGAAACCTGCGGACACGACTACTACCAGTGGTTGAGCTCAGGTGCTGGTTGTTGGAGTAATGTGGCTTCACCAGTGAAAGATTTAGGTCCAGATGCGCTTCTTTTTGCCGTCAATTTTTGGTTATAGTGATGGGAGTTCCGTTTTGGTTTATCTTGTTTTTGTGTCTAACAGTTTTGTATGCATCCGATTTTTTAAAATTGGGAGTATCATGTTTTGTCTCGAGCTCCACCTGTACTAATTTGGATTTGCCTTTTCTTTTCTAGAGTTCAAAGTGTTCCCTCCTGTCCCCGGGGAAACACGAGTCGCAGATCTTCACAAAAATGGTTTATTTGCATATGTGATGATTTTCATAAGCTTTTCTTTTTTAACATTTTTCGAAGGGAATATCCCAAATTTTTTTAGATCATAAAAAAGGGAATATCCTAATTTTGTTTGCACATGTCATGACAAAATGATGCTATTCTGTTTGCCATCTTCTATGCCATCCGTATTTTTTACAATTATCGCTCTCTTCTTCAGTAGGAGTATATACAATAGATAGATTTCTACCAAAGTGCAAAAAATCCCAATGTTTCCTAGTACTGTATTTATATATCCATGCTTCTGCGACCACTTTTTAGTTTTATATATCCATGCTTTGGTATCGACTATGGTCAATCCCATGCTCTTTTTTCTGTGGGATACACGTAGCTTAACGTAAGCTTCATTTCTACCGTCTCTACATGTTCCTTCCCGAAAGGGTAAGTTGGCCTCTCTGGTAAACAATATCCACACGGTCACGTGTTTCATCTTACCATCACGTTTCTTAATTTGCTAAAGGCAAACCTTCCAACTTGAGCTGTTATCCAATACCAGGAATGCTGAATGGCCAGCCTTGCACTAGATTTTTTATATTTATTACTAGTACGAGTATCTTGTATTACTAGTTGTCATGGCAAGCACGTGATTACTTTGAATGGTCCAAGATCTGAATTTATCTTACATAATCGCTAATTCTTTCGTGTGGTGATGACGATTCGTTGATGCCTTTATCGATGGGTTCACACTTTATTGTTTACCAGTACTACTTGTTTAGATATTGTGCATGGAAGTGCGAGGCAGAATTGACCAGCAACTTCACTACGATCTCAATAGTTTTCTTTGGGGAGAAGGATCTCCTAATAGGGTTGACATTTATCTCATTTTGCTTGCCCGGGTCAGAACTCAGAAGTAAAGGCAAAACATTTCAGAGAATAATCACTAGATTCAATATTTATCGTGATGCTTACAATACTCATTACTGCCTCTCCAAAGGTTAAATACGCAAGGTTTCCAAACCCCTGCCTGTGTTGCATCAAATTTCTTTGGCAAGAAATTCATTTTTGTGTGCGTGTGTGAAGGCAGGGCCTCTAATTGTGACATGGTGTGATGTCTGAACTAATGTCTTCCTAGCTTGCTTAACAGCTGCTGAACCGTAAATCTGGGAAACCATAATGATAGGGAACCTGATTCCATTGATTTTTGTGGTGTGGGTACTCCCTGATAAAAACAACCAGGAGCTACTTTTTTTTTTGAACGTAACCAGGAGCTACTTTAGCATAGTGATATATGGATTGTTATGACTGACATTTGTGGTAGGTATTGGTATAAAGACATCCCATTTTATGCTTTGGTCAAACCAATAACAGTTCATATCTATACATGGGTGCTGATAAATAGGTACATCCATTAAACACGGGAGGTCAGTTGAATTTGATTATGGTTTATTCAAACTCCTAAAATAAATCCCTATTTTTTATTCTTTGACCTTTGTTTGTATTGGCAATATGTTTTCTCTTCTATTTATCATTTCATGTGACGTGCTAATTGATTTTCTGTATTAATTTTATTGAAAATACATTATATAAATAGTACCATCCTTTGAAATCTTTTGCTATTCCACTATTTAGAAAATATGAACATATATATGGTTCAATGTTGGTACAACGGTGATAACTGTAATAAAAAAATGGATACGGTTGAGACCACCTAACCATAGACGGTGGGTGGGAGGATATACCATCCAGGGTGGCCTTGAATAAATGCGTCAACTGCATGCATGAGATCGAGACATAGCTATGAATCTTCAAGTTGATCGAGATGAGCTTTCGTTTCTCCTGTGGTCTACTTTCTGAAATTAATTCCTTTCAAAAGATTTGGTGGTTCTTGGCGGGATCATTCATTCATTAGAACAATAGGCTCGTTAATGTAGGTAGGTTCTTGGTAACAGCTCCACCATCCTAATAAAAACATGGAAAACCATCCTAATATTAGTTGAATGAAATTCGACTGCATGCTGAACCAGGAGTACCTTTGTAAGCTGCTTGTAGATTTGGAAGCTTTAGGATAAATGTCTCCTGTACCATTTATAATGCTTAATTATCAGCGAATTGCTTGTAAAAATTATTATGATGTGCCTGCTTAGCTAGAGTGCTAGACACAATAACTATATATAAGCATGTCTGCTAGACTGGCAGAATAACTAAATATTGACAGTGACTTATAGAAAGAAGATTTTCAAAGTGACTTAGTATATGGCATCTTAGGTGGGTGTCTTGCTGGACCAAGGCTTTGGAATGAGACTTGGTAAGTGCCGTTGGGGTGTTGGGTTGCCGAATGATTTAAAGTCTTTTAAGGACTTGTCAACTTGACATTTCAACAATGCAATATTGTCAAACATTGATTGGATTCAAAAATGGATGGTGTGTATTTTTTAATGTTGACATCAGTTTCACAAAATGGTACAGTTTTATGTTTATGCCATAATTTTTTCTAAGTGATATTTGTTTTCTGAAATTATGTCCACAATTATTGAACATTTTCTGTGTTACTTTTGTTTAAGGAATAAACAATTAAATTAAAACATCTTCTCTTCTTTTCCAACAGAAAACATGCGCAATATGTTTTGATTCTATGAAGCCAGGTCATGGACAAGCCCTCTTCACTGCCGAATGTTCTCACATGTTCCATTTTCACTGCATCTCCTCCAGTGTAAAACATGGAAATTATGTATGCCCAGTTTGCCGAGCGAAGTGGAAAGAGATACCATTTAATCGCTCGCTATCTTCTATTGTTCCTCGTGGAAGAAGTGGGTTGAATGTGAACCAAGCTCGATCACCCCAACAGGATGCTTACATGGCTCTCCTCCGTCAGGTTCCAACCCGCCAGAGAGAAGCATCCGCCGTGCATACTTCTGAGCCAGTAGAGTTCAACGATGATGAACCTTTGCAGCTGATGATGAAATCTGCTGACAATTGTGATGTTAGATCTAGTAAAACTGTGGAAATGAAGACATATTCAGAGTTCTCGGCCATTCCACAGTCGTCATCTCGAGATGACTTTGCTGTTCTGATCCATCTGAAGGCCCCCTGTGCTAACCCAGAGCAGATCACAAGCAGACTGGTTAATGCAACCTCAGTTGGGTATCCTACATCCCGTGCTCCTGTTGATCTTGTTACTGTGCTTGATGTTAGTGGCAGTATGGCAGGAACCAAGTTGGCACTATTAAAGCGAGCAATGGGTTTCGTTATTCAACACCTTGGTCCATCTGATCGCCTTTCAGTCATTGCTTTCTCGTCTACTGCCAGAAGGTTGTTCCATCTCCGGCGGATGTCACACTCTGGCCGACAGCAGGCTTTGCAGGCTGTTAACTCACTTGGTGCTGGTGGTGGCACAAATATTGCTGATGCTTTGAAGAAAGCTGCTAAGGTTATTGAGGATCGCAGTTATAAGAATCCAGTATGCAGTATTATTCTGTTGTCAGATGGTCAGGATACCTATAATATTTCCTCAAATGTTAGGGGAACCCGTCCTGATTATAGGTCACTTGTTCCATCTTCAATTCTTAATCATGCTGTAGGCATAGTACCTGTCCATGGGTTCGGATTTGGAGCAGACCATGATTCAGATGCTTTGCACTCAATTGCTGAGGTCTCTGGTGGTACATTTTCCTTTATTGAGGACGAGGGTGTGATTCAGGATGCATTTGCTCAGTGCATTGGTGGTCTTCTTAGTGTTGTTGTTCAGGATATGCGCTTAACTGTGCAGTGTGTGCACACCGATGTTCAGCTTCGCTCCATCAAATCTGGTAGCTACTTGAGTAAGGTATCTGGAGATGGGCGAAATGGTTCAATTGAAGTTGGACATCTCTATGCTGATGAGGAGAGGGACTTTTTGATGTCCGTGAGCTTCCCGCAATCCCGTGAAAAGACAATACTTTTGAAGGTTGCCTTTTCCTATAGAGACCCTATGACTAATGAATGTATCAAGATCCAAGGCAACGATGTAATGATCCTGAGGCCAAAATCTCCAACACCTGAACCTGTTTGCATGGAGGTTGATCGTGAGAGGAACCGAGTGCGTGCCGCCGATTCTATTGAGGCTGCAAGGGCTGCTGCTGAGAGAGGTGTTCTTTCTGAAGCAGTGGCTATTCTTGAGGACTGCCGAAGGGTATTGTTGGAGTCCTTTTCAAGCCAGAATGGGGACCGTTTATGCATGGCCCTTGATGCAGAGCTGAGGGAGATGCAAGAGAGGATGGCTAATCGGCAACGCTACGAGGCTTCAGGGAGGGCATATCTGCTATCGGGGCTGAGCTCGCATTCATGGCAGAGAGCCACGACACGCGGTGACTCCACAGACAGCAGTTCACTTGTTTACTCGTACCAAACACCATCCATGGTTCAGATGCTGCAGCGGTCGCAGAACCAGTGCCCTTCACCTCAGATCCCAAGGCCACAGATCATCGTACCAACAAGGTCATTCATGCAGAAACCTCAGCCAAGGTAGAAGGTAGCACACCATGATCCCGTGAAGCAAGCACAGGGATATGGTGAAGAAATAACATTGGTATGGTTGCTTAGTAGGTCAAAATGTAGTAGTTTAGTATCCATCTTTTGTTTTTCTTGTTCGAGTCGCGGTGACGGTATACCAGAGAAGGTGGGCGGCTTGGGGGTATATATATGTTGTGGGGTGGTATAGTGGAGAAGGTGATGGAGGGCGCTTGGGTGGTAAATACATTGTGGGGGGTATACTCCTGTGGTGTGAAGGTATAAGGTTTGGGAAGTAAGTAGGAGGGGGATGGAGAATGTTATGGTATAATGGCTTCAAGGGGGAAGAAGGTGCAGGTAGGTTAGCTGGTCACTAAGTTGCTTTATCGGTGAACAATTTCATTTTGTATTTGGTAATGTGGATAAGCTGGTCTGGTCTGGTCTGGTCTGGTGTGATGGCCTTCGGAAAATTTGAGGTGCAATGCTATGCAAATCCATGGATCCAAATTCTCGTTTCTGTTAACTGCTTGTCGGCCTCGTGCATTAAGGAGGGAGCAACTAATTAGGGAGTACTCGTTCGCAGCCTGCTCCAGCGAACAGCGCCACGTGTCGCGCTCATAGCGATCCTTCAAGATTTTATTTTTTTTATTTTTGTGTACGTGTTTTTGATGTTTAAAATTGGTTTTTTCAGTGTTTTTTTCGACTTTTCCGGTTTTCGCATGTTTTGGTAAAAAAAAATTTAATTTTTTTTTTGAAAAAAAAGAGGCACGACCTTACCTCCGCGGGAGGCACGAAGCTTGTGCCTAAAAAAAGAGGCACGGGTGCCTTCTTTTTTTATGCACTCGTGTCTCTAAAAACAGAAAAACGTGAAAAGTCACTCGTGCCTCCTTTTTTGATGCACTCGTGCCTCTCTTTTTAGGCGCTCGTGACTCTTTTTTGAGGCATTCGTGCCTATTTTTTGAGGCACTCGTGTCTCTAAAAAGCAGGAAAAACGGAAAAGCACCAGAGCGCGCCAAGTGGCGCGCCCGCGAAGCGCCAAGTGTCGCGCGCGAAGGAAACGCGGTACTCGTTGCAACGAGTACTCTTAAACTAATGATTTCGCATTAAGGCGCATTATTTTTTGTTGAGCAAAGGGACTGCAGCGTATTTTATCAGGGCCGGGCCAGCCAAATCCGAGGCCCTGTGCCAAACTAAAAAATCAGGCCCTATCTCACATTCTCACTAGAAAAAAATAAACTAATCAACAATTACAATGTATATAAATATACAACGTAATATCTTACATAATAACCGTATATATAAAAAATCATACCTTCAACTTCTGGTCGCATAATGTTTATTTGAACATCATTTTTTAGCATCCTTTGAAATAAAATCTTTAATTAATTTATCTTCATCTTCTTTTTTTGGGCTTTTGGTAATCAGATTGATGTGTTTTTCCATGATGACTCAAATCTACATTATAAAATACAAGATACAAAATATTAATAAGTTGAAATTAAAAATTATGCATCAATGTTTAGCAATTATACAAACCATCTAACTCACCTAATCACCTAGATTCATCGGTTGAACTACTACATTTTGTACTTTAACTGATGATGCAAGAATCGATCTACAATGATCCCTACAAACATTAATTAAAAATTATGAATAGAAACTAAAATTAAATAAGAAAACTAAGGATTCATCATTAGCATTTAGCAGCGGCGGACTATGAGACTACCTTGTACATGTACCTGTATGGATGTATTGCGTGCTGTGTGCGGTGCGCAGCCAGGACCCTGCCCAAGTGTCCAGTGTGGTGGACCTGCCCAAGTGTCCAGTGTGGTGGACGCAGCGATGCGCGAGGCGACCGCCCCAGGTCAGGGCGTCAGACACTCTGGCGCCAGCCGCCGTGGGCAGCCGATGCGCCCCGTCAAATCCAGGAAATGGCCGCCTATCGTTGTAGCCTAGGTCCCTGCAACTAGTCCCTGCCAGGCCTGGACGGCCCTGCCTGGCGATTCGTTTCCGCAGGCAACGATCTGATCAATCCCTTGACTGTTCGTTTTCGAGACAGACGGGGCTTTTTCCTTTCTTCTTCGATCGAGAGAGGGCCAGCAGCGCAGCGGGCAGCGGCCCAGTCGAATGAAGGCTCAGCCGCCCATTAACAACAATATACATACTGTATAATTTTTTTGGGCCCCTAAAAATTATGGGCCCTGTGCGGGCTGCACAGTCAGCACATGTATGGGCCCGGACCTTTATTTTATATCACACAACATGTTTCTTGGGTGAGCGATTTTGAGCGAAAGGTAGTTCCCTAGTCAGCGAACTAGGATTTCTCTGTCCTCCGGCGATGCCGAGAGTTTACCCTTGATCGTCTCCTAGGTGGATCCAAGTAGTGTTCTACTAGAACAGGAAGCTAACGAACAAGTTTTCCCCGGTCGTGCTTTGTTTGGTGGAGACTCAAATTCAAAAGGCACGCGCTGAGTTATTAGCTCTCTCTTTTGGTTACAAAAATTCTTTTGCAGTTGGTAGTTCTGGCCGGAGTGGAGGCCATGTAATTTATTGGAATGAGGATATAAATCTGGAAGTGAAGGAATCATCAAAATATTTCATTGATGCTGAAATTCAAGAGTTGGGGTCTGATCCATGGAGGGTGTCATTCATCTACGGGGAAGCTCAAGTGCAAGAAAGATACCAAACATGGGACGCGCTAAAATCCTTGGCAACCCAGTCCTGGTTACCATGGTTGGCGATAGGAGATTTTAACGAAGTTCTTTTGCATTCTGAGCATGATGGTGTAGGTCAACGAAGTCAAGCGCAACTTGATGGGTTCAGAGACGCCCTAGATGTCTGTGGCCTAGCAGATATTGGCTTTAGTGGCTCACCTTGGACTTTCGAGAAAAAAGTTGCCGGGGGTTCCTACACCCGTGTGAGACTGGATAGGGCTGTAACCGACACCCAATGGACTGGATTGTTCCTAAGCGCTGGTTTGGAACATCTTTTGGGGGCGTGTTCGGATCATGTCCCAATCCTGTTGCAGTTAAATGATTCCGCCATCAATCGCAAGGAGAAAATCTTCAGGTATGAAGCCGCTTGGGAGGAGCACTCTAATTTGAAAAACTGCATCTCAAGTGTCTGGAATAGTCAGCAAGGTTCAACAGTGGAAGGTTTGAAGAAAAAACTGGGCGATCTTGTAGAAAATCTCTCAGCTTGGGATAGAGATACTTTTGGCAGTGTTCGACGGCTGATCAGAAACCTGAAATCTGAGCTAGTTCTCCTAAGGCAAGTCCCTGGTCGTTTGGGACCGAACCATAGAGAACTAAAAATAATAGAGGAGTTGGTTGAATTATATCATCGAGAAGAAATATTGTGGAAGCAAAGGTCCAGAGTTGAATGGCTCGCTGGTGGGGATAGAAATACAAAAAAAAAGTCATATCCGAGCGACCATGAGAAGGAGGAAGAATTTGATCAAATCTTTGTTAAGAGGAACGATTATGTAATTTCTGATATAGGAGAATTGGAGGCGATGACAACCCAATTCTACTCGAATTTTTTCTCGTCTGAAGGAGTCACTAATATGGGGGAGGTGCTGGACCGCGTCCCATCAAAAGTGAGCAGGGAGATGAATGCTATGCTTAATGCTCCCTACACTGCGTCTGAAGTAAAAACAACCCTTTTCCCAATGGCTCCTTTGAAGGCCCCTGGACCGGATGGATTTCCAGCCCAGTTTTTTCAGAAGCATTGGGATAGCAAGATATATAACAAGAACACTAAGGCTATCACAAAGTAGGTGCACAAGTAAATAGGTTGACTAGAGGAACAACCTATGAAACAAGAAATGCACAATAATATGAGCAAGCACAAGATACACAATGTAATAAGCTTGCTCAAAGTAAGGTAGAGATAACCGCAAGTGGAACCGATGAAGACAAGGATTTGTTACCGAAGTTCCTTCTCTTGCGAGAAGTATGTCTCCGTTTGGAGAGGGTGAGGAGCACAATGCTCACATGAAGCCAACGAGGACCACCCTATTTCTCTTCACGCTCTTACCAATGCAAGATGCCGTGATTCCACTATTAGGACACTTGAGGGCGGTCACCGAACCCGTACAAATGGCGACCCTTGAGGGCGGTCACCGAACCCGTACAAATGCTCGGGGCTATCTCCACAACCGAATTGGAGGCTCCCGTAGCGCCCCGAAGCTTTCCACCACAATGATTGAGCTCCACAACAACAAGCCTCTAGGTGCCAACGCACCCACGAGGTACAAGCTCTAGAGTGCTGATACGTCCAAAATGTATCTATAATTTCTGCTTGCTCCATGCATGTTTTTTGTGATATTGCTATGATCTAGATACACTTTCATACACTTTTGATCATATTTGGACTAACCTATTAACTCAGTGCACCACAGTGCCAGTTCCTGTTTTCTGCTGTTTTTCTATTTCAGTGTTCCCCCATATAAAAAGTGCTCCAAAAATTCGGGAAAAATCAGATAAAAAATCAGCGCAGAAGAACCTTCCAGATGAACCTAGGTGGGGCCAGAGGGCCACCACCAGGAGCCCAGGCGCCCTGGTGGCGCGCCCCAGGGGGGCGCCTGGACCCCTGGTGCCCCCCCTGGCTGCCCCCTTCACCTATATATTCTCCGCGACGAGAAACCCTCGAGGCCAGAACCCTTTTTCGCGATCTCGCCTTTGTTCCGCCGCCGCCGCGCTTCCGAGATCGGGAGCACCAGCAGAACTCTTCCCGGCACCCTGCCGGAGGGAGGGCCGACCTCCGGGAGTCTCCTCTCCACCATGGATGCTTCCCGGATGTGTCTTGAGTAGTTTCCTTTGGACCATGGGTCCGTGATCAGTAGCTATGTGATGTTCTCCTCCCCTCTTTGTTCTTCATGGTTTAGACCTCGTGAGCTGCCCTACATGATCGAGGCACTTTTGTAATCTTTCTGTTGTTGCTATGCTGAGTTTGATGGGATCTGATGGATTATGAGATTATGTTCAGATTATGATTGAGTAATATATTTGGTTCTTATCTCTTATATTTTTGTTCTTGAGTAATTCTTGCATGTTCTCCGTTGCTGTTTATTGCTTTGGCCAAGTAGTAGGTAGTAACCCCAAGAGGGAACGTTATGCTCGATTGTGGGTTCATGCCCCCTGATGACACGCTTGAGTGACAAAAACATGAGTCTAGGGGATGTGCTGTTGCCACAAGGGGGAAAACAACGGTGCTTGTAACCGCGGTTACAAGGATTGTTTACTTTACGCAAAGTGCTTTTGAATGCAGTTGTCTGTTGCTTTGGGTTTACACTTTGGGTGGGGCTCGCAACTTAATACCAGCGAGATGTTCTGGATAGATATCTCAAGGTGGATGATTAGTAGTAGATGCAGTTGGATTTCGGTCTACTTATTTTGGCATTCTGCCCATGCTTTTGAGCCTCTTCCTTTCTTTTGTAGCATAGTTAGCATTACGGTGCGTTCATAATCCTGTCAATTGCCCTTCTGTAATTTGTTCACTTCGCATAGCAGTTTTATCGTCTTTTGGGAGAGAGACATCACTAGTGAACATCACGTATCCCGGTCCATATCCTCATCACTGTTTCCACGCTCATTTACTTTTCTGCTTTTACTTTCAGTTGCTATCATTATCCCTTTTGTTTGATCCTTTGTGAACAACAAGACCGGAGAGATTGACAACCTCTCTGAACTTCGTTGGGAACAAAGTTATTTTTGTCTGTGTGCAGGTCCGCGTCAGTTGCGCCGCTGACACCTACTTATCATCTCCGGAGTCCTACTGGAGACAAACCTTGGTATCTTTACTGAGGGAAATTTGCTGCTGTGCTACATCACACCTTCCACTTGGGGTTTACCAACGAAGGGCGAGAAATCACTATCATCACCTCGCACATCAAGCAAAAATTCTGGCGCCGTTGCCGGGGACTCCGAGTGCTAAGATAGGGGAGTTGCACACTACCCTTTACCTTTGTTTTTTAGTCTTGTTAGTTTACCTTTCAGTTTTTATCTTTGTGTCCTATATCAAAAATCACAAAAAAATTGTTTATCTTGCTGTTAGTAGTCCTCCTTGTTTAGATTAACATGTTAGGGCTAGGTGCTTTGCGGGAATCGGAAGTTCTCGATTTCCGTCAAAGAGATGGAGAAAATATGAAGAAGGCATGGGACAGAATTTCTGAAGCACATAAAAGAATTATGCCTTGGATACCTATAAAAATTGTGCTTAGAAATTTTTACCATGGTCTTTTTAAGTGGTGTAAACACTCTCTTGATATTATAGCTGAAGGAGATTTTCTAGAGTGTGATGAAGTTAGGGCTCTTGATATTTTGCATAGTCTATCTAGTTATTTTGTTTATGATCGTAGTATTGATACTGTCATAGATAGACTTGCCACTATTGAAAAAAGATTGGATGCTGTAGACTTGAGGAAAGTAGAGGAACTTAAGTCCAACAAGAAAGAAATGTTGGAGATAGATGATGATTGGGAGCCCTTTGTTAGGATTAGCATCTCTAACCAAGGCTTCCTTGCTCTTTGTAATATTGGATCCACAGTTTCTACTATGCCAAAAATAGTTTATGATTCTTTGAAGCTAGATATGGATAAATTATCATCTTATCATGAGCATTCTAATGGAGATATTTCAGAGATTAAAGGAAAGGTAAATAAGTCCAAGTTGCATTCCTTCATAGGACTGCACCAATGGATTTCTTCATCATGGAGCCAAACCAAAGTAACATTGTGCTCGGAAGAGACTTCCTCCGTGCTATGAAAGGCTTCATTGATATTGGTAACGGGCACATATGCTTACGCGGTATGGCGAAAGGTAAGTACATCCTTCCTAGGAAGAAGAATAATGAGCTTATTGAAAATCAAGTTGAAGGTTTTTATGATTCTGATCTTGGAGACCCTTGATTCTTCTTTTGCATCATGCCTAGCTTAAAGGCATAAAAGAAAGCGCTTTTGGGAGGCAGCCCACAACGAATTAGGTTTCTTTTTGCTTTTGTTGTGTCTTGATGTTTTTTACTACTCTAGCAACATCATTGTATCTTTATTTTTCAGCTTTGTGCCAAGTTATAGCCTCTTATGATAAGGGAAGCAAAAGTTGTGACATGCTGTCCAGAAAACAGATTCTGTCCCTGGACAGAGAAATTCGAATAAAATCACCAGATCATCTTTTTGATCTGAATTTTTTTGACATCATGCTCTATACAATTTTGAAACTTTCGTATGTTCTGAGTTTTTTGGTTTGAGTTGCAGAAGTGCCCCGAAAAAATTCTCTACTACCTGCTGTTCTGTTTTTCGCCGATTCTGCCACGTTTTGCCTCTCTTCACTTTTGCAAACCTTAAGCTTGCTTTTTCTTTGCAAAAACTTTTTGGCACTCTTGAGAAACATAGCTCTTCAAGAATATCTTTATATCCAGTGGGGAAAAATTATTTTATTAAGGGTACTAACCTCTCTAATCAGCTTATGATGAGTTATGTATGAAGGGAGTTTTCAAGTGTGCGATGGAAGATGATGAAAAAAGATCCAGGAGTGTCAAGCGCTCAAGCTTGGGGATGCCCCCATGAATCCCCAATAAATATTCAAGGAGACTCAATCGTCTAAGCTTGGGGATGCCCCCGTGCATCCCCTTCTCCATCAACAATCATCAGTTCGTCCTTCGTCTCACTATATTTTTATCACTTCATACGTTATGTGCTATGCTTGGAGCGTCTCGCTCTTAGGTTTTACTTTTTAGTTTTCTTTAGTTTTGCTTGCTGGTCATAACAAGTTAGACCCCATCTTACTTTGTGTGGGAGAGAAACACGCTCCACTCCAATCTAGAACACATCATAGGATTTTTCCTGCTTATCTTTTTGCTGTTGTGTGCTCTTTATCTTTTCGTAGCTGCTGCCATGTTTAGTTTTAGTCTTAGTTTGTCTTTAGCAAGAGCCTTGACTTTTGTTTAGTTTGTTGCTGGAACTCTCTTTAGTTTTCATGTTTATCTTGTTAAGAGAGTTGGTTGTTGCACTGAGTTGTGTTTTGTCTTGAAGTAGGTAATTGAGGTTGCTATTTAATTCTAGTAGTAACTTGCAATAGTTTTGAGGTATTGATGTGAGTAATGTCTGAACTTGTGGTGTCAAGAGCTTTAGCCTATTAGTGATAGGTGTCGTATTTTGGGCAATCCGTGTGTATTTTCAAAACCTAAAAAAACTAGTTGAGAACTCTAACTACTAGATGGATCACTAATCTTTGGAGGGATCGAATATTAGAGTACACTCACGTACCATGAGTCGAGGATGCGCAAGGATAACCAAACCCCCATACACTCCTCCTCGGGGTACTTGTCTATTTGTGAACCTCCTTATTAGATTGAGAGTTACCGATAATAAGTGCATGAGTTCTTCGGACTAATGTAAGTATTGAAAGTTGACACTTCCACCTTCCCATATTTTGCTAGCCTCTCCCGTGCCGTGCATTGCCTTCTTCTCACTCCGAGAGTTGGTGTCCACCTTCGCCGGTACACCCAAACCCTTGGCATGATACACTTTGTCATCATAAGCCTGCTTATATCTTTCCTCAAAACAACCACCATACCTACCTATCAAGGCATTTCCATAGCCTTTCCGAGATGTATTGCCATGCAACATCCACCTCTTCATGACTTGATCTTCATGTCATACATGCTTTTGCTTGATCGATGAGCCGCATGCTAGTGGGGCCTTGCCCTAATCATTGCTACATGACGCGCTAGTATCATTGCATATTCTGCTACACTGGCAGACGCATACATTGCATACATCATGATAGTTACATCTTCTTTATGATTTTGAGTACCTTGTAAAGTGTGAAAGATCTCCTTTACCTTCTTGTAAAATAGAGTGTTGCCCTTAAGTGAGGAAAAGATCCCAAAGTGGACACAATAAAAGATCCCAAAGAGGACAAATGAGAGTTAAATAGAAAGAGCCATTGAGGCCACAAAAAATACAAAAAAATAGAAAAAAGAGAAAAAAGAAATAAAAAGAGAGAAAGGGGCAACACTACTATCCTTTTGAGAGATCCACAATAGTACTCCCTTTATATCCTTGTACTTTTGGGATACGGGGCAGAAAACACAAATTTTTCATACCTACGGTACCCAAACCCAAGATCTATGCTATGGCGATGTAATGTAACGGAGGGAATCGGTGTTCATACCTTTGAAGACCGAAAGAGGGAAACGTTCTTGCGAACGTGGCTGGCGTAGACTCGGAACTACGACCTCCTTGTCGTGTAGAAGACCACCACCGGCGAGGATGACTCCCGGTAAACCTCTAGCGACGAAGTAGCACCACAGGTGTAGTGCCTCGAAGAGATTATACACGTACGGTACAATCGATGTTCCTCCCGGGCCCCGAACCAGGCGAGCAGCGAAAGAAAGATGGCTACGGATCCTGACTCCAGCAGAACGACGGCCTGCCTTATGGTGGAGAACTCCAATCCAGGTGCATACTCCAAACAAGGGGAGTCCAATTCCGGGAAGGAGAAGGAGGAAGAAGGATATATTGGTGTGTTGGAAAAGGGGGTCTACCCCTCCTTATATAGGCCAAGGGGGGGGGTGCCATCCTCCTCCCCTCCCCCATGTGGGACTAAACTCCCAAGGGGGGGGGGAGTGCGCCGGCCAAGGGGGGTGGTGGGCCCCACCCTTGGCGCCAAGCCCAAGGGGGGAGACCCCCTCCTCCCTTAATGGGCCCCATGGGCCCATTTAGCCTTTTTCCCATTTTTTAATTTATTTAATATGTTTTAAATATTTAATTCAGATAATTAAATAATAAAACATTATTAAAACAATTAAAATTTATTTTGAACTATTCAAAATGTTCGGAAACCATTCCGTCCTCCTCCGGAACTATTCCGGTGATTCCTCCTATTTCACCGATTGATCCCGTAACTGTCCTATGCATCGATTGCCCTTAAGTGTAACACCGTAACGGTCCGGGAAATAGCAGACATGGTCGAGACTCTTCTCATTGACCAATGACTAGTCAGTTGGACCTGGTTACAATCCTTGACAGCCCCTGCGCTTCCATCGAATGAACTTCGATCGCTTTTGGAAACCGTTAACGATACGACGTAATCCCTTTGTGCTGCGGTACTTTGTTTGTCCGAGCTTTGAATCGTCGGTATCCTACATGCCGTGTTCACATCTCGTTCACAACAAACAACTTCTCTTGTCCATGATCATTGCATCTCTTGTGACCTAGTCACGTCCTTGCAAGGTGTTGATGCAATATCATCGAGTGGGCCCAGAGTACCTGTCCTGTCACAAGGACTGACAAATCCCGCTCTGATCTATTAACATACTCATCAACCATCTATTTCGTAATACCAAAAGTGCACCGTTATAGCCAGCATATTTCAGTCAGGCGGTGGGATACAAATCAAAGTCTCCTCATAGATGACAATTACGTATGATCATTACGGTCTAAGGACTAAGCCATATGTTACAAAGTCATAGCAACGCTGAACTATGTGACTCGATCACATTGCAATACTTTAGGTGGGTGTACGTCCATCACATCATTCCCCTTAACGATATGACCTCATTGTCAATGGACTTAAGTGTCGCCATGATCAGGAAAGCTTGATCAATCAATTGCCCAATGAGATAGTTTACCCGAGTTAAACTACGAACCATGTTTTATACTACACCTGTATTAGTATTTCCAAGTAATACAGTTATAGCACAGTATAAAACGTATTATGTACAAAACGGATATGTGACAAATATCTTTATTAATTTGTCTCTAGGGCACATATCCAACAGTCTCCCACTTGCACTAGAGTACAAATTACACTAGTTTACATCAGGTATGTATCTAACACCAATGGTCTCTCGGTGTTCTTCAAACTTGCCCTGTGGAAGAGGTTTAGTCATCGGGTCTGCTGCGTTCAGATCCGTATGTATCTTGTGAATCCTAGTGTGTCCATCCCTGACGTAGTCTCGCGTCACATGGAACTTTAGGAGGATGTGCTTGGCTGTAGAGTGAGTTCTTGGATCCTTCGCGTTATCAATGGCACCCATGTTGTCGCAGAAGATTCCCACGGGGTCAGTGCAGCTGGGAAAGATGCCAAGCTCGATCACGAACTTCTTCAGCCACAACGCCTCGTTTGACGCTTCACAAGCGGCAATATACTCCGACTCCATTGTAGATTGGGCGACGACTGACTGTTTGACGCTCCTCCAGCTAATTGCGCCACCGTTGAACATGAAAATATATCCTGTCTGGGATTTCGAGTCATCTAGATCTGAGCCGAGGCTTGCGTCGTAACCCTTTACGGTGAGCTCCTCATCAACTCCTCCATAAACGAGAAAGAGATCCTTGGTTCTTCTCAAGTACTTAAGGATGTTCTTTACTGCTGTCCAGTGAGCCATTCCCGGGTTACTGTGGTAGCGATTAGTCATACTAATGGCCAGCGCTAAATCCGGTCTGGTACATAACATAGCATACATGAGAGAACCTATGGCTGAGGCATAGGGCTTTGAGGACATCTCCTCCTTCTCTTTTGCTGTGGTTGGGCATTGAGTCACGCTTAATTTGACACCTTTTATAACTGGCAAGAGGCCTCTCTTGGAGTTACCCATACTGAACCTTTTCAATATCTTGTCAATATAAGTGCTCTGACTCAAGGCCAACCGTCGATTAGGTCTATCTCTATAGATCTTAATCCCCAATATGTACGTAGCTTCACCTAGGTCCTTCATGGAAAATTATCCATTCAGATATTCCTTCACTTCCTCTAAGAATTTCTTATCGTTTCCTATTAGTAATATGTCATCTACATATAACATAAGGAATGCTACAGAGCTCCCACTCAGTTTCTTATAGACGCAGAACTCTTCGACGTTTTGGACAAATCCAAAAGCTTTAATGACCTCATCAAATCGAAGATTCTAGCTCCGAGATGCTTGCTTCAACCCATAGATGGACCGTTGAAGCTTGCACACCTTACCAGCGTTCCTTGGATCGACAAACCCCTCTGGTTGCATCATATACAACTCTTCCTCAATGTTGCCATTTAGGAATGCAGTTTTCACATCCATCTGCCATATCTCGTAATCATGATATGCAGCTATTGCTAGTAGGATCCGAATAAACTTTATCATCGCTATAGGAGAGAACGTCTCCTCGTAGTCAACTCCTTGAATTTGTCGGAACCCCTTCGCGACAAGTCGAGCTTTGTAGACAGATACGTTTCCGTCTGCGTCAGTCTTTTTCTTGAAAATCCATTTATTCTCGACGACCTTACGGTCCTTGGGAATATCCACCAAAGTCCATACTTTGTTGGTGTACATGGAGTCTATTTCGGATTTCATGGCTTCAATCCATTCCTCGGACTCGGGTCCCTCCATTGCTTCTTTGTAACTTGTAGGTTCATCTGACTCATCAGCCGATATTGCATTCACAAGCTGTCCGTAAAACTCAGTAGGTTGACGGACTCTTGATGACCTACGGGGAATAAAAGGTTCCTTTTCATTCTCATCATGATCATCATCAATGTCATGATCGTTATGAATGTCATTCTGGCCATTCTCTTCAGCTCCCACTGTTGAAGATGGTTCCAGAACAATTTCCGTAGCCGTTTCTTCCAATTGGAGTGATTGGTCAGTCACTTCATCGAGGTCTATTTTCCTCCCACTCAACTCTTTCGCGAGAAACTCCTTCTCAAGAAAGTGTCCCGTCTTGGCAACAAACGTTTTGCTTTCAGACTTGTTGTAGAAGGTGTATCCACAAGTTTCCTTGGGATAGCCCACAAAGATGCACTTATCCGCCTTGGATTCAAGTTTGTCAGGCTGTAGTTTCCTAACATAAGCCTCACAACCCCAAATCTTCAGGTGAGACAACTTAGGTTTCGTGCCGTGCCATTCTTCAAATGGTGTTGTCTTTACGGATTTGGATGGTGCCCTATTAAGAATATGAGCGGCAGTTTCTAATGCATTCCCCCAGAATGACACAGGCAAATAAGTATGAGACATCATCGATCGTACGCTATCCAATAGGGTTCGATTACGTCGCTCAGCCACACCGTTTCTCTGAGGTGTGCCTGCCGGCGTAAGCTGTGGTACTATGCCACAAGACTTCAGATGATTGCCAAACTTGTGACTCAAATACTCGCCACCTCGATCCGATCGAAGGTGCTTGATTTTCTTTCCGAGTTGATTTTCGACCTCATTCTGAAATTCCTTGAACTTTTCAAAGGTTTCAGACTTGTGCTTCATCAAGTAAATATACCCATATCTACTCAAGTCATCAGTAAAGGTCACGAAGTAACGAAGACCATTGCGAGTGGGGACGTTCATGGGTCCACATACATCCGTGCGTATGATCCCCAATAAGTCATCCGCACGCTCCATTATCCCATTGAATGGAGTCCTTGTCATTTTGCCCATGAGGCATGGTTCACATGTATCAAGGGATCCAAAATCCAATGACTCAAGAAGTCCATCCTTATGGAGCTTCTCCATGCGCTTTATACCAATATGACCAAGTCGGCAATGCCACATCTTCATGTGATCTTCATCATTCTTCAATCTTTTGGCCTCAATATTGTTAATGTGACACACGTCACCATCGAGATCAAGTACGAATAAACCATGCAACTCCGGTGCGTGAACATAAAACATTTCATCCTTATAAATCGAACAACCAATTGTATCAGACTTAAAAGAATAACGGTCTCGCTTCAAGCAAGAGCCACTAACGATGTTCACACTCAACGCGGGTACATAGTAGCAATTATTCAGAACTAAAACCAATCCCGAAGGGAGACTAAGATGCTTCGTGCCGACTGCCAAGACTTCAATTTGACAGCCATTCCCCACGCGCATCGTCACTTCATCCTTGAGCAAGCGTCTCCTATTCCTTAGTCCCTGAATGGAATTAGAAATATGAGCGACAGATCCTGTATCAAGTATCCAGGATGTGTTCCCGGCGCTTGTCAAGAGAAGATCAACAATATGTATATCAAATATACCTTCGTCTCTCTTGGCGACCTTGCCAGCCTTATTGTCCTTTAGGTACTTGGGGCAGTTGCATTTCCAGTGACCTTCACCCTTGCAGTAGAAGCACTCCACTCCGGGTTTAGGCTTGGGTGCCTTGGGAGGAGCGGCAACTGACTTTCCATCCCTCTTGGGGCCACCTCTCTTGGCCTTCTCCCGCCTGCTTGACTTCTTGAAGTCAGTGTTCTTGTTGACCATGAAGACGGCGTGCTCCTTCTTGATCTCAACCTCGGCACTCTTCAGCATGACGAACAACTCAGAAGGGGTTTTGGTCATCCCCTGCATGTTGTAGTTCAGCACAAAGCCTTTGTAGCTAGGGGGAAGCGACTGCAACACCCTATCAACAACAAGTTCACCTGGAATCTGGCATTCCAGAGCATTCAAGCGCTGAACGTAGCCAGGCATTTTGACTACGTGCTCACTCACGCTGCCGTGCTCGTCCATCTTTGCTGAGAAGAAGGCTTCAGAAGCCTCGTACCGTTTAGCCCTGGCTTGAGGTGCGAAGACCGCCTTGAGGTCGGTGATAATCTCATATGCACCCATCCTCTCAAAGCGTTTCTGCAGCTCAGCCTCCATGGAGTAGAGCATGCCACTCTGGACAAGGTTGTAATCATCAGTCCTGGAGAGATAGACATTCTTCTCGTCCTGACTGGCATCATCTGCTGGTGCGTCACCTAACGCGCCCTCTAGTACGTATGCCATCTTGAGGGGAACGAGGAGAATCCTCAGGGTGCGGAACCAGTTGGTGAAGTTTGTCCCATATGTTTTTAGCTTATCTTTCTCTAGGAATGATCCTAAGTTGAACGAGGGGAGAGGTGCTGCCATCTACAAGGGTGATTCACAAGGATACATATTTAGACTTTTGTTCATAATGTGGAGTTTCAATTTAATCACAAAATTCTAGAAAGCTCCCACTTAGATAAACACCTCTCAATTTAACTAAGTGATTACACAATCCCAGCCCCCATACCTCCCCCGATCGTCATGGCCATCAGTATGCGAACCAGGTAGGCCTCTAAGCCAATCACATCAGGCATGTGACTCGTGCTCGACCTTTCGGTCTCCTGTGTTCCAGGCCCGCATCTACATATGTCAAGCCTGCCAATCGAACCTTGATGTTAGCTGTTCAGCAAGGCCATATCTGCATATGCCAGGCTTGCCGAAGCTAACCTCATGCGAACTCCGTTGAATATGTATGACAACTCCGGTATGTACGGAGCATCAAGCCATATGGGAGAACCTTCCAGGCGGTGCCCACCAAGGGAGAACACAATGTTGGTATTGTGAGAGATGGTCCTGTTTCGTGCTACCGTCGATATATCTAGCATACTAGCATAAAACAGAAAGTAAAACTGTAAATCATACAACCTATGACCCCCCTTCATGCAAAGCAAAGTTAAACGTCTTTCTACTTTAGCTTGTGCAAGTTTTACGTGGCTGCTAGGGGTTTTGAGAGAGAGAACCGTTTCTATCCTGCGAAAAACATGCCACAACACCGTCTCCCATCCGTCTCTATTACACCCCTGTCGGGGCCCTCCATTGCAAACATCTTCGCATCGCTAATGCAGAGAGACAGACACCCCCCAGCCACTTTATATGGTAAAAGCCATATGTCAAGCGTGGAACCAGTCTCGCGTAAACGCGTAAGGTCGGTCGGGGGCCGCTTCATCAAACATTGCCGCAACGCTAAATGAGTACACGTGGGACGGTAATGAATGAAGATTCGATGCCCACATCCTAGATGTGTTCTACCCGTACAATACATCTACGCATAGCTAGCTCTGATACCACTGTTGGGATACGGGGCAGAAAACACAAATTTTTCATACCTACGGTACCCAAACCCAAGATCTATGCTATGGTGATGTAAAGTAAATGAGGGAATCGGTGTTCATACCTTTGAAGACCGAAAAAGGGAAACGTTCTTGCGAACGTGGCTGGCGTAGACTCGGAACTACGACCTCCCTGTTGTGTAGAAGACCACCACCGGCGAGGATGAATCCCGGTAAACCTCCAACGACGAAGTAGGACCACAGGTGTAGTGCCTCGAAGAGATTATACACGTACGGTACCATCGATATTCCTCCCGGGCCCCGAACCAGGCGAGCAGTGGAAGAAAGACGGCTACGGATCCCGACTCCAGCAGAACGACGGTCTGCCTTATGGTGGAGAACTCCAATCCAGGTGCAGACTCCAAACAAGGGGAGTCCACTTCCAGGAAGGAGAAGGAGGAAGAAGGAGATATTGGTGTGTTGGAAAAAAGGGGGGTCTACCCTCCTTATATAGGCCAAGGGGGGGGTGTGTAACACCCCCATTGACTGTAACAGTAATCACTTGTACTGTGGACTAATCACTGTTGCTAATCACTGTGCTGATCCTTGTCATGATCAACTTTGCTTTTGGTCACACTCAAATGCCTTTGGGTGGCTATCAAAATAATGTTGCAATTAAACTTCCTCCAAAAATTATGAAACCACTTTTATAAAATCCCAAATATTCACTAGACCCTGCTAGTGTGGTGGTGAGTATTTATTGAGCTATGGAAAATTGCAAACAATTCATACCAGTGCTAAAACAGAACTATTTGCCATTTGCAAATTCCAAATAAATATCAAAGGACTTTATAAAATTACAAATCTTTTGTGGGCTTCTGGATTGTATGCCATTCTAATTATGGAGCAACTTTCATGTCATACAAAAATGTCTAGACAAATAAAATAATTACCAACATAAAGCACAGAAGAAAAGAATCAGATGAAAGCAAGGTGGCTATATTGCGCCCAGGGCACAAAACCCCAGCCCACACACTGGCCCACCCCGGTCATTTCTTTTTCTTTTTTTTTCTTTCCCACCCGTACCCTGTTCTGCTCATGGTCATGGCGCCGTGGACACCAGGCCGAGCTGTTCGCGCTCAACCCACTCTCCCTGCGGTCGCGACAGTGTTCTTGCGCCGAGAAATATCTCCCCCCCGTAGTTTGTGGACCGAGGACTCACATATCTTTTCCCCTTTTCTCTTTTCTCCTCGGTCTTCTTCCTCATCACGACCGGGCACGCTGTGGTCGCCGCGCCGACGAGCCGCGTGGCCAGTGACCATCCCGACGCGGGAGAACATGTCTTGAGGCTCCGCCTGCCTCCTCTACGCCACCCCATCGCGTCAATCGCAGCCGGACCGCCTTGAGCTCGCCGAATCGGGCGAGTTCCCCCGCCACGGCCGCGGCACCCCGGCGTCAAATTCGCCGTGCTCCGTCCGCCTCGCTCCACCGGACAACGCCCACGAGCTTGGGGTGAGCTCTCCCGTCCGTTCCCCTATTTTTTTGCCGTCTAATCGGCTCCGTAGAGCCGCGCCCCTCGTCGGTCCGCCATTAATGGCGAGCTTGAGCTCTCGAGCTCTTCACTGCTCGTCGCGCCGCACTGCAGCCCCCCCTCCCCGTGTGCGCCCACGTCTAGGCCGCGGACCAGCCGCGTGCCCTGCCCCCTGGCCCGCTCCTGCGCCCTGGCCGAGCCTCGCCGGCGGCAGGCCGCACAGCCATGGCCGGCGTGCCCTCTGGGTCGTGGATATAAGCCCCCTCCATGTATGCCACTGATCAGTGGGGCCTATCAAATTAGATTAACCCCTAACTGCTAATTATGAACTAATCTGTTAGCTATTAGTCTATGACAGTGGGGCCCAGCCCCTAGTTAAATTATACTAACTAAATTAAACACCCCTATGTGTATGACATGTGGGCCTAGTGGATATTTTTGATTTAATAAAATGATTTGTTGTACTGTGAGGCTGACCAGTGGGACCCACTGGTCTGTTTGACCAGTCAACCCCTTATGGATAATGTTGATTTAAATAATAAAAGAAATTCCAGAAAGTCTTTTTAAATTGATTAAAACTTTGAAATTCAATATCTTTTAATCCGTAATTCTGATGAAAATAATTTATATATCAAAGTTGACCAGAAAAATACATAGAATAATAATACACTATCCGTATGCCTACCACACCCCCTAACATGACGAACATTGACATCCCCCCTTCGGGCCGTCTGTCCGATAATTGCCCGATACCGTAAAACTCTTCGGATGAATTTATTCTGAACACGAAAGTTGTTCAGAATGGATCAACTAGCACGGATACACCCTTCACCTGTTTGTCGGATGTCCATGATACCTCGGCATGATACCTTCCCCCTTCGGACACCCTGTCCGGTAATCACCCGGAGCTGACAGTTCATCCACGGATGAATTCCCGCTCCGTGCTACGTGCATCGTACAACGTTAGAGCATCGTTAACATTTCATATGTCATGTCTTGTATTTGTCTTGCTATTATTGATGTGTATTTATTATTTCTCCCCCCTCTTTTATTATCCGGTAGTCTCGACGTCCGCTGCTGATGCCCCTGTGATCGACTACTTCGTCGACGACCATACCTCTACCGTCGAGCTTACAGGCAAGCAGAGCCATTTTCTTTCCCAGATATCGCCTATCTTTCCGTACTTTTCTTGCACTAGGCATATGCTGCTGCTGCTATGTTACAATCCTATTCAATTGCATAGCCTGTTTTGGTCGCCCCTTGATGAACATTCATTTATCCTATGCTGCCTTATACTTTTATTACATTCAGCAGTAAACCCTGCGCATTGTTAGTTAGGATTAGATAGCGGGCCGTGGTCACTCTGGGAGTGAATGCAGATACGATACATTACAACTGCTACAGGTACGATTCAGAGCAGACACTGCTTCAGGCCCCTACCCCGGCTCTGCCGAGCCACATCAAGTGTGAGCTATCGAGGAATAATCCTTGTACTCCACTCGTTGCTGACTCTGTATAGCCATCCTAGGGTACTGAACTAAGGTTGTCCTTACAGGTAAGGAGCCGGGTGACCCCACGGTGCCCGCGCAGGTTATCTTAGCGGAACTACAGGTCAGGTGTATTCCACCGGTGTGCGGTGGGCCTGGTACTGTTCGTGGCCGAAGGATTTCCTGTTGTACGAAAGTCGAGCTCTTCGGAGCAAACGCGAGACAAGGTAAGGAGACGGTTCACCTTGTTGGTAACCGCACGAGTTGGTGAGACGACAGGGCAGGCACCGACGTTACTGGTGGTCCTGGCTGCTGTCGTTGTCCGCGACTCACCCGAATAGGAGCAACGATAACGGTTGTCCCGATAGAAAATAATAAAATAACTAATGGTTCAGGTGGATGACTTGAGAGGCCGCAAAGGCCTGTACGCACTACCTTCACGTGGGGTTACGGTGTGGGCCCTCCGCGTTGTGGTCTCGTTCGAAAGCTCTGAAAGACGTCCAGTTTCAGCATTGTGGTTGGGTCGGATCGTGCTGCGGCACTGGATCCACTTGGCACACAACGACCCAGAGGGTGAGGGGCGACGGTCCAAGACCCCCTTGCGCTTAGGACTGTAGACCGGCGGGGACCTCTCTGATGAGCAGTAGTATGGGCCTCGACGTGTCGGATAGCCTCGGTGGGGCATTCCCTAACAAGGTGTACGCCACCCTGGAGATCCGAGCGTGCAGGCTGAACAGTAGTGCACCCCTGCAGGGAGTTTGATCTATTTGAATAGCCGTGTCCACGGTAACAGGACGCTTTATGCTGAAGCCAGAGCCTACTACTACAAACTACTACTATTAAACTGTTGGTTCCAGTTTCTTTTCCTCGCAGGGAGTCGAGGAAGGGAACTCGGAGGCATTATATTTATTAATCATTACAATTTACTATTATACAATGCTGCAGCAACTTCTGCTTCATTGTTATTACATTCATGTTATTAACTGTTGGCCGATTCTTACCTCATGCTGCAAGACTCGTCGGAAGATGCTAGTCTTCGATAGGCCTAGCTTCTTACCCTTATTCTGATTTCTACCTTGCAGTCCACTATATACAGCCTCCCCTTTCCATTTGATACATGCATAAATGCTTAGTAGCGGACGTAAGACTCGCGGGTATACTAGATACTCACCCTTGCTTTATTTCCCCTTTTTCGCTTTGCCTGATCGGCCGCTGCAGTCGACGTTGGAGCCCAGGAGCAGGAGATTCCAGGAGGAGCCTACTACGACGTCGAGTTCCCGTTGACCAGGAGTAATTCGGTGGATCCCAGGCAGGAGGCCTCTCCTTTTCGATCTGTACCTCTGATGTTATTTGTGCTAGCCTTCTTAAGGCAAAACTTGACTAACTATGTCTGTACTCAGATATTATGTTTGTATGACTTATGTATTCGGGTCCGTGTGACCCCCTTCTTTGTAATATATTGGTTTATCCTTTTGTGTTTAGTGTCGTGCTGTGATATTCTCACCGTGGCACCTTGATCTCGATCATGTACCCTGCGTGTATGATTACTGTACATGATCGTAAATCGAGGGCATCACAAGTTGGTATCAGAGCCGACTGCCTGTAGGAAGCCACCCAACCACTACCTGGTCGAAGTTGAGTCTAGACTTTGAAAAACTATTTTGCTAACTTAATATTTGGCTTACGGGCCCACATCGATGTCACTACGTGTGATATCTATGGTATTAGGATCCTTTTCTTCGTATCTATGCTCTGGGAATCTGCTCTCTTATCCTTGCTGGTAAGTTTTACAAACTCTGACATTAGGATCACGTTCTCTTGATTCCACCCGGAGTTTTGGTGCTACCCCATTGATTGAGTCGTGTCGCAGGAGTTCTACCCCAGGTCCCGGACCGCGGATCCCATTCTCATTCTGGGAAGGCCGCGCGTCCTCTGGCATTAACTCCTGTGGCCAACAGTTTTCTTGCGGCGTGATTGACATAGTGGAATCTATGTCGCGTCGTGTAATCCTTACCGCGGTCTGCGCGCCGCCTACTGAGTCCTTTTTCTTTAATTTCTACGACTTTACGCTGTCCGATTTTGACCGACTGTGTGCAAAGATCTGTATGTCTATATGACTACTATTGTGTATCTACTGCACTTCTCGTTCATTGCTCATACTACATCATGTATGACTTCTTATCCTTGCAAATGCTTTGTCTGAACTAACCCCTGCTGTTCAGGCAGGATGGCTGATGATCCCCCACCTCCACCTTATATGGCCGCAGTACTGCAACAGTTTAATCAGAACCGTCAGTTTATGGCCGGAGTAATGACCCAGCTTTCAACTCAGAATTCCCCAATAACACTGCAGGAGTTCGTGTGCCTCAGTCCGTCCACCTTTCGCAGCTCCGCAAATCCCATGGAAGCCGATGATTGGCTCCGTGATATTGCTTTTCAGATGGAGTCAGCTGCCGTTGCCCCTGCCAGTTACCTCACCTTTGCGACGTATCATCTGAGGGGTCCAACTGCTCAGTGGTGGGAAAGCCACCGGCTTGCGTTGCCAGATGGAACTGTAATCACTTGGCAAGAATTCCAGTTAGCCTTCCGTGCATGGCACCTTCCTCAAGGTCTGATGGACCAGAAGAAGGAGGATTTCCGTCAACTTCGTCAGGGCCAGACTACTGTTGATGAATATCATAGGAAATTTCTTGAGTTGTCCCGCTATGCTGAGAGAGACGTCGCCACCGACGCTCGCAAACAGGAGAGATTCCGAGAAGGACTGCATCCTGAAATAGAACTCGCACTTGTCCTTCATGATTGTGCGGACTTTGCGACCCTTGTCAACAAGGCTTTCCAAGTCGAAACTGCTCTGACTAAGCACCATGAGTCGCTCAAGCGTGCTCGAGATGCTGGCCCATCTTCGGGTCGGCCTGCCCAGAAACTTAAAGTCTGGCTCCCACACAGTGTTTTTCACCGGCCCGCTCCAACACCAAGGACGTCCTATGCTGCACCTCGCCTGCCTCCACCGCCGGGACAACTAACGATTCCGACTGGACATCCCAATATTAAGGCTCCTCCCCCTAATGATGGGTTATGCCGCCAGTGTGGACAGCCAGGTCACCGTGCACCATGCCCTCCTGTTGACCGTAGGAGGAACTGTCAAAACCGTCGTACCAGAAAAGGTAATACCAAGCCGCCTCTTGTTGAATGTGGCTATGCCAATCATGTTGATGTTGAGAAGGCTAGGATGGATCCGACTATCGTGATGGGAACCCTCCTTGTTAATTCAGTAGAAGCTTCTGTTCTGTTTGATTCAGGAGCATCACATTCTTTCGTGTCTGAGGCATTTGCACTCAAGCAAGAATTACCATTGGAGCGCATGTACTCTCCGTTGTTGGTCAGTTCTCCAGGATCCAAGTGGGAGACCTCGATGATAGCCCACAAAAACCGTATTGAAATTGGAGGATTAGTGTTCCCTGTGTCGCTCATGGTCCTCAAGGTAACTACCATAGACATCATTCTTGGTATGGATTGGCTGAGAACACATAAGGCTCGCATCGATTGTGGCGTTAAGGAAGTCCGGCTCACGCACCCCTCCGGCCAGATAGTCTACTATTCAGCCCAGATGATTCAACATGCCAAGAACCAGATATATGCTCTGAATGCCCTGAACGCTGCACCTCTCGAAGGGATTGAGAACGTTCCGATCGTTCGCGAATTTCTCGACGTCTTCCCAAAAGAACTACCGGGAATACCACCGATCAGAGATGTCGAATTCGTCATCGACTTGAAGCCTGGCACCGTCCCTATTGCCAAGCGTCCTTACAAGATGCCGCCACATGAACTCCTTGAACTTAAGGAGGAAATCGACAAGGCACTTCAGAAAGGATTCATTCGCCCCAGTTCCTCTGCTTGGGGAGCACCTTCTCTCTTTGTCAAGAAAAGCGATGGAACGAACCGTTTGGTCCAAGATTACCGACCTATCAACCAGGAAACTATACAGAACAAGTATCCGCTCCCTCGGATCAACGATCTATATGATCAACTTGCTGGATCTACGGTGTTCTCAAAACTCGACTTGAGGTTGGGTTACCATCAGATCCGGGTCCGTGAAGAGGACATCCCGAAGACCGCCTTCATTACTCGCTATGGTTCATACGAGTACACCGTCATGTCCTTTGGACTGACCAATGCCCCAGCCACTTTCTCTCGGTTGATGAACTATATATTCATGGAATACCTTGACAAGTTCGTCGTGGTTTATCTGGATGATATCTTGGTATACTCCAAGAATGAAGAAGAACATGCTGAACACCTTCGTCTTATACTGGAAAAGCTTCGAGAACACAAACTCTATGCTAAGTATTCTAAGTGTGAATTCTGGCTTCCCGAAGTAACCTACCTTGGTCATGTGATTTCCAAGGATGGCGTTGCCGTCAACCCAGAACGTATTCAGGCTATTCTTGACTGGACTCCTCCCAGGACTGTCAGGCAAGTCAGAAGTTTCCTCGGCCTCGCTAGCTATTGTCGCCGTTACGTCGAGAACTTCTCCAAAATTTCCAAGCCTCTGACTAATCTGCTTCACAAAGGCGTTAAGTTTGAGTGGACAGATAAATGCCAGGAAAGTTTTCAAGCTCTCAAGGACAAGCTCACTTCTCCCCCAGTGCTTGCTCCCCCTGATACCAAGAAGGACTTCGTGATATACTGCGATGCGTCTCGTCAAGGATTAGGCTGTGTCCTAATGCAAGAGCGCAAAGTGATTGCTTATGGCTCTCGTCAGTTGCGTTCTCACGAAGATAAGTATCCAACACATGATCTCGAATTGGCAGCAGTAATTTATGCATTGAAGCTGTGGCGACATTACCTCATTGGTAATCGTTGCGAGATCTACACCGATCACCAAAGCCTGAAGTACTTGTTTACTCAGCCCGACCTGAATCTCCGCCAACAAAGATGGCTCGAGACAATAGCCGATTTCAACATGGATATTCATTACACCCCTGGCAAAGCTATTGTTATGGCTGATGCCCTGAGTCGTAAAGCCTACTGTAGTGAACTTGAAGTTCAAATACGACAACCACCTCTGTATGAAGAGCTTCGCAAGCTGAACATCGAGATTGTTCCGCAGGGATATGTGAACTCCCTGGTTGTCAAACCAGATCTCGTTGAACGCATCAAGACGATACAACATTATGACTCTGACATTTGGAAGATTAAGCGTCGTGTCGCCAAAGGAGAGCCCTCATTTTTCACTATTGATGCCAATGATGATAATGCAGTGTACTTCAAGGGTCGTTTAGTGGTTCCGGTAGCCAAGGCCAACCTGAACTACGCCCTTGATGTCATGAAAGAAGCTCATGATACCCCTTTGTCGATTCACCCTGGTAGTACCAAGATGTACCAAGACATTCTTCAGCGGTACTGGTGGTCTAACATGAAGCAAGACATCGCTCGATATGTTGATGAATGTGACGTTTGCCGTCGCGTCAAGGCAGAACATCAAAGACCCGCCGGAACTCTGCAACCACTCTCTATTCCTGAATGGAAATGGGACAAGATCGAAATGGACTTCGTCACTGGTTTTCCCCGATCACAGAAGGGTCATGATGCTATCTTTGTCGTCATCGACCGGTTCTCCAAGGTTGCTCACTTCCTGCCAGTCAAGGAGACTATCTCTGCTAGTCAGTTAGCAGACTTGTATGTTTCCAGAATCGTGTCGCTCCATGGTATTCCGTTGGAGATCAGTTCAGACCGTGGCAGCATTTTCACCTCAAGATTTTGGGATAGTTTCCAAGAAGCTATGGGTACTCACCTAAACTTCAGCACCTCTTATCACCCCCAGTCGCAAGGCCAAGTTGAATGAGTCAATCAAGTGCTTGAAGATATGCTTCGGGCTTGTGTCATCTCATTCGGTAAGAAATGGGAGGAATCTCTTCCGTTTGCTGAATTCTCGTACAACAATAGCTACCAAGCTAGTCTGAAGATGGCACCCTTTGAAGTTCTCTATGGACGTAAGTGTCGAACCCCTCTGAATTGGTCAGAAACTGAGGAACGAACTCTCATTGGTCCGGACATTATCCAACACCCTGAAGATCAGGTTCGCGTTATCCGTGAACACTTGAAAGCTGCTCAGTCCCGCCAGAAGAGCAACTATGACCGCAAGCACAAGGAAATGGAGTATCAACCTGGTGAATACGCTTACCTCCGTGTCACTCCCATGAGAGGCACTCATCGTTTCGGGATCAAAGGCAAGTTAGCTCCTCGCTACATTGGCCCGTTCCGTATCCTTTCCAGGAGTGGACCCGTGGCATACCGATTGGAAGTGCCGCCGAACCTCTCCCAAGTCCACGATGTCTTTCACGTGTCGCAACTCCGACGCTGCTTCAAGGACCCTATTCGAGAAGTGGAACATGATATGATTGAGCTGAAACAGGACTTGACTTATCAAGAACATCCGAGCCGCATTCTTGATCAGTCTGATCGTCGAACCCGCAACAATACGGTCAAGTTCCTCAAGGTTCAGCGGTCGAATCATTCTGAAGATGAAGCCACTTGGGAACGCGAAGATCGTCTTCATGATGAATACCCCGATATTTTCCCCTCTACCGCTTAAATTCTCGGGACGAGAATTCTTGTAGTGGGGGAGATTTGTAACACCCCCAGTGACTGTAACAGTAATCACTTGTACTGTGGACTAATCACTGTTGCTAATCACTGTGCTGATCCTTGTCATGATCAACTTTGCTTTTGGTCACACTCAAATGCCTTTGGGTGGCTATAAAAATAATGTTGCAATTAAACTTCCTCCAAAAATTATGAAACCACTTTTATAAAATCCCAAATATTCACTAGACCCTGCTAGTGTGGTGGTGAGTATTTATTGAGCTATGGAAAATTGCAAACAATTCATACCAGTGCTAAAACAGAACTATTTGCCATTTGCAAATTCCAAATAAATATCAAAGGACTTTATAAAATTACAAATCTTTTGTGGGCTTCTGGATTGTTTGCCATTCTAATTATGGAGCAACTTTCATGTCATACAAAAATGTCTAGAAAAATAAAATAATTACCAACATAAAGCACAGAAGAAAAGAATCAGATAAAAGCAAGGTGGCTATATTGCGCCCAGGGCACAAAACCCCCTCAGCCCACACACTGGCCCAGCCCGGTCATTTCTTTGTCTTTTTTTTCTTTCCCACCCGTCCCCTGTTATGCTCGTGGTCATGGCTCCGTGGACACCAGGCTGAGCTGCTCGCGCTCAACCCACTCGCCCTGCGGCCGCGACAGTGTTCTTGCGCCGAGAAATATCTCCCCCCGTAGTTTGTGGACCGAGGACTCGCATATCTTTTCCCCTTTTCTCTTTTATCCTCGGTCTTCTTCCTCCTCACGGCCGGGCACGCTGTGGTCGCCGCGCCGACGAGCCACGTGGCCAGTGACCATCCCGACGCCGGAGAACATGTCCTGAGGCTCCGCCTGTGTAACACCCTCACTGTGAGATGCGCAGTAATCACCATTACTATTCCCCAGCACTGTTCAAAACCCTTTTCTGATCATTGTGGTTCATCTCAAACTTGATATTTTCCTTTGATGATGTTGAATGCATGGTGATCATGGACTTAGTCAACTTGGATCAAAGCAATGCCAAGCTTATTTTAAATTACCTTTGATTTAAAAATCAAATCAATTGCCTTGGTGGTATAATAAAAACAAGGTGAAAATAAAATTTGGTCCAAAAATTCTGAAAGAAATTTTGTAAAATTCCTAAAAATCAGTGGATCACATCCATATAGTTTTGGGAATTTATTTTGCAATAAAATAAACCCAACAAATAAAAACAGTAGCATAAAGTCCACTTTTATCAATGGCAAAATTAAAACAAATACTAAAGGAATTTATAAAAGGTCAAAACTTTTTGTGGCACCTCTAATATATGCAACACAAATATACCCACAAATTTCACATGTGGCAAAAATCATTTCAAAGCAAAACAAGAATACCAAACATAAAATAAAAGAAGAAAATAATTAAAATTGAATAAAAGCAAAAGGAGCCCACCCCCTGTTCCCCCCAGCCCACCTGCGCAGCCCATCGGCCACCCCGGCCCAACCCGGCCAACCCTGCCTTCATCTCCTTCCCCGCTACAGGGGGCAAGGACAGGCCATGGCGTGGCGGGCATCGCGCGGCCGAGCCGCAGCGTGCTGCCGTGTCGGCCATCCGACGGCCGCCGTCGGCGATAAGGCCTCCCTTACCCCCGGGAAACCCTAAGTCGACCCGGCACTCCATTGCCCCACCCCCCCGCGCTCGATCCCGTCTTTTTCCTCGCACCCGTGGACGCGTCGCCGACTTCCCCGCGGCCAACATCGATGAGAGCTCGCCCCGGCTTGTCCTGGAGCACCGTCGTCGCCCTCCTCGTCTCCTCGCGTGCCCAATCGATGTCGGGAGGCTCCACAACCAACGAATCGGACGTTTTCCCTCCTCCACGGCCGCCGCGCCATTGTCGCCGTGAAGCTCCACTCCGGCCTCCCCCAGCTATTCAGCCTGCACCAGCTCATTCCCGGTGAGCGCTTGGTCCTCCCTGACCTCTCCCCTCTCCTCCCCATGCCCTGTAGCTCTGTATCCGCGAGCGCCTCGCTCCGGCCGCCGCGGCTGGGCTCGCAGTCGCGGCCACATGCTGCTCCAGCTCGCAGTTTCGGCACAACCCGATGCACGGCGTTGCGGCCGTTCGGTTCCGACTTGTGGCGCTCGTTTTGGTCGCCGGGCTCGCGCGCTAGGCCATCGCCGCCGTGCCCTGTGCTCGTCGCCGGTGAGCACGGGCCTCACTGGCCTCACCCCTTGGCACTGACGCGCGGGGCCCGCCGATTAGGATTAGTGCTAATGATTCGGTTAAGCCTAATCCCCCTGTTAAACTACCCCCATGTGTATGACAGATGGGCCCCATGCCCTATTAACTAAATAAAACCTGTTAGTTAAACCCCCTGTGTCACTTACACCTAGGGCCCAGCTGTAAATTAATTAGTTTAATTAAATAGAAATGTAATGTTCCTATGACATGTGGGACCCCACTGTAATTAGGTTTAATTAAATTGTTTAATTAGCATGTGAGGCTGACCAGTGGGTCCCACTGGTCAGGTTTGACCATTCAACACTGTTCTGGATAATGTTATTAAAATAATAAAAGAATTTATTAAAAAGGATTTTTAATGTTTTAAAATTGATTAAACTTATAAAATCAATATCTTTTAATCCGTATATCGGATCGAAAAACTTTATACATGAAAATTGATCAGAAAATTATAAAGAATACGCATACGCTATCCGTATGCCAACCACACCCCTCTAATACAACGAACATCGAACATCCCCCCTCCGGACCGTTTGTCCGATAAACTGTCCGGTACTGTTAGAGTGCCCGGATGAATTTATTCCGAACACGAAAGTTGTCCGGGATGGTTCAACTAACACGAATACACCCCCGTTATCTTTGTCGGATGTCCACGACACCTCCGGCATGAACCCTTCCCCATCCGGACACCCTGTCCGGTAGTCACCCCGGAGCTGGCAGTTCATCCCCGGATGAATTCCCGCTCCGAGCAACGTACATTGTACTGCGTTAGAACCCCGTTAACATTGCATACGCCATGCTATTCATCTGTTTTTTATGCTTGCTTTGTATTTACTGTTTCCCCCCCCTTTATTCTCCGGTAGACCCCGCCGCTACCGCCGACTACACCGCCGCCGGGTACGACTACTTCGTCGATGATCTGACCCCTACCGTCGAGCTTCCAGGCAAGCAGAGCCATTCTCTTCCCCAGATATCGCCTACCTTTCCGTACTTTCTTGCACTAGGCATTGTTACTGCTGCTGCTACGATTACAATCCTATTCAATTGCATAGCCTGATTTTGTCGCCCCTTGATGTACCTTTCTTATCCTATGCTGCCTGTTATAATTATGCATATATTCAGCAGTGAACCCTGCGCATTGTTAGCTAGGACTAGATAACGGGCCGTGATCACTCAGGGGGGGTGAACACGGATACAATATATACAACTGCACAGGTACGGAACAAAGCAGACACCGCCAAAGGCCCCTATCTGGGTTATGCCTAGTCACCTCAAGTGTGAGCTATCCAGGAGTAATCCTTGTACTCCACTCGAGGCTGACTTTTTACTTGCCGCCATAGGGTCCTGGACAGCGGTTGTCCTTAAAGGTAAGAAGTCGGGCGATCCAACAGTGCCCGCGAGCGGTATATCGTCGGGAACGACAGGGAGGGTACGACCGACGTTACTGGCGTGCTTGGCCCCTGCTCGTATCTCGCGAGAGTTACCAAACCACGCAAAAGTCGAGCTCTACCAAGAGCACACGCGAGACAAGGTAAGGAGACGGTTCACCTTGTCGGTAACCGCGCGCTTTGACGGGACGACAGGGCAGGCCCCGACGTTGCCGGTGGGCCTTGTTGCTGTTCGTTGTCCGTTGTGTTGTTAGTCAGACAGCGATAACGGTTGTCTGCGAGATAATATTAAAATGCTAAATGGTTCGGCGGATGACTTGAGAGACCCGTTGGTCTGTACGCACTACCTACACGTGGGATTACGGTGTGGGCCCTCCGCGTCGTAGTTTGTCCGAAAGCTCTTCAGACATCAGCAGTACCACGGGCTGATAGCCGGGAAGCGGTCTTGTCTTATTTGCTGCAGCAGGTGTGTTTTGGATTTGCTTTTGCTTCACCGGCCAGTATCGTACCGTGCAGGAGCGTGCAAGGGTGAGGGACCTAGACCCCTTGGCGCATAGGATATAGTCCGGCGGATGGCCTCTCTGCTGAGCCTAGGATGGGCTGCGTCGTGTCGGATAGCCTCGGTGGGAAGTTCCCTAACAAGGTTCACGCCACCCTGGAGATCCGAGCGTGCAGGCTGAACAGTAGTGCACCCCTGCAGGGAGTTTAATCTATTCGAATAGCCGTGTCCACGGTAACAGGACGCTTTATGCTGAAGCTGGATCTTACCACTAGAAACTATTACTATTAAACTGTATGGTTCCGGGTCTTCTTCCTTGCAGGGAGTCAAGGAGGGGAACTCGGAGGCATTGTTATTATGGTTAATCATTACAACCTATATTATACAATGTTGCAGCAACTTCTGCTTCGTTGTTACTTTATGTTTTATATGAACTGTTGGCTGATTCTTACCTCATGCTGCAAGACATCGTCGGAAGATGCTAATCTTCGATAGGCCTAGCTTCTTACCCTTGCTCTGGATTTCTGTCTTTCAGTCCACTATATACAGCCTCTTCTTTCCGTTGATACAATGCATAATGCTTAGTAGCGGACGTAAGACTCGCGGGTATGCTAGATACTCACCTTTGCTTTATTTCCCCCTTTATGTTTTGCATGATCGGCCGCTGCAGTCAACGTTGGAGCCCAGGAGCAGGAGTACCCCGGAGGCGGATACTACTACGTCGAGACCCCCGCTGACCAGGACCAGGAGTAGTTTCGGAGGCTCCCAGGCAGGAGGCCTTGCCTTTTTGATCTGTATCTCTGATGTTATTTGTGCTAGCCTTCTTAAGGCAAAACTTGACTAACTATGTCTGTACTCAGATATTATGGCTTGTATAACTTATGTATTCGGGTCCGTGTGACCCCCTTTATTGTAACATACTGGTTTATCCTTTTGTGTTTAGTGTTGTGCTGCGATATTCTCACTGTGGCACCCTAATCTCAGCCGTGTACCCTGCGTGTATGATTAATGTACACGGATTGATTTTGGGGGCGTCACAAGTTGGTATCAGAGCCGACTGCCAGTAGGAAGCCACCCCACTACTACCTGGTCGAAGTTGAGTCTAGACTTTGAAAACTATTTTTCTAACTTAATGTTTGGCTTATGGGCCCACATCGATGTCACTACGTGTGATATCTATGGTATTAGGATCCTTTTCTCCTTACCTATGCTCTGGGAATCTGCTCTCTTATCCTTGCTGGTAAGTTTTACAAATTCTGACATTAGGATCACGTTCTCTTGATTGCATCCGGCGTTTTGGTGCTTCCCCATTGATTGAGTCGTGTTGCAGGAGTTCTTCCCCAGGTCCCGGACCGCGGATCCCATTCTCATTCTGGGCGGGCCGCGCGTCCTCTGGCATTAACTCATGTGGCCAACAGTTTTCTTGCGGCGTGATTGACATAGTGGAATCTATGTCGCGTCGTGTAATCCTTACCGCGGTCTGCGCGCCGCCTAGTGTGTCCTTTTTCCTTAATTTCTACAACGTTACGCTGCCCGATTTTCGATTGATTCTATGTGTGGATGTGTATGTCTTATGTGACTACTCCTATATATCCGCGCCTCCTCTTTGTTGTCGCTTTACCTCTTATTCGTTTCCGGCATCTCGTTAAAATGTTCATCGCTGAAATACCCCTGTTAAATTCTAGCAGGATGGCTGGTCGTGGTGGTCGTGGTCGTGGTCGTGGTGCCAACGATCCACCTCCGCCGCCGGACTACATGGCCGCGATGATGCAGCAGTTTCAGATGAACCAAGTGTTTATGCAAGGAGTCATAGATCAGCTCCAGAACCAGAATCAGAACCAGAACCAGCACCAGAACCAACCGCCTGTGGTTACTCTGCGGGATTTCATGCGTCTCAATCCCCCTCTCTTCCACCAACCGGAACAACCGCTGGATGCTGATGATTGGATTCGTGACATCACTCGTCAGCTGGAGTTCGCTAATGTGAGCGCTGCTGATTATGTCAACTTCGCGTCCTATTTCCTGCGTGGTCCCGCTGCTCAGTGGTGGGACACTTACAAGGGCTCGCTAGATGAAGGGACTGTCGTCACCTGGAATGACTTCAAGACTGCCTTCCGTGCTCGTTATGTCCCCCAGGCAATTATGAACCATATGAAGGCCGAGTTCCGCAACCTTGTTCAGGGCAACAAAACCGTCGAGGCATATCAGAGGGAATTTCTCCACCTATCCCGCTATGCTGCAAGTGACCTCCCCAATGATGCAAGTAGGCAAGAGAAGTTCCGTGATGGTCTCAACCCAGATCTCCAGCTTGCACTGGCTTTGCACGCCTTCCCCGACTTCGCCACCATGGTGAACCAGACTATCACTCTTGAGACCGCTCAACTTAAGTTCGGTGGTTCGCCGAAGCGCCCCCGTGATGCTGGCTCATCTTTAGGCACAGCACAGAAGCAACGCGTTTGGCTTCCACACAGTCTTATGCGTCCAACTGCCCCTGCACCAAGGCCGTCGTATGTTGCACCTCGTCTGCCTCCGCCCCCGCCGAGACAGCCTAAGACTGAGACTGCACCCCTCCGTCCTCAAGATGGCCTGTGTTTCAAGTGCCATCAGCCAGGCCATATTTCCAGAGACTGCCCTCAGCGACAGAATCAACTGGTAGGTCACCCTGCTGGACGCGGAAATGGTCGTGGCAACAATGGGACCCTCAACTATAATACTGGGTCAAATCCTCATGCTCGTGGTCATGCTTACAACATTGATGTTGAAGCATCTCAGGAACAGCCCGCTACTGTGATGGGTACACTCCTCGTTAACTCAATACCTGCTACCGTTTTATTTGATACAGGAGCATCGCATTCATTTATGTCTGGAGCATTTGCATCTAAGCATGGCATATTCCACGAAAAGATGCGCACCCCCTTGGCCGTTAAGACACCCGGCGGCATGTGTCACGTTGACATGCTAACACCTAACATCACCGTCGGGATCGAAAGGATTGAGTTCCTTGTCTCCCCACATATTCTGAAAACCTCCACCATCGACCTTAGCCTTGGCATGGATTGGCTGAAAACCCACAACGCCGCACTTTATTGTGGCACCAAGGTCATCCAACTTTTTCATCCTTCTGGCGCGATTGTGAGTCACACTGCCATTGTGTCGATGAATGCCAAAGCTCGTATATATGCTCTTAATGCCTTGAATGTCGCACCTCTCGAAGGGATTGAGAAAGTCCCAATCGTTTGTGATTTTACCGACGTATTCCCAGAAGAACTGCTGGGGATACCCCCGATTAGGGAAGTTGAATTCGTCATCGACTTGAAGCCTGGTACCGTCCCTATTGCCAAGCGCCCGTATAAGATGCCACCTCACCACCTCCTTGAATTGAAGAAGGAGATCGACACGGCCCTCGAGAAAGGCTTCATCCATCCAAGTTCCTCTGCTTGGGGAGCACCTTTGCTCTTTGTCAAGAAGAGTGATGGCACAAACCGTTTGGTCCAAGATTACCGACCTATCAACCAGGCCACGATACAGAACAAGTACCCCCTCCCTCGGATCAATGATCTTTATGATCAACTTGCTGGATCCACGGTGTTTTCAAAACTCGACTTAAGGTTGGGTTACCATCAGATCCGGGTCCGTGATGAGGACATCCCGAAGACCGCATTCATTACTCGCTATGGTTCATACGAGTACACTGTCATGTCCTTTGGCTTGAAGAATGCCCCAGCCACTTTCTCCAGATTGATGAACTTTATATTCATGGAATATCTCAACAAGTTTGTCGTGGTTTATCTGGATGATATATTGATTTACTCCAAGACCGATGCAGAACATGCTGTACATCTTCGCCTTATACTGGAAAAGCTTCGAGAACACAAACTCTATGCTAAGTATTCTAAGTGAGTTCTGGCTTCCCGAAGTAACCTACCTTGGTCATGTGATTTCCAAGGATGGCGTTGCCGTCAACCCCGAACGTATCCAGGCTATTCTTGACTGGACTCCGCCCAGGACTGTCAAGCAAGTCCGAAGTTTCCTTGGCCTTGCCAGCTATTGCCGCCGTTTTGTCGAGAATTTCTCCAACATTGCCAAACCTCTGACTAATCTGCTTCACAAAGGCGTCAAGTTTGAGTGGACTGATAAATGTCAAGAAAGTTTTCAAGCTCTGAAGGACAAGCTCACTTCACCCCCGGTGCTTGCTCCTCCTGATACTCAGAAGGACTTCGTTATTTATTGCGACGCGTCTCGTCAAGGATTAGGCTGTGTCCTAATGCAAGAGCGCAAAGTGATTGCTTATGGCTCTCGTCAGTTGCGTGCTCACGAAGATAAGTATCCAACTCATGATCTCGAATTGGCAGCAGTAATTTATGCATTGAAGCTGTGGCGACATTACCTCGTCGGTAATCGTTGCGAGATCTACACCGACCACCAAAGCCTGAAGTACTTGTTTACTCAGCCCGACCTGAATATCCGCCAGCAGAGATGGCTCGAGACAATAGCCGACTACAACATGGAAATTTCTTACACCCCTGGAAAAGCTAATGTGGTGGCCGATGCCTTAAGCCGCAAAGCCTATTGTAGTGAACTTGAAGTTCAAGTGCAACAGCCACGCCTGTATGAAGAGCTCCGCAAGCTGAACATCGAAATTGTTCCACAGGGATATGTGAATTCCCTGGTTATCGAACCAGACTTATACAACCGCATGAAGTTTGCACATGGATATGACTCTGACATTCAGAGGATTAAGCGGTATGTCGAGAGTGGAAAGCCCTCATCCTTCACTATTGCCGATGATGGTACGTTGTACTTCAAGGGTCGGCTAGTGGTCCCCATAAACAGGCCCAACCTGAACTACGCCCCGCACGTCATGAAGGAAGCTCATGATACACCCTTGTCGATTCACCCTGGTAGTACCAAGATGTACCAAGACATTCGTCAGCGGTACTGGTGGTCCAACATGAAACAAGACATTGCTCGTTATGTTGATGAGTGTGACGTTTGCCGTCGCGTGAAAGCCGAACATCAAAGACCTGCTGGAACTCTGCAACCACTCTCTATTCCTGAATGGAAATGGGACAAGATTGAAATGGACTTCGTCACCGGATTTCCCCGATCACAGAAAGGTCATGATGCGATCTTTGTCGTCATCGACCGATTCTCCAAGGTTGCTCATTTTCTGCCTGTCAAGGAGACGATCTTTGCTAGTCAGTTGGCAGACTTGTATGTTTCCAGAATTGTGTCGCTCCACGGTATTCCGTTGGAGATCAGTTCCGACCGAGGCAGCATTTTCACCTCGAAGTTCTGGGATAGTTTCCAAGAAGCTATGGGCACTCACCTAAATTTCAACACCGCTTATCACCCCCAGTCGCAAGGACAAGTCGAACGAGTCAACCAAGTGCTTGAAGATATGTTCCGAGCTTGTGTCATTTCCTTCGGTAAGAAATGGGAGGAATCTCTTCCATTTGCTGAATTCTCGTACAACAATAGCTATCAAGCTAGTTTGAAGATGGCACCCTTTGAAGTTCTCTATGGACGTAAGTGTCGAACCACTCTGAATTGGTCAGAAACTGGAGAACAAACTCTCATTGGTCCGGACATCATACAGCATGCTGAAGATCAGGTTCGCGTTATTCGTGAACACCTGAAAGCTGCCCAGTCCCGTCAGAAGAGTAACTATGATCGCAAGCACAAAGAAATGGTCTATCAACCTGGCGAATACGCGTACCTCTGTGTCACCCCGATCCGAGGCACTCATCGTTTCGGAATCAAAGGCAAGTTAGCTCCTCGCTACATTGTCCCGTTTCGTATTCTTTCCCGGAGTGGACCAGTGGCATACCGTTTGGAATTGCCGGCAAACCTCTCTCAAGTCCACGATGTATTCCACGTGTCCCAACTCCGACGCTGCTTCAAGGACCCTATCCGCGAAGTGGAACATGATATGATTGAGCTGCAACAGGACTTGACTTATCAAGAACATCCAAGCCGCATTCTCGATCAGTCTGAACGTAAAACCCGCAACAAGACGACGAAGTTTCTCAAGGTTCAGTGGTCGAATCATTCTGAAGATGAAGCCACTTGGGAACGCGAAGATCACATCCATATAGTTTTGGGAATTTATTTTGCAATAAAATCAATCCAACAAATAAAAACAGTAGCATAAAGTCCACTTTTATCAATGGCAAAATTAAAACAAATACTAAAGGAATTTATAAAAGGTCAAAACTTTTTGTGGCACCTCTAATATATGCAACACAAATATACCCACAAATTTCACATGTGGAAAAAATCATTTCAAAGCAAAACAAGAATACCAAACATAAAATAAAAGCAGAAAAGAATTAAAATTGAATAAAAGCAAAAGGAGCCCACCCCCTGTTCCCCCCCAGCCCACCTGCGCAGCCCATCGGCCACCCCGGCCCAACCCAGCCAACCCTGCCTTCATCTCCTTCCCCGCTACAGGGGGCAAGGACAGGCCATGGCGTGGCGGGCATCGCGCGGCCGAGCCGCAGCGTGCTGCCGAGCCGCAGCGTGCTGCCGTGTCGGCCATCCGACGGCCGCCGTCGGCGATAAGGCCGCCCTTACCCCCGGGAAACCCTAAGTCGACCCGGCACTCCATTGCCCCACCCCCCCGCGCTCGATCCCGTCTTTTTCCTCGCACCCGTGGACGCGTCGCCGTCTTCCCCGCGGCCAACATCGACGAGAGCTCGCCCCGGCTTGTCCTGGAGCACCATCGTCGCCCTCCTCGTCTCCTCGCGTGCCCAATCGACGTCGGGAGGCTCCACAACCCACGAATCGGACGTTTTCCCTCCTCCACGGCCGCCGCGCCATTGTCGCCGTGAAGCTCCACTCCGGCCTCCCCCAGCTATTCAGCCTGCACCAGCTCATTCCCGGTGAGCGCTTGGTCCTCCCTGACCTCTCCCCTCTCCTCCCCATGCCCTGTAGCTCTGTATCCGCGAGCGCCTCGCTCCGACCACCGCGGCTGGGCTCGCCGTCGCGGCCACATGCCGCTCCAGCTCGCAGTTTCGGCACAACCCGATGCACGGCGTTGCGGGCGTTCGGTTCCGACTTGTGGCGCTCATTTTGGTCGCCGGGCTCGCGCGCTAGGCCATCGCCACCGTGCCCTGTGCTCGTCGCCGGTGAGCACAGGCCTCACTGGCCTCACCCCTTGGGACTGACGCGCGGGGCCCGCCGATTAGGATTAGTGCTAATGATTCGGTTAAGCCTAAGCCCCCCGGTTAAACTACCCCCATGTGTATGACAGACGGGCCCCATGCCCTATTAACTAAATAAAACCTGTTAGTTAAACCCCCTGTGTCACTTACACCTAGGGCCCACCTGTAAATTAATTAGTTTAATTAAATAGAAATGTAATGTTCCTATGACATGTGGGACCCCACTGTAATTAGGTTTAATTAAAATGTTTAATTAGGATGGGAGGCTGACCAGTGGGTCCCACTGGTCAGGTTTGACCAGTCAACACTGTTATGGGTAATGTTACTAAAATAATAAAAGAAATTATTAAAAAAGGTTTTTAATGTTTTAAAATTGATTAAACTTATAAAATCAATATCTTTTAATCCGTATATCGGATCGAAAAACTTTATACATGAAAATTGATCAGAAAATTATAACGAATACGAATACACTATCCGTATGCCAACCACACCCCTCTAATACAACGAACATCGAACATCCCCCCTCCGGACCGTCTGTCCGATAAACTGTCCGGTACTGTTAGAGTGCCCGGATGAATTTATTCCGAACACGAAAGTTGTCCGGGATGGTTCAACTAACACGAATACACCCCCGTTATCTTTGTCGGATGTCCACGACACCTCCGGCATGAACCCTTCCCCCTCCGGACACCCTGTCCGGTAGTCACCCCGGAGCTGGCAGTTCATCGCCGGATGAATTCCCGCTCCGAGCAACGTACATTGTACTGCGTTAGAACCCAGTTAACATTGCATACGCCATGTTATTCATCTGTTTGTTTATGCTTGCTTTGTATTTACTGTTTCTCCCCCCCCTTTATTCTCCAGTAGACCCCGCCGCTACCGCCGACTACACCGCCGCCGGGTACGACTACTTCGTCGACGACCTGACCCCTACCGTCGAGCTTCCAGGCAAGCAGAGCCATTCTCTTCCCCAGATATCGCCTACCTTTCCGTACTTTCTTGCACTAGGCATTGTTACTGCTGCTGCTACGATTACAATCCTATTCAATTGCATAGCCTGATTTTGTCGCCCCTTGATGTACCTTTCTTATCCTATGTTGCCTGTTATAATTATGCATATATTCAGCAGTGAACCCTCCGCATTGTTAGCTAGGACTAGATAGCGGGCCGTGATCACTCAGGGGGGTGAAAACGGATACAATATATACAACTGCACAGGTACGGAACAAAGCAGACACCGCCAAAGGCCCCTATCTGGGTTATGCCTAGTCACCTCAAGTGTGAGCTATCCAGGAGTAATCCTTGTACTCCACTCGAGGCTGACTTTGTCTTGCCGCCATAGGGTCATAGACAGCGGTTGTCCTTAAAGGTAAGAAGTCGGGCGATCCAACGGTGCCCGCGAGCGGTATATCGTCGGGAACGACAGGGAGGGTACGACCGACGTTACTGGTGTGCTTGGCCCCTGCTCGTATCTCGCGAGAGTTACCAAACCACGCAAAAGTCGAGCTCTACCAAGAGCACACGCGAGACAAGGTAAGGAGACGGTTCACCTTGTCGGTAACCGCGCGCTTTGACGGGACGACAGGGCAGGCCCCGACGTTACCGGTGGGCCTTGTTGCTGTTCGTTGTCCGTTGTGTTGTTAGTCAGACAGCGATAACGGTTGTCTGCGAGATAATATTAAAATGCTAAATGGTTCGGAGGATGACTTGAGAGACCCGTTGGTCTGTACGTACTACCTACACGTGGGATTACGGTGTGGGCCCTCCGCGTCGTAGTTTGTCCAAAAGCTCTTCAGACATCAGCAGTACCACGGGCTGATAGCCGGGAATCGGTCTTGTCTTATTTGCTGCAGCAGGTGTGTTTTGTATTTTCTTTTGCTTCACCGGCCAGTCTCGTACTGTGCAGGAGCGTGCAAGGGTGAGGGACCTAGACCCCTTGGCGCATAGGATATAGTCCGGCGGATGGCCTTTGTGCTGAGCCTAGGATGGGCTGCGTCGTGTCGGATAGCCTCGGTGGGGCGTTCCCTAACAAGGTTCACGCCACCCTGGAGATCCGAGCGTGCAGGCTGAACAGTAGTGCACCCCTGCAGGGAGTTTAATCTATTCGAATAGCCGTGTCCACGGTAACAGGATGCTTTATGCTGAAGCTGAATCTTACCACTAGAAACTATTACTATTAAACTGTATGGTTCCGGGTCTTCTTCCTCGCAGGGAGTCGAGGAGGGGAACTCGGAGGCATTGTTATTATGGTTAATCATTACAACCTATATTATACAATGTTGCAGCAACTTCTGCTTCGTTGTTACTTTATGCTTTATATGAACTGTTGGCTGATTCTTACCTCATGCTGCAAGACATCGTCGGAAGATGCTAGTCTTCGATAGGCCTAGCTTCTTACCCTTGCTCTGGATTTCTATCTTTCAGTCCACTATATACAGCCTCTTCTTTCCGTTGATACAATACATAATGCTTAGTAGCGGACGTAAGACTCGCGGGTATGCTAGATACTCACCTTTGCTTTATTTCCCCCTTTATGTTTTGCCTGATCGGCCGCTGCAGTCGACGTTGGAGCCCAGGAGCAGGAGTACCCCGGAGGCGGATACTACTACGTCGAGACCCCCGCTGACCAGGACCAGGAGTAGTTTCGGAGGCTCCCAGGCAGGAGGCCTTGCCTTTTCGA